>CM073125.1:54246142-55598642 GCA_037039145.1 Fundulus diaphanus | reverse complement strand
TAATGGGATACATCATAATGAAAACATAATGTTTTACAGATGTGCCTCTGCATATCGTTTTCCTGATTGAGTGTTCTGCCAAAACTGCATATGAGTCAGCCGTTAGTGTGAGGACTGAAGACCTGCCGCGCTGTCTCTGTCTCTGCTGTTGCAGTTTAACACGCTTAATGCAAAGCGTGGTGCGTTTCCGCTCTTAATTAGCCGATAGGCTGTTTACGGCACTGAGCAAGTTTTAAATTTCTTAAAACGTTCTGTAAAAGTTGCCAGATTTGTTGTCGTTTTAATTTATAGTTCCCTGCAGGAGCTTCTTCCAGGATCCAGGTTAGCTTTCTGAGGCTGTTTGTCCACTGCTGTTGTAGTTTCCACCAGGGGAATTAGGATAAAATCTGCGAAAGGGGGGTTGGCGAACATGTTTACTGTTGTAAAATATTAATTAATTGAATAAAATGAAGCGTGGACCTCCATGTGTAAAGGCATAGATGGTTGGCACACTCTTTGAACTGATTTTAACCAGTAATGCTTTAGTGTTTACATTCTGAGGATCAAACTTCGATTATCAAGACTACTCAAGATACTCAACACCGGTGTATCATTTTTTAAATAAAAAAAAAATTACCCAAATTTGGAACATTTGAAAACTTCTTACAATTTCAGATTAAAGTCACATGAAATCACAGAGATCCACGAGTCGTTGACCCCCTGGAGACGATTTCCTAAAGAGCTGAAGGTGGTGCGGCTGCAGAGAGCTTCTTCCTCTGGCCTTTGACCCCTTGTTTGTCCTCTCTCATTCATCACCCCATCCTCTCTGCCAAACACCTCCAACCCCCCCATGCCCGATGTCACCCACAACTCCTCCCTCGTTCAGGACATGTCGACAGATGTTGATTGATCGCCTTGTTGAATTGTTGATTAGTGAATATTTGGAAAAAGACAGGAAGTCCAGACAGAAGCTCTCAACTGGCATCATTAAGCCAGAAGCCAGCGCTGCTCTGACCTTCTACCTTTTCTTTCAGAAAGCTGCATGATTTCACTCCTGTTCTCCATCCTCCAATGAAATGCACGCATGGTTCATGCAAGAATTACTTTTATTTGTCAACCTTTACATAAATAGAGGTTGAAAAAAAAGCATCCTACTCCCAAAAGGCTCTGGAGATAGTGACATGCTCTATTAGAAAATTACACAAATCTTTGTAAGATTTGCGCGTTTAAGATGGCAACCGCTTTCTGACTTATTAACACTTTTTATTTTAATAAGATGTTCTTTTGTCTTTCCCATTTTGAAAGCTTAGAGCAGTGGGTGTTTTTATACTTTAACTTAAAAAATAAAGTACAAACTACTGAATTTCTTTGGTTGAGTTGATGCTACAGCCATTATTGGTCATCTTAGTTAAGGTGCAACTAAGTGAGGAGGGTGTTTTAATACTTAAAGTTTTGTGCTGTGATGTTCTGCTGCCAGTCTGAAGCTATCACCAAGAGAATCTGCTCTTTGAAACGGGAGAAAAAACATCCTGGCCGCGCTGCTGAAAGCCGCTCTCAGCCATCTGCAATAACAGTATCAGGTTTTTCCATTGCCGCGGTTGCTTTGACACAGATACGTTATCCCGATTTAAATGTGCATACTTTAAGGGCTCAGCCTGTTTCCTCTGTGCAAAAAAAGCCCTATTATCATCTTGTCAATTTCAGTTTCCTCCCTTCAGCCACTCAAACATGCTCATGGTCACAGATGCATACCTGCAGGCCAACACGCGTCCGCACACACATCTCGTATCTCTGCTGATGTTTTTTTTAAACCCCCCCCAGTCCGTACCTCAGCGAGCAGACTGGGAATAATGAGTCAACCAATTTACTGCAGGAGACAAAAGGGCTGGAAGTCAAGTGTCGTCTCGTCCATCAGCCAAGAGGTGTTGAAAGAGTAGATTGCAGTGGAGGAAGTTCTTCTAAAGTCTGAGTGGGTGTTTGTCTGCTGTGAGCGGGAGAGAGTCGAGCTTCTAAATGGTTTGAAGCTTTTTAATAAAGCAGAGAATAAATGTTTAAAATAAAAAGGGGTCATGTTAGAAGAATAGAAAAATCCATTGTTTTCCCACACTGGGGAAATTCAGGCGTACAGAAACACAAATGAAAGCATGCAGGTACACACACGGGTAAAACATATATATATATATATATATATATATATATATATATATATATATATATATATATATATATATATATATATATATATGTGTGTGTGTGTGTTTTATATAAAGGATAAGAATAAGATACTTTACTGTAAGGTCATATTTAATTAAATAAAAAAAAATTTATATAGCGCCAATTCATGAAACATGTAATCCACAGTTAAATTCAATCAGATTGTACAGATTAGATCAGATTATCCAGGTTGGTCAGAAAGTTTCCTCTCTAAGGAAACCCAGCAGGTTGCATCAAGTCTCTCCAAGCAGCATTCACTCCTCCTGAAAGAGCGTAGAGCCACAGTGGACAGTCGTCTGCATTGTTGATGGCTTTGCAGCAATCCCTCATACTGAGCATGCATGGAGCGACAGTGGAGAGGAAAACTTTCCATTTACATGATAAGAAAAAAACTGTACACTTATTAAAAAATAGCATTCTGAAACAGTTTAAGAAGTGTGAAGCTGCATAGGGTGATTTGTAAAAACGTATGTTCATTTTATGCATAAAAATACACCATAAATATACAAGGTTAGTACAAATAGAAGGAGTTAAATACTTTTTTATAAAATGTATAGAAGGTACTTTTAAACCAACATTGCAAACTCTAAAAAAAGTTTACATTATATTGAAACGCCCCTCAAATTGTTGCATAATACTTGTGAGGCTAATTAATTCAGTGTAAAATTTGCGAATTCATAACAGATGTCAAGTAGCTTGATAAGAGCTCCGATTTATATCCAGTTATATAGAATCTAATCTGTCCCATAATTCTATTCAAATCCGTCCAGTTCATTGCGGTCCTTGTCAGTCATGGGGTCTGATGGCTACGAGTGGACATCCGTCACATCTGACTGCGGGTTGAGAGGACAGGAAGGCAGAAAACACCGATGCACTGAGGCAGGTGTACTTTGTATTTAGTCAATGGTAGCAAAGCTCTGCCCATGGCTTTATGCTCATAAGAGACAGACCGCTAAACACAGAAGCACTGAACCAGGAGTAGTTTTTATTGCAGAGGTTCTTGAACTTTTTAGCACCTCAGTACATACTGTTGTTCAATTACCTAACTGTCAAAAATATAAAAGCAGCAACACAGGATGTAGTTAAAGAAAAGAAATGGCTCTTTTTTTTGAAGGATGTGATGGTTTTTTTTCAAGAATTAGAATTTTAAAATTTTTTAGGTCAGAGAGATAACGGAGAGGTTCCTGAAGTTAGAATTCGAAGTCAGATCCTGGTTTCTGCACCAGCCCCATCCTCAAAATAAATCTAAGAGTCGCTTTAAAACCCTTTACGCTGTTTATTTTCCCTCCTACCACCAGTCATACTTTTACCACCATTTAAGAACCATTATACACATAGTTAACACCCACAGCTGCTCTATCCCAACTCCATTGATGAAAGAGACAAAAGCACTGGGCCAGGCGTACTTTCTATTGAAAGAAGACCATAACAGTTCAGAATCTGGTATTTAAAGTAAAAACAGTAATGATTTTTCTGATTTATTATTGTTAATTAACACGACGCCACTGAATGGCTTCGTGTTAATTAACAATAATAAATCAGAAACTACAGTAAGACTGACTCAGACTACTAGAAAAATAAACCTGCACACATAACATCCCACCTTATTTTTTATGAAACTGCATCAGTGTGCAGATTTTGTGGGAGAATTCACTCTCACCTTTTTAAGTGGTAGCTGGCTGTGAGTGGACAGAGCAACTAGCAGACTAGCATGGGTCAAAATGGGCTAAAACAGGTCATTTAATGTCAGCAACATACCCTGTTTCATTGTTCCAGATTAAACCACCGAATAAAATGTGTTGTTTTGGAAACTCTTAATTTCAGGGGCTGCTTATCAGTGTTTTTGGTTAAAAGGAGGCCAAAAACAAAAGAAAGCTGGCTTTTACATCATTAAAAAAAACGATTATGACCAATTACTTAATAACTTCACAACTGCTAAGGTCCAAGTGATTGAAGCGCTTTCTTTTACTCGACTTTCTGACCTCTGGAAGAGGAATTGCCCTGCATATGTTTCTGGTACCTTTATGTTCTGGAGAACCTCATAAGCTGCAGGAACATTTTCAAGGAGCCCAGTTCGGTTTCCTGAGTCTCCTCCTTTCCAGTGTAGGAACAGAAGGACACATAGCTAGTTCTGATCATTGGACATGAAAACCATGCAGTAGCCTTGACAAATATGGCTGCAGGTTGCGCACATATTCATGGAGCTGCTGAGAGCGCAAACCTCTATTCTGTGTTTTGGAGCTTCCTAAAGATCCAGTTTTTCTTTGATGTGCCTGAATGCATCCACAACAGTTGAAGTTGCACCATGGTGTGAGCAGATGTGCTACTTCAATGCTCAGAGAGTGGAAAATGTGCATCTTTGCCAAATAAGCCACATGTGTTGCATACAAACATGAAACGGTACACAGTGTACAGTGAGCACGGGGGGGAAACACATCCTGCTGTTCTGCAAACTGAATTATCACCGTTTCTATGTTTGATCTGCCTGGTTGGAAGAGCAGATGTTTTTATTGTCATTCAGAGTTTTACTTCTGGATTATGACTGATCTAAAAAAAAAAAAAATACTGAAGTGTTGCAGAACAATGATTTGTCATGAGGCATATTGTGGATAAAATGTTAGATTCTTTGAATTCTTAACCAGGCAACAGTACTGGTTGTTTTATGGTAGCTGTTATAAATGGGTAACCCTGTCCTTTTCCACATGAATCGTTCTTCCAGGGTCCAGAATTACTGAGCAAGTATGTTGGGGAGTCTGAAAGAGCAGTTCGAGAGGTAAGTTCTTTCAACGTTGCTTACAGTGTTATGTGATGGACCAACATAAAACCGTGATAAATTCTGATTTAAAAGAAAAAAGATCACATTATCACCCCCACCGCCCTGCTTAAACATCAGCTTTGTGCATCAAGCTACTTCTTTTTCATTTTCTCCTGCAAAATACGTTCGACTGAGGCAGATTGGAATGTGAGCACTTATCAAGCATCCCCACAGATTCTCTGTTTGACCGGTCCGTTGTCAGACATGAATGTACTTTATTATTATTTAGACATTTACCTCCATCTGTCTGACCACCGACGCTGAACAGCTTCTCTATCCTCGCCGAAGACAAGCATCCCAGCAGCATCGCGCTGCCGCCACGTTTACCACTGAGGATGATGTTTTCAAGGGGATGTGCACTGGTAGTTTTTTATCCTCACAAAGTTCAGTTTCAGTCGCCCCTGACCCGAGTATTTTCTGTCACATCAGAATCAGCTTTCTTAGCTAAGATTACGCACCCAAACAGGGAATTTGACCTTGGCTTCGCACACAGAATACAGACACAAAATCTAAATATGTAAATTTCAAATGAAATACAATAAAAGACTAAAAAATGAAAAGAACAATGTGTATATATCGTATATATGAATCAGTCACAACAAATTTCTCTTACATAACTCTCAGCAAACTGCAGACATTGCTTTTCAGGCTTTGTTTTAACTGTTGCTTTTTTTTCATATCAGTGCGCAACTAGTAGTTGCGATGTTGACAGATTCTCCTGTTTAACTCTGCATGGAACTCTGCAGCTCCTCCAGAGTCACCCCAGACACGGTGGATATTTCTGCTCTTATTGTTTTCAGAGTCCCGGCCTGTCACTCTGTGTTAGGGATGTCCAAAGCGAGGTCCTGACAAACTAAAATTGTCTTTTATGACCCAACATTAACACAACTTTAATTTTAATGCCATAGTAAGAAGGAACATGGACATCAGGTAACTGTTTCGGAAAAGCAGACTTGGGTGCATCCATTCGTTAAGCATCCATTTACAGCGTTGAGGGTAAATTACACACTGGTAGACTCTGCTGCCTTCTGAAGGAGGACTGGATTTTATTTAGGGGTGTCGGAATAAAGGGGGCATAAAAATACACACACTTGTCAGATTTTGATTTGTAAAAATAAATTGATCCTTGCTCTACTTTGTGTTGGTCTGTCACGTAAAAGCCCGATGAAATTAGCAGAATGTTGTTGCTGTAACCCGACAAAATGTGACAGGACTGAGTAGGTATGAATGCTTTTCAAGGCACTGCTGTAGGTTATTAATATAAATCCTTCCTGCTCTCCTTTCCTGAACTGAATTGTGGATCTGTGACCGGCTTTGGTTTTGACGTAATCAAATGACCCGCGACGTGATTTCTGGTTCTAATGGCCGCTGTATTTCCTCTGTGTGTTTGTGCCTCCAATGATTCATGCGTCCCGTCCAACACGTTTCTGTTCCTGCTGCTGCCTCTTCCGTTGTTGCCGCCGCTGCTCGCAGGTGTTTCGGAAGGCGAGGGCCGTCGCTCCCTCCATCGTCTTCTTTGATGAGATCGACGCTCTCGCCAGCGAAAGAGGAAGGTACAGTGTGTCCCTTATTTTCCTGAATTACGTTGAAAACACGCCGCCGATTGAAAACTAAAAATGCCTGTTGACCGGAAAAGAATCACGAAAACAGCTTCTTCCTGCTTGGTGACAAATTCATTGTCATCTGAGTACAGCTTCAGTCTGCATACATCTCGCTGTGATTCATGCATGATGCACGGAGCAAACGTCCAAACCAGTCAGCATGAATGCACCGCTTCCCATGCAGTGTTTGCAGAGTTTTGTGTCTTTTCTCCAGCAGAGAAGACAGAAGAGAGTCTAGTGTGGAGCAGTTTCAGTTGGATGGCACAGGGAACATCTGTGGCCTGGGGGGCGGGGGGGCAGAGGACATGGACCGGAGGCACACAAACACCTCATTGTGCTCTTTCACAGCAGATGGGAAAGGCCAAGTATGCAGCGAGCTTCCTGCTAAACCCGGCAAAGAAGCTGAAATCTGTAGGATGTAGCTAAGAAAAGGCCCACAGGCCTGATGACTTAACTTGGCTCCCTTCTAAAGTAAAATGTTCATCTTTGGAGTGTTGCACTTTAATTTTTGACTGTTTTACTTTGTGTCCCCAAACGTACTAGGCTTAAAAATAAAATCTCTTATTTTATTATACTGAATCCGAATAATTAATTTTTCCCCGGCCTGCGATAGACTGCCGACCTGTCCAGGGTGTAACCCGCCTCTTGCCCATTTAATGCTGGAGATAGGCACCAGCACCCCTCGTGACCCCAGGAGGGATAAGCGTGTTAGAAAATGGACGGATGGATGGTTTTTCCCCTCCTTTTTACAAAAAGAAATGAAAGAAATTATTTTAAATGTAAAGCATTTTGTCTGGGAGTTGACCTGAATTCAAAGTGTAACTAAATACAAGCTGTGAGACATGCTTGTAAAACAAGATGGCGGCACTGTTATTGTAAACAATGAAAATATAACATGTTTGCTGTTCATGATATTAAATAATGAGCTAAGAACAGGCTTCACTTCACTTGTGTAACTTCAAACTAACTTAAAAAATAAGTAAATTAATAAATTAAAGTGCCTTGTTTTATGGTAAAAAGACATTTCTCTTTACACTATTTTGACAATATATTTTCTTAACATATATTCAGAATTGCTGCTAGTCTCTTCATGGAAGTCCAATGAGTGAATTGACAGAATAAAATCCAGATTTTCCAAAAATTAAATCTTACAACATTGTAAATTTGATTTAATTTAAATCGATTTATCGCCCACCCATAAAATGTAATTATACATTTTTAAATCGTCAGTGTCATAATTCAGTTTTCCAAAAGAAATTAATCTTTTAAGGCTGTTTTTTTTAAGACCCATACATTTTTTTAAATATAATTGAAAAGCAGATTTATTTTGCCAGCTGAATTTACTAAATGAAACACATGATATTGATTAATCACACAAAGACATATGTTTTGAAGACTTTTTCTGTTAATTAATTTGGATGATTTTCCACTTACAAATAATGAAAACACAACATTTGAGATTAGAATATTACATCAGACCAATATCACAAAAAAATTTAAAGACAAAAATATGGTCCTAAAGTACAGGACTGTCTCAGAAAATTAGAATATCGTGAAAAAGTATACTAGTAGGCTATTCAACTAATCACCTGAATCGTCTAATTAACTCGAAACACCTGCAAGGGTTTCCTGAGCCTTGAAAAACACTCAGCTTGGTTCAGTAAACTAAATCACAAGTATGGGGAAGACTGCTGATCTGACTGCTGTCCAGAAGACCATCATTGACACCCTCCATCAGGAGGGTAAGACACAAAAAGAAATTTCTCAAAGAGCAGGCTGTTCACAGAGTGCAGTTTCAAAGCACATTCACAAAAAGTGTGTTGGAAGGGGGAAATGTGGCAGGAAACGCTGCACAACCAAGATCTGGCACCTGCCCACAGTGCCAAAACCACCAGTAACTGGTGTACTGACCACGGCATTACTGTCCTTGATTGGCCTGCCAATTCCCCTGACCTGAACCCCATGGAGAATTTGTGGGGTATTGTGAAGAAGAAGCTGAAAGACACCAGACCCAACAATGCAAATGAGCTAAAGGCCGCTATTGAAGCATCCTGGGCATCCATAACACCTCAGCAATGCCACAGGCTGATTGCCTCCATGCCACGCCGCATTGATGCAGTAATCTGTGCAAAAGGATTCCCAACCAAGTACTGAGTGCATTAATGGACATTTTCAAATGTTTGATTTTGTTTTGCTGTTATAATTATTTTTTTTACTTGGTCTGAGGAAATATTCTAATATTTTGAGATAGGATTTTTGAGTGTTCTTCAGCTGTACGCCATAATCAGCGATATTAAAACAATAAAAGGCTTGCGATATTTCAGTTGATTGATGCAATTTTTTAATTGCATTACAGAAAATAAAGAACTTTATCACGATATTCTAATTTTCTGAGACAGTCCTGTATGTTTAATACCTGCTTAAAAGTTATTTTCAAAACGTACTTTTAATCTGATTGGATTTGATTATATTTCACAATTTTTACATTTCGTATAGTGTGATCACCTTTTTTTTTTGCAATGGCAAGGTTTTTTAATGTAAAACAACACGGCATGACACATTTCAAGCTTTTTTCTCGTTTAATGTGATCTGTACAGTGGTGTGAAGAAGTGTTTGTCCCTTCCTGATTTCTTATGTTTTTCACACTTAGAACATCAAACTAATTTAAATATTAGTAACAGACAAAAAAAAGTAAACACAAAATTCAGTTTTCAAATTAAGGTTTGTATTATTAAGAGGGAACAAAAAAAATCTCAAAAACCTAGACATCATACCAAGATCTGAAGAAATGTGGGGACAAATGAGTGATAAAGTAATTGAGATCTGTCAGTCTGGAAAGGGTTACTAAGCCATTTCTAAAGCTTTGGGACTCCAGGGAACTACAGTGAGAGCCATTACCCACAACTGGTGAAAACATGGAACAGTAGTGAACCTTCCCAGAAGTGGCTGGCCGACCAAAATTACTCCAAGCCCAGCGACGGCTCATCCAAGAGGTCATAAAGACCCCACAACAACATCCAAAGAACTGCAGGCCTCACTGTCCTCAGTTAAGGTCAAAGGTCATACCTCCACCATAAGAGACAGACTGGGCTATAACTATCCAACATGGTAGAGGTCCAAGACGAAAACCAAGGTTGAATCCTGGCAGAGATCTTTGGAGTTTATGCTTCCTTCTTGTCCATCTGTGGGCTTTCTTCAGACGCCCAAAAACCCATTTTGATTTTACGACTTCTGATGGTGTTTCACAGTTATTGTCAACCTGCCATTTATATTTCCTAATGTTAAATACCTTTTGTTTAGTTTAAATGACGGGAGATAATATAGCGGTGTGTGTACACGCATCATGGTTCAGACGTTTTTCAAAAAAGGTTACATAATTTTCATTTTATATGCGCCTAAAAAAGACAAATTTTTTAGATCCTGGAAAAAAATCCGCTATGATGTGTGACAGTTTAAATTTCATTGCAACAATACTTGGAAACTTCTGTGTGTTAAAGGTGCATAGCCACGTTATTTGACTTTAAAAAAAAAAAAAAATTATACGTCAGTAACTCACTCTGGTTGCTTACAGAGTTTTTATGAAAGATTATCGCAGTCCTGGTGGCGTATTAGTTATTATTTTGGCATTTTACGCTTTGTTTTTGGTCAACTTGTCAATAAATAAAGCCTTCCCTGTTTATTTTTAAAAGCAGAGGAAGTTTGTACTGCGCATGCACCACTGAGCTATATTATACACTGGAGTGCTAATAGCCCGCTGTTAGAACGAGTCGCTTTGAAGCCACCAGCCGCCATATTGGTACTCCCTATTTTCCCCCAGTAACTAGGGAATATGTGCGCTACAGCATCGAATAACGAGGATTTTCTCTTTTTTTTTTTTTTTTTTTTTTACAAGAGGAGAAAAAAAAAGAAAGAGAAGAGGTGAAAGAAAGAAGAGATAAAAGGGAGAGAATGATAAAACGTCCTCCGTCTGCTCCATCACCTGGAAAGAGAGACGCAAAAACAACAGCACAACCAACAGACATAAAGCAACAGATACAATCGAGTAACACCTTGATGCCATTGCTAAATCATATGTATTATTATTTAAGTTGACATGTGTAAAGTGATACCTGAAAAAAGAAAGTGAAAGAAAATAAATAAATAAATAAATTGCAGGCTTTCTGTATATAAGTGAACATTTAATACCTGGAACCCAGCACCTGTGGGAGTTTGTGAGAGTGCACTAGTTTAGGTGAAAGTTATCCAGAAGGAAATAGCTCGATAGTGGTTGTGGAGAACCAAAGGCCCGCCTTCCCCGAGCACAGAGGCAGGGGTCAGGGGATATAAATAACAATATACAAAAACATATATTTACATATATGTATACATATATATACATATATACATATACACATACTTATATATACATATATATATATATTTAATATGAATAACATGTAAAATATTTCAGCACCTAATTTCCTAGTAGTTGATAATGTTAGTGCATCCACTGACTGTAGAATTACCTATGAAACGTTTTCACACAGCCAGAAAACTGCTTGTTGTTGCAACCAAATCCTCTGGGATTCTGTGAGAGTAGGGAGTAGCAAGATGGCGGCCAGTGACTTCAGTTTTTCAAAAATCAGCACTCCAGTGTATAATATAGCTCAGTGGCATGCACAGCAGGGGATAAAACAAGGAAGCGGCTAACGGCTATTAGCATCTCCCAGCGAAATAATACAGAATGCGCCAAGATCCAGTGAAAAACATCATCAGGATGGAGGCTTGGTGTATATAACCTCATGTTATCATGATCAAACGGTTTGTGTTCTTTTTTTTTTATAAACATATAATGTGGCTATGTACCTTTAAGGTTGTTTGAATAAGCAAAACAATTCTAGAGCCAATCTAACCTGGAAAAATCCAAATATCTTGTTTGAATACTCAAGTTTAAATAAAAGGAAAACATGCACAGTAAGTACCAAACATTTGCTAAATTGGCTACAAATATAAGTCATTAATCATGCACTTAACTTCAACTACCAGGCTTCATAGATCTGGATCAGGTCTGAATTTTTCATTGCGTTGCATTTTAGAGCACAGTGTCAAACAGGACGTGAAACTATGCAGTGTTTGTATATTTTCATTTCTTCTTGGCCTAATTCCAGCGAGCATTAAATAACAGTTTTTCCTTATCGGTCTGTTCTTTGCCAGTGCAGCTGGCAGTTTTTCTCTGTACAGTTTCTTTTTTTTCCACTTTGATTGAGCTTTCCTCTCTCCTGTTATGATTTTTCATGTGTGCTCAGCGAGTGCCAGCTACTTCTTACTTTGCCAGATCACGGTGATAGGAGCAGGACTGGACCTGTGCCTTAAGGCCACTCGCCATTTAAAGAAACGCACTTCTTGCAGATCTGCAAAGGTTATTTATTGGTCCTCACTTCCTGCTGTGTTTAATCAATGAAGTGGCTCACGGACTGCCAGTACGGACTCAGAACTGTTGACACAACCAGACAGCCTCTTCTCCTGGGTGTGTGTGTTTACTTGTACTTCTACTTGCAGCTGAGTGAGAAAATTATTTTTGCAAATTTTACCTGTAAAGTGAGGAATTTGAGGTAAAGTGAGGGCTTTTTTTGGGCTACGGGTTAGGTTTAGGAGTAAAGTGTCAATATGGTTTAGGGTTAGGCTATAGAAAGGTTTGAAAATGAATGGAAGTCAAGGTAATGTCCTCGCTTTGTATTTAAAAGAAGGATGTGTGTGTTTTCCATCTGGAGGCTAGAGATGAGACGCACCTGTAAATCTGTCAGCCTACCTGCCACGAGTCCAAACTAGTGGAGTGAAGTGAGGAGGCCAGGACAGGAGATGAAATGGGGCCGGAGGCAGAGATGAACAGATCCATCCATCCTCCACGCTAAATCTAAACCCTGACCACTGCCATAAGTGAACTTTGATATGAACCGTAACATTTCTGGCCAAAAACAGAGAATTTTGCAAACATGATAATGGAAAAGTGTGGACACTCAACACATGAAGGGACCTTGTTCCCTTCAGCCTTTCCATTTTTTTATACCCTTTGTTCCCCCGACGTCAGGCTAGTTCCCATCCCCAGATTCCTGTTTATTCCGTTTCTCAAAAGGCTTTTTGTTTCCCCATCTCTTTTCTCTTCTCTCTCCCTGTTTACTCTCTTCATAATTTCCCCCCTTTTTTCTCTCGCTTCCTGTCTAGCCTGCCATTCCCCCTCACCCAAACTTTCTCTCCTTCTCTGTCACTGCCACCCCCTCCCCTCTCTTCTCCCTCGTATCTCAGTGACAGAGCTCTTTTGTGCTCCTCTGAAACCTTGTCTGCACTAATGACGTCTGGCACTTCCGCTGGCCCTGTCAACAGAGACCGTGTGTGTTTGAGCCCAGAAGGATGGCTGTCTGCGCAGTGCTATGGAAAATAACCACCTTGTAATGCAGTGACTAATACACCGATGGTTCTTTTTTTTTTAAGGGTCTCGATCTTTTATGAAGTGGCACATTTACTCTCTCCCATAGAGGTCCATTGTTGCCCAAAAACAAGGGTGTATCTGGGTCAGTCCCTCATCAGGCTTGTCATAATTATTACATAATAATTGCCAGATTTAAATTCATGGATATGGCGGTGATCATTTTGCAGAGTAGTTTTTTTACTCCATTTAAAATTTTCACGGATGAAATCAACAGATTTTATTTTGTAGAAAGTACACCTGGCTCAGTGCATGTTAATTATATACCATAGTGGGTTCATTCAGCCAAAGGGAAATTATATATATATATATATATATATATATATATATATATATATATATATATATATATATATATATATATATATATATATATATATATACATATATATACATACATATATATATGTATGTATATATAGGTATATGTATATATATGTGTGTATATATATATATATATATATATATATTATTATTTTTTCTAAAGTAACACATTTTTACTGTTTGACTTTTCCCTGAGCAAAACGTTTGCATGCAGCAGCTTTTCTCAGTCTCACCGGGTTCAGTCGAGAAACCTCGTTAACAAGTCCGAACGGGGCTGCTTTATTACAGAGGAATGACCTGTTTTCAGATGCCTTGTTTTGAGTTCAGCGTTTTACGTCACTGGCAAGGAAGCTCCGTTTAGCTGCCAAAGGACTTTCTTTTTCCAAAGATGAAGAAGAATAGTGTTAATTAAACCTCTCTTCTCATGAAGCTATCAAAATACTCTGTAAATTGACTTCAAAGTGCTGTTGTTTTGTGTGAATATTCCTGCGGTCTGTGGTACGCTACGGTAGCAAGATGCCTGTTTTGACACATTTGTCGTCCTTCTCGTTAACTGCACTGTTGTTTTTAATCGTTTCTTTATAGTTCTTTATTGTTTTCAACTTCCTTCATTTTTAGTTCATGTTTGTTTCTTTTCCCTCCATCACCTACAAGCAAGGTGGATAAGTTTTGGCAGCAACATCAGCGTTTCTCTTGAACTCTGCTGTACAGCCACTTCTTGTGTCATGAACTGCTGCGGTGCATCGTGCATGTGGGCTCAAATAATAAGATTTCACTAATAAAGACTTTAGAAAATGGAGAAGACATGAGGGAAACAGGCTAACTGGCTTGGAGGAAGGCAGGTGATCCTCGACGTCTGGCGTCTGAGAGGAGATCACGAAACTGGCTTTTAACTGAGGAGTTTATAGGGTGAATGCGACATAAGAAACAGGTGTTTCCATTCAGGAGGATGCAGTGAAGCTGGGAGGGAACCTGTGCATGGAAATTAAAAGAATGAGCCTAAATTACACAGAACTAAAGCCAGTGAGAACTGAAGAGGACGCTGTGAAGCTTGTCTACATGCTGAGGAGGTAATTCAGCTGTTGTGTTCCTGGTCTAACACACCAGAACCTATCTAAACGCCCTCGAACACTAGAGTTTGACACCCCTGTGAGTCGAAGACCAGACCCACAAAGAGCTTTCTACAAAGAAAGAGTGTAGAAATCCAACCCAAATAAATGAACTTGTATGGTTCAGCCTTAGTGAATGTAACAGGGTTTCCGCGGGGCATTAAAAGTCATTAAATGAAATTTTTTAAAATTAAGGCCTTAATTGGCATTAAAAGTCATTAAATGTGATTATCTGTGGCATTAAAAATGCCTTATTTTTTTCTAAAACAAATACGGTCATAAAAACAGTTTTGTCAGATATATTATCAGATATAACTGATTACGCGTTGTGCGCGGAACTGCTTCTGGTTGATCGTAAAGTCGTATGTTTTTACAATGTTTGGAAGAAGAGCTCGAGGCGGAGGAAGAGCTAGAGAATGGGGAAAATGCTAATTTCAACAAAAGTGGATGGAAAACGAGGAATTCTGGACATGGCTGCAGCCTGTCAACGGTAAAGATGACGAAGGATTTTGACGTCTTTGTAAAAAAATTATTTAAACTTTGCACAATGGGTGTCAATGCTTGACGATCTCACATGAAGCCGGACAGTGTAGTCCAGGGTGTACGCGGGTATACACCGTATACCCACTTATTTTTCAGTCAGAATTGCGTATACCCACTTCTGGAGCGATATTTGTCTCTTTTGTTTGAGCGCGCAGTGAGACAGGTATTCAGCGTTTAAACATCACTCGCGCTCAAAACTGATAAACTCTTCTCAATCCACTTTGCTCGCCTTCGGTTCCGTGTCTGCCCGTGACCTGCTGCTTCCACGCTCAACACCAGCTGTGCGCGGCTCGCAGGATTCTGTCTGTGCGCTCGTGACTTCAAAAACTGTCCACCTCACCAGCCAATCACAGGCAGGTTTCTTTCCATCCAATCAGAGTAGGGCTTGCAAATACTGCATTCAGGTGGATTAAATCAAGATGCTGCAGCTTTTGGCAGAAATTACTAAACATAACGGTGGGATTGAAGAAAAAACAACAACCAATAAACAGTTTAATATTTTAGCCTAAAATATTTAGTTTAAAATAATAGACCCCTTGCATCTGACGTCACGGTCACGTGATCGGGAGTGCGCGCCGCCATCTTGGTGGGCAGGCTAGCGTGACTACCCACCACTGCACTGGCCCAGTTAGCTTATTACTTGCATGGTACTTAGTTAGATAGACTGGTAGGCATGTGGCGTTGCTATCTCCTACAGTGTTTTCACGGCTAAAAAAAGCCGGGCATACACTGTACGAGTTTTTCAGTCGTGGTACTTATAAACATCTCAAACTGTGCCACGGAACCGCGGGGTTTAAAAGTTCACCGCTCACGATCTGTGCGGCGCGATGCTCGGACGCGGCCGGACTGTACACACTGTAAGTCGTGCCCCCTCTGGGACCGCTTGCTGTGGTGGCAGAGGCAGGGGAGCGACGGTGGGTGAACAGGGACCCAGAGCAGGGGGTAGAGCCCAGCTCACGTACCGCACCGGCGGCCGCACGGCACGGCAGGTCGCCAGGCCCGCCCCGCGAGCGGAGGCATGCCGAAACAGGCGGCAGCACAACTGCTACATCATTCAGGTAACAAACAGACAGTTCACGTATCCATCCGGCAGTGAACTGTTTGTGCGCTTCCAAACTCTTGTAGGCCTTCATCTGATCGCCACTGTACGTTGGGGTGGGTGACAACACAAGGTAGTTCACCAGATCCGCGTAGCAAACTGATGGCCAATCATCGGGATTGCTAGAAAAATCCTTATCAGGAAGAGCCAAAGGGTCCGCATTACCAATCCTTGCACATTTAGCGAAGTAAGCTGCCTTATCAGAAGGCTGTAACTCATCCACGTAAGACTTTGATTGCATGTTGGCGCGTTGTGTAGACAATGACATGCCAACCAATATGGCTGCCACGCAAGGGTTTCTGGGTAACGGAGTCACGAGGTTGCAAGGGGTCTATTCCTTGAGTTACTAAGTGAGGTGTGAAAAATCTTTTTGTCTCTTTTCTTTCCAGCTTCTGGGTGATGATGCAAAAGTTTCTTGTGATCATAATCATCATCATTGTCATCATTATTTAAAGAGCACTTTAACACGAGGTAAAACAAAATAACATCTAATAAAATGACTTGAGTAAAGAATCAACAGTTTAAAACAACAACAATAATAATAATCTGTTTAAATCCTTAAAAACAAACAGAAGTTCTAAACTGAACTCTAAGATTAACAGGCAACCAGTGAAGGGAGGCCAGGATTGGGTAATGTGCTTTAATGTTTTTCCATTAAAAGGTGTGCAGCAGATTCAGAGATAAAGAGAATTACACTAATCCAGCCATGATGAATGAAGGCTTAGAGTAGTGTTTCCATATTTTTGCCTTGAAAGAATAGGTTTTACCTTTGCTTTGTTCCTTACATGATAAAAATGACTTAACTGAGGTCCCTTTTTCACTGTCAAGTTTAAAATCACCGTCCATTTTAAAATCGAGGGGCTAAACATTCATTGTCAGGGTGTCTAAATCAACAGGATCAACAGTTCTTTGGGTGTTTCAACTTGTATATTTGACAATTCATGTTTTGCAAAGACAAAGAGATTTGAGTTTTGATGTTCTCCTCGTCATTAACTTTATCTCCTTCTATAGATTCTCTTTCTCATTCAATTTAGGACTTTCCATATGCCTTATCATCTAGGTCTATATTGAAAAACCTACAGTAAAGTAATGAAATGTTGATTCTGGATGTAGTGTAGGAATTCCTTCAATATAAACAAAAGAAAATTTTACATTACCTGCCAGAAGCTGGATAAACTCTTTAAAAAAGAGACAATAGTATTTTCACACCTCACGTAGTAGCTGAAGGAAATATTTTAATCTAAATGTTTTAGGCTAAATATTTTAGACTAAAATGAGTAAACCCTAGTGATGGATTTTTGGGTAAACTAAATAGAGCAGTGTTACATGTCATTGTTTCTAAAACAGCATTTTTCTGAGCTGCGTCTAAAAGGGCCAACATTGAGAGTATACCCACTTCTCCAGGGACCACTACACCACTGCAGACAGCCACAGATCAGCTGCAAGGGGCAGACAACAGCTAACAATGTCAAGTTACTTTTCTGTAACCAACGCAGTCACGTCCGCATTAGCTACCGCAAACAGCACAGCAGCAGCTGGAGCAAACTCTACTGCCACTAACGTTGGGAAATCAGACGTTCTTCGAACAACATTTGGATCCAATGCAACACTGCATGCAGAGGTGCTCTGGTATCTGAACACAGCCATCAACAAGTACTCTATATATATATATATATATATATATATATATATATATATATATATATATATATATATATATATATATATATATATGGGTACTTGTTGATGGCATTAAAATTACTTAAATTAGGGTTACTCATTCCTGTATAAACCCTGTGTAAGTAACCAAAAAATAATACAAATACTAAAAGAAGTGACACTCAGAACACAGTCTGTTTGATCTATTGAGCATTTCCTCACCAGACGTCCACATTTCGATGCTTTCTCTCTGAGCACCATCATAGTGGAAAGTACAGAGATCATCACCAAGCTGTGCCTGGGTAGGAGAAAGAAGCTGGAGTTTCAGGAGGTTTTGACGCCACCCTTTATCAGAGGCAGAATTGGGAGGAAGACTCACCTCAGATCCAATCTGAGAATCTTAACTCTGCTCCAGCACTTTTTCTTTCTACCCATTTGCTTCTTCCAGAACCGCCGTCTGTCTGTGACGTTTTTTTTAGACCGAAGTGGTTTCTGGCCCCCATCAAATCGTCCTAAAGTCTTCACCTCCCCGCACATCAACCTTCACCAAGCTGCTGCTAGTGAGGAACAAGCTCTGCACTGGTGGCGACAGGATCCTGTGCCACCCTCCTCAACGCATTATAATCCTGCCGCTTATTACTTAACATTTAAGAAGCTCATGAAACCTTTCCTACTTTCAGGTGAAGCTCTCATCTCGACATTCTTGGTGATCCAGGAAGCTTTCAGCTGCAGTAGACTTAGCGGGCTTTCTCTGAATGTCAGGCCCTTTTGATCCAAAGCAATAACGGACGCTTGCAGTGTTGAACTAGTCCTGCACTGGTCGGTATGATTCTGGTGTTTGCTGACCCAGCTGAGGTGTTGTAGAGCCGACTCGATGCAGCTGAACCTCTCCCTGTGAAGAAAACTTAAATTTTCTTCTCCTGTGCAGAAGTTCCTGAAAAAATGTTGCTGGCCCAGCGGTTTGCTTTGGAGGGAGCTCAACATTTCTGTCACCGCCAAAACGTTGGATCGTTGTAGAGTTTAGTTTTCTCTTTAGTCTCGGGCTAATTTACGTAAAACCCTTTTGCTTTCGGTCATCCATCCTGATTTCACTCATCCTTCCCCACCTCTCCCTCATCTATCTCAACCCCCCCCTCCTCTTCAGCTCCGCGGCTTCCGGCGGCGTAGGCGACCGGGTCCTGGCTCAGCTCCTGACAGAGATGGACGGCGTCGAGCAGCTCCGAGACGTCACCGTCCTGGCCGCCACCAATCGACCCGACATGATCGATAAGGTAAACAAGACGCCGGCGCTCTTTCTTCATCTCTCCATCCTTCTCTTTGGTCAGTGATTGATAAGGCTGAGTAGATGCTCTGTGTTTGTTTTCCTCCTCTCTTTTTCTCTCTTCCCTACCCTTACGGTGATTGATTGATAAGGTCAAAGGTCACGTGCTCTTGTCTGTCCTGCTTGATTCGCCTCGGAGGTATTGGCGCTGTCTTGTAGCAATAACTCGACGGTCTGAATAACGACAATGCTTGAAAGCTGAGTATTAATGATGGAAGAAGTGGGTTGGTTCCTAGAGGCCTGTGTGTGCTCAGCTGGTTTTTTAAGGCAGTTTATTGGGACTTTTACACCTTTTTTGTTTGTCTGGAGTTTTGCAGTTGCGTTTTATAGAATCTGCTCTTAAATCTGTGAAGATTTGACTCGCTTGATTCAGCCTCTAATCGAAGTCACAGGCTTCTGAAATATAAGCCTACAAAATGAGAGACCAACCCTGAGCTTCATTGTTGCTAAATCCTTTTAAGCAAATACCAATAATTTAAGCACGTTTCTGCTCTAGCTTTAGTACGCCGTTTAGCTTTATCCACCTTGCTATAATCTCAGTTCAATTCACTTTATTTATGCAGCGCTTCTTCACGGCAAACAGCATCTCCAGGCAGTTTAACCAGACCAACAGGTCCGATTAATTCACCGCAAAAAGGGAACAAAAAGTAAATAAAATCATCTTGAAATGAGTGTAACTTGTCCTTGATTTGAGCAGGTAAATAAGATGAGCTCCCAATGCAATTGGTATTTTTTACCCTTAAAATAATATAATTAGATATAATGCACTTGAAATAAGATGATGGAGATGAGATGGGCCTATTTTAAGTGCAAAAATCTTATTCCATTGGCAGATCATCTCATTCACCTGCTCAAATCAAGGGCAAGTACACTCATTTCAAGAATGTTTTACATACTCTTAGTTCCTTTTTGCAGCGTGTCCACCGATATAAAACCCAGCTCAGACCGTTGGTCCGTTCAAATCAGTCCTCAGAAGAGGGGAGAGTTTCTAGAGAACTAACACTCAGCGAGTCTGGTTTAATTAAAAAACAGCTAAATAAATCACAAATAGTGTTTTGGAGAAACTTTAGTGTACAGTTATAATCAGAATTAAAACCGCAAGCGGTGATGATCGGCCCTCGCAGCCAAGCGCCGCTCTGGCCTAAGGGCCACCGCTAGGGTACGCGCACCTCCCGCCGCCAGCCACCGCAGAAGCTGTCATGCATTTTCCTCACCCGTCTACCATGCAATACACACGTATGCGTTGGGCAGCGCTCCCCCACGACTCACAAAAAATGTGGTGCAGATCGGTCGATGCACCGAGGAGACACAGCCGTTGAATAATAAAAATGCATTTGGCCACCGGGCCGGACTAAATCGTTCGGCGGGCCAGATCCGGCCCGCAGGCCGTACGTTTGACACCCCTGGTTTAAACATTAGTATACCAACTTAATCAAAGGTATCTTACTAGCTGTTAATCCAGCTTCATGTGAAAAGTTAACAAAACCTTTTTAGTTATTTAAAGTTAATTATTTCATGTGTTTAAGGGTTTCGTTTCTTGCATTAAGACAGCTTTTATGAAAGTTTGACAGTTAAATTGGTGGATACACACCCAAAAGTAATAATGTAAAAGTAACACTTTAACAATTGGAATATTGCTAAAGTAACACGTTAGCAATATTCCACATGTGTATGTTGTGTACAAACTTTAGTAATTTCTAACAGACCACTTCACTCTCAGAAAGCAGGTCTGCTGGTGGTTCCTAAAGTCTGTAAAACCAGAATGGTAGGCAGATCCTTTAGTTATCAGGCTCCTCTCCAGTGGAACAAACTCCCAGTTTTGGTCCGTGACGCAGACACCCTGTCTACTTTTAAGACTAATCCTAAAACTTTCCTTTTTCCATCCATCCATCGTCTTCCACTTATCCGGGGTCAGGTCGCAGGGGCAGCTTCAAGAGGGAGCCCCAGACCTTCCTCTCCCCAGCCACTTGGGCCACTTCCTCTGGGGGAATCCCAAAGCGTTCCCAGGCCAGCATAGTCTCTCCAGCGTGTCCTGGGTCTTCCTCTGGGTCTCCTCCCGGTGGGACGTGCCCAGAACACCTCATCAGGGAGGCGTCCAGGAGGCATCCTAACCAGATGCCCGATCCACCTCAACTGGCTCCTCTCAATGTGGAGGAGCAGCGGCTCTACTCTGAGTCCTCCCCGGATGACTGAGCTCCTCACCCTATCTCTAAGGGAGAGCCCAGACACACTATGGAGAAAACTCATTTTGGCCGCTTGTATCCGGGATTTCGTTCTTTCGGTCACGACCCAAAGCTCGTGACCATAGATGAGGGTAGGAACGTAGATCGACTGGTAAATCGAGAGCTTGGCCTTTTGGCTCAGCTCTCTCTTCACCACAACGGATCGGTACAGCGCACGCTTCACAGCAGACGTCGCACCAATCCGCCTGTCGATCTCCCGCTCCATCTTCCCCTCATTCGTGAACAAGACCCCAAGATACTTGAACTCCTCCACTAGAAGCTGGCTCTTGGGACTTTCCTTTTTGACAAAGATTATAGTCAGAGTGGTTCATGTTACGCTGAGCTACCTCTATAGTTATGCTGCTATAGGCTTAGGCTGCTGGAGGACATCAGGGTCTATTGTTCTTCAATTTTGCATGACTGTTGTCATTTCAGCTTTTACCTTTTTGTTTTTTCTATTTTTTCTTCATAGTAGGTACACCTGGTCTGGCGTTCTGTTAGCTGTGACATCATTCAGGGAAGACAGATCACCTGCTATTACCATCTAATGTAAAACACATTACTGGATCAATGTGTGCTTCTGTGCTTTTTTGTCTGTCTTGTTGTGTCTCTTCTCTCTCTTTTGTAACCCCCAGTCGGTCAAGGCAGATTACCGTTCATACTGAGCCCGGTTCGGCTGGAGGTTTTTCCTTCCTGTTAATGGGGAGTTTTTCCTTCTGCTGTCACTTCATGCTTGATCAGTATGAGGGATTGCTGCAAAGCCATGTACAATGCAAACGACTCTCCCTGTGGCTCTACGCTTCTTCAGGAGTCAATGCTGCTTGTTACGACTTTGATGAAATCAACTGGTTCCCTTATATAGGAATTTCTTTTACCAATCTGGATAATCTGACTTAATATGTATAATCTGATTGATTTTGACATTGTAAACTGCCTTTAGATGACATGCAGGCCGGCAGACCCGACATGTATATTAATAATATGTATTATTATTATTAATATTATTATTATTATTTTATATATCTGCCTCGTTATATTTGCATAATGCATGAAGAAAAATATCAGCAGCGCAAGAGTCTGTTCCGATCATCCGGCCCTTACCACAGGCTACTGCAGCCCATTGGTTATCATCCCTGACAGTCTAAAGGGCTAGGCCAATCATAAAGTAGAAAAACACCTTCACGCTCCATGTGGAACTTTGTGCAGCGGTGTTCACAGTAGTAATGGATAAGAAACGCAAGGGAGGCGCAGAGAAACTGCACGAAAAAAAGAAACGAGTTCTTCAAACGGATGCTGCGAAATGTGTCAAACTGACTGACATGTTCCCAACAGCAGGCCCTTCATCTGCTCCGGTGTCTGGTGTAAAATATGGTGGTTGTGGTTGTAGTCAGTGATGTGCGGTAGGGTTCATAGCTGGTGAGGCACTGACGTCATCAGAGTCAGATTTACAAATATATACACTCTACAGAGTAGACTCGTTGCAAAGTGCTGAAGGAGACTGATTGAGCCAAATTAATTCACCAAGATACATGGAAAAATATTGGTTCTTTGATGAAAAAAATTGTCATTTGATTGGTAACAGTTTATGAGTTATGATGGATTTCTGCATTTGTAACACATTCTAAAACTATAACCCACATTAAGCACATTTCATTACAGAAACAAAACATGAATAAGTATCGCTGTCTTACCTCTACTTATAATTTAAGTCCCTGTGGCGCTCTTTCTGAACAAAAATATCATCATTTTCCGGTAAAAGTTCTCTTTATCTTCTTCAGTTTTAAAAGTCTCTCAGTCTCAGTGGAGCTCACTGCCAGGGAGGAAAGCCTTCCCTGATCAGTCCTGTTCCAGCTGTATGTTTAGAGTCTTTTTAGTGCTTTACTTGTTTAGCAAAACTCGCTAATAAAACATCAATAACTTGTTTTGACTCTACTATTTGGGGATCACGAGCGGTGCCCCTTGAGCGCCCCCTGCCTAGTGGCCAAGGAACTGCTGGCCTCACCTACAACCAGTTCTTTGCTGTTTATGATCGGCCAGCACCACGAAAACATGTTATCTGCACACAGTTTGATGACCAAAACAAAATTCGTAATCCACATATATTAAATTGTGGAAAATCAGTTCATAACTGTTTGAACAATTGAATTTATGATCTAGAGACAGGAAGATGCATTCACAGAATGGAAGTCAGCGCAGTTACCATGGGATTGCGCAATCCCAGGGTAGGCCAAGCTCGCTGCGGCCTCACCGGCTTCGCTATGAAGCGCCACCAAGGATTTACATGAAAAATAGCGAAAAGTCTGCGATTTTAAAGAAAATATGATCAAAAATTAGGAAATTAGATAAATAAAATACTTATTACAAATGACTGAGTAAATCAAAATTTATATTATGTTATTATATATTTTCTTTCTTTCCATGATGACAAGTGAGGCATTTCTCTGGTTCATTTTGTCATTGGCATCCTCTTTTACACAGTGAGTGCACATTAGTCCAATGTTACCCTACAGTATCTGGAAGACTGAATAGATCTGATGAGCAACTTACAATAACTTCTTATAATGATGTAACGTGATAATATGTGTGATTGACCGTGACACCTCTCTTTCTCTCTCTCTCTCTCTGATCTAAGAATAATTGCTGTGCTGTGGTGGAGTTTACATTTTACAGTGTTAATAAATTAAGATTTTGGAAGTATTTTAAGTGTCCACTCACTAATTTCCATTATCCTGACTTCAAGGTATTGCACAGTTGGTATTGCACAGTTGGTATACACATTCAGTACACAAAAAAAATGTGGTGGGCCAGTCTAATCCAAAATGCCAGGGCCAATTTTTTGTCCCAATCCACCCCTGATGACATGTTTCATGATTTGGCGCTATATAAATAAAAACTGAAATGTATTGAACAAGAGTTTGTCAGTTTTCAAGCAGGATTTGTATATCTGTTCAACTTAAATATATAAATATAAGGAAACCAAAGAGTTAAGATCACTTACTTACCAAGAGAAATTCCTTTGGGGTTTATTTGTGGTCTCTTGCTGCCCCCTGCTGGACAAGTATGATCAAATACATATGCTTTACATGTCAACTTGGTATCAAAATTCAGATTTCAATCTAAAATGGCTTACTTCCTGTGATACTTGCACTATGACATTAATTGTAAATTCTGAGCGTCTTGCTGAGATCTACAACTGTACAAAATTTCATTACTCTACGATGAAGTAAGTGAATACCAAAGGGTCCTTTGAAATTTGCTTGGTGGCGCTATAGAGAAACTAAGTCCTGCTCACTAAAGTTTGTTAAGGATTCCTGTTGGGGGGTGGATAAGGATGCATCCAAATGAGTTTTAAGCAGCTCGGCCCAAAACTGTGGAATTCAGAGCCAAACGTATGACAGCAGCGTTTGAGGTGAATATGCCACGCCGCCACGCCCCCCTGCTCCATCCAATCCAGTTGAGCCTGAAATCCACAACATACCAACATGTGTTCTGTCTGTGGACACAGTTTCATGTTGATTAGCTCAGAGGGGTAACATAGCGACCGCTTACAACAAAACATGACACTTCCTGTTGTCAGGGGGCGTGGCCTAAGCAATGTCATCATTTGACCATTGGATATTATAGGAGACCTGATGGTGATCAATTACTGAAAGTTTGATGCCTCTGTGTGTTTCTGTGTAGGAGATATAACAGTTTTATTTTTTGTGGCGAGTAGGTGAACTTTGACCCCTGCTAATGCCCCTTCAACAAGCTCAAAAACTCACCGTTTTGATAACTTTTAATTGGCCATGCCTTATGATCAGACTGCCCTAGTTTCAAGCCGCTCGCTAAAAATCTCTAGGAGGAGATCCATCAAATACCAATGCTATAAACGTCAAAAATGGGGTCAAAATCAGACATTCAATCTAAAATGGCCAACTTCCTGTGATATTTACACTATGACATTAATTGTAAATTCTGAGCGTCTTGGTGAGCTCTACCACTGTACCAAATCTCATGTCTCTACGATGAAGTAAGTGAATAGCAAAGGGTCCTTTGAAAATTGCTAAGTGGCGCCGTTGAGGCATTAGGTCACGCCCACCAAAGTTTGTTATGGATTCCTGTTGGGGGGTGGATAAGGATGCATCCAAGTGAGTTTTATGCAGCTCGGCCCAAAAATGTGGAATTCAGAGCCAAACGTATGGCAGCGGCGTTTGAGGTGACTTCACCACGCCGCCACGCTCTCCTGCTCCATCGAATCGACTTGGGGCTGGAATCCACAACACAACAACATGTCTTCTGTCTCTGGACACAGTTTCATGTTGATTAGCTCAGAGGGGTAACATAGCGACCGTTTACAGCAAAACATGACACTTCCTGTTGTCAGGGGGTGTGGCCTAAGTGATGTCATCATTTGACCATTGGATATTATAGGAGACCTGATGATGATTAATCACAGAAAGTTTGGTGCCTCTGTGTGTTTCTGTGTAGGAGATATAACACTTTTATTTTTTGTGGCGAATAGGTGAACTTTGACCCCTGCCAACGCCCCTTCAGCATGCTCAAAAACTCACCGTTTTGATAACTTTTGATTGGCCATGCCTTATGATCAGACTGCCCGAGTTTCAAGCCGATCGCTCGATATCTCTAGGAGGAGTTAGATCTTATACCGATGCTGTAACTGTCAAAATTGAGGTCAAAATCAGACTTTCAATCTAAAATGGCCGACTTCCTGTGATATTTACACTATGACATTAATTGTAAATTCTGAGCGTCTTGGTGAGCTCTACAACTGTACCAAATTTCATGTCTCTACGACGAAGTAAGTGAATAGCAAAGGGTCCTTTGAAAATTTCTAGGTGGCGCCGTTGAGGCATTTTTCTTTAGATTTTTGTGACGACCTTAAAATACAAAATTTTTAAACAGTCACCATGCATCTGTAAAGTTTGGTGAGTTTTTGAAAATGAGAAAGCCCCCAAAAAGGCCCCTCTTTAGGGGGGCAGAATAATAAGAATTAACACTACAGATACAATAGGCCTTCGCAGCGCTTAGCTGCTCGGGCCTAATAATAATAATTAACACTACAGATACAATAGGCCTTCGCAGCGCTTAGCTGCTCGGGCCTAATTAAAGCCGCAAGCGGCGTCGATCGGCCCTCGCAGCCAAGCGCCGCTCCGGCCTATTGGCCACCGCGGGGGTTCGCGCACCGCCGGCCGCCAGCCACCGCAGAAACTGTCACGCATTTTCCCCGCCCGTCCGCCGGGAGATTCCCACGAACGCATTCGGCAGCGCTCCCCCACGACTCACAACAAATCTGGTGTAGATCGGTCGATGCAGCGAGGATATACAGCCGTTGAATATTGATATTGCATTTGGCCACTGGGCCGGACAAAATCGTTCGGTGGGCCGGATCCGGCCCGCGGGCCATACGTTTGACACCCCTGGTTTAAACATTAGTATACCAATTTAATCAAAGGTATCTTACTACCTGTTAATCCAGCTTCATGTGAAAAGTTAACAAAACCTTTTTAGTTATTTAAAGTTAATTGTTATTTCATGTGTTTAAGGGTTTTGTTTCTTGCATTAAGACAGCTTTTATGAAAGTTTGACAGTTAAATTGGTGGATACACACCCAAAAGTAATAATGTAAAAGTAACACTTTAGCAATATTCCACGTGTATGTTGTGTACCAACTTTCGTAATTCTATCTTAAAGCATGGCTTGGGGCTGATCATTTAAAATATTCTAGGGGGCGCTATAGAAAAATTAGGTCACGCCAACCAAAGTTTGTTATGGATTCCTGTCGGGGGTGGAAAAGGATGCATCCAAGGGAGTTTTTAGCAGCTCGACCCAAAAATGTGGAATTCAGAGCCAAACGTATGGCAGCGGCGTTTGAGGTGACTTCACCACACCACCACGCCGCCCTGCTCCATCGAATCCACTTGGGGCTGGAATCCAAAACACCAACATGTCTTCTGTCTCTGGATACATTTTCATGTTGATTAGCTCAGAGGGGTAACATAGCGACCGTTTACAGCAAAACATGACATTTCCTGTTGTCAGGGGGCGTGGCCTAAGTGATGTCATCATTTGACCATTGGATATGATAGAAGACCTGATGATGATCAATCACAGATAGTTTGGTGCCTCTGTGTGTTTCTGTGTAGGAGATATAACTGTTTTATTTTTTGTGGCGAGTAGGTGAACTTTGACCCCTGCTAACGCCCCTTCAACAAGCTCAAAAACTCACTGTTTTGATAACTTTTAATTGGCCATGCCTTATGATCAGACTGACCGAGTTTCAAGCCGCTCGCTCGAAATCCCTAGGAGGAGTTCGATCAAATACCAATGCTGTAAACGTCAAAAATGGGGTCAAAATCAGACCTTCAATCTAAAATGGCCGACTTCCTGTGATATTTGCACTATGACATTAATTGTAAATTCTGAGCGTCTTGGTGAGCTCTACTACTGTACCAAATCTCATGTCTCTACGATGAAGTAAGTGAATAGCAAAGGGTCCTTTGAAAATTGCGAGGTGGCGCCGTTGAGGCATTAGGTCACGCCCACCAAAGTTTGTTATGGATTCCTGTCGGGGGCTAGATAAGGATGCATCCAAGTGACTTTTAAGCAGCTCGGCCCAGAAATGTGGAATTCAGAGCCAAACGTATGGCAGCGGCGTTTGAGGTGACTTCACCACGCCGCCACGCCCCCCTGCTCCATCGAATCCACTTGGGGCTGGAATCCACAACACACCAACATGTCTTCTGTCTCTGGACACAGTTTCACGTTGATTAGCTCAGAGGGGTAACATAGCGACCGTTTACAGCAAAACATGACACTTCCTGTTGTCAGGGGGCGTGGCCTAAGTGATGTCATCATTTGACCATCGGATATTAAAGAAGACCCAATGATGATCAATCACAGAAGGTTTGGTGCCTCTGTGTGTTTCTGTGTAGGAGATATAACAGTTTTATTTTTTGTGGCGAGTAGGTGAACTTTGACCCCTGCTAACGCCCCTTCAACATGCTCAAAAACTCACCGTTTTAATAACTTTTAATTGGCCATGCCTTATGATCAGACTGACCGAGTTTCAAGTCGCTCGCTCAAAATCCCTAGGAGGAGTTCGATCAAATACCAATGCTGTAAACGTCAAAAATGGGGTCAAAATCAGACCTTCAATCTAAAATGGCCGACTTCCTGTGATATTTGCACTATGACATTAATTATAAATTCTGAACGTCTTGGTGAGCTCTACAACTGTACCAAATTTCACGTCTCTACGATGAAGTAAGTGAATAGCAAAGGGTCCTTTGAAAATTGCTAGGTGGCGCCGTTGAGGCATTTTCCGTTAGATTTTTGTGATGACCTTAAAATATAAAATTTTTAAACAGTCTTCATGCATCTGCCAAGTTTGGTGAGTTTTTGAATATGATAAAGCCCCCAAAAAGGCCCCTCTTTAGGGGGGCAGAATAAAAATAATAATAATAATAAGAAACAACACAGAAACAATAGGCCTTCGCAGCGCTTCGCTGCTCGGGCCTAATAATAATTAACACTACAGATACAATAGGCCTTCGCAGCGCTTAGCTGCTCGGGCCTAATTATAATAATATGCTTGTTAATTTCTGTATGAACTACAGTTACTTCTTCACTTTGAAAAACAATTTACTTCATGTTTTTAATGTTTGGTAATTATTCTTATAAAGCTTGGCATTTAATCTCTAAGTTATTATTCCGAAGAATTCATTAAAAAAATGTAAACGTAGCAGCAGCTTTTCAGTGGTTCCCTTCTTACTTCAAAATAAAAGTCTCAAACATAGACACTGGACCAGGGCTCTGCAACCTTTTAAACCAAAGAGTAATTTCTGCCCTCAGTCCAGCTAAATAAAACTTTACAGCCACATGTGTTACAAGAGATTCTCTTTTTTTCATTAGTTGCAAATACTTTTTCCAATTATTTTTCTTAAAACTGTATCATTCCATTAAAGAAAAGGTTTTGCGTTCTAAAATGTTTAAATATGCCTCCTTAGAGATTAAAGGCTGCTAAACACTGATTTAACTTAAATGGCTGATTTTTGTAAATCCTAATTGTTCATAATAATGTTATAGGATGATAATTAAGCTGTTAAGTTGAGGTGAAGTTTGTGATCATTAACAACATTCAGATTTAGTTTCTTCCTGTTTTAACTACTGTCTATGCCTTAAGAGCGTCATGAAACATACCGATAAGTCTGCCGACAGGAATAAATTCACTTTCTGTCTGCAGTTATTGATCAATCAATATCCAAAAATCAATGTAACTGGTGTCCTGAAGACGTCTGTTTCAAACAGGAGCAGCGTTTCTGTTTGTGGGGCTGTGATTGCTCTGTCACAGTCACAACCACACAATTACCGTTATGCTAACCATAATTACCTCAGTTAATAAGGGGTTTTATCACTTTTATCTATATCACAAACGTATCACAAAGTATAGTGATTTTAAGTCTGTATTGCCCACCCCTAGAACCGTGTCAGTGAGCGGCTATTAACCTTTGCTGTTCATTCAGTTCATTTAAATCTCATTCAAGTTACTGAATATGTTTTTGTCTTTATTTCTCCTCCTGTGGTTTAGAAATTAGAGCATCAGGGAGGTAGTTTTTTATTTGCAACACTTTTTGTTGTCTCCTTTGCTTCCTCCTCTCTTCTACGGGACGTGTGTTTGGTCCCTTATCCACTCATCGCTGTCTTAATGAAATTTCCTAAGTGCTGATCAAAGACGGAGTCTGTGCTCTGTCTGAGAGGAGAGCAGAACGTCAGGGTGCTCTCAGAGCTTTTGTCTTTCAGTTCTCCTCCGGGAAATGTTTTAATATCACGTATTCAGAAAGGAAAGCGTTTTAGTCTAAAATACCACATCCAGCCAACAACCTTTATAACCATTTACATCGCAAGAAAAGAGCGGGCGTGTTTGCTGCTGTTTTATGTAAACTGATAACTGCTCACTTCAAATCCGTCAGCACAAATCCCCCCTCATGCAAATTTTGGCTCACTCTCTCCTCAAACGCCAAACCCAAAACCCCATTTCTGGAACATATGTGGGGAGCTGATCCATCGCTGCGGCGGGGAGGATGACAGCAACTTCCTCCACCTCCATAACTGGTCGCCATCGCCTTTCAAACTCCATTAGCGGTGTGGCAGCTTAGGGACACCCGAACCCTAAGTGTGCAGCTTCAGGCGTGTGTCTGTGTGAAAAGAAAAGAACGATGCATCAACAGGAAGAGAAAGAAACTCTATTAACAGTAGGCATGGGGTCAAGCCTGGGGGTGGACAGATGGGGAAACCCCCGGCTGCTCTCAGGAAGCGGTCCCCTGTGCAGCTGAGAAAGCAGATTACCTCCTCCAGCTCACGTCCCCTGCTGAGTGAGTTTGTCTGTGTGTGTGTGTTTGGTTAGGTTCAGGTCATTTGTTTAGAAAACGTATACAGGACCGGCCAAATGGGCACCCAGTAACCCCCATCCACATCAACCCAGCTCACGGTATCAGCACCCTGCCGTGTTTTACCACTAACAGTGGGAGTTTGCACCACAGCTTGGAGGCCATTTCCATACAAATGGCAGGATATGATGGGACAAATGAAGATTAAGGAGACACTTGGGTGTCATTGAAGTCATTGTCAGGTTTTACTGGTGCTGAGGAGGCTCCCGGGGGGCCCCTGGCTGTTCGGTAGAGGAAGAGGAGGGCGCAAGTCATGATTACTTTCAAACAGCAGGTCCGGTGTTGTCCATCTCAACCAGCATTTCTGCATTGGTCCAAAAAAGAGTGGAAGCAGTCAGAGATTATTTAAATGTTCTAAATTTTTAGTTGCTATCTTCGTTTAGGAGCCTTGGGGGGTAAAAAGGAAGGGACTCTTCATCATCCAGGGCAAAATGCGTAAACTTTTAATCTCCTTCCTAGCAGTGAGAGTTTTTCAGGTTTTTATATAAAAAAATAGATAGTAGTGTTTCTGAATCCACTTCCAATGCTCAGAAATGCCAATGAATGCATTGAATCTTTTATTGCATTGCGAATAGAACCGTTTTTATTTGACCGGGCTGAATTGTCGCCTGATAGAAACTAGTATTTGCATCTGTTTTCTTAATTGCCCCCATAAGGTATAAATCTGTTATTACACAGAATCCCATTTCCGTTACCCATTCTTGAGACATACCATGACATTAAGGGCACATTTGTTCTGATCCTCATCAATCAGGAATTTGCTACAATGACTAATCTGATGGCTAAACCTGTCCAAAATCTACATTCAAGGATTTAATTATGTATAATAGCTGAAACTGCCTGGACGAGGACTGTAGTCGGTCTTCCCCCCAAAGACAGTGAGGAGGATGGAAGTAAAAAGGTCTTTAAACTTTCTTACTGTTTGTTTATGTTCCTGTAATGAAATATTCAGCTATTTTTGCAGCTTCGTTACTAATAAAAGTCGTACTTACACGTTTTAACAGATTTTTGAGCGCATTGTACCACATAAAATCAGTCAGTAAGCACAACGGTAATCATATATAAGGCACACCGGATTATAAGGCGCATCATCGCCTTCTAGTCTGAAAATACAATATTAGTGTGCTGCTTCTTTGTTTTTTCCTCTTTACTTCCTTTTTCTATTATCGTAATTGTTCCTAATATGTAAAAACATGTTGACAGTCGCCCAGGACCCCCTGTGAGCTATCCAGGGAATCACTAATCTACAGCATCCTCTGTTTCTGGAGATATATGCCAGATAATGTCTTAAAGAAGATGCTTCAGTCTAAACGTGATCACACCAACACCTCCTACACTTCCTCTTTTCTTTGTGTGGCAGCAGCCCCCCAGCCAAGCTCTGATGATTGATTGGCCCCACCAGGGATGTTTGTCCACCCAGTTCAGCCGGGGCAGAAGCCCCGTCGCTGTGTTTGGAAAGCAGCTGTCCGGAGAGCTGATTGTTGACGCGAAGACGCAGACAAAACGAGGCAGACGTTTTGCTCTTTGAAGCCAAAAAAAAGCTATTTTCAGCTTGATTTCCCCCCCCCTACACTGTTCAGTATACGGCTGGCTTGTTGTTGAACAGAGAAAGCAGTTTGTCCATCATTCTGATCATTGTGGGAGGAGTAATCGAAGAAGATTATGTCTATAAATGTGATTGTTAAGCAGCAGAACTTGCCAGCTCTGCTCTGATGCTTGTTTGGCTTCAGTAGGTCCAAATAGATTCTCTTGTGTTGCCCAAATTAAAGAAGTATTTTAGAAAGAACACAAATCTATGGAAAATGACCAAAAAGATCGGTTTATGATTAATCACATTATTTTCCTACGTTTTCTATTCTAGCAGCCTGTTGCAGAATTTATTTATTTTTAGTTTTCCTTGTCATTTTTACTGCCGTGCTTCTGACTGTGGCCTGTTAGAATTCAAACTTTATGATGTAAAACCCACTTATTTATTTATAGGATTTGTAATATTTCAGTTATGTTTCATTATACAGGCCACAGCTGTGCTTCAGCAGCTCTCCTCCGCTTGTACTGTTTTTTTTTTTTGTTAATCAAAGTCTGCTAAGCTGGTTTGCATCACAACGCATCTGTACAGGCCCCCAAATTGCTGAGCATAGAGCAGAATAACACTTAATACCTTGACATTTATATCTTTGAACAGCTTTGACTACAAGAAGTGTGCGTTGACCTCCTCTACATTAATTTCCCCTAAAATGATTATAGTGACTATATTTAGGTGTGTAACTCGTTCTCTCCTGACCTCTTTCACCCTCTGCTCTCTGGCGTTGGGTGTTGAGTCATCTGCGTTTTAATTCTGCTTCTTGTGCTGTAGTGTTGCGTCTGACCACGAGATGGTGCCAAACTTGACAGGTTCAGTTTAAAGAAAGAGGGCTGCTGGCCATTTTTAATTACGTTCAGACACTTTGAAAAGATTTTTAAATATGTCTCGGTTCTATGAAGCTAAAGAGAAAACATTTTATGCAGGTCTCCTGTTCAGTTCTGTAGACTTTCGTGTGTTTTGTGTGCATGTTTGTGGCTTTGTTTCCAGCCTGCAGAACAGCTCAAAACTGCAGTTTAAAGACATTTTACATTTCAGTTTATATATAGTTTTTAGCTATGTTAATTTATGCATGTATAGTTTTATTTTTGCCCATAAGTTATTGTGCTTTGCGTTAAGTATTTGGATGTTTCTTGCTACATATTATAACAATTCTAATAAAGGTTTATCTCTAAAAACCTTCCTGATTGTGTAGTTCCAGCCCCAGGCATACATGCACTCATTAAGAGCAAGCATCTCAATTGTTGGGCTTTTATTAGTATGTGTATTTTTTTTTTTTTTTTCTGGAGTTAATCTACATGCAATGGTGTTCATTTTAAAAACCAAGATTAGGGTTCACAGATTTGAAGTCATTATTAATTAGGGTCAAACCTTTTGATTAAATGTCCCGTAGCAAGTTGCCCTGTGACAACAGGATTTTTGTTGCCATCATCAAGCTTCTGCTGTAATCTGGGCAGGAGATTCAACTACTCTGCTTGGTTGGTGTGCTAACACAAACCTGGCTTTTTACCATAGGATATAGGTATAGATTTAGATGTGGCTGTAGGTCGGGTAGGTCCGTTCAGAAGCCTTTACTAAGCATGCTTTATCCATGCCTAAACCAGAGTGGATTCATCGTTCTGGTGGAGCATTCTTCAAGTTTTAACTGTTGATCCATTAATGCGAGGTGAAGTTTAGGTACTTTGATGTAGTCCTTCTTCATTATTTAATTTGCTTTGTGTAATCGGTCTTTGGCAATTAAACTGTCCCTCAGCGGTGATGCCGCTACAAACATCCTTCACGATGTTCTTCAATCTAAAACTGTTGATTTACCAGCTCAGCCTTTCTTTGGTCTGACCATAGCACATTTCTCCATTTGACATTTGGCTCTCCTATTTGAAAAGTTACCTTTTACTTTGACTTTAATGGTGTTGCTCTTGGGGCAGGGACCCTCTCAGTCCACGGCGACGTAAAAACCCACTTCGTTGGCCCTCAAACGGTTACTGCTTCATTTGAGGCTTGCGTCTGGGTGGTTTCTTGGTACTTCCTGAACATCCAAATCAATTTTCTTCCTTTTAAGGATCGCAGTTTGGTTCAAGTAATTGAGTTTTATTTAAAGTGCCTTTAGTATAGATAAAACATGGTATGTAGGAGCGTCTAACAAAAGACCTGCATGTAAATGTTCTGACGAGAAACACCTAAAGCGAAACCTATAATTGTCTGTATCTATGAGAGCCTTGTGTTGCTGTTTGTTGTGTGTTGGCTCACATGAATGCCTTCCATCTTCCATTCACACCGTGCGTCAAGACTTCTCCCTTTTACCGAAAGTCTATTTTGCAACACGCACAACTTTTAAGACGTAGCTATTAAGCCTGGCACAGGGCATGCGAGGATCTTCAGAGTTTCTCTGCCTGAATGGCTTTTGTTTTGTCCTTTCTTTAGCATAAACCTCCTTCTGAGCCGCCTTCCACTAAACAGGAAGCTACCCTTAGCAAAAAGAGTGCCTATAAGCCAGCCAGTCAAAACAGGCCATATTTTATTTTGTGCCGGACTGACGTTATCATCTCCCAAGCTTTGCTCTTCTCTCGTGACGAGCCAAGCATGATGGAATCTCTATTGATGCTGTCTTAAAGGATTAGAGCTTATTCACTGTTTTTTCCTGACTGCACAGTTCTGAATAGGACCGTGCTGCCACAGTGCAGGGTGTCCTACTGAAGCTGAGCTGCCATTATTATTAGCACTGTAGCTATTAGCTTTCATTCAGAGCTACGTTTCAAACAGTGTTCCCAAGACCATCTTCTCTTGGCTTAGAAACCTTTTAGCCTATGTCATCTTTTACAGTATTCGGAGTATTTTGAGCCCTTGCTCTGTTTCCAAGATACAGGAAAGAGCAGCAGAAAATGTGAGTTTTCACGTTTATTTGTTGCGCTTAGAAAACAAAGTTGCATTAGAGGAAAAAAAAAAAAGGTTTGTGTGTCTTTGCATGCAAGTAATGGGATACCACCTAGGGATGAGCTCAGGTGTGTGTGTGTGTGTGTGTGTGTGTGTGTGTGTGTGTGTGTGTGTGTGTGTGTGTGTGTGTGTGTGTGTGTGTGTGTGTGTGTGTGTGTGTGTGTGTGAAGGGGGAGCAGGATCCCAAGGCAAGTATTAAACTTCAAGGGCTGTTTTAGTGTCAGCTTACACATTTGTGCATCACCACAAAAAGATTTCCAATCCAACAACGTACAGTGCAGTAAAAAAAAAAAAGCCTGCATAACCAGAGTGTGCTCATCCAATAGTTTTCTTAACAATAAAGCTTTCTTTCCTCTGGTTTGCTGTCATAATAAAAGGGAAATCTTAATTTATTCCATTTGACTTATGCCTGCTGTCCACATATTCTTTTTTTCATCAGGTACTTTTATTTTACTGAACAACGGAGGGAAAGACATGGAGGTGTGTGTGTTTGTGTGTGTGTGTGTGTGTGTGTGTGGGGGGGGGGGGGGGGTTGGGGTTGGAGAGAGAGGAAATGAGGGCTCTTTGTGCTCTGCTACCTGGCAGACATCTCCAGCATGTGTCGTCTTGCCTTTTGGCAAGCTGAGACCACCGGCGCCCTTGGAATGCTCTCAGTTCAGGAAATCTCGTTTATTCTCATAAGTGCTGCTCCTAACCCTCCTCTTTACAAAATACGTCTTGTATATTTTTTTATCCTTTTCATCTAAGATTGCCTTTATTACACTAACATTTTCTTTCTCAAAACTTTGGTCCTGATTGTTCCTTCTTACTGTTAACCCAATGATTTAGGGAGAAGTCACTCTTTATGGAAAAGATTCTTTCTTTTTGTGGATTCTGTGAGTAAAGTGAAAATGTCCAAATGTCTAAACTCTGTTTGAGGTCTTGTGGACGCTTAAAGCAGCCCCGTGTTAGTTTTGGCCATATTATTAGCTTTATTTGAGATATATTAAATGATTTTAGGTCAATATACAGCACTTGATGTGTGTTGATGCTCAGTGCAGGCTGCCCTTCTCAAAAACCCGCCTATGTAACCTGAGAGGTGTGGATCCGGCTCTGAATGGGTCATGTGACTCAGAGCGCCACTTTATGGTGGTCTGAACTCCCCTTAAACACGAGAGCTAACCTTACATGCTTCTACTTTTTCTCATCATTGAGTCAAAGTTTGGTTATTAGTGCAACATACAGTAAATATATTTCACAAACCTGCACGTCTCTTCCTGCAGCATTTCATAATCAGATGATTCCACGGTTCGTGGAGCTCCCCCTCCCTCTCCCTCTTCCCTGACTCTGTCTCTCCCTCTCCATTTCAATTGCAGTCTTTACAAGTAACTCGATGACTTCTCAATCTGCTGGTCCAAAGTACTCTGCTATCAGATTCCAAAACACGGAGACTGTTTAATTTTGCGACGGTGTAGTGTTGCCAGTGGCCTTCAGAGGCATTAAACCTGAAAGTTATAGGTCTAGGGCCCCCTGGTGGCTAAAAGTTACACGGTACTGCTTTAAAGGCATACTATGCAACATTTTTCAGTTAATTAATATGTTCCATATCGTTTTGGATGATTAAATGAGTCATTTCAGGTCGAATAAAGGTTTTCTCGGTCACCCTGGGGGTCTGTGGGGGAAATACCGCACTTGCAATTGCAGGAGGCCTCGGCCCGCACACACAGGCTCAAAATCTCGTGTGCATCGCGAGAGTCGGTCTTGCTTTACGGCGAGAACTGCTACACGCCCCCAGTGAAAGGCTTGCTCGTTGCTAGCGCAGTGGAGATATTTGTGCAGTTATCATGGCGGAACCAGCGAGAAAACAGCGAAAGCCCATGTTGGAGCAGGCAAGAAAGAGGAAAATGGCTCTGGACAGAGACAGGAGTCGTACACGGGTGAACATCGAGCAAGCTTTTTCCGAATGGCGAGAGCTAAAAGAGAAAGAAGGCCGCAAGGCTGACGCGGACCTCGCGTTTCTGCTGATGCGACTGTAAGTAACATTGTAGGGTTTCCCTCACGCTACTGCCTCGCAAACATTCCAAAAAAAAAAAAAAACTAACTCGATATGCGCGCAAAGCTTGTCTGCCGCCCGCCTCGCCGCTCGGGGACGCAAAGCTTGTCTCCCTCCCGCTCCGCCGGTCGTCCGCTAAGCAAATTCCTAGGGGAAACACTGCATTGGAATGGTTTCTCTCTCTCTCTCTGTGTGCATGTTCTTACTTTCACTGTGTTAGTCATTGTTTGTACTGCCGTGTTTTCGACTTTTGTATTCGTTGCGTTCGCCTGTCTAAGCTCAAAACAACCGCGCCTGTCTTGCCGGACAAACCAGGGAACAGCTGATTTACAACAGTGCACTTTTACTTTCGCCCTCTGGGGGGAGCCTCGCTGGAAAATCAACCCCGGTTGCATAGTATACCTCTAAATGAGGACTGTTTGTAATACGGGCAATATTTTAAATAATTTTTTTAACTCTTCTCCTGCCACAACAACACGGGAGGTGGAATCAGTGCTGCTGATGTCTGCTTCTTATGAGCGACTCTTGGCTTGTTTTTTTCTAAAGTAGCTTGTGAATTTCGTGAGTTGCTTGTTGCTTTTTTTTAGGGCTTGTTTTTGAACGTGAAGTCGCTTTTTTTTATTTCCAACCAAACCCCTTTTCCTTGCTATCGTGACGCGCAGCGAGAGCTGTTACCAGACCTGCTCGCGCTGCTGCAGGCAGCGGGAGTCGGGTAAAATATCTGTCCGCATGCACACCTCGCCTCGCACCGTGCTCTGTTTTTGAGCCTCGGTGCTCTTTGCCCTGCTTCTCTCTCCTCCCCTCAGAGCTCAGGGCTATTGCCAGTGGCTAGCTCTCTGAACGTGTATCCCTGCGTTTAATTGTCTTCCTACATGTCCCAAATAAAATCAGTTGGGAAGTAGTTGTGTCGCGTTATTTTGATCAACTTTAACAACACATAACAGCTCGGAAAGCTAACGGCAGGAGTTCTGTTAGAAAACAAGTGCAGATGGCTTTTACCATTAGCGAGACTTAAGTTTTAATTGGTCTTATTGTTTCTTTTAAGTTTTCATGCATTATCTTTTTTTTTTATGGATGTTTTTTAGCTTGTAGCAATGTACAGCACTTTGTTGGCTGTTTTTAAGCGCTTTAGAAATAAAGATGGTATGGTATGGATGCGCATCGACTTCCAAAACAGCGCTTGCTAAGTGATTGGTGTGTTTAATGCAATGACACATTTTATACAACTAGTCCAAAGATGTCAAAAAACACCACATGCGCTCGAACAAGATGAACTATAAATAACACTAATCACCGCAGATGATGACGTTAGGCATAATATTTATCCCTCTGTCTGGACGAAGTGTTAATATCAAGTTTTCTGCTCAATATATACATGTAGTCTATATATTAAAAATATAAAAATGTTTCGTTTGGATTTAGACTCTGCTTTTTAAAAATGTATGAATATCCGGTGTATTTCTTTCTTGTAAAATCCACGATCACAACAATTTTATCAAACAACAACCGCGTATGTACATAGGTTCTGTGTCTCAATTATAATAAATTGGGGATTCCCAAAATTTGCCCATTTATATATGCAAGAGTATGTCTTGTACACTTTTGAAAAAACAGGTTTTGATGAGGCATCTAATACCTTATGTTGAAACAACAGCTTATATAAAAAGGTATTTAGTCGCAAGGTGACTTACAGCTGTTTAGCTCTGTTGAAAATGCTATTTTTTTTATATTGGGACAACTAAAAACTTGAGATGGACTAGCTGGTATGCTTTGGATAATTGTTGTTGGTTGCTCTAAGAGCCTTTATTCACAGTAATCAGACAGAAAACGGGCAGAGAGAGAGAAGGGGGAAAGACATGCAGCAAAGGACCCACGGTTGGGTATTGAGCACCAAACAGCTTCTTGAGGGACTGACATTTTCTCTATATGGGGCACCTGCTTTACTCCCACGCCACCCGCTGCTGTGAAATGCGTTAGTTAAATGTAACAAAAGGACACACACCGTCTCTGTTCTTTTCTTGCCGTTCCACAGAATGTTTTCCCAAAAGTCTTAAGGATCATGGAGATGTTTTTTTGACAAATGGGCCTTCATTTTCTTTTTTTCCAGCCGTGGTTTTAGTCCTGCTACTCTTCAGTAGACGTTATTTTAGCCTGGTTTATTTTATTATGAGCCCATTTTGCATTGCAGGGCCTTTTAGCGATAAGTGCTAAGTAGCAGTCAACTAGCCAAAAACCATAACAGCTAAAATCATATGTAGAAGCATCTAATTTCTTATATTGAAACAACAGCTTATATAAAATCTAACTAGTAGCCAACTAGCTTAAAGCTGTTTAGCCGAGTTAAAACATTTTTACTGAAAACACCTAAGAGCTAATATCAAAACTGGTAACTAGCAGTTAGCTAGCCTATAATCAGTTAGTGATGTTGAAACAGCGTACATTTTCAAACCGCAAATATCTTAACCCCCCCCCACCCAAGATAATGTATGCATTATTCCATTTACCGACTCGATTTGTGGGTTGAAAATCGAGTTTATAAATTAAATAAAGTACCTGTAGTGACAAACTACTGGTTTGTGTAGGTATAGTGCAAAGGGTTATAAGCAATTATGTCCAATGTTTGACAAATAAATAATAATTTATGTTGACAGAAGTTAATAATGAGGTTTTATAGAACTTTTAAAGATATTTAAAAGTCGAACTTCCACATTTTTGGGACAATAAGGGTATTATTTATCTTATGTTCTTTCTCTATAGGGACGATCTCATGTGCTTGGTGAGTCTCCTGTCTGTACAAATATGGAATAGGAAGGAGTCATCACTCATCACCATCAGGATACAGTGTGACCCTCATACAAAAGAGAAGTTGGTTAGAGGGGCAGCTGGGGGTTTCAACAAATAATACCCTCTTTGTATGTTGGAAATATCCCCTGCAGAAGCCCCCTGAGCCTGGCTCTCAGCTCTGGGGATCCCAACACCACATTAAGAGCTGCTTACAAGTGGATAAGGTGTAAGACTGAAGAAGGAGGGGGTGCGGTTAATGTCTCTAAGGGAGCCACAGTGCGCCTCCTGTTTTTTCCTGTGATAAAAAGCCCGGTTTGTGCTCTCATTGCTGCGCACCTCAACAGGTCCGCAGCCGTGTTCGGAGAATGCTTAGACAAGTGGGCCATTATTTGCTGCAGTCATTTCAGTAAGGACTAGCCTGGCCAGGGGAGAAATGGGCTACAGCAGTATATCCTCTGCTGGCTTCAGTCGTCTTCATCAGGATTAGGTTACCCATTGAGGACGACCATTTGGCTGTCAGAGCTTGGGTTCTGTTTCGATGGGCTTTAGCTAGCTTTTTTTCTCTCTGTGTGTTGAATAGGCATGATTAACATGAGGACTGAAACATCAGTCTTTGATTAATGTCTAACTTCCTTATCCGTTTATATTTCAAACTATGTTTTTTTTGCATTTAATAATTAGATTTTTGTGTCTGTAAATATTGTGTTGTGCGAAAAGACTCTTTGTATACAGTAGATAAATAGACTAAAGGATGTCGTCAGAACTGATTATTTGGTTTTCTGTGAAGCACAACATTTAAATAATAGTCGTTTTAGGCCTGGGAAAAAAAATCCAAGAGAAAAAGTTTGGAAATATTAAAACAACAACTAAAAACCGTTGATAAGGTTGCTTTAAACATTTTGCTAGAAGGCCTGGCACTTGCATTATTACAATTCTTATGTACATTCTCCAGAAGCCTCCTTGGCTTTCCAAGATCCTTATTTTACTTGGCATAGACAAAGGTAACCGGTGCACCGTGTAGATTAATGGTGTTTTTGTGAAATGTCTTGTAGATTAAACCTTTCAGCACTTGTTGGTATACTTTGTGAAATTTGAAATTATCATTATCCAGCCCATATGTGTTGATTTTGCTTCAGTTGGCAAAATTGTTCATTGGTTCCCACAAATGTAAGCAATGTGGCAACAATTACCGAGATTTATTTGCAGAGATGTTTATCCTTTGTTTGTTTAGGAAGTGGGTAGTGCTTAACTACACCGAGGACAGCGCCAGCGACCATTCCTGACCTCAGAAGTTGCTGCGCTCCGCGAGCGTCTGGCAGGCTACATCAGTTTCAATTTAGATTTCTACCCTTGTCTTTAGTTGATGGGCTTGTAGAGGAATAAAAAGACGAGAGGATCAGTGCGTGTTCTTTGCAAACCAGAAATGAAATCAGTTGAGTTTTTTTTTTTTTTTTCAGAGAAGCTAATAATAGTTACCAGAGGTCAGGAAGGGAGATAGAGCAGGTCTATAGGGCGCTGTGTCCCCGCTACAAGGACTTGGCAGATGCGTCGGAAAGAGGATGACGGCAGGATGTCACCTCATTTCCTCCTCCGCGGGATCTGCTTGATGAATGACCGTGTGAAAAGTTGCCTGTTTTTACCTTTGGGATTGCACAGTGGTCTGTTTGTGTATGTATCTGTTAATAGTGTTGCAAAAAGAGGGCATCAGCACTTTTTTTTCTTCTTTTTGGTTCCCACCTTGTCATCTCTAAGGCCAAAGTAATTTATGGCTTGTCAGGAAATCCCCTGGAGCTCTCGCATGCCTGGAAAAAAAAAAAAAAAAAAAAAAAAAAAAGCCTTGACTCGGGTTGGATTTGGAGGGGGGGGTGTCCCACCCACTAAATGCTCTCGTGTATTTGTCGTGTCAAAAGGCCATCGGGAGGTCCCGTTCTAAATCCTGTTGTCTGAGAAATGAAAGAATTTCTGAGGTTGTCCACCATCCTTTGGGCCAGGCCCCAGAACTAATCTCTTTCATCTTCTCCCTTACTGGCCGGGAGGGTGGGACGGGAGGGTATGATGAGGGGACGCTGGGGTTGTTAGCACCTCTGTCCTCGTCCTCCTCTGTCGCCTCAGGGAGAAGCTGCTAAACCCTGCTTTACTATCCCCTATCCCTCTCTGCTATACCTTCACTTATCCCTCTGCACTGCTTCCTCACCTCCCTCCCTCCCTCCCGCCTTGGAGCACAACGGCTCGTTCCATCCCTCCCTCCCTCTCCTTTCCCTCAGTGGGCCTCTGAAGTTGGCCTGCCTTCACTTTGGCTTTCCCCTCTTCCTTCCTTCCTCAGTTCCTCCACTAATAGCTCCCTTGTTCCTGGCTAGTCAGGGCTGCCAGTTGAGCGGTCATTCGTGGAAGATTCATTCCCGGCACGGTAATTGTAAACAGACAGAAGAGACAGAAAGGGACCCTCAAACGTTTGCTGCTCGCAGACAGAGAGCAGAATGGAGGAACACTACGCTCTGTCTTGTTCCTGAACTCCTTTATGACTCTCGCTTTGTTTTTTTTCTGTCTGTCTTTCACTCTTATCGTCATCATCTTTATTACCCCAAACCCACAGATCTTCCCTCCTTTTCCGCTTCACATTTTGTCCCTCATAATTCATGCACTGGCCTACATGCATGGACAATCTGTGTCTTGTTTCACCGCTAAATGTTGCGTGGAATTATGTTATGCCCTCAGATGTTTACCAGAGCCTGGATACATGCTCGAATTGTTGTTTGGCCCTTTTAGATGTGAGATTTGCTGCATGTTGTATTTGTTCCAGCCCCTGGAGTTGAAGGTGCATAGAATCACACCGGGAAGCTAATGCGATTTCCTCAGTCATTAATTCAACACAGAGACCCATTAATCTCGAGTTAAGCGTGCTGCGCTTGGTTGTTTGGTATTAATCCAGTAGCATCATATGTTCATTATTTTGAAAAGGATAACTCCCACGACAGGTGACATTTCTTCCTGAAGCTATTTGTTTTATTATTAAATGATAAAAAAGTTTGCCTACATATTGGAAGTGGTCCAAGGTGCTGCAAAGGTTACGTGGTGTCCTGGAAAGCAAAGTGAATCCAGATACAAATCCACATGGAGTACCTTGTGAAAATAAAAGAGGACATTTATATGATAAGTTGAAACAAACTGCATGTAAAACTGCATGTATTTCCATTTTTTTTACAAGTAAAAACATTAAAAGTGTGCCATTTGTTTACAGTCAGACCCTTTGAGTTACTAATTTGCAGACATTGTGCTAACACCTGTCACAAACACACTGTCAGATTCTCTGATGACACTGTTGTCCTGTCTCTTAACCAGGGCAACGACAAAGGGCACGGCCCAGCTCTTTCCTCCTTTGTCGCCCGGTGCAATGACAACTTCTTGGACCTAAACATTTCTAAAACTACAGAACTTATTGTTGACTTCAGGCAAGGAGGTAACCAGCATAAAGCCAGTGCCATCAGCGGTGAAGCAGTGCAAATACTACTACAAATACTTGGGAACTGTGTTTGATATTCTCACAAGAAAAGGACAGTAGACTCCGTTCCTTTGGTGTTGACGGGAAGATTCTTAGAGTTTGCTATTACTCCTACATATCTGTTGGTTTGGTTGCTTATCTGTGAGAGACAAAAGCAACCTGAACAGCATTGTTAAAATGTGCTCTAGAGTTATAGGCGTTGGTCGAAGAGATCTGCCCTCACTCTGGGGAGAGCCGGGTCACTAAGAAGTCTGCTCAGGTCATAGACTTGGATCAGAGGCATGTCTTATCAATGTTTTAGTTTAATGCCCTCAGGTCGGCATTTTTCCATGCCTATGATCAAAACTACTCGTCATTCTAAATCATTTATACCTCCTGCAATTAGGTTCTTAAACTTGAATTAAGTGTCTTGTTTGCAATTCTGACCGTTGTGCATGAAATGTTGTAGCACATACTCGTCTGCTTGTCTGTTTTTCTGTGTATGTCTGGTCGGATCTCTGCAATTCATTGCCCTTCATTGGGATTAATACAATTTTTCTGATTAGGATTAAGTCTTGCCACTGGTTTTCAATTGGATTTAGGTGTGAACTTTAACTGGGCACGTAAACGCTTTGATCTAGAACATTCGTTTGAAAATCTGGCTGCATGTTTAGGGTCTCCATGTTCCTGGAAGATGATCCTCCACCCCAGATTCAAGTCTCTGAGAAACATTTTCTTGCAGATGAACCTGTATTTAGCTCCATACAGCTTCCCATAACTTCCGATCAGTTTCACTAAGCCAGTAATCTTGGTCCTACTGTAGAAAAGCAGCCCCACAGCATGATGCACCCACCACCGTGTTTCACGGTGGGTTCAGGCGTATTTCATATGTGCTGGTGGAGTAGCTCAGTGTTGGTCTCGTCTGACCAGATCACCTTCTTCAACATGTTTGCTGTAACATTTACATGTTTTGTTTGAAACTACAGAGTGGAGAACTACTGTCTTATTTTCAACAACTCATCCAAAAAAAGCTGTTGCTGTGGATCTGTGCAGATCCTCCAGAGTTACCACGGGTCTTCTCTGATCAATGCGATCCTTGCCTGACCTGCCAGTTCAGGTGATGTTTTAGTAGATTTGTAGCTGCATCTCCTTCTATTTTCTCATTATGGATTGAACTGGTCTGTGAGACGTTCACAGCTTGGGAAGTTGTTTTATAGCATAACTGCTGCAATCATCTCTACAACCTTCTGGTCCCTGACCTGCCTGCTTACTTGCTCTCCATGATGCTGTTTGTTCGCCTGAGCAGACCTTAAAGACTATTTTGCACGCTTGGACTTCTCAGGAAGTGTGTTTGCAGCCAACTGACTGACTTAATCTGTATATATTTAAAGAAAAGGGGGTGGTGGGGTGAAAATACTATGTGTGCAACATGCTGTGACAATAAAAGATTCTTGATCTTGATTAAATTACAAACACGTTCGTTCTATTTTCTAACTTGGTGATTCCAGAAGTTGGCTGGTTGCAGTGGATTTTATTATTTAGGTAAATCAGAGTAGAGCATGCTGAAGGCATATCTACATCAGTTGTTTTACATAAAAGTCACGCATCTTTTTCCTTCCACTTCAAACTGTTATATAATGTATTAGTCGATCACTGTTAAAATTGATTATTTTTTATCATTTACAGGGATCTTTTATTCAAAGGAAACGTACAAATTTCCATTGTTGCCTCAGTGACGAGGAAATGGGTTTGTTAGCTTGAGGAAGCAGTAAACATGAGACAGGATGACACAGTGGGAATGTGTGTGTGTAAGTGAGAATCCACAAGTGCCAGGCAACCGGACCTGTCCCTGACCTCGAGTGATTGCTCCCTGAAGCCCGGCTGCAAGCCGTCAGCAGCAGTTGCTGTTTTCCCTTCTCTTATCTCCTCTTCGCCTGTCTCTATTTTCTCTATTCTTTTTCTTTCCCACACTTATCTCTCCTGCATACTGAAAGTCCAGCAGTAGTTGTTTGGGGAAAAGATTTCCCTGGTGTTATCACACGCGGCATGTTTTGGAACCAGCAGTCTTTACCCTTCTGTCTGTTTCAGCAATCATGCAGTTACAGTTTCCAGCTGCTTTCCGTGCCTTTTTTGATTTAAACTCATAGGGGCCGCTATAAACATACATCAGCGTGCAATGGCTTTGCGATATACTGTATTTTCACTCACATTCTGCTTTTGTTGCATGCAATAAACATGACTCTGTTGTTAGGCTGAAGGTAAACATTTGCATTCAGTTCTTGTGCTTTTATGAAGACTACTTTTCGCACGGGCAGTCATGTTTTCTGTATAGAGTCCCATACGTAGGACCAAGGTATTGTTTTGCTAGTCGCAGGGAAGTCTTTGGTCTTTTTACCAAAATCTCTAGTCAAGTCCAAAGTAAAGGCATACAAGCTTCAAGTCGAGTTGAAGTTCTACACTTTTAATTTCGAGCCTTAAACAACTCATTAGATCAAATATGTAATTCAATCTGAGTAATAATGTGTTTGAAATTTTCAAATAATAAAAAAAAATCATTGGAAAATAAATATATAACATACAGTGGCATCTCTGGCATTATAAGTTAAGTGGGACACAAAAACTCATCACCTATTAGCAGCAACTAATTTTTCTGTAATTAATACAATGTGACTTTGATCAGTTTTAAATAAAACAGGTAAATTAGTATAAACCAACACACTAGAAATGCCATTTTATATAAGCTGAACGTAATTAATTTTCTACACATAAAATTACAAATAAAGGCTCACTAATAATGTTCATTTATTGAGCAGAAAATATTCACATCGATCCATCAATGAGCCAACAAGACCAATCAACACTAGATGGTCGCACACTTTCCAGCAGAACATAAACGTACCATGTGCATTTCCAGCATTTTGATTGGACGATCTGAGCTTGGGGCCATATAATTTGTGCCACATGGCTGTCTACTGAGAGCGTGTTGGGCTCTCAGTAGACAGCTGCCATTTCAGATGTTCATTATTTAAACAAATGTTGGTGGGCTGGTCCCAATATCAAGGCGCCTCAGGAGGATTAAGCTACTGATCTTGTTAGTGCTGTGGCAGACTTAGATATATAGACACAAATGTTTATAACACAATTTTATTTGTAAGGGAATTGGGCCTTTATTATTATTATTATTATTATATATATATTTTTTTTTACAAGATTACTCTATAAAGATGGTCCTGTCCCACTGATTATTGTGATCATAGAGCTCCACAGTGACATCTGGTGGGCCAGGCCCCACTGGCCCAAAATGCAGGGACGCCACAGATAATATCAATGTTAACCAAAATAAACAAAAAATCCAGGATATTTAGAAAATATTGAGCAAGCAGATCCATAATTAAAAAAAAAAACGTGGGAAATTACAAAATTATTTCCATGTAAACTATCTACAACAGTATTATATGACTAATAACAGTAATTTAAATAAATTACCTTAACATAATAGTTCAATAACACTGAACTATACCTAACTATAACACTGAAGCATTGCAAACATTGCATTTATGACATGTTAATAAAATTGAAATAAAAAATAAAGAACACATGAACTATGTTTACATGCACACAATAACACGATCAAATTGAAATGTATTCGGATTAAAAAACGTAAAATAATGATATTGTACCGTTAATATGGGCATCAATCAATTAATCAGTCAATCAATCTGATCATAATGTGCATTTATATGCACCTGGCTTTATTCAGAATAGAACCACTCTGATATGCGCAGACTTATAAAATTTCACCAAAAAACAGGAAAAAGTATTTGTCTTTGCTGAGCGATAAAAAAATAGCAAACAAAGCAGTAGTGCACGAGTTTTTGTTTTCCGAGCGCCCAGGCTGGACTTGCACCAGGTTCTAAATACGTCTCAAACATAACTGAATAAATAATAATTTTGAGCTCCTTTAATGTTGTATCTGAGACAGTTTTGCTTTTCGACGTATGTCCGCCACTCAAAGCGGAAATAAATCACGATGACGTTACTCAGGTCAGCTTGCCACCTTCAGAATAACTTGATCCTGACGAGCATTTACATGCATGCCGTTTGCGTTGTCAGTCTGAATAAACCACTCCTATCATTTGGAATACATTTTTTTTCTGATTGAGCTTAATCTGATCATAATATTCTGATTGCTGTGTCTACATCATGCATTTTTTAACCAATCGGCCCTTTATTCCAATTACTTATGTCCATGTAAACGTAGCTATTTTTATGGGTGGCTCACCTGCTTGACATGAAGGGGAGGAGAGGATATTGGTAAGTATAATGTTGTGCTTTGTTTTAATTTATTCTATTTATAAGAGGAAATAGACAATCCATTATGACTTGAAGTCAAGTCTAAAGTCATGTAGTTTGGGATTCAAGTCATGGAAATCACATGACTTGAGACCAAACCCTATGGACAGTCATATTAAAAGGAAAGTGAAGCATTGGAAAGGTTTGCTTATCCAATAAAAATGCTACAACACAGCACTGGTTGCGTTCTCTTTTCCTTATGCTGCTCCTGGGCTTTAAAAACATCAGGGATGCATAATAAAGTCCATCAGTCCCCTTTCTACATGCAGTTTGCAAACTACAAAAAGAGCTGCACAATATATTCAATCGCAGCATTCCCCTCAATTTCAGTGTGTGCAAAATTGCAATCACAGACTGTATGGGTGCAATGTCTGTTAGGTGCAATCACATTTAAACTCTGCTTGTCAGTGGTATATTTTACATGCTGGATTGACTTTCAATGTCTTCTCTGCTCATAACTGAGATAGATCGTAGTGACTGAGATGCTAAACCCCTAGGAGAGTTATAGGGACATGTTGATGGTGGAAAAGAAAGTGAGCAGTGAGTAAAATGTGGCTTGATCGCAATTGATAATGTCATTGTAATATTCAGCAATAATATTGGACTGAATTGCAATCTTTTGTTTTACTAAGATCATGTAGCCTTAACTGTAAACATTGGGAATTACGGCCTAACGTAAGGAGAAGTAGACTGACTGTTTTCTGCCTGTACTGACCTTGATTACAGTGTATGGTTTCTTTCAAGACAAACACGGCACTCTAAAGAGAGCACGGCCAGTTGGTCCAACCCTGAATTGAAGCAGAGGGAAATGGAGAGAAACCAATTAGGAGACGGAAGCCACTAATTAAAAGCTGCATGGTCTACAGATTGCATCAATTTTATTTTCTTTAGCAATGGCCAGAGCCATAATTTTAGAGCTTGCACGGATGCCAGTTCACATTCCAGGACAGCTGCCTTCTGTGTTTCTGCACAGAGGCAACACTGTCTGTCTGCACTTCTCCCTTGTTGGCACTTCAAACTGAGGAAAACAAACAAAAAAAAAACACAAAACTGAAAAAAGTTGGAAAATCCTCGCCATTCAGACCTAATGAGAAACCATTCATTAGACGTTTACAACAAGAGTCTGTTTGCAGAAATGTTTCCACTTCCTGGATTAGGTTCCTTGGAGTGCTGCCAGTACATTTTGTGTGTTGTGAGTCGGAGATTGCATTATGCTCGAGTGGTTTGGGTGGTTAACCAATACGCTTGCTTTGGAAGGCTGCAGGGAAACGTTGAGCACCTGAGGAAAGCCACAGGGTTTTCTCTGAACAGTGGGCTCACAAAAGACTTGGGCCTGCACTGGCAGAATGCTTCCAGAGTAATGCTATTTAGTTGGCAGAATGACCCAGAACACTTGTCTTTGGGCTGCTATAGTAAACCTAGGATACACAAGGCATTTTTTGTTCTTTCGTGGTCAAAGCAGACAGGCAGCACAGAAATAGGTATCCAAGTGAGCCAAAGTATCTCTAAACTATTTAAACAGTTCTTTGGCAAATGGTGGAGTGTAATAACACTGGCCCTTTGGAGAACTACTAAAGTGTAGACTACAATGTGAGTATATGAAATATGCTCTTTAGCAAAAAGTTATTTAATTTATTTTACTGGTATTGATTTTGTCATCTTCTGAGAAGGTATTCCTGGTGGTTTTTGAAGCGCCCAAGATATAAAAGGGAGTAAATACACCCACAGATAGACACACAGCAAACCAACCCTAAGACCAAGTGGCACCATTTGCTTGGGCAGTTGTCTCATTCTGCCACATTACACAAGCGTGCTCTAACTCGTCTTGTTATGGCTTCCTTATGAAAATGTCCAGGGTGTAGGAGCACAAAAGGATAACAGGGCAGGGAAACGAACCATTAGGCAGAGCAATGGAAGAAAGCAGCGATGAGCAGTGAAAACCAGGGAGCTTATATACAGAGGGATGTGTGGAGAAAGGTGTGGGCAATCGGGTGAAGATGAGGTACAGCTGATACTAATAAAGGCAGAGGAACTGAGGGGAGGAGAGTAAAGAACAGGGTCTGAATAGAAAGAGACAGGGAAGGAATCTAACTGATAGTAATAAATAAATAAATAATCACAAGAATCAACTAAGAACTAGTGATGTCCCGATACCAGTGTCAAGTACTCATACTCATACTTGTAAAAGCACCCCGATACTCTGAACCGATACCAATTTTCTTCTTGGGCTGGGCTATGCTGCAACTCAAAGGCTAAATGCCACTTTTTACCAGGTTGTGGTGCGATACACCAAGAGGTTGTTTGTTGAAGGAAAGATGATAAATTAATCTCTAACCAAATTCATCGGCCTTAATGGTCAGTGGTTTAAAGTGGTCAATAATATTGTTAAGTTATTTGTGATCTGTAAGTATCAATTTATTAAGTACTCAGTAATGGTACCTTGAATCAGCAAGTATCTAAACTGAAGTACTTGAACTCGGTCTGGAAATAAACTGGTATCGGGACACCCCTACTAAGAACCAAATCACTAATAAATGAACTAAAATGCCTACAACACGAGAAGATAAACAACAGAAACCTGAAAAAACTCAAAACAGCTATGGATCATGACATTAGCTTTTGAACATTTTTGGGGGGGTTTAGATGCAGAGAAAAGGCAAAAGACAGGAAATATTTAAAACCTTGTCTCTTTCCTTCCATTTCAATAATGTTTTTTCCAGACCTCAAATGCTGGAAGTTGACCTTCCTTCTCAAACTGGATTTTTCCTGTGCCCTGCACCTTGGATTTCAGGAAATGTACAAAACAGGATAGCACAGCAACATATTTCTTGTGTCAGTTTTTCTTTTCCGAGAAAACACTTGAGGATCTAATGACATCAGCAGCCGAGGCGGCCGTGTTTCTCCTTTTTTCCTGTGTGTTCCTTTGTAACTTTGTCAGGCTGGTATTCAGATCTCAGTTTGGTTCATGTGGTAAGATTGCTCAGCAATGCCCACTCCACTGAAAATAATTTTCAAGTTGGTCATAATAACAACATACAGCATTACACTTGCTAAAACTTTTAATGCACTCTTTGTTTATCTTTAAAGGGCCCTCCACTATAAATGGTTCCCCTATGATAAAAAAATAAATATATTCAGGCTTGAATGCTCAAAATGTATGCATATCCACTTCCTAAACTGAGTAGATTTGTTTAAGAGGTGAAAAATATCTCGTTAAGAAATAATACATTTTAATTAGAAGGTACTCCCTCGTCTCTTTACATATTTTCACACTGTTTTAGAAAACAGAGAGAGGGGTCTTTGCACATTTTCTTGAAACTGTTCAAAGACCTTAATCCTCTCTTAGGATAATATTGACTGCTATTGTGCCTTGTTTGTTGATTTGGACATACGTTTTGGATAAATATCCTGTTAAATGGTCAGGCGATGCCCCATATCCACTTTTCTGCCAAAGACCACCAGGTTGTGATTTAAAATCCCAGGCCATTTGGAAGAAAAACTAGCCCACAGCATCACAGGATCCTCCATTATATTAACAACCGGCATGAGGTGCTTTTCCACATGTTCACCTTATGTTGCAGACAAACTCAATCTTATTTTCCAGCAAATTGTTGCATATCTACCTTGCACTTAAGTAATGCAGAACCACTGTAGCTTCCACAATCTTTTCCCCAGTTAAGCCAGGCTGCAGTGCATTTTTTAACCATGTTGAAAAATTGTCTCAACTCTTGAGTTGCCATTTATATTGTTACAAGACAGTAGTACAAGAGCTATGCAAACTTCGCAGCAGTGACACAATAATTGTTTCTTAATCTCATGCTATGCTTTGCAGACACCCTGTCCGCACTGAAGATTAACTCGCCTCCATAAACTGTTTAACTTACAAAACAATAATTTTGTTCCTTATTAATTCAGATAATACTTGTTTGACCTCCTGGTGGCTACCTCAAGCATTACAAATAAATTCAATGATGGTCAGAACACCTTTAAATGTAGAATCAGTTCTACATTCTTCATCCCAGTACACATGTACTATTCAACATAAGATCTGAAAGCACTAGTCTTACTTAATCAAAATCAACAAAACTCTTAAATTTTTAGTATGGCAACAAAAATCTCAAGACAAGAGACAGTGTGATAACAGCTTTAGTCTCATCTGACCAAAGCACAGTTTTGGTCAAAGTGCAAAGTAGCATTTAGCAAACTCAACAAGTTTAATTTGTGGTGGTAAAATTTAAAAACCTTATCCTTGGCAAATCTTTAAAAAATAGATGACATGTAGAAATGATCTTTTTATCACAGTTCCAGTTAAATGAAGAACAACATTAAAAAAGGCTTATGAAAACCCTTAATTGGGCTTGTATTACGATTTTGTCCCTAGGAACCAGATGCACCCAAGTTTGAAGTGACTTGCATGTTGAAACGTTCAAAACTAACGGTCCCTGAGCTCCTCTGTAATTAGTGGCCAAAATGCCTTGTTTGTTACTGAAGCCAATATGGGGTTTGCATATTGTTCAGGACAGAGGCTCCATTGAAAAACAGAGGGACAAATTTCACCCTCTGCTGTATTCCTTGGCTCTTTTCATTTGAATGATTTTTCCACCATACGGCCCCCATTGGAAGTAGACTGTACAGAGTACTCATTCATTTTTCCTCTGTGTCTCTGTCATGTACTGTATTTTTAGCAGTTATTGAGTTTACAGACTTTTTATGCCAACAGTGATACACTCTTAGATATTTAAAAACAGCATTCCCACCCATTTCCTCAATACATTTATAGCCAGAATGGGTTTTATTGGAACAGCTGGTCACTGCACCTGTCACTATTTTTGGTGTGGCCATAACTGTTGCATTCACAGACCTGACTCTCACAAACTCTCCAAGTTCCTTTAACATGTTTGGTTTCCCCAATGTTTTTCTTTCTCCACAATCAAGGGGGAATTATCTGTTTTCCGGAAAAAAAGAGGGAGCCCACTAATTTTAGATTGACTTGATTGAGCCTTGAGGCCAAAGGGATCAAACCCACATCCGCTGAAAACCAAGGATGCTAATTCTAACCATAACATAGCTAACATATGTTTTGCTCTCCCTAAGCACTGATTTGAAACCTGCTTGAAGCTGAGCTCTGGGCCTGCTGCCTTTTCCACTGCACTCGTTGCAAAGGACCATTCTTTCTTGTGGCATGTTTTGTGGGTATTGGCCCACCATGTGTATATTTATAGAGACTGGGTCATGACACATGTACATGGACTACTTGTTCTTTCTGAAGCTATTTCTTTAGCCAGTTGCCTGTGCCTAATGTTTTTGTAAGTGTCAGTGTAGATATTTTTTTAATTCAAAATAATTAATTTTCAGGATGTTGAAGCATAATTTAACTCAATTTGTCGGAGGCCCTGTATAAACGTCCTTGTAAATTTCTAGTAAAGACACTGTTCTATGTAGGGCATTTTGCTATTAACTTCCCTGGAACATTAAAGAGAACTTTATAAACCCCGGATATACAAGCTAGGTATAAGCTATTGAATTTAACAACTTCTATTTTTATCTGTCGTTCTTCCCTGCAACTGTGCGGACCACTAGCTGTGCTAACTAGTGGGACCTTTATCCGGTTTCCGTGCAGCTACAGCAGAGGATTTTGGGTTCAGAAACCCGTTGTTCACACCATCAGTTCCAAAGGCTTTGCAGTCGATCAATATGAGCAAGTAAAAAATTTCGAGGACCAGCAAAACCTTTAAACGCCTCTGTTTGTGTAACCTTAAGGATCTTGCGCTGGTTGCTGCATGAGGTACAAGACTTCAGTTCAGGGTCTGCATGGTTACTGTGTCCCTGTGCACAAAACCAACCAACCAACCAGCACCAAGAACTGGGATTTCACAAGTAAAATCAGCAATAGCCTTAGGGAAGCAACTGCTGTTGCTTGTCATTATGGGAAGAGCTAGAAGGCAATTTCTAAACAGCAGTGAAGAGAGTAATTCTCAGGTTGAAAACATAAATGACAAGCATCAATCTTCCAGTGACTGGGTGCCCTGGAAAATGCACTTCAGTTTCAGCATGTAATTTGCCAAGAGAAACTTATAAAAACAAAAATCAAAACCAATGTTTCTACAGGATTAATTTAGCAAGACAAATGTTAAAGTTTGTGACAGTAAAGTGAGAAAGGGACCTAACAAATATGGCTGGTTTGAAAGGGTTGCCAGGAATAAAGCCTAGAAAGCCTCCTTAGAAAGGGTTTCTGCTGGTACCTGGAGTGAGAACTAAAACATACGATCAGGCGTCTTTGTCATTGTGGCCCTCAGCTGTGGGACAGCCTTCCTGAAGACCTGAGGATAGCTGAGAGATGTTTTCAAAAGCAAAGTAAAGACATCCATTACAGTCTGGGTTTCAGTTGAAGTGTATAGCTATTTATTATTCCTTATGTTTTTTAAATATTTGTAGCTTTTATATTCTGTATTTATACTTTTTTACTGCTGTTTAAGTTAAAACAGGTCCCTCTCGTAAATGAGACTCTGAGTCTCAGGGTGCTAACCTGTATAAATAAAGGATTAATAATATATTTTTAAAAAGCTCTTAATAGTCATAGAAAATCTGTTTTTTTCCAGGAGTGTAAGTTGGTATAAAGGGCTGCTCTTCAAGCATTGACGTTAATTCACAGCTTTGCATCCCTCACTTTGTAATGAGAGCTTGTCACATTTCATATATACGCAAGATACAAGTTCCTCCAAACAGCAGCAGGTCAGCGTCAGATCACAGCTATAATTAAACAAGACCAGTCATTATTAGAGGTTTGTCCCACAGGTAGCCCAAGGATCCTGCAGAAGTGGAGAGAAATACATGACGAATGGTCAGCCTCCTCCTCTACCTTTGGTGTCTTCAATGGAAGCCTAGTAATGATACTGTTGGCAGTGGTTTATTCCCCAGGGCATGGTGTGGAGATGCTGAACTGTAACTAACTAGCTACCCAATTACTTACAAAGACAACCTTAGGAAGGAGGCACTCAGTGTGGATGCCACAAGGACAATCCCTGTTCCTTTGCACCCGCCCACCCATCGAGACTAATGACTGCAACCTAAACTGTGATCCACAGCTGGCTGGGGCCCAGGGGCCATTTTCAGCTCCAAATCTAGCTTGGTGCCCCCACTTTTCCTGTTCAAACCTACTGCCGCTATTACCCCGTGAGCTGAAATTTTACTATGTGTTTATTGACTGAGGGGTTTGATAAACATATTTTTCAGGGTCTTTTGTAGTGTTTCTTGAGGGGGAGAAAACAGGAGGAAGTCGCTGTATATGTCCTGCAGTGCTTTAAACTGCAACGCACAGGAGAAAGCGGTAGCTCTCGGACGGAAAGCTGTTTCGTTAATGATACTTACAAATCCTATTTATGCTTTCCTGAAACGACAGAGCTGTTAAACACGGATGTTTACCTCTAAGCTCCTATTAGCTGCTTTCATGCCTGTATGCCGTGCAGCAGCCGGGGCTTTTAAGCTTGTATATTTAGAGTCTCACAGACAGGAGACTTTTCAGGCGCCTGATGTTTATTGTTTGCGAGGCGCTATAAAACAATGGGAGTTTGTGGATCGGCAAAGGCAGGAAGTATGCAGGATCCTTTCTGGAAAATACGCATGGCCCAGTCACTTCATTAGTCTTCTCTAGTGCAGGAGCATGAGAGGGTTTTAACACAATCATAGTCAATAAGGGAAGTCTGCTACCTAACAGGGTGACGTACTAGTCTTCATTCCAGATCAACTGAGTGTGTAGTCGGTTGAGCAAGCAGTCGTGTGTCATCTGTAGAGCCTTCCCCGATCCTTGTGGCTTAGTCGCCATCTGGCCAGAGTTTCCGTGCTAAAGCTGTGAGCTGAGTAGGGCCTAATTCCTACACACTAAAGCATTACCGTCTGTCCAGGGCCCACAGAGACAAGATGGTCGCCAGGTGTCTTCCTGTCTTCAAAGTGTCGGCGTCGTTAATCATACCCCACCCCCTCAACCCCTTCTTCTTTGTGTCTCACATGTGTTTTATTTTCCAGCACCCTTGCCACACATACTCATCTCTTAATCCTTATTTCTTAATTTTTGGACAGTCTGTCACCCAGCTGCATTTCCTGTGGGCCCGATTGGAACCACACCGGGGAGCAGCGTGCCAACCCAGCCAATTAACTCTGGTCCAAACGGATTCGCGGTACACAGAAATACTTTTTGAGGATATATCCCTGCCTGTTAATTGCGAATGGATGCTGGGTCCCTTGTAGTATCTTTTCCTATAATGTCTCCAGTTATTTAGTCCCATCGTGTTCAGTTCATCAACTCTTTCAATGAAAATTAATCTTTCATCTGTTTTTGCTGTTTGAGCTGAACTACATTGCCCCGAGGCCTTAAAAACTTCAGCAAAGTGATCTAATTTTATAAATGTAGGAATAGGGAGCGGCATTAATGGGCCTAAAACCTTTGCCAAATACGTTTCAGTTTACAAGACTCGCAACAATGCAAGCTGTAAGTTACTGGGGAAAAAATAAGTATTGACGACGTCATTACTAGTCAAGCTATAGACATGAAATTCACACCAGATGTCGGTAACGACCCAAATAAACCCCAAACACGAAAAAATATCTGCATAAATTTGTCCACAGAATAAGTCATACAGTCATATTAAATAAATAAGAGCTCCTTTAGCTCAGTAACTCAATTCACCAAGTGAAACATTATATAGATTAATTACACGCAAGACAGGTGTTTTCAAACCTTTATTTATGTTGATCATAAACAATCATTTAAATAGTAATCATCTTTTTTATTGTAACTTTTGCACATTCCAGTGAAATGTATCCTCTGCATTAAACCATTCCTTCAGGGAGCATTGTGCGGCGCCCGGGGACCATTCTGGCGCTAGACGTCTTGCTCGAGGGCCCAGAGTAGCAGTCTGTGGGATTCGAACCAGGGAACTTGCACTCCAAAACGGCAAAATTAGGATGATTCTCTGCTTACAGCTAATGAAAACACAGCATTTAAGATTAGACTGTTACATCAGACCAATGAAAAACCTTTTTAATACAGAAATGCATATATGTATATATATATATATATATATATATATATATATATATATATATATATATATACATACATACATACATACACACATACTTTTTTCACTACATATTCCCTGTATCCTTCCACTCTATTACATACAGTTTATGTATTTATGTGTTTTGATGTGTGTGTGGATTAATTAGGGGGCTTCCAACGTCTGGTGTAACGTCATCAGTAGCGGCATTAAAAATACATTTGCTGACGATAATGTGAACAAGTTCAATAATTTCTTTACTGTAGAGTTGAATAAACAGGAAGTTGTGAGCACATAGCAAGATCGTAAAGCCTCGTGCTTTAATGATGTTTTGTGACGCAAAACTCTTCAGCGGTTCGTGTTAAGGGAGATCTGTCTGTTCTTTTTTAGTCGTGAAGATGCGCACATCCTCTGTGTGAACTCTCCAGTTCTTTGTAGTTGTTGTCAAGGTTGAATCTGTAATTTTTTTTTTTTTTTTGGGGGGGGAATGTAATTTGCCACATTTGCTGCCAAGGTCTGGTTTCACTAACGGTGCAGAGGGTGCACTTTTGATGCCCTCAGTGACGCAAGCTGAACGGGTAGAAAAAGAGCTCTTTCCTTTGGAAAAGCACCAGAGGGACTATTTCTGTAGCTTTAAATTGTTAAAACGGGGGATTGGGCCAGAGAAAGGAAGGAGGGAGGGTGTGGGGGGCAGCATTCGGTTGTGAGCAGCAGACCGTTTCACGTGCCAGATCTGTAATGCGTTCCTCCGAACTGGGAGCTGGCTGAACTCTAGGCCGTGGCGTTCCGGGAGAGGAAGTCCCAAGCCTGGGGAGTTTCAGACATCCTGTTTTTGGAGTGCCATTGGCCAATATCAGGGCTGTTGCACGCCACCTGCAGACTGCAGGATCACATCTGCCAAAAGAGCAGGGACAGCATCCAAACGTCACGCAGTGGTGGAGCCTCAGAAGCCGCCTCTCATTCTAACCATTGTTCAAATTGTTAAAAATAAATCACCCTTGCATAATTTTCAGTGTTTTTCTTTGTGTTTTTTCTTTCCTCTGCTCTGAGTGTGTTCTATTAGGATATCATTTTGAAGTGGCGTTTGTGGAAAAAAAAGCCAAGATATTAAAGAGTGCTTTTAATGGATTGTCAGACAGCATTGGATGTTTTAATAGTATAATCATGTTATGCATTACATTCACTTTTACATTGGAGAAAACTTTAAGTTTTGCATTATTCTTTTTTTCATCAACATTTGATAATAAAACACGTGTTCTCATCTTGTCTTTCTTTTTGGAGGCATTTTGTATTTAAATGAAAGAATACACCAAACGTCATGCCCTGATTTACCTCTCCCGGTTATGTAACCAAATATGCTTCTTCCATCAGTACTGTTCAGCTCTTTATCTTTTATCTGCTGTGATGTAACACCGTGTTTACTCTTTGACCAGCTCTCTCTTGTTGAAGACCCCGGGAGCTAATGGGTCAGGAAGTTTGAGAGATATAGTGCTTCCTTGATTGTTGCTACTTAGTACAACAGGAAAAAGTCTGTGTCAAGCTCCAGATGATATTCTTGATCAGCCTGTTTGTTCTGTCTGTTTCTCAGCAGTCTGCAGGTACTCTGGTCTTTCCTCTGTAAATGCTAAACAGCGCTTATTCAGCGCTTTTCTAGTCATACTGACCACTCGAAGCACTTTCCCCTATAAAAACGCACTCGTACACTGATGTGCAGATCTGTAGTCAACTTGGGGTCAAAGGTATACACTCACCGGCCACTTTATTAGGTACCCCATGCTAGTAACGGGTTGGACCCCCTTTTGCCTTCAAAACTGCCTCAATTCTTCGTGGCATAGATTCAACAAGAAGCATTCCTCAGGGAGTTTGGTCCATATTGACATGATGGCATCACACAGTTGCCGCAGATTTGTCGGCTGCACATCCATGATGCGAATCTCCCGTTCCACCACATCCCAAAGATGCTCTATTGGATTGAGATCTGGTGACTGTGGAGGCCATTTGAGTACAGCGAACTCATTGTCATGTTCAAGAAACCAGTCTGAGATGATTCCAGCTTTATGACATGGCGCATTATCCTGCTGAAAGTAGCCATCATGGGTTGGGTACATTGTGGTCATAAAGGGATGGACATGGTCAGCAACAATACTCAGGTAGGCTGTGGCGTTGCAACGATGCTCAATTGGTACCAAGGGGCCCAAAGAGTGCCAAGAAAATATTCCCCACACCATGACACCACCACCACCAGCCTGAACCGTTGATACAAGGCAGGATGGATCCATGCTTTCATGTTGTAGACGCCAAATTCTGACCCTACCATCCGACTGTCGCAGCAGAAATCAAGACTCATCAGACCAGGCAACGTTTTTCCAATCTTCTATTGTCCAATTTCGATGAGCTTGTGCAAATTGTAGCCTCAGTTTCCTGTTCTTAGATGAAAGGAGTGGCACCCGATGTGGTCTTCTGCTGCTGTAGCCCATCTGCCTCAAAGTTCGACGTACTGTGCGTTCAGAGATGCTCTTCTGCCCACCTTGGTTGTAACGGGTGGTTATTTGAGTCACTGTTGCCCTTCTATCAGCTCGAACCAGTCTGGCCATTCTCCTCTGACCTCTGGCATCAACAAGGCATTTCCGCCCACAGAACTGCCGCTCACTGGATGTTTTTTCTTTTTCGGACCATTCTCTGTAAACCCTAGAGATGGTGAAAATCCCAGAAAATCCCAGTAGATTAGCAGTTTCTGAAATACTCAGACCAGCCCTTCTGGCACCAACAATCATGCCACGTTCAAAGTCACTCAAATCACCTTTCTTCCCCATACTGATGCTCGGTTTGAACTGCAGGAGATTCTCTTGACCATGTCTACATGCCTAAATGCACTGAGTTGCCGCCATGTGATTGGCTGCTTAGAAATTAAGTGTTAACGAGCAGTTGGACAGGTGTACCTAATAAAGTGGCCGGTGAGTGTATATCGACATATGCTTATAAGAAAAGACCAAAAACCGTTTGATCATGATAAAATAAGGTTATATATACCAAGCCTCCATCTTGATAGTGTTTCGATGGTCCTTTTTAAGACGAAAAATAATCCCGTCTCGGGCGCGATCACAAAAATATAAACAGACGTCTAGATCGACGTCGTCTAGAAAGACATCTAGCGGCAGTATCGCAGAACTATCATAATGCCGGTTTGCTTAAACAATAAATCGCTTGTAAATAATGCCGGACCGAGCCTGACCCTCTGCAATGCCTCACTGTAAAGCGGCAGCTTGCCGTGATCAAAGACCAGCCGTTATTAATTAAATAAAACGATCCAACAGCAACTTTAAGAGCCTCATATCAGAACATTTACTCACGTCTGTGGTCACATCTGAGCCTCGGCAGGTTTAGCGTCCGCTTCAGTGAACACCAACGGTCATACTTGTATTCCCAGTGACATTCCAGTCTTTTCTCTACTGGAATCATATTTTTTGCATATTTTTTTTCACTGGATCTTGGACCATTCTTCATTGTTTCGCTGGGAGATGCTAACAGCCATTAGCAGCTTCCTTGTTTTAACCCCTGCTGTACATGCACAGTGCATACTTCCGTTAATATTGTAATTAAACACGAAAAGCTTTATTTACTAAAAAATTGAGCTAAAGCTAAGCATAAAACACCAAAATAGCAACTAATATGCCAGCAGGACATGATAATCTTTCATAAAAAACTTTGTATGCAACCAGAGTGAGCTACTGACGTATAAATAAAAAAAAAAGTCAAATAACGTGGCTATACAACTTTAAGTTCCTCATGAACATGTGACGAGGGAGGCTGGAATCGAACCTACATCCTTTCCATTGCAAGACGGCTACCCACTGAGCCACTGTCACCCCTGTGGCTGCTTTTTGACCTTTATATCGGGGTACTGTACTCTCGTCTCTGGGGATTTGCGTGAGATGTTGGGATTTAAGCGATGGTAAAAGCAAAAGTTTGTATGAATGTTTTGCATATGTTGCTTTCTTTTTCCTTTTGTAGTGGTTCTGGTACAGTGTCACATACTGTAAAATACGTGAAAGAAAATGCAGTTGTGTCATAGCGTTGTGGGAGACTCATCTGGCAACTGTTAACTGGACTGAATGGCCCTAAATGCTGAGGGGGCTAAACTTCTAACCCCAGGAAAACACCAATAGACCCTGGTGGGCCAACTTCAAAGGACCAGGACATCAAACGATCCCAAGACCTTAGATGGTCAGAGAGGATAAAAAAAGTTCAGCATTAACTCTACCATTTGTCACTTTGCTGATTTATGTACATTTTCTTCCCATTAATAAAATGCCTTTCTTACTAGACCACATGGTTTGTTCATTACCCTAAACTGTTAGTGTGAACAGTGTACATGCAGGCTATATTTGCTGCTGATATGCTGTTCCATTAGGGCTCAAGCTGGATCCAAGATTTCATCTCATGCATAAGTGCTTACCCCGCCTCCCCATGAAACATCTGTCTGTATGTTTTATTCTCTATCTGCTGCTCCTTTATATCTCCATACACCCCTCCTTTTTCCCATCAGCACCCCCCTCTAGCCCTGACGCTAGCTTGTCTGAGTGGCCTTTTGCCATGCATTCCTCCCTTCCCTGTTTGGCCTCTGTCTCAGGAAGTGGCCCAATTAGTGGATAAACACCATGGAGAAGATGAGGAGGCGGGGGTTGAGGTTTTTTGGGGGGCTAGTACTGCTGATGGTGATGGCGGTGGATAGGGGCACCAATTACGTCTGTATGGACCTTCGGGACCATGGTACTGCACAGAGACCCGTTCCCCCCAATTCCCCCTGTATCTGCCAGTGTGTGGCCCACAGTGGCACTAGGAATCTGTAATGGAGGGAAAGTTGAATGTGTGAGATGCAAGCGAAAACCAGTTTCCCTCACTAAATACTAAGTCTCCTAAGTATTACCACACAATCAAGTAATTTTAAGAAAGCCAGAGCGGATGTTTCATTTTTTTTTACTTTTATTTTTGTTTTTTTGGGGTGCAGGGGGCACAAAAAGAGATAGAAAAAGGGTTTTGTATGCTTAAAGTAAAAATGTTGTAAGGGTTAAACAAATAAACAAGAAGGTCCCCTGAAGTCAAAATGGAGAAAAGGGGGGACTCTCACCAACTTCAGAATCCAGTATGGCTGTAATATGTTCAAGATAACAAATACAGAGCTAAGACATACTATAGATTTGATGGTATTCCTAAAACCAAGTTATTAACAAGAAAATGGAACATAGCATAAGTAGCCAAGGCTAATTTTATCTCAGTTTCCTTTTGTATGTTTTAGGTTTTTCTGAGGGTTTCTTGAAATATCCTCTACTTTCCTTCCCTTTTTCCCCATTTCCCCCTGAAGCTCCCAAAGCTCCTGAACAACTCGTCTTTTGATTGTTTTGGATCATTATCTCTACATAACAGTTTGCAGCACAATGTCCTCTGAGCAATAAAAAAAAGGCAGCCCAAGTACCACCAGTGATACGTTTACCTCAATTGAAGAATGGTAGCAATAGAGAAGAGAGTATCTTAAAGGTGCAAATATTAATTATTTTCTTTCCGTTTCAACGCCTTGACCATGGGCTTATACTGAATGCGGTGCAGATACAGTTCCGAAAACCAAATCATTAAAAAGTTTCACACTATTCAGTCACATCAGCCTCATACTGTTGCGGGTTCGGTTACAGAAGCTGTGTGGCACTTCAAAAAATTCCCCAAGAAAGAAATTTGACCGGACGCAGCAAACGTTACCAAATCAAATTCCCGAATTTCACAAACAAAACAGGAAACGTCGAGCACTAGACAGGATAAGGTTTTGGTGAATTTAAGAATAGAATCAACGCACCAAGTTACACTAACTTGACTAGTGCAAAGAAAACGGCGACACAGAAACACGAAGAAACAGAGGGGCTTTAGGAGGATGAAATAGGATATTTTTGCACATTGATAATGAGTTTTGCCCTAGAAAATAAAAAACATGGCTATATTTTTAATCATTTATGAAGGACAGCAACAGAAAGGACCATGTGAACTTCTGTTTTCACGAGCGCCGTTTACAGAGCTGGAGCCGCAGCTGGAGTCGCAGCTGGCCGCTGTTTCCCTAGGAGCAGTGTGAGTGGGGGTTTCCGGCAAACTGGATCAGGACCGTAACCCGCACCGTAGGCAGTGTGAACCCCGGGTTACAATTGCCCGACGTGTAAAATGGGTTTTCCTCTATTTACCACAGTTGTCCCTATAGGCTCCATTAGTCAGTTCACAAGAGAGTGATCCAGGCCGAACCCTCAGGGCGTCCGCGTGGTGCGAAGCGCTGCCTGCTCTCGTTCACTTGGCTACTTTATTGAGTGTCCTACGTAATCGATGCGTTAGCGAGAGAACACAGGCTAACTTCAATATTTATAACTGTCCTCCTCAGAAGATGTTACAAAATGAATACTTTTATTCTGTACCATTAGATGTTCTGTGGATGTATTATTTTTGAAAAATTAATCGTCTTGATGAAAAAGTTGTAGCTCTAACCTTTAAGTCTGGAATATTCCATGTAGTATACAGTACTCGTATTATATCTTGTGAGTACCACTTGACCAGGTGGATGGGCTCTAATACCATGTAGTAATTTATAACAACATGCAGTAAATTATTAAAAGTCTGTACGTGTTCACATTCATAGTAAATTTTAATAAATTATTGGCTATCTCGGTCGCTCCCCTACCTTTAGCTCTCTCTGTGTCACCAACACAGCGCCAAAACGGCCAACAGCTGGACGTACAGAGACGTGCTCACGTGTGCGAATCCAAGTGAGCAGCATGCGAGAGGGAATGACTCGCAAAGGTATGATCTGCGCGCGTGTCTATAGAGGAAAGTTAATAAGGTTAATATGAGGACATTGAGTATAAATGGTCACTTTGATAACTAAGTATTTGGATCAGGACTAGTCGGTGAAGGAAATGGCTGCACAAATGCTTGAACAATAACATCGTCCCAAAACGTTTGCCAAACAGTAAAGCTAAATCACAAAATGGTTTGAAAAAGAAGGCAGGTTCATGTTTTTGTCTCATTAAAAGGAGTTAAACTGTTGTGACTGGGTTTTTAATGCCCTCTGACAGAGAAACAACAAACTACTGCTGCACAGAGCAACCTTCTAGCTGACAGAGTCCCGTGCCAGCTGATGTGACAGATAAGCACAAAATATGTTAGAGCCAATTTTAAAGGCCAACAAATTTGAACTCTGCAGCCCTCAGATATAAAAACAATACATTTGGATTGGGTAAAGTAAGCTAAGGACAATTAAACAGACAGTCCAGCATTTAATAGAGAAACATAATCAAGTTTGTTTACTGATTTCTATCTATTAACATCCTACCCGACCTTTTAGTACTTTCGTTTTGACTACGATTGCATATATATGATAAGTCTCTTGAGTACTTTGGGTTTACAATGCTATATTTTTACATTAGTTTTGAAAATAGTTTGTGACCTTCTAGAGAAAATTGTATGAGCACAAATAAAAAGTGGCAAATTCTTTTTTTTTTTTTTTTGTGCTCAAGTAAATTTCCATGATTGAATTTTACTTTCTATTTTTGCCGTGTTATTGTTGCCTCAAGTGACGTATGCTCATTCATCTGCGGTCAAAACTATTTGCTGAATGAGTCTGCAGTGTAGCCTGGGGACAGGAACTCTGTGATCGACAAAACAAGCACTCCTCATCAGGCATTTTGGATGATTAACCCAAGCCAAATATCTTAAAGCTCAGAGCCTATCTGGTTTCATTTTAATGAGTTGCGTGAAATAGGATGTTTCCAAACAATTAATATTGAGTTATTAAACTGCTGTTTCAATTTCTATAAGCATGAACTGTACATTGTTTTTATTTCCTTCAGTTGCATTGCTCTGACACTTGGCTTTGTGGGTGTTCAGTTGTATCAAGTGGTATATTTTCAGACTAAATATAATGTTTAATAAGTTATCCCAATAGGAGACTGATTTGGTACAAAAGTATAGTATTGCCTTGGAAAAATATGCATACCCCTCGGACCGTTTGACATTTAATTGGGATGAAAACAATATCCCCAGCTTTCAACATCTTACAGTCAACTCTTCAGTCCATCTGTAACAAGCCTAAAGAATATGGCACAGCTGCAAGTCTACCAAAATAATGGTAAACTAACTGCCATGCAATAATGGCACTTCTGAGAGAAGCAGGAGGTCCACGGTATCTCTGGAGGAGCTGCTATCGCCACAGGTCAGGTGGGTGAATCTGTCAAAAGGACAACTGTTAGTGGTGCACTTCACATATGTCGCCTCCATGGACCCAAGTAAAGTGGTGGGAAGCTCTGTTTGCAGTTTTCCGTAAGCCATGTGGGGGCCACAGCAAATACGCTCTGGTGAAATGAGACCAATATTAAGCAAACAATCAAAACACTGTGAGGTGGAAAAATATCTGGCTGAGCTTAAGCCAGCTTAAAAGAAGGGTGAGGTAGCCTCTAAATATTTTTGTTTTTGTTTTTTGGGGGGGCAGGTTTTTGTATTATTTTTTCTTTCACTTTATGCAATTATACTGTAGTCTGTGTTGCTCTTTCACATAAAATCTCAGTTGTAGTTGCAGTGTGATACAATATGGGTCATATAGGATGAATAACGCTTGAATACTTTACAAAGCACTTTAGTTTGTGTAAACAGCCCACCTGGTTACAGCTACAACCTTCATTTCCTGGTGTGAATGATGAAATGTAGGCACGTCACAGCTCTGATGGATAAGTTAACAAGCTAACCATTAATTTGCCTATAGTTGGGCACATTAAACTCCATGACCCAAAATTAAAAAAAACGCAGCATCTGCTTAGCTCATCTAACTTGTTAACTAAATGAAACTAGCTTATTCATTCTTAAAACTTCCCCTACCTTTATTTAATTTTAAAAAGGGTTCTGTGTTTTTTTTAGCTGGTATGCAAAGATTTTTAGTTATTCTCAAAGAAGTCGACCATTTCTCCAGTTATTTAAGACAAGCTACTTCAGGAGGAGAGTTTTTGCAAAGATGCTGTTTCAACTTCTCTGCTTCAACTGTGTGGTCACTTCTACTTAAGCTAAATCAAAGCTGCCCTTTTGTCTTCTTTTTGATCTTCTCTTTTATTGATTGATTACCTGTTTCTTCTATTTCTTAACACATTTTGCTTATTTAAAATACATGTACCATCATATCTGAGGGGAAAAAACAGAAATTTCAGCAAGTATTAAACTGATGATATTCAGCCTTCCCATTGTTTTTCAAGGTGAATAAGTAATTTTAAAGCACGCTGTTCTCCCACAGAACATGCATGTTGAGTCACGCCTACTAAATCGCTGAGCAACTACTCTATGTGGGTGATGATCTAAGTTAGGAAGGAAGTAAATGGGTGAAGACAACAGATTTCTCCTTACCCGCCACAGCAGTGTTATTATAAGAAACAGATGCCACAACTGATAGCTCAAGATAGAAGTTAACAGCCAAAACCCCTAAGCTGTTGTTTTTGATCATAAGGTTTCTTAAAACTGTTACCGCTGTGTCATAATGATCCTCCAGCATGTTTAGCTATGATTAACTTCAGTTGCCAGTTTTTTTCCTCTTTGTCTGAGCCAAATTAAGGAGGACTATTTGACTGCAGCTGCATTGTTTGTTTCTCAGAATTTTAACTCCCACCAACCACCAATGCGTGTAGCGTTAGCTTGAGGGGACTTTTTTTATGGCCTTATAACATGTTGTGGAAAAGCTAACTGTAGCTGGAATGATGGCCAACTTCTTGGACAAGACTAGAGATGCTCTGATCCAGTTTTCTCCGGTCCAATCCGATACCGATACCTGCGCTAAGTGCATCCGGCGATACTGATCAGACACTACTGTCGAATGAACAAACCTTCCCATGTATTTGAAGTTATCAGGCTTGAAATAAACATTATTTTAAAAAGTTCTGCATGTTCTTTACCATGGTGCTTTTGGAGGTGCTTATTTGAGTTTGTGGTGTGGAGTTTTCCAACCGTATCACCTCCCTCACAACTTACGCATTGCAGATATCGCATGATGCAGTCGGACTGGTTTGCATGTCGAGTTTGAAATGTTTCCAAATAGCAGACTTGGCTCGCTCCATGTTGCTCCATATTTGCTCATCGCTAGCTGCTGTGCTTGCTCTGCGTGACCGCCGTTGCAAACATAGAATAGAAGGGACTAGATCGGCGTCACCGTACTGCTGTGTATGATATTAATAAAAAAAGAAATGACTGGATCCGAATGCTGGCTCCGCATCAATCATCTGATATCCGATCCGGCTAATTAGTCAATGTCTGAGCCGATATCTGATCCGGGTATCGGATCGGTGCATCTCTAGACAAGACCAAGAAGGCTACGTTCTCACTGCAGGCCTTGAAGCTCAATTCCGATTTTTTTGTGAAATCTGATTTTTTTGCGTGTCCGTTCACATTTCCAAATATATGCGACTTGTATGTGATCTCCTGTGTGAACTGCATTCATACGCCTAAGTGTCCCGCATGCGCAGTAGAGGACACGATGACGTCAATGCTGCAGCATATCTTGCGTATCTTGCGTTCTTTACGTTATTCTCCAACCGGAGCAGCACATTACCAACGCAATCTTTTTAAGAAGATCGAAAAGAAAGAGAGCCAAATTTTAGTGATGTGAGCAGCTTTACTGATACGGACTTCATTCATAATTTTCGAATGACAAAGGCAACCTTTATGTGCGTCTGAACGGATCTCTTTAGTGCTCTCACGTAAAAACACACATCTTCGGCGGCCATAGCAGCGAGTAAACGCGTTGCCGTTGGGCTGTATTGACTTGCAACAGGTGCTTGTTACTGCACAACAGCCAACCTCTTTTTTTATTTTTATTTTAGCCAACCTCTTTGTCATAGCCAGGTCCACCGTATCAATGACGTGACGTGTAGGTCGGATGAATGCGACCTGGCTGTACAGACACAGGTCGCATTTGAAAAGATCAGATACGTATCGGATTCAGGACCACATATCCAAGTGGCCTGGGTCGCATTTGAAAAAATCCGATCTGTGTCGTTCAGACTGTCATGAAAAGATCAGATAAAGGTCGCATATGGGCAAAAAAATCGGAATTGGGTCACTTCAGGCTGCAGTGTGAACGTAGCCGAAGTTGGTCTTATCATTTTTTTTTTTTTTTTTTTCTTCTTGGTCTTATCCAACATCAGTGTATGACCTCACAAATGGGCTTCTGGAAGAATGGTCAAATAGTCCCATAAACGCACTCTGGGACCTTGTGGACAGCTTTCCCAGAAGGATTGCAGCTGTTTAAGCTGCAAAGAGTGGACCAACATCCTACTGAAGCTGAGCAGTATTCCATATGGCTGTCAGTGCAGATGAAATACTTTGGGCAGTCCCTCTGAGAAGCACAGAAATACCAACGCTAACTGGAAAAGGAGTTTAAAAGCAATTCTTTTTACCCAGTGCACGCACAAGACTCTGGGCTCAGATCTGCTCCGGTGAAACAAGAGACAGCTCAAATTAAGTCTTACTTAGGAAAAATTAGCCAACAGCAGATTTATAAAATTAAAAAAATCAAAAAATAGGTGGAAGTAGAGTTACTGTGCTAACTAAGCTTCAGGTGCTAAAGTTGACAAATGATGTTTTGGGAATGTTGCAGAAACCAAACAGCTCACAGGATGTAAGACAGTAAGTATTATATTATCTAAATTGCATGAACACGAGGCTTGAAACAAGATCTCCCAAATTACACATCGCAGTGTTTGCTACATAAATAATCATTTCCGCACACACAGACCCAAAAAGGGAGGAAAAACATGCCTCCCACTGAAAGTGGGATTCCTTGCTGTGAAAGTCAAGCTATTCGTGGTATGCACCACTTTCCACCCCAGATATATCGCATATTTCACCTCTGTTCCTGTTTTTCTCTTCCCGTCATTCTTGACAGACAGTAAAAGCCACCTCTAGTCGAACTACGAGCTGCAGGATTTAGTCTGACAGACAAATTGCAACTCTTAAGACTGGGACAGCTCGCCTGTTGTCATTGCAGCAGTTGAAGCCTCGTGCATGCACGCACACACATATAGCGGTCCGCTCCCAGAAAGATTTACTGATCCCGAAGTGCCGCAGAGTTACAGTACAGCGGAGGCCCACTCTGATGATGGCCTTCCACAGAGAGAGGCACGTCGGGCCCTGGGTTAGGGGCTCTAAAAAGGTTTGAAGTCATAAATATTTGAAAGTGCAGTAAAGCTGTCACGGTCTTCCTGAAGCAAACATGCACTCATATAGGAACACACTCAAATCTCTGAAACTCTTGCAGTTGGTACAAATTTGGAGGTGTTATTAAGCGCTGCAGAAAAAAGGAACCATATACTTTTTTTTCCCCACTTTGCGACGTGTTGCTTTTGCTTGAGGTCTCCAAGAAACATCTGTGGCATGCATTGGTTCAGAATACACACGGCACCCTTCTCTACCCTCCTGTTTGGGGTCCTACGAGTTTAGGGGACACACTGAGACCTTTGACTTTAGTCCATTTCTGTCCGCCAAAGGATGTGTACTGGCCTTCATTTTTGTGTAAATACATTCATAATGCAAATATTCACTTCACAAATCTGTTTCCAGGAGGAATTTGGTGAAAGCTGGACACCTGTTTAGATTATGACTCTAATGGATAAACTCCCCTCCATAGCTGACTTTGACCTGCAGGGTCCTGCTCATGCAGGCTCCCTGCTACCGATGGGTAGATGTGATAGCTGCAACATCTATAGACGGAGAAAGGGAGGCTGTCGGGGTTGAGGTGGGTCTTAGAACAACATCCTGACCCTCACAACAACTTTCTGAAAACAAGAGAAAGGCCTTTTGTTGCAGCCGATAACATACTGGTACCTGTACCGAAGTGTGAAAGGAGCGTGATCACATGAAGAGCCGCTCGCTGAGCTGCTGGTGCTCAGGCCCTGATTTCTTTCCCTTTGAAGAACAAAAGCATTTTTCTCCCTAGCGTTTTGTCATGTTCCTCCTTCATTTCCTTTATTGTGACTTCGCCAGTGATAACAGGACAGAAGGGTCCTGATGAGTGGCGTTGCAAGGCTATGCCTCTGAAAATGCAGCATATTCAGCATTTTTTATACTTCACCGTTTGCTTTGTGTCTGCTATCTTTTTATTTTACCTCTGAACCATTTAAAAAAAAAAACATTTTAAACATCTAATTTTAGGAGTACAATTAGGGTTTAAGTAACAAAGAACCGAAGGCACTGAAATAAGATGGATTAGCTTCACTGAATATGTTTGAAAACTTATGACCAATAAAAAATGTCCCCAACCAATCAAACTAATGTTGGCATTTCTGATTTTTAAAGTTTCATTCCATAGAAAATTAAGAAAGAAAATTGTTTTTGATTGTAATAATTTCTGACGCTCCTTCCAGTTTATCAAGCTGTCCCACGTTACAGAGTCTGCAGAGTTGGAAGCAGTTTTACAGCCTTTAGGGGGATCTTCATACCGGATCAATGCAGCAGTGATGTCAGAAATCCACTGGAAACTAGATGGTATTTGCAGGGCCTTAGTCAGGCCTTTGGGGGCATATAAAGGAAGCAGTGCGGTTCATATTACTCGGGAAAGAGTGTGAGAGTTACCAAAGGATCTTTAGCTTGAATTGTGCTAACATGCTTGGATTTTTCACCACATTGCTCCACCTGACGCAGTCTGAGAGAGTCCTGCCATGTTGCTGCGCGACAGTGTGCACACATGATAATTAAATTAGAAAAATCTTATTTATTTAGGTTCAACCCAAAGAGTTATATCTGCTTCTGTTTATTATGATGATTATCGCTTAAAGCTGATGGAAAAACACATTTCTGTTCCGCAAAAAATGACAATATTACAGGCCAGTTAATTGCCCCCAGGCCGCATTTTGGACATGACTGGTCTAAGAGCTCCATACTTCCTTCTGCCTGAATTCTGCTTTAATGAAGCCTGGCATGGAGGTGATCAGCCTGCGTCTCTGTTGAGATCTTAACGGAGCTCGGGTTGCTTTAATGCAGCCTTCAGCTCATCTACTTTGTCATCTCTGTCGCTTCTTGTTGTTTGCTAGTGGATTTTTGGTCGGGCCTGTTTGCCGAGCAACACCAGCAGATGACATTGCTCTCCAGGTCATCAGTAACTGTAGGAACCTCACGTTGGATCTTGAGCATTTCATCTGAAAGAGGACTTTGAACGATCTCCTTGGTCCAGCTAAGATTATTCTGATTTCTCTGAAAGAGGAAGATTTAGTATGAGGAACGTTAGAAGTTGAGGTTCTGGATAAATATGTGTGCGGTTGCTCCCAGAGCGCTGGCTTTAGCTGTAGTCCATGCTTTGGAAATATCTCCTATAGCCTCTCAAGGCAGTTATCCGTGTTGCTTATGGACTTTTTTCCTTCCACTCAACTTTCCATTTATATGCTTGGATACAGCACTCTGGGAACAACTAGCCTCTTTCCCATTGACCTTTTGTGGCTTACTGTTTTAGTAGAGTGTGTCAATGATTCTCAAATAAACAACCGTTCCCATGACTGTGTAGGAAATGGTGTGGCCACAACACATTTGTTGATTGAATATCCCGTTTTTATAATTTTTTTGCTAACATTATCAGTCTTAGGACGGTCAGACAAATCGCATTGAGTCACAGACTTTGCAGCAATCTCTCCCCCTGAGCGACAGTGGGGACAATCCACTTTATTTTACAGGAAAAAGCCTCTAGCAGAACCAGATCAAGCATCTGTAGCATGAAAACAAGAGCAGTTAACAAAATCAGAGGCAACAATAGCTCCATCAATGTCTTCATGAAGACTCTGACATGAAAGGCTATTGATCACAAATTAGAATTAAGTTCATATTTGAATATAACATGAAACGAGACATTGTTGGGCTCATTGGAGCAATACAGAAAGTCAATGACAGCCATTGCTTCATTAATGGCTCTGTTTAGGAAAGAGATGCAGCTGTAGCACTAAGCCTGGAGAATAATAAAAATAAAACGTCCTCAATGTTAATGACAGCAAAGCCTCTGGTGTGGGCTTCTGGTTGCTAACTCCAGCGGCCACTGGGCGAGAGGCTGGGTGCGCCCCGGCTAGGTCGCCAGTCAACCACAAGTCAGCTCTTATAGACACACAGGAAAACAACCATTCACACATTCACAATCACATCTAATAGCAATTTAGAGACCAATTAAGTTAACGGCATTGTTTTTGGACTATGGGAGGAAGCCAGAGTACCCGGAAAGAACCCATACATGCACAAGGAGAACAATCAAGCTCCATGCAGAGAGACCCCCGACCTGGGTTCAAACCCACGACGTTTCTTTTATAATAAAGAGAAATTTAAAATGGTCTAAAACTGTTATCGGCAGGTCCGGACTCACAAAAGACAGACGCAAACTCTGATCGGTGCATCTCATGTAGCAATCAGTTTGATTGTGAACATTAGCTACACTGTTTGGCTGTTTAAGAGTAATTTGGTCAATCAAAAGCAAATCTATTTCGTTTTTAATTGAAGAGCAACCTCCTGAAACTGCTGTTGGGCGAAAGTGCTTCATGATCAAAACCATAAACCATAACCTTGAAAAAACATAAGACTGTTTTTCCCCATCCAAGTTCCTTATTTTTATCACTTAACGGGATGATTGTGATTTCCAACTAAAAACTGAACCTGAGATGCCTATAATAACTTGGGACCAATTTGCTGAACTGAAAAGCAAGGTCTTCTGATTTTTATTGGTTAATTTGTTGAAACATCTTCATCACACTGCACAGGCTGTCCTTAACTCCACGATTATAATCACAAGGTTGCATGAGGCCTAACGACAAAGCAGAATTTTAAGAATGTAAAGTTGTGTTCTTGGCAGCCTTGGATGTGGGTGTGTTATTTTTTTTTATTGGATATGAGACAGTCATAATAAGATGTATGGAGGATCCACCAGAATGATGGCAGCACCCTGTGGATTCAAGGTGAACATTTTTCTGTTTGTTAAGCCATTAAACCGTCAGGCCGCAGCAGAGATAGGAGTGAAAGCCTCGTAATTCAGCCCTTTGTGTTTGCTTCGAACTTTACCTGCCTCTGCCTGCGTTGAGCAAAGCACGGACTTGAAATGTACCCTTGTAAATTTCCAATAACGTTTTGAGTTGAGCTTCAGGAAAGCTTCTTCTGGGCCGGTGGTTTGCTGATGTTTCTTGTGGCTACCTGAGTATAGACTAGCTCGTTTGCTTTCTTGTCCCCACTTTTCCTTGTCTTATTTGCACACAAATGCTTCTGCACACTCACGAGGCGAGCGGAGCAGTAAGAAGCGAGGTATTATTGGCTGAGAGGGACATGTACATGCAGCTCCTGGTCTGAATAGCACTTCCTGGCGTGTGAAAGGCGAGCTCGGAGAGGGATGAAGGGAGTGAGAGGTGGAGATGGTGGTGGGGGCAAACCTCCTCCTCTTCCTCCTTCCTCCTTTTGCTGAAAGCCTTGTTTGCCATTCTTGCGAGTGCTTCTGTGAAAGGGGAGTCAACGGGGGAGGGAGGGAGGGAGGGAGGGAGGGAGGACTGGGAGCAGGGTGGTGTGACAATGAGAAAAGGAGGACCACATCCGTGTTTGCCAGGTGTTCCTTTTGTGCTTCTCACCTTGCACTCGGTCATGGAGAGCGAAACGGAGAAGACACGGACGAAGGAATATAAGAGGTGGAAGGAGATAGGAAAGGAGGGAAAAGGGCAGATAATGCGTGGGGAAAGCAGGGAGTCGGGGGGGGGGGGGAGAAAGGTTCACAGACTCCTCCATTCTTTCACAAAGATAATCTGCAGGAACGGCAGACACGAGGTGTGCGAGCGCGAGTGCCGGCGTGCATGTGCCGGCGTGCTCGCACATTTATCTTACGGAGGGTGTGTGCTCCCTCTTATTTATTCAGCGCAGGTTCATGGCTTTTATGCACGCTATTATGCTCCAGTGATAAAACGCTTTTCCACAGCCCATCAACAATGCCTTATCAAACGCCTGATCACGACCGGGTCTGCAGGAGCCTGCTTAACCTGAAAACCACACCATAGCTCCGCCTTTTTCAGCCCGTCAGATGCTCGGGACCCCCCAAGTCAGGTTGGCTTTAAAAATGTACGTCTCGCTGTAAACGCTATCGCAAAAGAGCAGGTCCTTTCGCAAACAACTTAACTGCACTTTGGAGGACGTAAATACAGATAATGGTCGCAAATTAAACCCGAGACCCTCATCTGAGAAAGCCTTGCCCAGATGATGCTTATCTCGGAGGACTTTTGCCCCAAGGATGGATTTTGCTTGAAATTGCAAGCAGATGCAAAACAATGAATGTTCTACTTTTATTGTGATTGATGTCCTGTAGTTCTGTTCTCCGCAGCCAAAGTCTCATAGCAGTGATGCTGTTTGGTTGCTCTAATAGTGCAACTGTTTTGCCCAAATTGAGGGTTTTCAAAGGCCTCCTAAACCCAAACCACTGGCTCTGGGTTTTGTCGACTACAGTCAACCTGAAAGGCATTTGGCCGATTACAAATTCTTCTGTTTGCTTTTTTTTTTTTTTTTTGTCGTATTTGAATGTTTCAGATCGTCAAACTTATTTTTATACCAGACAAAGATAATCTGAGGAGATGAAAAAGGCGGTTTTGAAAAGATGATTTTATTTATTAAGGCAGCAAAGCTGTCCAAACGTACCTGACCGTTGAGGAAGTAACTCCCCTCGATGTTAATTCAGGCTGACTGAGCTGAAAAAGAACTGCATGAACATATAAGAAACAAGGTCATTGATGTCTATCCGCCTAGAAAAGGTTACAAAGCCATTTCTAAGGCTTTGGGACTCCAGGGAACCACGTTGAGAGCTGTTATCAAAGAAAGGAAAAAGCAACAGTGGAGCCGCCGGCCTACCTCACTCCTCCTTCAGAGAGGTTCAAGGCCAAACCCATGCTGACCAAAAACCGACGCAAAGACCCGTCTCACATTTGCCAGTAAACTTCTTGATGATCTCGAAGCCTTTTGGGGAAATACTGAAAAGGCAAAAGGGGAACTTTTTGGAAGGTGTGTGTCATGTTAAATCTAAAACTAACACAGAATTTTAGAAAAAAAACATTAGATCATTAGATGGTTAAACATAGTGGTTTACTTTGCAGCTTCAGGACTTCTAATTAATGCAACCATGATTTTTTTTTCCCCTAAATCAAATAAATAAAAGCGCTTTTGGGTTATTCAGTAGAACTGTAGTCCAAAGAGTACCAGCAAGACCACCCCTAAAAGGCACAAATTACAGTTTGATATGGCCTAGTCAAAGTCTGGATGTAATTCCAACTGAGATGCCGTTTTCTGACGTTAAACAGGACATTAATGCTTAAAAATTCTTTGACTTGGCTGAAAATAGAAATCTATACAATTCCTGTACAGCAGGGATGCCCAGGTCCAGTTCTTAGAGCTACTATTCTGCAGCTTTTAGATGCATTCCTTCTCCAACACACATCATTTTGAATGGCTTGTCACCGGGCCTCTGCAGAGCTGACTGAATGCACCCCTGCTCTACGGCTGTGCAAAAGACGTATACAAAGTTAGCACAGCTATTTTTGCCAAAGGAGCCACAACCACTTGTGTTGTGGACAATTACCAGGTAGGTTTGCGAGTTTATTTCCTTTAATGAATAAAATCACCATTTTAAAACTGAATTTTGTATCTATATAGGTTATGCTTGTCAGATAATACAATTTGTTCGTAATAATCTTTTAAGTTTGGGCATACTTTGTCACTGCACTGCAAAATCCTCAACCATTAATGTGTTTTTTTAACTTCCCTGACCGAGGTAACAACAAGGCCAAGTTTATTTCACCATGAATTTGTCGTTTTTTTTCTCCTGAATGATTAATGATTTTCATTTCCCTGCCAATGGATTACAGTTGGATCTGTTCTTATTTTGAAACCACGATCAGGTGAAGGTCTAGCTCTTTGACGTTATTGGGTAGAGAAGCAGGGGCTTGTTGTTGGAAAGCTAGTGACTTTCAGTTTGTGGGTTGTTAGTTTAAAGATTAGTCATCTGACTGCATGCGAATAGACCAGTTTGTCTATCTTTAGAAACTGAAGGTGGTTGGGTTTTTTTGCCAAAGGGAATCACTTAGATCCGGAGCTGTTACACAACCAGAGGTGTGGTTAGTTGCTGGATTTGTTATGAAACAGAATGACACAATTGTGGGAAATCTTTTACCATATATTCTGTTTAATAATATTGTGCACCAGACCAATACATGGATAAACACATAGCTCCTTTCAGGATGTCCCTTGTTTCCCATTTTCATAACTCCTGGGAGTAATTTGTCACAAGACTCTGTGTACTGAGTTGGAGTCATGAAAAATAGTCTTGATGCAAAATTAGCTTTCCAACATGCTATTTCTAAAGACCCATTGTGTTTCTGTTTCTATCACACGATCCGCAAAGACGGATCGCCAGATTTCAAAAGTTGATGTGTAAGGCATTATCCTTCGATAAAGTGAAGAAGACAAATCAATTACAGACACTTGAACCAAGTATATATAACAGTTTTTTTTTAAGATGAAGTCTTGTTCTTAATCACTGTGACTGAATCTGAATATGCTCCCAGCGCCATTCACGTCTTCTCATCCTGGAGAGCATGATTCAATTACCGGCAGCTTACTGTAAGACAAATACAGAAATAGACTGGCGGGTAGTGTTGTGTTTCATTCCTTGTACCCAAGGTCATGGAGACTGTAAAATAATATCCATTTGTAGAAGGAAGGATGTATGTCTTTGGAAACATGGCGTTGCTGAGTTGACTGAATAAACGGGACTGTGTGTAATGCTGTTGGAGCTTGGAGAAATTCTAAAAGTCTCCTTTCCACATAATTCTCTGAAACGTCCCTACATCACGTTGCAATATTCCCACACAATCTGTAACTGCACACAAAGTACACTGTTAGAGTTTCCAAGCTGGAATGATAGAACAAGCGTTATCTTGTTCCCCTGTTTTAGGCTAAAGGACAAGAACACTGGAGGCTTTCATGTTTGAAACTTTATTACTCTGCACACGGAATGGGTTTTCTTTATATTTCTTACTCTGGGTTTTGGTCATCTATTTTATATAGTACCTTGCATAATTATGCTTACTCTTTGAATCATTTTTGACATTTCCGCCATTATACCACAAACCTAATTGTTTATCTATTGGGATTTGTTGTGATAGACCAACACGCAGTGGAAGGAGACTGATACTGGTTTTAAAAGTCTTTTTATGACAAATAAAAATGGGAAAAGTTTGCCATGTATGTGCGTACAGCCTGTTAACCTTAACTCTGACAACCTTAAACAAAACCAAGTGCAACCATTGCCTTCAGAAGTCCCCACGTGGGTGAATAAAGGTTGGTTCACTGTTGTTGTCTACAACAGTGAACCAACAGCATCATGAAGACTGAGGAACACAACAGGGAGAAAGTTGGAGCTAAACTTAGGGCTATGCAAAAATAAAACCTGTATTCTAAGCTTTGAACATTTCACTGAGCACTGTTAAACCATCATTAGCAAATGGAAAGAGTATGACTCAACTGCCGTTGCACCAAGACCTGGATATACGCCTAAACTGACAGGCTAAGAAAGGAGAACATTAATCAGAAAAACATCTGTAGGCTGAATGATGTTCTGTTTTGTTGCTCTGCTCACAGCTGATCTCATGACTAAGGTTGAATTTTACAGGCAGGTGCACACCATCGTACTTAGAGCTTTCCCCCTGTAACTGAATCAGTCAAGATGGAACTTGGAGCCAGCCTTCACCAGCACCTATGACTACCTCCCTTTGGCATCTCACATGCATAACAGTAGAGCGTTTACTTGAACCACCCACAGTGGGGATTGTTATATTCACACAGAGCCAGAACCAACGAACCTCAGCTCTGTTTTTTTCAATTTTATGTATATTATTTCAGTTCTTGAAGACTTTGTATGAAACAGCTGTAATGCTTCTGTTTCTGTTCATCTTCTTTTTCACTAAATTTACCTTACTAGGTTGAGCAAACTAATATATGTCCATAAGTCCACTACTTGATCCACAACAGTGATTCATCGTATTAGCGTTTGGTAAATGGAGGTCATTCATAGCTGTTGTGGCCCTTGACCCTTGGACATGACCTCGTATCGACTCTCCTTGCTCGACTGAAAGATGCTAAGTCAGCGTTGTACGATGAACTTTTGGCTGCAGTGTGTTTTCTTGGTCCTGGCACTGTCCCGCCCCTCCGTATCCATCCCCGCCGCCATGTTCGCCATGGAGACAGCCAGTCTAACATGGAATGCTGCTGTTCAGAACTGCTGTGAATTTCGCTCTTCTGTCTGAAGAGTTGAAAACATCAGTTGAGGCAGTACCAGGCCCCTTCATATACAGCCCCCCTCACCGCCACACCCAAGATCCTCAATCACATAACTCAGGCAATCGGAACTCAAGAGGACACCAATTTGACCAGATTCCACTTTCTCAAATTGCAGGAAAACACACTTAACTGATGGGCCCTTCTGACTTGAGAGGGGCCTTTGTTGCGTGCCTTGACCCCCGCCCTCCAGCCCACACTCCTCCCCTCACCTTCCTCTGGCCTGTCTCCCCTCCGTGTCACATAACAAGCTAGGAGCACACCTTTCTTCCACCAGGCCAGCGTGCTCTTAACAGGCAGGCCATTGACAAACCTGGGGCCTCTCTGGGCATCTGAAGGGCCATTCTCCAGGGTCAGAGACAACAGGCGAAAGTGTGTAAATGATACCTGATGGCATGTAAGTAGATCATTTGATAGTCACCCATACCTGTCGACACTACAGCACAACTGAACAGTACAGCCTACGTTAACTTGAGCAATACTAGGACCTGTGATATAACTTAATAGAACTAACTTTGACTATGCATTTTATTTTTCAGGTTAGCTAGCTAGTCACCAACATTACCATAAAAGTGACGATACTGGCATGAGTGACAAAGTGGATTTATTTTTATTTTTTTGAGTTGCCAGAATTCGGGATGCAATATTAGCATTAGTTATAGGTGGTTAAAAATAATGCCTATAAGGTCGTGCTCTGATGGCGCAGGGATAGTGAGCACGACCCATATACGGAGGCCTTAGTCAATTCCGGCCTGAGGTCGGAATCGTCCTTTACCGCATGTCTTCCCTCCTCTCTCAACCCTTTTCCTGTCGGCCTACTTTGTGAAAAACGAGCCACTATTGCCGAAAAAAAACAAGAAAAAAATATGCCTATACAGTCACCAGTAAACATCTAATTGTTTACATTTCTGGAGATGACATAGGAACGTATTGTTGGGTTCTTGCAATTTGTTCCTTAAAGACTCTCCCACCTGAGCTGTGGATCTCTGCAGCCCCTCCAGAGTTCTCTTAGCTGCTTTCTGATAAATACTGTCATTAAACAGTTTATTTGGAGGGTATATTGTGGCTTTCCCGACGCAATGAGCTCCTGAGTACTAGCTCACCTCATGTTTTGTCAGGAGGATACACATGCCTGCTGCATTGCGATTGCTAAGGCATGATCTTTAAGTGATCCTAACAGATTCTGAGTGAGTCACATCAGGCCAGGGTCCAGTGCATGTTTCAATTTTGGCTGCATGTGTTGAGATTGTTATGGAAATCAGGGTAGCATTTCAGCGAACCAAAAATAGCTAACACAAGCTTCACTAGAGTGTAGCAGCTGAGATTTAGCATTTCAGCCCCTAAAGATATACCTATGTTGAGCATTAAAGGCAGTTAGACCTACTCCATGTGTTGCCTTGTGATGGACTGGTGACCTTTCTGGGGTGTACCCTGCATCTTGCCTAATGTGTGCTGAAGATGGACACCACCACCCCTGCAACCCTGTAAGGATATGGACGGAGGGCCATAGATGACATGGAAAGGCACAGTTGTTGTGCAGCTGTTTTGATGTTTTGTCCAGTTAAAGTGTAAAGACAATGTGCAATCTACACCGTTTTTAATGTTTTGTGCCATAGAAGAAAGTTCTTGTGAGTCCGGCTAAGATTGCAAACTCTTACACCGTGTTTTTCCGGCCATAATGTGCACTTAAAATACTTCCATTTTCTCACAAATTGATGGTGTGCCTTATAATCCGGGGCACCTTATCTATGATTACCGTTGTGCTCACTGACCGGTTTTATGTGGTAAAATGCACTCAGAAATCTGTTAAAATGTGTAGTACGGCTTCGGTAAGCAACGAAACCACTCCACTCAATGGCTATTTGGAGCATTACGATGTCACTACCTGATTGGACCCCTGAGCTGTCTACAAGACTGCCTAACTGCAATGTCTAAACTAGAAGGGCATTCATGTAAAGGCCCCCACATTATCGGGTGTAGTTCACTCCAAAGAGGTCCGTGCGTACTCGAGGCGGACTCTGCGCATACAGGTACGTGTCACACTATAAACTTCTCTGCGGCGAGAAGTCTACATCGAACTGTTTCATATGCGACACCGAGCTTGATACACTGAGCTGCTCCAAGCAGGCGGTCGCGAAGGATGCGCAGCATCACAGTCCCTCCGTTCCACCGCTTCGTCCCACTAGCAGAAAGTCTGGGAATTGTAGGAATTTTCCACAAGAAATGTAGGCAACAGTACGCTCGACTATGAAGGTAAAACGTACGCGGAGTCCACCAAGCACACAGTATGCGCACAGTACAGCGAGTATGTGGAAGCCTTTAGGCAGCCCGCGCCAGGAGTACGCGCTAGCAACAATAATGTTAGAATATTTAATGCGCCTTATAATCCAGTGCGCCTTATATGTGGACAAAGACACACATAAGGCCCGTTTACACTACACCTAAAAAACCGAGCCATGCCGAGACCAGTCCGAGCTTGGTCCAGTTACCAGGCCGAGCCTCGTTTCTGACGACCGTTTACACACAACGCTATCTCGGTTCCTTGGTTGTTCCTCGCCCCCTAGTGGCGATCTGCGGTACTACCGCTCTCTGGGATTGAAGGCGGAAGCAGCGAAACACACACAGCTGCGCCCGTAACATTCAGGAAGTTATGCTTGATATTGTGATATTTCGGTGTTTGCAGAGAGTCAGGGGAAGAAGGCAACCATTGGTGAATTTACTTGAGAAAGTTGGCTTTTTGGGAAGTGGATGAGAGAAACGAACGTCTAATAAGGATTTACAGACGCCGGAAACAACGACAGACGCTGAGGTTCATTGCGCTGCTAAGCAGAATCATCACTGGAAACCGTGTGGCACGGTAAGGAAGCTAGTATTATTATGAATGTCTGAAATTTGTCTGAATGGAGTGTGAATCGGGACGTGCAGCCAGACACGCCGGAAAACCCGCTGACAGTCAGCTGACTGTAAGGGCATGACGCCGTCTGCTCATGCGCTCTTCGTTATCAGAAACCGGGATAAAATAGAACCAGGCCGAGACCTACCCAAGAGCTGGTCTGCAGTTAGCGCGGTCCGGTTAGGTTTAGCGCGGTCTGGTTCAGTCTGCTGACCGTTTACACACAAGAGTTATCTCGGTTACCGAGCTCGGACTGGTCTCGGCTCGGTTAAAAAAGTGTAGTGTAAACGGGCCTATAGACAGGTTAAGTCACAGTGCGCCTTACGGCCTGAGAAAGACGGTACATGGTTGCATTATGCAAATCAGGATCCACATTTTCATGGCATGCAGGTCGTTACACTGCAAACCCGTCATGACAAAACATTGCAAAATGTTTCCTTCAGCTTTGCCTTTTTATTTGCAAACTGTGGAACAGAAATAATTAATAAGTGTGAAATCCTTACATCTGCACCCGACAATTATTCGGCTGGCCGCTGTGTGTGTTTACCTGAGGTGAATCACAGTTGTGCTGTGAAACCATGCCAGTACACCCAGAAACCTTTGAGGTGTGCGAATGCTTGTGCACTTACAGTTTGCTTTGGTTGTCAGTCTCTCCATCATCACTGGTAGACATTCCTCAACACACTGCGGAGGAAGCGCAGTATGTAATTTGTGCTGTCTGAAAGAATTATTCATCTCGGCTCAGCTGCTTCAAGCCTGATGGAGGGTTCCTAAAAAAAGATCAGTGATTCGGGAAAAGAGGTCAGTGATCACCACATAAATCACCTCGCCATGCCAACAGATTGGCCCAGAAGCAGATGTGTCTTTGGCACTTGGTACAAGATTGCTCTACCGGATCAAAAAAACAACAAAAAAAAATTGCCCAACCCTCAGACCATAAACATGTCCCTCCTCAGCCCCACAACAGATTCAGCAGCAGCTCTGCGTGCCTCCCTCCCAGAATCTCTCTGTTTCAACACATCCCTCTCTTGACTTCCTTCCTGCCCCACCCTTTGAATTTTAATACCTGCCTGTCATACTCCCCCCCCCCTTACACACACACACACACACACACACACACACACACACACACACACACACACACACACACACACACACACACACACACACACCAGACCCTTGCTGTGCATCTAGTAATTACTAGAGCACAGAGAAAACCCTTTCATTTAAAGGATTGGCAATTATCTCGGTGGAACACAATAAAATGGCTTCCCCTGGAGAGGAAGGGGAAGTTTGAGCTGTGGTACGCCGCTGCTTGTCGCGCTGCCTTCCACTTGAAGTGGGAGCAGAGGTGGAGGTCCTGTAGGATGTATGTTTTTTCACCTCGTCTCCTCTCGCACAGATATTTGATAATCATAGAGGAGGCTGGGGAAACAACGCGGGTCTGGTGGCGTGGCTTTATTGCCAAAGATTTGTTCCTCCTTGTTGTTAAGTCGCCACACATAAAATATATGAACACGGCTCAGATTCAAAAAGGTTTAAATAGCTACCTTTAACCAGCTCTGATTTAGAGCCCTGGCCTCCTGTTCACCTCCAGGGGAATCTATAAAGTTGTTCAAACCATTGTAAATAACCCTTTTATGGCGCTGCAGGGAGAGTTTGATCCTCGCACCTCATTGGGACCAACACCGCTGTTTGCTAGATCAGTCGGTTTGGACCTTTTTCAGAGCGGCAGCAAACGATACTGTGACAAAGCACACAAAAATGTAAATGAGTTTAAAGTTGTAAAACGGACTGTTTGGGCGCGCGTGGAAAAGGGAGACTGTTGAATTTGGCCGCTGGTGCCATCAGTAGTGTTTCAGTCTGTGTAAATGTAGAAAGTGTTTGACTTAGATCGCATAAGACGTGCAAAAAAATGTGATACGTTAACCAGATGTGATCAAGTGAACAGTCAGGAGCAGTAGCAGCTTTCATTGATCTGGGCTGCAGTTTATTATACTTAGAGACAGGCCTTGATTGGAGTGGTCAGAAACAGGATTAGACACACCTTTTTCTTTGGCTCTAGGATTTGTATTACACTGTAAAAAGTTCATAATTTTAGGTAGAATTGTGGCACTAAAAATGTATTTTCATACATTTTATACGGATTTTCCATGTCTTAGTCATTTTATAGCCTGCGCCAGATCCACATAATAAGCAGATAAAAATCCCAGTGCAGTGAGATCAAGTTGGTTTTTAATTTGTTTTCTCCAGAAATGCAGGGTTTGAGCCCAATCAATTTAGTTGAACATGTAGCTAAAACCTGCAGGGTATGATTTATAACTCTGATCCTTTGTCCAGTCATTCCCAACCAGTTTCACACAGTTGATCATAATATGCTGATGATACATAGAAAAGTAGGTGCGACTGTCTGGTTCTTTGCTAGACTAGTTTAGATCAAAGATCACAAGTGGGATTCCTCAGGGTCTGTTGTTGGTCGTCTCTTATTTAATATCTATTTGCTATTACTTTTATGTGTATTTTTAAACATGGAGATTCGTGAAGTGCTTTTTATACCCATGCATTGTGCCCAATGCTGAAAGTTTACAAAGTAATGTTTGTTCTAGAGCTTAAATAATGACAAGAAATTATCTGGTTCTTTAAACCTGTTGGAATCATTTACTTACCATTTCAGCTGTGGGACAAAAATATGACATTTGAAATCGTGTTTTTGGTGGTAAAGGAGCTAAGAATAATCTCAGGTTAAAAATTATACATAAAGTCTGGATTATATACATATATACTTGTTGCAGAGGCAACACACATGTGGTATACCCATCAACAATCATCTGGTCTAAATCTGCCAAGATGTTTAACTCTTTTTTTCATAACAGAAAGTATTTGAGCCCAGTTAAATTATTATTATTATTATTTTTATTATTATTATTATTTTGTTTTGGCATTAACATGGCTTTGACACATAGTCATAGACTTTTTTGCTACGGTTGGGCCATCCATGAAGCTTAATGCTATGTATTTCAATACCAGGTTAATGTTATTTTTTTATCATTGCTCTGCTGGAACAGTCATCTTTGTCATTCTTTATTCCAACAATAGCTGCTGCTACGACTGGCAATGAAACAGAGCTCTTAGGGCTGAAAGCCTCACCACGACTCCTCTAAGTATTATTCCTGTAACTGTTGTAAACTCCTCAATCTTTGTCTTGTCTGACTGTAAAACCCTTCGCTCTCGGTCAGCCTGTTGGTATTAAACTTGCAGTGCTGTTCAGACACCCATGAACCTTGCGCATCCCCGAGTTGATCTTGAATATCCTGACAATTATCATTCGTCTAAGTTGTCAATTTCAGATATTTGAAACTTGGAGACACACATCTAAACTGGTTTTGAAATTGATAAAGCAGGCTAACATTGTGCTTCTGGAATGATTCTGACCCTCACCATGCAGAGGAGTTGTGGACTATGCTTAAATTTGTGTCTGTGCAAAGACACCAACCAGTTCAATTGAGCTATCAATTTCTGTCAATATCTGGTAGATATCTCACCAAATATCAGTAGGGGTGCTTGTATATATTTCAGATATATATATATATATATATTAAACCTCTTGGAATTGGAGAAAATATCTCCAATTCCAATAATATAAATATATTTGAATCACATTGTTGCACCCAAATGTTGTTTTTGGGATTTATTGCAGCTGATTGTTTTTTTGTATTATCATTCCATCCTTAAGAAGAAAACAAGTTTAAATCCATGATTCACGTTCATAAGTTAATTAGACATTTGTGCATTGAGGAGTATATGTAAATGTTTGTCTCACACTGTGAGACCTGAATGAGAAATATATATTTTTTTATCTTCATCGCCTTGCACTTGAAGGCTGTTCTACATTAACATTTTACTAGCTGCCATATTGCTCTAAGCCAGAGTTCAGCAGTATTCTGCCCTCATGTTGGCTGGTGTTAATTTCTCACTGTTGAGATAACTTTACGTTACTGTGTCATTCCTGTCTTTTTATATATATATATATATATATATATATATATATATATATATATATATATATATATATATATATATATATATATATATATATATATATTTATTTATTTGCTTCCAGCTTGTAGGCAGGCAAAGTTTGGCTGGAACAGCTGGTTGCCTTGGCAGGGCTTTTGCCACAGCAGCGGATTGGAACAGGAACTGGCCTATCCATATCAGTCTGCAGGCAGGATCTGGGCCATGCCTTGTGTTAGCAGATTATCTGATTTCCATTCAGACGACTCGGGTATCGGCCCCACTCCTCCGCTCTCTGGAAAAGCGACCCCAGCCAGCCTCTCTCTGAAAGCCCCCAGAGCCCTCCTCTCTTCTCCCATTTCCTGTCTTAATTACGCACTCCTTTGTGCTGTTGTTTTTTCCCCTTCTCCTCCTCTCCTGCCTCTCCTTCTTCTTCTCTTGATCCCTCATCCCCCCCTCCTTTCGGTCTGTCTCTCTCTCTCTTCTCTTTTTTGAAGAGATGAGGACCAAGATTTTGAAGTTTGAGGGCTGTTGCAGGGACTGTCCTTAGCTCTCGCTCCCCCACCGCTGCCGCCGCCCACATCTCAGCTCCCCTTCTCCCTTCCATCGTCTCTCCACCTGAAAGGAAATACTGTGTTTTCGATGCATAAAAGGCTTGGCGCTGTCAACAGGATGAATCCACCAGGGCCTATTGAAAACATACCCTGAGCTGCAGCTACAGTTTCTCTGTAAGGGAAGAGTCAGAGAGGAGGAGGAAGGTGGATGGGTGAGTGAGGGAGGCAGCTGGAAGGGATTACTGTGCAGTTTCATAGGCAGCACAATTACAAACATACCAAGTGTTAACTTGGCTGTGTAGCACAACACCGACGATGATGCTCAGGCTCGGGAATTGGGACATGCGTTCTCATTTCCCCCCCCCCCCCCCCCCGTCTGCAGTGTTTATATGCATGGGAGTGGAATGTTTGAAGTGGTGTTCCCAGCTGTGCATAGTTACACACACCTCCATTGATCCCTCAGCAGGTAAATTAAAGCCCTACGCTGAAAAAAAAAATCAACATGTAGAAGTTTTTGTAAACACAATGAGCTTGTAAACCAAGACGTTCCCTCTCCTATGACCAAAAAAAACCCAAAAAAAAACGGGTTAGTCGCCATTCTGATCCCGATCCGGTTACCCAGCCGGGGCATTGAGGCGAGACCAAGAGAGGGTGACCTTGTCTATGGCGAAATCTGACACAGGTTTTCACATGCTGGGTGGGGGATTTTTTTTCTTCTTCATTTCCCTTCCTTTCTCCCGCTTTCTCTGCCTTCTTATCTCCTGCAGGAGGTGGCTAATTGGGCTGATGTTGGAGATTACATTTAGCGTGCAGCTCTTATTATGTGCAGTGCAGTCATACGTAGAAGTAGATATGGTTCGGCTGTAACCAACGTTTTAAAGGCAGCCACTTTAAATTGTTCTTGGGAGCCACAAAAATGTTGGGAAATACTGCTGTGGACAACAGTTTATCTCTGTTTTGTTTTTGTTTTTTATAAATGTTACGGCTCCTGTTTTATTAGTTCTTATATCAAATGGTTCAACGCTATACTTAAAATCACAAATAAACATTGGCGAGGTTCAAGATTAGTTAATGGAGAAATACATAACGTTTATGTAAAGCATCAGTCATTTTTTTCTTGTAGCATGAGGATCTGTCTTTCTGGATTTTTGTTGGCCACACCTTTTTGGTTCTGCATTCCTAGCTCCATGCTCTGAAAGCACACACAGCCATTGACCGCAGACTGACTTTTATGATTTGAGGAACAAATTCATTCATAAATAATAATAATAATAATAGTAATCTGAAAAAAATCTGCCTTTCCTATTCAAAACTTTGTTGAACCAGCTTCCTAAATCCACATCTAGACTTTCATTTCTGCCTATTTATCTTTGCAAATTGCTCCAGCTGGGTCAGGATGGATGGGAACCATATATTTTCAGTCCTGCCATAGAGTCCCAATTGGAATTAGGTTGTGGACTTTGACTAGGCCATTCTAGCACAATCTAAACCAATTAATTGCAGCTCTGGCTGTATGTTGGAGATATTTGTCCTGCTGGAAGATGAACTGCTGCTGCCGCTATGTTTCACCTTCATTCCCCTCTTTTTCTCAACTTCATTGGTTAATGTACTGCCACAACTATTAGTAGCTTACATACAGGATTTTATGCTTGCTGTTTTTCTGTTTATAGAGCAACAACTTAGCAAATTTCTGTTTATAGAGCAACAAATTAAAATAGCCGATCATTAACTGCACGGCACTCTGCAAAACCTGCAGTCAACCGATTAACACGTTAGTTTAGCAGTTTGCCAAAGATAATTTATAACTCTGCCGACTTAATAAAAGTGTCAATAATAAAAATTTCCCTTTATGCTTCCACTGACGGGGAATCTGTCCCTGCGTTTAACCCATTCCTTAGGGAGCTCTATGCTGCCAGCACCGAGTAGCACACGGGGAGCAATCTGTGGTCAAGGGTGTTGCTCAGGGACCCAGAGTGACAGACTGGGTTTTGAACCGCCAACCTTTGGGGCCTCTCCAAGATGCCAACACCCAGCTCTCTAGCCACTAGGCTCCCACTCCCTCCCTGATAGATAGATATTCCTATATTTTCCAGGCAAATGTGTGTTTTTGTAAGCGACAGGAGAGTATAGTACCCGTAGTTAAGCCAGCTGACCGGCAGCATGCAGCAACGGGGGGGGCATTGCTTTAAACTGTCAGAAGACAGTTGTCAGATGACAATATTTTTTTTTGCATTCTTAGCACTGTAACTTTTTAAGACTTGTACCTTTATTCCACCACTGACTCCTGCCAATCCTGACCTTTCTGTAAAAACTTTAGTTTCTGCTATTTTACTTTCAATTAAGAATATCATCCGACTCTTTCTCTCTCTGTCGTTCTTTGTCTTGGGCACTGCTGAGGACACACTCCCATATTAGATTGAAGAGGCACACGCTTCCTCTTTCTCGCTCATGCTTGTCCCATCCCAGGATGAGGGTAAACAAGCTAATGTTTAGATTTCGTGGAGGTGGAAACTGATCTGGCCGCGTTGGTTCTGTCACTCAGCAACGGGGCTGTTTGTGTTTTCCTCTTCGGTGAGTATTTGCAAGTGGCAACATATGTGACCGCTCGGTTTTCCTCTGCCTTTTGTCGTGCCTTTGATTGTATTCCTACACTCATTTTTGGGAGATAGGTGGTGATACCGATCCCCTGTGTGAGCTCAGCCCAGAGCATCGTGATTGTATTGTTACCTGGGAGACGATAAGGGTATTTATGGGGAGGTTGTCATATACGAAACATGATTAATAAATAACATAATTTTTTATCGTTAGGCCACACATAACTTCAGTTTAAAATACCAATGATGATGCACTTCACCTTTTTTGTGGGAATTCAGCTTTTTGTGGTAATTCAGAGAGTTTTTCTCATTTAAAGAAGCAATAATTAAGTTAATGGGAACTAAAATTACATAATTGCCATGTGGAAAAAGCCTGAATTTTTTTTAATTTAAAGTTAAAGTAGAAAGAGGCGTTATTTGACAGACTCAAGGAAATTGATGATTTAATTTGTTGCAAATCTCCGAGGTGAGAGGAAAATGCTGCTATGGTCCATTTTGGGTGATGGGTGAGTCTCAGCCTTGTGGCTCTGTTAAACCTTTCCAAAGCAGTAATCCCTGAATTCCTCCTCTTTTCTTTCCTTTTCTTCCATCACTACGTGCGGAGGACGACAGGGCCTGTCAGAGAAACACAAAGCATTCAGGATTGCGTGTTAGAAGCCGCCTGAATGGCACCAGGCCTAACGAGAGCCCGGCAGGGACCCCGAGGTGGGCCTGGCACCTGCGGTCTGTCTCTCCGGGCAAAAGGGGCTTCTGTGAATGTGTATTATGATGGGAAAGGTTGACGTTTTGGAGGAATGATGGTTGGAAAAGATGTACAAAACACCTTTAGAAAGGATTGTTGCGTTATTGTATTATTGTAAAAGTAAGCAAGTTGTAAGCATTCAGAGTCAAATTCCTGGTATGTGTGCACATACCTGGCTAATAAAGCTGATTCTGATAATAAAATAATGTAGGAATGCTCACTTTAAAAATGTTAGCATTACTTCGGGGATGGAAAGCAAAAATATAGATGTATGCAAACTGCCAATGAAATCCAATTCTAAGACTTTTCCTGAATAATAACCGTTATTAAAAATACTTTTGTTACCCAGTAGGCGGTTTAGAGGCTCATTCAAAGAAGTCACACAAGCAAAGACCTTAAACGTTAACCATTTCATTTGCATTTAGGTATTTCTTTGCCCTAAACTTAGTCATATTAAAGTTTATCCTTCAATAAGTAACCCTCTGTAAAAATGTGCAATATATGTTGTGATGGTGGCACTCTACTCTTTTTTAAACAGAGGTTTAATTATTGGTCTGAGGGATATTTATTTTTTGTGTTTTTGTTTTTTTTATTAAGTTGACCTTGACCTGACCTTTGTATGTTTGAATATTCTCCCTTTAGGTATTTAGACTTGCTAACTAAACATCAGAATGACTTGGACCAACCTGGTAATAAAAATGTGGCCTTGATAAAGAGGCTGGAGAGTTTAGGAAGTAACAAGTAAATCTTTAAATTGAATGTGTTTTTTTTTTTCACCTCTCGGTCTTTGGAAGCTAGAGACTGTTTGATAAGATCATCTCTGAAGAGATCCTGAATGGGGATCTATTTGTTAACCATTTTATGCACATATTGATGCTGTTCCACTTGAGCTGCATAACCAATCCCTATAAAGTCCTTAATAGGACTGTTTATTTGTATGTGATGGTAAACCAAAGACTTAAACAGATTTAGTTGTTACTTTTTCACATCACAGGCACTTACAGTATGCTCCGAAGGAACGCAGTCCTGTAACGAAGGAAACGGTAGCAGTTAACGTGCGAGCGTGCCAAATGCATAGTTAGATGAAGTGTTGTTGGAAAAATGCTGATCACTGGTCGTTTCTGCTGATTTGTTCGAGGCAGCAGCTCGACAGGGTGCCCACAGGCAGATTATGGAAACCAGACCTGGCGAGTTTATGTCGAAAGCAAAGGTCCTGTGGAGTTAAACTGCGAACTGCGGACAGCTCACAGGAAACGCCTCTTTGTTAAGCAAACATACATGTGTTTTATGGCAGCTACTTTACTGCGTTTTTATTTTGGGCTCCAATGAGTCGACATTTCAACATGGCCCCGGGCTAATTTCCTCTGCTTTTCTTCACCTTTTTGGGTGGACAACCTCCTCCTTAGACATGCACACACAGCATCTCTACCTTCTCCCATCAAAATATATGTTTTTTTTTTTTTTGGCCTTGGCCAAATTTATTTCCGTGGAAGTGTGAGGGCCAGCCATTCACTGTTGTTTTGACAGATTCAGGAACTTTACTGCAGCCTCCAGGGCAGCTGGAGGGGCGGGAGGCCCTCACCTCCAGAGTCTTCACCCTTCCGCCCCAGAATCCCAGAAGGAGCAGCAACACAGCTGCCGTTGAATCTTCTCGCCTCCCTTCCCTTCCCCTCGCCTCAGCCCCTTCACCTGGGGGGCCCTCAAACGCACACAGACACCATGAAAGGTAAAAGAGGTGTGACATCTGATTCTGTAATGAGCGTATTTGCTCAGCCGTGCTATGAATGCGCGCTCTCTCGTACGTAGGAACACACATTCCACTCAGATGTGTTGAGGTTTGGAGCCCGACTCCCCGCTGGGTCCACACGTCTGTTTTTTTTTTTCTTCTTTCTTTTTCACAAATAAAACATTTGAATTCCTGACACTCTAGGACTTAAACAAACAGCCAACTAATTGTGTGTTCAAGGAATTTTTTTTGTTTTATTACAGTTTATTTCCAGTCTTATTTTCATAACGGTAACGGCACACTCCCAAACTTAATTGCTAAAGTCTCAAGAGCGAAGCGGAACTGAAAAAAAATGAAATACTTCTGGCAAGAAACGAAGCACTTAATCACACAAGGCCTTGTGCAAAATTTAAGCTTTGTTGATTTCTTATATATATATATACTACCATTGAAAAGTTTGGGGTCACATTGAAATGTCCTCATTTTTGAAGGAAAAGCACTGTACTTTTCAATGAAGATAACTTTAAACTAGTCTTAACTTTAAAGAAATACACTCTATACATTGCTAATGTGGTAAATGACTATTCTAGCTGCAAATGTCTGGTTTTTGGTGCAATATCTACATAGGTGTATAGAGGCCCATTTCCAGTGTTCTAATGGTACAATGTGTTTACTCATTGGCTCAGAAGGCTAATTGATGATTAGAAAACCCTTGTGCAATCATGTTGACACATCTGAAAACAGTTTAGCTCGTTACAGAAGCTACAAAACTGACCTTCCTTTGAGCAGATTGAGTTTCTGGAGCATCACATTTGTGGGGTCAATTAAACGCTCAAAATGGCCAGAAAAAGAGAACTTTCATCTGAAACTCGACAGTCTATTCTTGTTCTTAGAAATGAAGGCTATTCCATGCGAGAAATTGCTAAGAAATTGAAAATGTCCTACAACGGTGTGTACTACTCCCTTCAGAGGACAGCACAAACAGGCTCTAACCACAGTACAAAAAGAAGTGGGAGGCCGCGTTGCACAACTGAGCAAGAAGATAAGTACATTAGAGTCTCTAGTTTGAGAAACAGACGCCTCACAGGTCCCCAGCTGGCATCTTCATTAAATAGTACCCGCAAAACACCAGTGTCAACATCTACAGTGAAGAGGCGGCTGCGGGATTCTGGGCTTCACGGCAGAGTGGCAAAGAAAAAGCCATATCTGAGACTGGCCAATAAAAGAAAAAGATTAAGATGGGCAAAAAATCACAGACATTGGACAGAGGAAGACTGGAAAAAAGTGTTGTGGACGGATGAATCCAAGTTTGAGGTGTTTGGATCACAAAGAAGAACGCTTGTGAGACGCAGAACAAATGAAAAGATGCTGGAAGAATGCCTGACGCCATCTGTTAGGCATGGTGGAGGTAATGTGATGGTCTGGGGTTGCTTTGGTGCTGGTAAGGTGGGAGATTTGTACAGGGTAAAAGGGATTCCCAGTGGACAGCGCTTGATTGGAGCCAATTTCATCCTACAACAGGACAATGACCCTAAACAAACCTCCAAATTGTGCAAGAACTATTTAGAGCAGAAGCAGCCAGCTGGTATTCTATCGGTAATGGAGTGGCCAGCGCAGTCACGAGATCTGAACCCCATTGAGCTGTTGTGGGAGCAGCTTGACCGTATGGTACGCAAGAAGTGCCCATCCAACCAATCCAACTTGTGGGAGCTGCTTCTGGAAGCGTGGGGTGCAATTTCTTCAGATTACCTCAACAAATTAACAGCTAGAATGCCAAAGGTCTGCAATGCTGTAATTGCTGCAAATGGAGGATTCTTTGACGAAAGCAAATTTTGATGTAAAAAAAATCTTATTTCAAATACAAATCATTATTTTTAACCTTGTCAATGTCTTGACTCTATTTTCTATTCATTTCACAACGTATGGTGGTGAATAAGTGTGACTTTTCATGGAAAACACAAAATTGTTTGGGTGACCCCAAACTTTTGAACGGTAGTGTATATATATATATATATATATATATATATATATATATATACAGTGTTGGGGAGTAACGGATTACATGTAACGACGTTACGTAATTTAATTACAAAAAAAGAGTAACTGTAATTCGTTACAGTTACAATGAGAAAATATGTAATTCAGTTACAGTTACTTCCGAAAATATTAAGAATTACAAATTTAGTTAAATTTTTTAAAAAATATAAAGTATCGCCGTTTCCCGCTACGGCTCCTTGTCTCTATCACTCTGATGATCCATCCTGTGCTGGTGGAGACTTCTGAAAGAACAGCAAGCGAGCGGACGTTTCACGGTTTTATTTGGCTTCATTTTAAGGAAGAGAAAGATGCAACAAGGCGCTTTGCAATCATGCAGTCTCTTGTTATTCACACACAACAATAAACCGTGAGAGCCGACGTGTGTTGTGAAACTGCAAAACTTTGTCTTAAGCGGAAAATCAAACGCGCGTCTACACAGCTCAGCGTTCACAGTGTTGCGTTCGTGAGCGTCGGAAAGCTATGGTGCATTCAGGAGCATGGGACATTTCAGTTTTACAACGAAAAAGGCAGAAAACGGAACAGAACTTAACTCATACAATAATGTATTTATCCAGAAACAGTGTGGGCTTTCTTACAATACTGAATGCTCTATAATTGTATTTCTGTTATTTTTGATTATGCACATCTGCTAGCTTTTTATTCTAAAAAATCTATAATATTACAGCAACAAATTATCAAAGTTTTTCAAAGCCTGTTTAAAAGCTCTAAATGGGGCTTCAGATCATACAGCAACAATTGTGCTGTCATTGTTTTACAGGGCAGAATTTGCATTTGCTGACTCTTGTCCTTTAACTACTGATGGATATACAGGAATAGAGTCATACAAGTGTCAATTCCTCTGAGATAGCAGGGGATGCAATTTTTGGCAAGGAGTTGCCGAAAAATCCATCCTCCTTGTTTTAAACTTAAAAATCGTCACACACACACACACTTGTGTACATCCTGTGATCGCCTGTCTGCAGTTCCCTTTCAGCTTAGTGCTTTTTTAAGGTTCACATTCAGTTCTCAAAAATTACATGTTGAACATGGGTCAATACTCATTAAAACCTTAAACGATCATGTTAATGGATAATATTTTGGACGGTTTCGACTTTTGAATGACAATATGAGGATAACTTTAACTTTGAAGTATAATTTGTCACATTTTTCACAGTTTCCATGCTCATGGCTGAAGCTATAGTGTTTAAATACCAGCATACAAAAGTGTTTTTATACAGTTTTATCTGCTTTGGTTCAAATGCAACCATAGTCGTGTAAAAGACGTAATTTGAAGTGTTTTCATCATTTCCATAAAGATTCAGAGGCCAGTAAAATCTTCCCAGAGCACAGCATAAAAAGTCTGCACACCAAATGAGACACCTTTCCAGAACCTGTAACACCTTTAATGTGACTTATAAGTTGTACAACTCAATGAAACAACTAAAAGCAGCTTCTTAGGTTTGTATTTGTCGTCCTGAGAGGCGAAGTTCCTCTTTGTTTTCGGCTTTCCGGCCTGGAGGTTTTTGTCCGGTATTTGGATTCATGCTTTGCGAGAACCCAGAACGGTTCTTTTACCTCGATGCTGCAAGAACAAGAAGACATTTCCCGTTGGCCAGAACACTTCATACTTCACAAGATCTGAAGAGCTGAAGTGCTGAACTCTTTTCTTGCATTTATTGGCCTTGAGACCCCATTTTTAGCTGAATTGAAACAGCCACAAAGTATGACGCTGCCACCACCATGCTCCACAGTGGGTATGATGTTCTGTTTGGTGGTGCGTGGTGTTATTATTTTTCTTTGTGTTTGCTTTTTACAGAACGTACGTTGCAGAAATTCCTTCAGGTGTTTTATTGTTGCTGTCGGTCTTTTTTGCAGCCTCCCTAGCCTGTTTTCTCCTCGCCTCTTGATCGTTCCTAAAGGGATCTCCTGTCCTTCGTGGTGCTACTATTGCGCCACGGCTGTCTTCGCTGTGTTCCACAATTTATCTTTATTCCTTAGAAATGATTTTGTGCCTTTTAACTTGAGCTGATACGTTTGGACAGTCATTGATGTTTTGGAAGCTCCCTACAAGCCATGGCTTTATCTTTAAGGGGCAGCTAAGAAAATATCGATGAAATCCTACGAGAACGGCTAAACTTTATTTTTCCGAGACACTTTAAATGGTTGCAGGTCTGTACTCTACCCCAGGTAGAGGAGTGCGTGCTCAGCATTTTAGTCTGTTTAAATAAAGTTAAACAGGGTAACAGTCACATTAGATATTCTAAAATGTTTTTTTACGTCACAAAAACTCTGCTTTATTTTTTTCTATCTATATTTCTGATCTGTGTTTAGTTGGAAAACCCTTTCGGGAAGCGGTCGATAATCCAGCCTCTGAACGAGCTACGTTTCAGTGCCAAGTCTTAGAGGTTTCCACTTGTTCCCGTGGTGCTTGCTTTCTTTTTAAGACTTCACATCTTGACTTGCTCCTGGCTGCGCGGAGCATGTGGGGCTGCAGTGGGTTAACAGCGGCAGAGTTATTTGCTTCTTGGACACGGTGGCCTCGCCTGCCGGATGCAAGTTTGACTCAAGGGCAAAATCCAGAGTGAAAGCCTCTCATGTTTTTGACTGGTTGCCAACTCCGGTCTCTCCCTCTCCATCGCTCTCAGGCCTCTCGGCTCTGCCGTCCCCTCCCCTCCCCTCCGCCTGTGATTTACTCTTTCTCTGCTCGTTCCTCCTCTGATCCTCTCGCACATCAGAATCGGCTCTGACACAAAGCAGACTCGGTGTCCCTCTGCAGACAGCGAGGCCTCATGCAGAAATTATGTCATCTCATTGGAGCGATGTGCTCTGAAAAACCTTCGATGGCCGTTGTAAATCTTATGTGTGGAATTCAAACTGAAGAGGAGAGTGAGCTCATGGCATGTTTTTCTGCACAGGAACCTCAAGGGACCACATACACGATCCGTATGACATTTCCCAATAGTTGATGTTTTTAATTACAGCTTTAATTAAAGGCAGCGTTTCTTATAATGAAAAGAAAATACAGCATCTTGCAATTCTCAGGTTTTACACTGAGAGGATCTGATTGTTATCAGGTCCTAAATTTATTTCAGTGAGACCTGAAGTGTTCAAAAACACGCAAAAATATTCCATTCTGTCTTTATTTATTGAAAAGAGATAAAGCCAAAATGGGAAACTAGGTGCACCATATGATTTAGTACCTTTTTGAACCACCTTTTGCTGCAGTAGCTCTATGTAGTTGTTTTCTGTGTGACTTTATCCGACTTTTCTTTCCTCTCGTGGCCTTTATTCATGCTGATCAGACAGGATAGGGAGCAGAGAGAAGCAGTGAAGACATGCAGAAAAAGCTCCTGGGGTCAGAGGTTGAACCTTGGACGGCTGCGTCGAGGACGAATGGCCTCCAGTTATGGACCCCGCTCCACATTGCACCCCACTGGTCTCACATATGAATCTAAGGGAGTTTGTGGGAACAGCAATAAAGCCCATCATGCTTCACAGTTGGTGTGAGGTGTTTGTGCTGATACACTGTGCTTTTCTCCAAACATGCAAAATGGCCAAACATCTCTAATTAGGTCCAAAAGGGTGTTTTCCTGTAGTCTAAATGGCCAATCAGATGAACAATATTCTGTTTAGAGAGGAAAGGTGTTCTCCTTCAACCCATCCAAACAAGCCATGCTTGTTCAGTCACTTTCTAGTTGTCCTGCCGTGACCTTTAACCTTTAACATGCTACCTGAGGCCTGTAGAGTCTGGGTTGAAGCTCTTAGGATTTTTAAATATCTCAAAGTTTTGCAAAGTCTGACCTGGCTGGTACATCAACATCTGGGGAAATTGGCAGCTGACTTACCCGTTGTGAAGGATTTCCTTCAAATCCTTCCCAGATGGTTAAACAGAGAGGCAGAAATGGGGGATTGGATCTTCTCGGTCGGTGAGCGTCAACTGGCGGCCCGCGGGCCACATCCGGCTCACCAGAGCTTTCCATCTGGCCCCCAGAATGTTTCTGGATTCAGGAATAGCATAGTGAAGACAAAAATGTATTATATATATATATATATATATATACTACTACTACCTTTGAGGCTTTACACATTTATGAAGGGAAAACCTTTTCCTTATGCCCCGGTATCAAAACCCTAGGCTTGAAACTGGGTGTATGTTGAAGTCTTTTTATCTTGTTTTACATTACGTTTGAGGTAACCTGATAATGTCATCATGGGCAGTAATCTCTAAAAACATAAAAGCCATTATTTCAGTGTCCCACTGTTAAGGATGTCTGATCTCTGTGATGAAAACATATTCAAGACGCACCAGTTAAATGCCGCTGTGTGTTCCTACGCTCAGCCCAGGGTGTGTTTTATTTAAAATATTGCTCGCCATGACAGGAATGCTTCATGGTAGCATGGAAAAATAGCATTTTTTTTTTCTACAAAAGGTGACGGGAGCTTTTTGCACCCTGGTGAAAGACGGGAAGCTTCTTGAGAAACACAAACACGGCAACTTTGATCTGGATTAATGAGGAAAACCAGAAAACAGCCGTTTGTCTTAAAATGTTTAGCTTTTTCTTATAAAGGAGATCCATCAAGGAAGAAGCCTGCCACCTTACAGATGTTAGCTGCCAGCTTTACAAATTGTCCAGAAGAGTGGGGCTTCCAAAAAAAAAAAAAAAGGCTGTTATTAACTCGACAGGTGCTGCGATGTGTCAGCGTTTAGTTGCCGCCCTCCTTCAAAACTTCCAAAGTCATCACAGACCTCGGTGACCTTTGTGTGAGCTTTCGCTTCCCATTGTGCGGCGTGTGTTTTTATTTTTTTGATTATCTTATTTTCTTTGGCGTGAGCTCTGCTTGAATCCAACGCGGCCCATCACCGAGTCGGTATGACTCACAGCGGCTTGAAAGGATTGCAGACTGACAGGTTCGGAAACCACATGCAGCGAATGCCTTCAGGCGGGGAGCAAAGTCAACTCACGTCTCCCCAGGCGGGCCGCGCTGCTCAGACACAGCCTGTTATTATGTTGGCTAAAAAGCAGCGGCGACGATCAGGTTGAGATTCTGCCCCGTACGAGTCGAACGAGTTGCCCGCCGCGCACGTCCAGCACCTCGGACTGCGCTCGCCCCCCTTTGCCCGTGTCGTCCTGATGTAGCAGCGTCGTGCTCGGGCAAAGGAGGAGACACCTGAATCGCGTGGGCGTCCATCTGTAAACAGTCGGCAGACGCAGCTCGGCGGGTCAGATAGAAGCCGGCCAAGAATGCGCTGCAGGAGCAGCAGCGCTCCCAGCAGAAGATTCCCAGCATTCCTTGGTGGTTAATGAGGGGCACTGGCCTTCACAGATAGGAAGTCGTCTGTCATTAGGGGGTGATCACTTCTTGAGGAGGATCGCAATTCCTGGAATGATTACTGTTGTTATCGGCAGTGAAACTTGGCGCAGAGAGAGAGCGGATGACTATTTTCCCTTTTTTTATTTCTCTTGTTGGTTTTAAATGGCCGTTTCCTATCCCAGCACATCATGTTTAATAACGCTTCTTCGTTATATCACCACATGTGTTGTTGTTTCACCCAGATTTTGGGACGAACTTCAGTGTTGACTTTAAGCCAGTTGGTATTTCTTACCTGGGGGCATTTCTAATTACTAATGGCCCGTGTGTAATGGTGCCTATCATGTCAGTGGTGCAATGAGCTGGATGCAATCCGTCATGCAGACTCATGTTAAAACAACGGGGAATTTGTTGAACCTAGAGTTGTCTGTGGGGATTTGCTTCATCTCACGCTACTTATCTGCGTTTGTTTGCAGGGTTTTGGTCTTCCAGTTCCTTTAAGTAGGCTCTCTTAATTCCTTTCGGCTATTTTTGTCCTTTTTTTTCCCCCTCCTTCCCCCTTTTCCCTCCTGCCAGTCGAGTCGAAAACTTTAGGTGGAGCGATACCGTTAAGGTGTGGGGGGGGGGTGAGCCCATCAACGCTTACCCGACATGCCAAGTATTTGTCTTTCAGGGTCCCCCCATTACCTCCTCCTCCTCTTACCCAACGCCACCGCAGCAACCCCCGGATCCTTGAGAGCAGGAAGTGTATGTTGTTAAGTGATGGATTGGCCCCGTGCTCTTGCTGAGAGGGAAGGGGGGGAAAAAAGGCCTTTCTTTCTCCTGCAGGGCAGTCAGATGAGTTTAGCAGTCTCAAAGCTGAGGCCTGGGCTCTACTTTCTGGGAGCGCTGCAGGCTCGTCTCCTTCATGTTAGGAGGGAAATAACGGCTCATAAAGCAGCAGGTTTCACGTTGAAACTGAAAAAAAAAAGAGGAGAGACTGGAAGGACTGATTTGCGTTTGTTTGCACGCAGGCGAGCGTACGTACGTGCACGTCTTTGTCAGAATGGCTGGAAGTTGCATTCTGCGCGCGCTGTTCTGCTGGAGGTCAGCAGGTTTGTGTTGGCATGCAGCCGGCAGATACTTCCAAAGCGGGCAACTCAGGAAGTGTCCCTGGCACGTCCTCCGCATAATGCAGCACGCTTCACTGCTACCGGCTCAACTTGCTGTGACAAACAGGCTGAAGTCCCCACTGCACCCGGTTCACCTCCAGCGCGCTCTTTCCTTTTTTTTAACCTCCATTTTACCTTTAGCAGCGGAACCATCGAAAATTGTAAACCCAGTCAAGTCTGGAATCCTTTGAGTTTTTATTTGAAAGACTTTCCAACCTAGTTCTTATCTTCCACCCATCTTCACAAATAAATAGCATTGCTGTTACTTGATAAGGGACAGTTCCCCAGCTGCTTCCAAATAAATCTGTGGAATAATGCAGAGGCATGCAAAACGAGAATTTCCACTCATGATCCATCGCCGGCTTGTCAGCCGTGGCCCTGTTGTGGTTACCAGAGCCTAGCTACGGTTTCCGTCGCCTCGTGTCCCACAGACACACAGGAAAACCAGCAGATAAAAGGCAGACAAGCTGTCCATCGCCTCTGTACGCTGTTAGTTTATGTGGAAAAAACAAAGCAAGCTCTATAAAAAGCTGGATTGTTTTTATCGGTGAAGACCTGCAGTGCATTTTGGACGTCTGGTACCTGTGGGTCCATGATTTCTGCAGTGAGATAAGACACCCATTTCAGCGCCCACTGTATTCTGCTAACTACCACCACCCCCAGGCATACGGCACAAAGAGTAATGGTGTCAATTAGCAAATTAGCAATTTTATAAGCACTGTAATAACTACCTACATCGAGTACAACGTGGCACCAGCTAAGGAGACCAATCGATACTCAGTGCCGGGGTGACGAGATTTAAGCAGTTTTCTTGAGAAAACTAAAAATCCTGTTTCTGTGTTCAAAGATGAATGTTTCAGGAATCCAAAAGTGTTCAAAAAATCGTTAATAACTGCAGAATAATCAATTATCTATCTATCTATCTATCTATCTATCTATCTATCTATCTATCTGTCTGTCTGTCTGTCTGTCTGTCTGTCTGTCTGTCTGTCTGTCTGTCTGTCTGTCTGTCTGTCTGTCTCTACATTGCTTTAAAAAACTAAAATGTTGAACGTTATATAATATAATCTGTTTTATTTAATAGTAGAAATAGTTCCTCACGCTACTAAAATAAAATAACACTGATGCATTGTAATAATGTTATATCTATATCAATTTATTTATTGTTATTTGGATTTTATAGCCATGCATGTGTGAGAGAATACATATAGATACTGGTTATTTAATTGACATCAACCTAAAGGCCCCACACAGAGCATCAGGGAAACCAGTTCCTGCAACAGTAGCGCTGAATGCTGCGCTGACAGTATTGTTTATAATTAGGCCGCATTTTCCTGACTTGTTTTTACTTCTCTCCTTCATTCCCACTGTTTTCTGCTAGTGTTAGCGCACCACAAGCTAAAATAAATGCACGTCTGGCCAGATGTTTTACTGGTGAGCAGCGTTTGAGCGCACCATACCACGTGATCCTACACCGAAACGTGCTAAGTGTGATGCAATATGTAATGCAGCTCTAACCTTAACTAAAGTATAAATCACTGACAATCTTAGACTGCCATCTGAAAGTTTGGAAGGTTTTGACGAGATGTGTTTCTTGAGCCATAGCTCCACATACCCCGAATGAGAACTCATTAGAGCGCTGTTGAGTTTAGCCAGGTTTAATGCGTGTGCAGCACACTAGGTGTCATATCTGACAGGGGCCGAGAAGTCTTCAGCCATTTTCACGTCACTGATGATTCCCATAAAAGTCGATTATCCATCAGCGGAATAAATTCTTCACATATTTTAGAAGACGGACACGAGACTTCTTAGGGGGATGAAACCTGCTTTTTAATCCCAGACTGCCCAGCTGATCGCTCTCATCAGTCCAGCCAAATGCATCGCTGGAGCCTCAAAGCGTCAGTCCCCTCTCTGCCCAGACGTTGGTGGATGTCTGAGATTCACATTGTTATCGCTTGTCCACAACTGTGATGCATGTGTAAAATAGGTCAATATAGGTTTGGTCGAGTAGCCAGAAATTGTACTCAAGTGAGAGTAGCATTACTTAAAAGTAAAAAGTCACTTTTATGTTGAAAATGAGAGAATTTGAGACGGCCTCAGTTATCCGTAATTGTTTTACTTGATATATATTTTTTTATGTACCTGTCATTTAGTCTAATGTATTTCTGTTTAATGTGTAACTTTGCTGCCTCTTAGCCAGGACTCCCTTGAAAAAGAGGTCTTTAATCTCAATGGGATTTTTTTGCCTGATTAAATAAAAAAAAGAGTAAAAACGTATTTTGAAAGTTGGCTACTCAAGTACCGAATAACTAATCTGACTTCTGATTTAATATTTAAAAATGATGTGATCATACAGACAAAAATACAAAGTTATGTACAAATTCTGGTATTTTATAGACTAAAATAGGAAAATATACAAAAATTACATGATTACAAAATAACACATTTAGGCAGAATAAAAGCTTTTCTAAATATTTTTTTTTAGCTTAAAACTAATGGAACTAGTATTTACAGAAGGTACGTACAGTATGTTAAAACAGTGCTAAGTACTTCCAATAACAATATCTACTGTATACTATATGTTGGCTTGACCTACAAATGGCTCAATGAACTCAGCAGATAGAAAATGACATTAAAACAACAAATCTGGTGTACAAACAAGAAGTCTCACTTTAACACAAACTGTAGCTGTGTGCCTCTAGTGCATTTTTGGTCAAAATAATATTACTCAAGTAGAGGTTAAAAGTACAGCGCAGTAAAACTACTCCTAGAAGTAAATGTAGTTCAAAAATTTACTCATGTACTGTGACTGAGTAAATGTGACTAGTTACTAGCCACCTCTGGTTGCTTTAATGTCATGCTTTGCTCTCTCAAAGCACGCTTGGCTTTATCTGGGGATGTCTTCATTTTCCAGCTCATTCTCAATGCCTCAAAATCTCGTTGAGCCCAGAATTATTCATACCCTTGGCAGATCAACATTTTCCAATAGTAAATGAGAACAGACATCTCTCAAAAGATAATCAATGCATGCGAAAGGAGTGCGTATCTTATAAAGAATAATGCATGATTTCATTTACATTGCAATAAAAAAAGCATGTAGGAAAATTATTTATACCCTTATAAATTTCCACTCAGTTTTGATGATTTATCAAGTCTTTGAGTCTGAAAGGCCTCCTTGCCATCACCCTAATTATCCCTCTGCTCCCTCCACAGATTGTCTAACAGTTTCAGGTTTGGTGTCTGGCTGGGCGCCTCCTAAACGTTAATATTATTACAGGTCAAAAGACAAATGTTTGTAATATGAAGATTCATTTAAAGCTTAATCTGCTAGTGCTACGAATAGTTTTGGTTTTAACTGTAAGCCCTAAAACGTTATTAAGTAATAGATGCCAGAAGTTGGCTGTGTGTTTTTTCACAGAGGCAGTATAGAGCCCGACCGAGCAGCATCCTTGTTTCCAGTCTTCAACTGATCCTGATGGTCGGCTCTTGTGCATGGCTAAAGGAAAAATGGCCCAAACTTGAGCTCACCTTAGTTGTGACGGCACCAACAGAACTGCTTTTGGGATGCTATGGTCTGCACCTCAGTGAGGAAACCAGTGTCCCAAAGATGATGCTGAACCTCGGTGTGCAACTGTGACTGGCAATGATTGAAATACATTTGTTGTACCTTCCCTCGCTTGCCATCTACTCTAGAGAACTTGCCACATCAAGAAATTTTGGATTTTTTTAATGCATGTTTATTCCGAGCTGTTAATAATACGGTAAAAAGACGAAAACTCAAAGCTGTCACTACGTGTTTGACTCATAAAGGACTTGGTAGACTTGTAAAGCAGCAACGGCAGCAGAATGATGCATGAAGAGGAGCTCAAAGGCTGCCATTCCAGTTCCTCCAGCCCACACTGATCACTTCTGACGTGACCTCCTGCCTGGCTTGCGTCTGCATGTATCTCCTGCTTCGTCTCGGCTGGCCCCGGTTTGGCCCCGATGTGGCCTCTCTGGCCCAGATCCAGCGCCTCAGATCCACTGACTCTTGGAATCGGATGATTGTTTGTCCGTCGTTGCTCAGACTCCTCAAGCGTTCGGTTGCATTTAATTAATAACCTAAAACAAAACAAGATTAAAAAAAACCTCCTGCAGCTACCACGCTTGTCAGAATACATTCCTCACCACAGCTTGTCACTGCGAGGCTGAGGACGGCGAAAGTAGACGGGCCATATTTGTCTGTCCGGCTGCAGAGGCGCCTGCCACCTAATGACGTCTGACAAGCGAGACGGCGGCAGCTTCGGGTGCTCAAGGACTGTTTTGGGGTCACAGAGCTGTGATCTGTAGGAAGTGGAGGCTTTATCAGATAACTTCGACATTGTCTCTGTGCTGAAAACGCCGGTTTCACAGTTTGATTCTCAGGCTTTTAGCTGTCTGAGTCCAAGTTTCAGTTTCCACCTCTTCGCCGTAACAAGCAAGCACTAAAGAGGTCAGAGGTCAGAACCTGACGGTTTTAGGGCACAAATAAACAACCCAGAAGTTTGCAGCAGTACAGAACGTTCTTGTGGAAATAAGAAAAAAAGAAGTAAATGATGAACTGTGTTGTTTTTCTTCCTGTCTCTCAGGCTCTGATGCGTCCAGGCCGCCTTGACCGGATTGTCTATGTTCCTCTTCCTGATGCTGCGACCAGACGGGAGATATTTTCCCTGCAGTTCTGTAAGATGCCCGTAGCAGAGAACGTTTCCCTCGATGAGCTCGTGACTCGGACCAACAAGTATTCTGGGGCAGAAGTGAGTTTTTCTACATACGTTTTAATTAGGAAAAAAAGAAAAGTATAAAATATTGTTTATTGGAAGAAAACAAATCTATATAGTTCAGATTTCTGGCTTTTATTAATTACTTGAAATCCTTATTTATGCAGGGGGGATTGATTATAGAACATACAACTATACTGATTTTTAAAAGCAGAAGTTAAGTTCCCGGGTTTGTGAATTAATTCTGGGTGAAAGTTTAACGGCTCTTCTTGGCAGAATTAGTAAAATTTATTCAAACTGGTTTTTTTCCTGGCAAGGACTCGACTTTAAAGCATTATCCATACATCTTCTATTGAGCTGAGGACTCAGCTTCATGTTTCATCCAATTAAAGCTGGTGTCCATGAGTGTTTGGGATCATTGTCCTGTTGGACCCCACTGTGTCCGAGTCCCCACAGGACACAGTTTGATGTAAAGAAGAAGCCAGCCCTGCAGTATGACGCTACCACCACCATGCTTTACAGCTAGTAGAGTGTTGTTAGGCTTGAAAGCCTCATCTAGACTCATCCCAACAGATTTGTCGCTGTTGTTGCCAAACAGCTGTGTGTGTCTCGTTCAGCCATAACATTTTCTCTCAAGGCATTTGGCTGGTCTCTGACGAGGACATCGGTGTTCCAGCAGTTTCCAGTTCATGAGGCTCTTGAACCTTGTTGGTTTTCCCAAAACTTGTACCCTTGTACGCCGATTCTGAAACCTGCAGTTGTTTAAAAAGTGGCTTTCAAAACCTTCCCCAAGTAGTGTTAATTTACACTTCTCCGTCTTAGATCTCGTCTTAGTTCCTAGACTTCCTGGTTGTTCTGGGATTTGGCCAATCTAAAGAGATCTGGCAAACCGATCCTTTATTTTCTGACAAAGTTACTTCATGACGCCCCTCATGACTACCTACCAGAAGTTATAAGTAGTCTTTTCAAGTTAGGACATTCTCTGCAGTATTTTCTTCAACCCTTATAGAAATATTTAGGACAGTGTATGTACATATTTTGGCCATCCGTGTGCTTTTGACCCTGTGTGCATTAGAGAAAATCCATAATAATTGCAGACTTATGCAGCAGAACACCGTTTTAGACAAGCCCTTGCAGGTGTTTGTGGTATGATTTTTCTATACTTTATAAAAATGGTTTAAGTAAATCCATATGAGTATGACTGAAGGCAGAACATAAACGTAGACAATGAGGTCTGCAAGCAAAAAAAAAATGTGTCAAAAAGACTTAAAATTAATAATATAACATGTGGGGAGGTGGAAATGTGGCAAAATTAGGATTAGACCGCAAACTCTAGGTGGGCATGCTGAGATTAAATTTTAAGACTTGGACTATCATTAAAGAGCATACATGATAAGTTTTTAATATTGTTCACACAACCTTATCTGTTTAGAGCTTTGTCATTCTTACTTTGCCTACAACAAATAAACCTGATATTTGCTTCTTCTTTTTTTTACACTCTTCTTTCTTCTTAACCTTTTGCTTAACAAGAAAGCAGATAAGAAGTGATTTTGTTGCTGCAGAGAGACGTTGGTGTGCTTTTCCATGAGGTCTGCGTCGGGTCTGTGCTGTGTCACTGAACGCCCTCGTGATCTCACTGTGGACTGGGAGGAAACGTACAAACATTCCTTTGTGTGGAAGATTTGTTTCTCTGTGTTCATCTGCCACGTGATTCACATTGTGCCGAGCAGAGAAACTGCTACTGTCCTCCGTGAAAGACGAACCATGAGAGTCAAAGAAGCTGGGAAAAGTTTCAGGAAGAATGCATCAGAGTTTGGACTATATATATATATATATATATATCCATCCATCCATCCATCGTCTTCCGCTTACCCGGGGTCGGGTCGCGGGGGTAGCAGCTTCATTATATATATATATATATATATATATATATATATATATATATATATATATATATATATATATATATATATATATATATATATATATAAGAAAGCTGTTCCTGTCAGATCGTTCTCTTTTGATGCAGATGGCCGATGTTCTAAGAGTTTATTCAACGCTCCCGTCTTGTTTCTTTCAAAGAAATCCTGTTTATCCTTCATCCAGAAAACGAGCTATTCTTCATTCTTTGTTTGACATGAAAGGCATTGCTTTAAAATATGCAGCGTGTTTGCAACTAAACATAAATACCCACTGTATGTTGAGACTTCGGAGGTCACTGACATGAAAGAAATGTCATGCAGGTCCTGAGACAGATATGCGCAACGACCGCGTTTAAGCACAGTCGGCTGCTCTGGTGCCTTTTCTGTGAAAACACAGATTGCACTGTCGCAGTGATTGTTTCTCTTAGACATGTTTGTCAGTGCAGCTTCGGAAAGAGAAGGGGGGAAAAAAACGATGCTTTCTTGCTTCTTTCATGTGACTCTCTGACACAAAGCAGGACCAAAGCTTGTTTTGAGCACAGAAACAGATCCTTAAATAGCATTATATTGAATATACACCGTTGTATAACATTTACACCAACCAGCTTTTCCCAGAATCGGAGTGCAAAGCTCTCATCATACAGCTTTTTTTGTTGTTGTTATACTTATTGCATTCAAATATCTAAGAAGGACATGTGCAGCAGTATCCAGTGGATTTCTGATTTTATCTGCAGCCATTTGTTTTGTTAGATCTTCCTGATGCTAGAACTATCCTGCTCTCTTGTAGGATCCAATCTAGTTTCTTTGGGGCTGTGATTCAAGCCGATCCCACCCATCCGTGCTCTATAGCCACATAGAACTAGCAATCTGGTCAAGCGTCGGCACCGGAAAGCCCGATGTTTGGCAACAGTCCTTCATGCTGTCACAGAATAGCTGGAGCAGTGGAGGCGGTGCAGAGGGGCTGCCTGGTTGACCCTGCTGGATCAGTGGCCTCTGCCTGACTCCAGTATCAGGTCCAAAACACTTCCTGGATCAGATTGACCACAGTTCAAAGTTCAGCAACCAAGAGAGAGGTGGTTTGAACATGTGCAAAGGAGTAGATTTAATGAAGAGTCTGAATATGAGGCTGGTAGGGAGGAGGTAAAGAGGGTGTGCTGAAGGTTTATAGGATTATAGGTATACGACGAGATGGAGACAAACGACAGAGAAGAAGGGAGATTGTTCTCAATACCAAACACATTATACTGTGGAAAAATAAATTGGACATCATAATACTTGTTCTGGAGATGTAATATTGTGTAGCACAGCACATCGAGCCTCCAAAGCTATCCAGTGAAATCTGTGACGCTCTCGTTGAAGCGCCTCGGCATTTTCAAGTTCAGCTTCCAGCAAAAGAGCGGCCATTCAATAGTTACATGCCGCTCAGAGATATCTTTGTTTATTTACTTGCTCATTTGTTGTATTTGTCCCTCAGGGCTCAGTTCTTGTAAACACAGCTTTATCTCCAGCGCCGCGTCGCTCTGTTATCTGTATCCTGTTTTCTCCCAAACTTCCCCTCAGCGATCAGACGGTTTAAAGTTTCATCTAATCTAATATGATCTTTAGTGCTGGCATGTAAAGTATAATACCCACCCAGGTGAGGCGCAGCTTTGCTTTCCACCTATGAGCTCTTATCGGGTCGACCGTGGCATGCCTTTGAATTCTTGTGGGGCTCGGAGAACCCAGTGGCAAGTGACAGCAAACCTCCATTCCTCAGATGAGACGCTACAGCAGAAAGCCTGATGTCAAACGCAACACATGATAGCTGGGCTTCGGTTTCTGGCCGCATACCTCCTCCAGGTGTACGCCTGCTTTAGGCTGAATTCTGGGTGGGGGTTGCTCAGTGAGAAACGGCGAAGAGCTCAGGATATAGGGAGGCCCTATATGTAACCTCAATCTGCCACAGAGGGATGGTGATACATCATGGTGTCAAAACGAGAAGACAGAAGAGCCCAAACTTTTCAGCATCCTGATCAGACTTGATTCCAGAAGATTCAAGTCTGAAACAGCTTCTTCTGTTTTTTTGTCTCGCTCAGGGAGCTTTTTGTGTTGGATAAGAGAAAGGTAAAAGCCTAAGTAGTGTCAAATATGAGCGGGGTAATCACTGTAGCCAACGATGAAGGGTTCAAAGTAAAAATGCAGCAGTTTTTTTACACTTCAAAAGATACAAGAGTTAATTAATAAAACTTTGACCCCCCTGGAAGTAAAGTATAAAGCATTAAAGGGTTAATTGAGCTTGGAGATCCACCGATCACAATTTGGAGCCGATTTTCAATCTCTGGTTATGAAAAGCTTTGAGCTGTCTGTAGCGGATTGAGCTGTGTCCGATTTCTTTTTAAAAACAGCAAATAAGGAAGCACTAGAACAACAATATTCGCAATTAGCGTAGCTTTCTAAAACATCAATCTGACGATAAGGACAGATTCTCTAGAGCATGTAGATCCTAAATCTCTGAGATTTTCAAGACTGACAATAATCAGGATTTTTCATGACAAATGGAGGTTGATAACTCAAAAGAATAACTTTGAAAGCTTTTTTGTACACTGTTCAACCTTCCTGTTATCTGCTGAAACGCTTGCTCTCTTGCAGAAATATCTCCACGTCATAAAAAAGACGTTTCCTTTTAAATAGCTTGTTACATCTTAGTGCTTCATCTGACTTCATAGCTAAATGTTGGTGTAGCCGGTTAGCGCTGCTGGTATGGTGCCTTCACTGACTGGAAAGAGGTCCGGTGTCTGAGAGTTTCTGGTCAGCTGATCACCGGTCACAGCCAATCAAACTGAAGCTTTTCCAGGTTTGGTTCCTCTCTTTGTCTATAATTCAAATGTTTCATTTGTTTTGTACGTTGGGATGAAATAATTGTTGACCCACAGATCAATGAATCAATCTTGGTCTTTTAACTGTGGCTATAAAGAGTGCCTGTCCACTGATCATTTGTATTGTTTTTCATCACTGTAGCGAAAATTAAAAACATGTCAAAGGACAGAACAAGACGGTGGATCTGCACGAGGTTTAAAGGGGGCTGAAAAAATATGAGAAGGAAACATCGGAGCCCATGATGAAATATCAAATTACCAACAATCATCTCCATGAATGATCATGAAAAAAGGTGACGTTTTATCGCACAACAACAACAAAGTAGCCATTAAATGATCTGATAGGAGGTGTAAGTTGCCCAAGAACACCACTGATAAGACCCTCCGCTGTAAAGAATTGAAATCATTTACATGCAGCGGTCCATCATACCTTTGCCCATCTTCTCTCAGTAAAAGTAATGTGAATGGATATCCCTGCATTAAAAAGCTCACTTTCACTTAAGCAAGAGAATGACTGAAGTAGAATCATGTTAAGGTTGTTGAGGGGCTTAGCAGGCCTCCAAACCACAGATAGAAGATCTGTGGAGGGAGCTGAAGTTTTTCAGGGGTTTGTGTAGAAAGAAGCGTGCAGATGTGAACAAACTACAGAAAATGTCTTGATTGTGTGCTTTAAAAAGCTGTCTTTAAATAAATATATGGGTGTGACAGGAAGCAATTAAGGAGAAACGACTACATCTAAGTTGAAGATCAAGTTAAGATGGTGGTGATAAGGAGAGAGGAAGAATATGCAGGAGACAAAAATACAAAGAATGAAGGGGGGAGGGTGAAAGGGCAAGAAATTACTTTATAAATCTCTAAACAGTATACCCAGGTACACCTTAAAATGAGAAAAGTGAAATTCAAGTCCATCACACTTTTTACCAGTTGCAAAAATATAATCCTTTATATTAGTCTCCAGGAAGAAGAATACCAGGTCATGTGAGATTTGATGCTTTTGCCTTGCTAAGCAGTTTTAAACTATGGCCTCAAATTTACTTAAAATAGACACATTATCCCAAAAACCACATTTGTTTGAACTTATGGTTATCTAAATATATAGTGCCCTTTTATATTGTTCGTTATTTCAGTAGCGTGCTATCCTGTAATGTTAAAGTTGTGTAACTTTACAACACCAGGAATAGCCAGGCTTCTCTGTGGGACGGAGCAGGGAGCTTTTATATTTGACTTTGGACTCTAAGTCACAATGCAGCTGGCAGCTGGTTGAGCCGCAGCATCAGTCGACCGGGCTCTCAGCTCAACGTGGATGAAGGAAGCGGCTTGTAAATCATCACCCAGACGCGGTCCGGACGCTGTAAAGCAAAGTCGGCTTAAATGTTTTATCTTCACTTTGTTTTTTTCTCTCTCTGCGCTGATTTTTACAGATTGCAGCTTTAACTTGTCATGTAAAGATTGTGATTTTTGGAAGGGATGAGTTGTTGTCTTCTTGTGTGATTCAGTTGGTCAAGGCAAAGACCTGAACTCGTTCCGATGTTGCTCCTCTCTCAATCTGGGGAATCTCAAGGCAGCTGCCGTCCACGGGGATTTATATATATATATATATATATATATATATATATATATATATATATATATATATATATATATATATATATATACACAGAGGATTGGGTCTCTTCTAGGGTATCCTCAGCATCCTCAGACACCCCAACCACCATAACACACTTTATATGGAGGCACAGCGGCTTCAGTGCAAAAAGGGAACTAAAAGTACATAAAATTTTCTTGAAATTAGTGTATTAGTGTACACTATTGGCCAGTGGAATGAGTATTTTACCCCTAAAATAAGATAATTAGATAACCTGCACTTGAAATAAGATGATGGAGATTAGTTGTTGTTATTTTAAGTGCAAAAATCTTATTCCTGCTCAAATCAAGGAAAAATACACAAATTTCAAGAAAATGTTACTTACATTTGGTTCCCTTCTTGTAGTGTTTTTTCTTAACTTCCCCTGAATGATGGAACTGCAGCACCCAGCCACCTCATGGAGCCAGCTCATCTTGGACGATTGTGTCCCGAATCGGGTTGTTGTTGTCATGTTCCTGTTATCTCATAATTCATAATACAAGGCGTTCACAGGCCAGTAGTTATGTAGAGACTACGTTTTGGTTCTGCTCTGCAGTCTCCTCCCAGTGCAACATACCCAGAAAAGTGTAGAAGGAAGGTGCAGAGGAGCCATCCGGGTCGGCTGTCCAATCCATCTCAGCCAATTCCCTTTGATGTGGAGGATGAAGCTCCTTATCTGTAGGATTTCTAAGGTGGAGTCCGGGCATCCTATGAGCTAATTTCTGATGCTTCTATCTGGAATCTTGTTCTTTTTCTTATGATCCATATGTTTTGCCCAGAGGGCTGAAACTTCGATGGGTGGCCTTTCAGTTCAGCTCTGCCGTTCATCCATTTTCTTTTAGTTATGGGAGTAAGGTTGAAGAGGTAACAGGTCCAGGATCCAAACCCGGACACCCCTCTCCCCAGAAAGGTTTTTCCAGCACCCACAGACGGATCCCTGGCAGTTTGCAAGCATGAAAGGAAAGTCTTTCCTGAAAGTTCTGGGTCTATCTACCTTCCATTGAGATATTTTTGGAAAGCCCCCAAAGGGAGGTGCACAGGACACATTCAGGTCAGGGGACTGGACCACCTCAACTAACTCCTTTTAATAAGGAGGACCATAAGTGAGATTCATGACATGTAGAGGCTTGTAATTCAAGAGCTTTCCCTCTTTTTCAGCTCTTTATCCCCACAGCAGTCCTGAGAAACAGCCTTGTTTCTATAGACGAGGCCCTGAGCTGTCTGTCTATCTCCAGGTCCATCCAACCATCACTTGTGAACAGAACACCAAGATATTCAAACTCCTGTTCAAGGCAGAGGCTGACCGCCAACCTAAAGGGAGCAGGCGACCCTTTTCCGCTTGAGAACTAGGGCCTCAAGCTTAGAAGAGTTGACTTCTACATTCAGAGTAATCTGATAAATGTGCAGGGTACCTATGTTTAGGCGGTGCACCGATAGGAGCATTCAGAGCAGATCACTCCTCAGTCTGACTACCTGAAGCTTTGACTTTTATTGTATTTCTTGGCATTTGAGACAGGAGGGAGGCTGAGTTGAGAGATGGGGGTTGGGATTGTCATTCAGCAGAATGTTGTCTGCTTGGAGCTAAAAGTTGTTAAAAGAAAGAAAAAAAAAGTCACCCGTCTTCCTACCTGCCTGGAGTGACATCTGGTTTCCCAACCATCACCTTCCCCCTAACTAACCCCTCCACCCACAACACATTTTAACTCACACTCAGGCAAGAAAACCGCTGCCGGCTCTCCTTCCTCGCCTCTGTTGTCAGCTCCTCAAAACAGAAGCAACATTTGATACTGTAATCACAGTGTTGTTAGAAGAAGAAGAAGAAGAAACAGAAAGACTAAACTTGCTCCTGAAAGAAGATGTGATTCTACGCTGCTCTTTTTTTTCCCCTTCATCTTCTCAAGCTCTAACATGAAAAGACCTCAGGGAATTATTGCTCCGTTAAATAAATGAAGTCTTTTCCGGCCTAATTTGCAGCTTTAAAAAAAAAAAAAAAAAACTAAACCATATCAGCTTTCACTTTTTTTTTTCTTCTTGATTTTTGATATCTATATCAGAAATGAGTAGACATCAGCTGCTGCAGTTTGTCCACACATCCATTAATCCATCCATCTGTTACGGACTATGAGATTACAGAGACTGGGTTGCGAAAGGCAGTTACCACAGAAACAACAGATAGACAACAGACCCTGGAGACACAGAGCCTGACATACTTAGATTGGACAGAATGACTGATTAGAGGAAGATGTGTCAGCTAGGACACGTCTGCATTATAGTATCCTCTCCATCCTCTCCACCAATGTGATGAAAGGAACACTGATATCATACTGGGCACGCCCCTGAATGGGTGTATGTTGGTGACGATTCTCAGTCATCCAGGTCATGATCAATCCAAAAAAGGTTAAAAAATACAAAAAGAACTGGACTTCTGTTGAATCCCTGAATGGGTGTACACAATTGGTCCTACTTAATGTCTGTGTGAGGCATGAACGGATACTCTCTGGCGTCCGGAAATCTACCCGTCTCGCATTGTTTCTGTATGAGAGTCCAGTACTGAAGCTGTAAACATCCCTCTGCCTTTTAGATTAAATGTGGTAAAATGTAGTTTATGTTAAGAGTCTTTTTATTACTACAGAAGTCTACAACAGAAACACCACATTATTCAGGCAAAGAACCTGCAGTGACCGCAGCCAGGTCAGTTCTTTAACACACCCAAATGCTCTTCCATCCATCCTACCCTCATCCAACCTTTCATCCATTTGTCCATCCATCCGTCCATCCATCCATCCATTCATCCATCCATCCATCCATCCATCCATTCATCCATCCATCCATCCATCCATCCATCCATCCATCCATCCATCCATCCATCCAACCAACTCTTTATCCATCCATCTGTCCATTTTTAATCATCCATCTGTTTATCCTTCCGTTTCTCAATCATCAACCATCTATTTGTCTGTCCATAAAGTAATTCCGCAGTTAAATGTTGTATTGGGCTGAAGATGAATGGAAAGTATGGAATTTTGCATGAAAATGGTGTAAAAAAAAAAAAAAAAAACTTGTCTTTATGTAATTTTTACCAGTACAAAAATATTTTGTACTTCTAATTTTTTTTTTTTATGTTTTTCTTTCATTTAAAAAAAACACTGAGAAGGGGGCTTTGGTGATATAAGTAATGTCTGCCATACAGAGGAGGATGTCATGAATCCCCCCCACCCCCTTAGAGCTTGATTGACATGTGACCTCTAGGAAACAGAGTGCAAAAACACTGCAGTAATGAGCTTTTGGCAGACGCTGACAACTTGTTGACAAAAAGAAGGTGAAAGAAAAACAAGATTCCCATGCATGGTCACGTTTAGCAGAGAAGTGGAAGTTGACATTATGGAGGTGGCGACAACTTGCAGGCAGCACCGACCTTGCAGGGCACACTCACACGTGATCTCAAGGTGTTGCAACAATGCAGGAACACCGCAAGCGTCAATTAGCTATGTTAGAAAAAATGTATGCTGAGTCATGGATGACTTTAACTGCAGAAGGTCTTTTCTCTCCAGCGCTGTTTGGTCCAAAGCCAGGTGTTCTTGGGATGCTTTGTTGGCGTCCATTCAAACCCAGTGGTGCAACATATTTTTTCAATCCTTTGTCTACCCGAACACTTGGAAGAGCAAGTGTGTGCCACTGCGGGACTTTTAGATTAGGCACATTAACAGGCTTTGATGCTTCATCTTAAATATTAAATAGATTTACCCTCTGGAAGTCTGGAAAAAGGACCTTAATCACACTTAATTTTTAAAATCAAAGAGTTTAGACGTGATTTGGACATGTGCTCTAAAGACCCAAAACTAAACTTGAACTCGAGGTCTGGGTCTTGGCCTCATCCTGTGTAATCAGGGGTTAAAGTAAGTTGGTAAGTGTAGATCGTTTGAGGAAATTATGATTTTTGTCCCCTCTGAGTTACCATAGTGTATATAAGTGGCTGTTTATCGTGGCTTTCATTGCTTCTCAACAGCATTAGGCAGTAAAAAGGAGTTGAAGGTGGCTTCCAGGTGTCTCAGTTTTATGTAACGCTACAATTAACCAGCTATTTAAAGTATTTGTGACCCAGACCACAGTTCTCACAGAGAATAGTCTCCTGTTAAAGGGTGCTTTTGATTTATTCACCAGAGACGTTTGCTGACCGTGGGATATTAATCATTCATAACAACCTGTTTGTGTTAGTTGTGGCATCTTGATGATGACCACAGGGATGTGTCTCCAACCAAACTCTGAAGTCCTTATTCCCTTACCGTCAAGCTAGCTTCATTAGCAAGATGCTTCAAAATAAATCACTTGCTGCAAGGTTTATTCAGAAGTTCAGAATGACTTCTTATTCAGCTACTATATCGCTCCTCGCATGTAGCCGGGCGGGGGGGGGGGGGGGGGGGGTTCGGGGACAGCTACCCCGGACCCACGGTTATGAAGGGGCCCACGTAGTCCACCACCAAACTGATGGCAAAGAAACAAAAAAAAAACGTAAAGTCGAAATTCACTCTCTTAGAGCTGGTTCACATGGCAGGATAATTAGCTCCAATTTTGCCCCAATCTTCCCCTTACGACAGGCCCCGACTATCTTAAGATGTGTTAAGAGTGATCGGGTCCGCTCGGTAGAACGTCTGGTCCAATCCATCCTCAAATCGGGGATCGTGTAGGCCCGGTGTTTCCCGAGGACAAACGAGCATGCAGCCTGTTGAATGTGAAGTGTAGCCAATCAGAAAGTGTGGTGAGGGGAAAAAACACAGCTCACCTCTATATCATAGTGCAGCAAAGTAAAGCCCCCCGCTCGCGCTGTCTCCACTCCTTTAACGCTTTTTATTTTTGCATTTTTTTCTTTGTTAAAATTCGTCCATAAGCTGTCACCATTGTTTTTCCTCGTCGTCCGTGTTTATTTACTCCGAACTCACGTTTGATCCGAATGATCCCGAGGGAACTCTGTTCACGTGTGGTGTGTTGAGCAGACACTACACACTGCACAAGCAAACCTTTTATAGCAACGACTTTTTATCGTTATGCGTGGTGTCTGTCAGGCTTTGAAGATCGGCCGACTAGTTTAAAATCCTGCCGTGTGAACCAGCCTTTAGACGTCGGATGACAGCCATACTCCTTGTTGAAATTCCTCTTGAGGCTGTACGTTCAGATCGACATTCAGAGGAGGGAGGGAGACAAGAAGGAATGAGAGGTCCTCCCCCCCCCCCCCGAAAAAACAAAAAAACACTGCAAAAAGTATTTCAGGAAGCTGATGGTCGCTTTGAGTAGTTGTAGAGCAGCTTTTCAGCTCCTGGGAGATTATAGTGGAATGCAATACTCAGAGTCTAAAGTGTCATATTGGCCAGTTATCATTGGCCAGGAAATATTTGATCCCTGAAACTGCGTTTCCTGCTGATTCTCCCATCTGAAAGGTCTTGTAAATCCACCACAAAGCATTACGCATAAATGTATTTGACCGTTTACAGCAATTAAAGTAATTGCTTCACTCCTGATCTTCACAATAATCTTTTAATTTGTGGTACATGTCACCTCGGTGATCATCGAGGAGGGGAATGTGATGGTGGAAAACCCCCTATAAAATGTTGTGGGATTTTATTTCATATTTAAGATGGCTTATGGAAAAAAATTTTAATTTATTTGAAAGATTCTTTTGTATAGTTAGGTTGAAGTTGATCTATGATTAAAGTCTGATACGGAGTGAAATTGACGTTTGAGAGGAATCATGATGCAGTTTGGCTGCGATTCACCATCTGCGTCGCCGATCTCCCGCGTCTCCAAAATGAGACAACACACACCTCGGACAACGATTACTCTTTAGACTTGACAGCAAAGTTTTAAAATGCAGGTTTAGTCCATGTTTTCCTGATAGCCTTTCAGAGGAAGTGACACGCTCGCTGCTGGAGCCAGGTTCGGACCCAGGGAGAAGGGTGCGCACCTTGAAATCCCTTCCAAGCTCTGTGTTTCTAGTTGCTATGAGTAGCTTTTTTTTCAAGCTGTAGTCTGAACAAAGCATGTGATTGTTTGCCAGAGAAAAGCCCACCCACACATACGTTCATCAATAATGCGGAGGATAGGAATGCAAGCAACGATACTGTGGTCAAGCCGCCAGAGTTTTCACAACTTATATATATATATATATATATATATATTTTTTTTTTTTTTTTTTAAACTTATAAACAGCAGCCATTCATGTTCATGTGACATAAAGTGGATGGTATTAACCCAGTATGTAACAAAAATCTCAATTTTATTTTTTTTAACTTTCCTTATTTCAAGTTTCTGAAAGTTGGTGTGAGAAGCTCGCGCTGATCTGTTCAGAAACAAACGTGGATTTTGGGTGCATGAGTCCTTCTGATTGGCTGCACAGCCCTGCGCTGCTGTCAAGCAACACTTACTTAATAATAAGTTTTAAAGGCAGCTTGAAGAGAAGCGCTATGTACTAAAGAAGTGGGCAATTTAAGCTCGAGGATCAACAGGTGTAGAGTCACATTCTTCTTCCTGTAGTGCCCTTTCATAGTGTTCATCTATTTCAATGTAATTCCTTTAACAAAAACACATGTATTTATATTTTTTGTGGGAAATCTTGTACCTTAATAATTTTACTTTAATTGTAAAACTTTTCACAGTCTTTGGCATCATTTTACGTGCAAAAAAGAGGTTAAATGTTGATGTGATAAAATGGGGTCTAAGGATAATATTTTGTGACATTGTCGACAGACTGGATGGCACAAATCTGAAATAAACGTTTTCTACAAGTCATTTAAAGGAGCATAGCGTAAGTTCCAGAGGTTTTGCACAAGTCTGCCCCCTCTGGCGACACATTAAAATGACACCAGTGTTGTGAACGCGCATGAAGAGGAGAAGCATCTACTGCAGCGGTCTTTTGTTCAGAGGCCTAAGAAAGCTATAAGTACTGGAGTTAGCCTATGTTCTCTAGCTAATTCGCCAATGGCAGTGGAGACTCTACAAAGGAGCCAGATAAAAAAGAGAGAGCATTGCATCATACCCAGAGAATATGACCCGAATCACTGTCTCATAAACTGACAAATGGAGCCTATATAAATGCAACTGCGGTAAATAGAGGAAAACTCATTTTACACATCGGGTATTTGTAAAGGCATGTATGGGAAAGAAAGAAAATTACCTTTAAACTTGCGCAATGCTCCTTTAAGACTTGAATTCGGGGTGGGGAGTGTTAGCATCTCTGCTGTCAATAACACCAGTGTGTATAATGTTGAACTTGATACAGCGTTGGTGCATATAGAAGAGATTTTAGTGGGATAAAGAGGTTTCGGTTTGTTTCTTTCCGTTTAAATAAATCTCCTTTAAAGAAATGGAGCCTGAACAGGCTTGCAGACTTTGCAGAAACCTTTTTCCTACAGTTAAAAACCATAAAGTCTTATATAATGACACACACACGCACACACAAGTACGAGTAAAACCACCCTCACAGGAAGACAAATGGTTTCCTCTCAACACCTGTTGTGGTTGTGGCTGTTCCTCCTCTGGCTCCGTGTGTTGTCTGTCTGATTTATGACCCGGTATTTGTTGTTGCAAAGATTTTTATCACCAAGGACACAAGCTCCTAAAAGAAAAAAAGTGTCATTGTGTAAATAATAGTGACAGGTACAGAATGTGCAACATTACTATACACCGTCACTGAAGGGAGAAACACAATCCCTCCTTTTTCTATACCCACCTAATCCTTGTCGGATCGCTGGGGAAAACATAATATAACCATCAAATGAACATGTCAGCTGTAGTGAAATGTGTGTCTGATGAGCTATTCCCAAAAATACACTTTAATGTCTGGACTTAGGACTTTTATTTTCTTTGTGGCTGACCACTGACAGAGTCACATAGCGGCTCAGACAGATGCCGCTGATAAAGAAAACACAATCAGCGTTTAACAAAGGAAGCGAGGAAAAGGCTATTAACACCTTTCTCCTGAATTCCTCTAACCCCTCAGTTCACTTCCACCCCACGGGCCTTTTGGCTCCTGACAGCGTGAAAATGTTATTTTAGTTGACAGAGTTAAATAAAGGTTTAAAAAAAGAAAACAGTTCTCCTTCTGTTTCAGGCTCCGAGGCTGTTTTGGCCCTGAACAGAGAGCCATGGATCAGAGGAAGCTTCCATTCAGCCCTAATTTTACATTTCAAAAATATAAAGCCTGTGCTGTGGTTTATGCGTAAGTACATGGTGAGGAACCAATTGGGTTTTTTTACTGGGAAATACGAACCATCAAGCGTGCCCGACATGCAGTTTATAATAATGTGGTAGAAAAGGGTAAAAAAGAGAGAGGAAACTGGAGCAGGAAGGCAGGAGTAGAAAAAGAGAAAGAGGAAAATCTAAAATGCAATTAATTTATTATATTTAGATTCAAATCTGACCTTTAAAAGGTTTGTGAACATCTTAATGGATGGTATATTCTGGACATATTTCCAAGCGCACCCGATGGCGGCAGGTTGCCATATGATCCTTGGTAAGTGTTGATTATGCATCATGAAGTGTTAGTGTTAATCATAGGCCACCTTGACCGTTTGGTAGATTTTAGAGGAATTTGCAACAGCAGTCTACAAAGGGGTTAAAAAAAACTGTTTTCAATGACATGGTGAGATGTTGGTGAATCATTGCGGCGGGAAAAGAAAGCGAGACTTTTAGCAGATAACAGGAAGGCTGAAGAGAGTGCTCTGTCACTACATATTATTTGAGGGTACAGATTTATTTTTTAATGTAAGAGAAGTCTAAAATATTTCTGTATTAGAACTATGGCTGTGTTTTTCTCTAAAAGTGCCAAAAATAGAATGTTTTATTTTATTATTGCATCTTTAATATGATTTTTTTTGGTACATGTAATCTGTCTCTTTATGCAAACTGACCCCAGGAAGAAGGATGCAGCATGCTGCTGATGCTAACGGGGATCAAAAAACATTAAACAATAAATAAAACCTCTGAGTTATATATAACTCTATATTTCTCACCCTAAACTTAGCCCCTAGCCCAGAAAAAAAGTGCGGGCCAAAGAAAAATCCTCACTTTACTAGTAAAATGGGCAAAAAAAGTTCTCACTCAGCTGCAAGTACACACACATCCTTGTTTTAAATACTTACTGAGGACCTTGCCATGACTTCCAGTCATTTTCGGTCCTTTCTATGGCCTAACCCTAAACCTAATTGACACTTTAGTCCTAAACATAACTCCTAGCCCAAAGAAGGTTCTCACTTTACATAATAATCCACACTTTGGTGGTAAAATATGAAAAAATATGTTTTCACTCAGCTGCAAGTACAAGTATACTCACACACACACACACACACACCCTTACCCAGACCGTTTCAGTGTGGGTGTGTTTGGTAAATATGCCATCTCTGCCTTCCTTAAGCCTGAGGAAAATGTGGTGTTTTATCGTTTGTATGAATAAGGGGCAAGGACAAATATGCCTCTAAAGAAAAGCCCCCACCCCCACCACCACCACCACCACCCTTCACAGACGTAATCATAACACTGTGTGGCCTCAACGCAGGTGCGATCCCACATGGTTCTTTCCAAAACAAAGATTTGCCTAAGGGTCTGGTGGGACAACACCTTTGTTTTTGTTTTTTTATGAAAAAGAATTCAAATGTTTTTACTTATAGAGGAGCATCATAAATGTTATTGGATTATTGTCCTGTGTTGTGCTTTACATGCTGACCTTTTGGGTAAAATGAGTTTAATTAACCCCAAATCTGGTCATAGGTAACAAAATAATAAAAATAAATAAACTGAACATTTTAAACCTTAAATGTTAAAATATTTTAGTTTTATGATAGAGCTTTAGTAAATTATTATATTTCTTTCATAATTTAAAGCATATCTCAGATTTGCAGGGATTTTGTTCCAGAGCTGAGGAACATAGAAGCCATTCATTGATATTATGGACATAGACTCAGTGACGATAAAGGACTCTGGTCATGTGGTCACACAGACACATGAAGTGATGCGTGCATGTTGGAAATCATATGATAAAATATGTAACTTTTTTATAATCTAAGCTAGGGAGAACACGTAAGCTTCTTTCTCAAAACATTTCCATCATAAACCAGTAAAAACGACCTCTGACTTCCTGCTGGCCGTTGATTAATCATGAGTAGAAAGCTTTTAGGTTTCAAAGAACTAGTGGGACGATAGGAAATGTGGTTCGGAATCAACATTATGCATAAAATCAGTGTTAGAAGTCCCCTTATACCAATTTTTTTAAAACAATCATAACGGACAAACTCAGCGTATCGATCAAGTTGCTGGCTGAGCAAACGGTTAAGACCTAAATTTGCAGCCCTAGGCTCCTTTCCTCCCCATGATGGTCTCCTCACTGTTGAGCCCATGAAAGGCCAAGGAACAGGAGCTAGGAGAGATTATTAAGGGTATTCAGAGGGAGCCCACGATTTCTTCTTTGAAAGAGAGCAGCAAGAAGAGCCTTGACCCGTGTAACTTATCGTGGTTTCTCATGGCGCCCTGCTGCTTACATTTTCATTTGATTGAGTAAAACCAACCTTTGCTCGGTGGGCACAAGGTGTTGCTTCGTCCAATCAATTCAATTCAATTCAATTCAATTTTATTTATATAGCGCCAAATCATGAAACATGTCATCTCAAGGCACTTTACAAAATCAAGTTCAATCATATTATACAGATTGGGTCAGATTATACAGATTGGTCAAAATGTCCTATATAAGGAAACCAGTTGATTGCATCAAAGTCCCGACAAGCAGCATTCACTCCTGGGGAACCGTAGAGCCACAGGGAGAGTCGTCTGCATTGTACATGGCTTTGCTGCAATCCCTCATACTGAGCAAGCATGAAGCGACAGTGGGAAGAAAAACCACCCATTAACGGGAAAAAAAAACCTCCGGCAGAACCGGGCTCAGTATGAACGGTCATCTGCCTCGACCGACTGGGGTTACAGAAGACAGAGCAGAGACACAACAAGAGAGACAAAAAGCACAGAAGCACACATTGATCTAGTAATCTGTTCTACATTAGATGGTAGTAACGGGTGAGCCGTCTTCTCTGGATGATGTCAAAGTTAACAGAACGCCAGACCAGGTGTACCTACTATGAAGAAAAAGAGAGAGAGCAAAAGGTTAAAAGCTGAAATGACGACAGTCATTTCAATGTAATACAATGCAAAACTGGAGAACCGTAGAATGAAGAACAGTAGAAATCAGTAGAGTGAGAAAATTAGACCCTGATGTCCTCCAGCAGCCTAAGCCTATAGCAGCATAACTATAGAGGTAGCTCAGAGTAATATGAGCCACTCTGACTATAAGCTTTGTCAAAAAGGAAAGTTTTAAGATTAGTCTTAAAAATAGACAGGGTGTCTGCCTCACGGACCAAAACTGGGAGTTGGTTCCACAGGAGAGGAGCCTGATAGCTAAAGGATCTGCCTCCCATTCTACTTTTAGAGACTCTAGGAACCACCAGCAGACCTGCAGTCTGAGAGCGAAGTGCTCTGTTAGGAACATACGGGGTAATCAGAGCTCTGATATATGATGGAGCTTGATTATTAAGGGCTTTATACGTTAGAAGAAGAATTTTAAATTCTATTCTTGATTTAACAGGAAGCCAATGAAGGGAAGCTAAAATTGGAGAAATATGATCCCTCTTGTTGATTTTCATCAGGACTCTTGCCGCAGCATTTTGGATCAGCTGAAGACTTCGAACTGCATTTTGTGGACTTCCTGATAGTAAAGAATTACAATAGTCCAGCCTTGAAGTAACAAATGCATGGACTAGTTTTTCAGCATCACCCCTGGACAGAATGTTTCTAATTTTGGCGATATTCCGGAGGTGAAAAAAGGAAACTCTGGAAACCTGTTTAATATGGGATTTAAATGACATGTCTTGGTCGAAAACAACACCAAGGTTTTTAACTTTATTACCAGAGGCCAAGTTAATGCCATCCAGATTAAGTGATTGATTAAGAAGTTTATTTTTTGAGGACTCTGGCCCAAAGATTACAACTTCTGTCTTGTCAGAATTTAAATGCAGGAAATTTAAAGTCATCCAGCTTTTGATGTCATCAAGACATGACTGCAGTCGAAGTAACTGATTGGATTCATCAGGATTTATGGATAAATATAGCTGAGTGTCATCAGCATAACAGTGGAAATTAATCCCATGCTGTCTGATAATCAGCTTGGAGAGTTCTGCTGAATGTCCCTCCTTTCACCAAACGGAGTCGACGAGGGCAGACCAGATTGATAATGTGCAGAACGGAGAGTGTGAGACGTTATCAGTCTGGCTGGCCAGGTTACAAGTGTGCTGCATCAAAAATCCTTAAACTGGACTGTTTGAAGGGCCAGGTAGAAATCTCATGCAGAAAACTGCCATACCTGTATCCTATGATTCATTTTACAATACACTGCAGGTCAAATTATTACATCCACTCGTTTGGGTCATGGATGTCATGTCAATATTTTTGTTTATTCATTTCAGCTGTTCATACAACCTAAAACTACTTTAAAAACCAAACATATTTTGCTCAAGAGGTCAAAATTAGGCCCAAATATGCACATACATCCCCACTAATGTCTGCATGCGTGTCCCCAGGGCCTGTTGTGATACAATTTGTGACTTTTGGCTCAGTTTATGTTTTCAAACTAGTTGTATTTAAGGTATATCTTGATTCTGCAGGTCAAGAAATTAAAATTATTTCAAACTCCCACACAAATGCCCTGCAAAAGGGAACTAAAAGTATGTGAAATTTTGTTGAAATTAGTGTATTTTTTCTTTATTTTTAGCAGGATTGCCAATGGAATAAGATGTTTACATTTAAAATAAAAACTTATTTCTTATTTCAAGTGCAGGATATCTAATTATCTTATTTTAGGGGTCAAAATACTCACTCCATTTGCAAATACTCTTATTTAGTTGCTCAAATCAAGGAAAAATACACTCAATTCAACACATTTTTTCTTACTTTTAGTTCCTTTTTTGCGGTGTGTTTTGGTGTCTCCGACATTTATTGTTTCCTATTGGGGTTTAAACTTAGAAAAAAGAAAAACAGCCATGTAACCTTCTCATCAAAGGATAATTTGGTGTTGTAATGTCAGATACTTTCGGTCCTCTCAGATTGTCACGGCTTTAATGCGGTGACGAAAGCTCACACGGTCTCCATTTCATCATCGCACTTTTCTGCAGAGCCTAAATTCCTCTGCAGGGAGCACAAGCATGCGCACGTTCGTCCACGGCCCAGGCACTCGACTCGGCTATTTATGATCATGTGCCATGTTTCCGTTCTCTCCCGCCTGCATGACGCTCCTCCCTCCGTGCTTAACCTCACCTCCCTCTATTTAACCTCCCTTCTCACTCGCGCCTTGTAATCTTAAATAGGTTTCACATGGAGTTGTGGTCAGGCCTTGTTTCTCTTGGCCGAGGCATGTCACTGCAGACACTTCCTCTCAGCCTTTTTGGAAGATGAAATGTTTTATTTCTGGTTGATACTTCGGGCTCGGTGTAACCCCCACCCCTCACCCCACATTGTTTGATTTACGTATTTTTTCATTTCCTCTCTGAAAACTGAATGCAACACATCTCTGTGTTTTTCTTTTATTCTAGTTAAAGGCTAGATGGTGAGAATATGTTGCTCTTCGGGGTTGTTTTAGGAGGGTGTTAAGTTCTCTAGAGCCCAAATGATCCCCGGCATTAAACATTTGAAATTTCACTTATTTAGCGTCATTATAAACTTTAACATTTATGGATTTTGAAAAGTGTTTCAGCGTGCAGCTTGAACATGCACAGGATCGAAGTAATGAATATGTAGATAGCTATATTAATAATTTCCTGTACTTTATAAAACATCCATAGAGGGAGATTATATTAAAATGACTTATTAATGTTTTTTGTTTTGCGGTTTTATAGTTTTTAACTCGAGTTAATCTTAAAATTGTATTTTAGCTGCAACCGCTGAGGGTTGAATGACTGTTTGAATTTCTTACTAAGCACACATGTATGTGTTTACTCAACACTTCCCAAGAGCTCAAGTCTTTGCAAGCAGGCTGATTCGTGCATGCTCCGTGTGCTGTAAGGGTATGCGTTTGTGTCCCCACATGCATGCATGCATGCATGTGGGGACACGTGAAGGTCCTCCTAAATGTGTGTAATATGGATCAATCAGCCAAATGCAAATGATTGCATCGCTGTTTGCAGACTTGCAGTTCTTTACGTGTCGGCCCCGGGGCGGGTGCACTGTAGGATATGTGTGCAGGATTTGTGGAGTGATGGGGCAGAGGGTTTCGGCGTGAGGCGGAGCAGAGGGGGAGTTGTCGGAGCTCGCTCCTGTAAATGTGGCCGTTTGTGTGCGCGAGAAAGGGGCTGCAGGAGGGTGGATGTGGCCCGCCGTAGACACAAGGGCGGATTGATAGTAAACACACACTCCAGGTCTAGTGGATCTGCAGCCAGCAGCCTGGCTAACAAGCCCTTCATTAAGGCCGTCTGATACACTCACTGAGCGCCTTTGTTGAAGTAGGAAGCGAAAAGTACACCAGACAGATTTGACCTGAGAACGTTGGTATGCACTGCCAGCAGTCATAAGCCTTTTTCCCCTCTCCTTCCACCTTGAGAAGGATTTATTTTAGTCACGCCGAACAGGTTGTCCTGTGACTGGAGGTGCTTCTTACCTCCACCGGGTAAAATATTGCAGGGAAATGTAAATTTTTGCAGTTTACATGAAATATGTAGGTAAACAGTGATCTTTGAGAGCAGCAACATGCTTTTAGACTTTTAAAGATGGGAAGAGAAAGGATGCTTTGCTTCCATTTTTGGGTTTTACAAAAAAAAAAAAAAAAGACAAAGTCTTTTGCAGGTTCTAAAACACCCAGCAAGGCTGTACCCAAGTACACCGTTGCTGCTTCCTAAAGAAGCTCCATGGTGTTTCTGATCAAATTTGCTTGATTTATCTGTGTGACCAGCTCTAGAAAAGCCAGAGTTTGACAGTTTGCTGCTCTGGAGTCTCATCTGTCCATAGACAGAAAGGTAGTTGACATTTAAAATGGCCGCCAAGCTTCCCAGGATCGAACATCCCATCGAATTCACCTCAAAACGGTGCAACGTTTACAGAAGCTCATGTTCAGACTCTACATGCTTCAGTTAGCACGGTAAATGTTCATGAGAGTCTGACGAGGAAGAGACTGAACGGGTGTGACTTGTCTGGAAGGGTTGGATGAGAAAGAATTCAGCAGCATGGCTTAGGTTTGAGGAGCTGCATCCCAATGAAGCACAAGGTTACTGGAACCGTAAACGTTGTTGTTCAGCTGCATATTTCTGGGAAAACCAACAAAGAGTGTCACGTCCTACTCCCTGTTAAGCACTGCAGGGAAGGAGGGATTTGGGCTTGGTATGCAGTCACCTTTTCAAATCAACAATGAACTCTTGTGCTGCTTATCTATAACATTGTGGCTGAAAAAGAGAAGAATCAAGGGGTTGCAATGGTCCAGTCAAAGCCCAGACTTCAGCTTGATTGTTCCTAACAAAGAAACACATTTCTACACACCTTATAACCATGTTGAAGACTGAAAAGTCATGCCGTTGAATCATGGGGCGTACTTAGTTTTTCCACCTCCATGTTTGTTTGATGAATAACGTGGGATCAGCTGTGTGTTTATTTTGATCGTTTACCAAGCTGCTACAGGAGAACACAAAGTGGGTTTACTTCCTTTCTACTGTAGACATGCACAGGATGTTTGTATCATCCTTTCGTTTCAAACCTGCTGTTGACAAGCAGTTATTGTGTGAAAACTCGCTCTGAACCACTGAACTTTTCAATGAAGCCATGAGTCGTAACATGACCTATAATCACGCACCTGTTGGCCGTTTTAGGGAGAACGTCTCCAGTTATGACGACGGCTTAGTTCTGAATAATTACTGGTTTTCCGCTCAACATAAGTTCAACTGTTCTTTATCACTAATGTGTATTTCTTTGCTTTCTGGTAAAAAAAAAAAATATTGTCTTTACATCCCCCCTTCAAACTTCTTTATTTTCTGTGATGGGCAACCATTTGTTCCTGTTTTTTCCTCTCTGGTTGAGAGTTCGATGTTGTCTCATCTCCCAACAACAGGACACCCCTCGCAGAGTGAAACATGCTGCCATATATCACTTTATGCCTACAGCATCTTTGCAGCACGGTATAGCAGTGTGCAGAGAAGCTGCGTGATGGGGGGTGTGGCTGTGACTCGGTTGTGGACTGTAGTCCAGTGACCAGCAGAGCATAAAGGCCGCTGTTGTGTTCAGGTTTTGGGTTGTGGCTCCTGATTGGCTGGATTAGCAACAGCCTGTGGCGCTGAGTTTCATTTCATAACCCCATTAAAATGACTTTAGTGTCCAAAATCCAGCATTCAGGCCAAAACACATGCTATAAATTAGACAAAAGTACAAAACGCTTCCAAAAAAACATATTAGGCAGTTTTATCACTTTCATACTATTTATTTTTGCACTAAAATTTAATAGTGATATGTCTCAACTTTTTGTGGTTTTGGTACTTTCTGCTTCGTCTTTGACGCCAACATTTAAGACCATTTCTTCCCTCAACTGAGTTCAGCAGTCTGTTACTCTGGATTTGTTGCCATTTAACGTGGATTGATACTTAATTTTCATGCACTGAATGTGTTTTAAGCTAAATGTTACCGTAAATATGAAATACCCCAGACGGCATGTAGAACAATACAAAAACTATACGTTTGCTGTTGTGCAGTAACAATGTAGCTTTGGCCCTGAATGATAAGCTCAGGGTTCCTGTGAAGTCTGGAAAAGTTTGATTTCAGGATTTTCCAATGTGTACGAAGAAGGAAAAACGTTTCCCGATTTATTACCTATCCTAATTTCATCCATCCATCCATCCATCCATCCATCCATCCATTCATCGGGGAGGGGGAATTTAACTTACCGTTTAACGTTATTTTGATTCTCTTTTTATTTTTAGAACAATTTTGATTTATTGTGGTAACAGTAAATTCTACATGTTTACTTAAAAAATAAAAATAGTGTTAGGTTTGTGTTTAACTATCTGATAGCAACAATACATTTCTGTCTTTTAAATGTGATCAGATGCTGTTACTCTGAGTGATTTAGGGGTAAAGTTGCACCATTTGATGTTACTGGTGGACTGAAGTAGCCTGGTTGACTTTTTGTGGAGTTTTTTTAACAGCAGTATTTCTTGTTTGTGGGCTTCGGCCTAAGTGACGTGCAGTCCCACCCGAACAATCTATAGCCAAAAAAAAAAACTGAAATAAATTATTTGTATCACATTTATCAGTGTTGATATAAATGCAACAGAATGTGGTAAACATTTGGGTCCGTATTGCCCATCCTTGCATCATCCTTTTGTCCATCCGTAAATCCACTCTCCATCCATCCGTCCTTCATCTGTTTCTTGCTTCCAAGTTGAAATGTCTGGATCAGAAAATGAACTGATAAGGCAGCATGTTTGTGTTATAATCAATAAAAAACGTACTTTAGATAAACGCTCAGAAATATTTTTGTTTGGAGTAAATGAAGGAGGCATTAGGGGTACAAGGTGTTGCTTCAGTTTTTGCTGTCTCAACAAAGCTCTCTCTTGGCCTCTAACGTTTATCCTCATCATGAGTCAGCAGGTTTTACCTTCAAACTAAGAGCCTCTTGATTACTTTTTTCTTTTTCTTTTTTTTTTTGGGGGGGGAGAGGGGGGGGGTTGCTTTGCTTTATGACTGGCGCTGCGCCACCAGCAGGAGCTCTGAGCTCGCCCACTTCACCAGAGGACCGCCAGCGCAACACATCAGCCCTCTCCATATATTTAAGTGATTGCTGACAGAATTTATGGCAGGATTGAAAAAAAAAAAACGTCTGCATTGCAATAACTCTAAAATAGAGAGTTCTGCAATTTATTTGGTCTGCCACGAGTCAGCAATCTTTGCCACCGACCGACACACACACACCTCGTTTCTGTGCATTTGCAATTTTTACTCTTCCTCCAGTTTTCCATCGCAGGAGCATGGGGGTGGGGGGGGGGGGGCATCTTTAGGGGTATCAAGGTAGAGCTTGGGCCTTTGGCTGAGCTCAGGAATGCCTTCACATCGACAAACAGCCCAGCTCTTTTGCTCGTCCTGTTTGCCTTTGTGGCTTCGTGTTTTTTAAGGCCTGTAACGGGCAAACACTCAGCAGGAAACACTGAGTTGTTGATCGGCCTCGCAGGACAGCTCGTGAACCCCGGCAGGATGAATGTGAGGGCTTGTGTGTGCCTTTTCATCCGTCGTCGGTCTATTCCAGATCATTTTTTTTCATAAACCTGAAGGGGTGTAGCAAAAAAACAATATTTCAAAGTCGCGCTGAGACACCGCCGCGGCGCGTCGAAGCCTCGGCATTAATAAGACGCTGCAGTTCGATTGTGCTTCGGCGTTTGTCTGTTCCTGTTTGTGGATGTTGCCTGGAAACTTTGCGAGCTCACATTGTTCAACATGTGGCATCTCTCTCTGTCCCCGCTCTGCGTTTGTAAACAGGCGGTGGGGATGCATAGCCTCATTGTTTTGCATCATTATTACTGACAGGCCTAAATGACTTGAATGATGGGAAGCTCTTATACAAAATTAACCCGGCCCTGCGTGTTTACCCTGCCTGAATCGTGCAGCTCATTGGCTTGAAACAGAAGAAAGGGGGAAACAGGCCTCTCACATCCTGACATCTGCAAAGCACCTGTCCCGAGACGTGCATGCTGCGAGCATTCTTGAGCGCATTCAGACCTCCATCTCCTCCTGCTTTACTCTCCGGGTTTGGAAAAACGCCTCGATCGTCATGTGCTTTAACAATTGACAGCCTCCGGCGTGTTTTTTCCTGTCTCCTGCATGTTCATACTGATGATACTTTTACTTGGGGATCATTCCTGAAGTAAATTTGTTCAATCAACAACAGCCTTTGTTCTGTGTGATTTATAGTTATTTATCTTCACATTTCTGCATTAAGACACTTTTTTATCCCAGCTCACTTTTGCATATCTGCCTTACATTAAAACGATAAGACGCTGTAACAAAGAGATGTTACAATATTTTCTCTTCATATATTAGAAAATCCACATTTCTACCACATACCTTATTGTATTTTATTGACCAGCCAAATTTAGTGCATATTTGTGAAGCTGAATGAAAAATAGTTTTGAACTACTAATGGAAAGAAATCTAAAAAGTGTGTCAAACATTTGCATTCATCCCCTCCTGAGTTGATACTTGATAGAAAAACCTTTTTGCTCCGAGTCTTGAGGTTTTCTCTGCACCAGCCTTGCACATCTAGATCTGATATTATTTCTCCGTCCTTTTTCCAAAAAAAGTTCATGCTGAGTCAGAGTGGAGAGTGTCTTCCAATATCCATTTATGTTTTTCGCCTGAATACAATTTAAGAATACAAATTTGACCGACCAGGAACGGCGGCTGCAAGCATTTTTGAATAAACATTGATCAATATGTTGTTCTTGTTGCTGAGATTGGCCTAAGGCAATAGGGGGTTTTCAGCTGACGTCACGCTCACGTGACTACTCTGCGCGTCCGCCATATTGGGTGGCAGTCGTTTCGCACCGTTGACCCGCATTGTATTACGCCTTAGGAAGTATTGGAAGTGAACAATGGTGAAAACGTGTTTAATGGTTGGTTGCACGGCCCGTGGAGGTGGAGATCAACGCTCTATCGCCTACCAGCCGTGATAGTGAATCAGTGTGAAAAAACAAAACAGCTCTCTGAACAACGCCGTCACCTATGGCTGACACGGATATCCAGGTCCGATTTGGACGGTGTTAAGCTGGAATACGCCAGAGTCTGCGGTGCTCACTTTGTCACAGGTAATTAACTGTTAAGTATGTAAAACATGTAAACCGTTGCTGTATTGTGGGCTGTAACAGCGCAACACATGATCGCCATGGGAAAAACATAGAAACGTGTTAATTTTCCACCGCTTTCCTGCCTGGAGGCGCAACCACGGAGAACAACTGTTAGAGATAACAAAGAGTCGTCGGCTCGCTTGGATCGCGGCTGTAAGACGACCGAACATAACTTTCCACAGTATCCCGATGTCAATGAGAGTGTGTTCTAAACGTTTGAAACACATAGCAGCTAGTTAAAAGTACATTGCATGCGTGAGTGGTTGTTAGCACTAACAGTTAGCAGCTACTAACGGTTAGCATGTGCCAGAGCCCGTCTGAGCGCAGCTTACCTTTGTACGAGTTACGGTGTTCCCACTGTTTGCTGGCTTTATGATCTGCCGCTCCTGAACCCATCCATTCGTAAACTGCACATGAGACTCAAAGGACTTGTAGCTTCAGAACTGTTCTGAAGTATAGGCGCTCACACCACAAACAAGGTAGCCGAAGACGTCCGATATGGAAAGTGACGTCCGCGCTACTTCCGGGTTACGTCGGTAGGCTTTTGCCGGCGTAAATACGGTAAATACAACTTAATTTTGCACTGGTCATTGTTCTGATTAAATAATTAAAGCCGCGAGCGGTGTCGAGCGGCCCTGCAGCCAAGCGCCTTCGCGCACCGCCGGCCGTCAGCCACCGCAGAAGCATGCGCCGCATTTGCGTCGCATTGTTTACATTTTTACCATCTTATTAAAACTCACCCGTCCACGTATGATGGCGATTTCCTTGATGTACATAACTTCGACATCTCGTACCCAACCAGATGTGAACTGGTTGTGAGCCTCTAGACCCTTGTAAGCTCTCATTTCCTCAAGAGTGTGCAGAGGGTTTTCACCGAACACCAGGTAATGCACTATGTCGCCGTGCTCTACATTTGGCCAATCATCAGGATTACGGCTAAACAAGGCACCGTGGAGGGCATTGGAACATTTCCTCAGATAGACGTCCTTATCTGGTCGCTCTAGCGTGCTGGCGTACTTATCCATTCTCGATACGAAAATACGTGTAGGACAACTAGAGATAAGGAAGTGTACCACCCAATATGGCGGACCGGAAGTTGGCCAGTGACGTCAGTGAAAACCCCCTATTGACTCTAAGATTTCCGAAATTAAACGCCTTTTTTAATAATGCAAAACCCTTTTTCTTTGTTGGCTCTAGTATGAATAGCATGAGTTCATGAATGGCAAAAGAGAGGATCAGATGGAGGCTGTGGTGACCCCTGAAAGGAGAAGCTGAAAGAACATGGATAATAGATCCATTTTAATAAAATATTTAAATTGCATTTGTTTGTTTTTTTAAATGAATCACAATGAAAAATGTTTCTCTCACCCTGCTGAGGAAAGGAAAGCGTATCCAGATCATTATACTGCCCCCACCATGTGTCACTGTGGGGAAGGTGTGTTCAGACTGATATGCAGTGTTCTTTCCTCTACACACTGTTTCCCACCGAGGCCAAAAGGTTCACTTGTTCTCGTCTGACCTGAGAACCTTCATCCGCGGCATGGCTTGTGACAAACTGCAAATAGGACGGCTTACAGCTTTCTTTCAGCAATGGCTTCCTTCCTGCCGCTCTTGCATAAAGGCCAGATCTCTGGAGTACGGGACTCATAGTTGTTTTGACAGCAGATTGTCCTACCTGAGCTGTGGACCTCTGCAGCTCCTCCAGAGATACCACGGGCCTCTTGGCTGCATCTCTTATTAATGCTGTCATCAGCCTGTTCAGATCTCTGGGAGATGTTCAAAGCCTAGGATATTGCTTTATAACCCAACCCTACTTTCAACCGGAGCGAACCAGGACCTCTCTGGTATGTTCCTTGGTCTTCATGATGCTGTTTGTTTACCGATGTTCTGTAATAAACCCTAAGGCATGACTGATTAGGTGTCTTCTGAAGCCAATTCTGTTTTACACAAATCCTGGTATGTATCTGTCTTTAATTTTGCACGTAAACAAAATGCTTTTTATATACCATCTTTACGTCTGATGATCTGAAACCATCCACAAGAAAAGAACAGACCTTATGAACATTTTTTATGTAGATCTGAATCAAATAGAGGCCCTCAAATGAAATTATTCTATCGACATTTTATAAGAGCAAATGTAACGGGCAGCGCAGCCATTTTTGTTTCGCCAGGCCTTGTGTAAAGCGCAGCTCTGTGGGCTCAGCGGCGTCTCGTTGAAGTCGATTGGCCTGTAGCTGCTCACATGACACGGTGAAGTTGACCGCTCAGCCTGACAGCTGAATGTCTGTGTCTGTTTCCTGTCCCAGATAACAGCAGTATGCAGAGAGGCCGCCCTGCTGGCCCTGCAGGAGGACATCAAAGCCGAGCATATCCAGGCCAGGCACTTTGAAAGTGCCCTGAACACTGTGAAGCCCCGGATCCCCGACTCGCTCATCCAGTCGTACGCCAACTATCAGCAGCAGCACAGCGGACTCTGCTTCTCCTGACAGCACCGCGCTGGACTCGCTAAGGCCGTAGATCTTCAGCTGCATGTTACATTTTGAATTTGTATCCAAATGTATAGGCAGTGTCGTTGTTATTTGTGCTGCAAAATAAATATTTTGAGACTATTGTGGGAGCAGAAATCTTGTGTTTTTGATAAACTTACCACGATGTTTTTGTTTAATTCTGTATCTTCAAATAAATATTCTTCGGTGACATGTTTGATGAGGAAAATATATCCATAATTCATCTGTGGTGCATCACTGCGGGACCTTGCAAAATTACTTCAATGTCTTTATTGGAATGCTATCCGACAGAGAAGGTAACACATTACAGCTGAGTTATAGGAGAAGGATGCATACTCTTCAACATTTTGATCTGAAAAGTGTAGCCTGGATTTTTATTCATGTCCCCCTTTTCTTTAGCAACCCTAAATAAAACACAAAACGCCAAACTGCCATCAACCAAAACGCCCTGTCCCCAAGGTCAAACATGATGATGATGGCAGCAGTGTCACACTTTTCTTCTACAGGGTCAGGGTTGAGTGGATGGAACGATGGATGGAGCTAAATGCACGATAATCCCAGAGGAAAACCTTTCAGGGAGGCCGCAAGAGATTAGAGACTGGAGTTCCAGGTTTATCATCCAGCAGAACAACGAAACCAAAGCCACAGCAAGAGCTCCAGATCAAAGCACCTAGGTGTGAGAATGGCCTAGTCCAAGTCCAGACTGAGAATCTGTGGTAAGGCTGGAAAATTGTGTTCAATTTGATTCTCCTTTACAAACATCAACTTGATGGACAAACTTTCAGCCTCTAGATCTGCAAAGGTGCTAAAGACACACAACATAGGTAAGTTAAAGTTCGTTTATATAGGACTTCATGGGTAAAAATCACAATGCTTAGCAAAGACTATCACAAGCAAGTTAAATTATGCTAATTAAAGGCATCTGTAATCGCAGAAAAGAGTTTTTGACATGAGGGTGCCCGACAACAAATGCAAACCGCTCTTTATTTGTAAGATATACCTTTGGATGCCTTTCTTTCCTAACCTGACCCTAGCCAGATGGATGTCGCTCCGCCTAGCTTCACTCACATCCATCTGGGACATTTCCCATAGAGAGTGATTTCTCCAACCAATTTTATTGTCCAGCCAATCAGGACTCAGGGCTGGAGTGTCATAGATGTGACGTAGTGGAGAAGCGACCGAGACTGTTTTGATTCAGACAATGGCGGCTCGCATCGAGGAAGCAAGCGTTAGCATTGATGCTGCTATTTCTTCTGTGTTGTCCAATCTACCTAATATTGTTTCATTAAAAAAACATCAGAGAACGGCTCTGCAGGCTTTTGTTGGTGGAAACGATGTTTTCGCCCTTCTCCCGACCGGATTTGGCAAGTTTTGTTGTGGCGGAGCGGTTAGCGTGAACCATGTTAGGAGGCCTTTAGTCCTCGACGCAGTCGGCCCGGGATCGACTCCGACCCGCGGCGCTTTGCCGGCTGTCTTCCCCCCTCTTCCTGTCAGCTCACTGTCAATAAAACGCGTGCCACTAGAGCCGCACACACATAAAAACAAAAAAAAAAAAGTTTTGTTTTTTCCTGCGTCGCTCTCACAGCATCACGGGTTGGCTTCGGTGTGAGTGGTTGAAATAGCACGTCGATAAAGATGACAGACAAGTGGCTTATCCAATCATATGCAAGGATTTTTGATAAGGCCCAGCCTTCAAAAAAGCCCATTCCTATGGATCAGTCCCAGGTGGATGTGAGTGGAGCTAGGCGGAGCGGAATACATCTGGCTAGGGTCAGGTTATTTCTTTCCACCTCCTAATGCGCCACTTTACGTTGTGCTGACACATAAACTCCAAATAAAATACTGTGAATTTTGTTTTTAACCAGGGACGATGTGTAGAGGTTCAACTAAATGTGTTTCCAAGGTGCCACATAAAACCAGTATATTCCAGGTAATATTCATTTTACTGAAAATAACTTATAGATTTCAACAAATAGATTTCACTCTTCGTATTTTAAAGATGGTTGCTTCCCAGTGTTTCGCACCAGCAAACCTTTATTCTGATGGTATAAACTGATTGTGTTTTGGCTGAAGAATTTTCTTTTTAAGTGTGATTTTTAAAAACAAAATTACTAATAAAAAAAGCAGTGAACTGTTTAATTTCAAATAAAACCTTAGTAACTATGTGCTCTATATAGAGATGATAGGCGGACCACTCCGTCCTCTGAGTGAATGCACTTAATTAAATAACCTGTTCAGACTCCCTGGGTCCTCTCTGCTTCCTAAACTTTGCTCAGGATCCACGGGGAGGAAAAACGGTCACGGCTGGTACATTCATCACATCCATACATGGAAAACAGGCTAATTGCTGTAATCGTGAGATTTCCGTCCGCACTTCCGACCACTAAGAGTGGGGATCCAGGCGGCCATCTGTCGCGGGGTTTGCTTTATCACCAAAGGCAGGATTTTTACATCCACTCATTACTGCGCCACAGACTGCCTTCACCCTCCGCCTAAAGAGCCTACAGGTCTTTTTATTTACTCTTTTTGTCAAGCATTTGTTTACCCTAAATGGCGCCCGGGGTCATTCAACTATTGATTTTTCCATTTGAATGGGATAAATTGACTTTGTATTGAACTTCCTTTTCTCGTGGATCCGGATGTAGCGCATCCGCGACACCAATCAAACCAGACAGTCGGGAACAGAGGGGAGGGGGTGGGTGGCAGGAGAGGCGCAGAGGGGGGGGGGGGGCAGAGTCTTTCCCCCTGGCTGCAGGGCTGCCTTTTTTCTTAAGGTGGTCCCAAACTAACCCGTTTCCACCCCATCAGAAGCAAAAAAAAAGCACAGAACTCCAGCCTGGTTCGTAAAACTCGCAGCCACGCATTTCATTTCCTCTGATGACATGCATGAATGCGCAATGGGAACATTCCGCAGAGGACAGAAGACATCCTGTTGATGTGTCCTCCATAAATGTTTCGGAACAGTCACCCGGATGAAGTCTGAGTGAGCTGTGTAAAGATATCAAAGTAGTGCGTATTTTCCTCTAACGGCGACGATAATCCTACAGCTGGGGGACGAAGTGAGGATTTTCAGTAAAGGGCATAAAAAAAGATTTAAAAAAAAAGTTCACTAAAAGAGAAAAGGCTGATTCTACATTCTGTGTATTTGAGTTGATGACGTTACAAGTGACAGTGGGCTCAATACAGAAATAAAAAATAAAATTTCCCACTTGACCTTCATTCTTAGCCCTAATCCTTTCTAAGAGGCAGGAGGTCATAATCAGAGACAAGAAGAGCAGACATTGGCTTTGTTGCCCTGTTGAAATAGACGGCAGTGTCTCCGCCATATTGGGAGTGGCAAATTTGACTTGGAAACCAATAAAAGTCTGATTATGAATGAAAGATCTACAGATATATGTTCAGCTAATATTTATTTTATTGACCAAAATATGTGTTCGTTTTGGTTCAAGTAATGATGACCATTAAGATAAAAATTAACAGTATATTCAAATCAACACGAGACAAAAATAACTAATATAAAACACGGTATGATTCAAAATGTACAGACGCTCACTTAATTCAACTCTGAAAATGCACCAAGTCATTTCTTTTTTGTCTCAGATTCAGTGATAAAATTACACTGTGGAGTTCAGCTATTTTGCTGAAAAATATTAGGGTAGATATGAAAACCCCATTGTCTTGATTTTCAGGACTTTTATTACTTTAATAACAGTTACAGTATGAATAATAACTAATGTAACCTGTGGATAGTCCCATCTGGAGCCCATTTTCAGTCCATACCTGTATGGAGCCCACATGTTCATAAAAAGAATATCTTGAAAGAGTTCAGTATTTTTCAGACAAATAGGACAAATATTATTTAGATTCATTACATATAGAGTGAAATATTTCAAGTCGTTATTCCTTGTAATTGTGATGATTATTTCCTAGAGATAATTAAATGAGGCAGTAACACCATGGTGAGTTTGGGCAGGTGCCAAATCCAGTATCTTCATAAAGCTTCTCAGCAAGAGGAAGCTGGAAGAGCTCTAAAACTCCCTGTCCACTCCTTGTGAAGCTCCCCCGGATTCGTCATTGGATTTCTCTTTTCTACCACAGTTTTTCCTTCCACTCAACTTTATACAAATATGCTTGGATACGGCACTCTGTGAACAAACAGCTACTTTAGCAATTGCCTTTTGTGGCTTAGGCTTTGAGTCTCTGTTTCTTGGTAACAAATCTGCATAATTGTTTAGTGCATGCCATTGTCAAAACACAATCGTCAAAACAACTATATAAATATATATTTCTAATGTTGAAAAAACTAGATATTGGGTTTTCATTAGATTTAAGTCACTGGGGAAATGAACAGAGATAAAGACTTTATATCACTGTGTAGTGAAACTGTATCATTGTGAAGCATCGGCCTTGCATGGTTCGTTGCATATATTAGTTTAATATTTCGCCATTAACCCGTTCTAAATGTTAAGGAACGTGCCAGAGAAAAGGCCAAAGCAACTACAAAAGTTTTAAGCTTGTTTAAATCCTGCAGCAAATACAATAAATCAGCAGAAAGATGATATAAATAAACCACCCGAGGCGCTCATTACGTAGCTATTAGTCATATTAACCTCATTCATGTCATTAATCATAACATTCGGAAACTAGTCTAGTTGTTTCTGCCTCCTCCTCCTCCTCTTAGAGCCAACGCAGAATGGAAAAGCCGCTCCACCTTAACGCAGCGCGCCCTCTCCCTCCATCGGCCGGCCTTTCACATCTGCCCAATGAATCAGGAGCGGATGCGATGTATCCTTTTTCAGCGCAGTGAATGGCCAATGGGAGTTGGCTTGTGGAGCAAACACTGGGCGCTGCGTTCCCATTCATTCAGTGCAGAACAGGCCCACAGAGCAGAAGGGAGCGCACTGAGGACGCAGCGTTTTTTCTCTCCCCCTCTCTCTCTCTCTCTCTCTCTCTCCCTGCTTCTTCCTCCGCACCACAGCGCGCATTTCACTAGAATTAAAGGCCAGAGCGCAGTCGCTGCTCCCAGCAGTGTTGGATATAAGCTCGCATTCTTCCCGGACGCGCGTTTCGTCTTCTGTGCCACTCTTTTTAACGGGACTTCTTTAACTGGCTGCCTCACAAATCGGCCTCCCAAGTGCGTAGCAGCTCCCCACGGCCACGGGTGACTTGTGTCTTTTCTTCATCAAGAACTCCGCCGTGGATTTATGCATGCGCACCCAGCGCTGAACTTTTACTCCACGCAGACACCGAAGGCAAAGGAAATAACGCAGAGGAAGGAATATTTTTTTTCGATCTTGGATTATCCATGTTATGCGCTAGACCTGGCCGTCTGCGCTTGGACATTGACCCTTTCCCGTTTTATGGAGTTTTGCTAAATCATTTGGTTGATGGATTCCACGTTATGGATGCTTGCATATAGGTAAGCGCTCTCCTACCGGGTTTTTTTTTTATATCTTATTTGGGTGCAGTTTTTCGGTTATCTGGTGGCCGGTAAAAGTGCAGGGAGCGCGCTGGGTTCCAAGCTAAAGGTCCGGGCACAGTTGCGCACCAATGCTCGGGAGTTTTCCGGGACATTTTCACGGTGTTTTCGGCAGATGGATCTGCACGGCCGTGTCGCTCCGTGGCTGCGCTGTAATAAACACCCCTCCCCCCACGCACGGCGGTTGTTTTCATTCATAAGTTCCTCCGTGTCTTCGGAAGCGTCCTGATCTCTGCCTCCCGAGTGTTTTTTTCTCTCTCTCTCCACGGGATCTCGTGTTTATCGCTGCCTTCTGCTCAGCCAAACGCGCTCGGCGTTGATCATCCAAACTAGGTGCGCAATTTCACGCAGAAGAATAGACCATGAAAGATTGGGCTTGTTTGCAAAGCGACAGAAATCGATCTTTTTTTTCAGTGTGCTGACTGCAGAGTTCAATAGACAGAGAGACGCTTGGTGTGTTTTTGTGTCAGTCGTGCAGCTTTCGGGCCTCCTGCAGGTTGACTTTTGCTTCAGAACACCCCTGAAGGCTAAAACTCAAATTCCTGCCCGTATTTATGGTGTAAACATCCACATCAGGGGAAATATTTGCACCATAATAACCCCCCAAATCTACTATGCCTGAACAAATTTGAATCCTTCATCCGTCCAAACCAGAAAGGGTGTTTGCCCTGACCTTATTTATTTCAAATGCTGCAGTTTTGCCCCCCCCCCCCCCCCCCATGTCTCTGGGCTTCTCCCTGGTGTTGTAATAGAATACTAAGTGAGGCAGCTCATTTAGTTCCCTTGGATCGTGTCCTCATTTCGTCGCGGCGCTGCATTTAAATGTTAACTAGTCATAGAAATGTAAATGAGGAGGGGAAGTGTTTGTAGGGCCTGTTGAAGTCCGGATCTGTGTGTGTCGGGGAGGAAAAGTCTCGTTAATACTCAACTTTTCCTCCTCACGTCACAGGATCAGAAGTTAAGGACTGTTTCAGGGATAAATACAGATTTACATAAGTAAAGTACGTGTTTCTGCAGGTCCTATGATACAGTTTGGTAACAATGATTGCAGGGTGACAGTGTTGGGTTTCGATAACTAGAAAACAATTGTGGGGTTTGTTGGCCTTTTTCCAAGAGGACGGTGCTGGTTTTCCAGTTATGCCGTGTTTGAGCTTTCTCTGATCACATCTCTTCCTTCCCTCTCTCTCCTTTGTCTCTCTTTCTGACAGGTTTTCCAATGCATGTCCACGGTGAATGTCGGAAGTGGTGATCCCCCCAGATGGAGCTCCAAAGTCAACATGGCCCCGCCGGATCATTAGTGGTGATCCAGCAGCCTTCCCTCGACACCCGGCAGAGGTCGGATTACGAGCGGGAGCTCCAGCATGCCGCCATACTCTCCCTGGAACAAATCAAGGCCATCCGCTCCAGCAATGAGTACACAGAGGGGCCCTCGGTGGCACGGAGGCCCCCAGCACCCCGTGTGGCCCCCAGGCCCCAGGACAAGCAAGAACGGACTCATGAGGTCATCCTCGTCAATGTGAACAACAACTATGAGCGCCAGCCATCGAGCCATCACCACCACAGCGGGGGTGGCATGGTGGTTGTGGCTGCAGGGCAGCACTACAGTGGCCCTCGGGCCCCAGGACTCAGCCGCTCCACCAGCACAGGAAGTGCTGCCAGTTCGGGGAGCAACAGCAGCGCCTCTTCGGAGCAGGGACTCCTGGCACGTTCGCCGCCGACAAGGCCCGGGGCGAGCTTGCAGCACCACCACCGAGCAGAGCGGCCCGTCCGGACTCAGCCCAAATCCAAGCCCCTTATGCAGCCCCAGCAGGGACCTCACCTCCAACAGCCTCCCCTGGAGGCGCCGCTCAAGCCCCCGACTAAAGGGAAATCAGACTTCGAGGTAGTGGCCGCTGCCGGGCACCAATTCATCTGCGAGCGCTGTGGGAAGTGCAAGTGCAGCGACTGCACGGCTCCCAGGAGCCTGCCCTCGTGCCTGGCATGTAACGGCCAGTGCCTGTGCTCTGCGGAGAGCGCCCTGGAGCACGGCACGTGCATGTGCCTGGCCAAAGGCATTTTCTACCACTGCTCCAACGACGACGAAGGGGATTCGTGTGCTGACCACCCCTGCTCGCTGTCACGCTCCCACTGCTGCTCCCGCTTCCTGTGCATGGGATTAATGTCGGTACTCTTCCCCTGTCTGCTATGCTACCCACCTGTCAAGGGCTGTCTGAAGGCATGCCAGGGCTGTTATGACCGGGTCAACAGGCCCGGCTGTCGCTGCAAGAACTCCAACACTGTGTATTGTAAACTGGAGAGCTGGGCCCCACAGAGCCAGGAAAAGCCTTCCTGATCACTTCCTGTGTATGTGTGCGTGTGTGTGTGTGTGTGTGTGCGTGTGTGTGCGTGTGCGTGCACAGGGCGCTCCTGATGTGGATCATATGATAACAGTAAAAAAAAATAACAGTGACAGTCACAGATTAATGTTTATCAAACGTTCTAAGCACCTCCCACACGACTCCTCTCCTGGCTGCAGAACCCGAAGGAGCAACAAAGGAGTAACGAAAACCACTCGATTTTTTTTTGTTTTTGCTTTCTCTGGATCAGGACCGTGTTTTTACAGACCAGTGTTTGCCTTAATTCTTTCTCTGTCCTCAGATTCCCTGAATAACGCTATTTTTTTACTCTAGTTAAGAATGAAAAAGTGCTTCTTCCGTTTGAGGCGGGCAGCTTTCTCCCGGCCTGTGCCTGTTCGGGGCTGCCTCCCACCAAATCTGTGAAGGACGATCTGTTTAGGGCGATTATGTAGCTGTTACCTGGTGTTCGTAGCCGACAGGTTTGTTGCTGCCACGTTAAAGCTGTGGCCGCTCTGCTCGCGTTGCATTAACAAAAGCACATCCATCTCATAGTATTCTCCACTCGGATATGTTTCTCCTTCCACCCGTCTGGACTGTTCACACACACTCTGTGGCATTCTCCCATGTTTTTTTTTATTTTTATTATTATTATTATTTGTGTAAATTGTATGCTTCATAAGAGGAATTTTTGGCTATTTTTTAAAAAGAAAAAAAAATGTCTGTTAAAACATTTTTTTTGTTGTAAAAATATTTATTATGTGAAGCTCTATTATTTTATGATATTTATTGCAAGAGACAGTCTTAAATTTACTCATGTCTGAATATAACAAAATATCAAAATACTTACTGAAAATTAAAGGGTGGCACAAAAGAAAACTATGTTAACTTTAATGCAGAAAATATATTAATTAATGAAAAATACGGCGCTGTGTGGTGTCTTGTTTGAGAAGACGTGACTTGTGGCTGATTTTGAAGCTGATGTGTGACTGTTTTTGTGTGTGTGTGTGTGTGTGTGTTTATGGCGTATGTGGGGAATTTCTGGCAGAGAAACAAGAAAATGAACAATTTGCACAAATGTCTTGCAGCTTGAGAAGCCACCGTTTGCATCCTCCAAGAGTTGCATTGCAGGGATTCTCCTCACTAAGCTTGAGATTTGATCAGCACAGGTCACTGACATGATTAGCTTTGCATCTCTGGGATGTTTTTGTTTTATTTTGTACAAGACGATAAAAAAAAAACAACAAGTACTCTGTGGTCTACTCACACCAGCCAAACAAGTCACCACAAAACTATGCTGCGCGGTTTATTCCCCCGACTTTAGTGCAGCTATATTGGGATATTCCCAAACTCCCTAATGGTCTCCATGTTGCAGGAAGGCCTTGCAGGAATAAGAGCAACGATTACGAGTAGCTGGAGCCACCTGTTCAAAGATAATAAACTGCGGCCATCAATGCTTTGTTTTTATGACACGGTTCCTGCACTAAAGGCAACGACAGGGGCCAATCCAGCCACTACGCAGACCCACACCCCCCCCCTACTCTATTCTTTTTTTTTTGTTAGTGAATTTATCACTTTGGAAGTCCATTGACCCTCCCACCCCCACTGACACCCACACACTTTTCTACCTCCGGGCCCCCAGTGGATGAGATCATCACTTTGAGAGTTGGTTGGTCAGGAGGAAACGGCAGCAGGTTGGGAAGCACAAACTGTGGCCTGGAGACTGCTCCGGGACAAAGAGCAGAAATGTGCTGCAGCTGCCTTGTGACATGGAGGCGATGGGGGCCCTCAGGTGTTTCATGAAGCAGGTCTGGGGATCTCTGAGCTTAGGGCTTTATAAATAAACGGTTCGTTTTTTAAGCTAAAACCCGAGCAGGCAGGAAGTGTCTTGTTTTGTTACTCAGGATCCTCCTCCCTAAATGAGCCCTTCTGTCCTCAGCATGTTTTTGGTGGTATGTACCTTTTGTTGCCCTGAATAGTTAAAAGAGTGGATTAGTGATTTGTCAATTTCCTGTTACCTTTCAGACCTGTAATTTGAGCGGCCATTTGCTCCTGGCTTCTGGATAATGGCAAACAATAGGAGGCCTCTTTTTTTCAAGTTTCACTGTAGTTCCTCTGTATGGAGGGTGTGTGTGTGTGTGTGTGGGGGGGGGTCTAAACTGTATTCAGGAGGCACAGGACAGGAAGCCTTTACTTGATATTTTCCAGCCTAAGTAAAAGCAGCCATGTTTTACCTGCACCATTTCAAGAATATCTTAAAACCGCGTGTCTACTCAGCTGAGACGTCAATGCTGAGGAAGATTTTACTATTACTGCAGGGGAAAAATGCTGCACATTTCTCTCAGTAACTATGCTCCTAATGAGGCTCCTGAAAAATTAACTCATATGCTCGCAACTACCCCAGTAATCCCTACATGCTAAAATATTTTTAAAAAGCTGATAAACAAGCTAATATTTAATAAAGTACAATAAAGAGAATAAGTCTTTAACACACGAAGAGGTCACATAAAAGCATGAAAAGTTAAGTAACGAGCTGAAACTTGTCAGCATTTAGAAAAAAGACATGCAAACTTTAATAGAGTTTCTAATTATTAAGATATTACACTAGAAACCTCATGATGGGTCAAAGCAAAGAGCTCTCTTAAGACATCCACAACCTTGTTCTTGCAACACATTGATGGCACTGGTTACGGATGCATTTCTAAACCTCTAGTTGTTCCAGAGAGCTCTGCTGAGTTAATAATCTGGAAGTGGGGTGAACATTTAACCATAAACCTGCCGTGGCTAGGTACTCGTTGCAAAGTTTCTGACTGACGAGTCCAATGACTCTTCAGAAGAGTTACCAAGACTCGCGGAGCACTCACAGGCAGTTTAAGAAAGACATGGAAACAACATAAATCATTGTTTAACAAAAAAAGAAAAACTAGAAATGCACGCAACTGCAATGACTTCTGTGCACTCTGACCGAACAAGACTCCACTGCTGAAGAAAAAACATGTTAAAGATTGTTGAAGGACAAGCCAAATGAAATGCTGGGAGAATAGAGTCTGGGTCAGATGAGACCAAATTGATTTTGGATGTTAATGCCGGCGCCATGTTTGGATGAAGAAGAGCACTGCTCATCATCCAAAAAAAAGAAAAACAATTGGGACATCATAGTATGGGCTGTCTGTGAGCATTTGGTTCAGAATTAATATACTTAAAGGATGAATAAATGGAAGTTTTGAACAACCTGATAAGAATCTGAAGACGAAATGCAAGTTGCTTTTTCTGCAAGATAATCATCCCAAACACACTGTCATGAAACTCTGAAATGGTTTCAGTAAAGCTGCAGGAATGGCTCAGTGAGCCAACCAACTTCAATTAAATTGAAAATAGATGGAAAGAACTGAAGATCAGATGCCATAGAAAAGACCCTGTGACCCTTTAAGATTTAAAGATGGTTTGCAAATGGATCCCAATCATACCAGAACAATTTTTCTTTTACCAAAAAAGGCTTTTCTAGCAGGTGTCAAATATATTTCAGCAAGGGGGTTTAATACTTTTTCCCTTTGTCATTCAAATTTATTATACATAACTTAGAATTCATAGACTAATTGGATTTTTTTTTCTTTGTATCTGTGGTTTTCCTGAATTTTTGCAGACATCTGGGGTGAATTTCATGTCACAAACCTCATTAGAAGTATCAAACGATAAATATGTTGATAAAACCGTACTTATTTTCTCCACTGCATGTGAAAACTGACATGGGACTCAAACAGCGACACTATCCTCCCCTTCTTTCTCCTTTCTGCACTTGTTCCAGAGTATATTTGGCAGCGCTACACGCCCACGTAATGCTTTCAGCCTCGGCTAGTCCAACTTGAGGGTTTTTATTTTTTTAAGGGGCCTGTACAAGTGCAAGCTTGCATGACTACCAAGTGAGTCACGATGGAACCTCCAGCCCACACATCCTTACCGGGGCAGTCCTTTTCTTAGCCAGGGCACCTCTGCTGGCATGGTAGGATATAAACAGTCATCACCTTCCACAGCATTCATCACCAAAAAGGCCTACTTCAGCTTTGCTCCCCACGCTCATCTGGTTTTCATTATTTCCACTCACAGCGTATAAATAGACATAAGTAATCAGGGTAAAAAAAACAAAAAAACGTGAAGATGGTGGAGATTGGAAAGGAAAGAGTGTAGTTTTTATTTTTTTACATCAAAGGTTATGGAAGCTATCTGCTCAGTTTTCCGGCTTTGGTTGAATTTAGTGAGCAAAACGTGACACACATGAAGTCTGAAGAACATTGGGTAAAAGATTTTAGTTCTAGCAAAGGTCCTGATAAAGGCCGGACCAAAAGTTCAGCTACTTTCAAACACCAGAAATTAATGCTTTGCACACGGCCAGATGAAACATCCCAAACTATAAACACTACAAAAAGAGACACATCTTTGCTTCGCAGCCTCACTTTTTGGAATTTACCTAAGAAGATCAATGAGCCCCCACACAACCTTTCAACTACGCCAAAGACATAAAACTTGCCCCCAACTTGAAGACTCAGTTCTGTCAGATATTATTACCACAATAAAGTAAAAAGAGGCTTGTACACTTTTTTATTCTCCAGAAGGTCTGTGCCCCAGTGTCAGTTTAAGACAGATCTCATCATATCTGCTTTTACTCAGCCTGACTTTGACATCAGTGAAGAACTAGTATGATTTAAAGCAGACTTAAAAGCAAATAAACTCTCTTGTGTTGTGGATTTTGGCTTCACTTTTAAACTTTAATTATACAGTTTAAGCTAATGCTTCACAGTTAGGGTAAATGTGTAGCTTATCAGACAATTGCTAAATGGGTTTTCTACATTGGTGCTTCCCTTTATTCCTATAAAGTCTAACTTAATCTAGGTAACAAGGAGGATTAAAGCTTTATCTCCATTAACAACCAGATTAATAAGAGGCAATTGATCGTTTGCAAGGCTTCACATTTTCTAATGTGTGCTGTCTCTTTGCTTTTCTCCCCCATGTTGTATTTTGGCAGTCTTGGCAGTCTGCCATGGAATATTTCATACTAATGATGTCCTTTCAGGCCTGCATAGACGGCCAACATCCATCCATCCATCCATCCATCCATCCATCCATCCAGCCATCCATCCATCCATCCATCCATCCATCCATCCATCCATCCATCCATCCATCCATCCATCCATCCAATGGGCGAGAGGCAGGGTCCACCCTGGACAGGTCGCCAGTTCATCACATTAGACAGCCAACAATTTAAAGTTATTTTTATATCAATTATGTGGCATCAGTAGGTATTATTTACCAACTAAAGGTCCTTCAAAGGTACTTTGGTGTGATAAGGAGTCATGATCTGTCAAATCTCATGTCAATTGGCCCATTTAGTGGTCAGAACCATAACCAGTGGAAAATGTGGTGATAAACAACTGTCAAAAAGTAATGACCAATAAAATATAATTATAATACTTCAGTAAGAGAAATAAACTGAAGCACAATGGTTATGTTAATCAGAAGAAACTGGTTTGCTTGCAGGTATGAAATAGGAATATGAAGTGGTGTTGGGTGGGGGGGGGGGGGGTCGAGGGGTCATGACACAGAGCAAGAGTTTAAAAATGTAATGAGGACTTCATGAGAAAAAAATCCTCAAAGCAAAATCTATAATTCAGTGCTTTGTTATTTTCATAAAAGGTCATAATGTCCACAGGTCAAGTGTTTCAATGGTCCTACAGTTGCACAACCTGTCAGGGTTTAAATTTGATGGAATGGGAGATAATGAGAGTAAAATGTACATTCTTTGATGATATCAAACAAAAGGTAAGTGAACATCAGCAATAACTTTACAGATTGATGGTATTACTTATGGCAGCAGTGCATACGTGGTTATAAAAATTAGAAATATATTCCCAAATATGACTTAAACCAATGAAATTTCAGCATGAATTCAATTCATGTAGCAGGATGGTTCAAGCAGTGAGCATATTCTTAGATTTGGTGCAACAATTAGCTCCCAGCTGCTTCCTGTTCATCAGATGAGCAGCATGTGAGACGACCAACAGTTATTTATGCAGCCTTTTTCTTCCTCCAGAACCGTAAAGGGCCTTAAGGGGCAACCCGGTGTTTTATCAGGTGTCAGGGGCTATTTGGGACAGAGGGTTTTCACCAGGGGCTCAAGCCTATAATCATTTGCTTGTGGGTGCACACACCCACAGGAACCTAAAACTGTAAAACTGTCACGCACCCTTCGGTGAGTGTCCATGCTTCATTATACCAGCCATCAGATGCCGACTTATCTTCTGCGCCTTCTGCCCGTCTCTCATCTCCGTTTGTTGAACAAAGAGCAGCAGGAGCGAATGATAATCACAGCGAGAGGTAGGAAGCCAGAGGATCAATACAGCAGCACACGACCCTCAGCAATCATTTACTGAGATCCTCTGGTAATTAATTAAAAGTTGGCTTTGCTATTGATCAGCGGCTCCTGTTTCATCACATTGATTGACTTAAAGCGTCTGCAAAGTTGATGCAACAAATGGCTTTGCCAGTTCTCAGCTGTGTTGCTGCAAGCTAATTCAATCAGTCGCCTTTATTGTTGTAAACAGCAACTTTCCAGTCACCGGCTCTAGTCCGTGGTTTTGAAGATACGGTGCCGTGATATTCACATATTTATAAATTAGCAGTTTATGCTACAGACCAACTCACAGTTGTGGAAGGAAAATAATGCATGGCTTTCAAATGTTCTTACAAAAAAAGTCCCAAGGTGTTGGGATGCGTGTGTACAGCTGCTTAGTGAAGGCTTCAGAGGTTGTTTAGAGAACATTAGTGAACAAAACGGCATCATGACGAGCAAAGAAGACAGTGGACAGGTCAGGGGGGAGTTTACAGCATGGTTAGGTCATTAAATCTGTATACCGTGGACCACCATTCCATTATCCAGGAGAACATTAATCACAGAAGCAGCCAAGTGGCCCGTGGTGACTCTGGAGGCGCTGCAGACATCCACAGCTCAGGTGGAATAAGCTATAAAATATTGGAAAATTCAAATCAGGCTCTGATTCAAGGGGGCAAGAAAAAGGGACATTGTTGGAGGAAAGCTGAAGCTTTAGGACAAAGCAGCTACATATATGTTAAAGAATGTGGTCTACTCAGATGAGACCAAAACTGATCCTTTTACCCTAAATGGGTGACAGAAAATACTGCATTTCATCTTGAAAGCACCATTCTCCCGATCAAACATGGCAGTGGCAGAATCATGCTGTGGAAGCTGGTTGAAGGTGACAGAAAGATGGACAGAAAGAAGAAAGAATTACAGGTCAATCCTGGACAAAGACGGCAGTTCACAAATGCTCCACATCCAAACTGACTGCACTTCAGCAGTTTTGAAAAGAAGAATGGACTGAAAAAAAAATTCTGTGCAAAGCTGAAACACAAAGTGCTTTTGCACGCCATGCTTTTGAAATTTTTTGATTTATAGTAAAAAAAAAGAAGTAAAAACCATTAATAACTTCCCTTCACAGTGCTGTGAAAATGGGGATTCTGTGTCAAATAAAATCCTGATAAAACGCTTAAAAGTTGCGATGTGAAATAAAATGAAAACTGTACAAGAGGTATTAATACTTTTGCAAAGTAACAAAAAGCTTAAACAAATAAGAATCTGAGCCTCCATCACATATTAGTCACCCTGATGCGATCCCTCTCTTCCAGCTGAAAAATGTCTCTAAGGTTTTCGTTTTTTGTCGTCTGGTTCTGACAAGATCGCGTCCTTGTTCCTCTTTAACGGGCCCCCGGGGGACAATTTTTTATGTGCTCGCTGCATTCCAGCCCCCCCGCACCCACTTTTGTTCTGTTTTCTCCTTTGATATCTCAACCAGCGACAACAAGAAAAGCATCAAACATGCACGTCAGGTACACAGCGAGAGAAAATAGACAGATTTAGCAATGAAGAGGAGGAAGGTTGGTCTTTCTTTATCCTCTCATCCCCCCCCCCTCCCCCCACTCCATTCCCTCTTTTTTCTGAGATTAGACTACGCATCCAGACAGATGGTTCCCGTCTGCTGGCTTTTTTCAATTCACTTCCTCTCGTCACAGACAGCCACTCTCCCCCCTCCTCCTGCTGTCGCTCCCCCCCCCCCCCCCCTCAACGGCTCCTCTGTTATGTGGCTGGAAATAATCTTTTATTGCCCAGTTGTTCGGAAGTGACCTCCTGCCCTTGATTAGATAGGGCCAAGTCCTATCACACGATTGTGTTTGAGCTGGCGGGACGAGCCCCCCCATCACTTCCCAACGCTCACACAAACCAAACCCACCCCCTCCCAGTACACCATCCTTTCCCCAGGCCCCCCAGCCCCCCATCCCCCTCTTGCTGCCAGGGACTTGGTGATCCCGTGTGAGGGGACAACAATGGGGGGCTTTAGTCCCATCCAACTCTTCTCGGCTGGGGAGCAAAAGGGTGGGGGGGTCACGAGGGACTTTCTTTTTTTTCCCATCACTCAACCAGTGACCGACTGGAAGTCCCAACCCTTCAACCCTTCGACACAACCCCCCATGCCCAGTGCCATGGTTAACCTCCCAGTTGCCGGATGCTCACCCTTCGACCCTCAAAGCCTCCTTCACCTCCCTTTCCCGATGACCCCCGCCGCCCTTTAAGAGCCTGCCCAGACACAGATAGATAGACTTTAATCTCCTACACTATCAGCAGACCTTTGAGTCTGCTGTGTGGTCCACCAACAGGTGGGCCTGCTGACATATTTTGGCCTTTTGTAGAGCTTCAGATCAGGCTGGCCTTGATCCTGCTAAATGCCGAGTTCTCAACACATGCTCAGCTCTGATCCCAGGGAGGTGAGGACTCCAAATTAGTCCAACTATTTATTCCACCTGACTTGTGATCAGTTTAGGAGATAAAAAAAACGGGATTGTTATGCCTGCACGCAACATTATGCAATTTTCTTTAGGGATTTTTTGCTTTTAGTCTGCTAAATATTTTTGTTATTACCTCTATTGGTTTTTTGCTGTTGTATTTTTCCTTTTACGTGCTTATTCTATATTCCACAGTGGAAGACAATGTTTCTATTCTTCCTGTTTGATTTATTTATTTGTTGCTGCTATATCTTTTTGCTTTGTCTGAATTTATTTATTTATGTTACATTTTCCACAGCAAGTTTGATGTTGCATTTATGAGCAACCAAAGAAAAAAGGCTACTACTCCACGAACTATTTACAGTTTGTGTGCATTAACACGTTTTACTACTTCACACATTACCAAATGAACTTAAAATATAACATGTAAGGATAACTTTCTAACTATATAGGTTTTTCTTTGTATGCATTTACCTGGTGGATTTGTCAAAATGCCTTTTGCAAATACTCCCGAGTCCTTCGGTAATTGCAAAGTTTTATTAAATCACAGGCCAGCCTTGTTTGTTTCCTACAAATTCTGGAATTGCTTGAAAGTGGTAAAGTGGGGTAAATAGTAACATGTTGTACCAATGTTATACTCTATGAGTCCACCAATGTTGATTTGGGACCCCTGGCAGCTCATGTTAAACCGATGTGGGTTTTAAGATAGACGGTGATTTTAAATTTGAAAGTCAGATCCATATAGGCCTCATTCCAGGCCTTCCTTCTCGGTCCCTCAGGTCGGCCCAACAGCAAATTCTGCAGGCACCAAGCTCCAGGAGGAAGGTCAGAGAGGGCAGAACCTTTCTATTGCTGCCCCTCAACTATGGAATAATCTTAATAATAATAATAAACTCATCCTAAAACCCATTTTTATTCTTTGGCTTTAAGCATATGTGAAAGTTTGACTTTGTTTGTTTTCCATCAGGCTGCCAGTCCACCATAGGGCAACATATGACAAACATGCACACTCACACCTAAGAGCAATTTTAGAGACCAAACAACCAGATTCATCTTTTTGGAGTGTGGGAGGAAGCTGGAGTACCCAGAGCAAACCGCCACATACAGAGGGAGAACTTTTAAATACCATGGAGAAAGATTCCAAGTAGGGATTTGAACTCAGGACCTTCTTACTGCAAGGCAGCAATGCTACCAGCTAGCCCTGTGAGGCCCCTAAAATAGCTTTTATGTCATATTTTTCATGTTTTCTTCTTTGACTGTATGTTTATAGTTGGCAGTTTGGTGCAGCACCTTGTTTCAAGTGTTTTAAATTTCTGTTCGCACCAAAAAAGGCCCCCAGCATGATGCTGCCACCACCATGCGGTACAGCGTTCTTAAGTTTGTGAGCGTCGCCTTGTGACCAAACAGATCAATATTTCTCTTTTCTATATTTTTTTCTCCAAATTCATTTGTTTTGTCCACTTAGTTGACTGCAAATAGAAGTCACACTTGAAGTTTCTGACTTTGGAGCAGTCTCTTCCTCTCTTCTGACTTGGTGGGACCAAGGAGGAAGTCTAATCTGAAAGAAGAGGCGAGTTTTAACTCACTTCTCCCTGGAGAAAGTCTTTGGCGTTCCAGGAGCTTTCAGTTCATTTTAGGTTTGAGCTTTGGTGATTCTGGTTTTGTTCTTGAACATTCTGATAAATTCTCTCTCTTTTCTGAGGGTGACTCTGTGGGTCAGATGGTTGGAAATTGGTCACAGGTCGATGTTCCAACAGGACAATGGGACTGTTAAGTCGTGATGTATCTACCACTACTTCCGGGTCCAAGCCGGTCGAACCCGTCGTTTATTCAACGTGCCGCTGTGCTTTGGTCCATGCTGTCTTAATAGATCGGGGACAAAAAAAACAACTCCAGCTGTCATTTTATCGTTTCCCGTGCGATGAGAAGGAGAAGAGAAAATGGCTGCAGTTGATAAATTATTCTCCAGGAAATTATTAAAATGGTGCCATTTTGCTGACTTGCCGCGTTAGCATTAAACTAACCTGTCATATATGCTAACTGCAGTACATACAACGTTAACATTTGACATTGTAAAGCATAAATACAAGTTTGAGAATTAACCGTAAGCATGAACCACAGTGTCATGAACAGCAGATTTGGACCCGGAAGTTCACCCGTGACGTCAGACTTAACAACCGGATGATCCCAAGCATGAATCAAATCTGGGCTTGGAGTGGTTAATGCAGGCTAACATCAAAGCTTCTGGAATGACCTTAAACTCAACGCTTTTGAAAACATACCAATTGAAAAGCTGGCCCTGTATCAGGAAACCAACTGGTTTAAATGAGCGCTACCATTTTGGATGAGAAGTGCAGTTAAATATCCAGCCTGACTGACACCAGGAGTTTGCTGGCGGCTACACAAAGCAGGTGGTTTCTGTGCTACTTGCCAAGCATAAATGTACAAATATAAATGGGTAGATGGGTGTGTATATATTTCAGCCTTTATGGATAACTTTAACTCTATATGGATAAACAACAACCCAATGGACTTGCTCAGCTGCAAAGCCCCACATTCATATGATAGGGATGCCCATGATGAGTGACAGGCACTGTACACATCTCCACAGATTAGAGACATCCCAGTGGTTTTTACAGTGGCACTTGTAAATGATGCAGTGGTGCCTAACTAATCCAGCTCTTAACTCTCCACCGATGACTGGTTTTTCTCAAAAGATCATCTGAAAATGTACTTTTTTACATATTAGTAAAGCATCCACAGGTCTTCTAAATCCAACTTTCACAGGTGAGTCAGTTACAGCTCGATAAATCCTGTTGTCTGTTGAGGTTTTATGAACTTGGATCAAACAGAAGTAGTTTCCTAATAGGATGCAATGACACGAGTTCCCAGTTTGCATCTATTTCCTCTGTGGTTTTCTTCTTTTCAAACTAGTTTAATTGATCTATAAACACGGTCGAGCAACGCAACTGCCATTTTTATTAAAAGCACAGACCTCAGAAGTATGTTTCCATGTCAGTTTTACAGCAGAGCTCCAACACCAAAGGTAACACTGCCCTTCTTCTTTCCCCTCTCTGGCTTATTTGTCTCCTTGTCCTCTGGAGTTGTAAACCCATAACAAAACCCTCGGGTGTCCAGTTTCAGTTTGGGAGTGAAGGCCAGCTTCTGTGAACAGGGCAAGAATAGACAGGAAGAGAACTCTGATTACCTCCATAAAAGAGCTGACCTTACGTGACTCTTCTTTTTCCATTTAGGGTGTTTTAATTTGCTGCTTTTTTTCGGAGTAAAAACCACCAAAATGCTCAGGAAGTAATGCTTGCAATGCCTGGTGTGTGGACGAAGAGGAACAGACCACAGATGGGGGTAGTTTTACATTAAATTCCTTTAAAAATACTTTTTATAATCGCATCAACATGTGTTTACAGACAGTCTGTTACAGCGAAGGAATCAAGCCCAGGGGAAAGATTGCATGCATCTGTTTAGCAGGGCCCCCTTTCCCTTCTTCAAGGCTCTTCAACAGCAGACCCAGAACAGGGGTCCTGAACAGGAACTGTATGAGTACGACCCCCCTCCTTCAGCACCCCTGAGGGTCGGCGGTTAGGGGTGGTGGAGGGGGGTGGGGGCTTTAGATCAAAGAGCAGGGACACAGAAATTGCTTATCTGTTGTTGATTTTGGGCTTAAGATCAAGCAGTGGGTACTAGACATGTGTCAAGGAATTACAGGGTTGGATCCCTGAATCTCTCTCTCTCTCTCTTTTTTCCACACATTCATTTCCCCACATCTTTGAACATGGGGGGCATTTAAGAGTTTTGAGAGGGGCTTTAATGAAACTAAGAGTGGCAAACATTAGAATGAAAACAACTCATCGAACGTGACGTAAAAAGAGTTTTTTTTTATCTCTGGCGGGATCTGGAAGTTTTCCCTCTCACTTGTCCAAAAGACTGAGGATAATTTAATCATTTCTTTTCCCACCCTGCTCGCTCCTTTACATTTCAATTTAGAACTCTGCGAGAGGTGTGATTTCTATCTCCATGCCCCACAAAGGCAGTATTATGCCAAAGGGGAAATCGGACCTTAAGGGCCGGCACTTTCCCTGCTGTAGATCTTATTAAGTATGTCCCCCAATAATACAACCCAGCTTGACTCCTGCAGACCACACCTCTGTGCAGAGAAAGACCTGTCCATCACAGGGCCTGGTGAGACCCTGACATGGCTAGCCGTGGAATGATTGGCACTTCGTAGGATGAACGCAGCCTCAAGGGGAAAACAGAGAAATGCTCCTGCAACTTGTCAGCTTCTGTTAAGTTGCAGACCTTTGACGCTGGCTATCTGATATAGTATGTAATTATTATTATTTAGATGAGTAACTATCCAAGCTACTTTGTGGGAAAGATACAGCCCCTCTGAGAGTAACAAACATCTCAATGGACACATGTATTTAAAGTAATATTTCTCGCTGGCCAAAATTATTGTTGGACTGTTGCATAAGCAGAATTAATACTTAAGTTGTGGAAGTGGTAAATAACATCTTTCATTCTGGTTTTCTAAAGGAAAGACAGGACTTTCAGTTTGGCATCATTTCAATAGTTAAAATTGAACCTTTCTTTAATAATAGTTTAGAAAATCATGTTTGCATCAAATAAATCTGTTGCCGCTATATCATCAATGGACCAGTTTTAAATCTGGTCCATTTCAGAGGTCCACTAGAGGTCGGGGATTACCACAACTATAAACACAACTTGAACATAAATCCATCCATAGTCACTTGCCTGCTGCGGCCCAAATGTCTTTATCCGCTTTTTCTCCACCGAAAGCCTCGTGAAATTATTATTGTGTAAATAAATGACAGAAGTTCTCTCCTGTCCCATGGTTGTTGTTGTCTGAATCCCTCGTTTGCAACATGTGTGACATTTGCTCCTGCACATCTAAATTGCCAGGGGTGTGACTTTGACTGATAAATTAATCTGATTGGATGAAAAATGACACATAAAAGCGTTGACTGGGTTTAACTAACCAATTAGAGCTCAGCATGAAATCACATGGAAGCCAAAAGTACCAAAACATTCACACACTTGTATGTTTGGTTTCCCACGGCACTGAAACGTCACAAATAGGAAGCCCACACTAAAAAGTAAAAAAACAAAACTTAAATAAACCCAAAAAGGAATGTGATGGCTGGAAAATCAAAAGTCAGACACATTTTATGAGAGAACATTTGTAATAATTACTTTTTATTTCATAATTTATGTTGTCTTCCTTTTTTAGTGTGTGTTTGCCTTTTTTCCTGCAATTTTGATGGGGGTGTCACCCTAGAACCAGCTGTTGAAAAGCAGGGGGCTCTAGGTTCTGGTTCTGAACAGAAATTTCTGTTATTCAGTTGGATAAAATAGGATCGAGTTGGACTTGACTAAACTCAGCTGGACAGTGATGAGTTGAACAAAAATGGGCTGAGTTGACTTGGTCGAGAATAGACTCACCTTGCCCAGACCAGGCCAGTCAGAGTGGGTTTACCTGACCTTATCGCAGTGCACTACACATAAAAAAATAAATAAATGTGTTTGAATTCAATTAATTTACTTGCATATTTAGTTAGACCAAATCCAAACCATTCTTTTGAGAATATTTATTTATTAAAACATGAGTAGGACAAAGTTGTCACAGATGAAGTTATTTGGCACAAAGTTTACCGATCACAGTTACATTTTTAAAGCTCCTCCCTCCCTCTTCTCCCCCACCCCTCCCTAACTCCCACCCATCAAAAACGAGGGGAAAAAGAAACAGAAAAAACAAAAAGAAAGATATTATTAATTACTGAGGCTGTACATCCAAACTCTCACATCCCTGGAAAAAAAAAGTTACGAAAAAGTGAATGAACCCAGAAAAAGATACACATATGCACAAGTGCTTCAAATCTGGTTAAGAAGGCAGCAAAAAGGGTAGTTTGCTCAAATCTGACATATGAACAGCGCTCCAAACAGATTGAAATTCAAAACAGCTTTATTTAACAGTCTCTGTCCTTGCTATGACGCTAGGAAACATCCCTGATGCACACAGTCAAACAATTTAAATGCAGATTATGAGCAGTAACCACAGTCACAACATTTTAGAAATACTGTATATGGTGGAGTGAAATATGTGCATTGTATGTTTTTCCTCACATAGTGAAATTAAAGTTCAAGTGGACAACAAGTACAGACGGTTCGCTCCAAATGGTTACTTCCAAAGCCTCAATGTGGTGGAGACAGGCCTCCGCGCCTGTCCCGGCGTCCGGCTCAGAGGACGGCCAGCTGTGGAAGACGTGTGAGAAGTTGAAAGGGAATCTCACAACATTACTCAGGACGACTGAAAAGAGGTGGACTTTGAACAAAAGAAAAAGCACGAGAGGAAGAGGGTGAGAGAACAAGTGAAACCAGCTGTTGGGAACTGCCTCATTTACTGTGCGCCACAGAGCAATAGTGAAGGCTGATATTTGCGTGGAAGTTTGGGCACAATCAAACGCTTAATTTACCTTTACGGGAATATCCGAGGCCTTCCGCCACGCTGATTTTTATAAACAAGGGAGGGTCAGACGGCTCTTTTATATTTGTCCTTTTAAAATATATATGAGGTGTAGCAAGTGCAGACAACAAAGCCCCTTCTAACGCTTTCCTCTCCTGAGGGGGCAGAAAACACAGTGGGCCCACATCAAGCCTGCAGACTTACCCCCGCCGTGCTGTACAGGTGCAACTTTAAAAGAGCTCTCACTGAAGGCAGCCAGAATGCCTGAAGTAAAGGAAAATAAAATCTGCCTTTCTCAGCACTCCTTCCTTTTATATGATCATTTAAAGGTCGGAGTGATGTTTTGTTGCATCTGATGCCAGGGGACCAGGACTCTGACTTTTGCATTCCTTCCTATCAGCTGCATGATGATAGTTATTAAGGGATATTGCTGTTTCTGTGCAGCGGTTCTGACTCGGTGGGAGCGATCAAAGAGAAATGTCATCGTCTTTCACCACAAATATGCATAGAATGAATCAAGCGGCCTCAATGCACAGAGAAGGCATTAAAGGGAGCGTATCTGGGTTCCTAAATCTATACTGGATAAACTCCGGGACACCGAGCTTCAGGACAGATCGTAATTCTCCAAATCTATTAGTGGTGCTCATAAAAAATATATATTTCCCGACAAGTGAAGCATAGACATCGAGAGAATCTTTTGCTGCGTAAATGGCAGGAATGAACTTTATCTAGAATTACAGCCTGAGAGGAACTGAAAAACAAGCAGACACAAATTACCGTCTGTCTCCCCCGGTGAGCGCTCTGCAGCTCTCCCTCGTGTCCATGGACGAGCCGGACGGTGACGTCAGCCCTGCCACTCTCAGGTACTCTTTGGACTTTGTGTCCGTAATCTGCGTTCCAAGCTGCTGATAGCAAAGTTGTCAGGATGGCCATTAAGATGGCAGTGAATAATCCTGAGCAGATGAAACTGTTGCTCGTAATGCTAAAGGTTGCTACTTCCCTCGGCCTGAGCGGCAGACATGTTGAACTACAAGTGACCTAAATAGGTCTGAGACAGATAAGCTATCTCCTCTCCTCAGGAAGTACAACCTACAAAGAGTTTACAGTATTGCAAAGGTTGAGCCATGCTGCAGATATGAGGTTTTTCTTTTTACTGTTAGTCTTTATAAATTAGATGCGAAGAACATCACTACATCCACTCATTATCATGGATGCCATGTTAGTGATTTTTAAGTATTTAATTGAATCCTTTGTTATCAAGGTTGACATGTTCATCCTGGTGGATATGACACCTTTTCTTGGTAGAACTGGTGAATTTCATTTGGATTGGTTGTTTTTTTTGCAGAGACCCAACCTTTAGGAGGTGTGCACAGGTTTCCAGTTTGACTGTGTTCTGGGTCAATCCAGATGTTTAATGTTAGCCTGTTTTTTTATCGTTTCCAGAATCAGTTTGGGATTTTTCTTCTTCTTTGAAAACCCAACTGTGCCCAAGTTTATAAAACCTAGGCAGCTGCAACCTCCTAGGTGCACGAAGGTTATCACAATAACCATCATTGCTTCCAACAAACACAACCATTCTTTATTTCTTGGAAATAGTCTGTTGTTGTTTTTTTAACATTACAAATAAAGTACATATTTTCAAGAAGAACAAAGAATCAAGAGTCTTTAAGAATCAAGGGTCTTTATTATCTTTGTATAACCGTAATGCCATGTTGGTGAGACACTGGTTCAGAATTCACATAAAACACACAGACACAAATAAAAGACGTCCATGGAAAATTTAAAAAATGTAATCCTACTCTAGGTGTATATTTCTGCTGGTACATCTGAGTTTTCCCAATGAGGAAAAATAAAGAACATTTCTATTCTATTCTGTCATATTTATATATTTTGTATCTGAATATATTTATATATTTTGTATATGGATTTGTTTATATGTTTTAAACCAAATTGTTTGCAGTTTTGAGCAGCTCTTTGTTTCCGCTGTGGCTGTTTCAAAGCGTTTTATAAATAGAGTTGGCATTATATTGTTGATTCGAATTTTGAAATTGCCCTTCTGCATAATCCCATCCATGGTGAGCGCTGCAACAGCACCATGCTGAGGGTCTGACCCTCAGCATGGTGCAGCCACCACCATGCTTTATGGTAAGTACAGTGCTCTTAGATATGAAAGTCTCACATTGACGTTGCCAAATATTCTTCTGGTCTTTGTAGCCAAATGCTTCAACCTTTGCCTCATCTAACAATAAAGCCTTCGTCCAAAAGCATTTGAGTTCTCCACGTGGACAGCTGCTAACTTCAGTCAATTTTGAAAGAAGGTTTACCTGGTTCACTGGGAACCTCTTGGTTGATGTTCGATGTAAAACGGGATTTACTCTGGACAGGGACGCCGGTTTTCAAGCAGTTTCCAGGTTTTGAAAGCTTTGAACTGTGGTGGTAATTGGGTTGTTCCTGGTCATCTTAATCAATTTCCTTTCATCAGACCTAACACTTTGGAATCAATAGAATATTTTACACATTTGGGTGTTTCAGGATCAATGATCCTGAACACACATTAAAACTGGTTTTGGTGTAGATCAAGCTGGGTGACATGAAGCTTCTGGTATGGCCTCAAACTCGGCCCCATTGACAGGTCAGGACGCGAGCAAATTAAAAGAATTTGGGCAATTCTGTTAAGAACAAAGGTAAAAGATCGAGTCAGAATCACATACAGGACTGTCTCAGAAAATTAGAATATCGTGAAAAAGTATACATGTACTAGTAGGCTATTCAACTAATCACCTGAATCGTCTAATTAACTCGAAACACCAGCAAGGGTTTCCTGAGCCTTGAAAAACACTCAGCTTGGTTCAGTAAACTAAATCACAAGTATGGGGAAGACTGCTGATCTGACTGCTGTCCAGAAGACCATCATTGACACCCTCCATCAGGAGGGTAAGACACAAAAAGAAATTTCTCAAAGAGCAGGCTGTTCACAGAGTGCAGTTTCAAAGCACATTCACAAAAAGTGTGTTGGAAGGGGGAAATGTGGCAGGAAACGCTGCACAACCAAGATCTGGCACCTGCCCACAGTGCCAAAACCACCAGTAACTGGTGTACTGACCACGGCATTACTGTCCTTGATTGGCCTGCCAATTCCCCTGACCTGAACCCCATGGAGAATTTGTGGGGTATTGTGAAGAAGAAGCTGAAAGACACCAGACCCAACAATGCAAATGAGCTAAAGGCCGCTATTGAAGCATCCTGGGCATCCATAACACCTCAGCAATGCCACAGGCTGATTGCCTCCATGCCACGCCGCATTGATGCAGTAATCTGTGCAAAAGGATTCCCAACCAAGTACTGAGTGCATTAATGGACATTTTCAAATGTTTGATTTTGTTTTGCTGTTATAATTTTTTTTTTTACTTGGTCTGAGGAAATATTCTAATATTTTGAGATAGGATTTTTGAGTTTTCTTCAGCTGTACGCCATAATCAGCGATACTAAAACAATAAAAGGCTTGCGATATTTCAGTTGATTTGTAATGAATCCAGAATGTATGACATTTCATGTTTTTTAATTGCATTACATAAAATAAAGAACTTTATCACAATATTCTAATTTTCTGAGACAGTCCTGTATATATATATACCACTAAATATTAACAGGGCTGTATGTGCATATTTGAGCCTATATGTGTAATTCAGATCTTCTGTGGATGAGAAAAAATACATAAACAAATTTAAGAAAAGTAGATCAAGTAAATCATCCAAATCCCAAAACTCAACATCAACTCATGCCCATGACGAGTTGATGTTGACTTCTGACTGGAGATGAATTAAAGAGGTTCTCTTGGTGGTATGTTTTCATTAAAGTAATCCATCACAGGACGATTTCCTGCTTTCTTTTGTCTGCATTGTGGCCTTGAATGTTCAATGGTCAGCTATTAACGAAGTAAAGGTCACGCTCTGTGCCGAGGAAGTGCACGGCTACTATCAATCTGTTTCCAAGACTCCGCATCAGAAAGGAGCTGGAGGTGGTGGGCGGCGTAAAAGGTTTACTGCACTGTAGGTGCCAAACAGTACATTCAATACCTTCACACCCCACGGTCGCCTAAATCTGCATGACAACGGCTCCCGCTTGTTGACTTGGTATGTTCCCCTTCCACAGATGTAGTGTCGTTGTCATTTATCATTTCTTCTCTGTCACGTTGTCAGCCCCCCCCCCCCTCCCCCCCCCACTCTTTTCGTCACATTTTACCAGCTCTGCTGTTTGATTCAGAAGAAAGAGAGGACTGCTGGACGAAGGGCTGAGTGAGGAGGAGGTGGAGTGGAGAGAGGGGGCGGGGTGGCACATTGAGTTTGCCAGCTCAGGCAGAACGATCGACAGGAAGCCAGGCAGGAAGGAAGACGAGCCCCTACCCATGAAGTGCCATTGTTTGTGTGATGTGACTTGAAGCGGCCAAAAGTGACTGATGGTGGGCTCCTCAGCTGCTCTGACCCACTTCCCAAAGCGTCACCGAACACACGCCTGCTACAGATGGAGAGCGCGAAAGGAGGAGCTCGCCTCCTCAAAATGTGGCAACATTTGGTCTAACTCTGTGCAGTTTATAGATGCTTCTAATCTCAGAGTTCTCCAGATTACTGGATTCAGTGTTTCTGTTTTACAACCCCTCAATTAAACTTTAAGCGTTTCAAAAATGCATTTTTAAAGGTAAACAATTTTGTTACACTGATTTTCCCCCCCTGTTTTATTACTTAAAGTTTGATGTGCATTTATGATGATTTTGATTCTGATTTATTTCTCATTCTCTTTAAACCAGGGGTGTCCAAACCTTTCGGTACAAGGGCCAAAATTGTTAAATCAAAGGAACTCGAGGGCCAAAAAATGAACACAATTTTTTAAGCCTGTTCTACAAAATATGATCGTTTGGAAGGGTAAAAAAGATCTTTGATCATTTGTCGTATTAAAAGATGGTCATCCTGTAAAGAACAGAACCAGAGGACCCAGAATTCAGCCAGACAAACAGGTAGCGTTTTAAGACAGTTTATTAGAAAGCAGACAATGGGTCAGAACCGGGAAGGCGGAGGCAGACAGGATGATCAAGGCGATAAACCAGAGTCCGTAGTCTGAGAGCCAGTCCAGAGTCAGAGCCAGATGATCAGAGATCCAGGGAGAGACCAGAGCAGAATCCAGGAACAGAGTTGGGGTGCAGAATCAGGTCCGACAGGGATGAGGCAGGTTCAGAGAATCAGGAGACAGAAGAGGATCGGATTGCAGGCAGGCAGACAGAAAATGCTGAATAAGACGCACCAGAGGTTCGTAATGATCTGGCAAAGAAGAGTAGGCTGAGGCGGGTATAAGTAAGTAGGTGAACAGGTGACAGCAGTTGAAAACTATTTAGCGGCAACAGGTGGAGCTGATCTAGAGAAAGGTGGTGGCTGGAGGTGGACTGAGCTGATTGGGTAGTGGCTGGTGGCTGAGAGGAGAACAGGCTAGCAGGAAAAGTTTTTTCTTTTTTTCCGTTTGTTGTCTTTTAGTGACGCTCCTTTTGCCGTTTGATTTTAATCTGGTGATACTGTACATGATATGTTTGCACACTCCTGGACTCCATGTTGCTTGAAATGAGCCAGAGTAAAGCAAAGAATTGGCACTACGTTCTGTCAGAACTCTGAATTTAAAATGTTCAGCTTTCAAATAAAAATTTCAGTTGATACAGATTTCTACCCAAAGTCACATCTGGCCATTTCTCAGAACAAACATCCATCCCATGTCTCCACACAGCGACACAACCATGCAAACACACAATTAAGAGAGATCAAACCAGAGTAAGTATTGTGCTGTCACACAATATGGCATATTCAGGTAAAATATTAAATATTCAAGTTAAACAAAGGAAAAACAGCAGCTGATTTACAGAACAATGGGAGAAAATATGCAATATGTTTGAATGTACAGCAACATCTGGGTATAGCTAAAGCGTGTGCAAGTGCACCTTAACATCTGAGAGACTAATGATAATCCGATAAGAAATGCAAAAAATACAGCAGCCAATTTACACAACGATGTGAGAAAAAAATGTGCAATATGCATGATTGTACAGGCAACACCCAGAGTAGCATAAAAACATGTGACATTAGCATCTGAGAGACAGTGTAAATGAATCATGATCAGAACTTGTGCAACCATTAGCAGGTTGTAAACCCTTCTTGAGTTTGTTGTGAGCAACAGAGATTATAAAGTCTAACAGCAGAAATTAAGGACTTTAGGTGCTTAATGCTCACCTAAACGTTTTTTGCCAACCGCCAATAAAAATCAAGAAGAAGAAGAAGAAGAAGAAGCAGGTGTTAGGGGGACAGCAGAAAGCAACAACAGAGACAGACTGAAGAAACACCATGAGTGCAGAACTTGAACATAAAGAAACAAACACTATTAGAATCATAGTGTTTGAAAAAGCAAAATATTATATTCAAGATCATTTGGTGAGTGTTTGGAGTTTATTTCTTCCTAAAAGCCTCAAACTGAAGGTGTAATTTATTCCAAAAACCACTTAACACTGACCTCCTGCAAATTATCAGGATTATTTAGTGTGCCATCTGAAAGTATTCAAATTTTCCACATTTTGCCACAAAACATCAAACTTGATTTTGTTTAAATGGTATTTTATGTTGAACACAAACACATAGTAGTGAAAATATGTAAAGAAACAAATAAAAATTTGTAAAGCAAAGAAAACACATTTTAGTTAGTCCCCCAGTGTCAATACTTTGTGGATGCTCCTTTTCCTGCAGGTACAACAGCAAGTCTTTTTTTGCATAACAGTTCTGCAAAATCTTTTTCACAAAATAGCTGAAGCTCAGATTGCATGCCACAAAGGTCGTGACTTTGACTGGGCCATTCTAACATGGGAAAGATTTTCCTCCAGGATTGCTCACAACACGTCATTATTTTTCCTCCACATATACTGTCTTAGCAGTGTGTCCCGCAGGAATTTGGTTATGCGAGGCGGGGGGGGGGGGGGGGGGGGGGGGGGTGATGGACGACACGTTGTCCGCGGACCGACTCCCGGGGGGGGGGGGGGGGGGGTGGACGACACGTTGTCCACGGACCGACTCGCAGAGCGTATCCATGTGTTTTTTTCCCCGCCATTCACGCACGCGCGAAAGCAACAACAACAAACCGCGTGTTAACGTCACTTTTTTTTTTTTTTTTTGGAATGTTGGCGAGGCGGTAGCGTGAGTTTGCCGAGGCGGCCGCCTCGCCAAGATAGCGCTGCGGGAAACCTGGTCTTAGTGTCCGACCAGAGCTTCTTCTCTGACTTGTTTCCTCTTTCTCTTACGAGCTCCAAGCTGGACCTTGTAAAGGCGTTCCCCCCTACTCTACCAAAAAGACAACATTTGTAAAAGTTCACAAATGATTGTTGTCCAAATAACAGATTGGCGCTCCTGCTTCAACTGTTTGTGTCGGAACCAAAAACGGTTCGGTCCAATCGCGTTGCAGTATTGTGGTTTAAGGCGGGACAAACCGGTGCGACGAAAGCAAGAGCTGGAGCCGGACCATCATAAACAATGGCAGTGCAGGGGGACGCACGCATAGCTGCTGCTATCACATCTGTTTAATCCGCTATTTCATATTTGGAAAAAAAGAACAGCAAAGTGGTTGTGCTTTGGAATGACGTCTGCTGCTTACGTTTTAATTTGATACCGTGATTGGCTAAAACCAACCTTTGGTAGGCGGGCACTAGGAGTCGCTTCGCCCAATCAGCTCAGAGATTTCTACTGAATCTCCCTGCTTTCCCCAAATGGATTCACATGGAGCAGTCCCAGATTGATAATATGTAGAAATAGAGTGCTACACATTATCAGTCTGGCTGGCCAGGTTAGAATGTGCAAAATCCTTCTTGAGTTTTGGATCTACGATTATTTACTAATCCATTTCCTACAAAAACTCTGACAATATTTAATTAAGATTGATTGATTGATTTTATTTTAGTGTCATGCACCATATGTGCCCAGCCCACATTGGCTTATAAGACACTACACACAAAAACTTACAAAAACATAATAGCCACATCCAAGTCACAGGTGCTATAAAATTTCAATACATCTTTAGGTGACTATACTCAACAAGGATACAGCACTGGTTGTAATTCTATCCCAAGCTTTACAAATAAAAGTAGCAAATGCAAAAATATACCTGTCATACATCCCACTAAGAATTTTATCCTCAGGCACATCTGCATTACATCTGTTATACATTTAGATAAGGAAAATCAATATACAGGCGACAGTAAAAGACAAACTGATATTCATCTTCCACCACATTAATTTCACAGAAAACAAAGAGTCTCTCCTCTATAAATTAAAGTATTACTGGCTTAATTTATTGTTGAGCCGGTAAAAAGAGAAAGTTGTCTTTGATATTTAGTCTTTCCAAGAAATTTGCTTTTTGCCTTCACTACGCTTGACATTTTGGCTTGGACACCGCTCGTCTCTCTTAGTTGGTTTGCAGTTGAGCCGAACTCTTTCATTTTCAGACTATGGATCAAGCCGAGCTCTGGGAGAAGCTCAAAGCTTCGGATATTGTTTTATCTAACTCTGCTTTAAACCTCTCTGCAGCTTTCCCTCCGACATGTCCGCCGTGTTCCTTGGCCTTCATGATGCAGGTTGTTCAATTCAATTCAATTTTGTTTATATAGCGCCAATTCATGAAACATGTCATCTCAAGGCACTTTAAAAAGTCAAATTCAATCAGATTATACAGATTGCTCAAAAAATGTCCTATATAAGGGAACCCAGTTGATTGCATCAAAGTCTTGACAAGCAGCATTGACTCCTCCTGGAGAAGCGTAGAGCTACAGGGAGTGTCGTCTGCATTGTCCATGGCTTTGCAGCAATCCCTCATACTGAGCAAGCATGAAGTGACAGTTGTTATTCTCTAACAAACCTCTGAGGCCAGAAACATAACTCCATGCACTAGAAACATCCTTTATCGTATTGTCCCTCAGTTGGAAATCAATTAGATGTAGAGATCGACCGATCTCTACATCTGATAATAACCGATGCCAATTATTCTGACATCAGTCTCACCGATACCCGAGAAGTGCGGCAGATTTTTTTTTTCTTAGGACCGATATTGTTTTTTCCTTCCTCCATTTACATGATAAAAATAACAATGATACAATTTTTTACAGAAGTCTCAAAACTTGATTCTAAACCAGCTAATATTACCAATCAGCTTCAAACTGCAGTTTGAAAAGTACACAGGTGAAACATGCGTCACGACTCTTATGGCAGCATTTGGTTTTGTTGCAACGTGAAAAGAGCTTCTCTAGTTCAATGGGTAGAAGGAGAAGAAAAAACACTGACCACCACTGCAGTGTATGGACATTATTTTATGTAAATTTAGATGCCGTATGCCCAGTGATTGGTAATTACTTTTACGTGGATACATAATTCTCCATAGGAACACCAGCTGTCGATCAGACGTGGGTTTTTAGATGCAGAAACAGACACACGTTGATGTTTCCTCCTGCTCATAGTGAGAGAGCAACAGACTTTCAAAGGCCAGATTCAGCTAGATTAGACTTAAAACTACATCAAAAGTTGAAAATGTACCCTTGTTGTTGTTGGCACCCAGTCTTGCTATATTACCAGCCACTCTTTACAAGGCATGGAGTGGCAACGTATGCGCTTTACGTGATCTCAAGGCATGGCTACTGAATACGCTAACGAATCGGTATTGGCCGATATGTGCATGCGTATCATCCGATACGATACAGGAAAAAATATCGGCCAAAAATATCAGCCGACCGATATATCGGTTGACCTCTAATTAGATGTATTGTTTAGGCAGTTGGTTGTGCCAGGTTGTATGTCGGGGCATCATAGTAGAGGGGACTAAATAGAAATAAATATACGCCTGTCAGACTTTTTTGTAAAAATTTGAATGCCACTAGAAATCTTTTTTTTTTTTTACTTGGAAACATTACTGTACTTTGTGTTGGTCTATCACAGAATATACAGATTTATGCATAAGTACTAGGGCTGTCAATCGATTAAAAAAATTAATCTAATTAATTACATACTCTGTAATTAATTAATCTAAATTAATCGCATATAATTTTTGCTGTGAAAGTATTTAAAATATTTAAATTCAAATGTTTCAATGAATAATCAGCATTAGATACATTAAAGTGCTGTTTTCAACAGCAGACAAACTGAACTAACATCAACAGGAAATGTCAACTGAAATGATAATAAAAAAGATAACCTGAATTTAACAGACGTCAACATATTCCAATTTTTTTTAAATTAATTAATCGAAATTAACGCGTTATTTTGACAGCCCTAATAAGTACCAATCTTCTTTAAAGTCAAATCCTAAAGCAGATTCTAAACTAGATGCTATAGATATAAATAACCCTTCTGCTCAAGTTTGGCTTGAGCAGATTTTTTTTTTTTTTTATAAGTAAACTGTAAAATATATTAAGTTACATGGTAGACAGGAACATCCAAACTACATTCTTATTTAGTTAAACTTGCTTTTGTTGCATTATTTTGAAAGAAGTTGCAGCTCTTTGCCCCTGGTTGTAACTGAATCACACCCTCACAGACAGATGTGGTTTTCCTCTGATTGTTTTTTCTAGTACACAACTAAATCCTGTCTGGGATCCACTCTTCATACAACGTAACTCACAGTCAGGAATCTCATTACAATTTCAAACGTAAACAAATTATATTCCTGGCTGCATGTCGGGCTCCTGTACAGCTGAGTAATTGGGTTTCCGAGGCCAGAAAGAGCAATGCCTCTGAGAGCACTGGTTTGTATCTTTCAGCGGCCTGCCCGGTTCGGGGCCTTCGTTTTCCCAGCGATGTGTTTCTGGTTTAGTTACACCTGTTGATGATTTCAAAACAGACAAGAAATTGATTCCAGACATTTCGTTTCATGCTTCCCGGTTCTTTCCAGGCATCTTTCAACATCTCTGGAGCAGCTCGGAGAATGTTTGTGCCCACGGGAATCCAACTGAGCTCTAAGGTAATTTTTAATGATTCCGTTGGATTTCCAGGAAAAGTTTGATCTTAATTGTTGCGAAAATATTTTGAAGCTTCTGAACAAAATCAATTCTCAACATGAAGAGAGGAACTGTTGTGTCTGTGTGCTCAGGGTGTTGTGAAACAGTTTTGCCAGAACCTCCACCTGGACTACAGCAGGAGGATGAACTCTCCCATCTGCCCGACAGTCCACCACTGGAACGTTCCTCTGGCCCCGTCGGGCCCTTGGCCTCATCCTCTCCGACTGAAGACCCGCCAGATAGCGTTATTTCTGCACCAATCCGGCGCCTGGATCCATACCTCATCCCACAGGTAGCCTTTCCAACAGATGAGCTGGTATAAAGAAAGCTGCTTTTATTAAGAGCCAACCAATAGGAGAGCAGAGATGTGATCCAGCAGCAATATGGGGCCAGCTCATGCTTTCTGCTGTTTGTTCAGCTAATTCTGACTATGGGTAGGAGGTTTGTGAGTATGAAGCTGCTGAGCTCAAAACTGACTTGGTAAATGTTTTGAATTGATACAACCCAAAAAACTGTTTCTTCTTTTAAAGTTTTGTTGAACTATTGGAGTTTTTTCCCATGTGGAAACCACAAGTATAATTAAGTTCAGCCTAGAAAACATGACAACGCCACATCCCCCTATGAGCTGTTTTTTTTTGTGTATTAAATAAGGTGGTTGTTGAAACCACGGTAATTAAAAAAAAAAAATCAAGCATTTACCTCCCGCAGCTGCTGACTTTGTATTTGCAGATACATCATAGATAAAAAGTACAACTACTTTTCATTGGACTTTATGAATCAGGATTCAAGTGAAGAAAAGATATTCTACTCAGTAATTAAATGGGCTTAGACAATATTTGTGGAAGATGATGCATTTTTGTGTTTTTCCTCCATCCTCCAGCCTCAGTTAGCGTGTTAGATGAGGATAATTGCGAGAGGCTAGTTAGAAGAAGTCTGAATAATTCTGGCTTGTTAGGAAGGATTATAGAAACTGGCTACAAGTTACTCTTGCTGTACAGGCAACATAGGCTGAACTTGATTATTTTACCACACAGGTTTTCCATTTTGGCTCCGTTTTTGTGCTGTACACAATGAAGGTGCTTTGTCCTTCATAAAAGCATTTACCCCTCGATTATGTGAGCTTTCAGCTGGTGTGGGTCTTTCTGCAGAGCACTTTGTCCCTTCTTGACACTTTTGGAAACATTCCCTTCGCTTTGCTTGGATGAACTCTCTTTCACCCTCTGCAATGTCCAGCTTGATGCTGAACCTATCTGGGTGCAGCATATACATTTTATATATATATATATATATATATATATATATATATATATATATATATATATATATATATATATATATATATATATATATATATATATATATATATATATATATATGTATATGTATATATATATATGTATATATATATATATATATATATATATATATATATATATATATGTATATGTATATATATATATATATTATAAAATGTATTTAGTATTGTTTGACCGAACATTGTCTTTGCAGACGACAGACCCTTGTAGTTACCTTGTTGATTTAAATTCCCCCTCCCCTTCTATTTCCCAGTATCACCCCCTCTTCTCCACCTCTCCAAACTGTGTCTGTGTTCAGCAGGGACCCGACAGGCGGCCCATGTTTGTTTGCCCCCTGGTCTTTCCTGATTTTCTGACCAGCAGATTCCGGTCAGCTCTAATCTACCCGTTAGGCAGTTTATCAGCTAGAAACCCCATTTGACACACATGCTTCCACTTTTCTGTTTGTTGCCTCCCACTGACGTCGGCTTAATTCGGACAATTTTGCCTCCATTAGGCTGCATTTCAAGCTGCGGGGCTCAGGTAATGCAAAGCATTTCCCCCCTCTTGCTTTGGTTGCTAGGAAGTAGAAGAGTCTCAATTGCAGCCATTTCCTCGCCAGTGTACCGAGAGGTCCTATTATCGCCGTTTAGGTCAGGGCAATTCGTGTCATTACAGGCAGCCAACTTCCCTCCATCGAGGTAATGAATTAGCCCAACCTATTTCGGCTGTATGATTGCAGTTGCCAGGGGAGATGAGTATGAAGTGGGGGGATAATTATGGTATGTATCCCTGAGCGGATGTGTGTGCTGCTGTGGGCCAGCCACGGGGGCGGTTTCCACACTTGTGTAATGGCTTAATGTAGCTGCTGACAGGCGGCCGGGCAATATGGAAAGGTGCTACTGTGCTCTGCTTGTGGACTGTGACTGACGTGTCGAACCATGCCAACCTGTTTCAGCCCCGTGGCTCATTTACTTCAAATGACTCAATCCAACTTCCAAGACTTATTTCTGTTTAGAAAGGCACACCAGGGGAAATAATATGTTCTTTTTTAGGGTAATTTATTTGGTAATTGAGGGTAACTTTATTTTATCGGGCAACAATAAATTTGGCTCAAATTTAATTAGGACCTCCAATTCTCTTCAAGCTGTTGAGAGAGGCAGGGAAACTATTAACTCTTGGAACATTTATGAATTACCTCTACAATAAAAAAAGACTTTGCTTGTGTGGCTCATTTATAAACGGAAAGTAATGACCAACAGATTTTATTCTTTTACACCAACTTCTGGGGATGGGGTAGAATAAAATAAACTGCCTATAAACCTGGATTGACATATCCCTTAATGCCTTTAAAAATTTGAATGAGCAAGTTTTATTTTTTGAGTGTGCGTGTGTGTCCTGTCCAGGGACCATAAACCAACAGTATGGTGGGGCTGGTTCCCTTGCAGTGTCAGCGCAGATTTGCATTAAACATGGGGAACACAGAATATTCTACATGTTTACTATATGAACCAGATGGTTCAGGCAATGTAGAGGTCAGCGCAGGACACTTATGAATAAGATCGGTGGAAAGGAAAAGGGTTGGTCATAAATATAAATAAAACAACAACAAAAAACAAAGAAAGAAACCATGTTCTCACTGGCCATTTTATTAAGTACCCCTTGCACTACCGGCTTTAACAACGTGTCAGTGTTTTTGCTCCAAAGCTTTGGTCCACTCTGACAGGATGGCACCACAATATTGCTGAAGATTTGTCTGCTGCATAGCCATGTTGCATATCGCCCATTCCACCAAATCACAAAGCTACTGCACAAAAGTGGGATCTTTTGACTGCGGGGGAATTTGGAATATAGTGAACTGAGTGTTATGTTCAATATATAGGAACATTTTTGACCAATCTGTATAATCTGACCCAATCTGTATAATATGATTGAACTTGACTTTGTAAAGTGCCTTGAGATGACATGTTTCATGAATTGGCGCTATATAAATAAAATTGAATTGAATTGAATTGAATAAAAGATTGAGGTGATTTGAGCTTTGTCACATGGTGCATTATCAAGCTGGAAGTAGCCACCAGAAGATACACTGGTGATAAAGAGCTGGACGTGGCCAACAATTCTCAATTGGTGCTGAGGGTGGCTAAAATGTGTTAAGAAAATATCCAACGTGGGACGATTGTTGGTTAATGGTTAATTAGATTAAAGTTTTATTCCATCCGATAAATTCCGCTTAGACGGACCTTCTCTCAGTGTTGTAATATGGCCTGCATCCACACGAGGGCGCTGTTGGTCATTCTGAAGCGGAGCCAGTCCGTCATGGCGGAGGCAACATGAAGCAGTCCAAATGGAGTCTGGTGTGGGATTATTTTTGCACTGTTCAATGACTACAAGGATGCAAAATGCTCTTTATGTGGTTCAGTTTTTAAATGCTCCTTATTGTCAGCTAAACGGCTCCATTCACCCGGGCTGCGTGGCTGAGCAGAGTCAACTTCTCAACCATGAGTCACCTATGTGTTCAGAAGGCAAGGATGTGATGACAGAAAAGTGGAGGGCGTTATGCGAAAAATGGTAACATATTTTCTATCATGACATGATGCCATGTTTCTATTCAGTAACCTAATAGGTTACTGTTTTGTTATATTTTATAAACATGTCCATGTTTCATAATGTGTGAGAAAACCACAATTTCTGTTTATTCAATACAGTTGGCACAATATACTGTTAAAATATAATGCTGTGCCGCTTGTAAAATTCAGCATATTGTAAAAAACATTTGCCCTTCACGTTAAGGAAAGTCCCTCTTGATACAAGAGAAAACTTTGGTTTTTAAGAAAATGGCTGCTTATCAATTAGTCGTTAGTCAATCAATATGCTCAATCAACTTTAGATTAACTCATTAATTTATGACTTGCATCCCTGCTCCCACACCTAACTCAGAATTGCACACAACAGATGGCGGATCAGGTAGGATTTAAGGACTAGGTTCAGTGCTATGGTAGCTTAACAAAGAGACCAATGTTTTCTGTAGTTGGGTCGGTTCGAGGCTGTTTGGCATTCATACCGAAAGTAAACCGCAGCAGAGTCCGTTTGGAAGCGGACGAAGACCACCTTGGTCTGGTTGTTTGGTCCGGACCAGAATTGGCTTGAGTGTATTCACGACTGTACAAAAGGTCTGGACCAAGGGAGGAAATTAACTTTGAAGGGGACCAAATGTGGCAGGTGTGAACACACCCTAAATTGCAGGTGTTAGTGCATGCTCAATCCCTAGATTTTTGCTTGCTCTTTATTTAGCGTTAACAATCTATACTTCCTTTTGACTTGACAGCAAAAAACTAATTCAATTCAATTAAATTTTATTTATATAGCGCCAATTCATGAAACGTGTCATCTCGAGGCACTTTACAAAGTAAAAATCAATCATATTATACAGATTGGTCAAAAATGTTCCTATATAAGGGAACCAGTTGATTGCTTCAAAGTCCCGACAAGCAGCATTCACTCCAGGAGAAGCGTAGAGCTACAGGGAGAGTCGTCTGCATTGTACATGGCTTTACAGCAATCCCTCATACTGAGCAAGCATAAAGCGACAGTGGAAAGAAAAACCACCCATTAGCGGGAAGTAAAAACCTCCAGCAGAACCGGGCTCAGTATGAACGGTCATCTGCCTCGACCGACTGGGGGTTACAGAAGAGACACAACAAGAGAGACAAACAAGCACAGAAGCACACATTGATCCAGTAATCTGTTCTACATTAGATGGTAATAGCAGGTGATCTGTCTTCTCTGGATGATGTCTCGGATAACAGAACGCCAGACCAGGTGTACCTACTATGAAGAAAAAAAAGAGAGAGAACAAAAAGTTATAAGCAGAAATTATGACAAGCAATGCATAATTGAAGAACAGTAGAACTCGATAGAGTGAGAAAAATAGATCCTGATGTCCTCCAGTAGTCTAAGCCCATAGAAGCACATCCCCATAGGTAGGTCAGGGCAACATAAGCCACTCTAGTTATAAGCTTTGTCGAAAAGGAAAGTTTTAAGATTAGTCTTTAAAGTAGACAGGGTGTCTGCTTCACGGACCAAAACTGGGAGTTGGTTCCACAGGAGAGGAGCCTGATAGCTAAAGGATCTGCCTCCCATTCTACTTTTAGAGACTCTAGGAACCACCAGCAGACCTGCAGTCTGAGAGCGAAGTGCTCTGTTAGGAACATACGGGGTAATCAGAGCTCTGATATATGATGGAGCTTGATTATTAAGGGCTTTATACGTTAGAAGAAGAATTTTAAATTCTATTCTTGATTTAACAGGAAGCCAATGAAGAGAAGCTAAAATTGGAGAAATATGATCCCTCTTGTTGATTTTCATCAGAACTTTTGCTGCAGCATTTTGGATCAGCTGAAGACTTTGAACTGCATTTTGTGGACTTCCTGATAGTAAAGAATTACAATAGTCCAGCCTTGATGTAACAAATGCATGGACTAGTTTTTCAGCATCGAATGATGTTTCATTTATTGTAAATGAATCCAGACAGTAAGGGGTTAAAGTAGCAGCTTTTATTCAAAATGATGTACTTCATACATGTGTTTACAAAATAGAATTAGTATGCAAGCTTTCACTAATTTGTTAAAGGAAACATGAAGGCCAGAAAACTGGGGAGTGCGGCTCACAACTAAATCACAAGTGCAATGCATGCTCGTGGCTGGAAGAGCTGAGCAGGGGAGGGGTGGGTTGTTTTCTGAATGGGATGTCGAGCGCTGCAATAGGAACCATGCCAAAATAAAAGGCTTCACCAAACAAAGAGACCGACAGGAAATAATGCCGGTCGAGGCTTGTTGGACCATCTATGGGCTCCTTTCCAAGCCCCTGTAACCAGCTATAAGTCTCTTTATAGGGACAGCTCTGAACAGGGGGCCCTGTCAGGGGGCAGGAACTTTTACATTTCTGCTTGAATGCGATCTTAGCCCAAGGCTGAGTTCAGAGTGCACTTTCCAGTCATTTCATCTAACTACTTTGTGGGTTTGATAGGCTGGCAGCAGAGCTCGAGACCCGAGATGATAATCAGATTTTTTATAAGGAGTCCTGTTTGAGGTGGGAGAAATGCACAAAACCTTCTAACTCGGGAACTGTTTGTGTGCATGCACATGTGCACATTTAATTTCTGGCTCTCAAGCATTCCTTTTGCTTTCTTTCTCCATCCTGCAGCTCATATATCATGTCAGCATGAGGAGGGGGAAAAAGTGATTATTTCACAACACAAACACCATGTGTCTGGTTAATCCACATGGCTGTCATTCTGCTCTGCGTTTTACTTCACGGCTCCAACAAAAACTCCCACCTTTGGCAATCATCAGAATTTGTTACAACCTAAACAGTCTCACTTGTTTACTCAAGTTCCGTTTAAAATACATTTTGTTTCGGTAGGAATATGAACGCCGTCTGATGTACCTTCACTATATCTAGCTGTCGAAAGAGTTGGAGCGTGTTTGCGCAGTAATCCAGCGTCGTCCCTCAAACCTTACTGGAACTGAACCAAGTCTTCTTACAGACTTTCCACATCACAGTCCCTCAATGGTTTTGATCAGCAGATGAAAGGAACTTTGTCGATTTGATGAAAAAAAAGAAGCTTGCAGCCTCATGCTACGACAAAGTTACTCTTTTTCAGCTGCAGAACGGCCCATTTGCAGAGCAGCTGTATATCTTACCAGAGATCAGCACTAAGCCAAACTTTCATCCTGTCGCTGCTGGTTTAAGCCACTGTTGGTGGTGTCCTGCCAATTGGCACCAAAAAAAACAAAAAAACTGTACTGGAACCTTAACACTGCCACCTGCTGGTCTTCAATGTATCTTAAGTTTTCTGAGAATTTATAGTGCCTTGCAAAAGTTTTGAACCGTTTGAAAGTTTTCACTTAAAAGTGACAAGTCTCAATGTATTTTGTATTGGTCCAACTTAGTAGTACATAATTGCAAAGAGAAAGAACATTATATGGGATTTTAAACACTATTTAAGAATGATTATCTGAAAAGTGAGGTGTACATTGGTGTTCAGCCCTCTTTGACTTTATCCCCTCCCCTCAAAAATTGAATCCAGCGCATAAAGTTGTTATCAGAGTACATCTAATAGTAAATGGAGTCTACCGGTGTTGCTTAGTGTACAATTTCTTGTTCTGTGAAGGTCTCAGAGTTTTTTTGGTGATCATTATTAAATAAATAATAAATAAATTGAACTTTATTGATCTCACAATGGGGAAATTCACTTCTGCATCTTAACCCATCCCCTTGGGGAGCAGTGGGCTGCCACTGTGCGGCGCCTGGGGAGCAATTGGGGGTTAAGGGTCTTGCTCAGGTACCCAGAGTGCAGGCAGTGGGGATCGAACCAGGTACTTGCAACCTTCTGCGCTAACCATTAGGCCCCACCTCCCCCTAGAACAAAGGACCGCGGGTCGGAGTCAGATCCGCGTCGAGGACTAAGGCCTCCGTACATGGGTCGCGCTACCCGCTGCGCCACCAGCGCGCCCAATGAACAAAGATTCTCATGAAGACGAAGGAAAACAATATCCAAAGCTTTTAACATCTAATGGAGCCATTGTTCATCTGAAGATGGAAGGTATTACTGTCCCTCTTCACTGACATGTTTGCTTTTTTCCTTGTAACGAAGTCATCTGACTCCTGATCTCACATTAATTTATATTTTTTTGATGATGTAAAATGTTTTAAATTTGCCACGAAAAACATAATTTTACATACAGAGCTGAACTCAGGTAGCTAATCTTGTAATGACCCGTAATATAGCACAACTACCACTGAAGCGCTGGATTAAGGTTTTCATTTGATTTAATAAATTCATTGATCTGGATGTCCTTTTTTATAGCTGAAATAGACACATGGTTTTAGCAAAGTGCTATATAAAACAAGCATTATGTTTAAAACGAACTGTAGTTCCGTTTAGTAGGTGCAGACCTCAACTTTTATGGAAAGTTAAGAGTGAGATTATGTTAATTTTCGGGGTGGTAGGGTTAGTTGCTCGTTTTTGCTGTCATGACAACTGGACGCTGGAAAAGCGGATCCAGTCAACTCTGTATAATTTTTAAGTGACTAGACATCTAGACATAGAAGTGAAGATATTTCACTTCCATGAAAAATTGAAAGAGGAGTGTCAACACTTTATTATTCTGTTTGTGGGTCAAAACAGAAAACAACACAGCTGTTCTCCCGTGATTGTTTCAACATACCAAGACTGCCTAATATGAGGAGAATCACTTCTGTTTAAACTCCATTCACAACATTTACGCTCAATATGGCACCTTCTCAACAATTAAATGGCTCTGTGGTCATTTCCAGATTTCTGACAAAAATACAGTTTGTTCTGATTGTCACTCATCTCCAGATATTCTGTCTGCTGCAACAAAAACTTCACCTTCCTGAGTCCTTTCCAGCTGTCTGTGGTATTTTTGTTAAATATATTTTGTTTCTGGATAAACCGGCATGAATGGATCAAATTAAACAGACACCAGATGTACAAATGATCACTAAATAAAGTAATAAAGTAGTTTTAAGTTCTTGCTGGTATTATTTACACTCCTTTTTTTAAGAATGGAGAACTGCTTTTTTATTTTATTTTATTAAAAAGTACCACTCATACAGAGTGCCTCAAGGCTCCATGCTTGGCCTCTTCCTCTTTCTCTCTCTACCCCATCCCTTTGGGGTCAGTTATAATAAACCAGTGTTTAGCCTTCTTTTTTAGGCAGAAGACAGTCACACTTTTAAGACACTAAAAAGGAAAATAGTTGTTCTAAAAATAAACTTCCCGCGTGCATTGCAGAAATGATGGATGTCAGCAAAGTTGATGTTTGGGTGCATTGATGTCTCTAACATTAGTGTTGACCTGGGACCTTGAAGTCAGTATCTGACACATACTGCTTCAGACCTGAAAGTAAGACTTGAGAATAGTCTTAACTTTGATGCAGAGTTAAAATCTGTGGGCCGACTTTTTCAAACTGAGGCATCTGACTAAAGATTTTAATCTATGCTTTAATTACAACTTGCTTAGATTACTGCACTCCACTTTACTCTGGGCTTAACAAAACTCCAGTGGCTTGACTGCAGCTGGTACAAAATGCTGCTGCTCTCCTTTTAACTTGTTCCAGAAAATGAGAGCACATTTCTCCAGTTTTAGCAGCAATTCATTGGCTAGTGGTTCACATTCAGTTTGATTTTAAAATTCCGTTATTTTTCTTTAAATGTCTTCATGGTCTTGCTTTCCACTATGTGCCAGACCTGATTCATCTGCACACTCCCTCTCGTTTGCTCAGGTCTGCAGATACGTTTTTATTAGTTGTTCGAAAAGAGTGCAAAGAGATAACTGTCTCTGTCTCTGTCGTTGAACAAAACTCTGGATTCAAGCTTTACATATCAGGCAGGCCATTTCAGTTTCTGTGTTTAATGTTCTCTTAAAACAGATCTTTTTTTGGCCTTTAACCCAGTTTGAGATGTTAGCTTTTGAAGTTTTAGTCTGTTTTACATTTTGCCCGCTTTAACTGTTTATTCTGTTTTGAATTACTAGTTTTTAGATTGTATAAATAATGTTGAGTTGAGAATATTAGCTTTTTAAAGGGGGAAATAGGGTTGTTTTGCAAACAGTTCTTCAAAAACAGCTCAAAAACCTAACACAATCTTTTTTCCTGACTTTAATAACAAATTATTGTAGTTGATTATAAAAAAGAACAATCTGAATTATCAGATTTTATGTGTGAGAAATGCCATGCGTGGCATATGTGCGTGCAAAGTCAGGGAATTGCATGTGTCACACGCTCATTGCGTGAGAGTTGAGAGCCCTGAATAGGTGGTAGCACTAAAATTACCCGGGAGGCTAGTAGCGCTATGCTAGCGGACATTTAAGCTCTATCTGGTCGTAATGAGCGAACCAGACAACACAAACATTAATGTCCCATCAGTGTATAAAACCCTTATAGAAATAAAGTGTAAGTGTCAATGAAATAATTTCATTCTTGGAAAAAAATGTATGTTTTTTCTAACAGTTAAGGTAATGTATTTAAAATTGTTTGGTTCACGTTTTGAGATTTGTGTAAAATGATTGTATTTTATTTCATGTCGAGCTATTGTTTGTTGAAAGTTATTGCGAGATTTGCGTATATGTGAAAGGCTGCGAGATTTGAATAAACAGAGAAGGAGCAGAAGCCTGGAACAGAGCTACGTGTAGCAGCCTCGTGTTTCCTGTAGCTGTCAAGGTATTTGTAGTTATGTTTGTAATATTTTGTAAATGTATTGGTTATGGTGTTTTAATTACTTAATATTTTAATTTAGAGTGGACGATGAAGTATTAATCTGTTAAAGACCTCCGAAGTGGCAGGCGGTCACGAGGTAACTTTTGTTAAAGCACGTGTCACCTGACTGTCTGTAAATGTATCTATATCTAAAGCTTTGTCTTTTATTTCTATAGTTTTCACGGCGTTTAATAAAGAGCCCGTCTAAAGGAAGCCGTGCCAGTGTTGTCACTTTGGAGTTACATAAAGTTTGTTATAACCGTAAATCACATCCGAACACATCAGCAAAGCTTTGTTACAAGAATGCTAGCGGGGCTGCTTGGCCTGCTAGCTCCAGGTTTTAAACCTCAGGCAAAGCTTAAAACAAAACAGTAAAAACCATTAAAAATAAACCATTTGACTTTCCCTGCCTAACTCTGCCAAACATTTCTGTGCTCCTGTGTCAGTTCGGTTGACATTGGGCCGTCCGTTTGGAAGAAGCTGCTCCAGGGTGAAGCTTGTTGTCTGGCTTTGGTGACAAGGCAGCCAGGATGATAGCAGTTCAGGCCGGCTGGTCTGTGAATTTCGGCCTGTGATCAAAAGGGTCCTTCCTGGATTTCCAGTGGTCTGAGTTCGTCCTGTGAAGTGGGGCTGCAGCGTGGGGGTCTCTGCACACCTGCAGGATTATGGACTCCTCTCTCCTTGAGGGTCCACAGGGTCCACAGGCAAAGACAGCAAAATGTTGTTTTGTATGCACTCTGTACATACAAAATGACAAAGTTTGTCTAAGTCTAAAGAGAAAGATAAATCCGAGGGGGCTTGGTACATAGCAGTGTTGGCAGCCCCTATCGTGATGGGCGGTCCCTTGATGCCTGTAAAAGTCTCACATTTCAGTGGCTTTAAACTTACAGTCTGATTTTATTTTCCATGGCTGTTGCACAATAAGGCTTTAAATATACGGTTTAATGAAAGCAGGGTTTGACCTTCAGAGAAGACGACGCTGGTATAGCAGCTTGATGGGTGCTTCCACAAGCTGATGGTAAAATAAGACAATTTCATGTGGTTGGGAGGCATTGTTTTTGTTGTGCCGCAGTTCTGCGCAAATTAGTACAGCTACTCGCTGCATGATAGGGATGCAGCATGTCTTTGTGGTTATAGCAAATAAGAAAGAAAGAAGAGCATGAGTGTGTTTGTAGATGTGAGCTTCAAACCTCTTGGGACAATTTTAAAACCACACTTTAAATTTCAAAAGACTTCTTTGGCAAATGTTTGTTGTAACGAGGGAATTATGTGTTTGAGCGTGGCCAGTAAACAAAAACTTTCTGATGCAGGAAACAAAACAGTTTCCCATGAGCTATTGAACCTCATTATGATGCATGGCATTCACAGGAAGGGAACAATATATTCCCATAACCAAAGCAAAAGAGGATTACTCAACTCCATTCAAAAGATCATCAACAGTCTCAAATATCCCAAAACGTGTTTCTAATGTCTGCAGAAAACACAGAAATAAATAACTTATTACTTTCAGAAGCTAAGAAGGAAATTGGCTGATTCCTCTGAGAAAATACCTGACTCAGCATTCGGGTTACATTTGAAATAACGCCGGAAAACCAATATGAATTTTAAAATCAAACGTTAAAGATGGTCACTATCAAGGATCCTGCATTTCCTAATCTGGTTATCTTCCTGTTCCTTCTCCTTCAAAGGTATCCACACATTAGGATCTTCTGCTGCTGTCTGGCCCTGTCCCAAACGTCCTCCTAGTTCACGCCAAACCTCTGCTGCACATTTGTCGGACTTTTAAACTACAGCACCAGGATGGGGGGGAAGCAAGCATAAACACTTCCTGGCCCAATGAATATTGTCCTCCCCTCAATAATGAGACAGTGGGAAATGTTCAAATGTGTAATCACTTTAGCTTCTCTGGACAATATTATCTAAACACCTTCCACATTATAACAAATGTGTAAAGCCATTGGTTTCTACTATATTCATGCAGTTTCAAAATGTTTTGGGACAGTTATTAATAACAAGTATGCTTACATTGTGGACATTTACAGGAGCTGCAATAATAATTACACCTCTTGTACTTGTTCGTATTTTGAAACATCACGACCAAAAACGTCTTTGTATTTGAATTAAATTTAATTGAAATTGAATTGCTTTGTTTTCCCCTGTGGGGGGCATTACGTTTCAGTGCGACCCATCAAGAGAAAGACATGCATAGGAGACAGGTTCACTGAGGCCACGCTACCTTTTCCAAGGCCCTGCCTTTTACAGAGTATAGAGAAGGAATACATTGGGATGGTTGATGGGGGAAAAAAGAGAGTGCAGTTCTCGCTCTGTCTCTTAGGGGGACAGTAGGAGGCAGATATAAAACCCACAGCACAAAAAAAAGCAACATACACTCACTGGCCACTTTATTAGGTACACCTTTCTAGTACCGGGTTGGACCTCCTTTTGCCTTCAAATTGCCTTAATCCTTCGTGGCATAGATTCAACAAGATACTGGAAACATTCCTCAGAGATCCTTTGGTCCATATTGACATGACAGTATCACGCCGATGCTGCAGATTTGTCGGTTGCACATCCATGATGTGAATCTCCCGTTCCACCACATCCCAAAGGTGCTCTATTGGATTGAGATCTGGTGAGTGTGTGACTCATCGTCATGTTCAAGAAACCAGTCTGAGGTGATTTGTGGTTTATGACGTGGCACGTTATCCTGCTGGAAGTAGCCATCAGAACATGGTACACTGTGGTCATAAAGGGATGGACATGGTCAGCAACAATTCTCAGGTATGCAGTGGCGTTGACACAATGCTCGATTAGTACTAAGGGGCTCAAAGTGTGCCAAGAAATTATCCCCCACACCATTACACCACCCTGAACCATTGATACAAGGCAGGATGGATACATGTTTTCATGTTGTTGACGGCGAATTCTGACCCTACCATCCGAATGTCGCAGAAGAAATCAAGACTCATCAGACCAGGCGATGTTTTTCCAATCTTCTGTTGTTCAATTTTGGTGAGCCTGTGTGAATCGTAGCCTCAGTTTACTGTTCTTAGCTGACAGGAGTGGCACCTGATGTGGTCTTCTACTCCTGTAGCCCATCCGCCTCAAGGTTCGACGTGTTGTGCATGTTCTCCTGTAGCCTCCCCTCCTCAATAGTCTCAGATGGTATGTGATCAGCAGTTCAGCGGAGCACTAATTGCAGGTCACCGGTGTCATAACAGGTGTGGGCGGGGGATAGAGCTTCTTGTTTGCACAACATCCAGGAGAGTTTGAGATAAAACCAGCCTCCAAGGCCAGCATCGGGCAGCCAAATTCAATAAACAAGGAGATTGTTTTTTTCTCAGGCTGACTGTAATTTTTCTGTCAGCTTTCAAGTCTTTGCTGGTGCATCTCAGTGGCGAGTCCCAGGAATCCAGGGTGTATCCAGCTGCATGTGTCCCCTCAGGACAGCCTGGATTCCCTGTGCCTGGTCTTCTTGCTGAGAAAATTTGATCAATTGTGATGAGCGACCAGCTAACCAGACCCATGGTTTTCGATTTGGATGATTTGCAGAAAAAGGCTCTGAGAGAGTTAAACGGCATACAGACAAGAGAGCACAAGGAGGAGAAGTTCGGGGAGCAGAGGTGCAGAGAAGCTTCCGCCTTCGAGAGCCGGAAGAATATCTGTAATGTCTGTATCTGTAATGGGAGTTTATGTGATTGACCACCACAATGTAGCAGATATATGTTGACTGGTATAAAAATATTCCATTGTCTTAAAAAAATTTTACACATAAAAGTCTGTAAACCGTGGCTTTCATTTTTCATCGTTTCTCCAGACTAAACGCTTTGTAGATCTACATCGTCTGATTGCAGCTGCAGGTCTTCTAGGACACTGGTTCACCTTTTTCAAACGATTGCATGTTCTCCTCTGTACGGCATCTAGTGCTGCAGAAGCCTCTTAATCATCCATTCAAGTCAGGTGTATGGCAGCAAGAAGACGCCTAAAGCACTCAGGACAGGGGTTCCAGAGGACCAGGGTCAGGAACCACTGCCGTAGGGTATGTCTCTACCAGATTTATACAATTAGAGACTGACGTTTTTCCAAATTGTCTTTGTGAAATAGTTCATGATTTTGTTTCAAATCTTGTCACAGTTTTAAAACATTTTGATTTAGGTTTGGCCTTTAACAGTACCCTTCTTGCTGAGACATATGCTTTGATCTACACCATGCCTTTGGATCTCTGGTTGTACTTTTAGGATCATTGCCTTGCTGTGATGCGATCCCAGTATCCAGTCCTGGTCTCATACAGATGTATTCAGCTCTCTCCATATTCTCAAACCTGACCAGTTTTACTGCCCCTGCTAAGGAACAGCAACAGCACGAGACTGCTGCTACCGTGTGTTCAGTTGGGCAAATGTTTTATTTTTCTCTTTAATGTGCATTATTGCTTTTATTGGCCAAATAGTTCAAGGATGTTCTTTATCCAGCTAGAGAACCTTCTTCTGCACGTTTGCTGTGTCCCCTTGAACAGCTTATGGCAAACTGAAAACCGTACTTTCAGAAACGTCTTTCTTTTTTCTTTTTTAACTCTTTCAAATCTATTCTAAAAGTTATTTTAATCCAGATTTTTATGTTTCCATTTACGTATTGAAGTCTTAAAAGCGACTGTTGCAGTTTTAGTCAAAAATGTCTTTCTACTTTACATTTCCATCTGCAAAATGGCAAAGATATAAAAAAAAAGAAAATTCGGGTACAGATTATAACCGTGAAAGTTTTCTAATTAAATGGTAAATGGCCTGTAGCTGTATAATGCTTTATACAGTCCTGAGGACCCCAAGTGCTTGACACTACAATCAGTCACTCACACATCCACACGCTGATGGTGGTGAGCTACATTGTAGCCACAGCTGCCCTGGGGCAGACTGACGGAAGGGAGGCTGCCATACATCGACACCATCGAGCCTTCTGACCACTGGCAGCAGGCAAAGCGGGTGAAGTGTCTTGCCCAAGGACACAACAACAGACTGTCGGAGGGGGGGATTGAACTGGCAACTCACCAGGTACAGGAAGAACCCCTGATTCTTGCACCACTGTCGCCCTTAAGTAATTTATTTTTGAAAATGTTGAAATATTGTGTATATAGAGCAGATTATAATTTTTTTGAATGAAATGCTGTCATGAAAAATAAAACCTCTCCACTCTTGCTTTTGTTTAAGAGGATTCTTCTACATGTTTGCCGGTACTGTTATTTTGTTTAAGATCCATCCATCCATTTTCTATACCCGTTTTTCCGTGGCTATCTGTCACTGGGCGAGAGGCGGAGGTACATGTCTTTAATTACATGTTAAAGACTAAATCAGAATCAGCTTTATTTCCCAGGTATGTGTACACATACGAATAATTCAACCCTGGATTGAACAATGCCCACAATGTGTTTACGTATGCAATAATACAGTAACACAATAATACAGTAATTGTTTAGACATATGTTCACACTAAACAAAACGGACAAAATTTCCCCCAAAACGCTTTCTGTACACACCTGGAGTTTTCAGCGTCACAAATGAATTTTACTAGTTTTTGGACTCCAGGAATAAACTAAAGTGAATTGCATGAATCTGGGCTGGAAAAAATGTTCAGTTTGCCATTTAGCTCTTAGTGTATTGCTCTCATTCAACTTGCTCTTCTTCCTCCTCCACTCGACCTATCCTTTAGTTATTTGACACTGCAGGAGACGCCAGGCATTCAGGGCATTCTTTGTCTCTGGAGAGGAAGGGGGCCGAGACATTGAAGGGGTGGGGTGCAGGAGGTGAGACATTGTGAGGGGTTCCACTCTGTTCAGTCTCAATAAGAGCCACTTTAAACACACACACATTTATGCCCAGCTCACGGAAGAGGCGGAGTTGAAGGCAGCCAGGCAGTGTGGATTTGGAGGAGAGGGAAAAAAGCTGCACTACGCCACTGCTGCCACCTTCACCACCATTCAAAGTTTCAGAGATGCCAGAATGCCCCCCTTTTTTGAGTAGAGGAAAATACTCATACCGTAGAGACAAGTTGTTCCCCCAGGCTGTCAATCTGATGAACGGTCAGGGTACCCAGATTGATACAGTGTTTATTTGGACCAATCCAATCCTCTTTTGTTGAAAATGTAAAGACAATTTTTGTATTTAAAAGAACATTTTTACTTTCTTTTTAATTTACATTATTTTGTATGTTGTACTTTAAAATGTCTTCATTGAGAGCCAAGTGGAACTGAATTTAAGTTTGTGGTTGTATGAAGCAGCTTGGTGAGGGAACTGTTTCTGATTCTGAATTTTGAGAGAAAACAGAGACCCTCCGAGGCTTTGTACAGTTGGGGAGAGGAGGATCTGTTGATCTGCAGTGCAGGTATTTTTGGATGTTGTAAGTGACTCCTCAATCCAGTTTCTTCTACACGAACCAGAGGACGAGGACGTTGAGGAGGGCGAGTATCAGCATGGAAGAGGTTGCTGAGGTAGATTTAAGCTCACCCCTTTCAACCGGAAACCATGAGATTTACCCAGATATGCTGGAGGCTCCTGACCTTGCTGGACTTTTATAGTTCAGTATCACTTGGCGGTCTGGGAAAAGATCTATGGCGGTGTCAATTTTTAAGAAAGTGACCAGAATGTGTCATCCAACTATTAGGGGATCACATTTCTCAGGCTGTGATTCAACCAAGTTCATTTGGTTTTTTTTTTAAATTTCCATTTTATGGCTTCTTTTCTGTCATACTTCAAATTGTATTTGCTTCAATGTGTTGTTTCCAATGAAAATTTTCTAGACCTCTTTCCATGTATTTTATTGCAAAACACTTTCATTAATAATGCTATACAAATTAACTTGGCCGGCATTCACTTCCCTTCATGGATTTTGCTTTGGTCAAAAGTGGGTCGAAAACAAATGTGTGAGCCTATTACTTTGGGGGCAATCCAGCTACAGTGTCCAAGCTGTGCATTCTGGGTATTTTGTTCAGGAAGCTGTTTTCTTACAGGTTGCTCATGCAGCTCCTCCCTCATACCAAGTAGTTCATTTTCATTAATTTGCGGAGAATTATCCCCGTCTCTACCAAAGTTAACAGCTGCAAACATGCTCTTAACCATTCTCAACAATATGTTGAACAATTACAGAAGTGGTTTGCGCAGTCGTCAGACTTTAAATATGCAAACTGCAAATGAAAGAACACAAAGTGTAAGGAAATAAGACATCGATCTTTTCATTACCAGAGCAACGTCTATCCGGACAGAATATTCACCTGAAGACTTGACATTTTAGATAAAGAAAAAGCTGGGATTGTTATTCTTCACTTGTGACTTGAATGAAGACTTTACCGTAATCTGAGACTTGTGACTTGGGAAGTCATAACACCGTTCCACCAACGGAACAATTCAATTGGTGAATTTGAAGCACTGAGTTTATTTGGGTTCATGGCAAACTCAAGTAGCACAACATGATGCAAAGTTAATCCAGAGTTTGCACAGTTCAAACTGATTTTTTTTATCCTGATGTAATTGCATTGCATTCTTTCTTTTTCTGTTTTCCAATATGTCCCAGAACTGTAAAATGTCTCCAGAGCATTTACACATCTCTCTGTATTAAATTAATGCAATTGTTCTCTATATGTTAGGACAGGAGACAGATGTCCACAATTATTACAGAAAAGCAAAAGCAGAAACCAACAAAATGCTCAAATAGATGACACAAATACACACGTTGAATGTAAAAATACTCCAGCATTAAGTAATACCACCTCTAATGGTCTTTTAAAGACAGGTTTTGGACAGCAATCATGAATGTAGGCTACGTCAACCAGCCACAGCTTCAACTGAGACATCAAGGATTGCTTTGTGGTTTAAAAATTACAGCCGCAGCCAGAAAAACAGAATAACTAGTTTTTAATCTGATCTGAATCTCAACATTTTTCCAGACTGCTGCAGCACAGCTAAGTTTAAATAAAACCCTTTGGTCAATGTTAAACAAAGAGATTTTTATTGGGAGTGCAAATAGAAAATGGTAATAAGCCTTCCTTGACATTCACCGTTAGTACCTGGCAGATTTTTTTTTGTTTTTATACTGATAGCAGTCATGGTTTGAAAGTTAACAGATTTAATATTAGCTCATAAAGTGCAACAATGTTGACTTTTGTTGCTTCACTTACCTACTGTAGTTTGGCTGGTATGTGTTATATCATGTTTCGGCTCTAATGACGGATGTTTCCTTGTATAAGGTTTTGAGATAGATTATTTCTCATAACAATCATAGGTGACGCTGTACTCTTATATAAATCTATCTCTCTATATGTATGCATGTGTGTGTGTATATATACACTCACCGGCCACTTTATTAGGTACCCCATGCTAGTAATGGGTTGGACCCCCTTTTGCCTTCAGAACTGCCTCAATTCTTCGTGGCATAGATTCAACAAAGTGCTGGAAGCATTCCTCAGGGAGTTTGGTCCATATTGAAATTATGGCATCACACAGTTGCCGCAGATTTGTCGGCTGCACATCCATGATGCGAATCTCCCGTTCCACCACATCCCAAAGATGCTCTATTGGATTGAGATCTGGTGACTGTGGAGGCCATTTGAGTACAGCGAACTCATTGTCATGTTCAAGAAACCAGTCTGAGATGATTCCAGCTTTATGACATGGCGCATTATCCTGCTGAAAGTAGCCATCATGGGTTCAATTCAATTCAATTCAATTTTATTTATATAGCGCCAAATCATGAAACATGTCATCTCAAGGCACTTTACAAAATCAAGTTCAATCATATTATACAGATTGGGTCAGATTATACAGATTGGTCAAAATGTCCTATATAAGGAAACCAGTTGATTGCATCAAAGTCCCGACAAGCAGCATTCACTCCTGGGGAACCGTAGAGCCACAGGGAGAGTCGTCTGCATTGTACATGGCTTTGCTGCAATCCCTCATACTGAGCAAGCATGAAGCGACAGTGGGAAGAAAAACCACCCATTAACGGGAAAAAAAAACCTCCGGCAGAACCGGGCTAGGTATGAACGGTCATCTGCCTCGACCGACTGGGGTTACAGAAGACAGAGCAGAGACACAACAAGAGAGACAAAAGCACAGAAGCACACATTGATCTAGTAATCTGTTCTACATTAGATGGTAGTAACGGGTGAGCCGTCTTCTCTGGATGATGTCAAAGTTAACAGAACGCCAGACCAGGTGTACCTACTATGAAGAAAAAGAGAGAGAGCAAAAAGTTAAAAGCTGAAATGACGACAGTCATTTCAATGTAATACAATGCAAAACTGGAGAACCGTAGAATGAAGAACAGTAGAAATCAGTAGAGTGAGAAAATTAGACCCTGATGTCCTCCAGCAGCCTAGGCCTATCACAGCACAACTATAGAGATAGCTCAGGGTAACATGAGCCACTCTAACTATAAGCTTTGTCAAAAAAGAAAGTTTTAAGATTAGTCTTAAAAATAGATAGGGTGTCTGCCTCACGGACCAAAACTGGGAGTTGGTTCCACAGGAGAGGAGCCTGATAGCTAAAGGATCTGCCTCCCATTCTACTTTTAGAGACTCTAGGAACCACCAGCAGACCTGCAGTCTGAGAGCGAAGTGCTCTGTTAGGAACATACGGGGTAATCAGAGCTCTGATATATGATGGAGCTTGGTTATTAAAGGCTTTATACGTTAGAAGAAGAATTTTAAATTCTATTCTTGATTTAACAGGAAGCCAATGAAGGGAAGCTAAAATTGGAGAAATATGATCCCTCTTGTTGATTTTCATCAGGACTCTTGCCGCAGCATTTTGGATCAGCTGAAGACTTCGAACTGCATTTTGTGGACTTCCTGATAGTAAAGAATTACAATAGTCCAGCCTTGAAGTAACAAATGCATGGACTAGTTTTTCAGCATCACTCCTGGATAGAATGTTTCTAATTTTGGCGATATTCCGGAGGTGAAAAAAGGAAACTCTGGAAACCTGTTTAATATGGGATTTAAATGACATGTCTTGGTCGAAAACAACACCAAGGTTTTTAACTTTATTACCAGAGGCCAAGTTAATGCCATCCAGATTAAGTGATTGATTAAGAAGTTTATTTTTTGAGGACTCTGGCCCAAAGATTACAACTTCTGTCTTGTCAGAATTTAAATGCAGGAAATTTAAAGTCATCCAGCTTTTGATGTCATCAAGACATGACTGCAGTCGAAGTAACTGATTGGATTCATCAGGATTTATGGATAAATATAGCTGAGTGTCATCAGCATAACAGTGGAAATTAATCCCATGCTGTCTGATAATTTTGCCAACCGGAAGCATATATATAGTAAATAGAATTGGTCCAAGGACTGAACCCTGTGGTACTCCACAGGTGACCCTAGAGTTTGAAGAAGATTTATTATTAACATGAACAAACTGGAATCTGTCCGACAGATAAGATTTAAACCAGCCTAATGCTTTTCCCTTAATCCCTACAGTATGCTCAAGTCTTTGTAGGAGAATATTGTGATCAACTGTATCAAATGCAGCACTGAGATCTAACAGGACAAGTATAGACACAAGTCCATTATCTGAGGCCATGAGAATATCATTGGTGACCTTCACCAGAGCTGTTTCAGTGCTATGATGAGCTCTAAAGCCTGACTGAAACTCCTCAAGTAGGTCATTACTTTGTAAATGTTCACAAAGTTGATTAGCAACTACTTTCTCAAGAATTTTAGATAAGAAAAGAAGATTAGATATAGGTCTGTAGTTTACTAGCTCATCTTGATCAAGAGAAGGTTTCTTAAGTAAAGGTTTAATAACAGCTACTTTAAAAGCCTGTGGTACATATCCATTTACTAAGGATAGATTAATCATGTCTAAAATAGGACCACTGATCAGAGGGAATACCTCCTTAAACAACTTGGTTGGGATTGGGTCTAACATACAGGTAGAAGGGTTAGATGAAGCTAATATTCTAGATAGCTCAGAAAGCTCTACTGCTTTTAAACAGTTCAGACACTGCGCAGGTTCTAAGGATTCCTCCAATGCTGCCTCACTTACTGAGGACGAGGTAATCATGTTTGGGAGGATGCCAATTATTTTATTTTTAATGGAATCAATTTTATTTATGAAGAATCCCATAAAATCATTACTGCTAAGAGCTAAGGGGATGGCTGGATCAACAGAGCTGTGGCTCTGGGTAAGTTTGGCAACTGTATTGAAGAGAAATCTAGGATTATTCTTATTCTCCTCAATTAATGATGAAAAATATGCTGCTCTAACTCTGCGAATGGTCTTGTTATACAACAATAGACTGTCCCTCCAGATTAGGTAGGATTCCTCTTGGTGTGTAGAGCGCCATTTTCTCTCCAATTTCCTAACATTGTGCTTCAAGGAATGCAGCTCTGAATTAAACCAAGGAGCCAGCTTCCTGTGAATAATCACCTTCTTTTTCAAGGGAGCTACATTGTCTAATGCAGAACGCAATGACAAAGTCATACCGTTTACAAAGACATCTATTTGTGAATTGGAAGAAACAACATTGCTGCCATCTACTGGGCATTTCTGCAATACGGAGGATATTAAAAAGGGGACAGACTCTTTAAGTTTTGATACAGCATTATCCGATAAAGATCTACTATAATAGAACCCTCTTTTGGGGGTGGAGAACTCAGTTAGATTAAACTCAAATGTTATTAAAAAATGATCAGATAGGACAGGGTTGTGAGGAAATACTGTTAATTCTTCACAATCAATGCCATATGTCAGCACAAGGTCTAAAGTATGGAGCCGAGAGTGCGTCGGTTTATGCACATTTTGAGCAAAACCAATTGAATCTAGGATAGTTTTAAAGGCTACACTAAGGTTATCACATTCTGTGTCAACATGGATGTTAAAATCACCCACTATAATAACCTTATCAGTATTTAACACCAAATCAGATAAGAAATCTGACAACTCATCCAAAAACTGAGTATAAGGGCCTGGTGGACGATGCAAAACAACAAACAGAAGAGGTTTTATTGCTTTGCAGTTTGGATGAGGGAAACTGAGGGTTAAATGTTCAAAAGAACTGTAGTTATTAATTGGCCTGGGACTAATTAATAAATCAGACTGAAAGATGGCTGCCACTCCTCCTCCTCTTCCCACAGATCTGGAAATGTGGAAATTTGAATAATTGGAGGGAGTTGACTCATTTATACTAACGTAGTCCTCTTGTAGCCAGGTTTCTGTGAGACAAAACAAATCAATCTGTTTATCAGAAATCAATTCGTTAACTAACAAAGTCTTTGGAGGGAGAGACCTTATATTTAATAGACCACATTTAATTGTTTTATTTTTAGGTTCAAAGTGATCCGTATGGATTTTTATTAGATTTTTATGATTTGTTCCCTTTAGATCAGTTTTTGATCTGTTAAGTTTTGGCCGTGGGAAAGACACCGTCTCAATAGGATAATGGGTGGGTAACAGTACAGAAGCTGCAGAGAGGTGTGTTAAACTACGGCCCTGCTTCCTGGTCTGGACCCTGGGTTGTCAGCATTTAGGAGAACTAATAAATCCGGCCAGATTTCTAGAAAGAAGAGCTGCACCATCCAAAGTGGGATGGATGCCGTCTCTCCGGATCAGACCAGGTTTTCCCCAGAAAGTTCGCCAGTTATCAATGTAGCCCACGTCGTTTTCAGGACACCACCTAGACAACCAGCGGTTGAATGATGACATGCGGCTAAACATGTCATCACTGGTCAGATCAGGCAGGGGACCAGAGAAAATTACGGAGTCCGACATTGTTTTAGCGAACTCACACACCGAAGCAACACCAACTTTAGTGACCTCCGATCGGCGTGACCGGGTGTCATTACCGCCAGCGTGAATAAAAATCTTACTGTATTTACGCTTATCCTTAGCCAGCAGTTTTAGGTAAGATTCTATGTCGCCCGTTCTGGCCCCTGGCAGGCATTTAACTATGGTCCCTGGTGTCTCTAGTGCCACGTTTCTGACTATTGAGCTCCCAATCACCAGAGTCGGCTTCTCAGCGGGTGTGTCGCTGAGTGGGGAAAATTTGTTAGAAACGCAGACGGGTTGGTGGTGAACTGGGGGCTGAAATCTAGAGCTATGCTTCCTACGAACTGTCACCCAGCCGGCCTGCTTACCCGGCTGCTCGGGTGCTTCTGGAGGACCACTAAGTGAAGTAACGCTAGGTCTATGTGGCTCCGCGCTAGCAAAGGGGCGGCTATCAGCTGGTCTTTCCATAGCACGGAGCCGGGTCTCTAATTCTGACACCCTCGCCTCCAAAGCTACAAAAACACTACATTTATTACAAGTACCATTATCACTAAAGGAGGCAGAGGAATAGCTAAACATCTGACACAGAGAGCAGGAGATAAGGGGAGACTTAGTAAGAGACGGAGAAGCTGAAGTAATAGTAGGAGAGGAAGCCATTGTGGAGCTAAAGCTAGGCTAGGCTAAAGCTAGGCTAGCGCCCTTCTACCACGCCAAGAGAGCAAACCGTGAAACACGAGGAGTTCCCAAGCGTGATGTGCAGCAACAGAAAATGTTTTAAAAGTGCTTATGTGTTAGAAACAGATGTTACAGCAAAGAGATTAAAGATAAAAGCGAGAGAATCTGGAGCAACAAACCGTTGCTCACGCAGTGAAAACAGGAATTCGCCTTACCGCAAACAGGAAGTGACGTCAGCGACGCAAGCTTCAGCGATAGAAGCTTAGGTTGGGTACATTGTGGTCATAAAGGGATGGACATGGTCAGCAACAATACTCAGGTAGGCTGTGGCGTTGCAACGATGCTCAATTGGTACCAAGGGGCCCAAAGAGTGCCAAGAAAATATTCCCCATACCATGACACCACCACCACTAGCCTGAACCGTTGATACAAGGCAGGATGGATCCATGCTTTCATGTTGTAGACGCCAAATTCTGACCCTACCATCCGACTGTCGCAGCAGAAATCGAGACTCATCAGACCAGGCAACGTTTTTCCAATCTTCTATTGTCCAATTTCGATGAGCTTGTGCAAATTGTAGCCTCAGTTTCCTGTTCTTAGCTGAAAGGAGTGGCACCCGATGTGGTCTTCTGCTGCTGTAGCCCATCTGCCTCAAAGTTCGACGTACTGTACGTTCAGAGATGCTCTTCTGCCCACCTTGGTTGTAACGGGTGGTTATTTGAGTCACTGTTGCCCTTCTATCAGCTCGAACCAGTCTGGCCATTCTCCTCTGACCTCTGGCATCAACAAGGCATTTCCGCCCACAGAACTGCCGCTCACTGGATGTTTTTTCTTTTTCGGACCATTCTCTGTAAACCCTAGAGATGGTTGTGCGTGAAAATCCCAGTAGATTAGCAGTTTCTGAAATACTCAGACCAGCCCTTCTGGCACCAACAATCATGCCACGTTCAAAGTCACTCAAATCACCTTTCTTCCCCATACTGATGCTCGGTTTGAACTGCAGGAGAGTCTCTTGAGCATGTCTACATGCCTAAATGCACTGAGTTTCCGCCATGTGATTGGCTGCTTAGAAATTAAGTGTTAACGAGCAGTTGGACAGGTGTACCTAATAAAGTGGCCGGTGAGTGTATATATATATATAAACACACATACATTTCAGTCATTCAGCAGTTGAATTGAAAGAGTTTGAAGGGTGGTCCATAGTGCTGATTCAGTACTGCTACAGACCTTGAGCATGATTCTTCCTCCATTATACGTCACAATAGGTACATTATTCTTTGGCTCGAAAGCCTTACCTTAATCTCTGGACCCAATTGTGGTTTTTGAAAGTAAATTAAGTTGTTTGTTTGTTAAGTTGTTGTTAAGTTATGTAATTTTTGCACCCTGGAAAAAAAAAAAACTTCTGAAAATAAAAGTTTTGATGCATTATTCAAAGCCCAAAAACATCCACTTTTTTTATCCTTGGATGAAAAACAGTTTTAACTGTTTGAATAATAAACTGAACCTGACTGCAGTGTTAGTGATAGACTTTGAATCAGTCTCTACATGATTGGATTGAATTGATGTTTTTAAATTTGTTTGTTCTGAACGTGCTTTGAGCGGATATTCTTGTGAAGCGGTCCTTTACTCTGTAGATTGGCAGAATTCACACCAAACTTCTGATGAGTACTGTGAATGTTGCCCTCAGAGCTTATTTTTCCCTATAACAACTTGCTCAACAATTTCTTACAGGAGTTAAAAATGGAGATATTTTACCATTGTTCAGATCTTGGACTTTGCTGGAAATGGCTTTACGGTCTGTTAAGCCAGTTTTTGGTGTATTTCACTTGCTAAAGGTGTGTTTCCATGTGGAACCCTAAGTGTCTGTGTATATAAGGCAGAGAGGGAGTGAGTTCTTGAAGCATGTAGATAATAACAATGTTACAGGGGGAGGATTGTGGTCTGCTTTCTGCAACAGTTTATTAGGGGGAAGTCTGTAATTACATATTTTCTGGCTAAACATTAGCTAACCCCATATTGCAAGCCTCCACTTCAGCAGGAGCTTGGACTGTAATGCTTATGGTTTGCACTCATTGGCTCACTTTTACTGGAAAGCATTACTACCACAGCAGCAAATTGAGCAAAACAGTTTGCTATTGTCTCTTTTCTTTTCTATGCAAAAGTATTAAATAAATCACTTGGGTTTGTACTCGCTGCTCTCAGGCACTGAGTGCTGCAGGGTTTTTACCCTTCACCACTGTAACCCCAGGTGACAAACTAGCATGCACACCTCCTCTGTACATACAGTACATAGCTACACACTGTGAATGAAACAAAAGAAGTTGTTCTGTTTGTAGCTTTGGAAAGGTTGGACAAAATTACTTTAGATCAGAAATCCCCAAGAATACACTTAGTTTATTTCTTATTAATTGAAACAATTAAGTCTTTCTGTATGTTTGTTAATGTATGAAAGAATTCTAGACAATGATTTATTTAGCTTATTCCTTTGTTTTTCCTGTGTCTGTCTGTAATGTTTTTCTGTTCATGTATAGCACTTTGAGTCGTCTTGTTAATGAAAAGTGCTAGATTAATAAATTTACCTTACACACATTTATACAAATAATCCAAAAGCTTGAAGGTCATGCAAACACAGATTTAATGCAAGCTGTCTATGTTGATGGCAGATGCAGGCATAATTTAAGATGCCTGCAGTTAAGATGACATCTCCAGATATCCTTTTTGTAGTGCAAAGCTGCCTTGGCACATGTAGGCAACCAGCTTATCCATATGGTACGCCTGAAATGCCACAATAGGACATGTGGATAGAAAAACATGTATAAGTTTCAGTTAGGACAGGGGTTCCAAAACTTTTCAGCCTGTGACCCCAAAATAACAGGGCCAGAGACTGGCAAGTGGGATTGTTTTTCTTTTGTTTTTTGAAATCATGAGAAAAAGGTATTATTTTTGAAAGAACTTTTACAGAAAAGTGCTGCTTTCCCCCTGCATTAAATGAGGAATGTGGAGCATCTTGTAAAGTTATACTTTCATATGAGTTTCACAAATAAGGAAATCATCCAACAGGTGTTTTGACCCCCACTTTTACTGTATTCTATCCTTCAGAGCTTTTATTATTTCTCTGTCATGGAGCATGCTAGATTTGGAAGCGTTGGCATCCTTTTAGAGTAAATGTAAGGATTCAGATATGTTCTTTAGAGAATACCTACACGGACCAATGTTAAACATTCTTATTTCTGATATCGGTGACACTTCTAATGTATATGTGTTAAAATAACTCGGGACCTCGTTCACAGCATTCCCATCTGTTACAATTTGTGCTCCTTTCAGCAGCTGATCCCGGAAGACCTTAGTGCAAGGTCAGGGAAAATGCTCTGCTTTTAGACTAATATACTCCTACTCAACCCAGAAGGTTAACCCCCTGCTGCCTCCAGCGGAGTTTTCATTCGATTGATCTTAACTCAACAGAAAAGGAAATTGACTTTGATGGATCTCATACAGTGCAGAATAAATGTTACCTTCCCTCTACCCTCTAAACCTGTCTCTTTCACTCTCTGCCTTTTTGGTAATTTCCTCCTTATTCCTATTCAATTCAATTTAATTTATATAGTGCCAATTCATGAAACATGTCATCTCAAGGCACTTTACAAAATCAAATTCAATCATATTATACAGATTGGGTCAGATTATACAGATTGGTCAAAAATTTCCTATATAAGGGAACCCAGTTGATTGCATCAAAGTTCCAACAAGCAGCATTCACTCCTGGAGAAGCGTAGAGCTACAGGGAGAGTCGTCTGCATTGTCCATGGCTTTGCTGCAATCCCTCATACTGAGCAAGCATGAAGCGACAGCGGAAAATAAAAACTCGGGAGGGAAAAACCTCCAGCAGAACCGGGCTCAGTATGAACGGTCATCTGCCTCGACCGACTGGGGGTTACAGAAGACAGAGCAGAAAGCACATGAGCACACATTGATCCAGAAGTACTTTCTATGTTATATGGTAATAGTGGATGATCTTATTTGCCAGGCGGATGTACACGTATGAGGAATAGGACTCTGGATTGTACAATGCTCACCATGCGCTTACTGATACAATAATATATTAACACTACGATGCTGTAAAAAAACAAAAATCAAATTGTCATGATTTGTCTACGTGAACCCGGAGAGAGCACGCACTCCCAGAGCTTATTCTATTGCAGTTTATTAAAGGTAATGAGTAGGATGATGATGACCAGAGTTAGTAACCGGACTGGAGATGATGGGTGCAGGAGCAGGCTGACTGGAAGAAACTGGAGAGAGTTCTTGGAGATGCTGGGCTGCTGTCAGACCAGAGGTGCAGAGCTAGACAGTTCTTGGGATGTAGGACTGCTGGAGCATAGGGGTAGCAGGCAGTCCAGCAACAGAGCAGAGAGCAAACCTGGAGCACAGAGGTAGCAGGCAGTCCAGCAACAGAGCAGAGAGCAAACCTGGAGCACAGGGGCTGCAGTAAATCCAGCAGGGCAGCAGGGACAGTTCTTGAGATCCAAGGGCTGTAGTAAATCCAGCAGCTAGCAGAGGCTTTAGTTGAGGCACAGAGGAGGTAGGAAACTCAGCAGCTAGCAGAGGCCTTACTTGAGGCACAGAGGTGGCAAGAAATCCAGCAGCTAGCAGAGGCTTTACTTGAGGCACAGAGGAGGCAGGAAATCCAGCAACAAAACAGGGAACAAACCAGGCTGACAGACGTGGAGTGGAGACTGATGAGAATGGGATTAGACAGGCGTGGTGTAGGTAGAGACTGAAGACGAGCCGGCGGGGAAGAGAAGACTGAGGGAGGCTTATGTAGGGAGGCTGGCAGGTGGAGTGAATTCTGACTAATTAGTGCCTAACAGGTGTGACTGATTGCTGAGGAGTGGAGGGTGAGCTGAGTAAGAAGAGGAGAAACTGAAAAATAACAGGGAAAAAAAGCCAGACCAACACTAAACCATGACACAAATGGCTAATGTTTACTCTGGACTGGACTAAGCCTACGACAGGAGTTCTCACACCTTATATTCAAAGGTCCAAATCTGATTTCTACATAGTCAAATATCCGGAAGAACCATTGATGATCCAATAGATTTTATCGGACTTTATTACAGTTTGCCAGTAAAATAAACACTTTTAATCATTAAATTGTTTGTACCCCTAAGGTAATGTAATCTATGCAGTAAAGTCTTATAGACACTCTAAGGTTTTAAAGAAAAATTATATTAAAAACTAGAATAGATTTTCATACTACAAAATTCATGAAATGCTGGGTTATTGCGTATTTACACACAATAACACAATAACCTATGTAAACTGTTGCCTACCTTGGATTGTATAAAGTCAGGTTTTATATGGTTTTTTCCATTTTTATTTCTCAGAATTACATGTTGGAAGTGCTTTAACATGTAAACACATTCTTCAACAGGAAAAAAGCTTAAGCTAAATGTATACATTTCAGCAGTTTCCAAAGAATTCAATTAGCTTGCCCTCCTCTCTGTTTTGGTAGCACTTGTTGATACTTCAGCCCAAGACATACAACAGCTGGTTTATAATCTAAGCACTTTGCTTTGAATGTCTGAATTATTAATGATGGCGTTATAGCAGAGTGGTGCGCTGTACTCAGCTGAGCGTTCAATTGCCGTTTGACCGGATCGGAGTTCAGATTTCTAGAGTTGATCACACAAAAGTGTGTTTTAACCAAGAATGTAGATTTTGCTTACTTTGAATTGAAGACTAATTTCAAAGCAGGAGGAGCCTTCATATATGTCTGTGAAGCTGGTCCTTTGTGAAATATTTTAACACATTTTTGCAATACGGCACAAACTGTGTTTTTCTTTTGTTTCAAATAAGTGACAAGCATGGCTGGTTGCTCTTTCTTGTTGCTCGGCTTTCAGAAGAACAGAATATGTCTGTGTTTAGTTGGGTATTTAAAACGGCTTTTAGTAAATGAGCCTCAGTTCCTAAAAGAGCGTAAAAGCTTTAAGCATATGAAACAACATTTAAGAATCAAAGAGTCTGTTTGATTTGCAAATACAGATGATGTACTGAGGGGCTTAAAATTCAAATCTGAGTTTGAGTCAGCGTGTCTGTCGACATGGCAGTATTGGAACAAAGCGGACACAGTTTCTCCTCTTTTAGTTTCGACAAAAAGTGAAAAGAACCAAATGGCTCTTATTGTGTCCACATCCTTTGTCATGGTGTATTAGTATTATTTCCATTCCCCTGAGCCCATCACATTTGATCAAGGCCCATCTATACACACACAACACAAAATCATCCCATTAAAAAGTCACCTGTATGGTATTTAAATCAAGCTTTGGATTTAAGACTTCCTCTTTGCTCACAGGAATTCGCTCGGCCTTTTTCAGAGCTACCTTTGTGTGACTTACGTGCCTCCGGTGGATTAGCAGTACTCAAAAGCCATTTAAATTACAATCCTCTAAGTTCCAAAGCAACATTGGAGGGACAATGCAGTGCAGTGAAGAAAAGAGCTTAGCGATCGTGAGGCAGTGAGTTATAAAGCAGCTATATTTCCAAAGAAGGGCCTATGAATAAAATGCAAACCCCTCTATTAGGGGGATGTGCCTGAACTTGAGCTGAAAGGAATGTTTTGGATTTACAAGGAACCTGTGTGTGACATTGCATGTGTGTATATTTGTGTTAAATGTGCATTCTAAATGAATAGACCCCTGTCTCGTTGCATGTGGATGCAGGAATTGTGTTTAAAATTTGCAAAACCTGAATGCACAGCTGCAGCTACAGTAGCTTTGTACAGACATGCAATGGTCATGAAAGATGGTCTCTGTATACAAAACATCTGCGTCAAAAATTACACATGCTTTCAGCTGTGCTATAACTCTAGCCTGTTCTGTTTTTATCATGAGAGCCTGTTTGTGTGCCTCTTTTGCAAGACTGTGTTTGTGCTTCACATGTGTGGTCAGAAAAAAGAAAGAGGCTGCTTCCTTCTGAAAAATGCCCCGAGCTCGGGGTATAAATCTCCCCAGCTCCTGGTGGGATGTCATGGAAAACGGAGGCCTTAAAGGCAGCGGGCTTGCAGCTCAGAGGAGGAATGCAAACATCAATCGTTGAATCCAAGGAGAACGTGTTCTGGGTCCTATTGGGTGCTTAAACCAGGACAGAAACTGTGTGTGCCTGAGTGTGCTTGGCTATTCTCCGCATGTGTGCTTGTTTTTGTGATGTGTTCCTGAAGTTGGATGTGGGTGCAGAGTTTCAGAGCGTGTTTTTGTGGACTTGCCTCTGAAAAAAAAAAGCCTTCCCAGGCTCCCCTCTTCTTGGTTGGAAACGGGGCAATAAATAGCAGGGTATCTCCTGGCTGCAGTCCAGGAACCGAGGCTCTGGCAAGGAAGTGACTCATTTCAGTGGAGAAAAAAAAGAGGAGAGGGGATAAGAGGATTTTTGTCTCTTATTATCAGTCAGCCAAGGCAAACCACACTGGCAGGCCAAAGAGGGAAGGGAAGGAGTCATGGAGGAAGTGGGAGAAGGTGGGGAGGTGTTGGAGACGCCGCTTGGAGGAGGAGAAAACTGTTGCTCTGATACGACCTCTGCTGCTGGTATTCAGCTTTTTAGGAACCGTTGACCTTTCCTGCGTTCTGAGCAGTGACCCATGGTGGCACTGTCTGAATGTACAGACAAAGCATTTATTTCATCAGAGTACATTATAAAAAGTGTCTATTTTAACTTTCACACTCTAGTTTATTTTTGGGAAACTACCCAAATGTCCTTTATTTTTTTCCCTTAGGGACAGTGTGTAACTAATTTGGCTTTTAATTAGCAAAAATTAAGTTTTACTTTTATAAATGCATATTCTGGCAAAGTCTAATAACATCACATCAAAAATTAAAATCTTCTCATAACTTAGAATTAGTAGTTTATAAATACATAAATGTCGATGCACCCACTGGGAGGCACCATGTCGTTGCGTCGCTATTTCTAATTTTAGTAGTGAAAGGGGACAATTTGTCACCCTTGCGCCTATTCCCTATCTGTCTTCTGTTTGAAGATGTGCTGTTGATGGAGTAGAAAGCAAGCAAAGATGACCATAGATTATTCAATTTGCCATTTTCTGTTGAAATGGAGGACCATCCATACTCTTTGCCAAGTGAGAGGGAAGAGAAAGTAACTAAGAAAAGAAAAAGTAATAACCGGGAAAAAATGAGAGTCTGTATTGGCGCTGCTATTATTACCAGGTGGAGATAATTCATGAGGGAGCGCGGACTAAGAAATGATGCAGAGGTTTCAGGCTTTCTGCTTGACAGGTAGGTTAATTTAATATAACAGTGAAGTTTATTTTTGCCGTTATGTTATAATCAGGGCAGTGTAGTCCAGCAACTACTCTGTCCTTCCGGCAGAAACAGGTCGTTTTGGTCACGAGAGAGAAAGACGTCAGGGAGAGAGAGGGCATGTTTGTACAGTATGGGGAGCGATATCATCAACTAGCCCGTTCACTGTCTGTAGTACAGCAGAAAGATTAGCTGGGCGCTTTATAGTCGCTTGTTTTAGAGCCCAAATAAGCGACTGCACGTTCGGAAACGAGCCCAAAAAACATAAAAATTTTAGAAAAAAACAAGCAGACTTGACAACAGTATCAAAAACCATCTCATGTGAAATTGTAGCTGTTAGCTATTAGTAGTAGCTAATGCATGGAAGAAATTTTTACATTGGGTCTGTCTTAATGGAGCATTTCTCAAATCACATTTTTCCTGTGACAGCCCGGTTTCCTGGCTGGTCGGATAGGAAGAGTGCAAATTACATTGGCATCAACCGCAATGCTAATCATTTTGGAAGATGACGACGTCCTAGTAGCTTCATTTCCACCTGCTTCAATGGAGACACCCAACATAGAGCAGCTGAAACATTGGTTGTAATGTAGAGAGCTCAAAATAAGTGGAAAGAAAGCAGTATTAGTAGAAAGGTGGGAGAGGCTGTCCTCTCCTCTCTCACAACGGAGCAAACCCGTGGAAGAAGCCCGCTGAATCCATGTAGAATTACAGCTCATACTAACAAAAAATACATGTATTATTACAGGCCTGTGGTTTAAGTTATTAGAGAACTCATTGCAGAAAATTGGCTTAAAAACTGTGCTGTGACCCCTTTTTAGAAGGAGGGGGGTCCTTTTTTTTGGAAATTAGGAGAATAAAGTCATAATATTGCGAGAATAAAGTAAAAAAAATATGAAAAAAACATCTGATTTTCACAAGAACTTTTACAAAAAGTGCAGGAAATACTAAACCTTTTTAGCACATCAGCAACAAATCGTCTTGTGACCCCCAAGAGGTGTCTCACGACCCCCCAGGGGGTCCCGACCCTCGCTTTGGAAAACCCTGGTCTAGAGTGAGCTACAATGTTAGAAATGTGTTTTCCAGATGGAGCTTTTTGCATGTAGGACAAAGATTTAATCTCAATCTCATCTGACCAGGTCACCTTTTTTTTGCGTTTTTGCCGTGTGCCCTACGTGGCTTGTGATAAAATCCAAACAATATTTCTTACACACTTGAACTGAATGGATGAACACTGAATGAATTTGTGGAGTGCGTGACCAACAGTTTTCTGGTCAATGGATTCTCCCACCTTAACTGCGAGTCTCTGCAGCTCCTCCAGAGTTATCATGGGCCAGCCAGTCGGTTTGTGTCAGTATAGGTGGAAAGTTGTGTCTGGGTAGATTTGCAGAACAGCTGCATTTATACTCTGATTAAATCACACACAGGTGGCTCTATTTACTGCTTTGCTGATTTTTGAAGGCGGATGGTTTAACTGGGTTTTATTAAGAGGTGTCACAGTAAAAGGGGCCAAATGCATATGCCACATGTCTGATTTTTAGATGAAAAAATGAAAACCATGTATCATTTTCCTCAACTTTACAACTGGCCTGTCACATAAAATCCTAATAGTATCCTTATTTTCATTATCACCATTATTCATCTGGTCTGAGGAGGAGAGCGTTTAACTTCATAATCATAAGCCACACAATGAGAAACCCCCCTGTCAGGCAATGAACACTTAGCGCCACTTTGAGCCATCTGAGTCCCCAGGTGGGTGTGCAATATGGCAGACCTTTGTTCCCTGTGTGTGTGGAAAAGCACACACTGTCAACACGGGAGAGAAAAGCTAATATTTACCACATATGGCCTCGGCTTTAATATTAGCTGGAGGCGCAGGTCGAGGGAGAACAGGATTCTCATTTTGGTCTTACTTCCTCTCCAAATGTAAATCCTAAACATTTATTTTTCAAACCATTACAGTTGTATTTTGAGAAGATCGAAGTTGGATATAAAAAAAATCAGCAGAGTCGTACTTGTTTTATTCGGCATCTGGAAAAATGTTCCGTGTCGGGCTTTTTTATAATTTGGAGGTTTTGTTGACTGTAAAATGTAAAAAACCAAACAACAAACAAAAAATAAAACAAAACAAAATAATTCTTTGATGATACAGCCTCACCTGTATCAGAAGAAAAAATCTAAAATGCTTTCCCTTATCAAGAGATTGCTACAGGTTTTAACGACGTCCAGTTTTTAAGAGGTCATAATGAGTACAAATCTCATATCAGTTTTAGGCATTTAATTATATTTTTTATATTGTTACGTTTGGGAGTGAAATGATTATAAAACAAACAGCTCCAGTAATTTTCTAAAATCAGAATTGGATGCACCAGTGGGAATATATTTAGGCTTTTTCTGTGATCCACACTCGGTCAAAATTATGCAGCTCACATATATATAGTTACAGCCCCCCTTAAAATTCAGTTTAATGTCCCTCAGCGGGCTGCAACTCGACCGCACACTTTTTAAAGCACTGATAATCAGCTTTGGTTTTAGGGTGGAATGAAAATACAACAACCAACTTCAGGTTTCTAACTTTATTTCAGCTGGTCTTTTCCATTCTCAACCCAGTCTGGTTGCAGGTTTGGAATAAATGTCCTGTTGGAACACCCAACTTTGTGCTACAGTGCTGGCAGTGACACAGGCCCATAGCATGATGCTACCACCACCATGCTTGACAGCTGGTACAGTCTTCTTAGGCCTGAAACCCAATCTCTAAACATACTTCTTGTTCTTGTGACCAGATTGCTCAACCGTTGTCTCATCTGACAATAAAGTGTTTCTCCAGCAGGCGTTTGGCTTGTACATATGTGCAGCTGAAAATTTGGGCAGGGATATTGGTGCTCCAGCATCTTCCGAGTTATGATGCACTCTGACCTTGATGGTGTCCCAGGTTGTTCCTGATCATTCGGATCAATCTCCTGCCCTCTCAGGTTGACATTTTGGGTCAGATGATTAAAGCTTGTGTACAGCTAGATGTTCCAACAGGAAAAAGATCAAAACACGCATTAAAGCTGGTTTTGGAACAGACAGATTGGGTTAACATTAGGTTTCTGGAAGGCCTCTGATCTGAACCCAGGTGACAGACTATGCTTAAAACCAAGTCCATTCCAGGAAACCCTATTAACTGAACTCTACCTTTTCTAATAATGGTCAAATATCCAGCCAGCCAATTTCCCTACATCCTGCCTGCTGCTTCAAGCAGGAAATAATCTCTGGGACCTTTTTGTCCACACAGCCTACATCAACAGAGTTAACCTTTAAGACATACTGGCAATGTCCGGTCTCAGGCGAGGACTCCAGACGAGTTCTTGTCCAAGCATTTTTGCCTTAATGCTGCATGAAATCGCCTGAGGTTTTCGAATGAGTCAAGCTGTTGGGCTCTGGCGTGGGACCCACATCAATATCCCACTTATGCTGGTGGCCAGGTGTCGAGGGGAAATTCTCAATTGAATATTGTGTCCAAGTTTGTGAGAGCTCGGGGAGCAGTATCTTGTGTGGATATTCATTTCACCGGCTCACTGTGCACCCTGTCTCCTCTCCTTCCGTCTTGTTTTTGGCATTCCTCCGATCCGGCCCGAGTGCAGTCTGCTGTGGCTCCCACTTGCACACCTGCCACGAAGAAACAGCTGTGGCCCGGCACAACATCATTAGTGCAGCTGAAAGAGAAGGAAGGGCCTGCATAGCCGTTCCCTTGCTCTGTTTGCTCTCTCTTAAGAGTTCAACTTCAGGGCATCTGTACAATGAACAAACATTTTTTTACGATAAAAACGTGCAGAAGTGGCCCACTCCCCATGCTCTTACTGTGGGGACGTGTAACACGATCATGATGAAACCTGTAGGAGATCAGGGGTGCTGAAAGGGAATTTTATACCTCAGGATGAATATGTCCTTCTGGGGTGTTCGCTTCACAAAGCTGTAAAGTGGATGACTTTAAGTACGAACATTATATGCATGAATAAAAAAGAGACTTTTTCATGATGACAGGTTTTGGTAAAACATAAAAAAGAAAAAAAAACAACCCATGGGCCTCGGGTCTCAGCCCATGGCTGGATCCGCTCCGTCATAGCTAGCTGCCAGCGGAGCCCACGGGCTCGTCCCTGTGGCTCCCGGGGGCTTCGGCGTTTTGGGGGTTTCCTGTGGCTCCTCTCTGCTTTTCCCTCGGATGTTGGAGGCAGCTTTCCCTGTGCTGGCCCCTCTTGGGCACCATTTCTCGGGGGTCCTTTTGGGCATCTGGGGTTCTGGTTCCCTTGGTGTCTGCCTCGGTGCTCTGGGGGTCTTTGGCTCCTCACAACCACTATTGAGCATTTTTCTAATAGATAAACCTTACATACACAAGTGCACTCTCATAAACACCTAGAGGTGCTTGGATCCAGGTGTTTGCAGATTGTTTACAGATACATCTCATATTAAATAATACTGTGTATTTTTCACTGATGGTATCAAGGTGTTGGTTGTGTGTACCTGTAATACTGTATCGGTTGGTTTTGCTGTTCTTTTTATATCTCTCTTTGCAGGTGTAGAAGCTGACTCAGAGGATGTTATAGTGTTCTCTCCTTTTCCTCTCCTCTATTTTTGTCACCTTTTCTCCCTTTTAGCATTTTGTCTCATCTGTTTCTCTCCTCTTTTTCCCCTCTTCTACCTTCGTGTTTCTGTGTCCATTTAACATGTAATAGTCCCAGCATAAAATCTAATAAAGCTTCTTGCATATATCAATCAAGCAGAGAATTTTGGCGAAAGCAGTAAGGCTCCACGTGTGAAAATAAAATCTGTTGGGCTCCCTTTGGCATTAAGACAACAATTCTTAATGTCACATTGCCAGACAGGACATGTCAAAAAAAAAGAAAGAAAAAAAAACAGAATAAGAAAACGGCCTAAATTTGAAGCTTTGGTCCATGCTGGAAAAACATCCCCAGAAATCTCTTGGGTTACACATTTCCGAGCAGTCAGGACTGGAAGGGCTGTAATCAATATGTCCTTCGTGCATGTGGAGGACAAGGAGAAGGCGGAAGTTCTTCTATTGATTTGGGAAGATGCTGCAGTGTAAACCTGACCCTAAGACCATCTGCTCTTTCAGGAACACCGCAGGGAGATTTGACTCATGTGGGTACCAAGGGCTGCTGTGGTGAGCAGACACCAAGCCACAGGACCAAGCGCCCGCTGCAAGAAATGACCTGTAAATCCTACAGCTGACGTATTTAACAGGGAACGTCTCAGTGGTACGGCAGAAATATCTCTCCAGTGTACGCTGAGATACAGCAATCAGGGTTTATAGGTGCTGTTAGGATTTTTTATTTCAAAGATCAACCATGATCTCAGATAGGAATTAGCATGGATTAAATGTTAAGGTATTTCTTACTGAAGTCCTGGTCTCTCAACAGAACAAAATGACATGTGTTTTACACACGGATGTGCTAAATGACTTTAAATGACATATGTTGATGCGCACTATGGGAGGATTAATTGTTGACTTAAAACTGTAGATAGGAAAGGCTTTGGAAGTACTTCCATGTTAATTTTCTGCTGCTATTCCTCACATCCAATCATAATTAGTTTGGATTAGGAGTTGAAAATGCGTGTTTAGATTGTTTTTAGGCCATCATTGGTCGTTTTAAAAAGTCGGCATGCAAAAAGCATGAAATGCCGACGTTCTAAAGAAAACAATATCTCTGAATGGATCCTGAATAGAGAAATCTAAAATATTTCATCTGATGCACGGTGGTGGTCCATTTACACCAGCGCTGTTGAACTGAACTCCAGCTTGTTTTTGCTCGGAAAGTCTGGTTGGTTTGGTTCGGTTTGAATGTACAATTAAACTCTGGTGGAGAAATCAAAATGCCCGCTTCGTTTTTCAAACTGTCTCATGAAAGCAAACTCGGGCAGCGACCTAAAAGATCTCATGAAGATGCTTCCTGAAGCTGGTAAGAGACTATCAACAGTCAAGAGAACCGATAAGGGCTGAAAGGCTAAATAGAGAAAAAAACAGACCATTACTCCAAATGCAACATAAAAAGCCAGATAACAGTTTTACATTCTTTCAGGTACCAACACCTCGCTTTTTGGAGATATTCCCTGGGACCAAAAAGAAAATTTTGGAGGTTAAATGGGTAAACTTGCAAATTTCAACACCATCCCATCTGTGAAGTACGAGGGCGACGGCATAATGTTGAGTGGTTGTTTTGCTGCAGGAGGTACTGGTGCTGTTCACAACAGAGATATCATCATATGGATTCAGGTTTTCTGAATGGAGAATGGCCGCATACTGCCAAATAATTCTACAAAGCTCTGATCCTGGAGAAGGTGTAGGCAAAGCTGAAAAGGAATGTTTGACCCAAAGCGATTTTACTTAAAACCGAGGGAAATTGATGCAATCATCATGATTTGAACAAAGCATAAAAAAATATCATTCTGGCATTTAGGAAATGAAACTTATTTTGATGATCCTGACTGACCTGAAAACGGAAAACTTTAGTCCAACTTAATGTCAGATGGTGAGTTTTTATACAAACTCTGACCATCTTCTCCATCCCCACTGAAGAAAAGCAACCCCACAGCATGACAATGCCACCACCATGTTTCCCCATGAAGATGTACAGGATGATGTGTAACATTCATTTTCCATCACATACTTGTATAGCATTTGGCATGTATGCTAAAAACTACTTTATAGCATACATGCTATAAAGAAGTTGAAAAAATTCTGCTCCTTTCTGACCCGGATATCTTCTGCAAACTGCGAACAGGACTTCGTACAGCTTTCTTCCAACAAATGAAAGCGTGTTGACAAATTCTCCCACCTAAGCAGAAGATCTCTGCAGTTCCTCCATACCATGGACTTCTTGGCAGATCTCTGATTAATGTTCTGCTTGGCCATCCGAAGTAGATGGTCATATCTTGGCAGGGTGCAGTTGGGTCGTGCTCTTTCCATTCTCACATGATGGACTGGGCAGAGCGCTGTGAGCTCTTCAAAGCTTGGGATCTTGTTTTATTACCTAACCCCGCTTTAAACTTCTTCAAAGTCCTCTACCTGACCTGTGTACTGTGTTTTTGGTCTTTGTGATGCTGTTTCATACCTCTGAGGCCTTTAAATCATAGCTGGATTTATGCTGAGATTAAACTGCACTAATTAGCTCACATCCAAGGGCAATTGGTTGCATACAATCTTATTAGGGGATATCAGATTAAAAGGGGCTAAATATCTCACAGCGCCTTTTTCTTGCACCTTTTTGTCGGTCCATCACAATAAAATCTAAATAAGCTGTCAACATTTGTTGTTATAATGCGACAAAATGTGAAGTTGAAGAGGAACAAGTGAGTTTGCAGGCCACAGTACACCAGCAAAGCTTTCAACCTGAAGAAACTCTGCAGAGTTACATGTTGAATATTTCTTATAGTGGATCCCAACCAGAAAATCAATCCGTCACCATGCACACAGGAAGGAAGCCTGGGCTGCAGAGAGATACTGCCCTTAATGACATGTCTCTGTGTGTCTGGACCAGAGGGGGAAGTAACCGGATATTTAAACAGAGATAAGAGTGTGTGCCAAAGGGGCCGGGATTGGATATGACTGAAGCCCCATGGCAACGGGCCGTGGCTATCGGATATGGAAAGGTAAATAGTAATGCAGCCGCAGCATATTTTAATGTTGTAAATTAAAAGCTCATGTAACATTGATGAGAGGCTGTAGGACGTTGGTCTGTGCCAGATATTCGGGAGGGCCCTTCTCCTTGCTTTTAGCAGCGCACTTGCTTAAATCAAGATTTGGAAACATGCATTTTGGCTGACCAAGATCTGTAAACGGAAATCAGATATGGTTTGTCTCCAAAAGCAGCAAAAAAAAACCCAAAAAATATCAGGGCAATACAACATTGAGTGAAAAAAATATCATCTACCTAAGGACAGGTTGTATGATATGGAAGGGCAATTCTTAAAGGACAAAATAAAATGTGTTTAATAAAGGGTTTGTGGCCCTCTAATGTTTACCTGATTTCTAGACTGATAAACTCTTCATTTCCCAGAGTGGCAGTAAAATGTCTGAAAGCAGGTATGAACTTGTTTTATCCTGCTGCGGGTTCGATAGTAACAGCTTAACCACAACATGTATTGTGTAACTGTACTCTATTTAGTCTATTAAGGATAATGTGTGTTATCTAGTAGTATCATAGTGTTTTATTTCCCAGACAGCCTTAAGGATCTGGAGTAAATGTTTCTCTAATCTCCAGAAAATTGATCCATACATCATCACTTTGCCCAATGACGTCCATTTTTTGTTTGCTTCCAAAGGCCAACTCCACTTACGTTTAACCCTTTTGAGATCATTTAGTGCCATTTTACAGCTTTGTTTGGCTGTAATGAATGAATATTGCTCAAATTTGCTAAATATTTATGTTTAAATATTTAAACATAAGTTGTTCTTGTCAGGATTCTGTGTACCGTGCTCCACTAACTGTCCTCCACAGGTGGCTGTTGTTGACAGGTGGGCGTGGCCCGCACCTGCGGGTCGTTGTGGCTACTGTGACTCAAGCTTAAAAGGAGCGTTCAATCAGCTGGAGGATGCCAGAGTGTTAGCCCGTTGTGGTAGACCTAGGCCACTGTCCTGTTGACAGTTCTCCGTTCCTGTGAGTTTTCAATTCAATTCAATTCAATTCAATTTTATTTATATAGCGCCAAATCATGAAACATGTCATCTCAAGGCACTTTACAAAATCAAGTTCAATCATAACAAAATAATGATGTTCCTGATTCCAAGCTCTATCTTTGTCTCCTGTCTCCTTCAGTTCGTGGTGCTCTGGAATTACTCACCCGTTTTGTCTCCGTGCACTGAAGACCGGTTCCTGAATCCCTGCTGCTCAGATTTTGCTCTAGCGTTCCCCTCGAGCCCACTTGGTGGTACCAAGCCGGACAAGAGACCCCCCCCCTTTCTGGATTCACTCTGGTTCCTTCAGCTGCTCCTCCTGCTGTGGTGCTGCTCAGGCTCCCTGCCTGCGGTCCATCCGCTAGCTCACCTGTCGCTCAGCCACCTTCCTCCATCAGAAAGCATAAGGTCGCAGAATCCCTTCTTCCACTCACCCTCCCTGGATAGGTCCTCCATACCTAGCGGTAAGCAGAGCAGTATCAGCGCAGATTTCCCTGATTCGACTAGTGTTAATCAGTATCCTCTTTCTTCCCGCAGTGCTCCTTACTCTGACGTTCCGAACCTCGCCTGTTGCTCACATTGTGTGCCTTTAGATCCATGTATAGCCTTTAATAAACATCTTTAACTGTCTTTGTTCTCTGACTGTGTCTGCATGTGGGCCAAACACCTTAAAACCATGACAGTTGTAAAATGTCTAATCTACTAGGGGAGAGAAAGACTTTGTCATCTAGAGGCTGTGCATTGTTCATGTCTCTCTGTCAAGTCAATCCTTTGCCATTTTGTGTTCCCAACTCTGACCTAGACATTAGGGTTTCCTTCTACAGTATTTCATACCATTTTACTTTGCCATTGGCCGTTTATTTTTTTCCGATAGTTGCGTATTTTGATGAATGATGAAATCAATTATAAAAATGTGCAGATCTCAGCTAGAATTTATAATTTTGCACTGTATCTCCATGAACTGCAGGTCTGATTCTTAGTTGGTCCAGATGAGACTTATGTAGTTTGAGAGAATATGAAGCCAAATCAAACAAAAATAACCACAAGCAACTTCCTCCTACAAGATATTATCTATGGGATCTAGTGGTTATGAGTATACCATAGAAAAGGCTTCAAAGCCGGCAGGAAGTGATTCAGCGCCGGGCACAAATTGACGAAGGGTCAGTGCAAAATGTCTTGTGGCTTCAGGTCAGTTGGACATAAATTTACTAAAAGTACAAAAGTAAGGCAGTGTTTTTCCTGAACCAAATAGTACCACTTTTATTTTCTGTGTTTTTATCCTTTATTTAACCGAGGAAAATCCAGTGAGATTAAAAATCTAATTTATAAAAACGTCCTGGCTAAAATGACAGCAGCTCCAAAATAGCAGCGGAGGGGCGCAGGTAGTAGGAGTTTGCCCTGTAAACCGATGGGTTGCCGATTCAAACTCCCACTCCAACCGTTTTCGGCATTGTGTCCTTGGGCAAGACACTCCACCCGTTTTGCCTGGTGGTGGTGGTCAGAGGACCCGGTGGCGCCGATTCTCTGGCAGCCTCCCTTCTGCCAGTCTGTCCCAGGGCAGTAGAGAAAACGGTGGAAATCTGTAGTTAGATAACATTTTAGCTTTATGAACAAACTGCAATGAATTTACTTTACCTCTGTTGCTACACTTCTGCTGATTCTACTTTTCAATGAATTGATAAGAATTCATTGAAATGGGTACAAATTAAGCCCTCATATTGATATTTCCAATATGTAACAGGACCAAAAGATTTTTTTAAATCCACCATAAATCAACTATGCCATGCCTTACTGTATTTTTTGTAAATGTTTCATTAGAAATTAGCTATTTAGCCACTGTTTAGAAACGTCTTTTTGTTTTGCATATATGCCTTACCTAATTGTACATGTGACACTGGTCAACTTTGAATTTGACTTGGTTTATTCATCCGAATAAAGGAATAAAAAAGAGGGCTATGGATGTACTGTATACCATAACTGTGCACCATCAGCATGTGAATGTGTGGGTGAATGACTGAATGTTGTGTAAAGCGCTTTGGGGTTGTTGGACTTGATAAAGTGCTATACAAGGACAGACCATATGCCATTTAGTAGTGGAATAAAACACGCAAACATTTTACATTGTTTGTAGGCTCCGTGGGTAGGTTGTGGGTTTGATTCCAGCTTCCGGCTGTCGCATGTTGATTTAACCCAAGTTGCGTACTGATCTACGTATCGGTGTATGAACGTATGTATTTTAGTGAATGTGGCTCTGGTGTAAAGTGAGTTGAGGGGTCAGTATAACTAGAAAAGCGAAGGATAAATTCATTCAGGAGATATGCCAATTAAATATGTAAAACTATAACATCCAGATTTCTATGTGTTTACAAGTTTAACAAATTGCTATAACTCTGTGACAAGTTTCCTTAAATTCTGTTGATTTTGGAGACCAGTCCACGAGTGAGGAGCATAATATTTAAATTAAAATTTTATTTAAATTTATTCACTTTTTTTTACCCATCCGATAGAGCTCTTGCCACCATCATTACCAACAGGTAACTGAACAAACATGATGACTTTATAAATGAGGCTATGCTGGTGGTTTTATCCTTTATACTAATCTTATTCAAAAGTACAAAAAAGGTATTTATGACTTTTTGGTTTCTGTGGCAGACAGTATCAAGAATTTAAGCACTGTAAAACGTATTCGCGTAAAACGCTTGTACTTAATCAAGGAAAGATATTAAAGTTCAATTCAATTTTATTTATATAGTGCCAACTAACAACAACCGTCATCTCAAGGCTTTTTACAAAGTCAAATTCTATCAGATCATACAGATTGGTCAAAAAGTTTCCTATCTAAGGAAACCCAGTAGATTGCATCAAGTCTTGACAAGCAGCATTCACTCCTCCTGAAAGAGCGTAGAGCCACAGTGGACAGTCGTCTGCATTGTTGATGGCTTTGCAGCAATCCCTCATACTGAGCATGCATGAAGCGACAGTGGAGAGAAAAACTCCCCTTTAACAGGGAGGAAAAAACCTCCAGCAGCTCAATGTGAGCCTGGTTCTATAGTAAAGTCTCAAAAGAAAGCCCAGGCTTGACTGAGTAGAACAAAATGAGTTTTAGCTTGAGTTATTTTCTAACAAAATGCTTGAAAAAAAGCCATTTGTACTCAGATCCTCAATATCATGAAGGATGGTGACAGATGGGAAATTCCAAGAGTTCAATTTTAAGTGAATTTACTCCAGATTAGATGCAATGGCACCACATTCACTGAACTGTATTTAAGGGTTGATGCAGCTGATGTAACTTCTGATATGGTGTCAATTCAACAGAAAACATCATGCAAAAAAAGAAAAGAAAATTGATGTTCATTTCTCTTTGATATTGATATCAAAAATAAACTGTAGACTTATCAGAACCCATTTGGAGGTACACGGGAAGCTAGATTCCTTCACACACTTGTTTCTTTTGAGCAGAGAATTTATTCTGAGATGTTCTGAAGGTCAGATACTGAAAAGCTTTGGAGAGGCCCATGAATTATAAATCGTTACCTTTTTTACCTGCTCACTGATTCTTGTTTTAAAAAAAAAATTCAACATCCATTAAAAGAAAAAAATCTGTGTGATTGCAGCAACGTAGTTCTGCAGAAAGAATAATTTACAATGTCTCTGTTCTCACTGTGAGCTGGACCTGAAATCATATGGAACATATGTCTCCTCTGTGGTTTTCAGGATAATGCTCCCAGACAGTGCAGGCTTCGCCAGACCAAATGATTAAACCCTACTTCGTGGTGTGTTTGTTTTAGTTTTAGGGATTTGAATCATCGTTCCACTTGGGAAGCTGAAATTTATGTTTCTCAACTCCGTAATGTGCTTCTGAAGACCTGCTGAACCTTTGGGACTTTCTCTTTAGTGATTCTAGCTAACATGTCCGCACAATGTGACCACCATGTAGTCTATTTTCTAATGGGATGCAAAGATGTCACACCTTTCTATCAACACTAGCATATTGCTGCTCTGGTAATGACCGCGGTGGATCTGAGGGCGGAGAATCGTGGTAAAGTGAACTGTTTCTGCAACAGATCGGCTATACGCCACTCTTACTTGTCTTTATCCCCCCCCCACACAGAGACCAGCCACTGCAGTCAGACCTACGTTGGCCTAGGGGTCTGGTGAAGGATTTTACAGGAACTGGATCCATTTGGCAAAAACGCAGGAATTTTCAATACAATGATCTTGGGTGTGGTGTGCGAGGAATGCATCTTCAGTAGGTCTGAGAGGAATACGCAGGGATCGGGTAGAGCGGCAGTGGTTCACATTTCAAAAGCTACGTCTTTTGTGTGATTTTTGTGGACCAGCGGTCATCATCTTTCTGCATGTTGACAAATGTGTATTTAAAGCTCCCTGACATCAAAGGAACCATCTCTGCAATGACGTTTCTTAGTGTCTGTTTTAAATTTGGGCTGTTGTGTGTACTCTGAAATGTAGTGAATAAACATTGAATGAAAGGTTTAACATACCAGTATTGAATGTTGACTAAGAGGGGTTTTTCACAAATGCTAACATATATTGCAGACACATTTTATTTTATTTTATTAGCAACGATGAAGATTTAAGACACCGTCTGCAAGGCACACAAGGCTGGTGGGGCTAAATCTGAAAGGTCCAGCAGAGACATTTTAAACAGGCTTTAGATGAATGTGACATCTGCAGGTTTGAGTACTCAACATCAAAATGCAAGTTTAGGTGCATACAAGCAACAAATATGAGTGAAGCTAAACTTAACCAGGCCTTTGGACTGAATCCATCATTGTTTTTCCTGCAGAATTTCAGTCTGTGTTTGATGTGCTCTGCTATCCTTCTTGTCACAACGTCATTGTCCAAAAGTCTTCACCTCACTTTGTCTGCAAATGCACCGTTAAGGTTGAGCAAGCTTTGCACCTGTGGCACGATGACTGTCTTCTGTAGTTTTCACAAGGATACAGTCCTGGATGTCCTAAAACCTTCTTCTTTAAGCTTTGCTGTTTTTAGCTGCGCTTCCTGCACTTGGTGCCAGTTTTCACTACAGGTAACTGCTAACTGAAGAAAATATAAATTTCTAGCATGCCTGCCTCTTCTTTACCCACTCTCCATTACTCTGCTAATCAGGATAATGGATCTTTCAGTCTCTCCTGTGCTTACAATGTGCTTATTGGGGGTGGCATGGTGGCCATAACAGGGTGCTTGCATCCTGGGAAGGCTGCAAGTTGCCCGGTTTGGATCCCAAAGGCTGCAACTCTAGGTCCTAAACAAGACCCTCAGCCCCAGAATGCTCCCCATGTGCCACTTTGTGGCAGCACACTGCTCCCTAAGGGATGGGTTAAATGCAGAGGACATATACAAAGTTACAATGACAAAAAAAATGATTATTATACTATAATAACTGTTTGCCATCCTGTGACAAGGAGAAAATACAACAAACCTTTTTTTAAATTATAGATACACCTTCTAAAGTTCATAAAGCTGCTTGCTCTGATTCATTATGCATCTCATCTGTCTGAACAGTATGCAAATGAAAGCTGAAGATACATTTTCAAAACACCATTTGTGTCACTTCCATAACTTTAAGCTACAATTGTTTTTTTGATGGCAACATTACTTTTTGGGACTTCATGATATTCTCTATTAACCATAACTAAAGGTAGTGTAACTATATTTAAAACTTGATTTATCACCTGATGGAAGGTAGCACCCATATCACTGATAATAGCATGGTGCCTTTACTTTATATTTAATAGTATAAACACCTGTCAGTTTAACCGGGATGTCTCCTCTACATATCAGCGGTCAATTCCAAATCCAATTTATTTATAAAGCACATTAAAAAATAATTATATATATATATATATATATATATATATATATATATATATATATATATATATATATATATATATATATATATATATATATATAAAGAACATTTAAAAACAACAAATTGTTGGCCTTGGTGCTGTACATATCAATAACACAAATAGTAAAAAATAAAATAAAACAGACATAAAAACAGTACACAGCTGTCTCCTGACAGAAAAACTAACAATTCAAGCTGCGCTGAAGGCCAAGGAAAAAAGGTGAGTTTTTAAAAATTATTTAAAAGAAGAAAGCGGAGGTGCCTGCCTAACATGCAGCGGTAACCTGTTCCACAATTTGCTCAAACCGTAAATCTTGCACGGGTCACCAACATGGTGCCCGCTGTCACAAGGTAGCCCCCAAGGACCATAAGTGGTGCCCTCAAGCCTGTTAAAAAATAGCAAAACCCTCCAGTGAACTTCATTTAAAATGCTGGTGCTCTTCCTTTTTAATCATACTTGTATTTGCATAGATTTAAAGGCATTAAAAACATTTTTATATTACATGAAGTTAAGGTGAGCTCTGACCCTTTAGTTCAAAGCTCAGTATAGGTAGCCCTTCGTACGACACAGCACCACTGAAGTAGCTCTCAGCTTCAGAAATGTTGGTGATCCCTGAATTAGAGATTGTGTGTTTGATCCAATGAGTAATCAAACAGGTGTGCAGTGTTTCATCTGCCGGCTGAATCTGCATTTAACCCTATTTTGTGCCTCAATCCAATGAAATGTCAGTCTCTATAGTAATGTAATGCTGTCACTGCACACACATTCAATGGGAACGGATGACCATGGGGGAAATGTTTTTCTGATTGCAGACTGGAGGACCCATGGAGGAATTACCTTCACAATAGCAAAGTGAAAGCCGTTCTTAAAGGGAGGCAACAAAGAGTGCTCTGTCTAAGCAGCGCTTTTTTAGCCATGGAGAAATACTATCTGCTGCCATGACCCCTCCACCCCCTACCCTGCCTTTTGGGCTGAATGCTACAGAAGGGCAGAATGGGCAGAGAGCTGCACCAGTGTAAAATACCATAGGTCCATTGACTATTGTTGAAGTCAAGTAGAAAAGTGAAACAAGCACACCATCCAAGGCACATTTCTCTCAAGGGAAACTAATAAAGATACTCTGACTATCTTTATAAAATATATGGTGTTAACTTTAGTCTTGCAGGTTGATAAATTATGTCCACTGTGATTTAAAAGTAAGTGTAAACAGACGTGAGGGGTACACTGTTTAAAACCAAAAAAATTGAATAAAAGAATTAACCTTCGAGGACTATTGATTATATTAAATTGCCATATTTACCATTTAGCATATTAAATTGCATGGCAACAAATGGCTCAACATGCAAGAATAATAGGATGTTTTAGGTCTTAATTTGAACGGAAAAGTGTTCGATTGTCAGGATGTGTTTACTTCTTCCAGGCAAACATTAATAAAACTGCCATTTTGTGTCTCAGCGGGACAGTGTGGTATGGGGGCTGCACGACACAGGAAAGGATGGCTTTAGCACAGGTGGTGAGACCAGCACAGGGCATTGTGGGATACCGTATACAAGATCTGGACACGGTTTGTGCTGCACAAGTCCAGAAAAGCGCCATATACTGCATATTGCCACAGATGCCATCCACCCGGCCAATGCACTGTGTGTCCCTCTTCCATCAGGGAAAAGATTCAGACGCAAAAACTAAGGGACTTAAAAACAGCTTCTTTCCCAAAGCTGTGAGGGCCATCACACCCTGTGGAGAATCAAAGTAATCCAGCAGCCCAGTTCATAGTTACGTGTTTACAAGCAAGCATTTATGCTCTTGTCTCTCATATTCTAATATCCATTTGCACACCTCAGTTGTCTGTTGGACATCCATGCAAAGTGCACAGTTCTGTAACTTGAAGATTTTATTTAATTGCACAGTATTTTACTATGTGCACGATTGTATCTAACGACATTTGTGTGGTTCACTCATGCAACTTCACAGTAATTTATATTACCTGTCTTTTCAGTTGAACATGAATCTTATCAGATGCTAAGGATTATTTGCATGCTTTAAGCTTCTCTGGATTCTCTGGCTTCTCTTGGTCAGTGAAATTGAAAGAGAATTGTCTTATCGTGTCTGTGTGTTGTGAGTAATCTGTCTTCATTCTGAGCTGGTCTCTCATCAAAAATTACATTATGGTAACACTAAGAGACTAGTGAAAAGGTTAGTTATGTTTGAGAGCAACATAAAAACAGTTACCCTTTACAAATGCCCTGAGGGACCATAAACTTTGGAGACATGCCCTGTTTCCTGAACAGACTAAAATTGGAGGGTTTGAGGGAAGGACATATTTGTGGAATTATTGAAGCAACATCTTAAAACATCAACCAGGAAATTTAAGTTTGGGTCAAAGTAAGACAATCTCTTCTATTGTGGTATTCTGGTACAAAAGGCTGACAATTTAAGAGCTTCTCAGTGTGAACAGCCATCTGCCTCAACCAACTGGGGCTTAGAGAAGACACAAAAGAACACAGAAGCACACATTGATCCAGGGATCCTTTCTATGTTAGAAAGGGTAATGACAGATGATCTGCCTCCTTCTATGATGTCACAGCTACCAGACCACCAGACCAGGTGTACCAACTATGAAGAAAAAAAAATGACAGAACATAAAGTTAAACGTTAAAATAACAAACAGTAGGAGAACTCAGCAGAGGGGGAAAATAGACCCTGATGTCCTCCAGCAGCCTAAGCCTATAGCAGCATAACTATAGAGATAGCTCAGGGTAAGCTAAGCCACTCTAACCATAAGCTTTGTCAAAAAGGAAAGTTTTACGCCTCATCTTAAAAGTAAACAGGGTGTCTGCCTCATGGACTAAAAGTGGGAGTTTTCCATTAAATAAACAATCCTTGGCTGAAATCCAGTAATCTGTTCTGTCTGGCCGAGCGTGTTTCTACTGTCAGCGACGAGTGTAAAAGCAGTGGGTTGACTTGAACCCCCCCCCCTATTTATAGTGGAGTAAAAACATTTTTAAAGCATGTTTTTACTCCACCATAAATAGTTCTTCTCATTTTATTTTAACATCCTTCTATTTCTGAAACAATGATTTATTTCTGCCTCTAACATTTCGAACTGTTTTTTAACCAAAGAATTTTTGCCTGCCCTTTTTATTTCCTTCTCCCCTTTTTCCACTTCGTGTATTTCTACTTCGTATTTTTAAAGCAACATTTTTAAAGCATGTTTTTACTCCACCATAAATATTTCTTTTTATCTCATTTTAATATCCTATTTCTGAAACATAGATTTATTTCTGCCTCTAATTTTTCGAACTGTTTTTTTACCCACAGAATTTTCGCCTGCCCTTTTTATTTCCTTCTCCCCTTTTTCCACTTCATGTATTTCTACTTAGTATTTTTTTACTTCCTCTTTTTCCACTTGGTGTATTTCTACTTGGTGTTTTTTTATTTACTCTTTTTCCACTTTGTATATTTCTACTTCGTGTTTTATTACTTGCTCTTTTTCCACTTGGTCCGTCTGACTGCAACCGTTAATGTTAATACGATGACAGGGAGGAGGGGGGGAGAGGGGGCGGCGTCACCGGCAAAGCTTCACAACTATTGGCCAAGGCCTGGCTCCCCGGAAACGAGCCTGCATCAGAGCAGACGACTGGCCGCTTTCCCAGAATTTGTATAAAATATAGAATTTGTATAAAATATATATTTTTTGATCAATAATTGATCAATTGTTGAAGAAATATCTTCTTTTTATCATTTTGTCACATTTAATGGCACACAAATTCATATTATTAGCTACTTTTTCAAGCAATTTTATATTATTAAGTCCTTCATTTATTTCTGTATGTATTTTAATTATGGCAGGATTGGTCCTCCATACTGTCTTGCTCATTCTACTGTAAAAGTGGTTTGTATGAAAACCACTGTTAACATGCCTAAAGCACAATATTTTGAATTTAGAAAGCTACTTGTAGCGAGCTAAACATAAAGTTTATATTTGTCTCCATGTTAAGACCTGGCAATTACTGATAGTGTTCCACTACATCCTAAATTTAAATAACTATCCTCAGATCTGCTTTAAGATATGTTTTGCAAGGAGTGCTGGCTCCTCACAACCACTATTGAGCATTTTTCTCATGGATAAACCTTACATACACAAGCGCACTCTCACAGGTACTTACATATTCACATTTATACAGAAAACCCCTATTATTATCTTTAGCAGTCACTTCATACATCTCATATTAAATAATACTGTGTATTTTTCAGTGATTTGTTTTGCTGCTCTTTTTGTATCTCTGTGCAGGTGTAAAAGCAGACTGCGGATATTATCTTGTTCTCTCCTGTTCCTCTCTATTTTTATCACCTTTACTCCCTTTTAGCATTTCATCTCATCTTTTTCTCTTCTTTTTCTTCTTCTACCTTCCCGTTTTTGTGTTCATTGAACATGAAATAGACCCAGAATAAAATCTAATAAAGCTTCTTGCACATAAAAATCAAGCGGAGCACTATGGCGAAAGCAGTAAGGCTCCACATGTTAAAGTAAAATCTGTTGGGCTCTATTCGGCATCAAGAAAGCAATTCTTTATGCTACACTGCCAGACAGGACAAGTAAAAAAGAAGAAACACAGAAAATGTTAACATGTCTTATTTTGGACAACCACAAAGTGTTGAACTTTTTAAAGAACATTTTTAATTTTTGTAGCTGCTCTTTAGTCTTTCAGGGAATCTTTTATTTTGCTCTCGATCATGTTTTTCTCTCTAATACAGATTTCTCTTGTGTCCCTTTCCACGAAAGTACTACCCATCCAAGTTTGCCAACCTTCCCTTAAAATACTCAACCGTCTGTTATCTTAAATTTGAACGAGGTGCTTCTTGTTAAATTAACACAGACTGCATTTTACAGCAAGTCACATCTATTTATATACGCCAATGATGTGGCTACGCCAGACAGGCCCTCTTCATGTTGTCTGCTACATTTCTCATCAACCCAATTTGAAACGTTGACTTTCAGCGTTGCGAGAATATTAGTGAACATGTGAGCCGAGTTCACAGGTTAAAGCAACAAAGAAAAATATAGGAGATTTAAAAAAATTATAAGATGAACAGTTAAGTAAATCTTTATTCTTTATTTAGAGGAATTGCGACATCCCATGGAAAAATCCTTAGAAATCCTTAGTGTTGGGAGAAAGTTTGCTGGAAGCACCACATTTTAATGGTGTCTTAACCAATTGTTGAAAAAAAAACGTTTTCACTTTATCTGTTTTGACAAACTGTTTTGTCTGTCTGGTTGGGCTACATTTTCTTGAAATGACAGAGCTTTTATTGTTCAAAATTTCTCGCTGTTTTATGGCATATTCCAGCAATCCTTCAGACGCTGCTCCTCATTAGCCAAAGGAGAGGCACAACCAAGACTCGCCACCAATGAGTGATTGATTACGCCTGAAATTACATTATAAAAGTAGTTGTTGATGAGCTCTAATTGTATTTTGATTTTTCTTTTTACTTCTTGATCAAGTAACTTCAGTTTCTTGCAAAAGTTTTCATGCTACATTTGACATTTTCTTGTGTTACACCCCTCTTTACCCTGATACCCTCAAATAAAATTCAGTGCTCAGCAAACATAGCTTACCTCATCCCAATTTAGAAACATGGTGGCTGTCGGTATACTTCCTAAAAATGAAATAAATGCAGTTGCGTATCAACGCCAGCAGGAACTGCCGTCCAACATGGAAGCACAAATGCAGCCGCAGTGACATCACTGCATGTGCCTACCAGTCAAGTGACTGACTATGACGGAAATAATTTTTTTAAAGAGATATGCAAATACAAATGCATTATTTTTGATTATTGAAGACATTAAGCTATTTGTGGAAATATTAGACCAAATATCTGCTAATGATTTCATGGACAGCATCAAATGACTCCTCTGTACGGGAAGAGAAAACTCTATTTGGTGTCTTGTTTTGACAAGAACCAGATAAGGAGCAAACATCACACCAAAGCTCCCTCCCCCTTCACCCCCTCCCCCGATTGCACTTCAGCCATGTACCCCTATGCCCAGAATCCCATCCAAAACGTATACATGCACGGGCTGAAGCTGGCCAAGTTTCACAGCTGTCGCACATTTTCAACAGATTCCACCAGCCCGAGCTGAGGCTGGGGAGAACACATTCCTTTGCCATTACACATGGCCTAAAAGGAATTACCGTTAACATATGATATTGTGGAAGTGGGAAATTTGCCACCCCAACCTTGCCCAAAGCACTCCGGAACTCAGGGTCATGGATTTATTATCTCAGATGGTCCTCAGAGGTCATTGGGGGTTGGGTTTGTCCCCCCCCCCCCCACCTTCCCTCTCTTGCTGTTCCGGCAAAAACCCCGGCAGCCCCAAGTGTGCTATTCATTAAGTACACTGCACAGCTTTGTGTGTGCATGTGTTTGTGTGTGCACGTGTGGTTGGGGGGGGGGGGGGGCTACTCGCTGGGGTGGGAGACACATGTTACTGTTGCTCTACGGGTATTTGTCATAGGAACGGCATGTCTTGTCAGGCTGAAAGGCCATTCCCAGCTGTTAGGCTGCAGCAGTGTGAGGGGCTTGAGCCAGTCCCCCCCTGGAATAACCATGGTCACATAAACAGGATGCCTCAGATTTACAATTACACAAGAATGGATGACAAATAGGAGCACAATACACTTGTTTTTTTCTTTTGCACTGTAGAATTTTCCCTCTACAAACACAACACAACTGAACCATGATTTTTAGATGCTCTAAGATACATAAAAAATAATCACATGAAAATATACAGTGGGTGCTCAGTTTGCAATAATTGATCTTTCGCAAGACAACTGACAACTAGTTTGCAAAGATCTAGTGAAGTTATACTGTAAATCCTATGTTCTTTATGAACTGTCTCTAATGAGCGGTGGCAGCTGTCGCTGGTGGCACTGCACATTATGGCACAAGTTGCTGTTGTAGAGCAAAGAGCAAACAAAGTTTTAGTTATAAAAAATCTTGCCTAAACGTAAGGAATAAAAAACAACTGGGGTTTCTCGGGCAGGGGACAATGGTGAAAGATTTCAGATATGGGGGGACAGCTGATTGGGGTAGGGAAAGGTTAATAATCCCAGTGAAGACTCCTGCCAGCTGCTCCGTGCAGTCCCTCAGCACCCATCTGGGGACACTGTTGCGTCCTCAGCTTGAACGCCCGCACTGTGCGCCTCACCTCATGTTCGTCCACAGTGAGAGTGACACTGCTGTGAGCTGTAGGGAGCACTGCAGCTGCCTGTGGTGGCACCACCTTAAAGGAGGCGAAGAGGAGGTTCGGCTCCCCTGCCGGGAGGCGTCACCATCAGCAGCACTGAGGTCGGTCTTGTACTTGGTGAATTGCTGCATTCCTCTGCCACACCGGCCTGCTGCTGCTGACTCGGTCTTTCTGATGCGTCTCATCAGGTTTGCTCAGGCTGGGCTGTAGAAACCCTTATAGCCTGACTGGAAGGCATCGTCTCTCTCCTTCAGCAGCTGCTGCTGGATCTTCCTGGTCACCCAGGGATTCTTGTCGGGGTAAGCCCGGATGTGTTTTCCCACTATAGCATCCATGCAGGTCTTGATGCAACATTACCTCCGTGAACACCTTCAGGTCTAGTTCTTCCAAAATCTTCCAGCTCTGTCCAAGCTATCCTGCAGCTACTGGAATGGATCATCAGGCCAAGTTTCAACAATTATTGTGATGCACTGCAAAAAGAGAACTAAAAATAAGTAAAATTTTCTTGAAATGAATGTATTTGTCCTTGATTTGAGCTGGTAAATAAGATTATTTGCCAATGTAATGAATATTTTTACCCCTAAAATAAGATAATTAGATATACTTCACTTGAAATAAGATGATGGAGATGAATTGTTCCTATTTTAAGTGCAAAAATCTTATTCCATTGGCAAATAATATTATTTACCTGCTCAAATCAAGAAAAAATACACTGATTTCAAGAAAATTCTTATTTTGAGTTCTATTTTTGCAGTGTGGTAAGAGTAGTTTTCTTAAAGGGGGCATTAAATAAGGGGGACCTGTGGTCAGACTGCCCTGTGCAAAAAAAAACAACAAAAAAAAAAAACATACAGGTAGATATTGGTATTCAACATTTGACAAAGGCTCTTGGTTTTTGGTTTAATGTTATTTCTGAATCCAAGATCTGACTTTAGATGTAAATGGAATTCCCTCTTTTGAATATCTGTTTGAAATAAAGATCATTATGATGAGCTGACTAATTTTTTGGCCGTTTTGATTTATTAGCTCTACATTACACTTAATCTGCTCCATATTTTCCCTTGTAAACACAAGTTTCTTCTGAGTGCCTAGGCTTAAGGCAGCCCAAGTACCAACAGTAGTACATTTACCGTGGTTTGAAAACTGTGGGGTTAGGGTTATGCAATACAAGATAATTAACTATTATTTCTCAGTTTAAAGTCATTAAACTTTTTTACTCTGTCACTATTAAGCTCCAAAGTCAGGAAATGAGTCTCAAGCACCTGCAATGCTGGCTCAAAGCTTCTCTTTAAATATCTCTTTTCTCAAAGCTCATAACTGCTAAATATTTATAGAAAGTCACCGTGCCAAAGAAATTGACCACATTTTCTAAATAAACCTTATTTCAAAATAAGGTCCAGATGTTTCACATTTTTGGTGCATGATGCCGTTGGCTGTGAGGGGCTAGTGAATGTGTATTTTCAGAGTTTCCATGACTTGAACCATGGTGATGGCTGTCTTAGTCATTTGAAGGCAACCCCTAGTTTTTGCCCTGCTTCCAGGAAGTAAAACAGAACTATGCTGCAGCCTGCGTCATCAGTGAGTCAACTAAACAGTCTGGAGGGATATCTGTGAGGGAGTCCAGACACAGTCATTCCTCCTTCCTCTCACTTCCATGACTGTTCAGTTTCCTTGCTGGCAGCACACTGGGTCCAGTGCATTTACGCAACGTGTCAAAGTACTGCTCCACAGAACATCCTTTCCAGTCTGTTCTGGTGCATTTTGTGTTGGTTGTTGTACTTACCATGGGAATACGTTGAACAAAGATGACTATTTTCCCTTTCAGGACAAATCTTTGACCATGAGAAAAACTAAATATACCACGATTGTTCTTCTCTGCCACACTGATTGAATGGATTTTTGATTTAGCCATTTGTAAAGTGCCTTTGCAGCCACACAATGTTGAAAGTAACTTCTAATCATTGTCATTTGAAATTTGTACTTCATTTGAAATTTGTCTGCAGACAATATCTGCTGGAGGTTCCTCACTCTAGGTGCAAGAAATGTCCTTTTCTGTTGCTGGCCCTACGGCCTGGAATAGTCTTCCCCTTCAGCTGCGTACCTGGTCTTGTTCAAAGCCAAACTTATGATCCATTTAAAAGGGCTTTTGATGTTTAACTTTTAGTACTCTTTATATTCTTTTATCTTTTTATTGTGATTGCATTTTAACAATTTCTTGAGCTCAGTATTTATTTGTTTTAATTTCTAAAGCACATTGATCAATGCTAGGCATTGTTTGACGGTGTCATATGAATAAAGTTCATCTTTATCGTTTATCTTTGTGTTCATGTTGAGAATAAATCTTAATGATCATTGTGCTCCTTCAATTGTTCCTGAACCATTTTTAGCTCTGTGGCCAAGAGCATTATCCGGCTGAAAGAGACCCCAAGAGGGAATAGCATTTCCATAAAAAGGTGCAAATGCACAACACTGCTTAGGTACGTGGAGAGTTCAAAAGTATAATCAATGTGGACAGCAGTACCCAAGGTCTCCCAGCAGGAGATTACTCAAATCATTACACTGTCTTCAGTGGCTTTAATGCTTCGCATTGAACATTCTGGTTCCATCTGTTGCCATCGATTAAGCCACTTTTTTCTATTGCTACGGGGTGTAGTTCTGATGCTCACATGCTAATTGTTGCCGCTCTTGCTGGTTGACAGACCAGTGTCGGCAACCGGACTGGTCTGATGCTATGCCGCCCCACACAGAACAAACTGCAATCCACATTCTGTCACCTTTCGATATGATTCAGCATCAACGTGTTCGTGGACCACAGTGGCCAGCCTTTGCTCCGAGCAGGTATCAATGAGCCTTGGGTGTTTTCCTCTTTTTTGGAAGACTTTTGATGAAGACTGGAGAACATCCCACTTAAGGTGGCACTAATTTATTCACAAATATTTAGTAATGTAGCTTAATATTGTGAGGCTTAATGTGATCTGTAAAACTACACAAAAGGCTTTTTGGAATAACTAGTTTTTCTAAACTAAAACCACATCATGTCTCCTCCTGCTATGATGGCCGGTATTTCTCTCTGCCTCCAACGTCAGCCTTTAACTTCTGTGAGCTGTAAATGTTGTAACATAATTCAGAGCTTGTGCTGAAGGTTTGGCTGGTAGCATCTAAAATGTTATTTCAGTCTGTTGCTCTTCTTTTGTAATCACACTTGCATTTATATAGATTTAAAAATGACAATATTTTAAAAAAAGCATTGCAAATATGTTCATTGGTGAGTTCTGACTCTTCTAGTACAAAGGTTGGTACTGGTAGCCCTTCGTGTGAAACAGTACCGATGAAGTAGCTCTCAGTACCAAAAAGGTTTGTGACCCCTGGTATGAAGGATGGAGAACTCTGCGATGAAACTGGAGTCCAGATAATTAATGTCTTTACTAATGAAAAATATGTTGGAACACTGGCATTAATAGTAAAAACAAATATTAACAGCGTAGGTGTGTATTGAAGAGAATGTGGAAATGTTTTCTAAATATTTTAACAAACTTTCTTGGATTTATTCCTCTTTTCCACCATGAGTGCCAGTCTCTGTGTTTCAGACCCTCTGTACTATGGTTGCTGGCTGTGCTCTGTGTCCAGTCTACCTTACAGCAAGGAAATTAAATGTTAAATATTTACCATTCCACTGGTATGTGACCCCACAGATTCCAGCTGTGATGGGTAGCAGCTACATTCCTCCCACAGGAAGTTTATCCTTTCTCGTTCCTTTCTCTTTTTTTCTCTCCTCCCTCTCCTGACAATGCTTTTGAACTTGGTCAGTGGTCGAGGTATCAGCCTAAAGCCGTTGTCATGAAAAACACAAACATGTCACAGGTGCCACTAAATGCTGCGGAGAGGCTTTCCAGGGCTAATGGAGAGGTTTCGGTTGCCTGCATACATAGTGGTGATGTGAATTAATGGTGAATTAATTTTACAGCTCTCATACCAGATATAAGACCAATTTAAATATTCTGACAGTGTTAAAGGAAAGTTACACAATTATTCCTGTTAGTACCACTGTGGCAAGTATAGACAGGTGTCCACAGCCATGAACAGATGTTTAAACATTTTGAAGTTTTTCATCTTTTATCATCTTGCAACCACTAACATTAGTGTATTTTAAATGTAGGATAGATTATTTTTCCGTAAATGGAAGTAAGAAACACCAAAGTCACTTTTTGAATAACCATCTCGTGTGGAAAAAAAATCTCCCAAACACTTTCTGGTCTTCTTTCTTGCTTCTGAGTTCACTTCTTGCGACTCTCACCTATTTTCAAAGTATACGGTGAGAGATGCGGAGCTACAATGAACGGCTAACATTGAAACTAACTGGGTACATAAACACTAGGAGTGCCCAGCAAGAGGAAACTAGCAAAGAACGTGCAGACACCTTGGTGTTACGAGGGCGTCACAATAACTGGCATGTGGGACAACCAATAGATAAGGTGATACCCCCTGGAACTCGAAGCCAAAAGAAGATCGTCCACTATACCTTTAAGGATGGAGAGCATCTGTGAATTGAAATTTTTAAGTTTTGCCACAGATTCTCTGTTGGATTTAGGTCTGGGCCTTTTGAATTCAAGGCTATGCTTTGATATGAACCCGTACATGGTCATGGTCCTACTAGAAAGTGAACTTCAGCCCAGGTACAGTGTTCTGCAGGTTGGCCAAAAGGTTCAGTTTGGGCTCTTGTGATCTGAGCACCTTCTTCCACATGTTTGTTGTGATCCCTACATGACTTGTAGCGAACCTAAAACAGGACCTTTTATGGGTTTCTTGCAAAACTGGTCTTCCTCTTACCTATAAGTGCATGTCTAAAACTTGAGTCTTGGATTAGGGTCTGGTGTTCTGTCATACTCTTTCAATTTTGGCGTGCAAATTCTCAGTTATCCGGGTCATCCCAACACCAAACAGGTTTAAATCGGACGGAATGGGGCTATCTCTCAGCTTTTCGAAAAAAAAAAAAACGTTTCAACACCTTTTCAGGAGTCTTTGTCAAATCTGGTGGCTCTCAGTTTTTGTTTTCAGATGGGGGATTAAACAGAGTTCACAGAGTATTTACTAGTTTATTAAATCAGTTCTGAAGGCAATTATTTGCCTTAATTTAGGGTAAAAACGATCCATACTTTTAGATTTTTATTTGTAGAAAACTCCATATATCATTTTCCCACAAAGATTCAGTGAATATGTTTTCTCTTTTCATGAGAATAATTTCTCTGTAGGAAGCTGACATGCAAAGAAGTTGGGAAATTTATTGTTTTCCACCATCAGCATCCCGGCCGTTTCTTCATCAAGGCATTGCTTTTATTTTTGTTGCAATGTTCTCAAGTACCCATAGTATAGCTGGAAAGGCAAAGAGCGATATATGAATTGTTTCTCAACAGTTCTTCATTTTAATGAATAAAATATGCTGAAAAAAAACAATGTTTTGTTTGAGGAACACCTTTTTCAGTCACAGCCAACTGGTCCATTACAACTGCATTTTGGTTTAATCCTTTAACAGCAAAACTGCACTTTTGTCACAGCGAAGAATACAACCAAATTTCGAACATAGCTTGGGTGAAAAGAAATGGGAGTCGTCTGATTTCACAATATCCCAGCACAAAGCATCTCCTTACCCCTAAGACCCCAGGCTCCCCACCCCTTCAGATGTAGCCTTTTGTTGTGTGCATGTGACTGTAGAAATGGCTCAGTAGGAAATGCCAGGCACCCACAAAAAAGCAGAAGAAAAATAGTTCTGGGAGCCACCCTCTGCATCAATTCAGCTGCAACAAGAAGCATTTTACAGCTGCTTTATTCTTCTTCCTCTGCTGTTGAGGCTGTCTTTCATGTCAAAAGTCTTTTCCTACTTACAAATCACTAGGAAGCAATCCTTTTCACCATACTGCTGTGCTCTAAGCCCCTTCCCTAGGGTCTAGTGCTTTGATCACCTGTAGCATTGGCCATCAACTTAAAAATAGAGCAACAGGCTGCTGGGATAAGCTTGTGTTCTTGTCTAGAACAGAAGAAACCTCCTCCCTTCTTGTCAAAGAGCCTGGGAACCAAATCACTGCAAGGTGGGGGGGGGGGGGGGGGGGGGTCAGCTGGATTGTTGGATTGTTTGGCAAACGATTATAGTTCGGCTGCATTAGTACGGATTCCTCATGGTAAACAAATTGATTAACTAATTAGCTTAAAAATACAGCTTTGTATTTCTGGAAGAGACATGCAGGCTGTCCTCACCTTTGACCCAACGCTTTAGATTCAAGGTTAACTGTGCTGCAGTACCCTCCAAATGAACGCCACTGTCACATCATGGCCCTCAGCCAGAGGCCCAGACCAGTTGTCACCGCTCTGAGTTTTAAGACCTGCTTAATTGGCTTCCCTGAGTGCCTGAGTAGGGAAAAGAGAGGGGAGCTAGCTTGTTACGAGGCCCTATGTTGAAGAAGAAGGGGAGGGAGGGAGATGGAGGTCCCTTATCAGCCATTGCTGGACACCTCCGGTGGCTATTAATCAGAGCCAGAGCTCGACTGGAGCCAGGAGAGGATCCGCAGAGCACTGGGATGAGGAGGGGGGCCTGGAGCCTTCCTTGGGCCTCACGGACACTCATAAGGAACCTCCACAGACGGCATAAACATTCCTTCCTGCTATGGTTCCTCAAATACTCCTGTGCACCCCGCCACAAAGTCTCACCCAAACTGATTTAGGTCCCGTAAAGCCCCTTCTGACCATGGCCCATCCATTTATGCTGGCCTGACAGCTTTATGTCGCCCCCTTACTGTGTTATTATATTGGTGCTGTGTTGCCAGCTACTATTGTGCTAATGAAAATTTAGCACCAGATGTAATATTTCTCTTAATAGGATGTGCACTCAGCAAGCAAAGTGTTTCAAGGACGTTTAAGGGTTTGAAAGCACTCATTATTTATTTATTTTTTTAATTTGCAGACTGGCCCGAAAAAAGCTTTTATGGGCAGGAAAACAGCTATTAGGTGTTGTCAGTGCAAGGGTTTTTAATAGATAAATTTAACCTTTTTGGGCATGTAGCATGAAAGAAAGTTAACCAAAGTGTTTTCAGATTTGTCTTCAGGGCTCCATAACTGTATTGGAGCAGAGATGCATCTAAAAGTTGCGGGATAGTAGTTCTCAAGTACTGGAGTTGTGCAGCCCTGGTGTCAATGGAGAACCAAGAGGTTTAGGAATGGAGTTCCAGTTCAGACCTTTATTTGGGTTTGCAGAACAGAATCCACTTACAAAACCTCATAACTCTGCCAGAATAGTTATAATAGATTTAGAGTTATTAGTTAGAGCTCATACTGCCAACAACAGTGTGGGTATAAATCTCTACTTGATTAAAAAGTGTGTCCAATCACGAAATCTGTGACCAGAGCTCGTAGTACACCTTGGTGGCCTAGAGCGCACATCATTCCTGTCTGTGAGGAGGTGGCAGCAGTGCATCTTTCACTCAGTTTTCCAGCTACCTTTAAAACTCAGACAGACTAAAGCAATAACATATCTGACCATGTCAATTGTAAGCCATGTAGCGGTGCACTAAATAAAAAGCACCACCCCGTGCGTTCACCACATGAGTATGGTGGGATGTCAGGACAAGTCTGTGTCTTGTAACCTGGCAAGCCAGGTGGATAATGTGCAGGACCGTACTTTCTGCACACCATCCATCTGGGACTGCTCCTATATGAATCTGTTGGGGGAAAGAAGAGATATATATAGCAGAACTTTCTGAGCTGATTGAGCAAAGCGACAGCTAGCGCCTGCCTATCAAAGGTTGGTTTTATCCACTCGCGGTATCAAAAGAAACCACAAGTTACGCTGGTCCAGACACTTCTTGCTGTTCTTGTTTCAAGAAGAAATCATGGACTCGGACAAAACAGGTGTGATAGCAGCAGCTACGCATGTGTCCTCCTGCGCTGTCATGTTTATATTAGTCCAGCTGAGGGCTCGGCAGCTGTTGCTTTCATCACAGCTGGGGAGTTATAGGTAAACTAAGCCTTATAAGCAGTAGCTTTGCATAATGGATCAACAAGTTTAAAAGTGAAAATCAAAACTGGTTGCTCACATGCAAAAGAGGAACATCAGGCTACCAATCGATCTTTAGTGGTTTGATGGCTGCTCATTTTATGAGTTATGCTCACAATAACACCATTGTAAGAGGGGGACAAATGAACCCGGAGGCCTCCACCCCTGGTTAACTACAGGCGGTCTATCTTCACAAAAATGGCTTCCTTTACTCCCCTTTCAAAGCAACGCTCCTCTCTATCCAGGATGAGAACGTCCCTGAAGGAGTGACCGCTGGACTGCAGATGAGGGTAAGCCGCAGAATCTTGACGTGATGATATTACTCTTCTGTGCTGGGCCATCTTTTTGGACAGTGGCTGTTTTGTTTCTCTGACGTATACCTGGTCTCAGTCCTCCTGGCACCAAACAGCTAAAAAATCTTTGGGGTGAATCAGTCTTTGCCATAATGTGTTTTGGAGTTTAAAAGAAACTGGGATGTCACGTGTAGGAACCAAATGTCTCAGTTTCTCTGAAACTCCCACAACCTACGGAATGACTACTGGGATTGAGGTCCTCCTATTAACCTGATGGCTGGCCAGGACTGTGACCGGTTATACATTGTAACACAACCAGTTACTAGGTGACAGTTATTAATTTACATGGGGTCAGGCTGGTTAAGATAACTTTTTTCAATGAAAAGAATTCATCATTTGATAAATATTGTAATATATTAACACATCATTTAATATTATAAAATTATGTGTGATTGATCAAATATATTATATCTGAAACTTTAATATGACACAAAAATCAAAAGCAGAGGGAATCTGTAAGGGGAGAAAGACTGTTTTTCACAGCTGCGTGAGGGAACTGTTTAAAGAATCAGGCAAATGATGCGTTAAGAAGTCATTTAAATATATTGAAGCTTACAAATCTTGAACTTTTATGAGAAAAACAGAAGAAATATAAAACCTTCAGCTCCAGGAGTCCATGTACAAACCAGTGGGTAGATTGTTCTCAGTAAAAACCTTCAACATTTCTATGGAATAAAAAAAAATCTGTACTCTGACTAAAACTAGATCCAAGGAAAAAATATTTTATTTTTCTGTTGGCTCTGAATCTAATAAGAATTTGCATATACACACATGCATGTCGTACAAGAAGTATATAGGAAGCTTTGCTACATTCCTACTAGAAGTGAAAACTGAAATCAAACGATTGCAGCTGAGCAATAATTTTGCCAAAACATCATATTGCAGTTAACCATAAGAATACAAATGCCTTTTCAACTGCATCCATCTGGATTAGAAAACAAGACCATCCAAGAATGGCATGCCTAAAGCTATGCTGCTTGGAACTAAAAACAGGCAGATACTGATTTGAATCAAACAAAAAAATCAATTTAGTTCTCATCCGTAAGCTACAGGGAATTGTCTCAGTTCTGGATAATTTCCTTAGAAATATCACCCAGATTAAAAACGTGTTTGCAGATTAGCTGCGCAGGCTTTGAAAAATGTTAATGACCAAGAATGCTTCATCCTGTGCTGGATTTCAAAAGAATCTCCCAATCGTTAGAAAGCCGTCACCAACAGTTTGATTATTGCAGCGGTTCCCACAAGATGAGAGGCCCAGGGGAACTTTCTGTTGGATTTCAAGTTTAAATGGAAAGCTTCTGTGGAGCGCAACACAAAGCACCATGTGTTAATATTAAATAATGAGCCGCTTTCATGTCCTCCCCTTTGGATTTGCCACAAAAATGGCACTAATGACAGCTTTTGGTGTGGTTTACATCACACGAACCCATGAAACACAATCGGCAGAGATAAATTTGTTATTATTAGTCTCTGAGGGCGTCAGATTTACAAGCTGCAACGCATTTGCACTCAAGATGTGCTGACACCGTATATTACACACACATGGGACAAATATGAATAGGATGCGTGCTTGTTGCGAAAACGTGCCTCTTTGATTGGTCACTGTTTGGCACAACAATAACATGGCCATTATAAAAACATACTGCGGATGGTTTACATATTTTCATGTATGTTTACAGCACCTTTCTTATCTGACGTGATTTACCATAGACAAGAATTGAGGAACTGCAAGTTTAGTTTAACTTTAAGAATAAAGTTCCTCTACAATAAATGGACATGGAGAGGGTCAGCAACAATGCTCAGTTCGGCTGTGGTGTTTAAATTCTTCTCAGTTGGTACTAAGGGGCACAAATGTGGCAAGAAAAAAATAATTTAGCTGTAGGAGCTAAATGTTGCAGCTGAAATAGAAACTCCATGGACCAGGCAATGTTTTTTCCAATCTGTTGTCTAATTTTGGTGAGCCTGTGCAAATTGCAGCATCAGTTTCTCCTCCTCATCTGACTGGAGCGGAACTCAGCTTGATCTTCTGCTGTTGTAGACCATCTGCTTCAAGGTTCAGAGATGAACTTCTTCATACCTTGGTTGTTATAAGCGTTTATTTTAGCCACACTTGCCTTTCTAGACTCTTGAATCAGCGGGTCTATGATGACACCAACAACCATTTCCCAGTCAAACTCACTTAAAACCCCTTTCTTCCCCATTCTGATGCTCACTTTGAAGTACAGCAAGTCATCTTCATGACATTTACCGTATTTTTTGGACTATATGTCACACTTTTTTTAGTGCTATTTCATCTTGACTAGCATGAACCAAGCAGTAACCATTACCTTCAAAAGCCACATGAGGGCTCGCCAGGCTTGTAAAAACGATCCTGCTCCAGTATCACTTAGAATAGGGTGCGCAGACGTCCCCAATTTCCAGGGACTGTCCCCGTTTTTAATGACCTGTCCCCGGCAAAAGCTGTCCCTGGAAATTTACCCGATTTTAGTGTATTATAATGGATTAAAAAAAATTTAGCGCTGTCTCTACCCGATCTGTATCGGAAGCACGATCCGTTCCGTCGGCTCTTTTGTGCATGTGCAAACAGAATAACTTCCAGAATGGAAATTTTTTTGCTTTTCTTGCGTTTTCTTCTTTTGTCTTATTTTTGGTGGGATGTTTCTTGTTGTATTTCATTGGAATTATGTCAATATTGTATTATTTAAAGGGAATAACAAAAATACAGACTAAAATGTTTAAATCGCATTTCAATGGACGCTGACTGCTCTGTGAATGCGCAATGATTACGTCACACAAGGCGACAATTTAAATCCATATAAACGAATGAATATTTTATTTTCTCTGAACTTAACTGTGCACACCAAATGTGTTGATCAAAGAATGTATCCGTTTGCAGTCTTTCGTCACCTGCAGTTTTCTTTTTTCATGAAATAAACGATGTGACTGCCATGACAAGATCTTCTGTGATTGGTCTACCAGAGGGCACATTGACAGCATAAGTACGTTACAGCTCACTCAAGTTTAATAAACAACTTTCTAATACTATGTATTTTTCGTACAAAATAATGGCAGTTGTTATAAAGTGAGCCATAGCATTTTCTTGGAGAGGATGGAAATACTTGCTCTCCAGTCCTTTTTAAACTAATAAAGTGTTCCAATGGCGACCCGGAAGTTAATTGGTTTGCACATGCGCAAAGAAGCTGATGGTACATATTGTGCTACCGGTACAGATCGGGCAGTGAAAAGCGCAACGAGAGGTATTTTCCCGGTCCTGCCACTGTCCCAACGCAGTAGAAGAGCTGAGCTGAACGTGCCTTCCCCGCCCCGTCGGAGTTGCAGATCATGCAAAACAAACCAACCCCAAGACAGAGATTCCCAACAAAATCAGAGATGTTCCTGGTTTTCATTGGAGAAATCTGGTCACCTTAACTTAAAAATGTATTGAAACATTAACTTATGGACAAAGCCTGAACACATATTTGTATGTTGTTTCGCTGTAATTCACGCAGGTGAGTGTTGCGTGGTGCAGCTCGAAGGACCCAGACTAAGACAGAACCCTGTTATTAGGCTGTTTGTGACGCTAATAACAGCTAGCGCTAGGTACAGCTCTGTTGTCCGGGAGTGTTACAGCTTCGCTGATGCACATGAACTTTATGTTGCTCTGAAACATCCGTGTCGTACTGTTATCTTAGCACGTAACACCATTACACTCATTGTCTAATTCATGCGTAATTTGGACAACTTTCAGCGTAGCGGCCCGTTCAGACTCTTATTTGTACTAGTTTTAACCTGGCAAGCCAGATTGATAATGTGTAGTTCTCTCCGTTCTGCATGTTTTCAATCTGGGCCTGCTCCCATCGAATCCGTTCGAGGAAAGGAGGGGCATTCAGCAGAACTTTACGAGCTGATTGGGCAAAGCAACACCTCGTGCCCCCCTATCAAAGGCTGGTTTTAGCCAGTAACGTTATCAAAAGAAAATGTCATAAGCAGCAGGTGCCATGAGATACCACGAGCTAGTCAAGGCCCGCTTTTTTGTATAATGATAATGCGTCCTCCCGCGCTGCCATGTTTATTTTGGTTCACCTGTGGACTCGGCAGCTCTTGCCATAATACTGCAGTGTGATTGGCCCCAACCGTTTTTGCTTCGGTGTTGAACGGTTAAGGCAGGAGCGAGACAAGATGGACTCTTGTGTTTTTGTGAACTCACAATTACTTCAAGAATTCAGCTGGCAGGCAAAGTTACATTAGTTTTGCAGTCTGTCGTTGTCTGAATAATGATATAGTTCTGGGGAAGTAATGAAATTAACTGGCGACATCCTATGACCACTGGAGATAGGCAACATGGTATCTCTGTAACAGCCAGAGAGAACCACAGCTCAGGTGAGAGAATCTCTTCATTTCACACACTATCTGCAGTCCACTCCACAAATCTGACTTTTATGTAAAAAAGGTGTGAATAAAAGCCATCGTTAAAGGAATGCCAATAGAGGTTTCTGTTTGCAGTTTGCCAGAACCCTTGTTGTAGACACAGCAAATATGGAGAAAAGGCACTATGGTGGCATGAGACCAAGTCTGAACATCTTAGCCTACACGTAAAATGCTATGTATCATGGGAAACTAAAATTGCACATTGAACACACAACCCCCCCACCTAAAAATATGAGTCTCAGCATCCTGCGGTGGAGACGCTGTTCCTCAAGGACGCAGCACAATGGAGGTCAACCCTGGAAGAATAGAGAAAGAAAAGACTTGAGACTGGGTTAGAGGTTGACCGTCTAACACACACACACACACACACACACACACACACACACCCTTGTTTAAAGTACAAGACGAGGGCCGCACCTTGACTTCCATAGACTTCCATTCACTTTCATGCCTTCCTGTGGCTTAAACCTAATTGACAACTTAATGCTAAACCGAACCCCTGGCCCAGAAAAAAGCGAGGACCAAAAAAAGTCCTCACTTTATTAGTGAAATTAGTCTTGGTCTCCCAAACAATGCAAAACACCAACTGCAGGTGATTTCACCTCTCCTTGATGCTCCTGCATTTTACCTTTCCAGCAATTTCATAACTTGCCAAAGCTTATACATTAAAATTATGTGAGCGGAGAACATAACAGGCAACAGGCACACAACACGGCACCGCCAAAGCTGAACGACAGGTGAACAGTGAGTGTGCTCCATGTATGATTAACGCTGCTCAACGACCTGCACAAAAGGTGCGGTTATTTGCTTTCATACTCTCGAATGCAGCATATGGTAAAAGAAACAATGGCACCGTCTATTCTGATAAAAAGACTTTATTCATTGGAAAAATGACACAACATAAAGTTGGTGCAGAGATGTTTGTCTTGTGTTTACAACAGAATTCACCCTCAAGTTTGATCTACTACTTTCCTTCCAGTACTCGGTTAGCATTAGCATGCACTGTTCTCAGTTTACTATCATGTACAAACAAGTCATTCAGAGAAACTCCTGCCATATATTTCTAAGAGATAAACCCCCTCTTCTAAATCAATATCTCATTTCACTCAGACTGCTGCTTCCAATACGTTCTGACAAAAACCCTGCAGCAAGTGTCCATTCCAGGAAAAAGAAAATAAAAAGGAAGAGGCTATTAACTTTGGCAGCGGTACAGAGATAACTAGAGGGCAATGGTTACACAATCGGCTCCCCTGCACGATAAGGTCGTTGCGCTAGCCCAGGTTCGGAAGTAAACCTGAAAGCCCTGTAGGACGAGCAAACAGGAAGGAAATAATCCATTTGGGGCTTTTAATGAACAACTCTGTATCTGGGATCTCTGTCGGTGTAAAACTGCCTCGTGCTGGTTAAACATTATCTCTTTGATAGTACAGTGGCAATGCAGTCACGAGCACCCAGTCGGTCAGCAGAAAGAAGCTGAATCCACTGAGTTTGTGTAGTTTGTGGTGTGAACTTTTGTCCATTGATCTGCAAGAATGTCAAAAGATAATGTATGATCAAATCATTTATGATCAAATGTATGATCAAATAATTTTATTTGCAAACAAATTTACACTTTACCCAATTTTAAGGCAGCCTTTAATTTCCATTTGTTCTTGGTTTGTTTAAGCTTCAAGAGATCTACAAGATGTAAAAGAAGAATATGGTTATAATTCAAATGTACCACCTTATTATTTAAACACATAACATTACAGCTGGAAGTGGGGGACGACTATAAGCATGCAGCAGAGACACCAAGGCTCCACCTAAAAAGGGTCTAATTGGTAAGGACTCTTTTGCCAAAGCGAAAGTTTATCAGCGTTCGCCATAAGTGCTGTCCGAATAGTGCGGTCAGCAAGGATGGATGTAAGAAAAGGAGCGTGTATGCTTCCTATCATAGTTCCTTTAGTATAGGGAGCCTGAGATGTCCTTCACTGTCACTAAGGAGCCATGATGAATCCCACAATCCTTTGTGTGATATATGACGTATAAGCACAGCCCACCTCACGGAAATTAACAGAAATGTCCGGAGCCTCCTGGATGGGAAGCGAAACGTCTTCAGCTTCAGAATAGAAGTCCAGTTCTTACGTTTTTTTAACCTTTTTTTTTAATGGTTTGATTGAATTTTACTTTGTAAAGTGCCTTGAGATGACGCGTTGTGAATTGTCGCTATATGAATACAATTTAATTCAATCGAATTTGTGCAAAATCGGAGTCCTGTTAACTGATCATAGCTGACAAAGATTCCACTTCTGCAACCAGAAGCGTTAAGCATTGCCCTTTAATTTAACCATGACTATATCATTATGAAGACTTGAAGACTTGATGCAATCTACTGGGTTTCCTTAGATAGGACATTTTTTTTGACCAATCTGTATAATCTGACCCAATCTGTATGATCTGATCCTACCTGATTGAATTTAACTTTGAAAAGTGCCTTGAGATGACATGTTTCATGAATTGGTGCTATATAAATAAAATTGAATTGAGTTGAATAAACAAAAATGTAGTTACCATCGTACAGATGAACATGCTGAAGTTTCCCGTCGCTCATTGTTGGGTTCAGCTGCTCATGAGGTCGGCTGCACGCTTTTATTTATCTTTTCAACCCTCTAAATCTGTGGAATGACGTTTTTTGTAACGAAATCCATGTGATCGCAATGTGTTTGTAATCTAAAATCCCCCGTCTGGCTGGCAATGTTGTTGGAGGTAAGGGTCGTTTCACTTTGGGACAAATTGCGATCGCTGATAGGTCAGTTGCTGACGAGCCTCCAAGATTGATTGACAATTACCCAATACTGTGGGAACGATTTACTCTCCTCAGGATGGTGGATTGTTGAACTGATGGCTCATAACTTATTTTTTATTAATTCTTGTAATCATCTGAACACTTGACAGTTTGCAGTCATTCAGTTGATCCATTTATTTAAAAAACATACCAGGATGGTACTGTAAATACAAAGTAATGTGCCTGGTCATGATGCAACAGAAGTCTGTGAGCTCCACCCCATTGATCTCAGTATAGATGTTCTAGTGCTACCTGGAGTGCATCACAGGCAACGCACAAAATTCATCCATGAATGTTCCATAAAATGCACTTCATTTCGGACCCACGCAACATTTTTTGTTTTTACAGCAGCATACGCGGCATGAAAGACAACAGCATTACAGTTATTAAGCCCAGAAAAGTCCACATGTTTCAGGAAAAGCAGTGACAAATTGTGAGGACTATAAACAGTCTGGGTACCATGTGGCAGCATCATACCATGCCAGTCTAAATTATATAATACAAACACCATCATAAAACTCTCAATTACTTTGATTTGACTTAAGAGATGGCATCAGATATGCTGGATTTTTTCTACATGGCTCAGCAGGGTTTGTTTTGTTTAACTATATCAAAGTCTCTTAGTAAATCTCTTCTAAGACGTAAGGAGTTTTCTTTCCCTATTTGCCAGGATAGTTAACTTAAAGCTTCACCATCAGCTAAATGAAAAAGTCAGGAAGTGTGTTACAGCTAAAAAAAAACGACAACAAAAAAATGCTCCCTTTGACACCCTGGATCATTTGAAGTTGTAGAGAAGGAGCCTCATTACTTCCAGGGCCCACACGGGGGGTTTACTCCCAGACGCAATTTAATGGCAATAAAAAGGAAAGGGCTTCAAGGTTACGAGACGTCGAATAGCTTTGGAGGAGACGGCCTGCTCTCGCTGTGCCCTGCGTCCCACGTCACTGGAGCCAGTGGAGTCATAAATGGCTGCCAACACTAACAGTAAATGGATATAAAAAGACTCCGGGTTTCCTTTATACGACCCGTTCTCCATTGCTCAGGGGGTTTGTTGATAGAAGCTGGGGGCATGATTGGAGAGCATGGCAGACGAGCATTGAATCAGCGAGTAATGGCAAAGTCAGGGGTCACATATTTTGTCATTTTATTAGTTTTACAAGTTTATAAACAAAAAATGCTGTTTTCAAACCACCAGATGAAAACTGATTCAACAACACTGGCTTCATACACGTTGTACGCAACATATTAGAATAAAATCCAAAACTACTATCAAATAATATAAAAAAGAAATATATTTTTCAAATCCATCAAATTCATATTTTCTTTTGCTTTGCTCATTTGGATATAGTTAAGCCACTACATGTTAAATTAGATATGTCTAAAATAATAGTTTAAATTATAAACTATAGTATAAGTATTGTGTAGCATCTTATCTTAGAAATAAGCACAATTGCAAAACATCTGACTTGCTGTGTATTCCTTGGTGCAGAGGTTCTCAAACTTTTCGTGGGCAAGGACCCCTTAACAGCGGTACAATTTTTCCAAGGACCCGTTTAGATTCCTCATGCTGATAGTATTTTTCAACAGCGTTTTGTACTGTTAAATATATTAGGAATTATGTATGTTTTTAAAAATACAAATAAATATACCTAATATTAGAGATTTGGTGGAGATTAGATTCTTGATAAAGCCAAACTGGATGTAACTGTTGTCATACTTCCTAATTTTAGCTGATTTGGCTTTTACCTTACTTGATGAAGTGGACGGAGTTAAATATTTGTCCATTGTGTTACTGAGCTCATACCGACGCATCCTCAACAGTGCCTCCTCATCCCAGATAACATGCCTTTAACACCCCAACCCGTGGTTCCCAGACCCCTGGGAGCCCACGGACCCCAGTTTGAGGGCCACTGCCTTAGTGAACGTACAGACTTTAACTCTGAGCTTTCCAAATGGCTACCAACATTTCCAAATTCAGCATATTTCTAAGCTGGCCAGCCAGATTGATAATGTGTAGCACTCTAGATCTACACATTATCAATCAGGTTCTGCTCCATTTGAAACCGTTTGGGGAAAGGAGGGAATTTCAACAGATCTCTCTTAGCTGATTGGGCGAGGCGACACCTAGTGCCCGACTACCAAAGGTTGGTTTTAGCCAATCAAGGTATCAAATTAAAACGCAAGCAGCACCTGTATGAGAAAAAACAAGAAGGTAAGCTAGTCAAGGCACTTCTTGCTGTTCTTCTATCAAAGAAGAAATTGTGGATTCTTACAAAACAGATGTGATGGCAGCAGCTACGCGTGCGTCCTCCGGTGCTGCCATGTTTGTTTTGGTTCAGCTGTGGGCTCAGCAGCTCTTGCTTTCATTACACCGGTATGTTCCGCCTTGGACCACAATACTGCAACGTGATTGGCCCGAACCGATTTTGGTTCGGACCCGAACGGTTGAAGCTGAAGCGGTACAAGATGGATTCTCATGTGTTTGTGAACGCGCAAATACAGCGAGAATTCATCCTGCAGGCAATGTTAACATATTTCATGAGAATTTGAAAACCCAAAAGGCTAAAACAGAGATTTCTTCGATCACCAATCAAACCCTGTCTTCCTTTTTTGTCAAATTGTGCGTATTTTCAAATTGAAATTTAAAAATACTTTATGAATCCCAAAGGGAATTCATGCTTACAAGAAATATTTCTATTTTCCTTCTTTGCATATTTGTACTAAAATGTCTTCACTGAGAGAAAAGCAGACACTTGACTATTAAAACCTCATTCTGATGTTCCCCTTAAGCTGGGGAACGTGTTGGTAGGTTTCTGTTGTTCCGCAATCTTCCCATTTGCAGATGCTGCACATTGTTTTTTAATCCAACTCTTTAAACATCTCCGCACCTTCATCCCTAATCTGTGTGCTGTGTTCCTTGGTCTTCATGCTGCTGTTTGATCACTAATGTTCTCTGAAAACCCTTCTGGCTTTCACAGGAACAAGCTGGATTAATACTGACATTTTAGTTAGGAAATTCAGCAATTAGGTTACATCTGAAATGGAATTAGATGCTATGGATTTCATTTAGTGTATCAGAGTAAATTAACACATGTGCACACCAAACTTTATATTCACGTGTGTTCTTTTTGCTTTATAATTGTGCTGCTTTTTGTTGATCTATACCAAATGTGCTCAGCTTTCATGGTGTGCTTATGTCCAGGTTTGTTTGCTTCTCTGCTTATTCAACTTAATGCCCCAAAGTGAGTACGAATCAGTGTGTTAAGGCAGATTGCACATTTCTATCCCCAAGAAAGCCAGGTACAACAAGACAAAAGCTGCAAAAGTTAAAAAAGGCAAAGAACCGAAATGTCTGAAATGCCAGATGGCAAGTCTAGCCATCTGTCATAGCAACCCGAATGAACTACCAAAACATGTGTCTGTAAAACAATACAGTTTCCTTTTAAATAACTTCTGGGCAGGGGTAGACCACGCAGCCCATGTTCGGAGGCCTCGGTCCTTGACGCAGCTGTCCTGGGTTTGAGTCCAGGCCCGTGGACCGTTGCTGCATGTCTCTCCACCCTGCCACCCCCCCCCCCCCCCCCCCCCCCCTCAACATCTCTCTCTCTTAAACCCATTTCCTCTCAGCCTGCTGTCAAATAAAGGCCATTATATAAAGAAATCAAAAAATAAATAAATATCTTCTTAAATCTCTCAGCTATATCTGACTTCACTTTGAGTGACTAAATCCTACTGACGATAGCTACCTTCAGTGCTCTGCCCGAAGTGATACCTTCCACACGAGTCTTGTGGTCAGTACTAACATTGTAGTACCTGGGTATGGTTTGTTCACATACTGGAAAAAAATGTGAAATTTCTGAGTTAACAAATGACTTGTGAACCGGTCAGCGGTGCATCTCTGCTTCCTTTTCTTCCATTTCCATCACCATTTCTGATTTATGCAAATTAAGAGGAAGAAAATTCTCTACCAAAAAATAGTTTACTTTGACTTTTTGGTTGCAAGACATATAGCTTTCATAAAATTTCCACATAGTCTAGGATGGGATTTTGGTGAACTGTGTGAGTAAATACTGCCAATTTTGAAGGTTTTTATCTCAGCGACGCCTGGCAGTAAATAAATTATCTGATCAAGTGAAGTTATTAGTTTGGCCTTTTGATTCTTTTTTATGTTTTAAAACTTTGTAATTCAGCCAGATTGATATGTGGTATAGCATAAGTGGCCCATCTAAGGCCATAGTGTTATTTGTAGGAGCCATTATATCAGTACATCAGTATAATTTCATATCTGTCACTGTAAGGAAATTTTTTCCTGCAGCCAGGTGAAAAACAACACCAAAGAAAACACAGTTGCCATTACGCTAGATCATTGGCAAAAAGAGTAAAGGAAACTCCAGGGAAAATATCATTACAAGTATCAATTAAAATGTATCCGAAAAAAAAATTGCACGCTGTTTTTTTTTGCTAGATCAGGTTATTTGTGTGCCACTTTTGCTATTTGTTTCATCCTGTTTTTGTCTGATGGGTCGTTGAACCAGGGAATAAAAGCAAATGTGAGGACAGGTCCTATCATGGAATTGTAGAAAATTTCTAATTGGCACTTTGTAAAGTGCCTTGAGATGACATGTTTCATGAATTGGCACTATATAAATAAAATTTAATTGAATTGAATTAATCAATGTTTCAAACACCGCAAACTGATTTCATTTGCTCAGGAAGCTCAATGTCTGATGTGCTTTTTTTTGCTGACATTGTCAGTATTTCCCCTGACTTTTAGCTTCTTGTCATTGATGACGCCCAGGTACTTAAAAAGACTGAACGCACTCTACTTGTTCTCCTTTAATGACAATAAAAGGTGGTCGACTAAACTTTTCCTAAAATCTATGCAAAAATCTGTGGTTATGGTGACAGTTAGTTTTAGGTGGGAGTTGTCAAACCTCAAAATAAATTCCTCTTCCACTTGACCAAGTGAGTCCTCTATAATGACTCCTGCAATCACTACAATGATAAAAAGTCGATTCTAAAATCAAGATAAAAATGCCAAATCTGAGGGAAAGGGTCTCAAAACCAGTGAAATTATCTGTCCATGCAGCAAGATGTTTTCACTTTACACGATGTCTTGATTTAAGATTATAGTGTAGAATTGAACACCTAAAATTAAAAATTAACTCTTAAAACAAATTATCTAATACTACTAAAGCTACGTTTTTTTTATCTTGGTAAATACCAAATAATTTGCAGTGTAGGGTACAGGATATACAGTAAGAGAGGATTAAAGCATCCCTGAACAGAGCCAGTGGAGGAAAATGCTTCATATCACTTAGAACGCTTCATCCAGACACGCTGGGATCTGTCAGGCCTGATTTTCTATTTCTGAAATGCTGTTAGTGTTATGCCAGATGTAGCAGGACACACACCTCGGCAGTTCTAAGAATATTTTCCAAATGTCTTGAGGATCATCTAGACACAGGCCTTTCTGTTCTTATTTTTACCCAGTCACTCTTTTTTAACGTTGAATCATTAACACTGACCTGGCTTAGCCCCCGCTTACCTCCAGGATCTTCTGCAGGACCGCTCCGTTTCCAGAACACTATGCTCAAACAATAAACTACTCCTACAAGTTCGCAGAACCAGATTTAACATTTGCTGTTACTGCACCTAATATGTGGAACGGCTTACCCCTCATTATAAGATCTGCCCAAAGTTTGGAACATATTAAATCCTTCCTGAAAACTCATTTATATTCTTTGGCATTTAAATAAGTCTGACTTTGTAAACTATCTGTCCTGTTTTATTCTTATGTGTTTTATTCAAATGTGCTAAATTCATTGATGGTTTTATGAATACTGTACAGCACTTTGGTATAGTTACAAGCTGTTTTTAAATAAAATTGACATTGACCTTAACTGCGGTGCGTGAGGTCTGCAGATGTTGCTTTTCCATCTCTATGCTTCTTGTGAGTTGAAGTTGTACAAGAAACGTTTTAATTTTTGTGTATGATTAATGAAATAGAACCATAAAATGTGGTTATCTAGATAAATTATGATTTATTAAGGGTGGAATTACTTTTTCACGTGGGTGTAGGTTGATTCAGATAGATTTTAGTTCCCTAATAAATGCTCCTCAAGGGTTGGATTAAATGCAGAGGACAAGTTTCATTGGAATGTATGTTGCAATGACAATAAAGTTAATCGTTATGATTAACACACCAAACAAAGGGACATTTTCACTTATTTGCTTGTAGCTTCGGCATCTTTCAGCTTGGACTACAAAATCGAATAGAAAAATAAAAATGGCTGATAAATAGTAAGCTGGAAGTCCATGAGCTCGTTTAGCAGCTCCGCAACAAATACTGTGATGTAACTGTTAAAAGGACGTAAAAGAGAATAGAGAAAACATAACAAATTTGAAAATATGATTCAAACAGAATAGAAAGTTAACCATGCAGGACCTGGGGAGACTAAATTCAACTTTCCTGCACTTCTAGAGATTCCAAGTATGCAACAATATGTATTTATTGGCTAAAAAAGTGGATTTTGTATGATACGTTTTTTTCATATTACTAAGCAACTTCTTAATTATCATTCCATCATCCTGTAGGCGCCATTGTTCACAATTTCTTCTAGAATGTTCAAGTTTATACTTATTAAGTTTAATTAAAAAAAATAACTCAACGTTCAAGGTCACGTCTACTTCATCTTGTACATTTTCCTATCTGTATGGGCTGTGTAATAGAAGCGCTCTGCTATTGTCTCGTAGTGGAAACCTTTCACTCCTGTGTTTGTCATACGATCACGAACAGAAAACATGTCTCTGTATCAGAAAGGGAGCACACCCAGAACTCTAAGGCCATATTCAGCCTCTCTGCAGCGAAGATTAGCCTGCCTTTAGTTGATACTTAGCATAGCCATCAAAAATGACATGCATCAGCTCTGTGATTTAAAGGTAGTTTTCAGAGGGGCACTTCTTCTCCTTCTCCACCAGTAATGACCATCATGTCTGTTTAACCCCTTCCCTAGAGGTTACATATGTCTGTAGCATTGCCTCTCAGTCATTCAGAATGGTCACAGCTTAATAAATTATATCCTACTAAATCAGTAACCTGCTCCTTCTGGAAAGGCCAGAATCTTAAAGAAAACTTTATGATTTTTAGCACTTTGCTGATGGTGTTATTTAGGAAGTCAGGAAGGCAAGTCCAGAAATAGCAAGGAGGTTTAATGAAGATCTTCAGCTTCTCTGTATGCCCAAAATACAAAGCTGACATAATTTCCTCTGGTGTATTTATATAAAGCAGAATTACAATTTTAGGTTTTAAAAGAACTTTAGGGTTCTTTCCAACATGGAAGCAAATTGTCTGCTCAGAAAAAATATCAGCCGGTTTGAACGGCTGCACCTCGTGCTCAGACTGTTCTCCTCAGTTCTTTCCATCCAACTCCATTTCAGAACACCCAGACCAGCCGAATGACCTCTGACGCCTGAAATGGAAAGAGGGAGGCTTACGCCACAGCTAGCCTTAGCTGAAACCCGACACCAGCATCCTTCGATTCGATCGCAGGGCTTTACATTCATATCCCTTCCACGCCCTCATCCTCCTCCTTTTTTAGTGCTTACTAATCCAGTGACCCAGCAAGCAGGCCTATCGCGGAGACCTTAATGGTGAGATGGGGGTCAGAAACGATGATGGGAAACGGACCAAACTGGTTTAAATCTAATAGGATGAAATGTCGCAATGCAGATTTGCACATAATCTACAATTTTTATGTGTTTAAGCATCGTTATATTTGTAATGGGAGTGTGTGCAAAAGAAAGAAACTCAACTGTCAGGCTGAAGCAATCCCGACAAACATTTCCATCACCGCTCTCTAAGCTCTTGTTGATCCCACCATTCGGCAGATTGAGGAAACAAATCTGACAATAGTCAACATTTAGAAAGCTGTTTGAGATTACTCTTGCAGATGAGTTGTTTTGGTGAGACTTGACTGTAAGCGCAAACTTCATCAGTTCTGCCTCACATTCTGCTTTCTGGCGCCTTACATTAAGGGAACACCTGCCATATTGCAGGGTAATGGCTAACGGCCGAGGCATTAAGTGTTATTAAAAAGCTACGGAGCATGTCTCCGTCACAAAATTACATTTCTTACACACACAAGAAACAAATGTTCATTATCATGGTAGGAGCTGAATAATTAACTTCATGGGGGAAGTTTTAATTGGCCACGGGTCATAAAACATCACAAAAATGAAACAAAACCCAAATTAAGGTTAAAAAAAACATTAAATGGCTGAAAGTTATATAATCTCTGTAACACAATTACCCATGTGGTTTTTCCTTCCCCCTATCTGTCTCCTTCCTAATCACACATGGTACACACATTACACACAGGCACATTTCTGTTTTTATTTTTCCTTTTAAGCTTCCATTTATGATACAATTTTATGCTTTGCCATACATTCACTGAGGTTTGAAAGCCTTTATGGTTGATTTATTTACATCACATTTAGTTTTTAAAGCCAAAGCGACTTTGCTGTGAAATTCAGAGGCTTAAAGTGTCATAAAATAAGCTCCTTCTGTTAGTAAATATAACCTCACTGATTAAAAACCTACTTGGTTACTTAAGTGCCCAATTACATACATTCACCACAGACAGAATTGGAATAATTGTTCGCTAAGTGTTACGAGTTTAAAAAGCATTTCTCTGCACATTGGACAAACGTGTAAAACGTGATGCATTGTTCAGTGTCACTGAAGTTACAGTCCATGTAGGGATCTGGGTCAGATTCCTGCGTAGAAGAAAGAAGACCTAGCTGAGAAATTAAAGACGGGAAGAAAAGGAAAAGGGCTCCAGTGTCAAACAGGGCTTTGTTACTACAGTGCAGATACCATCTTTGGTTCCCGCCATTAACCCATACATGCACTGTGTTCTTATGGTCTAGTTAGGGAGCCTAACAGGTCCAGGACGGAAACCCAGAGATCTCTCTCCCCATTAACACTCTACCGTTCATCCTTGATGATCTCAACGTGTTCCTAAGCCAGAGTGAAAACCCCAGGGTCTCCTCCTGGTGAAACGTCCGCAGAAAACCATCCTGATCAGATGCCTGAACCTTAACTGTCTCTTTTCGATGTGGAGGAGCTCCCCGAAGATGAATGAGCTGCTCGTCCCATTTCTAAGCCAGAGCCACCTGGTGGGCAAGCCACATTTCAGCTCTTTGAACCCGTGATCCTTTTCTTTCGGTGATGAGCCATATCTCATGACCATAGGTTAGAGTTGGAGCCTAACAGGAATGGTAAAAAAAAGGGTTAGGAGGGTTTAGAAGTGTCCCTGTGGTTCCCAAACTAGATGCCTATCTCTCTAGGACTTTCCCCATGAGACCCCTGTGTTAGTAAGACAATGAGGGCATTCGAAATTGCTGTGTTTCCACTAAAGAAATTAATTTCCGTAATCACAATTTGCGTAATTTGTTGGTAACGCGATTGGAAACGCGTTTACTGTTAAATGATGCTGTTATTACAGTGGTTTCTTTAAGTCCACTAGCCATTATTTTTAGTTATTTTATTCTTATTTTAATGGTTTCATCACCAACTCACTGCAAGAAGGCATTCTAATGTTTTTTAGGTTTTCACTATTTTTGCCTGGACAGAAATTCTTTTCAAATGAAAATGGAACCAGAGAGCATAGAAGGAACCTGGCTGGTCAGGAAGCTCAGGAATTGGAAAAAGTTGGGCTTCTGGGGTACTGGCAATGAATGGGAGGAAAGATGACCCTTATTTAGGAAATCTTCATATTTCAGTATTGGAATAAAGCTCCTTAAACCAAGTACCAAACACTTAAAGTAGCTTTGACAACTTGTGTTCCCTACGAATGACTTGTTCTTATGTCTGCGTCCTTTGGCCTGCAAGTGTTGGCTAGGGCTGTTGATATTGCAACACTCGTATCAAACAGGGAGACTTTAATTTGGGAAATAGCACAGGGATAACATTCTGCAAATAGAACTTTGGCCCTATTCCCACTGCAAGGCAAATGTGGCCCAAATCAGATTTTTTTTTTTTATGCAACTCCATTGGGAACCACTAAGACGGATTTGATGCGTCTTTGACATTGCTCTCAATCGACGTTTGTCACAACTTTCTGGTTGCGGCTTTTGAAAATGAGAGCAGTTAGCATTAGCAAGACAGAAGGTATCTTTCTTGCTACAGTGCTGCTCAGTGGAGAGACGGCAAGATGTTAGACCTCATAATTATATGCAGAAAGCCAAATTGGATGGCTAATATAGGAACTATTTGGATGAGGGATGTAACGCAAGTCCGTTAAAAATGCATGTCCAATCCTGCAGATGGAGGACTTTGCAATGTCCAAGAGGTTTTCACTTGATGTTTATATCTTCCAAAAACAAACCACACCAGTGGGACAAACCAGAAATCGCTTTAAATTGACTTTAAATTAAGGTTAGACCCTTTTAGACCTTGTATAGAGCACTAAACTTTCAGTTTAAGTTACATCAATTCCTTATTTTCCTGAACATGTATACATAACAAAGAAAAAGTGCAACCATAGTCTACAAGATTGGATTTTGGACATTGAATTCAGATTGAGATTCTCTCTGTGTGATGTTATTCATCACTAGTTGTAGGTCTATAACTGAGAGCTCTTCTGGAAGGATTTTCTCACTCCCTGTCATGAGAAAGTGTGGTTGCTAATTTCTCTAATTATCTGATGTAGAATGGCTGCCAGATGACAGCAGCAGCAAAGCAACTCTCACCCAAAAGTATTATTGCTTCCACATATACAATTCTACAACCTCAGAACCCTTCTACATCTGTGTACAGCAGTATCTCTGATCATACACCCTTTGACATTTGGCCTAGTATACTCTGTTTCAACCCAGTTGGATCTACCCAGTGTGGTCAGATCAGAATATCAGATCAAATTCCCCCCAAAAATCTGTTAATTCAGAGATTCAAGCTTATTTTTTGTAATGTTTTATTGAACTTCTGTAATTATATACATCATCCTGCAACATTTAGAGCTTCATTCTCTGCTTATCAGTAGCCAATGTTAGTCTGTTGAGAATCATAGGAGCATGCCTATTGGCTGAAAATAACCTATTCCAAAACACCCCATGAGAAGACAGGTGCTCTTCCCAACAAAATAGGACAAAATGCCTTCACTGCAGGGTCAGGACCTTCTGAGGGTCAGAGCAATGTTTTTCAAATGTGACTGACTGGCCTGTAGCTGCGTTTTAGATTGGGCGGCCACAGCTGTGGGGGTTTTCTGCAGAGCAGCTGTTTAAGATCCATTTATCTATCAGTCCATCCATCCATCTGGCTTGTTGTGAAAAAATACTTGTATTTCCCGACTTCATTTCCTCTCCCATCGTGTAAGTGTTCAAAACACTGTCAGTCCGTCCATGCATCAGACTGTCTCTTGGGAAGCTTTTTTCTAAACTTAATGTTTCTTTAATGAAAGTTTCAGGTGTAGTTTTATTCCTCTAAAATTATTGGTTAATAAACACCTTAGTAAAATCTCTAAAATTGCCAGCAGCAGTTTTTCATTTTGATGAATATTTGAGCCAACACATTTCCACCTTCCCTAAAAGACTTTGTCTTCACAGCAGCTGCAGTTTCAACAAGCATATAAAACAAACAAACAACACCTATCAGCAGCCGACTCGAGTGAAACGATCCGGCTTTATGAAAAATGACTCGCGTCAGCATTTGAACATTTGCACTTTTGACACTGTTTATCTGTCTTCTTTGCAGCTCGCATGGTGCAACCACTACAGATGATTTATAGCCGCAAACATTTCGAGCAGGTGGTGCCTCCAGTCCCGTTCACTTAACCTTGCTCCCTTCTGAGGGTGTTTCCTTTTACTTGTACCTCCTGTCTTACAGACGTAGTTCATTCTAACTCCTTCCACCATAAATGGATCCAATCAACCAGAAGAAAATATGACATAGGAAGAAGATCTATAAAAAGTTACTTTCCATTTCTTACTATTGTAATTTCACCACAGCATGTTAAGTTAAATTGTCTTGTTGCCCCTGGACTTGATCACCCAATAAGTTCTCTCCGGCATCCCAAGATCTATAAAAAGTTACATTTTATCTTTACATTTCTTTAGGCAATGTTATTTTCTGATTTTCTTTGTTAACTTTTCTTACTTTAATTTTTTTTGTAGGATTATTAAGTAAATTTTCATAGGGGATAGTAACAGAAGAAATCAAGGGGGCAGAAGAAAAGTCAAGAGAACAGAGCAGGGAAGAGAGGACAAGAGATGGGAACCCACTTGAATACCGAGTGCAGCTGCAGAATGGCATTTCATTGGGATCTGTCAGCTCGACTCTGATTGGCCTGACACTGCTAATCCCTCCAGATGTTCAGCATTAACTGATGAGTGCGTGACTGTTCTGTGCCGAGGGAAATGCAGCGCGAGAGAGGCCCTGAGGACTCTGTGGCTGGTGGGACCAGGGTAAACAGAGCCTCTCATGGACCACTGTCCATGGGATTTGGGGAGATTTAGGGAACAGGATGATCCGGCATCCGGGAATTAGGTGGCTCAGAGTGCAGACTGTGTCAGCAGTTTGGGATCCCGCTCGTAGAAGTGGCTTCCTTGGCCTATAGTACTCAGCATAATGCAAAAAAGGTTTTTTGCCCACATGTAGAAAGGCAAGAGTCTGGATTCTCTGAACACAACATGTGAAAGGATGTCAACATGTATTTCTGAGTGAGGCCCTCAGGCTTTTATCCTTCCTTGGTAATCCAGCTTTACAATCAGCACTGGCAGGTGTCCTAAACCTCAAGCTAAGCTGAAAAGCCAGAATTTCCTGAAACTTTCTGATCTGTTGGTTCAGGCTAAAGCTCTGCAGTTAGGATCGGTTGGGACGGCGGTGGTGGACAGCTGGCCTGTTAAACATCTTTTAAAAGGGACATTATCATCTCTTGGCTACGTTCTGTTGTGTTTCTGATCATTAAATGCAAATATTTAAAAAGTAATGGTTTTAGGGTTGGTTTCTTTTTTTCCACTTTTCACTTTGCGTACTTCAGTCAATTTCCAAAACTTAAAAATATTTCGGTCACTTTAATTATATTAGGAATGTCTTGGATTTGTCTGTTGTCTACACATATGAAAAATGTAGTGGACTAGATGGTTTTGAGCTAAAAAAAACCAGGAGATTCCTTGAACTGTGAGACATTTTGAGCAGAGCTGAAACAAAACAAAATCTCAATTCAACGTTTCTCTTAATGTGCCCGACTGCATGCTGCTTACAGGGGACAGCTTTTACTGTAACACAACATGTCTGTGTTTACAGTGCTTGTGCCCCAGTTCAGGGGCTGCATCCTTCAAAGGAACTGGCCCACGTAGACCGGGTCCTTCGAAGACTGCATAAACCACGAAGGCCGGAAGCGAACGGCTGTGAAATTGGACAGTCTGGCCTTTGCCGGCTGTACCTGCCCTTACCTCTGCGTAACTTATCAATTCTTTACCATTTTAAGGATTGTTTGTTTTACATTTTTAGTTTTTTTTATGTTATTTTTCATGAGGTCCATGATGACACCAAGAAAGTTGAAGTTAAAAGTGACTTCATCACACTTTGAATTTGGCTCATGTGGATTTGATTTAGAACTGCCTTTGTTCTTTTGTTCTTTGTTATTTCTGTGCAGTGAAACTGTTGATGACGATTGATAGATAGATCTATATTAAAAAATAGTAAATATTACTCATGTTTCTGTCTCATTTTTGTATAACAATAAGGGACGTACATATTTTTTTTTCCATTTAAAGAAGAAGAATAAGAATATTTTATTTGCCACCACGTGCTACTGCGGTAAAATTTCTCTTTGGCTACTCTGGATCACATTACTCATAATGAAGGCAAAAAACCTGACAAACAAACAAGAAATGAACAGGGGTTACATTTTTTTTTAGTGTTCAGGAAAGTCACAGATAAAGATAATGAGATAGTAGGGTGCTTACTGAACAATGACGATTTGAGGCTTTGTTTACAGCAATGTGCATTTAGATATTCAGAGATGATGGTGTGCAGTAACATTAAGGTGATTGTAACGCATGATGGGTTAGTAGCAGTGGGGTGATTTTAAAGCGTAGGACTGCAGCCTCCCATCAGGGGGCAAACAGCGCATTGCCTGGGTGGGAGGGATCAGCGGAGATGCGTCTGGCCCTTTTTTGCATAATTTGAGTCTAGCTCCTGCAGACGGCATCCCACAAACCCCTGCGCTGTTCTCCCCACCCGTGCTAAGTCCTTCCTCTCCTGAACTGTGCAGCTCCCATACCATACAGTTATGCTGATACATAAAAACACTCTCTATGGTAGCTCTATAGAAGTTATTTAGCAGTTTAGTGGAAAGTCCAGACCTTTTCAGTTTTCTGAGGGAGAAGAGCCGTTGTTGGTGGCTCGTACCAGACAAAGAGTCCTGGATAGGTGTCGAAACGTTTTCAGAAAGACCTGAACGAATGTCCGGTTGCCTCTGATTTAAGCCTGTTTGCTGTTGCGATGACCCTGATAATTGAGAATTTGCACCGGCATATTTTCTTACTAATCAATATTTTGCAGATAGCTTTAAAGTCAAGTTGATCGTCATTACCATGAAATAACTTCACAGACACTATTTACAACTCGTTAGAATTTTTTTACCATATATTTTCAGCCTTAGTGTTGGTAAATAAGGCGGGAATGCCTCTGTTAACACTGAGACGTCTTTGTTGTCGGGGTTTGGGATACGCTTCCGTGTGGGTGGAATGATCTTACAGTTGGCGTCACGTCAGCTGGAGAACGAGAAAGACTTTGAGTCCCGTGAGTTTGGCACTAGTCAACATGTTCTACAGTAAACCAAGTTATATCAGCACAATCAGCATGACATGAAAAATTATTTTGCAGATGTCAGTGCCAACTTTATTTATATAGAACTCTAAAACATACATGCACCTAAGTGCTGTAGAACAACAGCAATAAAATGAGTCGAAGTAACTCTATAGGAGCTGTAAAAACATTAAATACTTATATTAAACCAAATGAATAAGAGCTCTTAATTGGATGGGTAAATTATTTTAAAATGCTACGGCATCAAATGGGAAGCCACCTCCACGTTGTCTGTTTGGACCCCAGATAATCTAAAAGCAACTGGTGAATTGACTTCAGTGTAATGATTCTTTAATTAGAGACATAATAGGTCTTTATCGTTGAAGCAAATAGGCAGTTTTTCAGTGTTTTCTTGGGGAGACTTCAGAATAACCCTTACTTCTCCATAATGAATGCTAAGGAGAAAATCACTCTGCACCAGTAAATAAAATGCTAAGTCAAGCTTCTTGAGGTTCCAATGTTAAGTAGCATCACATCTTGTTTGTAAATGGCTTCATAAACCTTCCAGACTGATGTTCAGCCACAGTTGCTTGCTAAAATCACATATATGCTACAGGGCAGCTTTTGTAGAGCTAGTTACACTTACAGATGATCAACCTGTTAATGCATCTGATTAGCAGCACCTGGTTGCTATATTAGCCCTTAAATCTCACTGGCATCGTGAAAGCACAGGACAAGACTGTGTATATCATGTAAATACCTACACAAAAGGCAATATTTGGTAGACTGTAATGTTTATAAACTGTGTTTTGATGGCAGTTTCAAAGTGAACTATGAAGGTTAATAGACATTGCTGATCCTTGTTCTCCAGACATAACACATATAAGCCCTGGTTGTTTTTTTCTTCATATGGCCGCCATAACGGGCCTGTCTACTTTCCTCGCTCCAAAACAGACGAGGAGAATGGAAGCAGCTGCAGCCGGCCCCTCTGGGATCCATGCCGAAATGAAACTATCAAATGCCCCCGGACCGAGGACAGATTGCTTAATGTGTGAAAGCTGCACTGTGTTCACAGACATGTTTTGTCTGCACTGGCAGACTTGTGAATACAAACGCTATTTTTTTTCTACTTCTTTCTGCATTCTGATTTGAGGTTATGGAGGAAATAATAACTGGAAGGGTCCATTTGTAGTTCTCGTAGGAACTCAAGTGGTTAAAATAACTCTGCATGTCCTTGGCAGAAATAAATGGGTAAAGCTGTTGGCAGAGCGTGAGGTCGGCCGGTAGGAAGGGTTGAAGAAGTGGGTATGGCGCGAGTTGGGGGGGAGCGGGCATAGATAGACCCAAAAGAGCTGGCGGGCTTCCGGGACCCAGTCTAAAATCCTGTCACAATTACACTATTAGCATGCTCAGCTGCGCCTCTGTTCTTTTTTCTAGAAACCTATGACAACCAACAAGGCACATGAGTCCATCAGAAAAAGAGCCTGTCAGAGTCCCATTGTGTCCCCAGCCTCCGTGCCCTCACCCCACTATTGACTCTCAGCTGTTGAAGGGAACCAGAGAAAAGCCAAAGGCATTATGGGAGCTGCACCAGCACTTGTGGTGTTGGCTGTGATTGACAAAACTCTGGCAAGGAGAGCAACTCACCACTGAAGCATGAAATGTGAACTTCAGCTGAAAGTCTGCTTTTCAGGAAAGAAAAATGTTTCGTTTTGAAAATACATCAACAGCTCTCAGACGGTTGAAGAAATAAAACAACTTCTGGTAAAAAATTGAAAAACCTGATCATATTTTCTCTTAGTCAGCAGATTCAGTTACAGATTATCTTTCAAACTCTTCTTCAAAATAGTAAATGCAGCCACTGGTCGCTTTTTGCATAAATCTTTCCTTTATGGAAGAGTGGCAGAAATAAGGTAGTTTATTAAAGGGAATCATATAAAGTCCTGTTTGCAATGTTCCAGAAGCCACTTGGAGAAAGATGTACTGGTCTACAAACGTAACTTTGCACATCACCCTGAACACCCCCACAGGTCTGAACAGAGGTTTCAGAAGACTTGAGACTGTGGCAGAGCTTCACCTTCCACCTGGACAACCACCCTAAAACATACAGCCAGAGCTACAATTTAATTGTTTTGATAAAACAGTATAAATATGTTCGAAAGGCCTAGTCAAAGTCCGTACCTAAATACAACTGCAAATCTGTGGTAATGCTTTAAGACTGACGTCTGTAGAAATGCTTCATCCAATCTAAGTTTGAGCTTTTGCAAATAAGAAAGTGAAAAAAGTTTTCAGACTCTAGATGTGTCGAGCTGACAGAGACATACCCCAAAAGGTGTTTCTATAAAGTTCAAAGTATTATCTCAGGGATACTGAATAAAAGTGCGTACCACACTTTTTAGATTTTATTTTTGTTTTCATAGAGAAGATTCTAAATCAGAACGCTCTGATAAAATCGCTCCAAAACGCATTGAAATGTGATTTAATGTGAAAAAAATTGAAGTGGGAGAAATATTTTTTGCAAGGCATCTTGACGTACTGGTGTTTTTTTTTTTTTTTTTTTTTTTTTTTAATAGCTGCTGTTAGATATCTAAAACCTCGGCTGATGACAGCTTAAAAACCAGCTTCTCCTTTTGGAAACATCAACATCCTCCAAATAGCAACCATTGTTTCTGGAGAATGATTGTTTGGAAACATTTATTTCAATTTGCATCCAGGTGGATTCACAGTGGTGATACACAAACTCCCTGAAATTATCACCATGAGTTTATTTTTTTATTTTTTTGATCATGTGTCTTCTTTGGCTCAGTTTTCAATGCATTTCAATCCCTAATAAGTTGACCTATAAACAAATCGTACATGTTATACTGCATTTGTTCTGCAGCATGTGTCATCTTAACCTGATTTGACTCACACAGTGCGTTATTACCTACTAACATATTTAATTGCATCAGTTGTGATAAAAAGGCCATATATGCATGTTTGATTTAATAGCTCTTCTGTCAAAAAAGTGTGTTGGAGGTCAAGATCAAATAATTTTGTATTGTAGCTTTTCTTAAAGAGGAGGGAAAGTGCTTTGGTCCAAAGTGTCCCTACCTGTTTGGTTTTTTTTTTTTAGATGAATTATTGGTAATCAAAAGGTACATTTTGGCGAAAGCTGTTGATTATAAGCCAGAAATGTTTTGGGTGGCAAGTATGACGGTGTTAAATTTCACATGTGGTGATTTGTCCATTTAGCAAATACTACCCCTATTTCATACCTAATCATTTTAATTTTATCCCCTCCTACTTTCCATTTCCTACCATTGTAATTTCACCACAGCATATTAAATTAGATTGTCTTGTTGCCCCTGGACTTGATCACCCAATAAATTCTCTCTGGCATCCCAATTTATTTTGTTTGTGTTAATATTTTTTTTGTTCAGTTCTTCAGTCAGTGCCTGCTGTTTTAAAGTGCTTTATGAATAAAATATTCACTGGCTCCAGCCACCTGCATCTGTTTACCTCCAACCATTTTTGGAGGCTAAGAATTCCCCCCCCCCCCATTGGCCATGGCTCTGCTTTCAGTTGCCGTCTCCATGACACCAAAACAGTTGCCCTGCAACACCGAAACTCTTCAGAAACTGCTTGAATGATGTTACAAAGAGTCTAAAGCCCCGAGGACAAAATGCCACAAAACATAACCCATCCTCTGAATCCAGACTCTGAAATCCATTGAGTCCAAAGGATAAATTGTCAACACCGTGACAAACCTTACAAGAAACTCTGCAGATGTCCTGTGATCACAGATTCCAGATTGTTCTTGCCGCATGCTGGGACCCATTTGGCTATTTTTCATATTGAGGTTGATTGACAGTCATTAAGTTTTCATAAATTTATTCTAAATGGGTCTGTGTGTACTGGATTATCAAACCTACCTATTTACATATTCAGCTCAATCCAAGCTATCGTTGAGCTAAAGGAAAGTAACCCCTGAACAGATCTGCTGTTCATCAAAGAGTCAACAGAGACATATGAAACAAAACTCTGAATACATGCGCACACCTGTTTAAATTCAGTTCAGAAAAAAACTGTTCATTGGACTTTTATGTTTTCTGATATTACCAGAAAACTGAAGGACAAACAGAACACCTGTTAGGATAAAAAAAACTCCCAACTCATGGAAGAATGTATTAAAACCTAGCTAGCACGTGTCTCTCTTTTAGTCTTTCCATGGTTTAGGGAACATTCAGTTTATAATTTGTCATTGAGAAGCGAAAAAAGCATCTGTCTGAAAAAAACATGTTTATCTACACAACATATGAAACGATTCTGACAAGAAGAGCCAGCAGACATATCCTGAAAAGGTGCTCTGCAGAGAGATTCCAGGATTAATGTTTTTTTATGTATTCAAGGGACATGCGGCGTGACATAACCTGTAACTGTTCAACGTTAGAGCGAAAGGAGGTAAGCTGATAAGTACAGGCTTTACTTTTGATCAAACACCAACAGTCAGAAAAGAAACCACACAAAGCAATGTTTTGATAAGAAAAATGTTGCACATATTTTATTGGCTAAATTATAATAAGAATTCATTTTGTGTTACTTTTCCTGGTTTAGGGGCTATAACATGCCCTTGTATGTTTGAATAAGCTTCCTTTCCTTAATTTGTAGACAACTCTAAACGTGAAAAAGTTTTATTGTGTTTCTGGAACCTTTTTGTACCAGAATCTGTTAAGCCAACAAATCAGAATGGATTTTGCAATCCAAGACTCTTTTGGCAGTACAGATCTATTCATGCATCCATGAATGAGAAAACCCAAGGAACTCGGTCAAGATCTAAGAAGAATTGTAGATTTTGCAAAAGTTGTGAATGTTTTTTTAGTTCAGTTTTTGGTTTTTGTTATTTTTAGGTGATTGCAAATTATAATTTCACAAATGACAGTTTGAATAGTGAGGCACCGCTTCCAAATCTGTCAACTTCCCCTCACGGAGCAGCTAAATGTTTGAAACTTGGACACTGTTGACATTTCAAGTCCTCAATGGTCCCAAACAAAAAAAAACCCCACCTCAAACATCAAAATAAGAAACAGATGCCAAAGACTACTATGCTGCCCTTTTCATTGACTTGTTTAGATTAGATTAGATTAGATTCACCTTTATTGTCATTACACAGGTACAGGTACAAGGCAACAAAATGCAGTTTAGGTCTAACCAGAAGTGCAATAGCAGTAAGTGCAGGATAAACAATGGTTCCATAAGTATAGGACATGGGTTTTTACTGAATAAATATAGAGATGGATACTATTATAAACAGAATTTTACTGATAGATTTGTCCTATGAGTATAATATATAGATAACTAGTATTGTGAACTAAATTTACAGCTGGATATGTACCGAATATAATATACAGGTGGATATTACTATGAATAGAGTTTTACAGATATGTACAATAGCATAATATACAGATGATTGTTATTATAGCAGAGTTTACATGTACTATGAATATATGTACAGATGGCTATTACTATAGGCAGAATTGTGAGCATAATATACAGGTGGCTATTACTATAAAATGTATAAATAAAGTTTGGACAGAAGCTATTTAAATTAAAGTGCAGTGGAAGGTAATTGCATATTACAGTTAAAGTACGGTATTGTCTAAGGCTTTTGACACTGTTGATCATTCCACCCTCTTCCAAGCTTTTACATAGTTGTTTTTTTAGAGCAAACACAAATGGTTTTCAAATAATCTGTTTGGACATCACAGTAAGTCGTCATGGTAAATTGCTTGTACTTGCATAGCACTTTAGTCCAACGACGCCAAAGTGCTTTACACCACATTCAGTCATTCACACCCTGACGGTGGTGAGCTATGTTAGTAGCCACAGCTGCCCTGTGGCACACTGACAGAGGCATCAGATTAAACATCAGATCACATGAAAATCATGAAAGGTGTCACACAATCTCCATTCTGGGTCTTTTACTGTTTCAAATTTTATCTTAATATTGGTCAAAATGTTACTGAGGCCAGTATGCATTTATATGCTGATGACACAGTAATTTATTGTCACGCAAAGTCTGTAACATTGGTTCTTGAGTATCTGCAGTCTCTTTTCGATTCATGTTACACAGGTATACTTTCATGTGTCCATCCTCGGCGTGCTGCCTCCCTGTCTACCTTCTAAAATGTCATATAGATGGTACAGTCACAGCCTATGCTCCCAGGGTTTGATTTCTCTTAGAAATTCAGGAAAAGGCCTACCATTCTGCTCAATCGTCCTGGATTACACTGCAGCAACAACTGAAATTGGCCAGTTTGATTTAAGCACATTTTAAAGAAAATGGAAAAATCATTATTTCATGATTATTGTGTTATTTTATGTAATGAGTGTATTGTGTCTGTGTTATAGGTCTCGCTTGTGAATGAGACCACCAGAATGAATGAGATTACCAATCTAAATAAAAGTAAGTAATAAAATAAAATAAAAACATAAAAGGCTGTCCTGAAAAACTCTCCCTCAGTCCTAGTAGAGTTTGTACACTATGTGTAAAAGAGATGTTAACGCCAGGAAACAAACCAGATGGAATTAACTTTGCTAATACTGCCATGAAGAATGGTGAAATATGTCAGAACCTTAGTGATGGCTACAAAAGGTTGTGCTCAAGGTGCACCTTACCAACAACATTTAACTAAATATTTGTGAACGTTTATGCATGTATTCGGGCTTGTGTGTATACTTTTGACCATGCGTAGATCAGAGAAGAGTCAACAATAAAACTTATACATGAGCACCCAGGACTTATAAGGTCATAGAACTTGCATGTTGTATAACTTTTCCACCCTGTAAAAAAAAAAAAAAAGGTCCAAATAAATGCTTAAAAGCTCAATATTAATGGCATATATGATGAGCACATACAAGCAAGATTTCATTTTTTTCTATGAAGTCCAGGGTACATTTTTTTATACAGTGTGACTGCAGCAGGATTGGAAACTGTACAACAGGCAACAAAGTCTAAGAAAACTAATGTAGAGATTATCATGGCGAGTAGAAGCTGTTCCAAATCTTTGGCAGTATTTGTTGAAGTGAAAACTTTAATGGATCGTGTAAAGGGATTTTGTTGTTGCCTCACTTTGACTTTAATGCTCTATTTAACTCTTAAATCAACTGCAGGAGCCAGACAAAGTTTAAAAGTTGAAGTGGAAATTGAGCAATCTTACCGGGCACCATATTTCATTAACATGACAAGTTGATAATATGCCAGTGGGCATTCACTTGGCTGACGAACAGCACTCTTTCCTTTCCAAGAGCGTTAATTAACCCTTCCCACAACAGAGGCCGACTGCAGCGCAGCACAGGAGCCAGTTGCTGCAGAAGGAGCCACAATGTGGGACATAAAGTAACATCAACACCTTACTAAGAATAATTTTGAGCTAAGAAATAACATGGTTGGCAGGGCCAAAACCTGTTGATTTGGACAGGATTCAGCAGGGCTTTAATTCTGCATGAGAAATATAGAAAGCGAGGGAAGTGAAACAAAATAATAACAACAGCAGTCTTGACAGACAACTTTTTTTTTCTTTTACATGTTTTTGCTTTCCATTGAAGAAAAATCTCTCATTAGAAAACTGCCATTTTGATCCTCGAAACATTATAGGTGTCAGGACTCATCTAACAGCTCTGACCTTTGAAGCAAAGCAAGAAGTTTAGCAGAAAATCCCAAAAGCGTTTCTGGTTTTCCTCTGTGCGTCGCCACCCACTGGTTTTTCTTTATGCTTTTTATTAATTTAGTTACATGGATCCATCGAGCTCCTACAAATTTTCCAATTCAAATTTCCATACTCCTTTGGGCTGAGATTTCTGGATTTTTCTGCCAGTTTTTAGAAATGCTGTGGCTATTTGTGCTTAAAAACCTTCACTTCAATTTCTTAATTAGATTAGAATATGTTTATAGTGCCAAATCACAATACATGTCATGCCAAAGCACTTTACAAGATCTGCCCTATCAGATCATACAGATTGGTTTCCTGCAGATTGCATGAACTCATTAGCTATGGGTATACAGATACATATGTAATCAGAATAAAGCTGCTGCATGGTGCAAAAACATAGTTTGATTAAATTATTTTCTACCAATTTCTAAGACTTTTCAGGACTTTTCAAGACTAAATATGAACACTGGAACTGTAAACTAAAAGCCAGCTGTTTCTTTTTCTGTGTTCCCAAAAGGTTGTTCAATAATTACAACAATTCAAGGTGTAATGTTCCCAGAGCCCGACATCCTACATCTCAACGCAGAGGTGCATTTAAAAGGTGCCTAGCTATGTTATAAAATTCATATCTATGCGATCAGACATACATTTTATTTTCTTTATGCATGTGAAGGGTTTTGATACAAAACTATATACAGCTTCATTTCTCGCCGATGTTTAGAACAGGCGGTGCAGAGTAAAAAAGAATGATTAAACAGCAGCTTTTGTTCATGCTGTTTGATGAAGAGCAAGTCAACAGCTCCTGTAACTAAATGCTGTTGACAGCTCATTGAGACACAGTGGAGCAGCTTTAACAGCTCTCTCATCAGTGCCCTTGTCACGCTGTTGATGCCCTCGGTGACACGACCCAATATGCAAACACACTTGCAAACACACATCAATCTGTCCATGCACAGGCTGTTGTATGCAGAAACACACCGACTCCATCTTTTATTTAAGGAAATTTTAGCAGTTAGATAATGTGAGCTGTAGGAACACACAATTATACAGTGTTGGCCTGAAGTTTCTACATTACAGAAATCTTTTTTGCTTTATCCATTTTGAAATCAGTTATTACTTGTGGTTGGGAGCGTTTTATTGTTGCAGCACACAGCCGATTGTGTCCCCCATCTGGCTGTGGATTGTAGGTGAAGTTAAGGAACTTGGTTGGGTCTTCATCTTTATTGTTTTGCCTGTTCTGTGCAATACATCACTACCACTGGCTGTGAAACAGCGCCTCACAATGATGCCACCAGTAGGTTAGGCATTTGGTACAGTTTTCTTTGATTTGAAAGCTTCACATTGACTCCTTCAAACATCCCTCCTGGCTGGGTCAGGATAGGGGCTGGTGACCCTGAACAGGTCACCACTCCATCACAGGGCAACACAGAAGTCCTGACGCAGAACCCACCAATATAACTCCCAGAAGAATATTTCACATCTGTGTAGCATCGGGCGTCTGCATGAGGGCATCAGCAAATTTGAGTTGAACTTTCAGACATTTCTTGTTGGTGAAACTATGTAATGCATTCAACAATGCTTATCATTTGCACTGCAAAAAGGGAACTAAAAGTAAGTCATATTTTTAAATTAATGTATTTACACTTGATTTGAGCAGGTAAATAAGATGATCTGCCAATGGAAAAGATTGTTGCACTTAAAATAGGAACAACTCATCCATCGTCTTATTTCAAGTGAATATATCAAATTATCTTATTTTAGGAGTAAAAATAGTAATTCCATTGGCAGATAATCTTGTTTAATTGCTCAAATCAAGGTCAAAATTTCAAGAAAATTTGTCTTACTTTTAGTTGCCTTTTTGCAGTGTGTCCTTAGTGGTGGTGACACAACAGGGACATGCTGTGCATCCGGCCACATGGAGCATGAGCGCTCAGCAGAACTTTATTGAATTAACTTCAAGCATTGGTTCCTAAACCGATATTGCAAGACTACAAAGGGGCCAAGGGACTGCGGCGCACACAAAGGACTTCTGTGGAGGTAGAGAAGCCTGCGGGCAGCTCTTCATCAAAGCATAGCGTTTAGTTTAGGTCAAAAGAGAACTCCTGATCTGAAAATAACAGAGCATTCCGGAAGAACACAGCGGTCCCACCCAGCCTCCCAGCTGCCTTCAACCTGTCTGTCTCTCTGGCAGCTCGTCTCACTTTTTCCAGTTTAAATTATTTACTTTGAAACCTGCTGCGTCCGTCTGTCATTTCTCTTACATACCACACTGTTGCACATTTGGGCTGACTGACAGGAATTTATGAAGGCCAGCTCCAGTGCGCTAACCCATTAGAGTTAACTGAGCAGAACATGCTAAATGGGTATTATTTGATGTGTGCATGCCATTTTCACATTAAGACAAAAATAACTGTACACATTTTATTCCAAAATAGAGATGGAAGCTAGTAGCAGAGTTTAGCTTTGGTCAAATTTGTGGACTGAAGAGACTAAAACCTTGGGGTTGATCGCGTCCCGATCAAACTCTTTTTGTCCACAGAGTCATTTAGATATTTCACTGCAAGAAACAAAGCCAAATCAGATTACAGGGTGGAAATCCAAAGAGCAAAAGCTGTTAGGGAGGTTGTACTGTGCCCAAACCAAGAGCGTAGTTTTGTGGCGGTAAGGTGGGGAACATTTCTGACTGGTTGAATGTTCCCAGTAAGAAATGTTTGTTTGGGTCAACTCCAAGAAAGATGAACTGCACCACATGATTAATCTTGTTTTTTTTTTCTTTGTATGCAACATTCATTCCCAGTGGGCAACCGTGACTCAGTGGGTAGAGTAGTCGTCTTGCAACCAGAAGGCTGTTGTTTCGATTCAGCTTCCCCTGTTACATGTCAATGTGCCCCTGAGCAAGGCACTTAACCCCAAGTTGCCTACAGATCTGTTTATTGGTGTATGAAGGTCTGCGATTGACTGAATGTGGCGGTAGTGTAAGGTGCTTTGGGTGGTCGATATGATTAGAAAAGTACTAGATGAATTCTGTCTACTTGTGTTGTTTCACGGTGCTTACATTTATGCGGATATAAGCTTACTCTTGTAGGAGTCTTAAATAAATTCACAGTAAATCTCTGCTTTTATTTGTGGAAGTCTGGAGAGTAACACTCGTCCAAACCATATTTTAGGGATTTAAACCCATAGTGTTTGGATATTTTACAAGATTTATGTTCTGAAATTCTAATAAAAACAACCCCCAACTCCCCAGGATTGTGTATCATTTCTCGACTATATGTTTAAAAAAAAAAAAAAAAGCAGACATACAGCAGCTGCTTCTCTGCATTTTTGTAGTTATTCAAACTGGGGCTTGGGAGTTTGTTACTTACATTTCTGGAAAAACTATACCTGTATCTGCTGTGATTAAAACACCCAGTTGTGATCATAAGAGCTCATTCTACTTTTCTGTCTCAAACAGAATGATTTGTCAACACAATTTGTTTAAATTGGTTGCAGTTGCACCTTTTCATGCACTTTATAATTGATGTGAGAGATTAAGAGGTGTAGTTTTATTGCTGTAAATGATGGCTTGTTATTGTTGTGAATTGAATTCCTTTCCTCAAGAAATGCAAATGTGTGAAATCATATTCACCATTTTTGTTCTTTTTTCCTTCTCAAATTCTTTTCAAATTTATTTTCCACTTAATGCCCCGGTGTGTAAGATTTTCACACTGGTGCTTCATCTAGTGGTACGTTAAATGAATTAGAATTTACCTGGCATTTAAGCGCATAATAGCTACTATGTAAGCTGTGGAGTATCATAAATGTGACAATGTTAACATGTCCTCCATTTATTAGCTACTGCTAATAGCTACAGTCATCATGTGAAATGGTTTTTGGCACCTTTGCCAAGTCAGCTTGTTTTTTTTCTAAAGTCGCTTGGAAATTCCATGAGTCATGTTTTTTTTTGGCTTATTTCTGAACGTGCAGTCGCTTATTTGGGCTCTAAAGAACAACTACAAACACGTAGTTTAACGAGTGGTTGCTGGATCACACTACCCTGTTTCTAACATAACGGCAAAAATAAACTTCACTGTTATATTGAATTAACTTACCTGCTGTCCAACAGAAAGCCTGCAACCTCTGCATCAGTTTAGAGTCCGCACTCCCTCGTGAATTATCTCCACCTGGTGATAATAGCTGCGCCGATATAGCATCTCATTTTCTCCCAGTTATTACTTCTTTTTCTATTCTTGGTTACTCTCTCTTCCTTCTCGCTGGGCAAAGAGTATGGATGGTCCTCTATTTCAACAGAAAACAGAATGATTTATGGCCGTCTTTGCTTGTTTATACTCCTCCACTGACAGCACGTCCTCATATTAAAGACAGATAAGGGAAAACTTGTAAGGCTGACAAGTTTGTCCCCTTTCGGCTTCTGAAAGCAACATGACGCCTCCCTGTAGGTGCACCGACAGCCATGAATTTATAAACTACTAATTCTAAGATTAGTTTTGTGAGGTTATTAGACTTTGCCAGAATATGTATTCATAAAAGCAATACTCGATTTTTGCTAATTGAAAGCCAAAATTTGTTTCACACTGTTCCTTTAACTATGAAGGAGAATCAAATGATTGTTCTGTTATTTGTTGGTGAAAAACCTTTTGTTTTGTTGTTTGCTCCTCCTTTAGTTATTGGACAGGACTTCTTTTCTGAGCTGGTCTCCAAAGACTATCCAGTGCCTTCCCCCGGTTGGCATCTGGGACATAAATTTGATAGCACTAACAGCAACAGGCACGGACGTGTCACGGCATGTTTAAGTGTCCAATGAAATCAATGTGTGTTATGCAAGAGATGAGATCCAGACAAAGGAAAGCTCTCGATCAACTTAAAACGAGTAACATTCTGCTCTGTACTTTGTGTGTTTTAACGGTGCATACCTGCAAAATTCATATGAATAATGCCTAAACCTCTCTGCAGGTGAATATTACAAAGTTCTTAGAGAACAAAAAGAGGTTAATTAATGATCTGATCTTGGAAAGATGGTCCCACATCACACTGCTGAAGATAAGTTTGGAGACGGAAGGCTCGAAGGCACAACATGCGGGTTTCCCCTTGTTCAGCCTTATCAGAGGGCTGAAGCATCAAAGCATCAGAGTCGGGGTGTTATCTCAAGCTCACCGAGGACCTGTTGCAGATATAGCAGGAAGTAGTTAAAGTGGTCTCAGACTGCTGCTTTACACCTTCAGATATACCTCACATTAATAGAAGGGCAGAGCTGCAATAATACACAGGAATGCACGTGTGAAAAATGTGCGCTCACCTTCACACACAGACACACTTAGACTTAGACTTAGACTTAGACTTTCTTTATTGTCATTTTGTATACACAGCTCTGCTCTTTCTGCTGGTCTTGCTTTAGAGCATAGGGGTTAACAGAGATATTGAGCAAAACGCTGATTTGTTGCTCAGTTCCTTGTGCGTGCAAGGATTTAAAGCCTGATATCTTTTAGCTCACAACATCCAGCTGCTTCCGCCCTCATTGGCAGCAGGGTTGAGGTGGTTGTATGTCATCTTCCCTCAGATTAAAAACAGTGAGGGCCAATTTTGCTGAAAACACAAAAAAGGACTCACTTTTGAGAGGCTAAAGTTTACATTTCCATATCCTTATTACATGTGAGACATTTAAAATTTGTTTACACAAATGAAAAGAAACAAAACATTTGTAAAGGAGTTTAATCTTATTTACCATATTTTTCGGACCATAAAGCACACCGGATTATAAGGCGCACTAAATATTCTTCCCAACTGTGTAATATCCCTCCACCCCTTCACGTCCACAGCTCTCTATCCGTCTCTGTCGGAAGGACAGAGTAGCTGGACTACACTGCCCTGTTTCTAACATAAGGCGAAAATAAACATAACTTTTATATTGAATTAACTTACTAGGTTTATTGTTGCTGCCTAAAGGCTCCCACATACTCGGGCGTACTGTGCGCACACTGTGAGCTTGGCAGACTCCACGCTGACTCTCTGCAGATGTTTTACCCTTCATAGTCGAGCGTGCTGTTGCCTACATTTCTTGTGGCAAATTCCTGCAATTATCAGACTTTCTGGCAGTGGGATGAAGCGACAGAACGGATGGTAAAATGTGTGATTAGCTAGCCAGGCACCTAGAGCCGTTTCTTTTCCAGCAGGCTCCCACCTGTCAGTGAGAACAGAGAGGGACTGTGATGCTGCGTCCTGGAGACCGCCTGCTTGGAGCAGCTCAGTGTATCAAGCTCTGTGTCACATATAGAACAGTTCGATAGAAAGACTTCTTGCCTCCGAGAAGTTTATAGTGTGACACCCTGTACACGGTCGTAAAAATTGAGCTTTGCATGTATCTTTATGCACAGAGTTTGCCTTGAGTGCGCCTCGAGTATGTGCGGACCTATGCAGAGTGAAGTATGCCCGAGTATGTGGGAGCCTAACATGAATGCACTTCTAGTTTACAGTCAGGCAGTCTAGTAGACGGCTCAGTAGTCTGATCAGGTAGTGACACAGTGTACCGTAATGCTCTGAATATCCATCGAGCGGAGTGGCTTTGTTGCTAATAAAGGTCGTACTTACACAGATTTTTGAGCGCATTGTACCACATAAATTCGGTCAGTAATCATATATAAGGCGCACCATAAATGTTTGAGAAAAATTAAGGATTTTAAGTGTGCCTTATAGTCCGAAACATATGGTACCTTAAACTCGACAATAAAATTTAACTCAAATATTTTCCTGCAGATAAAAAAAAAACATTATAGTCTTCAAGAAAGTCCTTACAGAAATATTATACATGTTAAACTGAGGCACAGAAATTTAAACATTTAAATATAAAAATACATCACATTAAAATATACAGCTGTTGCCTAGGCTCCAACCTAAGCACTGAGTAAAAGTTTAAACTGGGTCTGGATTGGCCTGCCGTTCTGCTTCACCTTAGGAATTCCTGATGTAAGGAAATGACAAAATAAATTAATATACCATGACAAAAATAACTATTATTAAAATACCTTTGCAACCATTACGGTGTTCTTATTTTTTCATTATTGGTAGTAGTAGTGTTAAAGCTATAGTTGGTAAAACTGTTCAGAAACACTTTTTGTTATACTGGGTGAAATAATCCTTCCATCCTGAAAGTAGTAAATATGTTATGTATTCACAAAAAAGAGGTTAAAAATTTGATCTCTGTGAAAGCTGCAGGCCTGTAAAAGTTCTACTCAGCCCCCGCCTCTCAGTCCCAATGGTCGGGATTGGTTAGAGTTTTGTTCCTTCTCTCACCCCCCTCCGTCCCTCAAGTTCCCGGGGTATAGCTTTATCTATTGGTTGTTCCACATGCCGATCATTCTGACGCGCTCACGTAACACCAGTGTCCGTGCTCTTTCATTGTTAGTTTCTGCTTGCTGGCTTCGCATGCGCACTTGTAGTGTTTATGTATCTGGTTAGCTTAGCGGTTAGCTTCGGTGTTAGCCGTTCATTGTAGCTCCGCTGCTCTCTCCGTATAATTTGAACATGGCTGAGAGTCACAAGAAGCAAACCGCTTACAAGTTTATGAAAGGAAAAGGAAGGCGTCAGTAGAAAGAAATAAGACCAGAGTGGATTTGGGCGATTTGTTTTCACAAGCAGGTTAAGACGGTCTTGCGCACGTGCAGTTATTCAAAAAGGGACTTGGAAAAACTTCGGAAAAAATTGCAGACTCTACCTTTAATATTCCATTTCCACAACTGTTGTGGAAATGTGGACTCACTGATATTATGAATACAGTAAAAACTTCTACAAAATGTTTCTTTTGTATTGGTATATTGTGCTTCTTCTCAAAACTTTTTTTTCTCTGCAACATAAAAAGGACATAACAGACTTTGCAGCAACATTTGTACATTTGCAAATATGTCACTTTCTGATCAAAAGAATCGCCGCTGTAAAACTTTGCACCTTGCAGGGCTTTTGCTCTTTAAATAGACATCTGATGCAGATCTATAATTTCTATTTTGTTTCTAAAAAATTGCTGAATTTGCTTAATTAGATTAAATTCTCAGACAAACGCTCATTGAGTTTTAAGAAACAGAAAGCTGCAGGCGCGTATCATCAAAGGCAACTTGGATTTCTCTTGAGCCATCTCGGCATTATGTTGGCTGTGCAGCATCCCTAAAGTGGGAGAATGAAATAAGGGGATTTATCCACAGACACTAATCATTCCCAACTTAGAGCACTGGCACAGAAAGGCAAGAATGTGTAAAGAGTCTCGAAGCACAAAGACTTCAGGGTGATCAAAAGGAGAATTAGGGGTGACTTCTTCCACTGAGCCATTGTCTGTGTGTTTCATAAAGTATCACTCTGGGTGGAAGAGAAGGAGGGTGAAGGGGAGGGGATCAAGGATTTCTTGAATTAAAGAGCCTCTGCGCTTTTCTCTTACCTTTTAATCCACCAGCTCGCTCTTGTTATCTCCCGCCACTTTCTTCATTTCTTCCTACAGAAATAGATCCCTCAAAGATTCACATTTGGCACAAAGTCTGTGTGTGTGTGTGTGTGTGTGTGTGTGTGTGTGCGTGTGTGTGTGTGTGTGTGTGTGTGTGTGTGTGTGTGTGTGTGAAAGGGAAATTCATCTTCAAAAGCTGAAAGCCCAGGGAGGACTGGGTGGGCCCACTGCAGATGTGCCGTGTGTGAGTTTGAGGGCCCGTGTGTGCTTCGCAGAGAGGGAAAGCGAGGGTCGAGCGACCAGGATAATGACCATGACAGCCGTTCAACAGCCCCCCCCCCCTGTCTTTTTTAAGTCCTTGTTTAAGGTTTGGCTTCGGTTCCCGCTTTGAACTGCAACAATAACTCCTCCGACACGCAAGGCCAAGATGCATTTGGGTACACCAAGTCTCATCCCTCGGACAAGCACACAGTAAAGCTCTCTCCACCACAACTTGATCACTTTGTGTCTGCATTCACAAACATCCTTGAGAACTTCACACCCGTTGTCTTATCAGTTAGCGAGAAAAGGTCTTACTCATACTGTAGATGCAAAGCCCCCCCAAACATGGGGCAGTTGAGTGAAAACTTGATTAATGTAAGCCTTTTTCTTTTGTGCAGTGCAGAAAATTAGCTTTAACTCACTAGCTAGACGTTGCTTTAAAATAATTCAAACTCACATTCTGTATTGCACACCATTCTTTAAACCAAAGTGCGACAAGTTTTTGAATTTGTTTTGCTATTTTTTTTTGTAAATTCTTATATAACTGGAAAACTATTTTCACTTATAACATCTAACTTCAGAAACACTTGCCACCTGCCAATAATTATAGCCAAGCAGACAGACTGATGATAGGTCCAGCTGAACCAGCCCCTCCCTGGCTGCACATGTAACATGACCCAAGGCATGTTAATTATTAAAGCATAAAGATTAAGGCGTGTTATAGAATGTGCTACAAGTCCTCAGCTCTTATTATTGCACTTTGTGGAGTCCTTAATATATGTTACACTGGAATTGTATGACCGTCTTACTGGATGTCAAATAATAAATGGATGTCATCCCATAATATCTAATCACTCCTTAGTTTAATGCAAAATTATTTATTGGAAGGTTGATTATGAGCTGCCAAGTTGCAGTGAAGATAACCTCCACTAGGGCTGCACATATATCGCAAATTTACCATTATTGCTGTAATATCCATATTGCAAAGAACTGCCTTGTGCTTTCAATAAGTGTTATGCAATTATTTAGGTACAATACATTGAAGCTTTATTTTTGTAATTTATTTTGCTGCACTTGTTTAATGCAACATAAAAAGTCTTAGTTGGTCATATCATTAAGCAACTATAGCTAAGTGGTTTCAATGCCAAAGCAGCAGATGCCAGCCAGAAGTAACTTTTTCAATACAACTTTGTTGTTGAGATGGAAATAATAAATTTTATTTTTCTTCCAGTAGTTATTTTCTGATTTTTATGTTAGCCATAACCCCAAAGCTCAAAGACATGAACACTTTTTCATTGTTTATTTATCGCAAGGCATATCGCTATGGCCATATTCACTAGTATTATCGTGTACCACATATTTTCCTAATTTTGGGCAACCCCTAATATGTCATTTCCATCACCATGCTTTATATAGTTCAGATTCTTACTCAATTTATAAAGCACTTTAAAACAACCATGGCTGCAACAAAGGGCTGCACATATAAAAGATGAAATGCTTAAAACATAAAACAAAGGGAAAAAAACAATAGCAATAGACAGTTAAAAACAATAATAGAATCAATAAAACGTGCCCCATATGTTCCTAACAGAGCTCTTCACTCTCAGACTGCAGGTCTGCTGGTGGTTCCTAGAGTCTCTAAAAGTAGAATGGGAGGCAGATCCTTTAGCTATCAGGCTCCTCTCCTGTGGAACCAACTCCCAGTTTTGGTCCGTGAGGCAGACACCCTGTCTACTTTTAAGACTAACTTTAAAACTTTCCTTTTTGACAAAGCTTATAGTTAGAGTGGCTCATGTTACCCTGAGCTATCTCTGTAGTTATGCTGCTATAGGCTTAGGCTGCTGGAGGAAATCAGGGTCTATTTTTCTCCCCCTGCTGAATTCTCTTACTGTTCTCCAATTTTGCATTTTTTTGTTGTTATTTCAACTATTAACTTTATGTTCTCTCTGTCTTTTTTCTCTTCATAGTAGGTACACCTGGTCTGGCGTTCTGTTAGCTGTGTCATCATCCAAGGAAGACAGATCATCCACTATTATCATCTAACATAGAAAGTACTCCTGGATCAATGTCAGCTTCTGTGCTTTCTGTGTCTCTGCTCTGTCTTCTCTAACCCCCAGTGGGTCGAGGCAGATGAGCGTTCACACTGAGCCTGGTTCTGGTTCTGCTGGAGGTTCTCCTCCCTGTTAAAGGGGAGTTTTCCTCTCCACTGTCGCTTCATGCATGCTCAGTATGAGGGATTGCTGCAAAGCCATCAACAATGCAGACGACTGTCCACTGTGGCTCTACGCTCTTTCAGGAGGAGTGAATGCTGCTTGGAGAGACTTGATGCAATCTGCTGGGTTTTCTTAGGAAATATTTTGACCAATCTGTCTGTTTGATTTGATTGAATTGGATTTTATAAAATGCCTTGAGATGACATGTGTTGTAAATTAGCACTTTATAAATAAAATTTAATTGAAAAAATTGCATCAAAACAGAGTAAAAAACAAAAAAAAGGCACATGCTGTGATGAAAGCAAAGGAATATTTTTTTAAAGAGTTTTAAAAGTATAAAAGAATAAAGCTTAAAACAATTTTAAATAGAAATCTGCCAAGTGTATGAATAATTCTGGATTTATGTGTTTTGCTGCAGATCCTGTTATGAAAATGGAGATTCTTTGAAACTCAAATTCTAGATGTTATAGGCTTATTTGGTTTCATTGGAGGTGTCTCGATCTTGACAAACCAACGATAAAGAATCAGCCAAATTACAAATAACCTTTACCATACTATCTTCATGTTTTTACACTTTATGAGCATTGAAAAACATGTTTGAGGAGTAGTTGGTAGTTGTACAATAAGTAATATGAAAGCAGCTGGTTTTCCATTAATTATAGCAATTTAATTACAAAGTAATATAAAAAAGTTGTTTATTATAGCTTTAAAAGTGGTTCAATATTTTGTAAGAGGTGAGTTAACAAAATAAGAACCAAACACACACATTTACAGCTTCAAACAAGCATCTCATAACACCACTCTGCTTAAATTGTGTTCTACTGCAGTGGATCATAATCAGATGTCGGAGAGGTACGAAATCCGTTGCTTTGCTGCTGACAAATTGTAATTGCCACTGTGGTTGAATAGAAATTACAGTTATAGGCAAACAATTATTACCGCCGATGCCCTTCCCTTCAACCGCCTCTAAAACAAACACATTGCTCTCTTTGGGGAGTTTCTCAGAACTTTACTTTTCAAATGATTGAAAATGATTGTTGATGGAAAAATGTTCTGTAAAAGCATAAAAAGATAAAAATACAACCAGGGGAACTCGGGCTGATTTGATGTAAGAGAGACTTAGACTCTGCTTTACTTTGTTCTCAACTGTCCAAAAATGTAATTTCAGAAGTCTTGGTTCACATACAGCTTTACAAAACCTGCTGTCATTCTGCCATTTTCTTTTTAATTGTTGTTACTCTATTAATATGAGCCATACTTGTTAAGTCTTTTTCCATCTTGTCCTGTCATGAACTTTAACATCTGAAATGCTAACAACTGACCAGAAAACGTCAAGTATTTCTGGAAGTAAGAATTCACTAAAATTTCGGCTTAAACATAATATTGACTCATCATTTCGGACTGAACCAGCCCAATGTCATGAATATCAATATGGTTATGAACCCTTGTTTTCCGTGCTAGGATTCACACAATCCTCATGCATCCTAGCATGCCTGCCTACAAAACTGTACAACAGCAGTAATTAGTTCAAGACTTAAAAAAAAAAAAAACAACAATCCTGAAAGAGACTTGAGAAAAGATGAAGGTGTGCAGAAAAACATTTGTTTTTAATTTCCTGTAGATGACTTGCAGGTTCTGACCTGTTACTAAATCTGGCTGTCTTCCTGACACAATCAGGGGTTAACCTCCACTTCCGCCTGATCTCATCTCTTCTGAAGAATTCCCAACCTTCTGCTCCTTTCGGATGTCTATTAGATTACATTGGCTTTTCCTCTCAGCCAGTGACTTCCTGCCCTTGGGGGAACTTTAGATAAGGACTCCCTCAAACGCACTTCTGTAGATACAAACCCAGCAAATTTCCTCTCTGAGCTCTGTCTGAAAAACAAAATCCATAAACAACAAAAGATAGAGGCTCAGAGAAAACAAACAGTCTTCGAAGCAGTGGGGACACAACTGCTTAAGGCGGTGTTTGGAGGACCTTTGTGACCTAACAGTGCGGGAAGAGTGGAGATAAACAAAACAGACAATTTTCTGTCATCTCTGAGAACCCAATAAAACAAAACAATTCCCTGTCCATGAAAATATCTGCAGAGATGTCCTGAGGAAATACCACTTCCCCTGTGCCGGGAACAGCCCGGGAGGGTTTTTATCAGCGCACACTGGAGTTTGACTTTATAACAATGATGGAAATCCTCAAGAGGAAACACTGTTGTCCTCCTGCTTGTAATAAGAGACTGTGAAGGAACACATGCATTGTAAGGATCGAGTCTATTTAGTTTAGCTCCGTCTTTATAATAACACCTCATATTTATAGACAAGTTCATTTCGTACCTGTGGAACTTAAGTGTTTCAATGAAGCAGATCCTCTCAGATACAGCTAGCCTGATCTTTGGGACCCCTCTGGGTTGTATTATAAGTCTAGTGTCATTTCCTTTCTATGGAATATCACAAGAACAAATTATCAACAAATATTATGGCATATTCAATTCAATTAAATTTTATTTATATAGCGTCAATTCATGAAACTTTCCAAAGTCAAATTCAATCAGATTATACAGATTGGTCAAAAAATGTCCTATATAAAGGAACCCAGTTGATTGCATCAAAGTCTTGACAAGCAGCATTCCCTCCACCTGAAAGAAGAAGAAGCGTAGAGCCACAGGGAGAGTTGTCTGCATTGTCCATGGCTTTGCAGCAATCCCTCATACCGAGCAAGCATGAAGCGACATATCTTATCATATTTAGCAGATTCTATTAAATTCCACTCCTTTAAGCAGTCTGATTGTGAAAGCAGTCAGTTCTACTTGTCTCATATTGTTGATGAAAATGAACTGCCCTGAGTCTAACCAGCTGGATATCTAATCAACATGATCCCACAAATCTGACAAAATATTGGTCTTTTAGATCATGGGGGCCCAAACCCAGTCCTGGAGAGCTACTATTTCTTCTCCAACACACCTGAGCTAAAACCAATGTCAGCCAATCAGAATCCTTCAAAACAAACACGTGGTCCTGACTTCCAAGTGCTCCTTCTCCTTCACACCTCAACATAGTTGAGCAGTTGGGCTTGTAAAAACAAACGAGCGAAAAGCGTCTGAGCCAACAGAGGAATCAGCACCTCTCCAATAGCATTCATTTTTCCTCCACTCAATGGCCAAATCAGGAACAATGGTCCCACATTTGCAGATGGTTTTAAAACCCTGCCTTGGACTCAACTTTCCAGCCAGGTGTAAAGAACTTAGCTGTTTGGAGTGAAAAAAATGAACAATTCGAGCATAATTTAAATGACTGAAATCAGGTTAGGCCCCATGGTGCCCAGAATGTACTAGAAGAAAACTCTTATAGATTAACTACACAGAGTTTGCTAAATTTCCAACAATAATTCTTTTAATTTTGATGATTAGGGCTTGCAGCTAATGAAAACCCAAATGTCAGTTTCTCTGTAAAATAGAATATTATTAACACACACAAAGAGGATTTTTACAACATACATGTTGATGTTCTTTCTCTTCTGCTGTACAGATTAACTTTAATATGTTGTTCCTTTTATAACAGTTAACGTTGCATGTAAGTCTTCTGTTTACTTGTTTTTCTTCCACTGTCACACCTGAATTTCATCTCAGTGGGACAGTAAAGGTATTTCTATTCTGTTTTATTTAATTCTTTATTAAATGTTATGTTTGAGCCATGTTATGTCCAACATAGACCAATGTCCAGCAGTCACCTTTGCAATGCACCTGTAGCGCTTCCCAGGTAGGGGAACATGTTGAGATCCCTGAATAGACCAGTTCATTGTTATTGTTTTGATGCGGGTTTTCCGCGCATGCGCGCCGGACCGGTAGGCAAAAGACGAACACAATGGCGACGCAAACAGAGAAACTGACGAGTTCTCCACGTATTTTTCTTCTTTAGATAACGTACTACAAGATCGTTTTAAGAGTAAGTTGATGGTTGATGGTATCAGATTGCCAGATCCACACAGCAAAAGCCTGAAGGGACGGAGCGAGTCTGTGAAATGCTGGCCAGGGGTTTCGTACCGCGACACAGCTGCTTTATAAACACGCAGGCCAGTACGGACAAGAGAGCACGAAAGCCCCTGAAACCACTGGACGGCTACAATTATTTTATATCAGGAAAAAGGCTCCAGCAACGCCCGTGACGCCATGAGGGATTAAGAGGTCAGAAAATGGATGGATGGATGTTCAGACATGTTTGTGCAACAGCACAAAGCGGCGTCGGACACAGACCGCGTCTCAGCAGAGGCCCGGTAGGTTAAAAAAAAACATTTTTCACTACGGATTATTTAGGTGTTTTTGTCTTGTTAAAATGGGTGGCGGTGTCGGCGACATTGCAGCGTAAACACAGAAGTACTAGCAGCAGCAGCTTACTGCTGCTACTGCTGCTGCTACTGCTGCTAGCAGCAGCTTACTTACTGCTAGCAGCAGTAAGTAAGCTGCTGCTAGCAGCTTACTTACTTACTGCAGTAAGTAAGCAGCAGTAAGTAAGCTGTAGCCGCTGCTGCGTAAACACTACTCGGGCCGGAGAAGCCGCTGCTGCTGCTGCTGCTTCAGACAATGGCTGCTGCTGCTGTAGCAGCCGCTTCTGCGGCCCGTGTAGCGATCATCACCTCCCCTCCGCCGCTATTTAAGCAGAACAATGACTAGAGCAGAATAAAGTTGTATTTACCGGAGATGAAGTGTAGACTGCAAATTCTGTCGTAGTATGATCGCTCCCCCAGTCCATTGGGATTATCTGCCTGCGCTCTTTTCATTGAAAATATCCAATTCTTTCTGCGTCCTTCCTCCTTCGGTAAACGACAGAAACGTACATCCAACGATTTGGAATGCCTCTGTGTGCAACCGGGAGCACAACAAGTCGTAGGCATTGCTTAGATTACAAAAATAAACGAACTAAAAGTACGCTCTAAATCACCCGTTTTGTCATGTTGTAGACGAGAGCAGCTCTGTTTTTGCCTACCAGCGGGACCCGGATGTAGCGCCGACGTCACGCGGGACGTCACGCGTGAACTACCCTATAGGTGCGGTCGGCCTCTGCTGGCATGGGGGAGGGGGGGGGGGGGGGGGGGGGGAATTTATCTCCTGAACCAGTAAATTGAAGACAGTGGATCAACAGCAGTGACAAATCACATCTAAGTGAATGAAACAAAAGAAAATGCAAAATTGAGGAAATTAAGTGTTGAGTGTGGGTGAAGTTGGAAACCCATTTTTAAGGAACATTTGGACTTTACAGAATTTACCAGACAGCTGTAATAAGGTACTTTATATACCTCTTCGATGCACAGTTTCCTTTTTTGTAAAAGCTGGAATAGTTTTAGAAAAACTTGTCTGACTGGCTGATTTGGAAACTGTCAGTCATGTAGTTTTCACTAGAAAATGCTCTTTCACCACCTGTCACAATGTGTTGACAAAAATACATTATTGGGATAAGCACATTGAAGATGTTTGCCCTTCATTTGGACAAGTTGCTCCAACTTTCTCTGGAGCGCAACATCTTTTGTATACCATCCTTACCAGGTTTCCACAGAATTGGGCAACATAGTCACATGCCTCTTGAGGTCACTGCCAATGCATGGTAGAGCATTTTCAACATCAAAGTCACAATGCAAGAAATAATGTGAAGAAAAATCCTCATCCTTGTCCCAAGTTAGTTACAACTTTTAACTACATGATGATCTTATTAATTTCTATCTGCAGTGAAAAAAAAAACACCTTCACAAAACCTATCACAAAAATGTGATAAAGGCCATCAAGACAAGAAATAACAGCTAAATGTGTAACACAAACATGACTTAAAATCCTGAGGATGAAATATTTTTCATAATCCTGACCTTCATGACTGATCAGGATGACAACATTGGTCAGTAATAACACACGATTTTCCTGTTGACCCCATTTAAGCTTTATTCTGTCATTTCTCTACTTGTAGTTTATTAAAACACCATTAGGGGGCGTTTCAGCCTCCCCTCTGTGTGAGCCGACTCCTGGGTGTTAAACTCTGGTATGGTGTATTTGTTAGCCTCCCATGTGTTTGTTTCTAACTGAATATGAATGAATGCGCACACATCTGCGTGCAAGACTAAGCTCATTTGTGTTTGTGTGAATCTTTCTTGGGGGAAAATGTGCTGCCTGCCTGTGCATGTGGACACAACTGCCTCCATCTGTGCGCAGCTGCTTGTGTTTTGTGTCTGTATTGTGTGTGCATGTGTGGGGGGCAGGCATTAAGTCCTATCTATTTACAGAATGGCTATGTTTGGCCAATACTTCCTGACTTCCTTGCTCTTGGCAAACACACAGACAGCTACAGTTGGTGTATTGTCTTAGAACCGGGGCGAGATTGTTGGTACTTGAAAGAGATTGGGGCTTGCTTGTGTTTGACTTCTGCGGTGTGTCTGTTTGATATTGATCATAAACGATAACACAGCTGAAGGAAGGAAAAAGCATCTCCTGTCGGAGCGCTCTGTTCTTTCATGTTGAGGTGGAAAAGAACAAAGCTGTAAGGGACAGGAGGTATATCTGTTTTACCCTCCCTGTTGCTCTCATTTGAAAAAAGAGACTCCCCCCCCCCCATTTTTTTTTAAAAAGCTTTAAAAATAATGTTTGAATAATGTGCCATGTGTTTGATTCCTCTGCTAAAGTCAGTAACTAATACAAGTACTGATTATGTACTTCAGCAAACATGACCACAGCCTGCAGTTCTCTTTGCTGTTACCATGCTGACCTCTGCTGGCGCTTCTTCGGTTTGTACCTAAAGAACAAAGACGTCAAGACTGCTCTGAAGAGCAAGACTGATTTCCATAATTCAAGTTAAAGTCAAAACAGAAAATTATTGTAATTGTTTTATGTGTAATTGATAGTTTGGATAAAATTGTAGTAATACTTTAGTCTATTTTCATACCTTATCACAATTAGTTAGGTTTTTCAGCCAAGCAAATATTGGCAATGTATTAGTACATATCCATAATTTATTAACTAAATTATTCAAAACTAAGATCATTGACTTTATATCTCCAATTAAAGTGAAAGTTGTTTCTGGGAAGAAAATAAATCTGTGGAGAAGTGCTCCACCAGTGAAAAACGTGAATGTCAAAAAGCTGAACACGGGTGGTGGAAGACTAGACCCCAGGTTCAGTATGATACAGAGAGACTTTACCTCTTCCCCAGTAAGTAAGGCAGCATTGGAGGAATCTTTAGAACCTGCACAGTGTTTGAACTGTTTAGAAGCAATAGAGCTTTCTGAGCTATCTAAAATATTAGCTTCATCTAAACCTTCTACCTGTATGTTAGACCCAATCCAAACCAAGTTGTTTAAGGAGGTATTCCCTTTGATCAGTGGTCCTATTTTAGACATGATTAATCTATCCTTAGTAAATGGATATGTACCACAGGTTTTTAAAGTAGCTGTTATTAAACCTTTACTTAAGAAACCTTCTCTTGATCAAGATGAGCTAGTAAACTACAGACCTATATCTAATCTTCTTTTCTTATCTAAAATTCTTGAGAAAGTAGTTGCTAATCAACTTTGTGAACATTTACAAAGCAATGACCTACTTGAGGAGTTTCAGTCAGGCTTTAGAGCTCATCATAGCACTGAAACAGCTCTGGTGAAGGTCACTAATGATATTCTCATGGCCTCAGATAATGGACTTGTCTGTACTTGTCCTGTTAGATCTCGGTGCTGCATTTGATACAGTTGATCACAATATTCTCCTACAAAGACTTGAACATACTGTAGGGATTAAGGGGAAAGCATTAGGCTGGTTTAAATCTTATCTGTCGGACAGATTCCAGTTTGTTCATGTTAATAATAAATCTTCCTCAAACTCTAGGGTCACCTGTGGAGTACCACAGGGTTCAGTCCTTGGACCAATTCTCTTTACTATTTAATATGCTTGCGATCGGCAAAATTATCAGACAGCATGGGATTAATTTCCACTGTTATGCTGATGACACTCAGCTATATTTATCCATAAATCCTGATGAATCCAATCAATTACTTCGACTGCAGTCATGTCTTGATGACATCAAAAGCTGGATGACTTTAAATTTCCTGCATCTAAATTCTGACAAGACCGAAGTTGTAATCTTTGGGCCAGAGTCCTCAAAAAATAAACTTCTTAACCAATCACTTAATCTGGATGGCATTAACTTGGCCTCTGGTAGTAAAGTAAAAAATCTTGGTGTTGTTTTTGACCAAGACATGTCATTTAAATCCCATATTAAACAGGTTTCCAGAGTTTCCTTTTTTCATCTCCGGAATATCGCCAAAATTAGAAACATTCTGTCCAGGAGTGATGCTGAAAAACTAGTCCATGCATTTGTTACTTCAAGGCTGGACTATTGTAATTCTTTACTATCAGGAAGTCCACAAAATGCAGTTCAAAGCCTTCAGCTGATCCAAAATGCTGCAGCAAGAGTTCTGATGAAAATCAACAAGCGGGATCATATTTCTCCAATTTTAGCTTCCCTTCATTGGCTTCCTGTTAAATCAAGAATAGAATTTAAAATTCTTCTTCTAACGTATAAAGGCCTTAATAATCAAGCTCCATCATATATCAGAGCTCTGATTACCCCGTATGTTCCTAACAGAGCACTTCACTCTCAGACTGCAGGTCTGCTGGTGGTTCCTAGAGTCTCTAAAAGTAGAATGGGAGGCAGATCCTTTAGCTATCAGGCTCCTCTCCTGTGGAACCAACTCCCAGATTTGATCCGTGAAGCAGACACCCTGTCTACTTTTAAGACTAATCTTAAAACCTTCCTTTTTGACAAAGCTTATAACTAGAGTGGCTCATGTTACTCTAAGCTACCTTTATAGTTTTACTGCTATAGGCTTAGGCTACTGGAGGACATCAGGATCTCATTTTCTCACTCTATAGAGTTCTACTGTTCTTCAATTATGCATTACGTGTTGTCATTTCTGCTTTAACTTTCTGTTCTCTCTCTTTTATCTTCATAGTAGGTACACCTGGTCTGGCGTTCTGTTAACTGTGACATCATCCAAAGAAGACAGATCACCCGCTATTGCCATCTAATGTAGAACAGATTACTGGATCAATGTGTGCTTCTGTGCTTTTTTGTCCCTCTTGTTGTGTCTCTGCTCTGTCTTCTGTAACCCCCAGTCGGTCGAGGCAGATGACCGTTCATACTGGGCCCGGTTCTGCCGGAGGTTTTCCTTCCCGTTAATGTGGAGTTTTCCTTCCCACTGTCGCTTCATGCTTGCTCAGGATGAGGGATTGCAGCAAAGCCATGTACAATGCAGACGACTCTCCCTGTGGCTCTACGCTTCTCCAGGAGTGAATGCTGCTTGTCGGGACTTTGATGCAATCAACTGGTTTCCTTATATAGGAAATTTTTGACCAATTTGTATAATCTGACCCAATCTGTATAATATGATTGAACTTAACTTTGTAAAGTGCCTTGAGATGACATGTTTCATGAATTGGCGCTATATAAATAAAATTGAATTGAATTGAATTGAATTGAATATAACTTACAATTGAAGAATGCAAGAGAATCTTCCCTTTCTGAGATCATCAACAAAAACATTAATACATCCATATAAAGTTCAGTACCAAAGGTGTCTCAAACTAGAACTTTTCTTGACAAAATGTCACAATTCAGCCAAATAAACTACAAAAGCTTAGAATAAATCATTCACCAGCTAAGTCCCTCCTCATACTGCCTTGATGTTCTACCCACAGCTTTCTTTAAGAAAGTTTTGCCTTGTCATAGTGTCTGATTTGACTCAGATAATTAACACGTCCCTTCTGTCAGGTGTTTTCCCCCAGTCTCTAAACACAGCAATTATCAAACCACTGTTGAAAAAGAACAATTTGGACAAACTACTACTGCAGAACTACAAGCCCATCTCAAATAATTAGTACGATTATTGATTATTGTGTTTCAACAGTTGAAGCAGTACTATGTATCTTTTAGCCACTAGGGGCGCTAGACCGTCAACTTCTAGCTTTCGTGCCCCTGAAGGCCAGTGGCAATACTGCACTGTTGCAAAATTAAACAGTCTCCCTCTGTGTTTTGGAATCTGATAGCAGAACAGTTTGGACCAGCAGATTGAGAAGTGATCAAGTTAATTATAAAGACAAGGCCACTTTCACCCCTCTAGATTAAATCCTACATCAGCGAACCAAAAATGTGTCTGATCAGGTAAGTGTCATATTTGCGTTGTCTTGCTGTTACCAGACTGCTTAAATCAAGCTAATACTTGGATCAAAACTTACACAGTGCTGCTTTAAATGCCTTCTTAACAATGACCAGCCGCTTTGACTTTTTCCAGTCAGGTTTCCGTGACTGAATTCCTAGACCGCCCTTGTCAAGGAGTTTAATGACATCCATATAAATGCAGACTGTGAAAGAACCACAGTGCTGGTATTATTGGACCCCAGTGCAGAATTCAAAACTGTTGATGACTGGGTCAACGTTTGTGGTACAGTACTCGACTGGTTTAAATCCTACTTTAAGGACTGACTTTTTTCTGTCAGTAGGCAACTTTGCATCAGAGACCACAAAGCTCACATGTGGGGTTCCTCAAGGGTCCATCCTTGGTCCCCTCCACTCAAAGTTAACTTTGTGATCTCAAAGTTAAAAGAAATCAGCTTTTAAATTATAGTAAACTAATATCTAACTTCAGAAAGTACTCTTGAAGTTCTAAGAACGTAAGCTCAAAGTAAGTTCAGAGAAAGCAACTGATCAAGAACCTTGCACGTTACATGCAGGATCAGAGGCAAACTCTGCTAACCAGCAAAGAATCAGACCCACTTACAGATATGCACATACATTGTAACTTCCAGCCTTGTCACAAATCTGCCAACGCAATGAATCAAGCTATTTCCCTGAGGGCTAACCAGAGCTAGCCTCAAACCCTGCTGATGTGCCCTCTTCACCGCATCCCCACAAAGCTGCAGATCTGTTGCTTCACAGAGGACGACAGGAAGAAATGTCTCAACAGCAGAACTCAAATAGACTGTTTTTTACATCTGTGCTGCGTATGATGTAAGAATAAAGTGAGAGATTGATAGAGATGCACTGATGGACAGATACACTTTTCTTAGCTGGAAATCCCATTACCTCGCTTTACTTAAGTGTATTTATACTGTATGTGTGAGTGAGTGCACAAATTATTTCTCAATTTCTAAAAAGGAAAGTTTGTGTAGATTATTTTACCAGCTTGTGCAGTAAAGATTGATTATATGACTTGATCGTTTGGGTAATTATTTTAATAAAGACATATACATTTAAAAATCAACTTTTAAAAATAGTGTTTTGACTTTTTTTCCCATATGGTTCAGTTTGGAACAAAATTAAACAAACTTATCAACATCATTTTTTCTGAAACATAAATCTCTATGGATTGATTTGCAACATGCTTCTAGGGAAAATGAAGTAATTTTTTTACATTTATGCCTGGGATAAGTCCTATAAAATTAATCACCAAGCAAAACACAAAAACAAGGAGAATAAAAGCTGCAATATAACATGTAGGGCCATGCAATGTCTTGAATGTCTCTCAGTGTTAAAGTGGATTAAAGAAGATGCCAGTGTATCTCAAGGAAGGTCAGTTTTTCTTCTGCAAAAGTGTGACGAGAAAAGCTTTTATAACTTTCTTGAGATTCTGTCTGAAAAAAATTGTGAGATGATCAAAAGCGGGAGCCTTGGTGTGCACAATTACATCAATAGATCAGGCCAAGGTAAAAAGGGGCCACAATGCAATGTTGAAAACAATCTTGAGGTGCCTCTTGAGCTGAGTCCGTTGTACCTTACTCATCTCCACCTGAACAATTGCGGTCAGACAACTCATTTTTGATGGAAGATGATTTATTGATCTTGAAGTCGGTATCACCATAGTCAACTCTAATGCAGGTAGCTGCAGTGGCTTAGAACGGATGGAGAAAAGGGTCAAGTGTGTTGTGTGATAAGAGTATCAGCAAGAATGAAAGGAAAGGTGTACAACACGGTGGTGAGACCAGCTAGGTTGTCTCTTTTAGACAGTGATGATGAGGAAGAGTCATGAGGCAGCGCTGGAGGTAGCAGAGATGAAGATGTTGAGGGTCTCTTTGAGGAGTGACAAGGATGGAGAGGATCAGGAATGAGGGAGAGCTCACATTAGAAGTTTTGGAAATAGAGACAGAAAGACCAGACTGGGATGGTTTGGAAATGTACAGAGGAGGGATAGTGAGTACATCCGTAGAAGGATGCTCAGGGTGAAATTGCCAGGCAGGAGGCTTAGAGGAAGACCAAAGATGGAGTTAAAGGGGACATGAAAGTAGCTGGTTTGACAGAAGATGTAAAATATGGGGTTAGATGGAGACAGATGACTCGCTGTGGCGACCCCTAAGAGGGAAAATCCGAAAGACGAAGAAGAAAGAAGAAATTTAAATTTATGCTCTATAAGTTGTGGACTTTTGTGTTGAATTAATTTTACCTGTTTGTGGTAGAAGGGACTCTGGTTTTCTGTGCTATTTACAGCCCTGGGCTTAACTTGCTATTTTCTTAACTGGAGTTGATTACACATTAGATGTTACTGGCATAGTGTGTCACCTGTAGCTGCTGGTCTTCCAGTCCTGGTGCGGAAATTCTGCAGATACAGTATGAAAAAATGGCTTCTCTGAACTCACTTTCTTTTAAGTGGAGCATCTCTGACATGCTAATCTTAATGCTTCTTTCTGTGCTTAGCAGTCACTTTCAACCTTTAAAGGCGATCTGCAGCCAATTCTGATATAAATGCCTGCCTAATATCTTGAGGGAGGTTGTTCCACAAAGATGAGGCACGGCAGCTAAGACCAAGCTCCCTGACAGATTTTCTTCAAGCTATAGGAACTCACATGGGAGAGTGGTGGCCTAGTGGTTAGAGAGCAGGGTGCTTGGACCCTTGAGAGGCTGCAAGATTCTGGGTTTGAATCCCACACACTGCCACATGGTCCCTGAGCAAGACCCTTAGCCTCAGAATGCCCCCACAGTGGAATCTCACTGTTCCCTAAGGGATGGGTTAAAGCTATAGTTGGTAATGCTGTTCAGAAACACTTTTTGTTATACTGGGTAAAATTGGCCTTCTATCCTGAAAGTAGTAAATACATTATGTAGTCATAAAAAGGAGGTAAAATATAACCAATCTCTGCCATTCGGACTGAGGGGCAGAGATTGGTTATATTATATCAGAAAGGCTAAATATGGCTAAAACAGATACCTTCATCATTAGGATGTGGCTTTTGTTTCCTAAGGAACAAGATTTCATGAAAGGAAAGGGTCACAGAGATGTGTGTACAGAGGAAGAGAATCATCAACCTGATGATTATTCAGACCTCATGGCCTGAATAATCAGGGTGGGTTGGCATTTTTATTACTTTCACTCTGGATGGTACTTGATTTTAAAATTAGAAGATGCCAGCTGGGCTGCTCAGCACTGCTCAACTGCCCCAAGCTTAACAAATTGCCGGATGGCTTAGAGGATTATTGTCCATGTAAACAATACGCTTATAATCACACAAATACTCTCAGAACAGTTCAATCATGACCCATTTGAGTGTAAAAAGCTCACTTTTATGCAAGTTGTACTCTGTAGGCCACAGCCTTCATAAAATGTAGGCCTCACCTTACCTTTCTGCTCCTGTTACGGTACATCAGGTCAAAATGGCCCACAGGATGAGCAGCAGCACCTTTGTGAGAAATGGGATGCCCCAACTTAGGGTCCAGTCAAAATCTGATTTTATTCACCCCAGTACTATTTATTTAAAGCTCAGTCTAATGCAGTGAGATTTAAACTATAATAAAATTCAGTAATACATGTTCACCATCCATCCTTCCATCGAACCAACATATGTCTATTTGTACAAGGTTCTGGGGGAGCTGGTTCTTACTATATCTTCAAGGTCATTTGTTTCATCCTTTGTTGTTTCACTTTCATTAAGCCTACAGGTCCCTGTTACCCAAAGGCTCATTCCTGTTGAATGTTTTTAGGACCTGTACTAAACTAGGAAAAAAATGAAACACTTTCAAAGGAGCAATAAGCAATATTTCACTCTATGTTGTTTGAGTACTGTATGTAGACAAAAACAAGATGCGTATCAAGCTGCGCCTCTCTATACCGCTCCAAGCAGCAACCCAGCCCCTCCTCTCCCTTCTCACACGTTGCCCTCTATGCGTATATTTGTAAAGGACAAATACACAGCTTCACCTTTCGGAGGAACATTTCTAGTGAGGAAATAAGTAATTCATAACTTTATAAAGCTGTTAGTAAGAGAACATTTTGATCTGCTGGAGGTGATCTCCGCCATGTTGCTCCAACGCTGTGCAGCTCTGATGGCGGCGTTTGAGGGCAGGGAGGCGCTGAGCCCTGAGTGGCAGCTGTTCACATACGTGTACACGCACATCTACACGCACCGTACGGCCAAGCTATGTAAACAAGAGACTGGAGAACAATAATGAGAGCTGCGGTGTGACGTCCTCCCATAGTCCATCTGAAATATTACCATTAGTTCTTCACATCGTTATTTTTTTTTAGTTCTTTCTCTCTAAAATATTGAAATTTTGCTTATTGCTCCTTTTAAGAATCAGAATCAGACATACTTTAATAATCCCAGAGGGAAATTGTTGTTTCAGTACAATCGCCATAACATAACAAACATCACAAACATTTTAGGGGAGACGATTTACTGGGGCCTTGCTGCCAAGGAACCGCATTACACGGTACCCACAGGGCGCTGCCTTTGAATCTGTGGAAAAGATAGATTTTCAACAAAGGAAGGTGGGAGAAAAAAAAACATACTTTATCCTATAACAGGATACAGTTTGAGATATCAAAAACCTCTTGCACAAAAAGCATAAATAAGACGAGACACATATAGCAGAAGGTAAACATTTGAGGCTAGTCGCGTGTAAGTTCATCAGTTTATATGAGCATCAGTTATGTGTGTCTGTTTGGATGAAAGTGTTTATATTTCCGTGAACGCTCTCCAGAGGCCATTGTCCTTGATGTTATCAGCCGGCCAACAGTTCAGAAAGCATCCGCAGTTGTCAGCGGGGGGGAGGTAGCGGGGGAGAGTTCTGAGCTCCTTCCCCATAACAATCCAAGAGTATGTATGTTGCTTCATCTGTGTGGAAAAAAATTGCAAAACACCTTAACTGTTCAGAGGCTTGTCACCTTAGACATGTTCGAATCTTTTCCTAAAAACTTGTTGCATCCACTAGTTGCAGGTACTTTTGCTGAATTTTGTGATTTATTTCTCTTTTAGACCTTTATGCTATTTTCAATCTTTAATGTTTTAATGCTTGTTTTCAGTCCCTTGATTGTTACATGTATTTATTTATTTTATTATTTTGTGCTGCTGCCTGTCTAGACCAGGAGGCTTTTGCAGAAGAGGTTTTCTGTGATCTTACTGAGTCCTTTCCTGATTAAATAAAGGTTTAATCCTGTACTGCATGTTTTTTTACTTCTAGGTGGTAAAATAATTTCACCCCATTTTTGGGGTGCTTTATGGTCCATAATAATATATCAATTATAAAATCTGAACCAATCAACCACCAATCAACTGTTGGTGTGAAGCAGAGAGGTACATTTCTTGGGCAAGACACTTCACCAGCATCACCTGCTGGCAGTGGTCAGAGCAATTCTTCTGTCAGTCTGCCCCAGGGCAGCTGTGGCTGCTAACATAGCTCACCACCGTCAGGGTGTAATTGTGTGTGTGAAGCCTTTTGGGGTCTTTGGGTTTTAGGACTTGATAAGGCACTATACAAGTACAGGCCATTTACCATTTACTCACTGTCTCCACTGTCACTCTCTACAACCGCACTGTCTGAGGGCGTGAACCTAACTTGCACCTTCTGCCCAAATCTTCTTGCCTCCATCTCCTGTAAGTGTTAGTTACGGATAAAGTTAAAAGATTGATTATGGTCATTATTTTGGAACTAGTACATATCCACACAGGAGAATGATATTGTCTGAACAAAAATGCCCTAAATGTATGGTGTTGCTCTGAGGCAACAAAAAAAAAGACAGTTTTTGAATTAAATTAATGACAAAATAAGTTTTAAAATGATAGAAAACGGTTCTTTATATCTTCCTGCATGTGACTATATATTTTTATTTAAATTTAATGCAAATATAAACATGTTGAAAAGTGACATTCAACTTACACGTTGAGTCCTGACAGGACTGTCCTTCTCCCAGTAAAAAGGTCACATGAATTTAACTCTTTTTATTTGACAAAAACATGCCCTCCCCCCCCCCCAACAAAAAACAAGAGAATAAAAATAATTAGAGCGGCTGTGTATAATCTAGATATGTGGTTGTTGCTTGAGGACATGCCTTAGAGCAGGGGAGTCAAACTCATTTCTATACTGGGCCACTTTGGCATCATGAAGTCATTAAAAGGGCCGGTTACACATGTATAGATGATACTTTTGATTTCATAATTTCATTTCAGTTCACATAAAAATGTAAAAACTTTCACAGTAACATAAAAGGTTGATATTGAGTTACACTTTAAACTCATCATTCCGCATCACTTTTTCTCTTTTTGGACATTTCTGGGTTGTTTTAATGTGTTGTGGAAAAACTGACAACTAGTGGTTGTCAGTTTACTCCACAACTAGTGGTTGTGGAGTAACTGTGCTGTTACTCCACAGTTCAAAAAAATCAACATTCACTATAGGAGGCACAGCTTTAGTCACTTTATACACTTTACTGTACTTTATGACATGATATGGCTTTTTGGCTCTTGAGGGCCAGATAAATTGCCTTGATGGGCCGGATTCGGCCCGCGGGGCCTTGAGTTTGACACACGTGCCTTAGAGGGTTAAATAAAACATTATCAAGACACAGGGTAAAAACCTGTACAGGGCCTCCAGTCTGTCACGTGGAAGCACAGAGACACAGGAGAAACAATACTCACACAGTCATATCTAAGGGGAGCTTAGAGAAACTAATTAACCTAATGTGGATAGTTTTGGACTGAGGGAGAAAAACCAAAGTACCTGGACTGATCCGATGTGCACACAGAACATGCAGGCGGAAAAGCTTTGGCCAGGATTTGGACTTGGGACTTTCTTGCTTAAAAGTAACAAAGCCAACAACTGTGCTGCAGTTCAGCCCCTCACCATATTTTAAGATACTAATTATTAAAAAGTTGTCAAAAGAAACCAGTGGATTGCATCAAACCTTCATTTCAATGCAGTCCCCAGTCCTAAGGAGGAGAGGAGAAAGACAATTTCTGTGAATGGAGACCTCTAGCAGAATCATCTGCAGGATGGGGAGCCGAACGAGACAAGCAAAGAAGCCACATTTATTTTCCATGTTAAAAAAAGAAAAAGCTGGGATTATAGCTATATGCGCAAATACGTGCACACACTGAGGCTTTTGCAGCATAATTAAAGGTATATAAGACATACTATTGATTGCTTAGGAATATAAAGAAAACTCTGTTGCCTACAAATAAAATTATTATTGTATTCCCTGATCTAAAAAACTATATCCAATGAGCATTTATGAGTGACAGCCACCAACAAATTGCACCCCTTATAAAGGATCTGTATAACTTTACATGTTATGTCTGCTGGGATTAAAGTACATCCTGAACCTTGAAAATGTTTGCAGAGGGAATAATGGAAATGCTCTGCTGGAGGACTCTTTTTGCCAGAAGTGCCCATTTCTATTTCAACTCTTGTCTTTTAACACACTGAGTTTAGTTTCACCAAATGGCTCATCATAAAACATCTCTGGGATTCAAAGAAATATGCCAATTCAGCATCCTGTGAATCTGCAGCATGGTTAATGAATCTGTAACAAGTTACATAACATTTACTGAAGTGCTGCATCAGTCACGGTTGTATACTGCCAACATATCCTTGAGTGAAGTATTTAACCTTTGGCAGCATAAGGTTGTGGCAGATAACAGCAGGTGGATTTCAGCGAGTACTTGGGGAGAATACCCTTGGGGGAGAGCCAGAGAGGATGCCCTGACCTTTTCCGACATTTGGAGAACAGCAAAGTGGTCTGAAGATGTCACTCTACTGTGCGTCTGCTCTTGGAGCTGCAGGTTAACGTCAGACCAGCAGGTGGCAGCAGCGCGCTGCTCTGAGTGCAGCAGTCTTCCTGGATGAAGGGATGTAAGGGCTGAGCTTGGCTGACAGCTCATGCATTATCTCACTCCAGTTTGTTCCATTACACCGACAGCAGGAAAGAGAGACTGGCTCACAGAGCCCAGAGACAGAGAAAGATCGTTCTTCTTTAAAACTTTACTTACTTGCTAATCAGCTGTGTTTTTTTTTCTTTTTAGATATAGCCAGTTTAAGAATTGCAGGTGGTCTGAAATTGTCTAGGGGTCACTGTTATATTACCCACAGTTATCATTCTGGTGAAAGAAAAGCCTGTGCTGCTGTTTATCAGTCCGTTCGTAATACGTTGTTTTGCATTAAATGTCCCAATCTTCAGAGCATATACTTGATACTTCTTCTTAACATGAAGCCTTGAATCTTCTCTGAAGAATAGCAAGTCTGAGGACTCAATAGAAACTCAGACAAAAAAACATATGAATCACTCTTTTCTGTCCAGAGTACAGCAAAGACGAGAACATAAGAAGAAAACTGGCCAGGGATGCTGCCAAGAGATTGACAGCAACTTTACAGCAGCTGCAGGATTATTTTTTTATATGCTGGCTGTGTAGTTTATGTGACAGCAGTCTCCTTTATTCTACTTAAGTCTGGGCTGGTAGGGTAGCATTGCAAAACAGAAGCCTTTTCTTACAAAGAAAAACATCCCGGCCCAGCTGAATTTAGCAATAATCGCATTTTAAGTCTCCCTTAAGCACTTGTGAAAATATGTTAGTTTTACGAAATGAAAGTTAAACATTTTGGTCATAACTCTAACTCTAGCAGTTTTGGCAGCCATCACCCTGTTGCGCTGACCCCTGCCATCATGAAGTGCTTCCAGAGGATCCTCCTGAAGTACACCAAGGTGTCTGCTGGTGTCGACAGCCTGCAGTTCACCTACACGGCTCTCACTCATCTGCAGCATCCCGACATCTATGTTAGAAGGCTGTTGGTGGACTTGAGCTCAGCCTTCAGCACTGTGCTTCCAGGCTTGCTGGCCCTGGAGCTCCAAAACCTGGGATCCTCTGCACCGCTCAGCTCCTGGATCAGTAGCTTCCTACCTCACAGGCCCCAGGTGGTGCAGAGAGGGAAACTCTGTCCCACTAATCTTCAACACTGGCACGCCGCAGGACTGTTTTGGATTTGGCCGGAATACCAGCAAGACCTAGGAGGTCATAGTGGGCTACAGAAGGTCCAGGAAGACCGAACACACTCTTCTCTGCATACGTGGGGCATAAAGTTCCTGCGCATTCATATCTCCACCAACATCTCCTGGACTGAGAACACCTGGTGAACAAGGCTCCAAAACACCTCTTCTTTCTCAGGAAACTGAAACGGACTGGGCTTTCTACTGAGCTGCTGATAAACACATTTGTAGCAGTGGCGGATCCAGGCGGGGGCACGGGGGGCGCGCGCACCCCCCTTTTGGAGACCAAAAGTATTTTTTTAAGAGCCGAAAATTTTAAACATCCTTCATAGAATTAAGATTAATAGCCAGTACCTGTCATCTAGAACGCACTGACGCCGGCGCGGCGGTCGAGACTCCGGATATCCGAGCATGAATTTGAATTGCTCACAGCTCAGGTTCCGCATTATTACAACATGACGCGATTAGTCAGTGATACCACAATATTGCGTCGAAGCGATCACGAGGAGAGGGTGAAACAGGAAATGATTTAAAGGGGAAGTCCGGTCAACAAGGAAAATCAGTGGATCATTAGCTATACCTAAAACTAATATGTTTGTGGCGATTTAATGAATTTAGCGTTAATCAGTAAAGAAATAAAAACATAAATTGTCGTCGCGATCACTGACACTGACATTACATCCTGTGACGTTTCTTAGCGGAGAGGCACTGCGCTCATACAGCTGCGATAAACAACAATTATTTCGGATTTCCAGAGGACTTCACCATTGAAATTCGCGAGAGCTATTGTTGAAGCAACAATGCCCACGTGCATGGCAGTTGGATGTTGCAATACATCGGGTAAAATTGGAAAAAACATTACAAAGAACACAAAAATAAGGAGATGGCTGCCGCAGCAGACAGATTCAACTCACATCGTCCCTTTTTGGTCTCCTTTCCTCAAACTGGTATGGCTGGATTTCGTCAAAAGTCAGGTTGCTATCAAGAAAGTCTTCTATATTTTCCAAATCGCCATCAGATGATAATGATAAATCCATGGAACTTCCATCGCTGTCGCTAATTAATCCATCACTCTCTGCCGCACTGGTCGTCGCCATCTTGAATAATAGCGCGCAGTGACAAACAATAAATAGAGCCTCTTCTTCTTCTTCTTCTTCTTCTTCTTCTTCCGATTAGAAAAAGAACTGGTGATCTTCAACGGAGAATCCTTCACGGAGCCATTGCACCCGGGGTTTTAAATGAGTGTCCTTTTTGCAGTATGTCAGAGAATGTTTACCTTTAAGGTTGTTCTGATCATTGTTTAACAGTGATTTGTTATTTTATTGTATCAATAAATGTTTTGTTAAAAATCAAAAAAATCTTCTTCTTCTTCTCTTTTTTATGGTGGTTGCCCAACAACTTTTAGGTGCATTACCGCCACCTTCCAGATTGGAGTATGGATCAACCTTAATCCCCACAGAAAAAAAGGTATGATGATTGCTAGAAAATGTTGATAATGAGAAAACATGGGGTTCTCACAAGTTGTGTAAAGTTGTAAAGTAATTAAATTTTAGGAAAACTTTTTCCAGTAACGGGAAAGTTTAATTTTTGTTGTACAGTTTTTGAAAAATAATGAAAAAAGAGTGTAAAGTTCAAAAAAATTACGCAAAATTAGTGGACATTGACACGCATAAAATAGTTATTGTGTAGTGTGTATTGTCTGGTCTAAACCTGTTAGTGCCGCATGTGTGTATTGTTAAAACTAAGAATGGTCTCCTTTATGAAAACATACTAGAATTAAAACTATTGCCAAGCAACTTGCATATGATGAACGATGAGAGTGAGAAAGAGATCTTTACATCATATAAAGATGATCTACCATCAGGATCAACATTCAGGCAGGAAGTGAAGTTGTGCCACACAAAGTGGTCATCATCAGTGGAAAAACCCAGCTCTCTCCCTGAAATTCTAAGGATAACAAATATGAAGTGCTACCCAAACATTTATATGATTCTTCACCTTCTGTCAGTTATACCTGTTACGAGTGCTTCTGTGGAACGTGCTAACTCGGGCCTTAAAGCAGTGAAAACTTTGCTAAGGTCGACTATGGGACAGGAAAGGATTGTGGCTTTGCTACTTCTGTATGTCCACAAAGACATTCATTTAGACATGAACAAAATCATTGACATATTTGCCCAGAAGCATCCTAGAGGGTTGACATTTGTAAACCCATTATCATCGTCATCATAAAGTTGAAGGTGTTGTAGAAGAAAACAATATTCTTTGTCAAGTCTTACAGTTCTATTATAGACTTATAGCTTAACTTCACCAAACATGTTCATTGGTTTAACTTACTTTAAAGTTTTTTTTCTCAACATAGTTTATCTTGTTAAAATATATTCAAAAATCCTTTATCACTTGAACCATACCAAACTGTTCTTAAGTCCTTGGGTCTTTTTAAGTAATTTTTTTTTCTTAATATAGTTTATCTGGTTAAAATATATTGTTAAAATACATGTATATTCAAAACTCCTTTATCACTTGAACCATACCAAACTGTTCTTAAGTCCTTGGGTCTTTTTATTTAAATTTCTGTATAAACATCATTTCTGGAAATAAAGAAAATCTTTGTTTGATTAATTGTTGATAAGGATAATTTTTTCTTCAAATTACTTTTTAACCTTGTGCATGCTGTAAAAACCGAGAGATCTTGGCTTAAAAATCCTTTTTCAATTACAATAATGTAATCATGCTAATTCCACTTATGTTCATCCATTAAAATGATTATCAATTAAAAAACCCTTAGATGAATAATTATGTAATGATTTGCAATGGTTGAACCCAATGTGAGCCAGACACAGAGCTGATGCTTTTAAAGGGCTTTTATTAACTTAACCCAGGAGGCAAAAAGATGAACATCAGGTAAGCAAACAGGAGCAAGTGGGGACAAGACAAACTCAAAAAAACAGGAGGGCACAGACTGGCAGAGAGGCATATAAAACAAAAATAACAGAGGCTAGAATGCTCTTACCAAACGGTTGTGAGTAGGGATACGAAGAGAGACGTTCTGGCCGAGTGCAGGGAACTGAGACGGGTATAAATAGGCTTGCTGACAGGTGAAGAGGGAGGGACTAATTAACCAAAACCAGGTGAGAGTAATCAAGAAGGGAAAAGACTAGAAGGCTGAAAGGACAGAACTAAGATGAACAACTACAGAGCAAAAATAACCATAAAGAGAAAACCCAAGATAGAAAACAAGGCTAAGACTGAACAGAACACAAGCTTTAATCAAATCTAATGAAGACCGGATAACTAAAACAGTTAAGGCTAAACATGAATCCAATACAATACAAAACTGGAAACAGAAATAAACCCTAAGGCAGGAAAGTTAACTTAACCAAAACAACAACATGAACCAGAACAGAACATTACAAATTAGGGTAGTGTGAAAGAGTAAGATGGCATTCTTTGGTCATTTAGCCTCACATTCTCTTGACATGACCCTTGACCCTTGACCCCATGACCCTTAGGTGTGCACCCCCCTTTGAAAAATCCTGGATCCGCCCCTGTGTAGGGACACGACTGAAGGCATTTTGTGTCTGCAGGGTACAGGAGAGGAAGGACTTAGCGCGAGTGGTGAGGTTGTAGGATCCCGTCTACAAGATCTAGAGTTGGATTATGCTGCACAAGTCCAGAAAAGGGCCAGACGTTTAGCCACAGATCTGAACTGAAATGAACTGTTTGTCTCACTTCCATCAGGAAAACCATTCAGGAAAATTCATTCACAAACTAATAGACTTAAGAACAGCCCTGCTGAGAATCAAATAAGCCACCAGTCCAGTTGATAGTGTTTACATTTTTACACACAGGCTTCTGGTTCCACAGGGTTTCAATCCAATAAAGAATTATTACGCTACCTTTTACAGGCTAATGTCTATTTGCAGACGTCTTGCTGCTCAGGGAGTGTTGGTTTGGACATTCAAGTTTTTTAACTTGAATATTTAAATTTTTACTAATGACTATTTGCACACGTTTTAGCTTCTTAAGGAGCATTTATCTGGTACATTGACTCAATTGCACAGTATTTTACATTGTTCTGAAACTGTCTCTTTTTACTTAAACATTTTAATTTTATACAGATGCTAGGGACTATTTGCACACTTTTAGCTTCTCAGGAAGTGTTGTCTGATACATTCAACTTGAATATTTTATTTTCATCTGAATATACCTTATCTATTACCAATTCCACAGCATTTTGTCCTTCTGATAAGTCCTTGTCTTGTACAGCTAACTTTAAATGTAGCTATTTCATTCATATCATGTTTTTGCATTTTCGAGGTTCTTCTCTATCAATGTTCGTTCTTTGTTTTTCCATAGATGTCATTGATCTGTCTGCGTATTACATGTGAATCTTGAGCCGGTGTCTCACCAAAGATTTCATTATAGTTACATAATGAGAACAAAAACTTTTGGATCTTGAAGCAATTGTGAGCAGCTCCAAATCCCAGCGGATGAAAAATCTAGAGGAATGTCACCTGTAAGCAAGGTAACGACTCAAAGTAAACATACAGGCTTAAACTGCGGTAAAAAAGTTTTTTTAAATTTTTACCATTACACAAACTTTGTATTTTAAGAGGGATGTGAAGACTAACTGCAAACACATTATCAGGAAGTGTTTTACTAAAAAGCAGACGGTAATAAAACCAAACCAGAGACGATAAAAGGTTTTTGAGTAACTCTTATCCATTTCTGTTTAAAGGCCTCTCATTTCAGCCACCGCTGGAGTTTAATGCTCGTGGGTGAGATGTGAATTAGGCAGAAAGGCATCTAGCATGACCTATAAAGTAATGTGGTCAAGTTAGAAATGTATTTTATGCCAGTACTACATTTGTGTGGTTTGCAGACGGAGCAGGACTTGTAAGCCAGTAAATAACGGCTTGAAAAGATGTTGGAAATGGGTCAGGTAGACTGTTGGGGTCAGAGATGAGCGCCAGCTGCTCCACAGCGCTGAGCAGGTAGAAACAGGTATAGAAAATGGACTGGTGAGGAATAATTATTATTTTTAATATGAATTGTCTCCCCTCCACCCGACTTTGCTGCCCAGTTTTGGTATAATATTTCTAATAAGGCGTGAAATTATAGAGTGGTCGCTGGAGTAGATGTAAATGAGGTACATACTGTATGTATTATCCGTGTCCTCCTGCAACAGAAATCTTTCAGACTATTTTCCCACCAAAATAATGTATTTTTACACCAGTAAATCAAGTCCAAAATTACTTTCCACACCAACCATCGTTATAAACCAGAATATATATATATAACCAGCCTAACCAACTGTTTCTGGTGCAGAAAAGGGACTTTTAGAACCAATTTGCTACCTGGCAATCTGAGTTGGGGGGGTGTAAAGGCAAATTAAAGCAAGCGTCATAGATAAAATGGAAACAGACTGAAGCAAACAGGGAAAGCATTAAAAAAAAAGCTCAACTTTCTCTGCATGTCAGAGAAAGGTCAGAAAATGCTTTCCATCCTGAAGCCAGCTGTGGTAAGAATGCGCAACATTATTGGAAACACATACCATGAGTGGAGTATTGCTATTCTTGATTAATTTCACTGTCAGGCCATGCGTTAATCTTCTGTCTTCACGGATCTTTTCAAGCCAGCATCTAAGCTGCTGCTCCAAAAGACATCGCCTTGCCAGATTCATGATCTGTGCAGACACATCTTCCACACAAGCCTCTAAATCACTGATCGTCTTTAACACTGAGGCTGTGAGAGCAGCAGCACTGCGGGCGACTTGAGCTTTTGGGTTTACTTAATGGCACAGGTTAACATTATGGGCTAATTTAGCTGTGTATGTGAGAGACTGTCAAGTTTTGATGGCCATGTTCTCAAATAGCTCCGGTCCCTGAGTGAAATATCACCCATGACTCATTGCTTCCTCTGCCATTTTCTCTCTGAGTAATATTTAAGTGACATTGGGAAGTTGGTTGCAAGATTGCTTCCTGGCATCAGTTCAGTGCCACCGGAGTGCAGCGCTACATTTTTTCTGTTTACTGTATGAACCATATTGGATGTGATCAATTCAATTTTTTTTTTTATTTATATAGCGCCAAATCATGAAACATGTCATCTCAAGGCACTTTACAAAATCAAGTTCAATCATATTATACAGATTGGGTCAGATTATACAGATTGGTCAAAATGTCCTATATAAGGAAACCAGTTGATTGCATCAAAGTCTTGACAAGCAGCATTCACTCCTGGGGAACCGTAGAGCCACAGGGAGAGTCGTCTGCATTGTACATGGCTTTGCTGCAATCCCTCATACTGAGCAAGCATGAAGCGACAGTGGGAAGAAAAACCACCCATTAACGGGGAAAAAAAACCTCCGGCAGAACCGGGCTCAGTATGAACGGTCATCTGCCTCGACCGACTGGGGTTACAGAAGACAGAGCAGAGACACAACAAGAGAGACAAAAAAGCACAGAAGCACACATTGATCTAGTAATCTGTTCTACATTAGATGGTAGTAACGGGTGAGCCGTCTTCTCTGGATGATGTCAAAGTTAACAGAACGCCAGACCAGGTGTACCTACTATGAAGAAAAAGAGAGAGAGCAAAAAGTTAAAAGCTGAAATGACGACAGTCATTTCAATGTAATACAATGCAAAACTGGAGAACCGTAGAATGAAGAACAGTAGAAATCAGTAGAGTGAGAAAATTAGACCCTGATGTCCTCCAGTAGCCTAAGCCTATAGCAGCATAACTATAGAGGTAGCTCAGGGTAACATGAGCCACTCTAACTATAAGCTTTGTCAAAAAGGAATGTTTTAAGATTAGTCTTAAAAATAGATAGGGTGTCTGCCTCACGGACCAAAACTGGGAGTTGGTTCCACAGGAGAGGAGCCTGATAGCTAAAGGATCTGCCTCCCATTCTACTTTTAGAGACTCTAGGAACCACCAGCAGACCTGCAGTCTGAGAGCGAAGTGCTCTGTTAGGAACATACGGAGTAATCAGAGCTCTGATATATGATGGAGCTTGATTATTAAGGGCTTTATACGTTAGAAGAAGAATTTTAAATTCTATTCTTGATTTAACAGGAAGCCAATGAAGGGAAGCTAAAATTGGAGAAATATGATCCCTCTTGTTGATTTTCATCAGAACTCTTGCCGCAGCATTTTGGATCAGCTGAAGACTTCGAACTGCATTTTGTGGACTTCCTGATAGTAAAGAATTACAATAATCCAGCCTTGAAGTAACAAATGCATGCACTAGTTTTTCAGCATCACCCCTGGACAGAATGTTTCTAATTTTGGCGATATTCCGGAGGTGAAAAAAGGAAACTCTGGAAACCTGTTTAATATGGGATTTAAATGACATGTCTTGGTCAAAAATAACACCAAGATTTTTTACTTTATTACCAGAGGCCAAGTTAATGCCATCCAGATTCAGTGATTGATTAAGAAGTTTATTTTTTGAGGACTCTGGCCCAAAGATTACAACTTCTGTCTTGTCAGAATTTAAATGCAGGAAATTTAAAGTCATCCAGCTTTTGATGTCATCAAGACATGACTGCAGTCGAAGTAACTGATTGGATTCATCAGGATTTATGGATAAATATAGCTGAGTGTCATCAGCATAACAGTGGAAATTAATCCCATGCTGTCTGATAATTTTGCCAACCGGAAGCATATATATAGTAAATAGAATTGGTCCAAGGACTGAACCCTGTGGTACTCCACAGGTGACCCTAGAGTTTGAAGAAGATTTATTATTAACATGAACAAACTGGAATCTGTCCGACAGATAAGATTTAAACCAGCCTAATGCTTTCCCCTTAATCCCTACAGTATGCTCAAGTCTTTGTAGGAGAATATTGTGATCAACTGTGTCAAATGCAGCACTGAGATCTAACAGGACAAGTACAGACACAAGTCCATTATCTGAGGCCATGAGAATATCATTAGTGACCTTCACCAGAGCTGTTTCAGTGCTATGATGAGCTCTAAAGCCTGACTGAAACTCCTCAAGTAGGTCATTACTTTGTAAATGTTCACAAAGTTGATTAGCAACTACTTTCTCAAGAATTTTAGATAAGAAAAGAAGATTAGATATAGGTCTGTAGTTTACTAGCTCATCTTGATCAAGAGAAGGTTTCTTAAGTAAAGGTTTAATAACAGCTACTTTAAAAGCCTTTGGTACATATCCATTTACTAAGGATAGATTAATCATGTCTAAAATAGGACCACTGATCAGAGGGAATACCTCCTTAAACAACTTGGTTGGGATTGGGTCTAACATACAGGTAGAAGGTTTAGATGAAGCTAAAATTTTAGATAGCTCATTGGAGAAGCATCAGTATATTAAAGTGCTGCAGGTCTGAGACTTGCAGAACAGGAATGACGGATGACATAAATCACAACTGAAACTAATTTTTGGGGATTTTTATATGTAAATTACACTTAGTAATAAGATCATATTTGTACTGGTTAGGACAGAGCTGGTTCTTGGTATAGGCCACATTGAAGATTACTGCTGCTGAAGGGGGCGCTGCTGCCACTGAAAGACAAAAAAACAAGTGAAACAAACAGAGAAAACAAAATAGAAATAAAATAAAATAAAGTTGCACCCTGACTGGAGCCCTTTTCTCATGTATTCAAATAAAAAATTCAGACAACATAAACAACAACATGACTCCTGTGTCATGTTGTTCTTACAGACCCAACTGCTGTCAGTCGAATGTGCTGAAAAGGAAAACTGAACCTACCTACAGATACGCCACAATCAATTGAGACAACATAAATAGGCAATTTGTCATCTAATTACCTTTATTTGCATATTTTACCAAACAATTTAAAATCAGATAGTTTGTGCAGTCGGCTGCAGCTGCCCGAGGCTCTCAGTTCTTGATTCTTGAATCGGTCTGGCACTGCAAACTAAATAAAATAAAAATTGGAACCCTGTGTCCCTGTTTTAAATGATTAAAGAAGATAAAACACTGCAGATGGAGCTGTTCAACATCTGTCTTATCTATTTTAAATGTTTCCCAAAAATAATCAGACTGTCATGTGCTCTGTGTTAACAGAATAGGATAACACACCTTTGCATCAAAGAGCAACGTGTTTTGCTCCCATTCAAATATCCTTCAGAAATTAACTGGCAGATAAAATCACTGGATTTTATTTCTGGTGAAGAATAGAGCTGCAGTAAATGTTTTTTTTAGGAACATCTCTCTCTTCGTCAGGTTATATTTGTACTGTATGTAGACTGCAGCTGCACGTCTTGCTTGTACTGTTCAGCAACAGCTCATGAGTGCTTCTCCTAAATAGACCTATTGAAGACATTTTTGCAACATTTTCTCACACTAAAAGCATATTTTCGCTATGCCAATAAAATGGGTAAACTATTAAACGTTTCTGAACCTCCGGAGGGAAGGAAAGCAATGTAAACCGTAACTTCAAAATGGATTCTTATTTTCTTTTAAATATAGTTTTGCCACATATTTGACCTTCTCAAAAGGGCCCCATTTTAGAAAACCAGCAATCTTGAAACCTTATATGATGCTTAAAGTTGTAAAACTAAAATAAAGATTCTGTAGTTTAAACAGGGAACTCTAAAGACTCTGTAACTATAAATTAACTGACTTTAATTGTCAGGTTTTCCAACATGTAGAAAACCTTTATTGGGTTTCTAACGAGCCTTTTGGCCAGTTTTCTGTGGTAGCAGTTTACCAGAAAGTAAACATAATTTACATATTTACACAAGAACTAGTCAGAAATCGCGTGGTCACTTTAACTGTGGATCAACGTTAACTGTCTCTTTGAAGTTAGCAAGAAATGAATCAAAGACTAACTGCTAAAGCTAATAAATGCTAATGCTAACTGTTAAGGTTAATTCATGGTGACATTTTAGAGATGTGTTGTTTAGAAATTAGTTCAATTATACTTAGTCTTTCACCTAAACTAAATGTTTTAGCTTCTAGTTCCCTAACAACTCGTCCCCAATTTGTCAAAATAAAATATCATAGCTATTTATCGATCTATCAATTATGAGTGATAAAATAGTAACTGGTAGTTATTTCACAAAATGCTATCATTGATTAGTTATTATCATTGTGAATTTATTCACCAGTAATTTATCACGAGACAAAACCAGTTTTTAATCATAAGTATTTAAAAGAAAATGGTATTTTGTTGGATTTTTAAGATATTGTATGATGAGTAACGTTTCTGAGTAAGAACATGATTGCAAAAATCTTTGTTGGATTTGCCAAAATACAAGCACAACAGATCACTACTGTACAATTCAGACCAAAGAGCTTAAACAGGTTCGAATCTATGGAGTTAAATCGGCGACAGCTTGCAATGACACTGAAAAAGAGATTTGGCATTGAAAAAGTTGAAGGAGCTCTGCAGTGACACTAAAAACATCTCTCATTAAAAAAACTGCAGCATAAAATGAGAATATCATCATAAGATTTTACTCTTCAACAATGTTTGACTGTTCAATGTTTGAATTTTCAATGGGTTTTTTTCAATGTTGGATTTTCCAATGTTTAATTTTTCAATGTTTCATTTTTTAATGTTTGATTTTACAATGCCACTTTTATTTTCAATGTCATTGATTTAGCTCCATACAAATCCAGCATCCCTGTAATGACACCAAATCCTACATGTTTTAGAGATCCGATGTAGGAAATGACTGACAGTGTTGAAAATCATCTAATTTCTCACATCGTGTTTAAAAAGTTCTTTAACTTATTCCATGTGGTTCTCTTTCAAACAGGAGATGCTTCCATCATTTGTCGAGCCTTATTGATTTTACATCCGTTTGCAACCGGCATCCGATGGTGTCTGAAGGGACAAGAAGTGTCACCGGCGATCTTGTGACCTCTTCATGTGGAGGAGAGGTGTCGACCTGTCACTTTGCACCAAGGGCTTGTCATTATGCCTGAGTGGGGAACCAGCACACGTCTGCTGGTCTGACCGGCTCTGCTGAGGTTGAAAGGGTTCGGGAGTAAGTCATTTCGGTCCACCAAATGGATTTCTATAATCGAAATTTCAAGGGCAGTGAAATGGAGAGTAAGGCTCACTGCTGTATGAGTGTTTGATGCTCACAACTTACAAATACACACAACTTGTGAAAGTGCTGAAATGGGCTTTGTCTTGAAACATAAATCATACAATATGTGCTCAGTGAATACTAAGCAGGTGAGAAACATTAAACTTTTTACGTGCCAAGACAAGAGAGAATAGGAATGAAACACCAGATTGTAGAGTTAAATAAGACGTGAACATGCAAATAAATAGTAGAAAACAACTTGATCCAAACCATTCTGTTGACATTAATGCTTTATAAAGCTGAAACGAATCCCTGATTGATTTGAGTAACGATTACTAACATTCCTCAAGGCAAAGTATTTGCATTGAGGCTTTCTTAAATTCTGGTTAACTATTCAGCGGGCTGTATGCCGGCCAGGTGGTGTTTTGAGTTGCACGACGCTCCTGCTAATGATAGCCTACGCTGCTGATACCTGAAAGCCAAGTGTGGTTATCTGCTATGGAGGGAAATGGTCAGTAGCAAAAAGATGCACAGAGAAAAACGACGGTGTCACAATGTGGGATCACTTTAAACTCAACAGAAAAGAAAACAGCACAGCAGTACATGTACCACTAAACCGAATTAGCATTTCTTAATAATAACATGTCCTAGATGCTGCAACACGTGAGGAAGAAACATTGGCTGCAGCGGTGGCTCTCTCCACACCCCCACGATCTCGATTAGTCACAAACGGACTTAAATTAAAGGCAACCGGACTTTCACTCAGTTTTTCTAAATGAAGACATTTCAACATCTTTCCAGGCATAACTTTGTTTTGATTGGCCATCAAAACAAAGCCAATCAGATGCAAGGATATAGAATCGTACCGTTATTTCAAAACAGGGGGGGAGAACGAGGATGCTCCACTGCCAGTTAAACAGCAAACAGCTGAGTGTGTCATGCTGTCATGTACTATAAATAGGACCGACACCTAAAACTTTAAAGACATTGAGCAACAAATCAGAGCATTTTCGCTACAAAATTAAACTAACGTTAAGAGCAGGTTTTAACACAAACATCCATAGATATATAGGTACTGTTATATAGGAACTGGCTAAATTGCTACTAGCATTGCTGCTATTAGCCTCTCTTATAACTCTCTAATACCCTAGTTAAACGTAACTATGGTTTGTTTTAACACTAATGCTTGGTTTTCATTCCCATCGTTCGATAGTGCTACAAGCGTTAACTGAGCATTAATAGCAGGGATGGACATGGGCTTGGCCTCGTATCGTTGGGTCTCGAAAAATTTGGTCGAAACCGGTCTTATACCCTGTACATTTTTCAAATCCTAACTCCCTTTGATCTTCTTCGCAAATGCATGTCACAAGAAGAAAAAGCAAATAAACTAACTGGACATGTCCCCCCCAGATTCATAGTGACCCAAATCCGTCCTCCACATTGTTTCTACATAAGGCGAGAATCAGCATCGCCCCAAAACTGATGATTAATGCTCCGTTAGTTAGACTAATTTACATTGCAGCGTGCACTGTAGTGGTGAGTTCAATGCAACGGGACGTTACACAACTAGTCTACAGCTGTCACAACACACCGCATGCGATTGTGAGTGATATAGGTTATCCAGATATTCTTTTTTAGGTATGGTTCCTACATAGTAGACAGGGTTTGATGCATTACATTACTGAAAATTGTGAACGACCCCCAAGTAGGCTATGCCTGTTGCCTGTTGCCTTTCCCAGATGTGAAAGATAATTGTTTTGTAATCAATTTAATTTATTGACAAGAACTGCTGCTAGTTAAAGTGCTGCAGACAAAATGACACATTACATCAATAAAAAAATAAAAAAAAACATAAAAAAATAAAAACGTTACAAGACAAAATAAAGCCATAACTTAATGCATGTCAAGTGCTGCGTTAAAAATCAGTGACTACACAAGGATTGAAGCTACCAAGTTTACATGTGAATCAGCTCTGGGATTTTACAGCGAAGCAGTTCCACTGTATCCTAAACAAAGTAGATGCACAATTTACTCAGAGGTTCTTGCAATCAGGCATTCCAACAATAAAAGAACTGGAAAACTCATCCCTGACCTTCATTACAAATGTTGCACCAGGTTACAAATATCCTTATGAGTTTTTTGAAAATTATTTAATACCTAGAAGTAGTTTTAGTTGAAGAATGAATCTTTTGTAATTCTGCAGTTTGTGCTTTTAATTAGTTTTTGTTGAGGCTTTTTTTGTTGAAAAAACAAATATCATCCCAAAATATAAATCTAATTCTGCATTCTGACCAAACGCTTTTGAGCATCAAGAGCATTGGGTTTACAACACAATCAGAGAGACTCCGTTATGTGACGTATTGGCAGATTTTCAGACAGGAAAAAGTATTTTTACTTCTTATCACTGATAAATGTTAGTAGGGCAGGACGATAAGACAACAACAATATATATTGACCGATAGACGTATATCGATGATAATTTCAATAGAACAGTTTTCATTCCTTTTGCATTCTAGCCTATCATGTAAGGTTAATATTACAGTCATTACATCCTCCCAACCAATCACAACGCAGACAGGAAGCTCTGTCTCCAAGCTCCAAGCTTTTGTGTGTTCTGTATCTAAAAACAGGTAATTAAGCAACAGCATAAACCGGCCAGTGCTGAACTTAAAATATATGTTTTGAATTTGTTGATAATTATCGATATCGATCAATATGATTTCTATTTTATCGATGTTTTTTTCTCTATCGTCCAGCCCTAAATGTTGGCATCGAGCCTCCTGAATGATGCCCACTAATCTGAGACAGATTGACCGACGCTCATTGGCTGAAATGGGGCACCTGTAGTTGTCCTGGCGGGAGATGCGGCACTGATGCTGGTCAGCGGGTTGTCAATCTGGGCTCGGGTGAGACATAAATAGCACTGAAAGCGACCCTTGTCTACGTGCAGTCCTGCAGTAGGTGGTGAAACTCTTAAAACTCAAAACGCTTCTGAAGTATCTGGTGAATCCAGAGACAATGCAGAGTGACGAGGTTCTCTAGTTTTATTCAGTATATAAAGCCAAGCCACTCTCAATTTCATCCTCAATTTTACTAAGAGTCTGGCAGAAGAAAAGAACGGGGTTCTTCCTCCCAACAGGAGTCACTTTACCAGACATGCCGTCTTGAGCCTCAGCACTCTGATGGACTTTTATGCGCACAAGCGTCCAAGTTGAGGCATTAACCGACTTTTTGATGCTGAAAAAGAGATTCGTCTGAACGCAACATAATTCTAAAGATTCGTTCTTGGTCTTGGTCTTGACTCCATCACAGATTAATGGGGAACATTAATGTCCTCTGACTTCCTAAATTACCGATTTGAGTCTGAATTATTTGCAGGAGAAAAAAATACATTAATAAAAATCAAGTGTCCTAAAGGTTATTGTTTTTTATTTAGCAAATTATTCTTTAAAATGTTTTGGGAATCTAGGACAGTGCATACAGAGAGAGGACGAGTATCTTACTAAGTTGCTGTTATCAACAAGTGAAAAAAACTATTACAAGACTATGGTACAAAGCGGATCCACTGACCGTGCAGCAGTGGTTGTCCACAGTGGAAGAACTATTTGTTATGGAGAAAATTACAACAAAATTACTACAAGAGACACAATTTGAGAAAAAATTGACAGATTATAGATTGCAGAAGTGGGCTCCACCATCAACACTGGACAAGGAAGATAATGACGTAAGAATGCATAAGAATCCCAAGATCATCTCAAGTCTCCGCTAGGTGCGGAGCCCATCCCCACACGTCCTGCCCTCCTCCGCTGCGTTGGCGGGCGCCTTGACGCTCTGGCGCGTTGACGGTCCTCGGGTTTGGGGCGGGTTCCCTGGTGGGTGCCGGCCCATTCCCGGCGGTGGCTTCGCGGGGCCTGGCCCCCCGCGGGGCGGCCGGGGCCCCTGCCGCGGGGGCGGGGCGCCCCTGGGGCCTCTGGCCCCCAGGGCTCATGGCCGGGACCACTTCAGCGGGGCCGGCTGCCGGCGGAGCCCACGGGCTCGTCCCCGCGGCTCTTGGGGGCGTCGGCATTGCGGTGGCTGGGGGATTTCCTCGGGGTCGTCTCTCCTCTTTCCTCGGGGGGGGGTTGTACATTTCCTGTGAAGGCCCCTCTCGGGCGCACTGCTTTGGGGGCCCCTTTGGGAGTCCGGGGTTATGGGTCCCCTGACCCCTGCCTCTGTGCTCGGGGAAGGTGGGTCTTCGGTTCTCCACAATCACTATCAAGCCATTTCCTTCTGGATAATTTTCACCTAAACTAGTGCACTCTCACAATCTCCCACAGGTGCTGGGTCCCAGGTATTAAATGTTCACTTATATACAGAAAGGCTATAATTTATTTACTTTCTTTTACCTTTTTTTTTTTTTTAGGTATCACATTACACATGTCAGCTTAAATAATAATACATATGATTTAGCAATGGTATCAAGGTGTTACACGATTGTATCTGTTGCTTTATGTCTGTTGGTTGTGCTGTTGTTTTTGTGTCTCTTTCCAGGTGATGGAGCAGACAGAGGAAGTTTTATCATTCTCTTCCTTTTATCTCTTCTTTCTTTCACCTCTTCTTTCTCTTTCTTTTTCTTTTTTTTTTCTCTTCTTGTTTTTCTTTTACTCTCCTACTTTCCCATTGTAGTGTCCATATAATTTGAAATTCTCCCTGCAGGAATCACAATAAAGCTATTTACACGCACAAATCAAGCGGAGCATTATGGCGAAAGCTGTTTGCTCCACTTGTGAAAGTAAAATCTGTCGAGCTCTATTTGGCATTAAGATATCAATTTTTATTGCCACATTGCTAGACAGGACACTGGGGAAAAAAAAAAAAAAAAAAAAAAAAAAGAATGCATAAGAATGTATGTATGATGTGCCTTGACACTGTTCAAAGAAAACTTAATAAAAAAAAAATTAAATTCATGTTAACATCACCATTGCAAATGTGTTATTAATGGAGATTTTTTAATAAGATGAATTGAACAAGGAATAAATATGTGTGTCTTTCCTGTGGAAACTCTTTTTAGGCATGAAGGCTGCTCCCTGACTCAGAAAATAATCTGTCTTCTGAGCTCAGACTCCTTTTAATTACCTTAATGTACATCCGGGCAGAAGACAAAGCCTCAACTGTGCAGTTTCTTCTGATGTATTTCTGAGTGTACGAATGGACAAAATCTTTATCATTAGCCTATAGACTTATTTGGCCGCAATGATTTGACTGGAATGTAGCATTTTATCAGCCTGAGAATTAAATGTATTCAGCTTCCAATTAAGCCAGGTACAATTAATAACGTGGACTGTTTTTAATTGGTTTTACTCCAAAATAGAAGCCCTGTGGCATGAGTGAAATTAATAATCAGTCACATTGCTTTGCTTACTTCTTCAAAATGAAATGACACGAGCAACTCTGACATGAGTCTTCATATTGCTTTCAGAACAGGAGACGCTTTCACAGACGCATCATCGCATGTCGGCCAGAATCACTTTCCTCTCGCTCCATTTGCTGCCGTTTCCGAATCAGCTCTCCATCTTGATGCTTCCTAATGTCTACTCTGTCCTCTCGGAGACTACTTTTTTTCACCTCCAAGGAATGATGGCATCTTTCCAGCTTGTGTCAGCTGGAGTTAGGCCGACTTGCTGCTGCAGCGTTGATGTCTATCTGGGTTAGCTGGTTAAGTGGAAAGGAGCCGGGGGGCTTGTCTTGACCCATATTTGGCTACACAAGGTCATTTCGACTCATTTTAAAGTGTTTAACCTTCTGACTGTATGGTTTATCTGACACTGTCTCCATACTACGTTCAGAACAGCGTGAGATTCTCACAATATATGCTGAGTAAAAGTACAATGGCATCATAGTTGGAAGATATTTTTCAAGGGTTTCAGATGCAGAATATCACAACTTTTTGCTGTTCTGTGCGTTATACAGTAACACAAGTCTAACAAACAGATGTTAGCTAGTTAATCGGCTGATAACATTTTTTAGGACATCTTGTCAACTGCTTGAGCGATATATTACTGTTAGTAGCAATACCTTAAAAATTGATTTTAATTTTTTTTTTCCAAAAAGCAGGATTTCTTTCTTTTGTAACCAAGGGATATGTTTTGTAGCCTTCTATCAGCCAGCTCACCGGCAGTGTGCAGCACACGGTGAGGAAGGAGTAGTCCTCAGTTAGTAAATGATCCATAAATCTGTTCACTCTTGCACTTTCTTGACATCTGTTGAAAAGACTTGGAGGGACCATAAGGCTGCAACTGGGAAATCATGATATAGTTTGAAACCAGTAAGCAGTCCCTTCCTACTCCCCACTCTGCTGCAATAATAAACTTAAAGGGCATGTCTCAGTTCAGGGACTGCATCCTTCGAAGGACGTATTTGTAGGCCGATTACATCACAGCACGGCGACGATGGCTATCCCATTTCACGAATCCTTCAAAGACTCCTTCAAGTGCGGGCGAAGAGTGTGTCCTTCTTTTCCTTGATTTGAAGGATTGGTCCGGTGTATCCTTCATTGCTAATCCTATCCCATGATTCAGTGCAGCTTTGTGAGAACTTTTTAACCGGAAACAGCAATGGAGGAGGGGAGTGAAAAGCTGTGAATAAAGTTGGATGTATTACACTTTCTGTGACATAAAAGTAACTTTTAAAAAGTTTTTAGGCGAGAAGTTAGCAATGTTAAACTGATTTTAAAAATGCTCAGACGTGCTCGGACTGCAGCCGGCTCGCGTTCCCGGCTTCCAGCTCACCAGGCAGCTAAGGCTCACCACGTCAAGAGAGAACACCTCTCTCCCAGCCCATCGCCCTCAGACTCCCGCTGGCTTCCAGATAAAGCACTATACAAGTAAAAGCCATTTACCATGAAAAATAATTGAGATATCTAATGTCAGTGTTTGGTTAGTTTATTATTATTATTCTTTACAAATAAATTGATTCACGCATTGTTCAGAAAGTTATAGGGTTAGTGTTTAAGTTAGAAAATGTTTTACAAAATTACACAAATGGTATTTGCCACCAATGAATTTTGTATATTTCAACATAAAGTTAAACATTTGGCTGATTAATGAATTAAAACATAATAAAAGATGGATGAAGCAACATTTTAAATATTAGATTATGGGCCATAATGAATATGTAAAGGGAGACATAAAAAAGGGGTAGGTCTACAGTTAATTACAAAGCAGTGGAGACAACGGGTTTAACCTTCAGGCTCTGTTTGATGGCTTCACAGCTGCTTTGCGCTGTCTTGGTTGCTCGGCAACATGAGTAACGGTAAGGTAAGGTTGGGGGACAGCCAATCTCTTCTGGTCTTCTCTTTTACATGACCGGGAGTTTGAAGGATGCAGCCCCTGAATTGGGATAGGCCCAAAGTCTCTTAAATTAATATTTTCCTTTATACACTTGCCGACCACTTTATTAAAGACACGTGTTCAGTTGCTTGTTAACACAAATAGTAAATGAACCAATGGCATGGCAGCAACTCAATGCATTCAGGAAACTAGACCTGGTGAAGATGACTTGCTGAAGCTCAAACGAAGCATCCTTAATGGGAAAGAAAGGAGATTTAAGTTAATTTAACAAGGGATGGCAAGCTGGTCTGAATAGGCATATTTCAAGTATTTTAGAAATGGCTGATCTACTGGGATTTTCACACACAACTATCTCTCACCTCAACAGACAATGGGCAATATTAGGCAACATCCAGTGAGCGGGAGGTGTGCAGATGAAGATGTCTTCAGAGAGACCTGGTGGTAGATGTTGTATGCGGTGAGTTTTGGGCTAAGGGTTTGTTGTTTCATTGATTACTATTCATTATTCCATTACTTATTAAAGAATAATGGAATAATAATGAACAATTCATTATCACACTAAGGCTGCTTAGACTGACAGAACCCTGTCATTAGGTGGTCCATCTCCATCAAGCTAATAACAGCATTAGCTTATGTTGTCTAGGAGGTTTAACTTCACTGTTGCAGATACAGGAGCTTTACTGACCCTTTTATGTTGCTCTCAAACATCCGTGTCACACTGTTAGTTTAGCATGTAGCACCGTTCAGCGTTTGTTTTTTCTTGTTTGTCTGCCTGGGAAAGTTTCTCCTAACAACGCTTTTGTGTTTATCTGTCCAGGAAGAGGGTTGCATGTTTTCTTCAGGCTGTTCTGCACATATTAGAAGGCTGTAGGACTTCCAGCAACAGGTCATTATTTGTGTCAGGTGAGCGGCTACAGGGAAGAGACGGGCTCTGTGCGCTGCTGCTGGAAGAAGTGAGACAATTTGGGCAGATGCGAACAGGTCTGTTTATATTGATTATGATGCAAATCTGTACCTTTGAATAATTACTTTTTTGTACCATTTATGTTGAAGCAACAGTTATTTTGACAACCCAACTATATACCATATTCGGTATCACTATTACTGGTTACTGGGAGCTAATGGAGCTGGGGTAGAACTGGGCTGATGTGGTGAAATGAAGAAGTTCTGATGACGATACGAGCAGCTGAGTTCTGGACCATTGGGAGCTTAGGGAGGGATGACAGATGCAATAATCAATAATCAATACTGGAGGGGAAGCTGTGAACAAGAATTGATGTTGAGTGACGGGAAAGGGAGGAACGGAGATGATTAATGTAGATAATAATATGCAGACTGGCTGATGTTATTAATATGAGAAGTGAAAGACACAGAGTCATCAAATATGATCAAAATCTCTGAGGAATATTTCCCACACCTTACTGAATTTTTGGCATGAGAGAATTAAGGCAATTCTGTAAGCAAGAGCTGGTCAAACCCAGTAAAGGGAAGGTTTACCTAATAAGGTGGCTGGTTTATGCATTCCTAGTGCATTTACTGAAAGATGCATGATGCCGTTTGCTCTTTCCACTTGTATACATTAAGCAAAGCCACATTTGTGCAAATCCTGTTCGGGGTTTGTATGTTGTAGCCAATGAACTCCTTCATGAAGTAAACGTATAGGACGGCAAACAGTCTGTTTTAGCCTCCACTCATGAAATTGGCTTCCATTATTAACGGGGAGGTAATTCCTGCTGTTACAGTTCAGCAAAACACTAAATCTTAATGACTTTCCTGGCAGTAATGGCCAGCTCCTTCTTGTTATTTTTTATGTGCTCCCTAAAACCAAATATGTTAATGAGGTGTATTAGTATGCTCAGTTAGACGGGCTGCAAGAGTTCAAAGACAAAAGACGCTCAATCCTTCAGCACGCATTACGCCTGCAGAAGACATCCAACTCAGAGGGGGATTGTTGATGAATGTTTTATATCACTTTGTAATACAATGAATATTTTGTGAAGAGGACCGGTGTGGTCAGGAGAAAGGCTTTATCACTGTGGGGTTTCTAGTAAGTGTTGTGGGACAGACTTGCTGAGGTTTAATTCAAAAACTGAAGTGTTTTCCACCATCTAAAAATCTTGGCTTTCACGGTTAACATTAGCTGCTACAACAAGCAGGGAAAGTTTTAAAAAATCCAGAGCAGAATCCAGTTTGTTGCCTTGGGACTCTGTGTTTTATTGCACCCTCCACTGTCACACGACTTGAGCTCAGAAATAAACCACATCTAATGCATCCTATTAACCATAATCCAGTTTAGGACTTCAGTGTTGCTCTCTGTAGGCCGCAGTTCTCTGTGTTGAAAGGCTCCTCTTTGTTATTTGGAAGGTCTCGCTCTTTGTGTGGTTGTGCCAAACATGGCCCACTCCTACGCTTTTCTGCACGCTGACAGAGAATCAAGATGTAATCACACTAAACCTATCGGTCATAATTGCTTCCCACAACTTCTATGCACATCCTCTTGTGCTGCCTTTTAAAGTGAGCCCTGCCTTTGTTGGAGAGCGCTGTGCTACTGTGTGGGATTGGACTGTTGCCATGTGGTAATGGAAAAGGAGAGCCAAAGACCATTCTGGACGTCTGCAAGGTCTTTGTTTCTGCTATTATCAGCAAATGCCAGTCGATGATGAGGGGGCTGTACGCAGCACTTGTTTCTATCTCTTAAGGGCATGACATTGCAGTGGGTTCTTTGAATGATGAGAGGTTTGTTTTCGTTTTTGATTTTCTCCCCTATTGAAGTTTGTGCTTTCACATGTGGAGTTTTGACTGCGTGGCATACAGGCCTGCTTCACCTGACAGAAATGTTTCTAGCTGGAAGAGACTGATGCTGAAGCTTTAGTTTGAGTTTTAATGGCAAAACAGCGGCTTCCTGTGTGCTCTTTTTAAAGAGTAGAAGAGTTAAAGGTGCGATCTGCGAACAGGTGGAGCTTTGCCATGATCTGCTGTTGCGGTCAGAAGAATAAAATTGTTTTTAACATTGGTCTTTAATAATTCCTTTTAACTGTTCTCTTTCCAGACTGGAATCATTGCACAAAGTTGAAGGAAGTTAATGCGTGGTTTTCAATATTGTCCTTCTTTTTTTTTACAAATTAAAAACCCAAAAAAGTGAGGCATGCTTATGTAGTCAGACCATTTTATTCTGGTGTCCCTGAACAAAATCTAGTGCAAAAAATTTCATTCAGCAGCCTCATGCTGTATTATCAAAAGAGTCGTTTTTGCCTTCAATCCTGTTGAATAAACTTTGTCTGAAATCACGCGGAGATTCAAAGAAAAAGGACCTAAACATGTCTGGTTTACAGTTAATGGAAAAAGCACAATTTTATATCTCAGTACAGAACAAAGAAATGGATTTTTGACAATTTTATGAGGAAACAAAACATTTTCTTCAGTTGAAAGACTCCGCATTGATGGACAATTGTGAAATATGTTTGCAGTCTAAAGGCAGCTTTAATATAAACCTTTTATAAATGTTAGAACTAGCCTTTTATTTTTTTTTATTATTTGAATAATCTCGGTTCTTTATCACATTTAGCCAGCGTATTCAGGCATGAATGGTAGGTCTAAAGAGCCCTGACCTAAACTTACAGACTGGGCAATGAGAGAAGCCTAGAGGCTCAGGGTAACTCTGGAGGTGCTGCAAAGACCCACAGCTCAGGTGGGAAAAAACAACAAATCTGGTCTTCATAGATAAGTAGCAAAACTAAATCAGAATAAGTCCTGTTTATAGTTTGCCACCAGCCATGTAGGGGACACATGAAACATGTCTAGGAACGCGGTCAAGTAAGAAGAGACCTAAATAAAATTGTTGGTCAAACTGCAAAAAGTGGAAAAAAATCACTCTTGAGAAATACCAAAACATTGATGAGCTGTAGTGGCACCAACAAATTCTTATAAATACAGCTCAAGTGACTAATGCATAAGATTGTTAGCCATTGTTGTTAGTGGTTGTGGATATTTGTGTGTAAGTTGTTTATGGTGCGGGTTGACTTTGAGTGGTCACTCTAAACGACAGATTCCAAAGAATGACCATACTGTGGACCACTTCTGGAGAAGCTCCCTCAAATTCATGACTGGATTTTGCCTGACGATCCATTCGAGGCTTCGGCTATCCCTGTTGCACTCAACTTCTTCCTTCCACTCAACTTCCTGTGAATATTCTACAGATTCTTCGCAATATTCATATTTACTGAGAGACCAGACTTGGGGGTTAACCATAATAATCAAAATTCCAAGTAATGATGCCTTGAAATATTTCCCTCTGTTATGATTCTATATAATGTATAAGTTTCACTTTCTGAATTGAGTGACAAAAAAATTCAGGATTTTGTTCACATTTTTTTGACGTGTACTTGTAATCATGCCAGTGAGTGATGGCAGCAGAGTGGCAGACCACCTGCCTCCTTGAATAATTCATCTGCCAATGGCAACTGTCTGTCATCCATCTTGAGGGTACACACAGTACTGTACAGTAGTGTGTATCCTGGTAAAGTACTCCGTGTGATTAATGTTTACAGCCTCTTGTCTTGAGAGACCACTCAAAGTCTAACCACACCCCTTATTCTTTGCCTATTAAGAGTTTGAACGTAAATGTCGACAAGCATTGACAACAATGGCTCGTGATCTTTAGCACAGTAATTTCCAGTTTAGGTTTGGGTCCAAAACTCCCACAGTGCTAGCAGTGGAATGCTTTTAACGTTATACCCGCTTGCCAGAATTTCCTTGGACTGGATGTGTTTGGATGGCGGGTGTCTTTGTATCCACTAATTAGAAAGCGCTCGGTCCAGCACGCCTGTGTGTCTGGCAGGGACCTGAGAACCACGTTTTTAAACCTTTTTTTTCCCCCCTCTGGGTATTGATGCTGTCGTTATTTTAGTGACCACACAGCCAGTGTTAACCATTGGGCAATTGCAATGATTTAAGGTGAAATGTAATGTTTAAACTAAAAGTTTTATTCAGTGAATTAAGTTTAATTTCTGCTGAAATGTTTCCCATTCGTGCCTGAAATGCTGTAAAAATGCAGCTTCAAAGCGGTAGGTGAATATATTCAGTTTTATGGTTTTCAGAAGGACTCGGTTGGGAGGGAAGGTCGGTTTAACTACTGAACTCCTTTCACTACAATGTGCTCACAGTATTTTTGCACTGTCTTGCTGAACTAAACAAGCCACGATCCCAGGCGTTTAGCTTATTGTAGTTTAGGCTCCTGAGGATCATGCATCTTTCTGTCTTGCACCTTTTAGTATTTTTTGTTAGTCTTTAGATTCTGTTCTTTCCTTCCTGTCATTTAGTATTCTGTTCTTTGTGGATTTGGTTATTTATAGTTCTGTTAGATCATTGCATCCCTGTGCTCTTAGCTTCTGTATTCAGTCCAGTCTTTAGAGGGTTTATTTAGTTACTGAGACTCATTATCCCTTGTGGTTTTTGCATTCTTCTTTGGTTTGGTTTCCCTCCTGCCATTTAATTGCACTCCCTCTCCCACAGTTTATCACTTTCATTTCAATCACTTGTTGTCTCCTTAATTTCTTCCACCTACTCTCCTGCTTTCTTCCCTGTTCCTTCCCTCCCTATTTAAACCACTGACTCCTCTTCCTCCCTGTCAGATCCTCTGTTATGGAGTTTTTTTCCCTCTCCACTGTCACTACATGCATGCTCTGTATGAGGGTTTGCTGCAAAGTCAATGACACAATGTTGGCGACTGTCCACTGTGGCTCCATCTTCATCCAGGAGGAGTCAATGGCTCGATGCGATCTGCTGGGTTTCCTTAGACTGAAAACTTTTTAACCAATCTGTCTCTATGATTTGATTTGACTTAATAAAGTGTCTTAAGATGGCATGTTGTGAACTGGCACTATATAGTTATAATTGAATTGAACTCAAATGATATCCATGTTCTAGAATGGCCTAGTCAAAGTTCAAATCTAAATCCAATTGAGAATCAGTGGTAAACCTACAAATTGATGTGCACAGACTATTAACATTCATATGAAGCAAAATCTAGTCTTTAGATGGCATAGACATGCAAAAAAAAGACTTGCAGCTGTAATTTGAAGTGAAGCGTGATTCTGGGTGGTACCGACTCAAGAGGTTGCATGCAAACGCACAACACACTTTCTCAGGTTTTAATTTGGGGAAAAAAGTGGAAAACCATGAATCTTTTTTTTTCTTTTTGGATGAGTTACATTATGTTGGTTTATCACATATAATTCCAGTAAAATACGTTGAAGTTTGTGGTTATAACATAGAAAATGTAGCTGAAAGCAATGGCCGTACCCATGGAACAAACTCTTGAGAAATTAGAGATGTTTAGTTACACAAAGCTAAGAAGGAATTTGGTAAATCCCTTCAGTTCATGCATTACTGACCAACCTGAGCCCGTAGAAAAGGTTGAAGACGAAAGCCAGAAACAAGAAACAGCGTCACCCCAGATTTAATTAGAGGACCTTTGGCATTTTTCCAAAATGAAACAACAGGGAAACAGGAAACCCAATTACACCCTCAGAAATGTGTCAAGCAGGTTGCGAGTTCTGCCACACAGTCCCAGGCTTCTGTAATGAACAGTCCTGGTTGCCAAAGGCACTGAGGCTGGCTTCTTTCACAAAAGGTGTGAAGTGAAATCTGTGTGCTGTGAGAGTGAGACAGCAGTGCTCCCCAGGCTTCACAAGAGCAAAATAAACAGTGAAACATCAAGCTATCTGTGACAAACCTCGCCATCTGCGCCTGCGGCGGGGAGGAGAGGCTGACCACAAATCTACCCGGCATGCTGTGGATCACGCTTTCTGTTAATAACGCCTTTAATTAATGTAAACATATAATTAGGCAGGTGATGAGAGATATTAGCAGCCAATCACAAGGAGGGCCGCTTAGACAAAAATCACTGTCAGGTCATGGAAAGATCCTCAATAACCTGCTGTGTACAGAGTATAATAGTCTCTTATCTTTAAATGGCATGTTGCATGCTGGGATAATAAGCAGCTGCCATTCAGGGGGGTCCAATACAAATGTCACACTGATGAATGAAGAGGGCTGGGAGATGATACTGATGCTAATGGGACCTTTTTAACAACACGTGCTTTTCATTGTTGACTTTTCTGTAGATGAGCATACAGCATCAACAGCTTATACGGTGCATAAAAACAGAAGATGTACTGAAAATAGTAGACATTTAGATCGAATATACCAGATGTTCATTTCAACTTTCTTTTAGAAGTATTTCAACTCAGTGAATTTAAAGAAAATTACATTTAGACACAGTATTGCCATAAAATAATGGGATTTTACCATGGCCAACCACTTGCCCCTGCTTTGTACAGCTACATAACCTCAAATCTGTCATGATCCTCAGGATTTTGGCTATTTTAGGTTCCTGGGGATTGTGCAGTTCTGTTGGTGTGCTTTTCACATTTTTAGTATTGTTTATTAGTTTGTAGATTTGGTTCCTTCCTGTTCAGTTTTCTGCTCATTATCATTCTGTTAGTTTTATTGTGGTTTCTATTTTCCTGCCTGCCTGTCTTTAGTTAAGCTAGTGAGTTTATTTAGTCATATTCTGTTTATTCCTTGAGGTTTCTGTATTGTTGTTAGGTCCTGTGTTTTCCTCCATGTCTCCTGCCACCTCATTGCTCTCCCTCTCCTTCGACTCAATCATTCTCATACAGTATAACCTGTGCTGATTACACTCACCTGCCTCTGTTTTCTCCCGTATTTAATCTGCCAGTTTCCTCTCACCTGTTGTCAGATCGTCTGTTATGCTACCCCTAAGTCTTGTCAGCTTCTTGTTCAATTCCTGGTCCTTGTCTTCGTCCACCTCACCAGTAAGTTTGTTAATTCGTCAATGAATCACCATTCACTCCGGTTTGCGACTCCCAAGCTCTTGTCTGCACTTCAGCCCATTTCCTACAAACATCATTATGACAATATGATAATGCTAATACTCTCTACAGGGGTGTCAAACTCGTTTCTATATTGGGTCAATTTGGCATCATGAAGTCATTTAAAGGGCCGGATGCATGCGTATAGATGAACTTTTGATTTCAGAATTTCATTTCAGTTCACATAGAAATATAAAAAATGCACAGTAACATAATAGCAGCACCCTTAGGCCCAGTGAGCTGCAAAGAAATGTTGATATTTGGGTAAGTTACACTTTAAACTGTCATCATTCTGCGTCAGTTTTTCTCTGTTGGACATTTCTTTGTTGTTTTAATGTGTTGTGAGAAAACTGACATCTAGTGGCAGGATGCTGCTACTACACAGTAAAAAAAATCAACATTCACAATAGGAGGCAAAGGTTAGGCCACTTTATTCAATTCAAAGGGAAATATGCCTATACTTTATGACATGATACACTTTTTTTGGCTCTTGATGGCCGGATAAATTGCCTTGATGGGCCGGAATTGGCCCGTGGGCCTTGAGTTTGACACACATGCTCTATAATGTACAAAAAGTATGGACAAATTACATGGGTTCAAAAATGATAGAATGCTAAAAGATAAACACGATGCACAAAAAGCATGAATCCCTCTGAGAAAGATGGAAATATGATCATCTTACCTTGACCCATATGTTCTGATATTTTGACTTTAATAATGAACATTAATCACAAACTGCATAGTCAATGTGACAAATTAACAGATCAAACTTCAAACGATATTTATTTGTAATTGCAGATTTGTACACTAAAATTACATGTGCACCAGCGTGTGTTCTTGTGCAAGACACTTCACCCACTTTGGCTGCTGGCGGTGGTCAGAGGTCCCAGTGGCGCCCAATTTTATGGCGGCCCCGCTTCTGTCCGTCTGCCCCAGGGCAGCTGTGGCTTCAATGTAGCTTACCTCCCTCAGTGTGTGAATGTGTATCAATGGATGAATGACTGAAGGCAATGTAAATAGCTTTGGAGTCCTTGGACTTGATAAAGTGCTATACACGTACCGGACATTTGCCATTCTTGCGCGAAGAGTAGTGCTCAGGGAGCCAGAATGGCATTCTCTGGGAATCAAACAGGGAAACATGCACTTTTACCAAGAAATTAAAGCCAAAAGACTTTGATTAAATTAAACCACTACACTATGGAGCAACAACCAATTTTGATTGGCAGTCTGCCCTAGGAGAATACTTGCTTTTATGTCCTCTCCTGTCTTAATTGATTTCTACCTGCAAATGATCTCACGCGCTGTAAAATAACAGGTTTCAAATTGTTTGTAAGGGGCTTCGTAACCCTTCCTAGATTGGCAGGCAGCCACAATTACAGAAGATAATGGCTTTCCTAATTGCAAACACAATGTGTCACCACACACCTGTATGTGAAACAGCCCAATTTTCTGCTTTTGTAGAGGTGATCACATTTACTGACCACAGGAGTGTCCTTGATTTTCTGTAACTGTACTAACAATTGCAGAAACTTTCTTGCTGTATCTTTTGTCTGGACTTGGTTCAGTCAGATTAGTCAGCTAACAAACATTTTAAAAAACATTTTAAAAAGAGCAGTCCTCTTTTGTAAGAAAAAAAAACTAAGCACATTTATTAATCCCTCATTCCTCCAATTCTTAATCGAAGCTGTTTCAAATTTGACAACTCACTGATAAGCTACATGTTTGTTAGCAATGCTACAAAACAGCACAAACACAAAGTCAGAAGCATTAAAACAATACTATCCCTGGAGCTTACCACCATTTCTCCTGCAAAATGTAAACCATAAATACTTTCACCAGAATGTTATGTCCAGAGGTGGGTAAGGCAAGGCAAGGCAAGGCAAATTTATTTGTATAGCACAATTCAGTATAGAGACAATGCAAAGTGCTTTACATGATTAAAATACAGGAAAATAAAACAGAATATAAGCAAGTAGGAAAACAAAATAGAACATCAATAAACAGTTGGACTAAAAAAGTTGAACTAATGCTGTTTCAGTAGAACAGTTTAACTAGAACAGTCAAAGGCAATTTTAAACAAATGTGTTTTTAGTCTTGATTTAAAAGAACTCAGGTTTTCCGCACTTTTACAGTTTTCTGGAAGTTTGTTCCAGATAAGTGGAGCGTAGGAACTAAATGCTGCTTCTCCTTGTTTAGTTCTGGTTCTAGGTATGCAGAGCAGGCTGGAGCCAGAAGACCTGAGTGGTCTGGATGGTTGATACACTGATAACAAGTCTGTGATGTATTTAGGTGCTAAGCCATTTAGGGATTTATAGACTAACAGAAGTATTTTAAAGTCTATTCTTTGAGATACAGGGAGCCAGTGTAAGGACTTTAGAACTGGGGTTATGTGTTCTACTTTCTTAGTCTTAGTGAGGACGCGGGCAGCAGCGTTCTGGATCAGCTGCAGCTGTCTGATCCACTTTTTAGGCAGACCTGTGAAAACACCGTTGCAGTGATCAATTCTACTAAAAATAAACGCATGGATTAGTTTTTCCAGATCCTGCTGAGACATCAGTCCTTTAATCCTGGAAATGTTCTTCAGGTGATAGAAAGCCGACCTTGTAACTGTCTTTAGATGCTTTTGGAGGTTCAGGTCTGAGTCCATCACTACTCCCAGGTTTCGGGCCTGATCAGTGGTTCCTAGCTGAAGCAGCTGAAGCTGTGTGCTAACTTTTGATCTCTCCTCTATTGGTCCAAATATTATTACTTGTGTTTTGTTTTTATTCAATTGAAGAAAATTGTGGCACATCCATGCATTGATTTCTTCTAGGCATTTACTCAGTGCCTGAACTGGTTCATAGTCACCTGGTGACATGGTGATGTGGGTAGAGTAGCCAAAGATTGAGCTGCATTACTTTAAAATATTTTTCAAGTACATTTTCCCCTAAAAAGTTACTCAAGTAAATGTAACTGAATAAATGCAGCTGGTTACTACCAACCGCTGCTGCAAAATGTAAATGGTTATTTTTAAGTGATAAAGGTAATGGAGGCTGTGCAACATTAAACCATTGCTTAACACAATACTTAATGTCCCTCCAGGAGAAGGGAAGAATGTTCTCAACAGATGGTAACCCACAGCAGTGACGTTTCAGCGAGTTAGGACACATGCATTCATCTTGAAATACCGCCTTACAGACCTCAGTCAGGTGATGATGATGTTTGAGGTGGTTCCATGCCAGTTCTTTTTCATTCTTTGCTCAGATTGCAGCCATTATTCTACAGCCAAGCAGCAGGAATTGTGGCTGGAGAGTGGATTTAATCCCATCCATTGTCCAAAAAGTGTCACTATCTGAGAGTTTATCCATTTTTGCAGAATGGTTCTTGTTCCAGAATGATTGCCACAGGGGATTTTTTTACCTGTATTTTTTTTTTCTTATTATTTCTTTAGATCAAGAAATGACGTGTTGCTTTTTTTTAGATCCTTTGGCCTACTTCATGTTGTCATGCAGGAGCTGTTCAAGTGACCTTTTTATTCCACAGATACGACAGTAATCAGACTTCATTGAGGCTTGTAAAATAGAACGATATGGCAGTTTTTTTTATAGCCTTTGTATCTTCATAAATTGAATTGATTATTTGAAAACTGCATTTTGTAAATAGTCTTGTTTGTCTTTTACAAAAAAAGAAAAAAGATTTCTTTTATGGGGGTTTCCTGTAACAGATCCAGGACCCTCCAGACCGGTTCCACTGCAGGAGCATCTTCCTGCTGGACATGCTAGAAATACCTCAAAAACAATTAGGCATCCTTGTATTTATACCACATCGCAGTTCTTTACTCCTCACAATGCTGCAATGGATGGGTCCCTCTGTTCAAAAAACTTTTTCAGCTCCAAGTATCAATATTCTCAAACTTTATGGCCACAACCTCGAGATCCTAACCATCAAAGAGGGTTTGAAAGTCCTGAGAAACCTGGAGCTTCAGGCTGAGCTGTAACTTCACTGCAACAGTTTGTTACAATGTCTTGCATCAACCAACCGGTGTCATTTCCCATCATACATTCACTCATAAAAAAATCACGCCTCACGTACTTTAGCGTGGCTTCGGACTCACCCCCGGACACAGATGATGTGATAATGTTGTCACACTATTGTGAGCAAACTTTCTTTCCTGAAAAATGTGGAGCTTCCCCTTTCATTTCACGCCAACATTTAGAGATGTTTTTTTCTAAGAAACCCCTCCGAGTTGTCATAGATTTTTATTTCCTTTAGTAATCACTTTGGTTCAAAACCTTTTCTCCACATGCAGTCAATTTTGACCCTTTTTCACTATTTTTCTCTCTTGCTGTTGCTTGATGTGGAAATGCTTTATCTGTTCACACTGGCAGGGGAAAAACTCTGGTCAGTTTATGCAGATGTGATATAGTGATCTTTCCGCCTGATAAAATGTTGCAATCGCTCAAGACGTGCTACAACGCCACGACCCAGAGCTGGAGCCGGAGGAAAGACCTGATTTAATATTTTCCAAATGAGTGGAACTTTGAGTCAGGAGGGCAGCAGCTTACAAGGTTGATTCACAGCCTGTGATAAATGTAATCACTGTACGGATGGATTTACAGGTTACCAAGAGGTCACAATGCCTTTCTCGCTCTGTTTGACACCAAAAAAAACCCCCAAAAAAACATCTGGAACAGCCATCAGTGAAACGCTGGTTTCAAACAAGGAGCCGTAGGTCATTAAAGGAGTCTATCAGGCTTTTGAGGGAGTTTGATCAAAGGCGTGTGCAGTCAACTGTCCGGTTTCTTCCCCTATAGGCTTTTCATCACATCCCAAGGACAAGGAGAAGCCTTGGATGGGTAAGAACCCATCTCAGGTTGATTAAAGCAGGAAAGAAAAAGTCGCAACCCTCCCGGGTAAAAAAAAAAACTGAAACTTTTCTTCAGCACCTTGAAAAAAGTATTCACACCCCATGAACTGTTTTACTTTTTGTTGCGTCACAACCCCAAATGTCGCTGTAACATAACTCAGTGCACAGATGTGAAGCGGAAGGTAAATTCATATAAAACTAAGTGTGAGCAACATTAGGATTCATCAAGCTTTCGCTGCAACTGCAGCTGCAAGTCTTTCAGTGTGTCTGCAGCGGTTTTTCACATCTGTAGAGCTACATTTTTGCCCATTCCTTTCTGCAGAATGCTTCAGTCATACATATCGGATTTGATCTGTGTACATCAATTTCAAGTTTTTAGGTCTGGACTTTGACTAGGCCACACGAAAATGCATGGACCTAGATCACTCCGTTGTAGCTCTGGCTGAAGGAATGTGAACCATCTCTTTGGGCACTATTCTTTTGCACCCTCTGACAGTTTTTGTCAGAGAATTGCCCTGCGCTTAGCTTCATCCATCCTCTAGTCAACCGTTTCCTTTTCCTTTTTAAAGAGAAGCATCCCTACTGCATCATGCTGCCACTACCACATTTCACCATGGGCATATATGGGAATGTATTCAGGGTGACGTGAAGTGTTAGTTTTCTGCACACAGCCTTTAGCACATAGACCAAACAAATTACGTTTTGGTCTCTATCCCCAGACCACCTTCTTCCACTCCAAACAGGTCAATGGTTTTCAGTGGCTTTCTTTTTGCCACTTTAATAAAGGTCAGATTTGTGGAGGGCATTACTGACAGTCGTCCCATTGAGAGTCTCCCACCTGAGCTGTAGATCTCTGCAGCTCCTCCACAGCTGCCATGGGCTGCTTGACTGCATCTCTGATTAAGGCTCTATTTGGCCTGAACTGTCAGTTTTGCAGAACAGCCCATTCTTGTTAAGCCGGGTTTATGCTTGACGCCCCCTTAAGGTTTATCACTTTATCACTTGAAATCCCAGCAAGAATACATTTTAGATTGTGGTTGATAGAAATGACTTCGGAAGGTTCCTTGAAATGATGTTTTACGAAAGGGTGCTATAATAATAAACTAAATTGAATTGTAATGTGAAAAACTTTGGAAAAAGTTCCAGGGATGCAAAGTTAATGAAAGTCAGTAACTTCTCAGAGGGTAAAAATCGCTGCACAACAACCCTCTAAACTTTTTAATATCAAGTTTTGCACATTATCTGATTAAATCGGAAATGGCTTCATTAGACTGAAGGATTTAAGTTTCCCTTTCTTCATGTGTAATGCTTTCAGTACTTTAAAATGACATTATAATATATTCACACACAGGTCGATTCCCACACCTTTTCTTCAACTTCTAATTTAAAGTTATTAATCTCAAGTTAATGATCTCCACTCCTCTGCGTTGCTCTCTTTTTCATACCGGCTTGTTGTGTTATTATCCCGGTTTTCTTCTGCAGAAATATAAAGCTCAGTCCGGCGGTGATCCTTCAACACAACCTTGAACTGTAACGTTGGCTTCAAAGCTGCTTTGTGACATAGACAGACGGGGATTGTACGAACGGTGTCAGTGGGAACCTGTTAAAGTTAAATATAAATGCATGAAAAGGAATGTTACTTCTGCAGGATTTCTAACATACTGCATGTCTAAAGAGTTTTTTTTCTTTAGCACAAAGAGGTATTATGTTTTCACGGGTCAGTTTCTAAAGGTTGCCTACCACTCGAGATATTGCATGCTGCTTCTGCAGCTCCTGAAGACAAAAAACACTGATTATGTCTTGTGCAACGTTAGTAATCAGTTGTAGTTTTCACATATCAATAAGGAGAAAGCAGTTTTTTACATTTGGATTTGTCATGTTCAAAGAATTTTTAAAGATTTCATACACAAATGTCAATAATAACAAATATGTTTGACCATTCCCAGAATTTCTTGGATGGATCTTGGCAATAGCAGTGCAGTAATACTCTTTATAACAATCATTAGTCTCAAGCTTTTAGAAATTTTACTGTTCTTACTGTGTCTCCATTGACATTTCCTGATATGAAAACCAGTCCCTGTGGTGTTGTGGGCTGAGTCCGTGTCTTTAAAGGGGACACGTCATGCAAAATCCATTTTTTGCCATTAAATACATTTTGTGTGTACTTGGAGTCTGTAAGGGGGCAGACAATTTGAATTTTGTCTGTCTGTCCAACATTGGTTAAAAAGCTTTGAAGGTGGTGTTTCAGAAGAACCCATCAGCTGCTCAGTAACTAACAGAAGACAAACTAAAGGCACTGCAAAAGAGAGATTGTATGCAACACACTTATTAAAAAAGAATTTTGCTGCTCAAAAGAAGGCTTTTACAAAGAAAAAGTCATTTATATATATGGAAAGATAAAGATGTTATCTTTTATATCTAAATGCTGGAAAACAAATTTCCAGAGAGAGTGGCAACAGGCCGTCCAAGTTGTGACGGACCTCCTAACCATCAAATCGACCTTAGAGCGATACCTTTATAGGTGCTTTAGATCAGCGGCCTTCAAACTGGAGTCCCCGGACCCCCAGGGGTCCGCGAACCAGGGGTTGAGCATCCATGAAACGCATGTTGTTGGGCCTGAGGAGGCACTGCTGAGGATGCGTCCATGTTGAGCAAAGTAACACAATGGACAAATATTTAACTCCGTCCACTTCATCAAGTAAGGTAAAAGCCAAATCAGCTAAAATTAGAAAGTATGAAAACGGTTACATCCAGTTTGGCTTTATGGAGAATGAGGATCTAATCTCCACCAAATCTCTAATTCAATTCAATTCAATTCAATTTTATTTATATAGCGCCAATTCATGAAATATGTCATCTCAAGGCACTTTACAAAGTTAAGTTCAATCATATTATACAGATTGGGTCAGATTATACAGATTGGTCAAAAATGTTCCTATATAAGGAAACCAGTTGATTGCATCAAAGTCCCGACAAGCAGCATTCACTCCTGGAGAAGCGTAGAGCCACAGGGAGAGTCGTCTGCATTGTACATGGCTTTGCTGCAATCCCTCATACTGAGCAAGCATGAAGCGACAGTGGAAAGAAAAAACACCCGTTAGCGGGAAGGAAAAACCTCTAGCAGAACCGGGCTCAGTATGAACGGTCATCTGCCTCGACCGACTGGGGGTTACAGAAGACAGAGCAGAGACACAACAAGACAGACAAATAGCACAGAAGCACACATTGATCTAGTAATCTGTTCTACATTAGATGGTAATAGTCGGTGGTCTGTCCTCCCTGGATGATTTCACAGTCAACAGAACGTCAAACCAGGTGTACCTACTATGAAGAAAAAAGAGAGAGAACAAAAAGTTAAAAGCTGAAATGACAACAGTCATTTCAATGTAATGCAATGCAAATCTGGAGAACAGTAGACTGGAGAACAGTAGAAATCAGTAGAGTGAGAAAAATAGGCCCTGATGTCCTCCAGTAGCCTAAGCCTATAGCAGCATAACTATAGAGGTAGCTCAGAGTAACATGAGCCACTCTAACTATAAGCTTTGTCAAAAAGGAAAGTTTTAAGATTAGTTTTAAAAGTAGACAGGGTGTCTGCCTCACGGACCAAAACTGGGAGTTGGTTCCACAGGAGAGGAGCCTGATAGCTAAAGGATCTGCCTCCCATTCTACTTTTAGAGACTCTAGGAACCACCAGCAGACCTGCAGTCTGAGAGCGAAGTGCTCTTTTAGGAACATACGGGGTAATCAGAGCTCTGATATATGATGGAGCTTGATTATTAAGGGCTTTATACGTTAGAAGAAGAATTTTAAATTCTATTCTTGATTTAACAGGAAGCCAGTGAAGGGAAGCTAAAATTGGAGAAATATGATCCCTCTTGTTGATTTTCATCAGAACTCTCGCTGCAGCATTTTGGATCAGCTGAAGACTTTGAACTGCATTTTGTGGACTTCCTGATAGAAAAGAATTACAATAGTCCAGCCTTGAAGTAACAAATGCATGGACTAGTTTTTCAGCATCACTCCTGGACAGAATGTTTCTAATTTTGGCGATATTACTGAGGTGAAAAAAGGAAACTCTGGAAACCTGTTTAATATGAGATTTAAATGACATGTCTTGGTCTAAAATAACACCAAGATTTTTTACTTTACTACCAGAGGCCAAGTTAATGCCATCCAGATTCAGTGATTGATTAAGAAGTTTATTTTTTGAGGACTCTGGTCCAAAGATGATAACTTCTGTCTTGTCAGAATTTAAGTGCAGGAAATTTAAAGTCATCCAGCTTTTGATGTCATCAAGACATGACTGCAGTCGAAGTAATTGATTGGATTCATCAGGATTTATGGATATATATAGCTGAGTGTCATCAGCATAACAGTGGAAATTAATCCCATGCTGTCTGATAATTTTGCCAATCGGAAGCATATATATAGTAAAGAGAATTTGTCCAAGGACTGAACCCTGTGGTACTCCACAAGTGACCCTAGAGCTTGAAGAAGATTTATTATTAACATGAACAAACTGGAATCTGTCCGACAGATAAGATTTAAACCAGCCTAATGCTTTCCCCTTAATCCCTACAGTATGCTTAAGTCTTTGTAGGAGAATATTGTGATCAACTGTGTCAAATGCAGCACTGAGATCTAGCAGGACAAGTATAGACACAAGTCCATTATCTGAGGCCATGGGAATATCATTAGATATCACCAGAGCCGTTTCAGTGCTATGATGAGCTCTGAAGCCTGACTGAAACTCCTCAAGTAGGTCATTGCTTTGTAAATGTTCACAAAGTTGATTAGCAACTACTTTCTCGAGAATTTTAGATAAGAAAAGAAGATTAGATATAGGTCTGTAATTTACTAACTCATCTTGATCAAGAGATGGTTTCTTAAGTAAAGGTTTAATAACAGCTACTTTAAAAGCCTGTGGTACATATCCATTTACTAAGGATAGATTAATCATGTCTAAAATAGGACCACTGATCAAAGGGAATACCTCCTTAAACAATTTGGTTGGGATTGGGTCTAAGAAGGTTTAGATGAAGCTAAGATTTTAGATAGCTCAGAAAGCTCTACTGCTTCTAGACAGTTCAGACACAGCGCAGTTTCTAAAGATTCCTCCAACGCTGCCTCACTTACTGAGGACGAGGTAATCATGTTTGGGAGGATGCCAATTATTTTATTTTTAATGGAATCAATTTTATTTATGAAGAATCCCATAAAATCATTACTGCTAAGAGCTAAGGGAATGGATGGATCAACGGAGCTATGACTCTGTGTAAGTTTGGCAACTGTACTGAAGAGAAATCTAGGATTATTTTTGTTCTCCTCAATTAATGATGAAAAATATGCTGCTCTAACTCTGCGAAGGGTCTTGTTATACAACAATAGACTGTCTCTCCAGATTAGGTAGGATTCCTCTTGGTGTGTAGAGCGCCATTTTCTCTCCAATTTCCTAACATTGTGCTTCAAGGAACGCAGCTCTGAATTAAACCAGGGAGCCAGCTTCCTGTGAATAATCACCTTCTTTTTCAAGGGAGCTACATTGTTCATTGCAGAACGCAATGACGAAGTCATACCGTTAACAAAGACATCTATTTGTGAATGGGAAGAAACAACATTGCTGCTATCTGCAGGGTATTTCTGCAATACTGACGATATTAAAAGGGGGACAGACTCTTTAAAGTTTGATGCAGCATTGTCCGATAGAGATCTACTATAATGGAACCCTCTTTTGGGGGTGGAGAACTCAGTTAGATTAAACTCAAATGTTATTAAAAAATGATCAGATAGGACAGGGTTGTGAGGAAATACTATTAATTCCTCACAATCAATGCCATATGTCAGAACAAGGTCTAAAGTATGGAGCCAAGAGTGTGTCGGTTTATGCACATTTTGAGCAAAACCAATTTAATCTAGGATAGTTTTAAAGGCTACACTAAGGTTATCACATTCAGTGTCAACATGAATGTTAAAATCCCCCACTATAATAACCTTGTCACCAAATCACCTTGTTTATCACCAAATCAGATAAGAAGTCTGACAGCTGATCCAAAAACTGAGTGTAAGGGCCTGGTGGACGATACAAAACAACAAACAGAAGAGGTCTTATTGCTTTGCAGTTTGGATGAGGGAAACTGATGGTTAAATGCTCAAAAGAACTGTAGTTGGTTTAATTGGCCTGGGACTAATTAATAAATCAGACTGAAATATCAGGTGTATTTATATATATATATATATATATATATATATATATATATATATATATATATATATATTTAAAAACATACAATAATTCATAATGTAATTAACACTATAAAAGGCTGTTTAAAACATTCTATCAGCATGAGGAATCTAAAGGGGTCCTTGGAAAAGTTGTACCACTGCTAAGGAGTCCCTGGCCACGAAAAGCTTGAGAAGCCCGGTTCTACATATTTCTGATTGCATGTAGATCGGGGCACACCTACCTGCACGTCCGCCGTCTGTTCAGTGTTCAGCTTTCTGACAGCTGTGGCATTTTGGCGGTCAATTCTAGGCCTGTCAGTCCATTTATCTGCAGCCAGAACACTTCAGTGTTGCTGATAAGAACACAGAGAGCAGAAATCTGCTGCTTTGACTTGATTGTTCTTAATCATCTTCTGTTTTGAATCTTTTCAATCACAAAGGCTCATTGCTCTGGGACTTTACACGAATAAAACCACAGACATAAATTGAAAACAATGACCAAAAATTTTGTTCTGCATAAATTCCTTTTTTTTAACTCCAGCTCAGCTGCAAGACCATTGTTTGAGATAAACAGCCGCAGACGAAAAATAACATTTTACTCTTTTAATTCAGCACACATGCAAAAAAAGTAAATCTCTCAGCTCCTTGTTTTAAATTCCCTATTTTCATGTGCCCTAATCTTCAGAGAACCTAATTTCAATGATTTGAACCCTCTTTAAAAGCCTTTCTGAGGTCTTAGATTGCAGCCGCTCTTAGGAGTGATAAGAGGGCTTGACTGCATCACCACCGTCTGGTCCTCTCTCAGCTCTGACTGGAGGGCTACCCAAGGGATGCTCCACTGCTTGAACAGGAGAAAAATGCACTTGGGAACCTTTAGATTGTGCGCTGAAAAGACGAGAGGTAAAGGACTGAAGTGGCCAGGCTTTATGTGAACACAGTGTATGTTTTTCTGTCTTAAAGACACCTGGAACTTGTGGAGGAAGAATCGAGCGGTTAAAATAAACAATTTTATAAATGTGTCACAAATTCTTAGATCAAGTTAATTTAATAATTTTCAGTTTAGGATGCACAGTCTTAATCATAAACGCTTAAATTAAGCCATATTGCACCATGTATCATTAAATAATATCTGGGCAAGTTGCACCTTGACCACATGCTTTCTGAAGCCATCAACAAGCTGCTGCTTTAGTTGTGGTCGGATATGTGTCCAGTCTTCTTGGCAGAATTGGTAGAGCTCATCTAAATTGGTTGGTTTCCTGGTATTCTCCTGGTTTTTAAACTTAGCCCATTAATTGTCAGTAGGGCAGAGGTTGGGGTATTTCCAGAAACTTGCTGGTAACCTGCTTTGCCCAGTCTAGATCCAGTTTGCATTAGTTTTTTGGGGTCATTTCCCTGCTGTAACACTTTGCTTCTACGCACTTGCTGTTGATTTGAGGTGGAGTAGAAGAATTTGGAGTTAGTTCTTTTTTTATTATTGTTCGATCCTCTTTGTGTCTTTGCACCAGTAGTACTGGCAGCAAACCAGACCTTCAGCATAACGTTACGGCCATCACGCTTGAAACCTGGCCCAGGATCTTCTGAGGTTTTGAAAGCCTCTCGTCTCCTCCAGATGTACTTCTTATGAGTGTTTTCACATTTTTCTGACCATTAAACATTTCTCCAGAAAATGTTCATTAAAAGGTATGTATCATGCTTTTCAATTCTTGCTTTTCTCATTTAAACCATTCAGTTGTGGTCTATATGGAGTGGAACTGCAATGCTTTGGTCTGAATTCCTTGTTCATTTGCCCCAGCGTTCCCCTGTTTTTCCCCTGTTCTGAGGTGCATCTGAGAGCAACTCGTGGTTCAGTCTCTTCGAATCTAAAGCAGGTACTTCACACCCCGCCCCCCTCCAGGTTGCAGAGCGTTCTGCTCCACCCCGTTCGGCCATTTTTGTAGTATGCTGGGGGACGACGTAATGAGCAAACGAACATTTGCCTTATCATTTAGTTGCATCTGAATACGTCTTTTGGGTAAGGACTCTAGCCAAAGCAGAAGTGCGGTCGCCATAAGTGCCGTCCGAATAGTGCAGTCAGTGAGGAAGGAGGTAGGAAAAGGAGCCTGTATGCTTCCTCCCATAGGTTCTTTAGCATAGGAACGTTGCAATGTCTCTTATCGGCATTAAGGAGCTTTAAGAAATCCCACAATCCTTTGCATGATATAACGTGTAAGCACAGCCCACCTCATGGAAATGTACAAAAATGTCCGGACAGAAAAGATTATGCACTCTGCTGTTAATTTTTGGAAGGCTGTAGACTAGAATCATCCATGTGCTTTTCCATCACGTAATGACGGAGTTACAGGCTGTCCGAAAACGGCACAGCAGTCCGAGGCCTAATAATGCTCTTACTGTTGACCCCATGAAAGGTCAAGGAACAGGAGCTAGGAGCTATAATTAGATGTTTTTGGATGGAGCCAACCACTTATAGCCTTGGCATCCTTAGTGATTTATTACCTTAGCATTCAGTTAGTTTATTTAGCATTTATTTAGCTTTTTCTAGTAGCCCAGCCCTCACCCTCCGCATTTCATGGTCCACTGGGCGCCACTTCCTCTAGACACATTTTTCTAATATGAGACTGGGTGGAGTAAGGCTCTGGTACGGGGGTGAGTTATAATTAAAATCGTCTGCACTCCTAGAGATGCAAAGTTCATAACAAAATGTAAAAAAGTGGATTTTGCATGATGTGTCCCCTTTAAGCCAGCTGCACCTGCACAGAAACGCTGTTATTAATGCTATTGCCTTGCAGCAAGAAGGTCCTGAGTTCGAATCCTGGTCTTGGGTCTTTCTGCGTGGAGTTTGCATGTTCTCCCCATGCATGCATGGGTTCTCTTCTTGTACTCTGGCTTCCTCCCACAGTACACAGTACACATATACAATGAATGAATGGATGTTTAAGACTGCAAACTTCAGTTGTGCTTATACGTGTTAATTGCTATGAAAAAGTCTTTTTTTCTTAGCATCTTCTGGGTCCATGGTGATGTAACATTGGCCTTCCACCAGTTTTCAGTTCATGACGGGCTTGGGTCTTGCTGCTTCCTGTATTGTTCTTGAACATCCAAACCAATTTCTTTTTAACTGAGGATTACAGTTTGGGTCAGACAGTTGAACCGTGGACATATTTGGGGTTCCAAAGGGACAATGATCCAAAAAAATACCCCAAAGAGGTTTAGAAAGCCCTGGCCTGAACCTTATTAGAAATTTGTATAAATGTAGAAATAAATGTTAAACGTGCTACTCTCAGAAGCCCGGTCCATGGCAGAATACCAACCAGTTGAAAATTAACTTTACTAAACCTGCCAAGAAGAGAAGTCAAACATCCAATAAGATGTATGACAGAAACCTGTTGATAGCTACAGCACCACCATTTTGCATTTACTTGAATTGTCTTTATCATATTTTTAAATTTGGTTCATAATCTGAAACATTTAAACTTGACAATAAAAATAAACTATGTTAACTATGGTAATCTGTAAGGGGGAGTACATTTTTTTACAGCATTGTAAATGTGATGAATTAAAATTCTGAAAATGTACTGCTTGAATTCAACTGTGCGCATGTCTACAGGGCTGCTGTGGTATACTTACATGGAAATAGAAAATATGCCGGTTCCTTCTGGCCGTGTTTGCTTTATTACACATGAGAACTTAAGACCTGGACACAGCAGTATTCGCATGATTAACACTTGCGTCCTTATTGTTCTCTGCTGGCTGGGGGAATTTCACGTCAGGCACATGCTGCAGATCTGTCTGCAGACTTGGACTCTGAAAGAGTTCGAATGTAAATGATAGACAATCATTTCACAGTCCCCCTCCCACCCCATTCGTCAATGCTGCAAAAGTCTTTCCTGCAACAGACCTACATTGTATTGCTCTGCCCATGAATTTCCAGTGAATGCCTCACTGTTTTCCCTTCAATGCGTTGATTAGTCCAATTTAATTTGGTGGATTTATTATTGGGCTCTGCTGAAGCCCAACAGCACATGGTGATGACAGGAGCTGTTTCAGAGACGTATGCATCTACAACGCACTCACACATGCCAGTGTACATTGCATTTGGGTTCGTCAGTCCATGCAGAATCCTAACAGCTGCTGGTGTGTTTATTTTTTGTCTATGTCATAATTAGCAGAGTCTTTTCCCACGAAAGCCTCGACAACATTTAGTCAAGCCCCCTCAATACCTTTACCATTACGTTGTGCATACTTACACAAATGGTAATAGCTAAATTAACCCATATTGCAAAGCGTGAATAAATATGTTTGATAATGAATAGAATCACAGCTAAAACCACTGATTATAGATAAATAGAAGACTTCATAAATAGATAAGACACCATCGTGTGTAAAAGGAAGAAAGAATCAACCTCTGACCTCTGGAAACTGTGCCATAATGCTGTGTCTTGCAGAAGTTTTTAAACTCCTTCAACATTTACACGTTTTGTCACGTTATATTGCAAATATCAATCTGGACATTGTGTCGCACATTTGCATTGGTCTGCCCAAAGCCTATATTTCATAGAACCACCCTTCCCTGCATTTACAGCTGTCTTTTGAGGTATGCCTCTAGCAGCTTGCATGCTTGGAGAATTTAGTTGTTGTTCGTTCTTCTGTGAAAACCATTTTCACGACTTGTTCATTGTTCTGAATTGAATTTAGCTCTGGACTTTGACTGGGGAAGTCTAAAACATTAATACCATTAAATCCAAGTCATGGCCCTGCAGCTCTGGCTGTATTTGTGATGTTGCTGTCCTGCAGGAAGGCGAACCTCATTTCCAGAATCCCTTCTCTTACAGCCTCTGACAGCTTGTCTTCCAGGACCTCCCTGTATTCAGCTCCATACCATCAACCCTCACCAGCTTTTCTGTCCTGCTGGAGAAAAGCGTCTTCCCAGCATGATTTTGAGGCCACGATGCTTTAACGTGGTTTATGACCGGTTTGTTTCCCACCTCACATTTTATTTTACTTGTAGCCCAAAAACTTCAGTTCTGTTGGGAGCATCTTTGTAAACTTATTTGTGATGTTTCTCACATGGTTGTGGCAAATTAAGCAGACCTCACTTTCAAAAGTGAGTTTCCTTTTTGTCACTTTTCCACAAAGGCCAGGTTAGTGGAGTGCACACCTAGAACCATAATCGACCTGCCAATAGATTGTCCTACCCAAACTGTGGACATTTGCTGCTCTCTCTGCACAGCATGTCGATGTTTGGTAGGTTTTGAAATGTGCCAACCTCTTTTTTTTATCATTTTAGGATGATGGGTTGAATGGAGCTCTGTGAGATGCTCAAAGTTTGGGGTATTGTTTTATTACCTAACTCTGCTTTGAACTTCTTTACAACTGTCTGCTGTGTTCTTCGGTTTTGATGGAGCTGTTTGTTCTCTAATGTTCTCAAACAAACCTCTGAGCCCTTCCCAGAACAGCTGGATTTACTCTCTAGGTTAAGTTACCGCAGGTAAACTTTATTTAGCACTTAGGTGATCTCTGAAGCCAGGCGTCTTTTTAATGTAAAAGTAGTCTAAAAACAAATACATGCCACTCTTTTATTTTTATGTGAAAAGAATTAAGAAAATCAGAAGAAAGTCATTTTTTTCTTCCTCTTCACATGCGTGCACAGCCTTTTGTGGCTCAATCACATAAAATTAAAATCAATTATAGTTTTCACTGGGGACATTACAATCCCCAGACCATGGCCATAAGACCATGGTTGTTTCCCTCCTGTTTTCTAAAGCAAAATCATTTAAACATATTGGTCATGCTTAACATTTTCAAATCACCAGAGTTGCAGAAAATACTAAGGAAATGGAGAGTTTTTCAGTTTCTATGGAAACATTTTAAAGATTTGATTTACTCCATGTTGTGCTGCTGCATTAAGGCCTTCTCTGCACAGTGAGGAGGTTTTTTGTAAAACTGAATTTTTCTTCTCTTCTACAATAGAATGAAATAAAATGTATTTTCATTGTTTCACACATTGAAAAACATTTCAGGGGCTCTTGGTAGGAAATGTGAATATCACACATACAAAAACAAAGAAACACTAAGTAATACACAAAACAAAGATTATCAGCAATCATAAGGTGTGTTCGACGGATGGGGTCGACTGATCTGGGATAAAAACTGTTTTTATAAATCTGATTAATTTAGTTTTTAAAGTCCTGAAACACTCAGGATCTCTCTTTTGCGCGTGACTGGCGTTTACGCTTAGAAAAGCTGAAATTTCTACCACTGCAAACCTGGCAGCTCTGCCTTGATATAACATTTGATTGAAGTGACGTGCCAATCGATAAGGTCGGTGTGAATAGAGACAAATTTGCTCAGTTGGCTACGATCAAAATGAAAGGAGAGCACGGTTGCTGTTCACAAGTTAATTTTCTGTTCCTGTGTTTTATCCACAGGAAGCAACGCATTTCAACTTCTTTTATTTTACTTTGCCTGGATAATTTTTTTTGATTGTCACTAAAATGAAATTGCTCTGGAATTGAACATTCATGAAAGCCTTTCAGATTCAGAAAATAGTCAAAAAAACATGTTTAGTCAGTTTTAAGAGGATGTTAGCTTCCATATCTGCAGCAATTGAGCCACATTCTAATACAGTGTATAGGTTACAAAGAAGCCTTCATATTTGTTATCAGGGATCCTTTTATAAAACAGAACATTATGTGGAAATCTGTGTAATGGCATTTCAATCTGAAAAACTCACACAGAAAGAAAAGGCAATTAGAAGAATTTTATTGATACAATATTTTAAGAGTTTGGCGCTCAGACCTCGGCAGGAAAAATTCACGCTGAATTATACTTGAATATGCATTAGCATGCGTATGAGAATAGGGATATTTCCCCCCGGGTCTGAAACTGGTGGTGGAGTGGAGATAAGCAAAGTTTGTTCAGTCCATATGATGATCTGTTTGAGCTTGATGTCCAACTTGATAAACACAGGTTTGCATGAACTGTCCATGATGAGCAAGCATGAAGCGACTGTGGAGAGAAAAAACTCCCCTTTGGGAAGAAACCTCTGGCAGAACCAGGCTCAGCATGGCGGTCTTCTGCCGGACCGTTTTAAGGAGTGACAGGGAATTCCATAAGAGTCCAGGAGGAATTACGCTCTGATAGGGACGAGGTTGAAGGAGGACCGTAGGAAAGCCAGGTGGAGCTTGCTACGATGGTGGAGAAGGGGATGGAGGTGGGTTGAAACCGGTCGACAGAGTCCAAACCAGACACGCCCAGCCACTGCTTGCTCGCTGAGGAGAAGGCCGAGACGAGGATGTGGAGTTCTTTTTAAGATGAACCCAGGATGCTGATTGGCTTTGAGAAGGAGCAGTTCAAAGCTGATTGGCTTGCGTCGGAGGCGGATGAGTCTCTGATTGGATGGAGGTAGGCAATAGAGTTTCTTCAGTCTGAATTTTCGCTTAAGCTGCATTTCAATCTGAAAAACTCACACAGAAAGAAAAGGCAATTAGAAGAATTTTATTGATACAATATTTTAAGAGTTTGGCGCTCAGACCTCGGCAGGAAAAATTCACGCTGAATTATACTTGAATATGCATTAGCATGCGTATGAGAATAGGGATATTTCCCCCCAAAAATTGCCGAGGTCGAGGCCGATGCGTCTGCATGGTTGAAAGACAATGAGACTTGGATTAAACTGAAAACAGAGACAAGTAGGATGAGCTATATAGGAAAAGTGCTGCGAAGGCTTACCAAACAGGGCCGGTTGCCGCGAAGGCCTACCAAAGTTGAGTGAGATGAATGGGGAGATGAGGTGAGGTGTATGGTAAGGTGCATGAATAGAGATGGTCGGTCTCGGGATGATACTTGGAACTGAAAGGCTTGCAAAGGGGAATGTCTGAAGCGAAATACGACATTAGTGCAATGGTTCTTGCGCTTGCCGAAAAGCAGGCTGAGAGATGATTTGGAGTTGCTGTTTAAGGTGAACACTGGATGATGATTGGGCTTCGAGGAGGTGTGGCTTGAAGCAAATGCTCCATCGGAGGCGGACAAGCCTCTGATTGAATGGAAGTAAGCAAGAGTTCTTCGGTTGTATTTCCGCTTTAGCATCATTTCAAACTAAAGACTCACAAAGAGAGAGAAGCGATAGGAATTTATTGATACAATAGTTTAAACTTTGGCGCTCGGACCTCGGCAGGAACATAAACGGTGATTTATACTTTAACATAGATAAGCAGATGTATGAGAATAGGGAAATTACCCCCCAAAAATGCCGAGGTCCAGGCCAGAGCGTCAGCAAGTTCAGAAGGCAGAGAGAAGGATGAGTAATGAAGGAGAAAAGATGTGAAAGCTTAGCAAAGAGGGCCATTGCCGCAAAGGCTTACCAGAATTAAACAAGATGAATGGAAAGATGAGGTGAGGTTGATGGAGAGGTGGAAGGTGAGGTGAATGGTCAGTTTTGGGCTGATGCACATGATGAATGACTAATCATGGCAGGGAGCAAGGCGGGCAGCATGCAGGGGACATGGGAGGGAACACACAGGAGCATGGCCGGAAATATGCAGGGAACACACAGGAGCATGGCAGAGAACGCAGGGAACATGGCAAAGAACGCAGGGAACATGGCAGAGAACGCACAGGGAGCATAGAAGGGAACATGGCAGGGCAGGCCGCATGCAGGAGCATGGCCGAGAACGCAGGGAACACACAGGGAGCATGGCAGAGAACGCATGGCAGAGAACGCAGGGAGTATGGCAGAGAACGCATTGTAGAGAACGCATGGAACACACAGGGAGCATGGCAGAGAACGCATGGCAGAGAACGCATGGCAGAGAACGCATGGCAGAGAACGCAGGGAGTATGGCAGAGAACGCATTGTAGAGAACGCATGGAACACACAGGGAGCATGGCAGAGAACGCATGGCAGAGAACGCATGGCAGAGAACGCATGGCAGAGAACGCATGGCAGAGAACGCAGGGAGTATGGCAGAGAACGCATGGCAGAGAACGCAGGGAGTATGGCAGAGAACGCATGGCAGAGAACGCAGGGAGCATGGCAGAGAACGCATGGCAGAGAACGCAGGGAGCATGGCAGAGAACGCATGGCAGAGAACGCAGGGAGTATGGCAGAGAACGCATGGCAGAGAACGCATGGAACACACAGGGAGCATGGCAGAGAACGCAGGGAACACACAGGGAGCATGGCAGAGAACGCAGGGAACACACAGGGAGCATAGCAGAGAACGCAGGGAGCATAGAAGGAAACATGGCAAGGAGCATAGAAGGAAACACATGGCAGGGCAGGCCGCATTGCAGGGAGCGTAGAAGGAAACACGGCAAGGAGCTTAGAAGGAAACACGGCAAGGAGCTTAGAAGGAAACACGGCAAGGAGCTTAGAAGGAAACACGGCAAGTAGCATGGAAGGAAACATGGGAGGGCAGGCCGCGTTGCAGGGAGCGTAGAAGGAAACACGGCAGGGAGCGTAGAAGGAAACACATGGCAGGGCAGGCCGCGTTGCAGGGAGCGTAGAAGGAAACACGGCAGGGAGTGTAGAAGGAAACACGGCAGGGAGCATAGAAGGAAACATGGCAAAGAGTATGGCAGGGAAGGCCGCATGGCAGGGAGCATGGCAGGGAACACACAGGGAGCACACTGGGAGCATGCAGGAAGCATGCTAGGAGTATGCAGGGAACGTAGTGGGGAACATGGCAGGGAACATGAATAAATGAATGACCATGAAAGAATGAACAGAATAACAGGACAACTGCATGGCGGGACGCCTGGATGACAGGATAAATAACAGAGGATGCTTAGGGATGATGCACATAAATGAATGATTGACCAAGAGGGAATGAACAGGACAGGACGCGGGCTTAATGAGACTTGAATGAGATTTGAATCCACCACCAGTATTCGTAGTTAGATTACCTTTAAGATGAGCATTAGGCGGCTAAAATGAAAAGTAAGAGCAGATATGTGAGGCATGCTGATGATAGCCATCACCTACGATTGGGCTCCACAAGCGTCTGCTGTTGCGCAGCTCACATCCTGGATGCTAAAATAACTCTAGATGAAAGGTCACAAGATTAACGATTTCTTTGACAATTTCACAAATCTGCAAACCAACTGTTTTTAGAATCCTCCAAAACTTACGGATGCACATCCGTAAAATTTAACGCATCTACAGACAAAAAGACATTATAGAAAGTGTATTTCAAATCCGGACGAGAAGCAAGCCAGACCAGAAGGAAAGTTCAGAACGGCAACTCTTAACCAGAGTATCCTGTTCAAGGAGGGAAGGAAACGAAATTAGTGAGCTCAAGCTGCCTGGAAATAAAAACGTGACTCTTAAAATGATGCACCTGCGAGATTGAGGTGACCGAGCGAGGAGAGCAGCCGACCCTCAGAAATAACTCATATGAAACTGATATCTCGAGAATTCGAGAGCTTGTCTGCAGGCAAAAGCCATCATGGAACTAGGTTAAGATCAATACGTAGAACTCAATGCAGGCTGACAGGTTTAGTTTGAGAAAACAACTGGGAATAGTGAAAATAATATCTATGAGAAGAAAACATCCAGAAAATGAAGGACCATTAAACACGGGTAACACTTCTTAAGACATAATCAATAATGTTTGCTTAGCTCATAAATGCGTAGAATGCCAAACACATACCAAATGCTGTTATGAATTGATTAGCTTATTTAGCTTATTCCATGTCATTTGGATGAATTTAATAATTTAATTCAGATTCTGCACTGCATCCTGCTAACTGATGATCTCGTTGCTTAGTAGCTTTAGTTAGCCTCACAACTGCAGAGAGGATCCGTAATTGAAAATAGTATCAACCAGACAACAGCACCTTCAGTGATGCTCTCCGGTTATTCATCTTGAATGAATTCTTGAACCTAAAAGAAGAAATAGGCAATCCCTAAATACATGAGCAAGTTGCTGTTAAAGATCGCCCAATACTCAAACCATCCCCACAGCCATCCGTACATAGGGTCCCAGCTGACATCCAGATAATACCTACTAACAAAACCTTAAATAACTTTAACATGTATAATTTCACAACACCTGAAGAATTGATTGGCAAAACATTGAAATGACAAGAGTGACAGAAGTGGCCTGGTCAGCATAAATGAGAAGTCTGAACCCAATACAGACCAGTCCAAGCGGATGCCAAATTGCACCAGAGTTGCAGCGGTTTAATAACGATTGGTATCAATTGCTGAATTTAAAATGCACTTCATACTCCAACCAGTAGGTGGCAGCAATGCCACCACAAGCCCGGTGGCTACCGGCAACACCAGAAGAAGAAGAAAACGAAAACAAACATGGGTGAATACATATTACCTGAGCTGGCTCCGAACGCATTAGCGAGTGAATGAGAGAGTAGATCCGGCTGAAAAGTTGCGGCCGGGACGAGCGGCAAGGTGGCGCCGCAAAGCCGATGAAAACCAGAGGAGGTCCCGGATGAGTCGGCGGATCCGCGAACCAAGAGCCAGTCCCACGGAACTGCGGGATCAGTTTGAGAAAGACCCCGGCGCGCTATGAAGCGAAGCTGACCGGAACTTAGGCAGAGTTGAGACGCGTTTGCGTCGCTTGCGAGTTCTTTGCGCCAGGAATCGGAGCTGACGAAAACAGAGGTTGGAAAGGAAGATGTGCGGCTAGACGGTATTCCTATGGCAGGAGGATTTCAGGATAAGTTATTGTCTCTTGAAACCGGTCGACAGAGTCCAAACCAGACACGCCCAGCCACTGCTTGCTCGCTGAGGAGAAGGCCGAGACGAGGATGTGGAGTTCTTTTTAAGATGAACCCAGGATGCTGATTGGCTTTGAGAAGGAGCAGTTCAAAGCTGATTGGCTTGCGTCGGAGGCGGATGAGTCTCTGATTGGATGGAGGTAGGCAATAGAGTTTCTTCAGTCTGAATTTTCGCTTAAGCTGCATTTTATCTTGTCTTTCCCATTTGGCATAAAATCTAAAACCTATTTTATAATCGACATTAGCACAATGCTTCCATATTTTCAGTGCTTTATTTAATGACTAATTTCATAGTAACACAACTTACCAACAAACATCCAAATATCTGAACACTGCATGAATGATAAATCCAGAGTAATGATGATGCCACGACATACCGGCAGATAGTTACTAAAGGTCAGAGAAGACGTGACGCCATGTTGGAGGAAGAGAGTCCTTTGTCTCCTTTGTCATTCCTCCATCATGTTGGCCTTTCCTTTGTAGCTGCCACCATTGATGATGCTGTAAACAGCTTCATTATGGCTCCAGTAGCCTGTAACACAGAGGCCGGCTCTTTATGGCTGAACGTAAAACACTCTGATGAGCCGATCTGTGCATCCAAGCTGTTCAAAATGTAATTTGAAATTTGATCACTGTCCTAAATTAAATTGTTTAAAAGGATATTTTTTGCAGCCTAGTTTCTTCCTAGAAAACATTTAGAAGTTTTTCTGACCCTATATTTACTTTTCGTTTCAATCTGAGGGATCAGAAGGACACAGAAATATTTGGTTGTAGTCAGAAATCTAGTGCTGCCACAAGTCTTTTATCTATTGTAAAGAGCAACCTTTAGCCACCTGACATTTTCCCACCTCACTTTTACTGCACTGATCAGTCTTTACTTTTATGAGCATAAAAATAATTAGTATTATTCAGCATCACATGGCTACTTTAGGTCACTCTACAAATGTCTACTCTGTCTCCTCCCAGCCTCACTCTTTCATTGACTGTTTCAAACACCCAACAGTTGATGAAAAATCTGAATTTGTTTGGAAATCTAAAGCTTTCATCTCAACACACTTCCCACTCAGATGATTAAATCCAGTTTGTCATATATCCTTTAATAATTTACAATATTTATCCTTCTTTGATTATGGCTGTTTTAATTCCACTTCTGAAGAAACCAGGTGCAGACCCTCTCAACCTAATTACTAATCTAGCTTTACTTTAATAAATTCTTGAACAGAACTGTTGCTGCACAGATGTACTTTCTCCTTACGAACGATCCTCTGTTCGAACAGCAGCAATGACAGCCGGGTCTGGGATATTAAACATGTACTTCTTGATCTGAGATTTGCCTTTGACACATTCTCTCATGGTGTCCTCCCAAAGAGATTAAAATAAATTGGTATCATTGGCTCTACACGGGCCCTGTTTAAATCCTATCAGACCGTAACCAGTTTGCACCATCAAAACAGATGAGTAGTTTCAACAGTTGTCAGTGGTGTTCCTCAGGGTTCTGTCTTTGCTCCTCTCTGTTTATTACCAGTTTTTTACCTTTATGAGAAAATCTTTGCCAGATATGGCAAATTATTCTAATGCCAATGACACCCAGTTGTACATATCTACAAAGCATGTTTCCACTTTCCAAATGTATAATAATAATAATAATAATAATAATAATAATAATAATAATAATAATAATAATAATACAACTTTATTTATAAAGCACCTTTATTCAAAGTGTTGAACAGTAGGTGATAAAAATACTAAAACAAGAAATAAAACAATACAATTTAAAAACAGTCGTGAAATCATGAAAGTCTGCTAACCTTATTAAGCTAAACAGTGGCTACATAATGGTACTTGTGGTAGGAATTAAGTTTGGTTAAAGAACTTAGGGGTCATTTCTGTTTACAGCTTGAATTTTGGAAAACAGATGTTCAAACTTCCATTAACGTAACATCAGTAGGTCCTGCCCATACTGTACCTCACATTTACTAATGCTGCTATTATTGGATTATTATCTCTGGGTTACCTCACAAAATTTAGCACCGACTTTTGCTGATACAAACACACCTAGCAGTCTTTACTTTTTTGCTAAGTCTGGATAGGCACTAACTGGACCCTAATCTGGTCTTCTTGTACAGGACATACTTGAATTAACCAGATATGACCCATTTCACCAAACCCTGTAGCTGTTACCTGGGTCTTAAATTGGTATCAAGAAATTCTCGTTGTATTGTATAACACACCCAAGGACTCGAATGGGTTGCACTTTTTCACCAACGGTTGAACTGCATCAAACCTGTATAAGCAACTAGCTGCTGACTATCCCATCTGGGGCCCACCTTTCCAGAACTGTCTGACCAATTTTCGGTGCCATGTGTTAGTGGCAGCTTGTTCCCTTGAACATATAATCCTAGGCTTCCTGTAAAACCCTATATTTATTTTTATGTTTTTATTCTCACTTTCAAGTCGTCCTATAACCTCTGACCTTCATAGCTCTCTGAGTGTCTACACATTGTCCCCAGCTCAGGTACTCTGAGATCCACCTCATGTACTTCTCTCACTGTTCGACCAACTCACTTGGCCACCCTGGGCTTCAGGGTTTTCAGTCGGTTGTCGCCTTGTACTTGAAATTCTCTCCTGCATCTCATTCAGAGCCATAATTCTCTCCCCACAGTATGCAGTATGCCTTTTTCCGCATACTCTGATTGTATATTTTACTTGCTATAAGCTGTCCTTTATGGTATCAATCTTATCATTATTAAATTCATAAAGGATAACAAGTAAAATACAATTTAAAAATAAATGTTGCTCTTTTTCTGTATAAATGTATATAAGCTTTATTTGGAGATGGTATGTTACTGTTAGACAGCATCAATCCAACAAACGTCCATACTATTCAATTCAATTCAATTCAATTTTATTTATATAGCGCTAATTCACAACACATCATCTCAAGGCAATTTACAATGTCAAATTCAATCAGATCCTCCAGGTTGGTCAAAAAGTTTCCTCTCTAAGGAAACCCAGCAGGTTGCATCAAGTCTCTCCAAGCAGCATTCACTCCTCCTGAAAGAGTGTAGAGCCACAGTGGACAGTCGTCTGCATTGTTGATGGCTTTGCAGCAATCCCTCATACTGAGCATGCATGAAGCGACAGTGGAGAGGAAAACTCCCTTTTAACTGGGAGGAGAACCTCCAGCAGAACCAGAACCAGGCTCAGTGTGAACGCTCATCTGCCTCGACCCACTGGGGCTTAGAGAAGACAGAGCAGAGACACAGAAAGCACAGAAGCACACATTGATCCAGGAGTACTTTCTATGTTATATGGTAATATTCAATTCAATTCAATTTTATTTATATAGCGCCAATTCATGAAGCATGTCATCTCGAGGCACTTTACAAATCAATCATATTATACAGATTGGTCAAAAATTTCCTATATAAGGGAACCAGTTGATTGCTTCAAAGTCCCGACAAGCAGCATTCACTCCTGGAGAAGCGTAGAGCTACAGGGAGAGTCGTCTGCATTGTCCATAGCTTTGCAGCAATCCCTCATACCGAGCAAGCATGAAGCGACAACGGAAAGAAAAACTCCCCATTAACGGGGAGGAAAACCTCCAGCAGAACCAGAACCAGGCTCAGTATGAACGCTCATCTGCCTCGACCCACTGGGGCTTAGAGAAGACAGAGCAGAGACACAGAAAGCTCAGAAGCTCACATTGATGGAGTACTTTCTATGTTATATGGTAATAGTGGATGATCTGCCTCCCCTGGATGATGTCACTGCTAACAGAAAGCCAGATAAGGTGTACCTACTATGAAGAGAAAAATGACAGCGAACAAAAAGGTAAAAGTTGAAAAATACTAGCCTGGTTTGTGTTGACTAAATAATTAATTTCACAAGAGAAAGTGTAAACCAGGATGGGGCATTTTTTTTGTGCAAAATTCTTTTCTCACCAAATCATCGACTTAAAACTGCTCCTTTAACATCTTTTAACATAGACAAGTATTGAAGTTCAGTTCATCCTCCCTCTCAAATTAGCTGAAATCAGACCCATTCATCGGCACCTCGTCTCGACCCTAAAAGGCTGACATTTCAAGTTTAAGAATTAACAAAATTATTGCATCCAACTTTCTTATCAGGACCAGATAAAGGATTTTGTGGGGGTGCTTTCAGAAGTCTCCTTACAGGTTGAAAAGAGACTTTGATCCGTTTGATCAGGACACATTCTGAGCTTAGCCTTTTAAGCTGAGAGATTTCTTGTTTCTTTTCTTTTTTTTTTTTTTTTGCTAATGCCCCAGTTTGAAATCTGCAACAAGATAAAGCGTTTCAAATACAGGCTTCATGTGTTGCCAATTATCTTCTCTACAATGACGGCTCCTCTCTGTGCCCTTGTGTCTAGGACTGCCATCTGTGCTTCCATTTCTCTTTTCTCTGCTGTGTAACTAAATCAGAAAAATATTCAAATATGAAATGGAACCCAAAGTAATTAACCAGTCAGTGCACCTGTTTAAATAACAAACCAAAACTCAAAAGAGAAACACTTTTAAAATTGACTCTGAAAGGCATCTTCTGTTGTTTTTCTCAGCTCCTAAATGTAACGAGAAGACGATGAAGCAAAGAGCTCCTGACCAACCACTGTCCAGCATCCACTTATAACCATAACTGCACCCTTTCCTGCACCCTTGAACTGAAGCTCTTTTGTTTCTGTTTTTGTTTTTGGTCACATGAGATGATTTATGTTCTTGGTCATTAAAATGACATGGAACACCATAACGTAAAAGAAAATAACTGGGAAGTGGCTGCAAAGGGATGAATGGATCAATAGATAGAATGATGGATGAGAAGAATTTGTCCTTCATCTAAATCCCCCTTCAAGCGGTTTTCATCTCAACTTCATGCATTTCAAGCCTCTTACTATGGTGTTGAATACAAACTGATTTCAGCTCACAATGACTGGCATCTCAAGTCACTTTACAACACAAAATAAAATAAAAGTTAAATTTAGATTTTGATATTGAGATCTGGTACAGTTGAAATACAGTTCATATCAATCTGATGTTTTTTCAGTACAATCCATCGTATTTATCTGATTAGATTAGTGTCAAACTTACAGAAGTGTGAACCAACAATACAAAATCTGAAACACTTTTACAAAGCTTGCACTTTAACAATGCACGAAACACTTTCCATAACAGATATCATTTTAGAAAACATATTTACAACATGCAAAACACTTTTACAATTCCCGAAACAAATTTACAAACAACAAAATCAACCTGACTGTGTCAACCCCGAGGCTAACCGGGAAGTGATGGTGGGAGCGGTGGGGAGTGGTTCATGGTGACCCAAGATGGACAGGAAATAAGTGGTGTTTCGCCCGTTTTGTGGCAAACATATGAGCGAATTAACGGGGTTTTGTTTTTCGTGTGGTCAATTCTTTTTAAATGGCACAGAGCAGACGGAGGGAACAGAGGCACAGGCGACATCGCAACAACCGGATAATGCTTGTAAATTTGTTTCGGGAATTGTGAAAGTGTTTCGCATGTTGTCAATTTGTTTCCTGAAATTATGTTTCTTACGGAACTTTTAAAAGTGTTTCGTGCATTGTTAACTTGTTTTCTGAAATGTGAATTTGTTTCCAGCTTTGTAAAAGTGTTTCAGATTTTGCATTGTTGGTTCGCACTTCCCAGCCCCCGTACAAAGTCTACATCAATCGACATCAATGCAAAAGTGTACAGTTGATAATTTATGTATTGTTTGTTAGTCAAAGGTTGTGCATTTGCAGCGAGCACCTAGAGGTAAATGGGACAGGAATGAGACACAAAGTTAAGACCTCCATGGTGAGGACTGTGCCTTCTATTCATCTTCAAGCCTTTCCTTGGCCTAACCCCGACCCTAACCTATATCTAATCGACATCTTACCCGGGGCTCACACTGACTACGGTGCAGGTTGCAGTTGTGATCCAGTTCAGTTTTTTCCGCAAACCCCCACTCACACTGCTCCTAGGGAAGTGAAAGTGCTGTCCCTCACAAATGATTAAAAACAGCAATGTTTTTGTTTTCAGGACAAAACCCGTTATCAGTGCACAGAAATTTCCTTTTTCATGCTCCAAAAGCCCCCCTGTTTGCTCGTGTTTGTGTCGCTGTTTTGTTTACACTAGTCAAGTTAGCATAAGTTGGTGAGGTGATTTTATTTTGAAATTTACCAGAACTTTATCCTGTCTAGCGCCTGACGTTTCCTGTTTGGCTTGTGAAATTCAGGAACTTGATCCAGGGCCCGCTGCGGCATCCATTCAAACTTCCTTCCTGCAGAATCTTTTGCAGCGCCACACGGCCTCAGTAACCGGACCCGCAACCGCATGTAACTAATGTGAGTGGACACATTGGTTTTTAAAGATCTGGGTTCCTTGCGGTACCGGAACCGTATCTGCACCTTATTCAGTGCCCAGCGTTGGTCCTAGACATAACCCCTTGCTCAGAAGAAGAGAAGACTTTTTTTGGTCCTCATTTTACTAGTAAAATGAGCCCACACACACACACCATATTACCAAAGGTATTAACTCACCCTCCCAAATCATTGAAGTTAGGTGTTCCTATCACTTCAGGGGCCAAAGATGGATAAAACCCAGCACATCGGCATGCAGACGACTGCTTATACTAACAGTTGTAAGCGAATGGGCCGCCCTCAGAACCTCAGTGAATTTCATCATGGTTCTGTAATAGGAAGTCATCAGGGTAATAAGTCCTGTGGGGACATTTCCCCTCAAAGAAATTCTCCAAAATCAACTGTTAGTGGTAGTTTAAGAAAGTGGTAGTGATGGGAACAACTCGGCCACAAAGTGGTTGGCCATGTGAAAGTGTGATCAACAGATTATACGGTACACAGTGCCAGGTGGTCATCTTTCTGCAGAGGCAAAAGCTACGGACCTCTAGCCTTAATGTGCACTTCAGATAAACTCTTGAACAGTACATAGGGAGCTTCGTGGAGTGGGTTTCCACCAAGTGCAATACTTTTGTTGGACTCTGAGGCCCCGCTTTACACAACAACGTGTCCTAGCTTCTCAGGGAGTGTGAGCCAGTAGAATTGACTCTGACTCCTGGATAGGTGTTGAAACATTTTCAGAATAAACTAAAACTGGGATTAGGGATGTCACACAAATCTTTATAAGTGAAAGCAGCTCATAGTGTGTATACCTATATTTCAAAATTATGCTTTTGAGCGGATAAATTAAAGAGGAAACACAACTCAATATAAATTTGTTCATAGGAGTCAGATATGTGCTCTCACTCCATATTTCTTCAGGGAAGACCAGTTACTTGTGTTTTTAAATCAAAATCAATGGAAATTCAAAATGCATTTGACAGTGCACCCGTTTTTTTTAAGCTTTTCTTTCAAATTATGTAATCCTTTATAGTGCCACACAGAATGTAGGCATGTTTTAGGCTCCTCTACACCTATGTAAAACCCACACATAGAAGCTGAAACACAAAGCCTTAACCAGGAACGAAAACGAAGATAAAAAAACCACAAGAAAAAAAAAAGCCCCACATCACTGAGGCACCACACCCTCCTCCTCTGACCCGAGCTAACATTGCAGGCTGCTAACAAGTCCTACCTCCCCTTTCATCTTAAGGCCTTAGGGCTGTGGGGATGGGATGAGCTTTTTGGGGGGAAACACTTCGATGTGTGTGTGTGTGTGTGTGTGTGTGTGGGTGTGGGTGTGGATTGTGAGAGGCTCAGGCACCCCGACTCGCTTCCACTGACAGTCATGAAATATGTATGGACACCATGACTCAGGCAGGCCATAATTGATCAGGGTTAGCATTAACCATCCCAGTTCGGCTGCACCTGCGAACCCTTCCCCCAGCCCCGTTCGCCAGCCCAGCCCCCACCTTTAACGAGCTGCAGCGGTCTGACAGAGCGAGGAAGAAGGAGATGAACGGGGCAGACACACCCAACAGCTCAGTGACAGCCACAGTAATTATTTTCTGTCAGCTGTACACTTCTGTCATTAGCATACTGTGGGGCAGATTCTCTACATCCAGGCTCCCCTTCAGCAGTCTTAATGCACTAGTAAATATTAGATACGATTAACTGCATGGGAGCATCATTGATGCTAAAAACAAATGAATGTTGGTCCATTTCTGCAGCTGCACTCTTCTTTCTGCACAGATTTTTGATCAGGCACCTTTTAAGCAACCTGTAAGAAATGACACAAGCAAGGGTTTAATGCTGATGACATGTAAGACAATTACCTCACAGTTTTTACCCCTGACTGACTTTAAATTAAACTGAGATTAATCCATAAAAACAAGGAATATTTGCAGCCTCATAAAAACCAAAGATAAGGCTAGAAAACCCCATAAAGACCAATAAACCCAAATGCTTAATGCGCCTCTTAAAATGATTCATTCCATGTGTTTGAACGTATAATATATACAGTATTGACATTTAAATGTTAACTTAAAGAATCTCTGACTGTGGTTCAGCTAAATGATGGAGACAATTCCCCCGTACAGAAAGAGAGCACTCCTCCGGAGAGACTCTGCAAAGGAGAAATCAATGACCAGTGGAGCGTGCAGATCGGTGATTTCTCTTCCAGTTAACCTGCATGCTCATCAAACGCAGTATGCAGGAACAGATATTTTCCCGGCGTGTGGGGGGGGGGGGGGGGGGGCTGAGTTAATTTTTAGGGCCGGTGAGGTTGTCAAACAGGACGGTCTCTCGTCTTCTGCGAGTTTTCATGCCCTTAGAAAAAAGTTTCACTTTTGCAGCTCAAGCAAGAGCATTATTTAACCGGTGCCATGTCCAGAATTTGAAACAAATGGTCATGAAAATGTGTAACGTGTGTGTATGTGTGTGAGAACAGGGAAGGGGGCGGGGCGGGGGGGGGGGGTATGAGGAGGAGTGAGTGCAACACGTTTGGACAGCTGTTGAGAGGATATCGATTGGTTCAGAAATTATTTAACTCCCGAGAGTCAGAACAAGCTGCCAGTCTCGTATTTTAAATCTAAATCTAAATTTATTATTAATAAACAAACATCAATAAGATTCATAGTAATTATTACTGTGTTGAAAGCCCTGGAAAAACTGTAGTGGAGAAGTGATTTATTATATTCCTTATCGTTGAGGAAAGGAGGCATCATTTAACAGAGAGCTCTTGTTTTTTCAAATTCAGAATCAGACAAAGGTTTTAAGCGAAGTGGGCAAAATAATTAGTAGGCTCTCATTCGGTGCTGTCGTCTCCATGATACAATCGTTGTCCCCTCCTGCAGTTTCCATTTTTGTTTTATTTCCCCAGCTAAATGTTTAGATCAGGAAACAAATTTCATTATCAGACAAAGATAAGATGAGTAAAGGGGACAGAGCTTTTAGTGTAGCTGCTCCCAGATTATGGAATAATCTCCTTTTAGATATCAGACCCTCTACTGTCCACTCTCAAAACTTTTCAAAATACACGTTTTTTTCTTGGCTCTTTAATTCAATTCAATTTTATTTATATAGTGCCAATTCATGAAACATGTCATCTCAAGGCACTTTACAAAGTCAAATTCAATCATATTATACAGATTGTGTTTTAAAGTGCTTTATAAATAAATGAGGTAAAGAAAAAAGTTAAAAGATGCAGTCTTTAAATGAGGATTTTTGGGTATTAAGGACAAATGTAACCAGCTCAACCTGGCCTGATTTATTTATTTTTTATTATTTTCCCCAAACCCAGTAGCTAGCTGTGGTCTTATTCTGAGCAGCAGCTGCCATTGACCATGTTTGAAAAACTGGCAAAGAATATTTTACAGTTCTCTTCTGCTCTTCTTTGCAGAATTATTTTTAATTCAGCCGTATCAGAGGGTTTTACAAGCTTGAACGGATCATAGTCATAACAGCATTTCAGAATTTGAATAGGTACTTCAGGTGTTCAGAATATTTTCCAAATTGTCTTGGGCATACTCAAGATGTTTTGGGGCAATGTGAAATAAGCCTTTCTGTTCTTTTTGACCAGCAGAGGTTCTGACTTTGAGCTCTCCGATGGAGGCCATTTTTTGACTAATTTTGTCTTTATTTTGCATCATGAACACTGAGCTTAAGTGAGGGAAGTGAGGTCTGATTGGATGTTGCTCTTGGTTCTTCTAGATGAGTTGTCAATGTTCTCTTGGAGTACATTTGTCAACCACAACCACTTAGGGGAGAGTTCACCACTGGTCCATGTTTTCTCCATTTCTGGATGAAGACTCTCACTGTGATCAACTTGAGTCCCAAAGACTTACAACTGGCTCTCTGACCCTCTCCAGGTTGATAGATGTCAGTGACTATTTCTCATCTGGTCTTGAATTTATTAAGATGGGGGCATGATGTTTTGCTTTTTGATGTCCTTTAGCTGACTATATGTTCAATTCAATTCAATTCAATTTTATTTATATAGCGCCAAATCATGAAACATGTCATCTCAAGGCACTTTACAAAATCAAGTTCAATCATATTATACAGATTGGGTCAGATTATACAGATTGGTCAAAATGTCCTATATAAGGAAACCAGTTGATTGCATCAAAGTCCCGACAAGCAGCATTCACTCCTGGGGAACCGTAGAGCCACAGGGAGAGTCGTCTGCATTGTACATGGCTTTGCTGCAATCCCTCATACTGAGCAAGCATGAAGCGACAGTGGGAAGAAAAACCACCCATTAACGGGAAAAAAAAACCTCCGGCAGAACCGGGCTCAGTATGAACGGTCATCTGCCTCGACCGACTGGGGTTACAGAAGACAGAGCAGAGACACAACAAGAGAGACAAAAAGCACAGAAGCACACATTGATCTAGTAATCTGTTCTACATTAGATGGTAGTAACGGGTGAGCCGTCTTCTCTGGATGATGTCAAAGTTAACAGAACGCCAGACCAGGTGTACCTACTATGAAGAAAAAGAGAGAGAGCAAAAAGTTAAAAGCTGAAATGACGACAGTCATTTCAATGTAATACAATGCAAAACTGGAGAACCGTAGAATGAAGAACAGTAGAAATCAGTAGAGTGAGAAAATTAGACCCTGATGTCCTCCAGCAGCCTAGGCCTATCACAGCACAACTATAGAGATAGCTCAGGGTAACATGAGCCACTCTAACTATAAGCTTTGTCAAAAAGGAAAGTTTTAAGATTAGTCTTAAAAATAGATAGGGTGTCTGCCTCACGGACCAAAACTGGGAGTTGGTTCCACAGGAGAGGAGCCTGATAGCTAAAGGATCTGCCTCCCATTCTACTTTTAGAGACTCTAGGAACCACCAGCAGACCTGCAGTCTGAGAGCGAAGTGCTCTGTTAGGAACATACGGGGTAATCAGAGCTCTGATATATGATGGAGCTTGGTTATTAAGGGCTTTATACGTTAGAAGAAGAATTTTAAATTCTATTCTTGATTTAACAGGAAGCCAATGAAGGGAAGCTAAAATTGGAGAAATATGATCCCTCTTGTTGATTTTCATCAGGACTCTTGCCGCAGCATTTTGGATCAGCTGAAGACTTCGAACTGCATTTTGTGGACTTCCTGATAGTAAAGAATTACAATAGTCCAGCCTTGAAGTAACAAATGCATGGACTAGTTTTTCAGCATCACCCCTGGACAGAATGTTTCTAATTTTGGCGATATTCCGGAGGTGAAAAAAGGAAACTCTGGAAACCTGTTTAATATGGGATTTAAATGACATGTCTTGGTCGAAAACAACACCAAGATTTTTAACTTTATTACCAGAGGCCAAGTTAATGCCATCCAGATTAAGTGATTGATTAAGAAGTTTATTTTTTGAGGACTCTGGCCCAAAGATTACAACTTCTGTCTTGTCAGAATTTAAATGCAGAAAATTTAAAGTCATCCAGCTTTTGATGTCATCAAGACATGACTGCAGTCGAAGTAACTGATTGGATTCATCAGGATTTATGGATAAATATAGCTGAGTGTCATCAGCATAACAGTGGAAATTAATCCCATGCTGTCTGATAATTTTGCCAACCGGAAGCATATATATAGTAAATAGAATTGGTCCAAGGACTGAACCCTGTGGTACTCCACAGGTGACCCTAGAGTTTGAAGAAGATTTATTATTAACATGAACAAACTGGAATCTGTCCGACAGATAAGATTTAAACCAGCCTAATGCTTTTCCCTTAATCCCTACAGTATGCTCAAGTCTTTGTAGGAGAATATTGTGATCAACTGTATCAAATGCAGCACTGAGATCTAACAGGACAAGTATAGACACAAGTCCATTATCTGAGGCCATGAGAATATCATTGGTGACCTTCACCAGAGCTGTTTCAGTGCTATGATGAGCTCTAAAGCCTGACTGAAACTCCTCAAGTAGGTCATTACTTTGTAAATGTTGACAAAGTTGATTAGCAACTACTTTCTCAAGAATTTTAGATAAGAAAAGAAGATTAGATATAGGTCTGTAGTTTACTAGCTCATCTTGATCAAGAGAAGGTTTCTTAAGTAAAGGTTTAATAACAGCTACTTTAAAAGCCTGTGGTACATATCCATTTACTAAGGATAGATTAATCATGTCTAAAATAGGACCACTGATCAGAGGGAATACCTCCTTAAACAACTTGGTTGGGATTGGGTCTAACATACAGGTAGAAGGTTTAGATGAAGCTAATATTCTAGATAGCTCAGAAAGCTCTACTGCTTTTAAACAGTTCAGACACTGCGCAGGTTCTAAGGATTCCTCCAATGCTGCCTCACTTACTGAGGACGAGGTAATCATGTTTGGGAGGATGCCAATTATTTTATTTTTAATGGAATCAATTTTATTTATGAAGAATCCCATAAAATCATTACTGCTAAGAGCTAAGGGGATGGCTGGATCAACAGAGCTGTGGCTCTGGGTAAGTTTGGCAACTGTATTGAAGAGAAATCTAGGATTATTCTTATTCTCCTCAATTAATGATGAAAAATATGCTGCTCTAACTCTGCGAATGGTCTTGTTATACAACAATAGACTGTCCCTCCAGATTAGGTAGGATTCCTCTTGGTGTGTAGAGCGCCATTTTCTCTCCAATTTCCTAACATTGTGCTTCAAGGAATGCAGCTCTGAATTAAACCAAGGAGCTAGCTTCCTGTGAATAATCACCTTCTTTTTCAAGGGAGCTACATTGTCTAATGCAGAACGCAATGACAAAGTCATACCGTTTACAAAGACATCTATTTGTGAATTGGAAGAAACAACATTGCTGCCATCTACTGGGCATTTCTGCAATACGGAGGATATTAAAAAGGGGACAGACTCTTTAAGTTTTGATACAGCATTATCCGATAAAGATCTACTATAATGGAACCCTCTTTTGGGGGTGGAGAACTCAGTTAGATTAAACTCAAATGTTATTAAAAAATGATCAGATAGGACAGGGTTGTGAGGAAATACTGTTAATTCTTCACAATCAATGCCATATGTCAGCACAAGGTCTAAAGTATGGAGCCAAGAGTGCGTCGGTTTATGCACATTTTGAGCAAAACCAATTGAATCTAGGATAGTTTTAAAGGCTACACTAAGGTTATCACATTCTGTGTCAACATGGATGTTAAAATCACCCACTATAATAACCTTATCAGTATTTAACACCAAATCAGATAAGAAATCTGACAACTCATCCAAAAACTGAGTATAAGGGCCTGGTGGACGATACAAAACAACAAACAGAAGAGGTTTTATTGCTTTGCAGTTTGGATGAGGGAAACTGAGGGTTAAATGTTCAAAAGAACTGTAGTTATTAATTGGCCTGGGACTAATTAATAAATCAGACTGAAAGATGGCTGCCACTCCTCCTCCTCTTCCCACAGATCTGGGAATGTGGAAATTTGAATAATTGGAGGGAGTTGACTCATTTATACTAACGTAGTCCTCTTGTAGCCAGGTTTCTGTGAGACAAAACAAATCAATCTGTTTATCAGAAATCAATTCGTTAACTAACAAAGTCTTTGGAGGGAGAGACCTTATATTTAATAGACCACATTTAATTGTTTTATTTTTAGGTTCAAAGTGATCCGTATGGATTTTTATTAGATTTTTATGATTTGTTCCCTTTAGATCAGTTTTTGATCTGTTAAGTTTTGGCCGTGGGAAAGACACCGTCTCAATAGGATAATGGGTGGGTAACAGTACAGAAGCTGCAGAGAGGTGTGTTAAACTACGGCTCTGCTTCCTGGTCTGGACCCTGGGTTGTCAGCATTTAGGAGAACTAATAAATCCGGCCAGATTTCTAGAAAGAAGAGCTGCACCATCCAAAGTGGGATGGATGCCGTCTCTCCGGATCAGACCAGGTTTTCCCCAGAAAGTTCGCCAGTTATCAATGTAGCCCACGTCGTTTTCAGGACACCACCTAGACAACCAGCGGTTGAATGATGACATGCGGCTAAACATGTCATCACTGGTCAGATCAGGCAGGGGACCAGAGAAAATTACGGAGTCCGACATTGTTTTAGCAAACTCACACACCGAAGCAACACCAACTTTAGTGACCTCCGATCGGCGTGACCGGGTGTCATTACCGCCAGCGTGAATAAAAATGTTGACATACAGTTTCTTTTTTTAAAGATTTATTGAATTTATGGGCTAGGCAGTCATCAGACCTGTGTGTGGTATGTGAAAATGGAGGTTAATCACAGTTAATTCATGAATTGGGGCTGAGCTGTTCAAATCCCAACCTGGGGTCTTTCTGCATGGAGTTAGTATTTTCTCCTCGTGGGTGCATGAGTTCTCTTTGGGTGCCCTGGCTTTCTCCCGCTGTCAAAAATATGTTACTAGGGCTGGATAATATAGGGAAAAAAGCATATCGATAAAATAGAAATCATATTGATTGATATCGATAATGATCAAAAAATTCAAAACATATATTTTAAGTGCTGTCCTGGCTGGCTCAATAACAGATAATTGCAGCCATGGAGACTGCCTGTCTCACACAAAACTGCCACTGACTTCAGGGTTAGGGACAGGGAAAGCGTATTTAGCGGGGGCGTGTTTTCTGGTGGCTGCCGCTGCAGCTATACCGCTCTTGACTGGCTTGCTTTCTTGCGCTTATAGATTTACCTTACTGGAAAACCAAAACGACTATTTTTTTCTCGTAAAACGTTTATTTCGCAACAGTCTGATGAGTTTGTAATTAGACACTGAGTCGCCTTGTCACAGTATTACTATTTGGAAACAAGACCCAGACATGCTCTCTGCTTTTGGAAGTGGAAAGATACCAACTGGATCCATATTGACATGCATCAGCCAAGCGTAGCTTGCTAGCATAGCTTGCTGTAATCATCTCGCTAGCTAATATTATAGTTGCACAATTAAACTGTTTAAAACGAATAAATAAACATAGTATCATACCAAGCGGATAGCAAGTTAAACATAATAATTGATATGTTTCACTTACCACTCCAATGACCAGAATCTATGCTGAGGCTTAAACAATCGGAAACTCCATGCGCCACAATACATGCTTAATGCTCTGTGAACAGATTCATGTGATTGGCCTATAAGTAAATCATCACTAGAAGTACATTCTTGTGAGTCGCTGAAACAAGTGAGATTTCTGACTGGTTGCAAATCATTACCCTGTTTAAAAATGTGTTTGTGTATCGAGTCAAATCAGGAGAGTCTCAAAAATTGACACAGAAATGCAGTGAAGTTTAAAGACCACTGGTAGTTAGTAAATAAATATATAATTATGTATGGAAGAAATACTTTTGTGAATCTTGTCTTGTGCATGTGTAGATCTTGTGTGCTTGTTTGAATCGTCCTGTGCATGTGTGGATCTTGTTCTGTGCATGTATGAATCACATATGTGTAAATATTGAGACTCTTCTAGCTCCATACATCTCTGCTAAGACTTCCCAGTGTTACAGATTTCGTTTTGCTGGGTTAATAGAGGATCTCAAGACACCGTCACAGAGAGGAGGTTCACATCTCTGCTCTATGCTGATGATATGGTTCTGCTCTGTCTGGCGATGTTGGGGTGACATGAAGGCTTCATCAACCCTGAGGACATTGTTTTCAACTGGAAGGCAAAATGTTTTCTCTTGTTCTGGGTGAGTCCCTCAAGCGGAGCAGGTGAAGTACCTTGGTGTGTTGGTGATGAGTTGAGACACGGTTGAGCAGAAGTTTTACAGAAGGTTTTGGGCTATTTCATCAACAGTGATGGTGCCTCTTCAGCCTGTGAATTAAATAACCGATCAATCCACATTCCAGACCATCATCGATGATGACGGTATATGGGCAAACAGTTCAGATGAGCTTCCTCTAGAGAAGTGGAGGATCTTTGTCAAACATTGGGAGCTCAGAGTAGATCTGTAGCACCCAATTAGGACTCCTCCCTTTGGATGCTTTGGGCATCCCCCACTGGGAGGAGACCGTGAAACACACAGAGGTCACTAGAGGGATTGTGCACATCATCTGGCCTGGGAAGCACTTCAGGACCCATCAAAGGCTGACTTTGAGATGGAAAATGCAGGAGAAAGAAGCAAATAATAGACGGCATCAAATCTAATCATAAAGCAATGAATTCACGCAGTTCAGAGGTACAAAAGACTCAAGAACATCAAAGCACAATTAAGAAACAAATTTCCAGAGGTTTTGCAAAGGACCCATTGATGTAAAACGTGTTGCCCTTCATAATAGTAAATGGAAGAGCTGATGTTATTATCAGAAAACTTATTGTAACAACATCAATCAGTTTCAGTCCCAGATCTCAGTCTCCTCTCGCATTGAACCATCTGCTCCCTGACTTTGCAGCACTTGTTTGTGTGTTCAGTAAAGTAATCCGCTGATTTTCTGAGTGAGTCTGTCTGACGTTGTGGTGCACTTCACGGTGCCGTCTGATTGCAAACTGATTACAGGCTCGGTTTCTCTCACTCTTTTTTGTTTATTAGTATTCCAGAGATTAAAGGCCATCACCATGTGCATCCAGTCCTCTCATTTCGGCTCCTCAGCCGTGAAATAAAACTTATTAAAAGGCTGATCGGTGCATACAAATCGTGGGCTTTTTGATAACAAATGGGGTGAAGCTATTAGAGATAAGTTCAGTTTTATCCACATGAAGAAGTTGCTGCTGAAAATAATTAGGTGGCAAAATATGAATGAGCTCCAGATAAATAGAATTTCACAGACTATTTAAAATGTAATGGTCCCCCTCTACTTCCTGTGTGGAGCTGCAGAACACGGAGGAACGCATTTCCAGGGACAGAAAAGTGACCAAAAGTACTGGGTAACTCCAGGCTAAATAGTCTGTGATGAAACACACAAAATAGTAGTTAAAAACGTACACTTCTGCAATAACAAATAAAACATAAACTTGTTTGGTCAATATTAACATAGTAAAAGTAAATGTAAGCAAGAAGAATGGAAATATTGGCAGAGGCCGATACTTATTTCATCTAATCTTCATTCCTGCTGATTTTCCATGAATTGCTTCTTTTACTTTTTAGATGAAATTAAAGCAAAACAAAGGCATAGACGTAGCACTAATATGTGCACGGGTTTAATACAGATCATGCCTTACACATAATTATAGTTTACAGTTTAAGATCATCTTCATATTTGGTTTTGACTTTTTTTGTACATTGTAAGCAAAACTTTAATTCCCCATCAGAGTTTTTGTACACGTTTTCTTGTTTTAATATTTGTCTTGACTTTCACTTCATCAAGCACACTGTTTCCTCTACATTCATATTTAGGAGATTATTGTATGGTTTGCACAGTATCAGTGCAGTGTTGAGTCCTATTGAATTGTAGAAATTTAAAATGTGCAGTTGAAGTATATTTTTGTAAATTGGATCCTAGTAATATGATTTTTTTGTATTATTTCATGTTTTCTGCTGTAGCATATAAGCCAGGTTACTTTTATACGTATTGCTCTAAACCTTCAGCCCCAGAACTCCTTAGGCAACATCATGTATAAAGTGTTTTGTTTCAGAATATCTTTGTTTCTGTAATAGTTATGGACACTTTATTTCACCTGAAAAAAAGTTCAGGTAAAATAGTCTGATTGTTCTTAATTATTGCGCTGGTTCAAACGTTAGCGGGTAACAGCAAGGCAGTCGGCACTGCTTACCTTGGCAACGTGTCACAACGAGAGATGTTAAATAGTTCTCTCTGCCGCTTTTTGTGAAAAACAAATGATTTTAACAGTGAAAGTATTAATAATTGATTAAATATTTATTTATTTCATAAGTGAGCATGGTATAAGCGGGATAATGCCCTTCGAGGTGTCCATTATCAGAAATGAATGGACTTTGCAGAAGCAACCGTTTCACGCCTTTACGTCGTCCATTAATTTCTGAGCATTATCTCTTACTTATCCCTCCAAAAAATTTACTTTTTAAAATGTTTTCTCTCTGAACATCCTTCGTCTTAAGCCTGAACCTATTTTGTATTTGCTTAATTGATAAACCCTGCATTGTTTTTTGTTAATTTTTCCCTAACCAAAAAAAAAAAAAGTTTACTAAACCACAGACGGATAAATTACTTGAACATTCCTAAGATTTGTGGAACAAATGAGAACAAATTTGAACTGTAAACTCCTATGCATGAATTTGATTCAAAATTTTTAATTATTGCAGGTGTTAGTTTTGAGTTGGTAAGTGTTAGTTTTATAGTAATTAAAGAGGGAGCTGTACTGCTATTGTTTTTATAACACGTTAGAAAATCTACCATAGGGAAAATGATTATGTCACCCAACTGAATTTGTTAGTTTCCTTAACTAAACACAACCAAACATCATTTTTCATGGTAGTTTCCATTTAATGTGCGAAGATTGCATGAAGATTGCCTGTCGGTGAGTGAAACAAGTATTTGACCCCCAGATTTAATCCTGGCCCCTACAACAGAATCGGTTCATTGCTTTCCAGTCGGTAAATAGCTTCTAAAGGACATCAGGACCAAGACTGTAGAGCTGTGCGAGGCTGGAATTGGCTCAAAGATCCTCAGTAAGAACCTTGCTGAGAAGGTGGCAATTTTTGGTGGGATTATTTGGGAATAGAGCCGGTACAACAAGACCATGAGTTCTCCTCAGTCTGCAGGGCCTTGCTTCATGGGTTGAGGATAAATCATGGGTTGAGAAAGATTAGTTAAAAGTTTTGAGGTCTGATGAGACCAATATTGAGGTCCTAGGTGTCAACTCAACAAATTGGTGTTCGGACAAAGAGCATTGCTGAACCTAAGGACATTATCCAACAGAGTCAAGGAAGGGGGGGAAGCATTATGCTTTGGGGCTGTTATTCTGTAAAAGCACACAGATTGACTTCACCTCAGTGAAAGCACAATGTCTCCAGGCAGCAAAGCACTGGATGAGGTCCATGTCTGTTTGGTGCGTTCTCCCTGGAGTTTATTTCTATTTTCTTTACAATCTGTTAACAATCCCTGCTTCAGATGAGGAACCGTTCCCGCATGTTGCCAAAGCTTCTCCTCCTGTCACGTGCTCACCGGAACAGCCGGTTCGGACAACAGCAGGATGAGACTTGTACATTTAACCCAGGATTATGTTTTCCATTTCGTCGTTGTCTGTTGAAAACAGCAAAAAAATGCGGGTTGATTAATATGGCACCGCTCTTTTGGGCGTGTTGTCACACAACAGGAAATAGACACAGATGCTTGAGGCTGTAAATGCATAAAGACATAAAGAAAGGCCCATTGTGCTATTTAATGACTTGGTGTGCCACAGCGACGCCACCTGAATGCCATTGTCTCAGCGGATGTCGGGCCACCGACTCATTTCTGACCTACATCTCTACCTTCATGCCAGGAGGATGCACAACAGTCCAGGTGCGTTGAATAATGCAGAGAGGCGTCGTTTGAAAGACAAGAAGCTGCAGGAAAGGTCGCTGAGTTGAACAGAACAAACAAGTGAGTGGTTCTGGTCCGGTGGCTTTTCTGAAGGTGTAAAAATGATTGTGGGGATGTTCGGTGACTTACGTAGAGATGAATGAATCACCAAATGTGGGGACAGATGCACTAAGTCCCACAGATATAAATACATATGGAATAAAGTGAACGTGTTGATGAATCTGATGCATCTCCGTTCCATCAAGCAGGTTGTTTTGCAGAAATTTCAGTGGCATTCTAGGGCATATTTTCCTCTATTCATTGTCCAGATTTGACATTTCATTGACCCATGTCTCATTAAGAATTCGCTGTCTTTCACCATTCTTCCTCGCTCCGCGGAGACTGAGCAGTAAATTGCCGCAGGGGCGTTGAAGAGTCTGCGTGTCTTAATGGGGGACATGAGTGGGTGGTCTGCACTCTGAGAGCCTTCTGCAGCCGCTTACCTTGCTGTAATGACTCATTCAGCTCAGCGCAGTCATTCTCCTGCTCTTTGGTGGGTTTTCAGGCCTGGAAGTGAACAATGACGGAAAAAAAAGGCAAAAATGTGGCTTTTAGTTTCCTTTCTACTTCTGTATTAAATATGAGCCATTATGCTTTTCAGTGGAAAAAATGGCTTTTTGAAGGAGATTTTTAAATAAAGAGGGGAATGATCTAAGTTCTAAGTTTATAATGAAAGCTTTTCAATTGAGGCGCCAGAGGGGAAAACATATCTTTCCTTCTTTTAAATAGCTTTTACTTCTTTTAAATGAGTTGTAAGGTGTACAGGGCCAAATGTGCCAGAATATAAAAAATAACTGATTCTAATTAAATATTGGGATATGTGAACATTTAAGTGAAATTCTAGGAAATACAGTTAAAGCTGTGTTTTTATTAATTTAGATTTGTCAGTAAATGACAAAATCATTCATTAATGGTTGAGGCTTAGAGATAAAATCTAAAGTCTATCTGCCTGTTTCTAAATATTAATGTCATTAACAAGAAATTTTTATTGTGATAAGTTATTTCTCTTATATTTATTAAAATGCATTTTGATTATGTTTTTTATTTAGTCATACAATAATTCATTTATAATGCAAATGATTTAGATACAATTCTAGTAATATATTAATTAAAAACGTGCAAATATTTAAAATTTTGTTAAACCTTCTAAATATACAACTAAATAATAATTGGGACTATGAAGATGCTTCAGAAAATACAAACCTAAATATTTATTATGCATGCTTTGAACATTTAAAGAACATAAATTCCCTAAAATATTTACACAGTTGTTTTATTATGTGTTAAATTAATGATGCAAACTCGTGTATAGTTGTTGATACATTTATTAGTTCGTTCATTGCATGCATGCACAATTTTTCTTTAAATTATCACATATATCACAAATATTTACTAAACAACTTATCGATGTGTTGACTTGTGGTGCTTTTGTGTTTTCGATACTTCAGTGGACACCTGTCTGTGTTAGTGGGGTGTGTACCTGTCTGATGGCTTCAGGACTTTTGGATTGTTAGATTGTGAAGTTCTGCTCATGAAACTGGGTCCCCATGTTCCTCCATTTAGGTTCTCAAACAAACTGCCTGACCCGTGAAAGAAGGATCTGACTGTTCTGTGGACCCAGCAGAGGAGCTCAGAAATCTTTCTGAGTTTAAGGCCAAATTACATTTAGCAATCTTGTAGTCTTAACTGTGTCGCCTGCAGTTACTTTCCCATCTATTTTATTCCAGACTCAGGTGTGTTAGTGTCAAATTCTTAAAATGCTATTTTTTTTATATTGGCTTTCGCATTGTTTTTTCCAGAAGTTTTCTTTTTACACAACAATAAGACCCATAACCTTAATTTTTTAATATTTTTTTGTTAAATAACAGCATTTAAGGACTTGTGAATACAGTAATAACAGTAATAATAATACATTTTATTTTGAAAAGCGCCTTTCAGAACACACATGGACACTGCAGAACAATAAAGATATAACAACAAACAATGAAGTTACAATGGACCAGAAATCACAGAGAGCATGCACTTTTGAACAGATGGGTTTGAGATTAGACTTAAAGTGGGAAAAAGTGTCAGTATTGTGGATTTGAAAGCAGAGAGGAGAAAGCTCTGCCCCCTATGGCGCTGACGTGTGAAGGAGGAACAGTGAAGTGAACGGAAGAGAAGGACCTAAGGCTGCAGGAATGAGTAGAGATGTGAAGATCAGAAAGGTAGGGGGAAGCAAGGTTGTGGATGGCTTTGTATGTGCACAGAAGGATTTCAAATTATTTTCTGAATCTAACCGGGAGCCAGTGGAGCTGCTGTAGGACTGGGCTGATGTGATGAAATGAGGAGGTTTTGGTAATAATGCGAGCAGCTGAATTCTGAACCACCTGTAGCTTATGGAGGATTTTTTTGGGGGAGGCCAAAGAGAAGAGAGTTACAGCAATCGATTGATGCACAGCGATGCACAGCGAGTGGAAAGGGAGGGTCGAATGCTATTAAAGTGGAAGATATTAGATGAAAATATGCAGAAGCAGTGATGTCAATGATGTGAGAGGTGAAGGATAGAGTGCTATCAAGGATAACACCCAGACTCTTAACATGAGGTGAGCGGGAGACTATAGAACCATCAAGTGGAAGAGAAAAAACTGTCAGCTTTGGATAATGTAGATTTGGTTCCTACGAGGAGGATCTCAGTTTTATTTGGTTTAAGGAAGTTTGAAATGAACCAGGATTTTATTACAGATAGGCAGTAGGTAAGTGAAGATGGTGAGAGTATAGAACTTGGCTTACATTAAAAATAGAGCTGGGTGTCATCTGCATAACAGTGAACACGGATGTTGACTTTCCGGAAGATATTGCCGATAGGAAGAATGTAAATAATTGAAAGTAGGGATCCCAGGAAAGAGCCCTGTGGCACGCCGGTTGTTTCAGGGTATGGATGAGAACTAAAGAACTTACTGTAAGTTCAACGAACTGAGTGGAGCGAGTAAGATAAAAATGAAACCAGTTAAGGGTGGGTGTGAGAATAGAAAGTAGACCGGAGCCAGCTGCCATCAGACGATCATTGTGAATTTTTGTCAGAGTGGTTTCAGTACTGTGGCGGGGAGGGAAACCAGACTGGTATTGTTAATTAAGGTTATTATGAGTTAAATAAGAATGAAGTTGGGAGGCCAGTGTTTTTTTCAGCTGCTTTGGAAATGAAAGGTAAATTAGAAATGGGGTGAAGATTATTGTAGCTGTTGGGATCTGAGCCAGATTTCTTCAGTATAGGAGTGATAACGGCAGTTTCAAAGAGAGCAGGAACAATTCCAGTGGAAAGTGAGGAGTGAATGATGGCAGTTGTGAATGGAAGCAGAGCTTAAAGGCAGAGTTTGATCAGTCGGACTGGATCAAGCACACAGGTTGAAGATTTGGATTTAAAGATGATTTCAGAGATTTTAGAGAAAATGGTCAGGCACTGGAACCTAGATCTAAGTTTGAAAGGAATGCAGTAAAATTTTCTGGGAAATGTGTAAACAGATAAAATAAACAAATAAACGACATCATCCACTTGACCTCACAGATGGAGCAATATAGCTGAAGAAGCCCAGTGGTGCTGGTCAGACTGAGGAAACCCTTTGTGGTTGGATGAGAAGCCAAGCTGAGAGTTGAAAGAAGAAATAGATAGAAATGAAATCTTTAGGGTCAAACAAACATTTGTTCTACACCAGTGGTTTTCAATAGGTGAGGCGCGCCTCCCTTGGGGGGCGCCAAAGAGTCACAGGGGAGGCGCGAGAAGACAGAGAAGACAGAAGAAGACAGCGCTGCCGCTCAGCTCTGTGAAACTATGGCCGTTTCTCAATTCACGAGAACGGGAGTACGGACTCGCGTTCTCGTTAAGTCCAGTCTTGGCGAGAACACAGGAAGATCGGACTTGACAAGAACGCGAGCACGCAGCACGTATGGTGTATTGGAACAGAAGCGTACTTGTGACGTCATGAGACGCACAGTTCTTTAGCATTTCTTTAACATTCAAAACTATTTATATACTACACTACAATAAATCTTATTGAAAAAATTTTTAAAACAACATTTTTAATTTCTAAAAAGCCTAAAAATTATCTTGCCGCGGTGCATTCTGGGCAAGCGGTCAGTCTGAAGAACGCACAAGTCTGCTCTGATGCATGCTCGATAAAGAGGGCGGGGCGAGTTCTGGTTTGTCACAAAACAAACCAGAACTCACTGAAGATCAGTGGTCATGATTCACCAACAAGGAAGGGAGACCGGCCAAAAACAGAGAAGTTCAAAGGTGGGCAAAAAGAATACAGATCCCCGTGCATATCAGCTGATCAACATCTTGATGATCAGCAAGACTTTTGGAAAAATATCGTGTGGACTAACTAGACAAAAATTTAATTTTTTGGAAGGTGTGCGTCCCATCGCATCTTGTGTAAAACCAGCAGAATTTCAGAAGAAGGACTTGCCGACACTCAAACATGGGTGTTGTGAGTGTAATGGTCTGGGCCTGCTTTGCTTCTTTTGGACACAGACGAGTTGTTTTAATTGCTGGGACCATGACTTCTGCTCTTTAACAGAAAATCCTGTCAACCTGGCTGACAATTCATAACTTTAACTTCACGCTAATTTAGGTCAATGCAGCAGGACAAATAATCCAATGCACACCAGCAAATTCACCACTAAAAGGAATAGGAAAAAAACCAAATGAGGGTTCTACAATGGCCGATGTGCTATGACCTTAAACTGGCCGTCCGGGCTCACAAACTGTGTGGCTGTTTGTGCAGTGGGTAATTACTTTTCACACAGAACCAGGATCCTTGCCGTTAAGAAATGAAAACTGCTTTTTGTGTTTACTCAGGTTATTGTTGTCTGTCATTCAAACATGTTTGATCAGAATAAGTTAGGCGTCACACAAAAGGAGAAGCAGAAGAAACGTGTCCGGAGGCAAATACTTTTCACTGGACGGCATTAACTTTGTTAAATAATACAGTGATGATGGTAAATTATCTATCTGTCTTTCACCTAACACGTCCCTGTTGTCCTGTATGAATGTGCTAAACACTGTTTACTTCCCCAAGTGCGCTGATGAAAATAGCAACAGCTCATTTCAGGCTAACATGCAATTATACAGCGATTTGGTTGGATAAGCTGGTTGCTTACACGAGGAGGCTGCAGAGAGGAGACGTCTTTGTAGAAAAGGTTGTTTATGGTTTTATAAAGCTGCTTATGAGGCAAACAAAGTTGTTTTTATTTTCTTATTAAGTTTTATATTAAAGCCTTGTTTATCACAACAGGAATTAAACGTCAGGGTTGGGGTTAGAAAAAAAATAATTCCTGCTACCCTCCGTTCCAAGTTAACTTTTTTTTTTACTTTTTATTTAACCATTTTAATAATTTTCTGACACAAATTCAAGTAGGAGACATCACAATAAAGATAAAAATAACAAACGTCTTGATAATTATGACAACAGACAGAGTAGACAATATCTATTATCTGTAATCTGTGGCTAAATAGGATTTTTCCATAGAGGAATTCAAATAGACATCTCTTTCCAGCAACATCATCCTCTGCATCAGACGGCCAGATATTGTGAAATACAAGTCCATCTTTGTACAAAAGTGTCCATAGTTAGCTGCAGGCTTGCAGTCATTCGCTCCATTGTGTAGACATGTTTCAGTCTCTGGACCCATTGACTTATAACTGGTGTTTTTACATCTCTCCAGTGCATCATTTTCTTTGCTACCAGTAAAAAAAACCTCTGTATATATCTGTGATCTGCATTATATCGGTCCTTAGGTATGGCTCCCAACAAAAACACCATAGGTTCTGAAGCCACATTTACTTTCAATCTATTTCCTTTTTAATATTGTCCCAAAATCCTCGCATTACTGGACAATCCCAAAACATTTCACCAACATATTGCTACATTAGGATTTTTCCACATATGAAGAGATGATAAATGGAATATTAAAGTATCTGAACTTCACTTTCCAGTCAAATTCTTTCCATATTTGGCTGCTAATTCCTCTATGACAAGCTGTACATATGTCCACCCATGTAGAATCTTCAATTATAACATTTAATTCTAATTCCCATTTTTCCTTGATGTGGTTCGTATTTTGTAAGGTGTCAATTACCAACCTTTTGTATATATTAGATATGTGTTTTTTTGTTGGGAAATGTTTCTCTATAACCAAGTTTACTTATTCATAAGCTTTTTATGTGTAGGGTTTTTAATTTTTAGGGAAAACCTTGTTTAAACTTAGGTTTTCAGCCATTTTGGAAACTTTTCCATCTCCTACTCCAGGCCTCTTTTGTTGCAGCTCAACGACACCAGCAGGCTGGAAATGAAGAGCAGCCTCTTTCTGTACTTCCATTTATATGTTAATCTGTCGGTGGACCTTGGCTTGGATTTGAGGGATTCCAGCATAAGGTTTGGTGATGTATTCTACTCGACATTTCCTGACAGCACTTGAAAAACCTATACATCCTCGTGGTGTCAAAGCAATCTATCATTTGCACGGTTTGGCATCATGTCGGGCCTCTTGAATCCAAACCTGTTCTATTTTGTTCAAAGTCTACCAGTGAAATATTGGTTGGATGCAGCAGTTACCTTACATCATAAATCCAGAAGACAAAGTAGAAATTTGACTTTGTCCCACAGACTGTGCTTTTATTCCATGGCTGCTTGCAAACTTATGGTGTCAAATATTCAGAGGAGGAGAAGAAACCGTAGATTTTTAACAGATGGATGATGCACCTACACGCTTGTTAAAGGTAATGGGAAGAAGCTGAGTGATGGATGCTTTTACAGCATTGCATCAACAGCAAAAAAAATTTTGTTAGACAGCAACTGTTGTCTGTACATTCATTTATTTAAGTGCTTGATAAAAGGTTTGAGGGAAACTCACCAGACTTGCTTGCAAATGCCTTAAATTTCACATGTTGACACAGACTTTAATGCATTTTATGTCACAGACTAACTCAAAATAGCACATCACTGTGAAGTGAAGAGAAAATGATACATGGTTGTCTTTTTTTTTTAAACACAACTTCTGAGTTCTCCTACTGTTCTCCAATTTGTGTTGCTTGTTATTTGAACTTTTAACTCTTTCTTCGCTGTCATTTTTCTCTTCATAGTAGGTACACCTGGTCTGGCGTTCTGTTAGCTGTTACATCATCATGGGGAGGCAGATCATCCACTATTACCATCTAACATAGAAAGTACTCCTGGATCAATGTGAGCTTCTGTGCTTTCTGTGTCTCTGCTCTGTCTTCTCTAAGCCCCAGTGGGTCGAGGCAGATGAGCGTTCACACTGAGCCTGGTTCTGGTTCTGCTGGAGGTTTTCCTCCCTGTTAAAGATTTCCTCTCCACTGTCGCTTCATGCATGCTCAGTATGAGGGATTGCTGCAAAGCCATCAACAATGCAGACGACTGTCCACTGTGGCTCTACGCTCTTTCAGGAGGAGTGAATGCTGCTTGGAGAGACTTGATGCAACCTGCTGGGTTTCCTTAGAGAGGAAACTTTCTGACCCAATCTGTATAATTGGAATGAATTTGACTTTGTAAAGTGTCTTGAGATGATGTGTTGTGAGTTGGCACTATATAAATAAAATTAAATAGAATTATTTAACTTTAATTAGAAACATTGGATGCTCTCAACGAGCTGTGGTGTTTCCAAATGAGGTCGTGCGCGACGGTCCGGATCAGAAACACGTGTGTCCTGAGTGTAACGGACGGACAGAAGAACAGCAAACAAACCTTCAGAGTGTATAGGGGTGAGCCAGCGGGGATGAAGAAACTGTGTAAAAACTGTGTGTGCAGGGCGGGTCCTCTTTGTGCCTTTCACATTTAGACGAGTCCTTATTTCAAATGTCATGCACTGATTGTGTTGAATAGAAGTTACTTTCAAGGTCTTGTGTCACACACAAAAGCCTGGCCTCTGCCGTGAATGGCATTAGGTTTAGGTCCAGGGGTAAGAGCCCTGCAGATACTCTTGCAATTACTGCCGCAGCTGTGCAGCAGCTTAGAGTCAAACAAATGTGTCTCCAGGGCAACAAAAAGGTTTTTGTTTCATGGACCAAAATCTTTGAGCAGATGCTGAACATTAGAAATCCCAAAATGGAGACTCTTGAAAACATGTTCTATCATCTCAAAATGTCTCAAAAAGTCGGAGGCAGTTCCTCTGGCTTGATCACATTAATTTTGACTCTGTCAGCTTTCTACCACTATTACTAAATCATACACTGAATAAGTGCATATGAATATTTAGAAATTGCAGGCAAAGGATAATTTTTGGTTTTATGACAGTATGTCTTTTAAACAGGCTGAATCAGGAGATGATTTCACAATTTACAAAAGTGTGCAAAACTGGTTGGCTCATGGTTGTTGTAGAGAAATGTCTACCGCCTTTGGTCAATTAGGGATCTCTCCAACAGAGAAGATAATCCATTCGCTGCTCACTGATTGAGGTCGTTAAGTCAATTAACACTTGTCTGTCTGTCTGTCCATCCAACTGTTCGCATGCATTTTATTTTAGGGTATCAGAGCAAAGATTTTAATGGTTTAAAATGTATAAAATAATATATAGTTTTATGTTAATGTATGACTTTGTGTTCATCTACCACATATAATCAAAATAATTTGACAAATGATTAAAAAAAATAAGTGTTTTACTTTTGCAAGACAATCTGCAGTAATATATGTTTTTTTTATTGCAAACAAATTTGTGAAGCTAATGTTTCACATATAAAATGGGACTGTAATTCATGTGGCTCAGACACTGAGAAAAAACAACTTGCTGCAGCAGTTAATTATTGTAGTTAAATCCATGCAGGGGTGAAGTCTGGAGACGGTTAATTTAACTAGATGACATTAACAGATTACTTTTACTGTCATATGACACATTAAAACCCAAGAACAGAGTAGAACAACTCGTTTCTTAAGTTAAAAAAGCCTGGCTTTTTTAAAAAAGCAACACTCTCGGTTGTGTCAAGTGGTCTGGCTGTTGACTGTCGATGCAACGCCAAGAACCCGGCTGTGTCGTCATCTATCAGCTTTGCTTTGTTCCCATCTTTGAAATCAAGAGTCTGAATAATACTCAAGCTTTATGCAGTAACAGTTCTGCTGTGGCAAAGGTTGTTTCAAAAATAGAAACACTGGTGAGTGAGGAAAACTCTGACCTCTTTATTTTTCCTGCTCCGATGTTTTTCTGTGTTGCCAAGAGTCGGCCACACATATTCCTGTTAGGGAGGCAGCTTTCTCTGTGTTGGCCCCTCTTGGGCTCCTTTGCTCGGGGGATCCCTTTGGGCATCTGGGGTTCTGGTTCCCGAGGCGTCTGCTTCGGTACTCTGGGTTTTTTGGCTCCTCACAACCACTATTGAGCATTTTGCTCATGGATAAACCTTCCATACATAAGTTCACTCTTACAAACACCTACAGATGCTTGGATTCAGGTGTTTACAGATTCAGTTCTATACAGAAAACCCCTATTATTATCTTTAGCTGTCACTTTATGCATCTCATATTATATAATACTGTGTATTCTTCAGTGATGTCATCAAGGCGTTGGTTGTTTGTACCTGTAATACTTTATCGGTTGGTTTACCTATTATTTTTATATCTCTCTTTGCAGGTGTAGAAGCAGACTCTGGGGATGTTATATTGCTCTCTTCCTTTCCTCTCCTTTTTTTTCTTTCGCCTTTTCTCCCTTTTAGCATTTTGTCTCATCTGTTTCTCTCCTTTTTTTCCTTCTACCTTCCCATTTCAGTGTCCATTTAAAAATGAAATAGTCCGAGCGTAAAATCTAATAAAGCTTCTTGCATGTATAAATCAAGCGGAGCTCTATGGCGAAAGCAGTAAGGCTCCACATGTGAAAGTAAAATCTGTTGGGTTCTTTTTGGTATTAAGTCAATAATTCTTAATGCTACAGTGCCAGACAGGATATGTTAAAAAAGGTTTTCTTTTATTAACCAACCAATCTCAGTTCTGAGTATGGCAATGGGCCTTTGCAGTCATCACTCTATTCATAGTAGCACAATTATTTACCGAATAAAGGCTCTCATGGTGTCCCCTGACGATTATTACGATTTGTAACATTTCCGTCCCTAAATCTTTTGCAAATATTTTATTTAGATATTTTTAGTTAATCCACCTTGCTGTGAATAATCTGGACAAGAATCAGAGATACCTCAAGAGCGCCGAATGCCATCTGCCGGCAAAAGTCAGTTCAGGTCAAATCTGTCGAGGACTCGTGACAAAACACATGCAGATTGATTGAGATCAAGAAAGCATATGACAAAACCCTTTCTTGTGTAAAACACTGCCGGCTGCGTCCGTGTGGCATCACATTCTTAAAGTGGCATGCAATATGAACATTTCTCCCCACGCTGCGTGTGGCAGCAAAACTCAAAGGGTATTTTTGTTCTCCGTCTGTCCCCGGGCCCCGTAACAGCCATGCTTTGGACTCTGTCGACAAACGATGTGTGTAACAACAACAGCAGCAGCAGCAGCAGCAGCAGAAGGAGCAGAGCGGGCCTTTGTCCTGAGGTGAACTCTGCTGCAGCCTCAGAGAGAGCTGCTGGCAGCCGACAGAGCCAGGAAACGAGAGAGGGAGACCAAAAGGCAGGAGAAGAACCAACAAAGTGGAAAACGGGAGTGAGACACAGACAAGGTGGTATGGCATGGTGAATAATAATAATAATAAAAACACATCCAGCATAAACAGCATAGGAATGAGTGACAAGGAAGACGCAGATGGAGAGATGGAAAGAAAAAAACAAGGAATGAGCAAAGCAAGTAGTAACTGAGACTAAGACAAAGAAGGCCTGATTACAGACGAACAAGAAGGAAAAGGCTCCATTGAGAGACCTGGAGCCATGTAGTCAAGTCAGAGAGAGAAAACCGTTGGCAGCAATGAAATTGTCTTACCTCCCTGCAATAATAGTTCTGCATAATAAGGCGATTTAGTAGTTCTAATAAAAGACCCAGGCGGTGCTCGGTTTTCACATCGCGTTTCAGGCAAATCTGCTTCTCATCTGTTTTTGCTGCACTCATGATGTTCAGCTGCAGTAAAACTCTGGCAGGAGAAACCAAGGTGTCAAAGTTTTCGTGCTCCAGGGGGCATTTACTGTGCTTTATGAGATAAAAACAGAAAGCAGCAAAAAGAAAAAAAAAACTAAAAAATGAGCTAAACAGATTTAACATGGTGGAAAAACTGAAAGAAGGAAAAGTTCAGAAACATGTTGGTCACAGAGATGGTTTGAAGAATCATGTTAGAATAAGGATCACTAATACTAAAAGCAGGAAGGAGAAATATAATCAATTTAATATTTAAATTAGACAGGTGTCATGAATACTGCAGTAAAGTATGTTGTGTAAATTAAATCATTTTAAATCAATGCAAGGTGAAGTGTAATAAAACTAGAGGTATAATTAGCCCACAAAATAGTTAAATTAAAATAAGATCCAAATATCCAAAAGTGGGCTCAGTCCAAACCAAAACACAAGGCTAATGTTTGTTTTAATCTACAATTTTTACTTTTTTCTGTTATCAGCACTGGCTGCTAAAAAGCTTTGCGGTTTTTATCACGTTTGTTTCTGCAGAGTTATTAGTTTTCAGAATCTTACCTTCAATAGACAATTTTTTTCATAGCCAAGAAAAGTCACCCAAAAAAAATAAAACTACATACAAAAAAATGTGCACAGTGTTTGGCTTAAGAAGATCACCTGTTCACTGAATGTCTGATATGTAAATATCGCGCAGTCATCTGAGTTGCCCTCACTGGTTGCTGATGCAAAAATGTCTGAAATGAAGAAAACGCAGCAGCAGCTTCTGGATCTACTCACTGATGACGAAAACACCAAATAATGGATAAAATTACTATATAAAATCTATATCTATATATAGATATAGATCTATATCTATAGATATAGATAGATATAGATAGCTCTAATGTGTCATGATGCATATTCTACACATACAAACTCGTTGAACCATGTAGCGGTCAGTAATGTGACCAGTTACGTCTAATGTTGCTAATCTGTGTGCTAATATTCAACTTAACAATCACTACTTAGTTTGGAATCCGCTTGTCGCCAAAAGCAGTATTTTATTTAATTGTATATTAATTCAGGCTGAAAGGGGTTTTGAGTTTTGAGTAAAGATGAGCAATAAATCAAGCTGCAATCATCACTGCAGTATGAATTTACGCAAAACTGCAATCACAAATCACTCATTGGATGCAATGTATCGTAGGTTAATGTATTAGGAATGCTTTTAAAGCATAAAAGCATACTCCTCGTGCAATATATATTTGAGACATGTACTACAGAGTTTCACTGCTTGTGATCCTCACACCTGATTTCATTTTAAGGACCGTGATGCTGAAGCGTACACACGGAGAGAGGTGGGAACGTCGTGGTGATTGAAAAGAAAAATAAATGTGAGATGAGTGTAGGTTACTTTTATTGTCAGAACAGCGGCTGTATATCTTCCTAATGTTGTGAACCCCTAGTCTGGAGGTTCTCACAAAGCAGAGTGTTATACAGTGTCATTATGCTGAAAACACCATTTGTTGCCATTATAATGGAGGCAAAATGTAAAAAAAAGTATCTGTGGCTCATGGAAACCCTATTTTGCAATAAAAGTGATTTTAGTGCAAAGGGTATAAAATAAAGTTTGACATGGAAGATGTTTTCCTATGGTGTGAGCCGCTCCGGTCTGATTAAATATTAGCTGGACTCCCAGGTCCAAGTTTCTGTTCGTCGGAACAGACATGATCCTAAAAGCTACCCAAGATTTCAACGTCACAGAAGCATCCTACACTATCGCTGCTTTTCTGTCCGGAGGATAGGGGAATGGACAGACAGCGGAAACTCCATTGGTGCTTGAGTAAATGCTGCTTTATCTAATGCTCCTCTGGCAGGAGGCTGCGGTCCATCAGAACCAAAACCTCACAACACAAGAACAGTTTCTTCCCATCCGCTACCAGCCTTATCAACGAGGCCCAGAGCCCCCCTTGACACCGCCTCTCTCCCTCCCCCGTTCAGGACCTACAAGCTACATCAACGTGGCATCCCCAGACCTTCTGCGTTACATTAACGCACAGTTTACTGTGTACATAGCTATAGATTCTGTAGATATATCTATTTTGTCTGCACCATCAACACCAAGTCAAATTCCTTGTAAGTGTAACCCTACTTGGCAATAAACTTGATTCTGATCCTGTTTTGGTCAGATGGCTGCTAGCTCTACATCTTTTGTAACTCTGAGGACTGTTTGCCTTTAATGCATATCATGGTTTGCATTTTGTCCCATTTTCAGGTTTCACACATGCTTCTCTGGTTCTGAACTCTTGTTCAGCTCCCATTGCCTCGTTCTCTAAAATATGAACTGTTGACACGGTTAGGATTTGGATCCTGAAGAGGATACCAACACCCACAACACTCAGAGCATGCTTAAAAAGTTTTATTTTATAAAAACCTGAAAGCAACCTGCTTTTACCATAGTATGGAGAACAAGCAGCTGGTCTCCTCCAAGTTTTTCTTCTCCCATATCAGATGTATAACTCTTAATTTAAAAGGACATGCCTCGTGGTTTGCAAATGAATCTTTGATCTTAGTAGCAGACCTTAATGCTCTTGAATCTGGATTTCCTTCATGCTCTAAAAATGATAGTTTTCTCACTTCCTCACAAACAGAGGCAGAGATAAAAGTAGAGCGCGGGGCTTTCTGCTTAACAGGCAGCTGCCCAAGTTTCATACCAGAGGTTTTCAGCTTGTGGAGCAACAATCCTTTTATTGTGCAGAGCATTTATTGTCCTTGGCTCCAAGCACAGTGAATAATGATATGTAGTATGACGTTTCCCTAACCCTTTAAAGACAGCAGCCTCACTGGTTTTTGTGTCAGTTGTGTTACAAATCCTGGTCAGTGTTTAGTAAAGAATTGCCCACCTGCATGCATGCTGGGCTGCGGAGTTGGGTTTCATAAAGAAAAACAGGCTTTTTCTAAATGTGAGCTGATGGGAGCTTTTCATCCACGCTTCTTGATAACGGACCACAGGGATTATGTAAACAGGCAACAAAGAGGACTAAAGTACGTCAGTAATCTTTCATTTTCCAGCTTTGTTGGCAGTGAGGTGCTGCATTGTTGCTGAGTGGAGGCTGCTTTCAAAGCTACAGGCTCTTTTCCAGAATTTTAATACAACTGAATTAGAGCTGCGCTGCAGTAGATAAAAAGCTTCAATGAAAATTCCTCCAGTTTTCCTGGATTTTAGAGCTGTGTGTTGTTTTTCAGCAGGTTTAATATGCACGGACGCTAAAAGGCTCGTAAAATGCCCGGGCCGTGTCCCGATGCGGCGACACAAATCCAGAGCAGAACGGCTCCCTGAAGGGTGGCCAAGCAGACTTTAGCAGTCAAGCTGTTTCACAAGCATCAGATACTAACTTTGTGATCAGAGCTCATTGGCATTGTTAGACTCCAGCAACTTTATAGCAGATGTAACTAAGATTTATAGCAGCCAACAGCCCAAAGTGATGATAATGTATCTGGAGGGGGAGGATAATGTGTTAGATCGATACAAATGGCTTCATTATTGCTTCTGGAGTTTTAAACCTAAAAAGGTCCAGATAGCTTACCGAAGAACATTTCTGCAGTGCACAGGATCAGGAGCTCTGGATGGCAGGAGTCTGTCAGGCTGCCCCTTCAGCAAGGTCCTGCTGGAACATGAGGCTAAACGTTGGGTATATATGTTCCGACGCATTGCTTGCTCCCAGAAGAACATTTAAAACCAGTCAATTGAGATTTACTTCCAAACCGTTACACAAGCATTCATTGAGTTTCATGGTTGGGGAAAGCTTACTGTTCAGCTTTGGGAGAGGGAGAATCCAACAAGTCTCAGACACGCAGGAAGTTTGTTGAAAAGGTCGAAATTAATGTAACTCTCCCATGAAGAAACATTTCCCTGATCAGCTTTTGCTCCAATTATTAAAAACAACCATTATAAACTCCTGAATGAAAGGGAGCAGAAAGAAGAATAATCGTATGTTATCCGCACCCTTTACCTAAAGCAATAGATTTAGAAATAACTTAAATCACAAAAGCATCATCACCAATAAGAATCAAAATATACATAACAAAAACAAAGATAATGAAACTAAATATCTGTCCTCCAAAACTGAGTCTCATTTAAGTTTAGGTTCATTTTCTCTATACTCTTAAAGCAAAACTTAAAATGTGACGTGATTGTTTACATAACTGACATATTCGCTCAGCATAGCAGCTTTTATTGTCCGTTTAAATGTGAATATTGATTGTGATTCTCCGGTTTCTTTGTTCAGATTGTTCCATAAACTGATTCCTTTACAGAATCGCAGCGCTGCCGGACTTTGGTTCTAAATTTGGGATTTTTAAAGAGCTCAGTTCCTTTTAAATCCTAAATGCTTTCTCTTTTTCCAAATATTGTCTGAATGCTTATTGGTAATGTGTTTTATGTGCTTTAAAAATTGGAAAATTCTACAGTCTACTAATTCATTAAATTTCAACTATTCAAACTGAGGAAGGTCTAGGCTTTGTAGAAAGTAGGCTTTTAGGAAGAAAAAAATGTTTCAGTGTTTGGATCACTTCAGGCAGAGAACATGTTTCCCTCAAGGGCATGATAATATTTTTGATTTCATAATTACCCCGATCTAATAGAGGCAATAATCTGCAACCGTCTGAGAGCAAATGAAGCAAAAGTGCTACAGGATGAAACCCGGCCTACAGATGGCTCCCGGACGCACGGAAACCGAAGCCACTGGGTTTAAATATTAAGAAAAAATGTCTCTGGAACAAGTTGACCTCAAAACTGTCGCCAAGTTATGCATTTTGCGTGGGAGCTTGTTAGCACTGTATCCAAAACAAGGGCATGGGTGGAGAAGAACCAGATGTGGACATTGGCAGTTGGTCTGAGAGGAGCCCCTCCAAGCTCGGACAGTGAGAACGGCACGACGTCAGCGCCAGATGGTTTGCTCATTAACATCCACCCTGGAAACATGCAGGGAAATGCAGCGCTAATGGCTGACAAGACTAAATGCCACTGAAACCTCGCCGCGGTGCCTCTTTGATGAGATGTTGGTGGAAAATCAGCCAACTGAACTTTAATTAGAGGTCGAGGGGATAAACTGGTGGTCACGAGGTTAAATGCTTCTGAAAGTTTTATTTGGGTAATAAGTCACTTGAACTTTACAAATCATAATGCTTTGTCTTTGCTCGGTCTCTTTGCTTTCAGCCGCGACGAACTGAATGAACTCTGGGATAAAGTGGGGGGCAGCGATAGCGCTTTGGCACGCTCGTCTGTTGTTCCATTTCAGTTTGATCCATGTGTTTGGATGCCTGCGGTGTCCTGGTTTGGCCCCTGGGTATCAAATGACCAACAGCAAAGTTAAGTATTAACTTAGCTGTTGGCCTGGGTCTCACAGGCTCAACACGACGGAAAAAAAGGGATCTCTCAGCAGCGAGAAAGGAAAAAGGTTTTTAGATTTAAAGCCAGAAACGGAGATATTAACGGATTCCTCAGTCTCCCAAAGTGGCTTCAGCTGCAGCAAAAACTTTTGTTTTCCAGATATGTTTTTTTTTTCCTTTTCCCCTTGCCTTGAATGTAGACAACCTCGCACATCTCAGACATTTTACACTTTATTGCTGTAATTAGTGCACATGAAAAACACCAGATTTGACCTTTCACCTAATTCAACAGCTTTTCTCTAGATCCATTCAAAATGCCCTCGATTTTTAAACCCAGCAAAAAAAAAAAAAAAAACTCCAATTTTGTATCTTGAATATGAACCTTGTCGTTTATTTTTGAATGGGCTGATTATATATTTAAAAAGAACAGTAATATTAAAATAGTCCTCTAACGCTGCGGTCTGCCGGCTGCACGGAGTGGGACAGTAGAGTGGGACCGCTGGTCAGGAGGGCCAGTTCAGCTGTGGTCTGTCCCCTGGACAGGTGAGGGGGGGAGGATGTTGGCCATCGTGAAGAACGCGTCTTACCCTCCCCTCGGGATAGCAGACCACCTACAGTACATTTTTATTTATAATACGTTTTAAATTATCTACCTAGATTTGTCTTGCTGCTGTGACAATTCAATTTCCTCCTTGGGGGATGAATAAAGTCTTATTTTATCTCGTCTTATCTTCTGAGATATTTTAGGTACAATAATAGATATTTCTAGTCTCGAGCGTAAAGAAAGAGATTTCCTTCGTCTCTGTCTGCCATGACATTTCTCTTGTCATCCCTCGTTCATCTGATAGGTGGAGCATCCCATTGTTACGACTCCTCCCCTGGAAGCTGAACACAGATGAGGAGAGAGCTGAAGAAGACGAAGGAACGAGAATCCATCACGAAGAATCGTCTAGCCAGGTCAGACAGCACTCATCGACCTTTTGAGATTCGGTTGGGATAAATTTCCATACCGAGTTACATTTATCTATTTTTGTGCAAGACTCTAGATCAACCTGGGTCAGAACCAACAGCCCCCAGACTATGTGAGCTCCCAGTCAGAATAACAGCTGTTTTTGCAGAGATCCTTTCCCAGCTCATAGTAAAGCTAAGAATTAGATCTCAAATTTAGGCCAGAAAACTGAAATTTCCTAGACTGAAATGCTCCAAATTGGTCTTAAGACTTTAATAGGTTTAATATTTTAAAAGTTCACTTCTGGTTACAATGACCCATTTTTCCAATAGTACAATGAGCATATTCCAGATTAGTTTATCTTTGTTCTTTAGATGTTTGTGAATAAATCAATAATATAATGCTGATTCCCAGTTCCAATTGATACATCATCAATTGTTCATTTTAGCTTTGATCCTAAAAAAATCATAATCTCAGGAAATATTCAGATATCTACTTGTTTAATCTATAGCAGAATTCCTAAATATTATTTTCCTAAGAACTCCAGACTGAGTTCTCATTGCTGTATGCCCATTTTAAAACATAAAATATAAAGTTCACTACGGCAGATATTTCTGCAGTGGGAAGGCATTAAATACGGAACCTTAAAGGAGGGAGGAAGGACACACTGAATGAAGGGAGCTAGGAGACAAGGAAGGAAGGTAAAGCGGGACATAAGACAAGTCTGCAAATGCAAATTTTGTTGTTCCATACTGATCCAGCACTCAAATTATACTACAGACTACACCGGACCCTCTAAATTCTTAAATACACCATTCCTGCTGTATTTAAAAATATATTCAGAAATAAATGGATTAATAAATGAATTACTCGCCAAGTACCGTATTTTCCGGACCATACTGCGCACCGGATTATAAGGCACATTAAATATTCTCCCCAAATGCAAAAGGGGAACTAAAAGTAAGTAAAATTTTCTTGAAATTAGTCCTTGATTTGAGCAGGTAAATAAGACTACTTGCCAATGGAATAAGATTTTTGCACATAAAATAAGAACAATCATGTCCATCTTATTTCAAGTGCAGGACATCTAATTACTTTATTTTAAGGGTAGGCGTACTCCGAACGCGGGATGCATAAATGCACTTCTAGTCTAGACATTACAGTCAGGCAGTCTTGTAGACAGCTCAGGGGTCCAATCAGGTAGTGTCGTACCGTAATGCTCCGAATATCCATCGAGTGGAGCGGCTTCGGTGCCAACCATTTTGACGCGATTTCTGAGCGCATTGTACCACATAAAATCAGTCAGTGAGCACACCGCATCATAAGGTGCACCATCAATTTGAGAAAATGTAAGGATTTTACGTGGGCCTTATAGTCCAAAAAAATACGGTAGTCTAACAAGTTAATGTATCATTAAATGCAAAAAATAAATAAATCAGATTTTTTACATTTTAATCTTTAGCCGGTATAATTTACCTGTGCAGGGGCTGCGCAGTGGGTAGCGCTGTTGCCTTGCAGCAAGGTCCTGGGTTCAACTTCAACCCTGGGTCTTTCAGCATGAAGTCTGCATGTTCTCCCTGTGCATGCGTGGGTTCTCTCCGGGTACTCCGGCTTCCTCCCACAGCCCAAAAAACATGACTGTTGGGTTAATTGGCCTCTCTAAATTCTCCTTAGGTGTGAGTGTGTTTGTGGATGGTTGTCTCTGTGTTGCTGCGATAGACTGGCGACCTGTCCAGGCCAGGGTGTAACCCGCCTCTCGCCCATTGAGCTGGAGTTAGGCACCAGCAGCCCTCGCGACCCCATGAGGGATAAGCGTGTTAGAAAATGGATGGAATTTACCTCTGCACCTTTACTCTTGTTTTGTTTTTTTAAAAGTCTAGTATTTTCTTCTTTTTATTTTAACAAGATTAATACATTATTTTCATCAGCCATTCTATGTTGTTCATATTTCTTCTCACAAATTTAGAAAAAAATGTTGTACTTAAAAACATTTGCCTTCATAATTAGTATTAGTTAGTACTTTGACCAGAGTCAACAGGATACAGTAAACTACACAAGCTTGAGCTCAGCCAATAGGTGAGAAGATCAGGTGGTGACCCCGCCCCTTTGTTTCTGCCCCACCCCCTTTGAGTTTACGTCCAGATGCAGGTTGAGACTTAAAAGCCAACCCAGCAACATCTAAAGAAGAAAGATGGGGAATAAATGGGAATTCAGTTTAAGGGATAACTTAGAAAAGGTGCAGGACTTTTTCAGCAGTAAAGCAAATATGTTTATTAAGCACTTTAATGTACATCAGAAAATCCAGCTTCATATAATACAGAAATTATTTTAAATGAAAATTAAATGTACACGATAAGCTATTTACAATCCAATCACTGAGTCAAATCAAAGTTGACAGACCAAACAGTTTCGAGACCAACAAAAGAACCGTTTAGTAAGACTATACATCGTGTTTTCCTGCCTGGAATCCTTCCATTCACCCTTCACGGCACACGCTGGAGCTACTGAGGAGCAGAGAGCTCTCACCGGGGGCTTATAGGTGTTTGTGCATGCGATACGTCTTCTGCTGCCCCAAAATCCCTGCTCCTGGCAAAATATAGCTCACTGTTAACATTGTGAAAAGCCGGCGAAAACAAAAAAAAAGAGAAGAAGACCCAGCCTGTAAACGCTAACGCAGCTCCGCTCGGATCACAAGAACCAGATGTTTCAGTGCTCTCAGAGTCATGGTTGACCAAACTCCTCCTCCTCCTCCTCTTCCTCCTGCAGGGTTTAGGTCCCATTGAACTGATTCTCCGTTTCCCAAAGAGGAGGCGGGTCAGAGTGTGCCGTTTCAACTTTGGCTTTACAAGTCTGCATTTCAACCCATATCACTAACAGCTAAGGGTCGTCTAAATGAACCGAACCCTCTTTTTGTGTCATGCCCCTGAAAAGTCCAGCAGAATATTATCGGAAAATGATACAGAAACCAAGCCGGAGGTCTGTTTGCTGAGCTGCTGAGAAATGCTAAATAAAAAATCCGCTGCACTTAGCACCAAAACCTTGCTGACAACACACAATGGTTACTTAAATACTTTTGCACATGAAACAAACACACACACACGTAATATAAAAACAGAAAAAAATCCCATAGGGACAAAAATCAAATTTGTTTTACATTATAAATGAGCCTCCCTCTAACTTAGATATGTAAAAGCCAAAAAAAAAAAAAACTCCCAAAATGTCTGTTGGCATCCTCTGAACACAGCACCATGGTAGAATGTGACGCGACACACATAAAAACGCAACAAAAGTGGCTTGTCTTCCTAAACAATAAAATAAATACGCCTTAAATCCCAGTAAACGGCTTTTAACATGTCACACAACAACGGTTTTAGCACTCTGCTCAAAGGTAACAGATTGTTTGGGGTCTCTAGGAAGGCAATGAATGACAGCCATGACATCAGTTACTGTGGTGTCCTCCGGTCTGGGACAATGCTGTCAGCGAGACCAAATACGGCATAATGCTAAATAATAATGAAAGAATTGGCACGATTCTCTCAAACAGCTCAGAAAACCTGGATGGGATACAAAATGATGGGGGTGGGGGGGGGGGAGGGAAAGCAAAACATCTGTCTGTCAGTTTATTCTTTTAAAAGTGCATACACTGTATTTAAATAGCATAACTTTAAATTAAAAATGATATTTTGTATGAAAACAGAAGGCTGTAACAGATGTAGGCACATCGAAGTATCAGTTCACATACGCCGCAGGCGGACCGTTGCTGTATGGCATCCCACGGATTGGGGGGGGGGGGGGGGGGGTTTATGCAGAGTTATGCAGATGAAAACTGTTGCTTTGGCACATTCTCTCCAATGTCAGCATGACGGATGGCGTTCAGAACATCTAAAAACAGTGAAAAGGAAGCGACAGGGTTAATTTCTTTGTGTGTGGGGAGGAAAACTGGCTTCAGTCATTTGCTGGCGCCACTGGGGAAAAAAAAAAAAAAAAAAAAAAGAGGTGTGAAAATCCTTGAAACAAATGTATCTTTTAATTGCAGCAACACAATCACTCACTGCAAAAATGGAGAAAAATCCAAACTACTAATTATTTTTGACAAAACCAGTGATGAAGGAGTTATTGTTACGCCTACAAATAACTTAAAATCAAATGTATACCTTCATTTATTTAGGTTAACTAGAGCTTTTGGTCAGTTCTAATTTGTGACTAGACACCTTGTACTTTTAGTTGGAAAATAATCTTTTAAATATCAATTAATTTCCTACTGCGCTCTGGAAATATCAATTTTTTTACGTGCTAGCCATTTAACCTTAATTCTACCCCAGATACCCGGGTGGCCTACGCCTCCCAAATCGTCGACTGAGGGTTAAAAAGGAATCAGCGTAATCGTGACATTTTTCAGCAGACGCTGCAGGTCGGTCTGGGGTAAAACAGAACTACATGTAGGGTGGAGGGACTGTCATGCTGTGGGCCTGTTTGTCTTCCAAAGGCTTTACAGGCTCTGAAATACCCGGCCAGTGGAAATCTGGTGCACACCAATCAACCTTCCTCTGCAGTCCTCCTTCAAAGATCTTTGAATCAACTTAAACCTTCTGACTCTAGACCTAGAAAGATTGACCTTTGTCTGGCTGCTCCGACTTATAAAATGCTGTAGAGGACTGTAAGCTGTAGTTTTGGCAAAAAGGGAGTCGTTAAAACTATTAAAAGGTGGCGTTTCAAACGTTTTTCCAAGTAATTTAGTAAAAATGAATAATTGAGTAAATGTACTTAGGCTGGATTTTTCTCAAATTTTACATTTCATATGATCCTCCTGACATAAACCATAATTTCTTTGAATAAATAATTATTTTTTTGTTTCCTCACTCAACCCAACACGCTGATGAGCCTCTTACCGGCTATAACGGAGTCTCCTTTTTGTAGTTAAAGCCCGGGTCTGATCCCTCAATCTGCAGCTTCAGGGCTTGTTTAAGGCTCAGCTCCGTCTCCCCGATGGGGTAGCTCTCTAAAACGTCCTGGTGGCCCCGGTTCTGCACGGTCCGTGGAACCGAAACCCGACCCAGGAAGACCTGATTGCCCTGCAGATGATATTTAGGGTTGGTCATGATCCCGTTCCTCTTCTTCTCGGAGCAGCTCTGCGCTTGGATGTAGAACGGCTCCTGGCACTGGCCCCGCTCCTGCTGCCCGGGGCCGCCGATCATGATCTTGCAGTGAGGATCCTTCAGTGCAATATTAGCAACTGATTGGTTGAAAGCCATCCTCTTGTCGAACTGGGTCATCTCGTACTCCAGAACCTGACCCTGGCTGGATCCACTGTTCTTGGTTTTCTTCTTGTCTCCCAGGGCTGCTTTGCTATTCTGAGTGCTGCTCCCGCTTTTCGTTCCCTTCGCCGCCTTCAGACCCGCCTTCAGCTGAGACCACTCAAACTCGCTGGATGGAGATGACGGCTGCTGGCTGACGGACTTCGTCGTGGAGCAGGGGGACACGATGGACTGTCTGCTGCGGCTCCGAGGCAGCGAGTGCTGCTGGATCTGCTCCGTGAACGTCATGCCGTGGAAACTGTCGATTGGTACGGTTTGGGCTGTAGCCGTGGACGATGTGGTCCTCAAGGAGGAGTTTTTGGAGCTCTTGAGGGAGTTGTTCGACAGGGATGATTTCTGCCTGTCCACGGTGGAGTCGGGAGACTCCGACGGCGAGCTGAACGCGTGGACGGGTCCGTTGGGCAGGCCGCGTCCAGACGACTGCACGTCTCCTGCCCCCGTGCTGCCGGAGCTGCTCGACTTAATAGTGAGGGAGTGCATTTTGCCCGTCACGGCCAGGGGGGTCTTCTCCTCCATGGTGTGCACCGGGGAGGGGTTGCAGCCGTTTAAGGTGGTGGCGCCGTACTTCTCCAGGATTTTAATGATGGTCGAATGGCCACCTTTGGCCGCCACTCTCATGGCCGTGCGGCCGAACTGGTCGGCGTGGTTGGGGTCCGCGCCGTTCTCCAACAGTATCTGAACGACGTCGATGTGGCCCTCCTGGGCAGCGATACCCAGCGCCGTCGCCCCCTGGTTGCACGTGTGGTCGACGCGCGCGCCGCTCTCGATCAAAAATTGGACCACTTTGGTGTGGCCCTGCCACGCCGCGGACTGGAGGGCGGAGCGCTTCTCGTTGTCGCAGGCGTTCACGTCGGCGCCGTAGTTGATGAGCAGCCTCACCATCTCGACGTGTCCCTGCCAGCAGGAGACGTGGAGGGCCGTCCTGCCCTCCGTGTCACAGGCTTCGACGTTGGCGCCGTTCTCCAGGAAATACTCCGTCATGGCCAGCTGGTTTTCAAGTGCCATGATGTAGAGCGTCGGCCGGCCGTCTGCATCTTTACAATCTATGTCAGCGCCGTGGCTCAGCAGCAGTTCAACAATGTCCCTGTGGCCCTCGAGCGCCGCTACCCTGAGAGCGTTCCGTCCGTCGTACCCCCTCTGGTCAATGTTTGACTTGTTCTCCAGGAGAATCTGCACACAGTCATAGTGTCCCTCCTGGGCAGCCAGTATCAGTGGTATTCTACCGTCGTTATCCACCTCGGAGCAGCGCGCACCTTGTTCAATCAGGGCATCGCACACTTGGCGGTGGCCCTCAAACGAAGCCATGTGTAGCGGGGTCCAGCCTGCGTCGTCCCTGTGGTTCTCGTCCAGCCCTCTGTCCAGCAGAGTCCGGACCACCTCCACGTTCCCCTGAGCAGAGGCGATGCTCAGCACCGTCCGCCCCTCGCTGTCGATGCTGTCCACGGCGGCTCCCCAGAAGAGCAGCGTGTTGACCACAGACGCGTGGCCCATCGACGCAGCCGCCAGCAGAGGGGTGCGCCCGTTCTTGTCCGTGTGATCCACGTCGGCACCGCCTTCCAGGAGCAGGTCGACCACGTCCACGTGTCCTTCGTAGCCGGCCACCAGCAGAGGAGTCATGCAGTCTTTGTCACAGTGGTCGACCTCCGCTCCCCTGTCGATCAGAAGGCTCACGACAGACGCGTGACCTTTGCTAGCAGGAATACAGAGGGCGGCCACAGAGAGCGCCGTCCGCCCGTCCACGTCTTCATGGTTTACTTCGGCGCCGTGGTCCAGCAGGTGCTCCACTATTTCTCTGTGCCCCATGTACGCTGCGGCGATGAGAGCCGTCCTCCCTTCGTTGTCCGCCTTGTTGACCTCCGCTCCGTGCTGGAGAAGATTTAACACGATGTCCTCGTGGCCTCCCCAGGCCGCTGCCCTCAGCGCCGTTCTGCCGTCTGCGTCGGCGCAGTCCACTTTGGCGCCGGCGTAGAGAAGAGCAGACACGACCTCAGAGTGTCCGCCCCAAGCGGCGGAGCGGAGGGCGGTCCAGCCATCGTGATCCGTGTGGTTTATGTCGGCTTCACACCCTATCAGGCAGTTGACCACTTTGGTGTGGCCCTGCCTCGCAGCGAGTGTAAGCGCCGTTTGCCCGTGGTTGTCTTCCAACTCCATGTTTGCCCCTCTGGATATGAGCAGATTGACTACATCCAGGTTCCCGCTGTAGGCAGCGTTGGCCAGCAGAGTCCTTCCATTGGTGTCACACTGGTTCACAGAGGCCCCGTTGTCAAGCAATGTTCTTATCGAGTCCTCCCGCTCCAGGGCCTGTTGCACAATACACGAAGCGTGGTCGTCCTCATTGTTAACGTGAGCCCCGGCTTTGACCAGAAGCTGCAGGACCTCCTGGTCTCTTGGTATGGAGGTGTTCAGAGAGTCTTTGGCCGGCGTGCCGTTCCAGACCATCCAAAGAGCCAGATTGCAGGGCTCGATCTGCAGGTTGGAGTTGACGAGGTGCAGGGCGAATTCCTGCACCTCCAGAGGTTTCAGCTGCTTTGCTCTGCAGGTGTAACTCATGGCCAACATCCGGTGTCCCTCTGCTGCGTTGCACAGGTACTTCTGGGTGCAGTGCTTCACATCCAGCAGCCATTCTGCAAAACTGTAGTGGAAAAGGATTTTATTGCTCCCGAGGCCGTCCACCAACAGCTTGGAGAGAATGTCCATTTTCTTCTGAAACTCCTCCATGGTCAGAGTCATGTTTTTTGTCCAGACCGCATGGTACAGCTCTTTGACTGTAAGAGGCCTGCAGGTCGCCAAGATTACGTTAAGAATGGGCTGGACTTTGGCAAACTGTTTTCTGACGAACAGCCTCTGGCAGAGCCACAGGTAGAGCCCGTTGAGAGTTCCCGGGATGTCGCGGATCTCGCGAAGCATGATGAAGTTCTCCACCACGCCGTCGAGGACGCGCTCCAGGTAGAGGAAGCAGCCGCTGCTTTTGATGTGAAGCTGGTTGAGCATCTCGGCCGTCTCCTTGGTCAGGTGCTGCCTCAGGGCCTCCTCCTGGTCCAGCCGGTGGAGGATGTACTGCTGCACATCCTTGACGATGTAGGCCTTCCGCAGATCGTCCAGGCTGATTTTGCGGAATCCTGAAACGAAAAAAAAAAAGAAAAGTGTTTTATACGAGTGGTCTGATAGATGGAAACGTCTAAATCTGGGGCCTTACTCAAGTCCTCAAGGGCATCTAAGAGCTGCGTTGAGGACTGGAGTTCGAGACCACTTTTTATAACCAATTGGCTACTTATGTTTGAAGAACACAGTTAATGGGTCACTTTCCCCACACTCGCTATAACTGACCTTGAATTGAATGTCAACCATCTGATGATGAACCTCTAACTGAGGCAAACCTTTAATTTCCACAGGGATGAAGATAATGCAACCATTTTGCTAAAGAAAACCCTGCTCCAGGAGCTGAGAACAAACACCCTCTGGCAACTAGAAGCAATCAGCAGGTGTTTGCAATCAGCTCAGCCCAGGAAATATAGACGAAAACTAAACCTTTGCAACCGGTGCGCCGCTCGGCTTCTATTGCAGAGATAATTTCAGCTCTAATCAGTTAATGTCAAACATGGAGATGAATATGGCTGGAATATTACATTTAAATCTATCCCTAAGGATCACTGCAAAAACACCTTTTAAAAAGAAAATTAAATGGAAGCACAAGTCTGTAAATGTCTCACTGAAGCCTTACTCCCACATGGACCTTTAAAATCCTGCTGTAAAAAAGTTAATTATCACAACGGGTCCTTATGACTGATTTTAATGGGATTCCTCTGTAAGACATGGGAAAATTGTCTCATAATGGCCTTGGCTAATGGACATAAAGTGAACTCTCCATATTAAAACCATCCATAGTGTGTCCAGCCTGCAGCTCTCCTGCATAACTTTATTTATACTCCTTGTGATCTTTGAGGCTACTGGGGCAGTAAAAACATGTTACCAGAAACCCCTCCCGTGTCTGAATTTGCAGTTTAATTCTGCAGAGAAAATGAGTTTATCAAATGAGAGCCAAGACATTTGATTCTATTAAAAAACAATGGAGGTCAGAAAAATGCACTTCTGTGTCCATCTCTGTGTTCGCATGGTAAGCTCCGAGCCTGATTACTGCAGTGATTACCTCCCCCCCATAGTAACTGGCAGTTTACTAAACAGATCCTGGTAAACAGCAGGAGGGCAAGGTTGTCCTCATCACCTGCTTCTGGGTTTGTTTAAGATAAGCACGCTCCCTCCAACAGCTGGCAACAACCTTGTTTCACCTTGTCCTTGAACCTTTAGCAGAAACCCAAGCTTAGAAATATTTATGTAGCAGAAATGAGCTCGAGTCACTGTGTTGCAGCTCACAATCAATTCTCTAGTCTTTCCGCTTGAGACCCAAGTGGGGACATGCAAGTCCCAAGTCAAGTCCAAAATCATGGAAGATTGAATCCAGAAAACAAGTTGAGTGAAATTGTCATTTAGTCTTAGGGTAAAATTAGTTCCTGTATGTATGTAGCTGTGTGTTCTGCCCAAAATAAATGCAGTTTTATTGTATAAATAAATTAAAAGAGGCTTCCTAGAATATAGTCTAGATCTAGAGTTCCTGGCCTACTTTGTAGAGGAATTTCCCCGGGGCCCCATACCGACTACGGTGCAGGTTTTCCTCAAACTGCCACTGCTTCTAGGGAAACGGCGGCCAGCTCTCTCCAGCGCTCGTGAAGACAGAAGTTGACGTGGTCCTTTCTGTTGCTGTCCCTCACAAATGATTAAAGACAGCTATGGTTTTCGTTTTCTAGAGCAAAAAATATTTCCTATTTTCTCCCCCTAAAGCCCCTCTGTTTCCTCGTGTGTCTTTGTTGCCTTTTTGTTTACACCAGTAGTCAAACTAGAGAAAGTTGGTGCAGTGATTTTATCCTGAAATTCACGCTGCGGCGTCTGGTCACACGTCCTTGTTGCGGCCTCGGTAATCGGACCCACAACCGCACATGGCTGATGTGAGTGTACACATTGGTTTTTAATGATTTGGGTTGCTTGCGGCGCCAGAACCGTATCTGCACCGTATTCAGTGTGAGCCCGACGATAAGCTTGTATGGCAGCTTTATTAAGAGGTTACATTAGAATTTATTTTATTTAGAAAATGCTGTATTGGATTACAGAAGACTGGGCAACTAATGATAGGTTTGCTTATTTTCGCACCGGTAACACTTCTGGTGATGCCTGTAAAAGACTTTTACTCCTACATTTTCTAAGCAGTCAGCTGCAACAGGCTCAGACGTTTATCTCAACATTAAAAAGCTGTCAGTGACCTTTTCTTTATGATTCTGGTTACTTAGTGTGATCTGGCTGCAAACTAAGGTTAATATTATTTGGCTTCAGGTTTGAAGCCCTCTATAAAAACGATATAACCACGCATCAGTGACCCATCATAAAATATATCATGGAGCTGCTGAGCAAGAACTCGCTAAGATTTTGGATTTCATTATAGGGAGATTAAATGGATTAAACATTTCTCACCATATTTTACCATCTTCTGTTGTGTAGAAATTAGTTTCACCATTTCCACAGATTTTTCCACAGATTTTCTCTTCTGACCAAGGCATAAAACAGTGAAAAGGATACAGAAATGTACGGAGCTTGAGTCTAAAATAAAGGAGTTATGTAGCTGCTGTCGGTAAATACGAGGCAAACAATCGCTGCATTTATGTTCACTCATCCAATCCCAGGCACAAGAACTAAAGCAGAAGAGTTTTATGTTACTGAAGCTGTAGTTTCTGCATTGCAGAAGACTGAACCTTTCACGTTTTTACTGTGTTGCAATACAAGAAAACAACAGCTGTGCAAATGCTTTGAATTCATTTACCCATAAGGGCCTCTTCCCTGCGATACACCACACAACATGACTGATCAGACCCTACAGGTGCTTTGAGACACAAACCTACTTTCAGTCTTGTGTTTTCATTTAGACCACGTTCTACACCCTTCCTCTGACTCCATGACCTCCTGCGCCGGCTCCCACTGCAGTCCTGGAGCCGGGTTCATGGGAAGCATGCAAAGCATCTCGGTGTAGCGAAACAGCCTGAAGCAGTTCTCTCTTTGTCTGAGCCCGAACTGTTTATTTTTCCACACGTCTACTTTGAAATGTCGTCTTCTTATTCATTTTGACAGCTTTTCAAAAGCTGAAATGGAAAGCTGTGACTCGGGTACCACTTTAAGATTTATTTAGAAAGACAACAAAGGAAAGACTCACATGGTCCAAATGTGCGACGCTGTATTCACCGGATCACTCTTCAGTCCTAAAAGATCAAATCTAAACCCATGAGGTTATCAGAGGATTTTTCATGCTTCCTCTTATTGTTCAACATCCTTTCGTTCAACTTTTAAGGCTAAACCAGTTGATGCATGTTTTCCCGTCTCTCTGGAAGGATTTATCTTAATTTTTAACGCTAATGCATCATAACAAGAACCTCAGTTAATCCAGGAACACAGATGTAGATTAAAATTTTTATGCTTACAGCCAGAACTTAGTGGCTTGTCATGCCTGGGTATGAAAGGCTGGTACTTCTTTCTGAGCATTTCCTTCTAGGTTTGCTCCATCGGTGCCTTTACACGCAGGACAGGCGCTCAGAATAGCGACGGGGCCAAATGTTTATATTCTTCAGAAAACAGAGGAATAAAATAGTTCAGTTAATTAGGTTTTGATCCAGATTTTGCCCTTCTATGGTCACTGTCAACAGATATAGAACGGAAAAGTCAGAAGGAAATGGAAATGCAGCTGTTGCCGTAATTATAAAAGAACAAAAAAAACTAACAAAAAATAAATAAATTTTTGAGCAAGAAATAAAAAAGAGCAAATCAAGTCAGAAAAAAAGTTGTTTCCCACGAGTTACTTTAAGTGGTTAAAGATATTCAACAACTTCAGTTTTGCTTGACATCAGCTGTAGCAGCTGTGTTTTAATTTGCTTTTCTCATTTAGATTAGAAAAATCTAAACAGACGAAGCAGTATAATTATGAAAAACACATACAAACAATAGAAAACTGGAATAAAATTAGACGGGTTTTTAGAATTGCATTTCACCTGGTAAAGATCTAAATCAGATAACTCACTTGTTGGTTCTGCTCTGAACTAGGATACAATCGACTTACGTGACCCACCGGAAATTGAGAAGATTTCGGTGTTTTGCAAGAACACATTAAAATTCCTGCATTCATCAAAAGTGCACTTTTTTATAGACTGAACTAAAAAAAGAAAAAGAAAAAAAAAAAACAACTGAGAAAGATGAACCAAACAAAGCTGACTTTAACAACACTGCAAACTTTGAGATACCTTTACTTTAAACTAAAGGATAAATATTTAAACATAATTGCTGACAACTCTTCCCAATTTCTTCTGTACGCTGAATGTTTTTGTGCTTTAGCTGCAGAATGTTTAAAGATCCCAGTATTACGATGGGCTACAATGTAAGTGAACACTCAGGATAGAAAATAAGCAAGTTCAGTTCAAATAGAGGGATATACTGTATTCCAAGCCTTTATTTCTGTAAACTTTGATTATTATGGCTTACGGCTAAAAGACTGTCTGACCAGGATGGAGTAAGACGGCTTTCAGAACGACGTATGCATGATTCAAACCATTCGTTCTTCTATGTCAGAAAAAGTACAGTACATATTGTTCTTATTGTTCTGAGGTCTGCAGGTTAGAATTTTTTTTAATGCGAGCATGAATCTAAAAACTGACAAAGTCTCGATTGCTGTGGACACGAATACAAGTATGTGGGTACGAGCAGACAAGGGTTGAAAGGGTAATCCAGCCCTCTGACCCAGGTGTGTTGGACCAGATCTAAAAGCTCCAGGATGCTGGACCTGGAGGACTGGAGCTGGAGACCCATGCTCTAGTTGGAGCCTTTGGTGTTTTAAAGCGTTTAAAGTTTAGGCCTCAAGTCACAGAAAGGTCATCGTTAAAGAAGCCGTATGATCAGAGCACCGAGAATCCTAATGGAAAATGGAGAGGAAGGTAAAAGTGTGGCTGGAAAAAAGTGCACAAGCACCACAGATCACTGCAGCCTGAAGAAGAAAGTGAATCAAAGCCCATTCAATAGATGTAGACTCCATCTGGGGTCAGAGCTGCAGAAACCAGCAACGCAGACAAGCTGAAGGTGGCTATTAAAGCAACCTGGGCTTCCTTAACGCCTCAGAGCCACCGGCTGATCGCTTTCCAGCGACACTATTGATGCAGCAATTTATGCAGAAGAGGCCTGGCCAATACTGAGGCATAGTATGCACTAGCAGTAGACCCACATTTTTTCTCTAATATTCTAGTTTTCTGATTTTCTTTAGCTGTTAACCATAATCAAAATGAAAAGAAATAAACATTTGGAAAATCCGACACCATGTAAAGGCAAATATATAATACAGTAGACGTTATGAATGTAACTTTTTGACATACCGAAATGAAATCAGCTCCTTGAGGATAGTCTAATTTCACCTCGGATGCTTTACAGTGCAGTGAAAAAAACTTTTGTTTTTATAGCATGAGTAAAATGCCCAGGTGAACATTCAACATTCAGTCAAATATTTCACTTTTAAATGTCTATTTCTGCCACAGCGAGAAATAGCTGAACTTCAAATGAATGAATGAATAAATGAAGAAAGCGTAGAGTCACTGATTCTGTTCCCAGGCACTGTTCCGGTAAAAAAAGATTAGATTGAGATTAGTCTACATCTTCTTTTGTTTCGATGAAAATGGTTTCAGTCACCAAAAGATCAATTCAGATTTGCTTTTCTGGTGAAGTCTTGGCACTGTTATGGCTCAATAAAGCCCTAAAACCACCTAGAGGGAAAGTTGTGAAACTTGTTACATTATTGTGTCTCACTTTTTTTAACATGTAATAAGTCTCACCGACGACAAACATTCAGATCCCGTTTTCTGCCTTAAATCTCCTGCTTACATTTGGCATAAGTACCATCAGGCTGCACAAACTGCGTGTGGGTTCTCAACAGGTTTGGAGCTTCTTATGGGTTTTTGTCTGACAGGATGATTCTCTGAACAAAACCGAGCGGTAAACAGAAAAACAAACGACACATTGATGAGGGTAAGGGATGCAGGGAGTGCAGGCCTCTGAGCCAGCTGCTGCTCGTTCCAGGACTGGATCCCAGCCACGAGAGACACAGCCCCACACAAAAGACAGCCTGTTTTTGCTTTCTAGATGACTGTTTTCAGATGACAAATGAGACATGTGTGCAGAGAGACTAGAGGTACGTGCTCATCGCCCAGGATTTCAGAGCGACGGCTTCTCGGATTCAACGCGTTCTTTTCCAGGACACCCTCTCTAGTCACTGGATCCACAAAGCAAACAGAAACCTAAGCCTCGCTGGCCTCTCCTCGGGCTCTCCAGTAAACCTGTGCTCAACAAACGTCTGCTCGACAGCTGCAGATTCCCCCACTCCAGAAAACAGCGGAGCGCCAACCTCCTAAACACAAGTATGTGGATGAGAGTCGGTTCCAGGCGTCTGCAAACAGCAGCAGAAAGCGGGAGGGCCTGTAAAAGTTCCCCGTCTGATCACGTAAACAGCCGGACAAAGAATCCAAATATATACATTCACTTGAACTAAGGAGTCGAAACAAATCCGCTGCAACAAACCATCTCATTTAACTGTGACACAACAACAACAAGCATAAGATTACACTTTGGCAATTAATTAACGTTAAGAAGAAAAGATATGAAAGCATTCCTGCCCCAGCACGCCTTTTGCGGTGTTTTTGAGGGACCTGAACGGGTTTCCAGTCAAACCTGTTGTAGGACAACTGAACAAAGCTGATGGGGGGGAGGGTTAACAGGATCACAGCTTCTATCTGTGCAGCTTGACTTACTTACAAGGCTATATTGTGATGAAAAAACCCCACACACCTGCATTTAGTATTATACATTAGTCATATGAGCTGCTTTTTTTTCCTAATCAGGTTTTCTTCTGATTTTGATTGACAGGATCCCATTAGGTTGATGACAAGAGGCTGAGTCAAAGGCAGAGCACCTGGGTCCATGTGGGTGTCTTCGCTGTTTTCTGATGGAGACAGACTGCGCCGCTTCACGCACAGCTGCAGATGGCAGGAAAAAACTCCCGCAGAGCAGCGGTAAGAACGAGAAACGCAACCAGAAAGCACATAACCACTACGACCTTCACTGAAACCATCAGATCACGCGTAGAAAGAAAAAAGTGGAACTTTTTTTTACTCTTAAACTTTATATTTTTACCTTTTTATTGTATTTTTTAAAACTAAAATTTCAACAGAGCTACGTCTTTTTTATTTCTTAATGCCTTGTTGAGTTCTCTGGCCAACGAAGGATCTTATTTCCTCAAGCTGTGCTCTCGTTTTTGTTCATCAGCACACTGGCTGACCTCCAGGTGACCCCATTTAGCTCTACCGATTTAGGTTTCCATCCACCTGCACGGGAAACTTCGCTGTCTGGCTCATCCGGAGTCTTTTGTTTGCCATCAAGCCCACAACGAGTCATTAACAGCTATCCAGACGCCCTGCCAGGCAACTCTGCAAGCGTTTGGGAAAGATTCCACATGTCCAGACTGCAGATTGAGCCTTAGAAAAGTGGAGGGGGGGGGGGGGGGGTTGCTGTGGAATCAGGTAGTTGCAAAGTCATTCTTAGTATGCATGCTGTGCGGTACCAGAAATCCTTGGAGGATGTTTCCCCCCTGCAGTCAAAGCAGCCCAGGAATTCTTATTCCTGCTAAGGTCAAATTAAAACTTAATAACAGCCTTCATCTGTGTGAAAAACTCGCAAGTCTGCACCACAGTCTTAAAAATGAAAAATCCTGAATTCACAGAAGTGGCACAGGCTTGCCACATACCAAAGGGCATCACCTCAGAGGTGGAGGAATCCAGCCACTTTGTTCACCATGCCCCACGCTGCGTTGCTGCAGGGAGCGATCCGAGGTGTTACACACGCAGACGTGGTGCACCTGTAATTAGCACGGCTGTCAGACTGCATGGTGGCAAATTACAGTATTCAGCAGGGATTATGGTCTTCAAATCACCCAAAGTGATGCTCAGCATGCAGCCTCACAGACAACAGCTCGTACAAGAATATGGACATAATTCAGCTTGTTAGCCAGTTTAAAGAAAGGGAGGGAAAGCGAATTAAAGGCGCCGTCCTTGGTCCTGGTACCCTGAAATCGTGACTAACGAGAGGACGCAAAACGCTCCATGGTAGAAGGAGGCGTTTGTCAAACGTGCTCTCTGCCTTCTGTGAGCTGAAGTCTCTCTGGTGAAGACCAAACGGCGGCCAAAACATGTTGGAATCAGTTTGAATGTTTTTTGGGCTTTTTGCTAAAGAGCACCTTGGAGCTCCCCCCCCCCCCCTAAAAAAAGGGGGGGGGGGGAGCTCCACTTTACATGCAGCCGTCCAAAATGATGCTACAGAATTTACTGAGAGGCCATTAAGCTCAGCCCTGTTTTTCTGTCTTCAGAGAGAATTCCTCGGCCCAGAAGAAATAAACCGTCCTCGCTGCTTTATGGCGCTGTTTGTGTTGTCAGACGGCCAGAAGATCTCCCTCCTGTGAGCCCTCAGATCAGATCAACAAGTCAAAAAAACTGAGGAACACGGAGCACGTCAAGTTAAGAGTTTTGACCTTTTTGCGGCGGAACAGTTCAGCGACGGGTGGAGGAGGCCACGCACTTTAAAAACCGGACTGCTCCTTTCTTTGTGATCGTTGGTGGTAGTTCCCTCCCAACTCTCGGTGAGTTGGGAACATAAAGCTCCATTCATGGTGGGCAGAGCAGAGGTGGAAGATGCATTTCAGGTCCTTGCTAGGGTGGGCTAACTTTTCCCCAAACAGACTCCCAATATCCTGGAAGTCTTTCTTATTAAAGAGATGTTTGTAAAGACATATTAATAATATAGTGTAAGCCAGCAGACTTGCTCATTACTTCACTAAAAAAAAAAAAAACTAAAGCGTGAAGAAAATTTGTAGTTTAAAAAAAAAAGAAAAGGAAATGAGCAAAACAACCACGACATGAAAAGTTCTCGCAGGTTAATGTTACTGGAGCAGATCGGTGGTGGGCCGACTTCCATCAGACTGAAGCTGAAACAAAATCATCTTAAAGTGGAGCAGGAGTTGGGGAGTTCGTCCTGCAATAGGTGGGTTTCCGGTTCAATCTTCCGCTTTGACCGTCTCAGTCGCTGTGTCCCGTATTGCCTTCTGGCCGGTGGTGCCGTTGTATGTCAGCCTCGCCTCTGTCAGTCTGCCCCAGGGCAGCTGTGGCTACGGACACAGCTCACCAACGTCAGGGTGTGAATAGGTGACTGACTGTAGTGTGAAGCGCTTTGGGGTCTTTGGACTTGATAAAGCGCTACACAAGTACAAGTTTACCGTTTAAAGCTGTAATTAGTCACTAAGAAGGGATTTTCTAGTTTAGCGTCTTGTAATGCTGATGTTTCTAGAGATGCGCATTGATTAGGGATGCATGATACGAGGAAATGTATGTAATGATATAGCTAGCAAATACTAGGATCATTGCAATCATAAACCCCAGATAACGAGAGCTCTGTTTAGCCATTTAAAACCAAAAACATTTATCCTTTCCATCTCAGACACAAGGTTTTGCAATGAAAAGGTTGCCTCTATCTGATTTGGGGTGTTTTGGCAATGAAACAGCTGAGCTGTAGTTTATCAACTTTACCACCTCTTTTATCTTCTCAAACCTTTTATGTTGCATCAAACAAAAAATGTCACTAGTAGTGACACCCAGAGCCTGCATGCAGGCGCTTATATAACTAGCTAACACTTATTGCACTCCAGGCCACCCATGATACTGCGATGATGATAAATTTGCTATATTGTGCAGCCCTAGCATTGATCAAACTGCAGTTCCTGCAACTCTGAAGTTGTTGCTGTTAAATTTCACAGCTTCAGCATAACGCTTGAGAACCAACAGCATCTGATTACGTCGAGCCTGCCTGAACATCTCAAGATCATGTTTCGTTTGCCTTTAAATGAATCTGCATCATTGCTGTCTGCCTCTGTCTGCATGTGAGGATTAATCACACTGGGTGAGACATGCAAGCAGCAGCAACGCTCAGTACATCAGAACTTTTGTCATTGTTTAGAAAGAAGAGGGAGATAAAATAGCCACTTGTGCTTAGAGATTTATGACGATTGTACCATTTACGTTTCTATGGCTCTGATATCCACCACATGTGATAGTTACAAAACATCTTGATGATAAAGTAACCGCTGGAGAAATTAGTGAAATGTAACCCCTTAGTCAGGTAAACTTAATTGCCCTATAACAATATTTTTGAGAGATTAGCTGAACTGAATTATGTCATGCTGGTCATTTTTGATATTTTCAAGTTACTGATGTTAGTACCACTGACAGCCATCTTTTAGCTGTAAACCTGGAAAATCTCCTGACACATGTGCCTCCAATCTCATTTAGCTTAAATGTGGAAACAATTATGGCGTAGAATGATTTTAGGACTACAGAACTACAACTGCTGACAAAACCAACCAACCAAAGTCCCGACACCAAAAAGTAACATCTTGATCTGGACATATTTTGGACATGCAAACCAGTGATGGGTACATTAACGATCCAGTTTGTTGGTGGCCGGCAGATCTGGATCAGAAGCAGAAGACACAGGGGCTTGCATTGGTGATGGGTTATCAGGCAGTGCCAGAGCATCAGACACAAGCAGACCAGATCAACCCATCTTAACAGTGTTGAACTAAAAGGCAAATATTCTAAAACATCAGGAATAAATTACACAATTCCAGCCAGATGCGGAAGTAAAACTGCTGATATCTGCCACTGAGGTAGAGATGGGAAATCTCCCTCAAACTCAGAAGCTTGGTTCAAAGGTCACTGTAACCGTTGCTGCGAATGATCTGCGACCATCAAGAGAAGTTAGGAGTTGGAGAGTTTTTGCCGTGGAGCGTTCTTTGGTTATGACTTCCTACTGCAAATATATTTCACTGAAACTGACACCAAGCTGAAGTTAAAAATAATGTTAGCGGTCGATACAAAACAGATGTTTGAGAGAAACACAAAAAGGTCAGTAAAGCTCTTGAACGTGCATCAGCGCAGCTATAAACCTCCAGACCAGTATATGCTAACGCTAGCTGTTGTCAGCTTGAAGAACAGCCCTCTTTTAGCTGCACTACGCACCGCTCCGCTGCGTGAATGCATCCAGAAAAGCTGCGACACCACCAACAAAACAAAGTTATCGGCCTGCATCACTCCACCTACTGCTGTGGAGTCTTATGGCAAAGTTGGATGCGTCAAACGACAGCAGTGAGAGAATGTCACACGGGTCTAAATATGAATAACTGCAGAGAAATGTCAGAATGTTAAGAAGGATTTAGGTTCACTTACAGATCTTGAACTTATTAACTTGTGAATAAGGTTAATTGTTAATTGGGACCATTTATTTTTACCCAAAGCTGATGTTTTTGATTTAGCAATAAAAGCATCAGAAACTAGACAGTCAACCAGGGCTAATTGTTTGCAAGGAAAAAAAAAAAAAAAAACAGATTGCAAAAATCCCATTTCCACGATGATTTGATGCTCATGCATGGATCATGAACAGCATTCATCATGGTTGGAGTGATTTTCATTCATCTGTTAAGGAACGGCATGACAAGAGCTAATGTTTCACTTTTCACGCCATCCTCCACAATGTTTTAGGAGGAGTGGTCTCATTACTTGTCTGTGTGGATAAGAAATTGCATCAAAATGAGTGTGTGAGTGATTTATTTTGCAAGAAGATGGTAGGGAACGTGAGTTGAGCGATGTGCTACTGAGCAGTTATCAGATCATCTGACCGTCACAGAAGATGCATTATAGATGCGCTGGGCAGCAATACCTCCATTGAAGAGAGCTTGATTGCAGACAAATGTTCAATTAATGTTGCAGGATGTGGGAGATGCAGATGTTAGTGGCCAGGTTCTGGAAACATGGGCACCAGGTGACACCACGTCTCATCACTCCACACCGCGTCGTAAAGCGTACGCCTCAAATGCAGGGCAGGTTCTGGTGCAACCAACCCTGATGTCAGACCATTACATTGTGCCATCTGCGTGTTAGGCTGGGCGACATGTTTACAACGCGTCACCGTCGTCGTGGAACTGAACTGAAAAAGTGGTTTAGTGCCATCATGTTAAAGTTATAATGGATGGGTGGTGTTACACTTGCTTTCAATGAGCATCAATTAAGGAACCAAACTACCCAGGAAGAAGTAGCTGGTAGACGTTAATCTCTAATTTAGCAAAACTATGACTAAGAGGATAAAGGGTTTCATTGTGACATCGGTCATAAACAGTTTGATCACTAACTCTCTGATACTGTATGTAGTCCTCCCTTGTTTTTGCAGATTCGACATGAGAAATACTGACTTTGACAGACATGAATTGGGCAAATGGTCCCCATTACAGTTAAGCGATGTCTCTACACGATAAAAAAAACAAAGAAAAACTGGGGTGGATCAAACACTGTGAGGAGCCTGTGATTAAAATTAGAGGGTAATTATTTCAACGAGACCAGAAGCGACACGGTTATTCTGAAAGGTAACGATTTAACTTTTGTTAAATCAGAAAATAAACCTTTTGAAAATAAACCTTTTGTTCGAAGCACACAAGCGCTTCGAACAAAAATCCTCCATCTTTACTAAGAAGAAAATAATTATGAAAAACCCAGGTTTGAGCTCTATAGATGGATAGCTGATAGATAGAGAAGTCTTTTCTGGTTAAACACCCCTCCTCCTCCTCCTCCTCTTCACCCCCACCCCGTCAGAGGCCTCGTTAAACTGGCACAGATTCTTCCCAGCTCCAAAACAAAAATCGCAGCCCAAGTGTTTCCACTCTGCTACCCCATCATGCCCTCGCAGTAGCACAGCCTGCAGAGGGGGTAAGCACAGGAAGTGAAAGCTTTAGCCATATGTCTGCTGTTACATGGGACAGAGAGGAGTCACCACCGCTACGGACCGACTCCTCCTGAGTTTTCAGCGTGAGTCAGCTCTCAGGATGAAAATTTTATTCCCATTCATCGATACCAGAGGACGCTTTAGGCCCAATTAAACTGTAGTGGTCATATATTAGTCAGCCAGAGGGATACCGGGCTACATTCTTGTTCTGCTCCTCACGGACAGACCGCTCTTTGTTTGTGAGGCATTAGCCGAGCGGATGCGAGTGAGGCATTCTGCTGCAGAAGCCAGTAAGCCTCCGTCTTCCTGCTTGGTCTCAGAGGTGTTGAAAACTTCCCAAAGCACATTCCACTCGCAGACAGACACAAGGAATAACAGTTCGGCAAAGACTGAGGAATTCAGAGAGCAGCTCTTTGGGAAGAAAGTCATTTCTTCTGGTGGCCTCTTTATGCACACATCCAAACAAAGAAGAAGTGTTCAGGATTATTTCTTTTGCCTCAAAATCACTACCCCAATGTTCTGATCCAGAAGGTTTTTTTTGGTAAAATAAATTTGGAATATGGGGAAATCCACAGAAGGCTCCACCCGAAACAAAATAGGCCACTTTGGCAAAAATAGGATAAAAAAAAAAAAGTTGGTTGGCCTTGCAGACAGCATGAAGGGTTTTCTGGCAGGTCACCATCGTCTCCTAAACACTAAGAAGGGCATTCTTAGGGGACACTTGGCTCAAGTTGATTTTTTTTCCTGGTCTATTATTGGACAAACGTGGAAAACTCACAGCTGATGCTCATAGAAAAGAAACAAAAAAGAAGAATTGAGGAAAGTCTGAGTGTTTGCGTCTGAGCCTAAAGCACTGCATGCAGGGGACAAGACATCGGAAATCTGAAGACTGAATCTGAAGAAAAACATGGAAAGAATGAGGTTTATAAATCTGAAACCTTCTTTAGGAAAGAGGGAGATGGACAAGGCCTAAAAGTAAAAAAAAAAAAAAAAAAAAAAAAAAAAAAAAAAGCGAACACTTTCTAAATTATGGCTTTGACATTTGATGAGTGGATTAGGCTCGTTTCCCTTCTACAGGCGGCTTTGACTTTTAAAGCCATTTGCTGGGCAATTACAATAAAAGCCCGACAAACGCTTGGCAATCAAAGAGGAAGGAAAACAAACTTTGAAGCTTTATATAAAGAAATGTGAGATAACGACAATTTATCAGATAGTTTTGAGGTGAAGCTCCCTTTTAGCCGCGTCGGACATAAAAACAAGAGAAGCTCCAAACATAAGAGGATCAAAAATCCAGCTGCCAGACACAGACGTCGCTCCGAACCTCTGAGCTGGAGATGAAAACTTTCAAAAAGGGTTCACACCCAAATTTCTACTATCTGAACCACACAGGGCTAGCATATACACGGGATACACCGGAAAATATGTTTTAAAGGAAACTGTTGCTGAAAGATAGTAAATTTTATCCCCCAACTGCCATGAAGCATCAAAGTTTTGGAAAGCAGCGTTTCACTACTGATCCAGAAAATAAACCGAAGGACGAAGGCACCTGTGTGAAAGCTTTGATGAGCGAGGGCAGGGGGCCGCCATGCCGGTGCTGGAGCTGAGCAATCAATGAGCCGCTACAGGCAGCTGATGGCTTACGGCAAGCATATCTGGAGAAAGAGCGACCCGGCTCCTGTTCTGGTAGCTGACGACAGCCCTACTTGGTTTCCTTCATTAAAGTACTCCATGTTTAGTTTATTGCTCAGCATGTTAAAGGAAAAGTAAATCATGGGGAAATTTGTTTTTGCGTTATTTAAAATCAATGTTTGCGGCCCATGGCTGCACTCAGCTTCAGAACTTTGGCTCACTTGGCAAACGTTGTATGATGAAAATAAGAGTCATACACTGTATAGCTAAATTATTCCCAAGCCATCTGCTCTGCTAAAATCATGTAATTTAAGACATTAAATGTGCCGTTTGTCTCTAAACTCACTGCCAGCGGTGAATCCCTGACTGATAAGTTAAAGCATTTTAGAAATCATCTTCCTACTCCATGGTGAAATGAGTAAAATGTCTGCTGATAGTACATGTTATTGTGTTTTTCTGTTTTCGTTACTCTTATTTTCCAATCGAATAAGCTGATAAAATATGATCACACCTGTATCACAGAGGCAACCGATATAAAGTCTGTTTTTACTGCATTATTCAGACATCACAGCAACAGGAACGTCGCCACAACTAACTAACAACACAGCTGCATTCGGTGTTAAATATAGTTTGATTCAATCCATCTCAGCATAAGTAAGAATTATTTTATATGAACGTCGCATTTAGAAAAAACAAAACTATGAAATATGAACACATACATCAGTACTATAAAAAAAAGAAGAAGAATTTACAGGACCAATTGAACCCATTTAATTTGAACCCAATTTCCAGCATCCTCTCAGTAAGGAAATCTGCAACACCGAAGACATGAAGTGAGAACCCCAAAGACCCACATTTAGCGGTTTTGGGAAGGTAGAGGAGGTTCCCTCAGCAATGGGAGCCTGCAGAGAAAAACATCCACCCACACAGAGGGATTCTTGATTAATGCCATGCCAGCTCATCTCCGCAGAGCAAAGTGCTGCTGGACTGACAAGGAGATAACAGCAGCTGGTATGGCAACGTCTCCTTAGAGGAGCTGCAACACTTAGAGGTCCACTGTGGTGGACATGGAGAGCTGGTGGAAAGCTGTGCACACTTGCTTCAGACACAGCTGTATCAATAAGTACAACTAATATATCAAAGCTTCGTTTTAAACCTCATACAGTTCACTTAAAACTTCATGTGAATTGCCTTTTTTACCAGAACAGTTGATTGTAGCTAACAGGCAGTTATATAATTATATTAATGATAATAATAATAATACCTGTGAAAAGTTTGGTGATTGCTTTGTTCTGCCTACGCGCAGAGCAGATAAGCAGCAGCCAAGGAGGGAGGAACTCGTGGTGACTGGCGAGGAGCTCTGCGATTGTCCTGGGAGACCCCGGCGAAGACCTCTGCTCCCCCTCGCCGAGCTGGGAGCCTTCGTCTATAGAGTCCACGAGCAGGAAGAGGGACTGCGGAGGCGGCTTCACGCTCAGCAGAGGCAAAAGGACACACCTGATGGAAGAACAGGGAGAAGGGGCAAAAGCTAAATGTTAACAACGTTCATGTTTTGGCTTGGGTTTGTTTTTATGTTCACTTGCAATGACCAGGTTGTGACCACCTTGCAGAAGTCCACTTTTAAAATTATTCTTTGGCTTTAACCACTAGCGAGACTTAGTTTTCATTTCAAATTGGTTTTATTGTTTCTTTTAAGCCTTTTCATGCATTATCTTTTTATTTTTGTTTTTTTATTTTTAATGGATGTGTTTTAGCTTGTAGCAATGTACATCACTATGTTTCAGCTACTGGCTGTTTTTTTAAACGCTTTATAAATTAAGATGGTCTGGTAAGTGTTCCTACCCCTGGGACATTTTCACAGTTTGTCGCATTACAACGACCAACATCAATGCGTTTTCTTGGTATTTTATGTTAGAGACCAACACAAAGTTGAGCATAATTCTGAAAAAAACTTTCACAAACAAATTTACTGCAAGTTTTTTGGGATTAACCTCCAGTCTCACTTTTTCTTCTCTGCAAAATAACTTAAGCACAGGCCAACTGGCTGGAGAACATCTGTGAACATCGACGTTCTTGGGTCTTGCCACAACTTCTCGTTTGGGTCTAGGTGGGGACTTTGACTGGGCCATTCGAAAACATGAAAAAACTTGGGTCTTTTAAGCCGGGCGTACACTGTACGAGTTTTTGCCCAATTCGGGCCGATTCTTCAGTCATGCGGGCATTTTTTGAATCGGGCCGAATTTCAGCTTGATCGTAGAGGGGGGGAGGAGGGGGACTGGCTTCTCACGACTACCTCCCGATCAAGAATCGGACGGTCGGTGAAAATCAAACATGTTTGAAATTCAGTCGGCTGTCGTGAGGTTTTCGTGAGCGCATCCTGCTGTTCAAGCAGAGCTACGAGGGGGCGCCCTCCCCTCCTCTCCGTCCCCGCCAGCGGAGGGAGGGGAGCGGGCGTCCCTGAAGCGACCTCCGCCCGGCCCGCTCGCGGGGGCGTTGGGGAGGGCGGCAACGCGCTGGCCGCCTGTTTCGGCACTCCTCCGCGGTCCGCCGCCTGTCTCGGCACTCCTCCGCGGTCCGCCGCCTGTTTCGGCACTCCTCCGCGGTCCGCCGCCTGTTTCGGCACTCCTCCGCGGTCCGCCGCCTGTTTCGGCACTCCTCCGCGGTCCGCCGCCTGTTTCGGCACTCCTCCGCCTGTTTCGGCACTCCTCCGCGGTCCGCCGCCTGTTTCGGCACTCCTCCACTCGCGGGGGGGGGTGGTGTGCGGGCCGGGCGACCTGCCGTGCCGAGCGGCCGCCGATGCGTCTCGTCCCTCCTCTCTCCCCTCCGTTCCCCCGACGCCCGGTGCCTCCTGCGGGCCTCGCCAGAGCTGGGCTCGAACCCGTGCTCTGGGTCCCTGTCACCTACCGTCGCTCGCCTGCCTCTGCCACCATAGCGAGCGGTCCTAGAGGGGGCACGACGTACAGTGTGAGCAGTCCGGTCGCGTCCAAGCGCCGCGCCGCACAGATCGTGAGCGGTGAACTTTTTAAACCCCGCGGTTCCGTCGCACAGTTTGAGATGTATATAAGTACCACGACTGAAAAACTCGTACAGTGTACGCCCGGCTTTATAGACTAGTTCACGCGTGACGTAACGCGTGACGTCCGCGCTACTTCCGGGTCCCGCTGGTAGGCAAAAACAGAGCTGCTCTCGTCTACAACATGACAAAACGGGTGATTTAGAGCGTACTTTTAGTTCGTTTATTTTTGTAATCTAAGCAATGCCTACGACTTGTTGTGCTCCCGGTTGCACACAGAGGCATTCCAAATCGTTGGATGTACGTTTCTGTCGTTTACCGAAGGAGGAAGGACGCAGAAAGAATTGGATATTTTCAATGAAAAGAGCGCAGGCAGATGGACTGGGGGAGCGATCATACTACGACAGAATTTGCAGTCTACACTTCATCTCCGGTAAATACAACTTTATTCTGCTCTAGTCATTGTTCTGCTGAAATAGCGGCGGAGGGGAGGTGATGATCGCTACACGGGCCGCAGAAGCGGCTGCTACAGCAGCAGCAGCAGCCATTGTCTGAAGCAGCAGCAGCAGCAGCGGCTTCTCCGGCCCGAGTAGTGTTTACGCAGCAGCGGCTACAGCTTACTTACTGCTGCTTACTTACTGCAGTAAGTAAGTAAGCAGCAGTAAGTAAGCTGCTGCTAGCAGCTTACTTACTGCTGCTTACTTACTGCAGTAAGTAAGTAAGCTGCTAGCAGCAGCTTACTTACTGCTGCTTACTTACTGCTGCTAGCAGTAAGTAAGCTGCTGCTAGCAGCAGTAGCAGCAGCAGTAGCAGCAGTAAGCTGCTGCTGCTAGTACTTCTGTGTTTACGCTGCAATGTCGCCGACACCGCCACCCATTTTAACAAGACAAAAACACCTAAATAATCCGTAGTGAAAAATTTTTTTTTTAACCTACCGGGCCTCTGCTGAGACGCGGTCTGTGTCCGACGCCGCTTTGTGCTGTTGCACAAACATGTCTGAACATCCATCCATCCATTTTCTGACCTCTTAATCCCTCATGGCGTCGCGGGCGTTGCTGGAGCCTTTTTCCTGATATAAAATAATTGTAGCCGTCCAGTGGTTTCAGGGGCTTTCGTGCTCTCTTGTCCGTACTGGCCTGCGTGTTTATAAAGCAGCTGTGTCGCGGTACGAAACCCCTGGCCAGCATTTCACAGACTCGCTCCGTCCCTTCAGGCTTTTGCTGTGTGGATCTGGCAATCTGATACCATCAACCATCAACTTACTCTTAAAACGATCTTGTAGTACGTTATCTAAAGAAGAAAAATACGTGGAGAACTCGTCAGTTTCTCTGTTTGCGTTGCCATTGTGTTCGTCTTTTGCCTACCGGTCCGGCGCGCATGCGCGAAAAACCCGCATCAAAACAATAACAATGAACTGGTCTATTGTACCTCTAGCATTGTGTCCAGCTGGAAAGTGAAACTTCACCCTAGTCCAAAGTCTTTTTGCAGCCTCTAACGGGTATTCAACAATGACCTTGTACTTGCCTCAACTTTGACCTGTTATCCCCGCCTAAGAACGTGAAGCTGCCACCGCTGGATTATTGGTTCAGAGTTACGTTTCCTCTACGTTCAGCATCTTGAATTCAGGGCCAAAAACGTTCAACATTGGTCTCATCTCGGCAGAGCACCTTCTTCGCCATGTTTGCAGTGTCCCCTGCATTGTTTTTGGTACAAAAACAGGATTTAACTCAACAATCTTGCCTCTTTTTTGGCCAAATCTATGTAGTGCACGGCCCATACCGGCGGTCTCATGTGTGTTTCTACTACCTGAGCAGTGGATTTCTGCAGCTCATCTAGAGTTAATAAGGACCTCTTTGCTGCTTCTCTCATTAATGCCTAGCCTGTTAGTTTTGCAGGTTTTAACCCATTTCTGCTTTAAACTTCACAATTTTCTCCTGAAATTGTCTGCTGTGTTAATGATGCCACTTGTTCACTAATGTCCTCCAAACCAACCACCGAGGCCTTCACAGAACAGTAGAAAGGGCACGGCAATACGGCTTAAAAAAAATAAATAAAAATCTCTGGTTTTGTTATACCAAATCTGATCAGATTTTTTCACATATTTTTTTTTTTTCCTTTACAAAAACAAATTAAAGAAATGATTTTAGAAAACTTTTAAAAGCTTTTATGTCAATGATTTCATCTGAGGGTTGACTATATACATGCTGTAAAACAACTGCTGTTAGAAACAATGAAAATATAATAAAATGTTTTCTGCTAGGGGTATTACACAATGAGCTAAGAACAGGCTGTAAACTAACTTATAAAGATTAAGTAAATGAGTATATTAAAGTGCCTCATATTATGGTAAAAAAATTGTTTCCTCTTTACAAGATTTTGACAATATATTTTCTTAAATATATATTCAGCATTGCATGTTATTCTCTACATGGACACCCAATGAGTGCATAGGCAAAATAAAATCCAGATTTTCCAAAAATTCAACCATAAACAATTAGAAATTCAAATGAATCGATTAGATTGATTTGTCCCCCGGCCCTAGGTTCTAGGGGTATAAGTAAGATGGCACAACAATGACACGGTCACAATAGACAAGGGATTTTCCCAAAGCACAACAGTCCTGGTCCATATGGATCAAAAGGGGAAAATAAATTAAGTAAATGAATCTATTTCCAACCTAAACAGGGTCCATTAACTGGGCCACTGCGAATAATCTGAGCTCAAATGTAAACTTTACAATCAGACACAATCTCTGGGATTCCATAGGCCGTGACCGAGAGCTACACAACATGAAAACAGTTTTATGCATCAAAGCTTAAATGTTTAATGCAGCATTTTAATAGAGACGCCAGACGATCTGGACCCATTTTGAAAAATGGCAATGTGATGTAAAGCATTCTGTATCATCTCCACATCAATACCAATCTGAGCGCAACTAAACGCTGCATTATGCTGTTATCAGCAGAAACGTGTGCACCAGACATGCAATCTGCCCGCTTCAGAGCCAGCATGCAGGATCACACAGAAATGCTCAGTGGAGCGAGATGCCAACACATTCTGTGTCGGTTTTTTTCCTTCTGTGCAGCCATGTTTGTGTGGGCAAGACCTCTGTTCCACTGCGACGACACAAGATATCCTTTGGGAAGGTGTCATTTTCCGACACTCATAAAATTACTTCCAGCTCGACTGGCTGTGATGAAGGATCTGAAGATTTCCTTTAAGGGACATTTGAGTCTGCCTGGGGGTTAATTGGACGTTTAAGGAGAGCCTGAACAAATGAATTTATCGACGTAAACACTTGACTCAGGAGCCGACGCAGCTGTGGGGCATTTGAGGTTCTTCACAAGTGGCTGTCATAGAGATAAAAATCTGTCACCTTCCTGACGATAGGACACTCTTCTTAACCACCGCTCTCCTCTAATGGAAGTGATGCTGCTTGTAAGCTTTCACATAAAATGCTCATTTACTGACGTATCGAGACTTATTTGGCCCACTCAGACAGCCGTCACTGTGGCTGCAAAGGAAGATCCTGTTAAACAAGCCCTTAGAGCTTATTACAATACTGCTTTATTTCACCTGATAAGTGATTCAGTTAAAAGCAACCGTCCAATGTGTAACTGCATGAATTAATTACATCGTAGGGTATACAAACAAAATGTGAAAATAAAAAGATTTGTGGTTTATTTTACAAAAACTGTAACTAGGGCTGAACGATATAGGAAAAAAAGCAAATCGATAAAATAGAAATCATATTGATCGATATTGATAATTATCAACAAATTCAAAACATGTTTTAAGTGCAGCCCTGGCCATTTTATGCTGTTGCTTAGCGACTAATTTTTAGATGCAGAACACACAAACACTGAATTCAAACTCGACCCTTTATTCAACCAACCTTTTACCAAAACTACAAGTTTTTAAAAATGAATAAGAACGCGTGCTCTCTGAACTCTTTGAAGGTGGCGGAGCTTGGTGACGGAGCGTTCCTGGGTCTGTGTTGTGATTCTTTGGGAGGATGTAATGATGTAATAACCTACATGATGGGCTAAAATGCAAAAGGAAACAAAACTGTTCTATTGAACTTTTTATTGACTTTTTTTCCTATCATCGATATAAGTCTATCGATCGATATATATTGTTATTGAATTATCGTCCAGCCCCAACTGTAATATATTGTAGTATAGAGAGATTTGTTGACATCCACAGAGACTCAATCATTGCATTATAGTTATACGCCATACTGATCATAGTCCAGAGAAAGAAAATGCACATGCTGTTTCAGAAGCTCAGAAAGAATATTTTTGATATCAGGGTTTCCCCCAGGAAATGGGGCTCCAATGAGGGGTGCAGCGTGGACGTGCGCGCCGAGCCAATAACAGATAGCCAGTTAGCTTACTTAGACTGGGAGGTTTTCTCCCAGATGGGAATTGACCGATTTTTATCAAGGCATTTAAAAAGAACAAACTATGCTTAGCCTGGCCTTCACCTATCTATGCGAAAAGTAAAGGCTATAAGACCATCTGCACAATATGTCGAATCACAACGGTCATCTGCTTTCTAGTCTTTGCAAAAATCGCAAAGCATGGTGTTACGCCCACTTTTGGCTGGAAGACGGGGGTAACATAATAAATGAGTCTTATAGATGGAAATGAAATTAAAGGTTTATTTACTAGGTTTCTTTGAACAAAAAAGACAACGTCCAACACGTTTACCCAAATTAACACAAACAGGATTTAAATAAACCAGTTTCTAAACAAAACAAACCCAATAGGAAAACACAAACAGGGAGTGGCACTCTGCTCAACTCCTTTAGGTATAAATCCTACAAACAAAATATCTAAGTTGGGTCTTAACTATGGTCCAATCAGGAGCCAATCATGCGGATGCGGGGCCAATGTCCATGACCAACGCATGCTGCCACAGCCAGTTATGCAAGAGTGTGGAGTCCAGTCTACAACCTAAAATCATTATTTGTCACCTGGGATGGAGGCAACATTCCCTAAAAACAAGCTGTCATCTCCATCAACAATGTCTTAGTCACGTTTTTCTCCTTTCAAACCTAGAGGTACGGTCCAGAACTACTTCGGGCCAGAGTGTAGCCTGTGTTTACTTCCTGTTTCCTGAGCCAATCATATGATAGTTCCCAAGGTTCCCAACACAGAGCGCAGCTTTTGGTATTTTATCTTGGCAAAAGAGCAGCAGCCTGCAGACATGGAGGCCAGTGAGAGATGCAGACCAGAAATAAAACAGAATACAAAAGCACAGACCTGTCCTGTGGAAGTAAAAATTCACAACAGCAACACACCATTTAAAAAAGGCATATTAGATAGTTGTGATAGGCAAGCTCTTGTACCGATTTGAGCCACAAGGTGTCAGTGCTACTTATAGCTCCTTTAAGATTTATCATTTACACTTTATTTGATACAAAATTAATTTTTAGAATGATTTTAGGGGAGAACTTGGGAGTGTAAAGCTGAACAGGCTGCTTGGTTTATCAATATATGGCTTAATTGTTAAAGCACTCCGATGTCATTTAGCACCGTTATGTCCGTTCTCACTGCGCTACAATCAGCCTTCAGCTGAGCTGGCGATTGAGCTCCTCAGCTCGGGAGAGTTAGACTGCCTCCAGAGCAACAAATATTTAGCTTCAATGTTTCATTTATCGCTGAGGTTACTGTTTGAGATCAATGTGAAGCTACATAATGGGATAGTTTTTTATAAACCGATGATATTTGTCTAACTGCAGCGATTGGAGAGTACATTAACAAATGAATAATTCACTTTTCTTTAATGTTGAGGCTAGGATTGGGAGCCTGAATGCAAACATGTTGCTATGGTCTACTTTTTATGCTAGTTTAGCTCATCATAAACATTGAACAATGTACTTATGTATATACTTGATAGAAATGATATTACAAAATAAATTAAGCCAGTTAAATTATTTATTAAAAAAAATATGATATTTATGACAACAGATAGTGGCAACAAAAGGCAATAAAGGGACATTCAAAGGTGTGTAGACAAGGACAAGCGAGTCAAAATATTTTTTACATGCTGCTGATGATGGAGGTGATACAAAAAAAGTTAGATAGATTAGTCGACTATCTTAAAAAATTGTTAGTTGCAGCCCTAGTTTAAGCTCTCTTTCCTCCTCTAAACTTGGAAACTGCTTCAGAGCTCATCTGCGTTTCTTTCCCAGATGAAGCCACTAAAGGAGCCATTAAAACTTTTGATGTTTATGCCACATGGAAAGTACTCCTGGATCAGTGCTTCTGTGCTCTTTTTGTGTGTCTGCTCTCTCTTCTCAAATCCCTAGCGGATCGTGGCAGGTAGCCGTTCCCACAGAGCCTGGTTCTGCTGGAGGTTTTCCTCTCCACTATCACTACATGCATGCTCGGTATGAGGGATTGCTGCAAAATCATTGACACAATGCCAGTGACTGTCTACTGAGGCTCCATGCTCATCCAGGAGGATTGAATGCTGCAAGTCAAAGACTCCATGCAATCTGCTGGGTTCCCTGAGATAGGAAACTTTTTAACCACTGTATGACTCGACAGAATTGACTTTGTAAAGTGCCTTGAGAAGGACGTGTTGCGAATTGGTGCTATATAAATAAACTGAATTAAACTGTCTTTGGCTGTGATTGTTGTAGAAGTTGCTGCCACAAAGTATTAAATCAAGGGTGCCATCTGTTCTGTTTATGAAACTTTTTTATGTTCTTAACTGTGAAAGGGTATTAACTAATGTCTGTATCTGTACATCCTAATCAAAGTCCATAATCATAGTACCAGGGGCATTATTATTTTAATCCAGAATAAAAAGACGTTTTTTATAAAGAGTTTATAACAGAACTGTAATTAATGGCACTTTAGGTTGAATATATTAAGCAAAATGCCACATAATTCTAAACATGTCCAATAGCATTCAATGTATGAAACAAAATTCCAGTTTTGGACCAAGATGGTATCGCCACTAATTTTGCAACAAAAACAAATGAAATTCCCAAAAATATAATGAGAAATGCTGCAAAAGTTTAAGCTCATTAAAACACTTATTTGTGGCTTTTCTGGATGTCCCATGAATCATCAGTAAGAACTGAGATAAAATGATCAGTTTTAAAACTTAAATCTCCTGCAAACTTCCTCTAAGCAGCCTGAACCATCAGCTGGAAGGAAAAGCACCATTAATGCCTTTTAACCGTATCGTCGCACCTCGGTGCTGCTCAGCCTTTTTAGCGCTGCAGTCAATCACTCAGTCTTATTGTCGCAGCCCACACAGAACCTGCAGCGCCATCTGGGAGTCCTGCCAAAGGGAATGTCCATCCGCAGGGGTGACATGTGTGCGCGAGTGTGTGAATGGTTGTGTATGAGGCCGTGTCGCCTACTGAGAATCAAATCCACAGTGACAGCAAGTGGGCAAAACAAAGAAGCATTCTTCTCTCACAATCCAGCTACTTTTAGGCTGTCAAAGAGTCAAAAGAGAGGGATTTCAGACAAAGGAAAACTCAACAGGGTACGGGAGATGGAGAAAAATAAGCTTAGGAAAAAGCTGATTTCATTTATTTGAGGAACATGCTGCATACCTGGAAAGCTAAAAGCGTTTCAGCCACAGACACACGCTATGGTCCTGGACTTATGCACTATTTATTCTGGTCCTAAAAAGAAACCAACTGATTTTGAATGTTAATACAAAGTGAAGAAAACGGGGGAAGGGGGATCTGAAACGCAGCAAACATACTCCCCATCTGCCGTTCTGTGCTGACGGCTGCAGCCAACGGCGCTGCCATCATAAACGTGAAAAGTGAAGCTTTCAGTGTGATGTTTGGTGAGGACGTCTGGGGCGGGAAGAGCTGGACTAGGCACCAATTCAGCGCTTTGCACATTTGCACTACTCTTTTTATGGGACTGGCAACGTCACAAAGCACGCCCGAAGACCAACGTACTCCCAGAAAGCAGCATTAGAGTCAAAATATGGTCTACACATAACTTTAACCCTGGGAGAACAGCCAAGACATGTGAAGCTCCAAGCAACCGAGTCAAACTGACAAAGCTTCCCTCTCCTCATTAAAATAACCACCTCTTAGAGAGGATCTGCTGAGTGCCTTTGCCCAGTCAGGGAAAACGCAGCGCCAAAGAGCTGAACCACAGCTGAGTCATGCCCTGACTCACCCAAACCTAACAAAACGACAATCAGATCGTTTCTTCTTGCCCCTGTTCTACATTATGTACAGCGGTACTGCAATCTTCCCTCTCAGAGTAATCACAGTGATGAGAGCCATCAGAGAGCATCATGCTGAGAACAAATGTTCTGTGAAATCCAGGTGTAGACACTTCGTTTACTACCACACTTGTTCCCTTTGTCGGTCTGTTTTCATCTGTGTCCAAGTTTGATCTGATTAGATCAACTTCTGTAGTCTGAGAATCTTTTAATGAAGGTTTCCTCAGATTTTTAATGCAAAGTGATTAAAAACATGGAGAGAAAAAAACAACAACTAGGGACTGTTTAAGTGAACTGAATGAAGAAATGTTTCAGATGATCCATTAAGTTCCACTAACTTACTGAACATGAACTGAAATTCCTCTGAAAAGTTTGGGAGAAAATAGTCCGTGCCTGTGACCACACAGCTGGACTACACTTTATTATTTCGGTGTCAGCGGCTTTTGACTTTTCTCTGCATTAACCACAAGCAACAAAATGGCCTGCAGATAAAAATGTTTTGTAAACAAGGATTACTTAAGACAAGAAATTTAACTTTTTATTTATTAGAATATTATTATTCAAGAGAATAGCTGGATTAGTTGGACATTAATCCTTGTTGAACAGGTTAGGTGTGCAACCAACACACAAGTCTAAGTATTAAACAATCTGACTGCTATTTAATACTATGATGAGATTCCTGAGAGGTTCTGGTAAAAAAATAAAAGTATGATCATATAAACACTAAAACAAGTAATAGAATTAGATTATCTCACTGCTGCAACTCTCTTCCCTTCCATGTGGAGGCAAACCCACTTTAAACATTTTACCGACACCTAAAGGATGCGTCTGATCCATTAATTGTAACATAGCCAAAAATTGCAGACCTTTGTGATTTGGAAATTGTGTTTTTTTGAAACTGCGATTAGATTGCAAATGCAGTTAATTGTCCAGCCCTAATCTGTAGAGCTGCAAAATCCTGCTGCACATCTTTTAACTATCACAAGTCAGAGCATACCTCACCAGTTTTTGAACTCCCTTCACAGGCTGCCCGTCCGTTTCAAGATTCTTTTATATGGTTTTAAATGGCCTCACCTGGCGCTACGTGCCGCTCCGCTCCCTTAGGTAAGCCGACCTTTCGCTCGTCAGTACAGAGAAGCAGTTGTAAGATTGGGGGGGGGGGGGGGGGCTTCTCTGTAGCCCGTCCTAAACTCTGGAACGATCTGCTCTTACTTTAGGCAGGCATCTTCTCTGGCCGTTTTTAAATCTCTTTAAAAAAAAAAAAAAAACAATATTTTGTCCCTGGCTTTAAATACTTAGTGGGGAGTTGGTTGTTTTTTTGCTGATCATAAGTTGTTTAAGGTGCTTTTATGTCCACGTATTTTATTTAACTGAATTTTACTGGTTCTACTAGTGTTAACTAGATTTTGCTTTTAGTTTTACAGCACGTCGGCTTCAGGGTTTATTCTAATAAAGTGCTTTATAAATAAAGTTGGATTGAATTTAAGAGTAAATCAACTAGTCCCTCGGGTGAAGCAGAAGTACGTCTCCATCAGCTTATATAGCTCGTGTCAAAGGGCCATTCGTGCTCAACATTAAACAGACTGATACAGAGAGAGAGGTCTGTGTATCTTCCATGTTCACCTCCTGCTTATTTCAGACCGTCACCAGCGAGCTCGCAGACACGTGGCCGAATGCAAGGAACAGAGCAATTCCACCGATGAGCATGGGGACATTGTGGCACACTTTAGCTCACGTCCGATCATGAAAGGAACAAAGGAGACGAAGACATAAAATGGTGGAAGTTCTCCATCTACGTGCTGCTAGGTTTTAAACGGCCACACCTCCTTCTGAGGTTCCTCCTTTCAGGTCTCATTATCACGACTTTCTCAAACACAGCCACGTTTGCTTTCGTCTGAAACTAACTAGCGCATAAATGACCCATAGTGGTTAAACTATAAGAAGTAGGTGCAGAAGTCTGTTTTTGGTTTAAATGCTGACCAAAACTTATTTTAGACCAAGTGGTGGCATCACTAGAGCTTGTACATCACCAGAAAGAAATACAATATGTTTCTTTAACGTCACAAAAAATTAACACAAAATGAAGACCAACTACTGTGATTGTTAACGTTTGGGATCATCTGAGTCAGAATATATCGTGTTAACCCTACAAAACAAGCAGCAGTTGTTCAAGTAGTCTTACAGCTAAAGCTGTGAAAATGTAATCTCCTTGAAAAAGATTAAACTCTAAATTTTCATAACCTCCGAATTCTAAGCTTTTAAAACCCAATTGAGAAAATCCGAAGGATAATGACAGATTCCTAGACGTGGATTTAACCTACAAGTCCAAGAAAGGATTTCTCTTTCCATCTAGGACTATTGACTCATCCATTCAATCCTTCGCTGCTGACACAGATGTTTGTGGTTGTGTCTTAACATGCAGGAATCCTCCCCATGACCTGTCCCTATATTTCCCCATTTATTTAAGGGCCTGACGTTTATTTTTAACCACGCTCCATCCTTGAAGCTCATTATAGATACATTTATAGACACCTTAACTCTTTTAGACCTGCCAGAAAAAGTAAAAATTCAAATAATGGATACATTTTGGCCCCACCTTCCTACCTTCAGAGAGTCAATAATCTCAACTAGGTGCCTCATCTGAACGTCATCACTTCAGTTGGACAGTTTAGAGCCGTGGAGCGGCAAGGTACAGAACAACAGAATATCAATCTGCTTTTTGCGTTTTATAACAGAGCTGCATGTCTTTCACTCCACATATACAGTATCTCACAGAATGAGGACACCCCTCATATGTTCTAAATATTTTATTATATCTAATATTTTTTTATTTTTATTATATTATGTCAAGGGACAATAGTTATACAAGCTGTACACTGACTACATTTTATGGAATAGTCATAACAGTGTATATTTCTTGTTCCCTTAAAAAAACAACAAAAAACAGCCATTAATGTCTAAACCGCTAACAACGAAGTGAGGACACCCCAAAGTGAAAATGTCCAGCTTGTGCCCAAAGTGTGGTCACCATTACTTTCCAGCACTGCCTTAAGTCTCTTGGGCATGGAGTTAACTAGAACTTCACAGGTTGCCACTATAATCCTCTTCCTCTCCCCCATGACGACACCACTGAGCTGGTGATGTTAGAGAGCTTGTGCTCCTTCTTCTATTTGAGGATATCCCACAGATGCTCAATAGAGTTTAGGTCTGGAGACATGCTTTACCAGTCCAGCACCTTTACCCTCGGCCTCTTTAGCAAGGCAGTGGACATCTTGGAGGTGTTTGGGGCCGTTTTCGTGTTGGAGTTCTAGGTTCTGAAGGGAGGGGGTGATGCTCTGCTTCAGTGTGCCACAGTACATGCTAGCCTTCATGGTTCCCTCAATGAACCGTAGCTCTCCACAGCCTGCAGCACTCATGCTGGCCCCAACCATGACACTCCCACCACCATGCTTGACTGTCGACAAGGCTCTCTTGTCCTTGTACTCCTCACCTGGTTGTTGCCACACATGCTTGACATCATCTGAACCCAATAGGTTTATCCTGGTATCACCAGACCACAGGACATGGTTCCAGTGATCCATGTCCTCAGTCCGCTAGTCTTTATCAAACCGTTTCTGGGCTCATTTTCTAGGAGAGGCCTCCTTCTGGGACAACAGTCTTGCAGATCAATTTGATGCAGTGTACGGTCATATGGTCTGAGAACAGAGGCTGCTTCCACCCTTCGACCTCTGCAGCAATGCTAGCATAGCAGCGCTCATTTGTTTATTTTAAAAAGACAACCTCTTGATATGACGCTGAGCACGTGCACTCAACTTCTCTGATCGACCATGGCGGGGCCCGTTCTGAGCAGAACCTGTCCAGTTACACCGTAGCACAGTCTTGGCCACCGTGCTGCAGCTCAGTTTCAGGATGTCGGCAATCTTCTTATAGCTTTGACTAGGCCTGTCACGATATCAAGTTTTGCTGGACGATACATTTTTCCAGAAATTGTGATAAATCATATTATTGTCATTTGGAAACCTTTTTCAACTAATATGATAACGGCATAATAACGCAAGTATATCCTCTTGACCTGCCGGCTCAGACAAATTAAGCGGTGGCGTCATTTGGTTTAAATCCTAACTCCCGCCCTGCAGCGGTCGTGTTCGGCTTTGACACTGATTCCATTTATTTTCAAACTAGCGTTTCTCTGGCTCTCATGTTAACTTTGAGCACGAGCCTACCTGACACAAGCTGGGTTTCCCCCTCTGTAGGCTTTACTCGCCCCCTGCCAGACTAAGCGAGCACCATAAGATGGTCAGTAAACTTCCGGCCTGGAAGAAAACCTCCCTGTCAACTAAGCTAACGCGCTAGCTGTTATTAGCTTGACGCACACTGCGGTACCCCGTTAACGGCTGCACACGTTTTGTGGGCAACTCCCACAACCCACCAGACAACTACCGCCAGGATTCCCCCATTTTCTGTGGGAAACCCTGGCAAGATTGAGCCCCTCCTACACTGAGGAAACGAGAATGGCGTGGTGGGAAGGCACCGATGCACCGTACTGAAACCTTTTTGTTATACCCATCTCAGAGAGAGGAAACGGAAACAGGAGAGGAAATAAGTAAGCATGCCTACGCAAATTGTCATAATTATTTTAATCATGCAATTAAAATTTATTATGCGATTAATTGATTTCTTGATCATCCTGACAGCCCTAGCTTCGGCCATCTTTATGTAGAACAACAATCCATTTTTTCAGAACCCCAGAGAGTTCTTTGCAGTGAGCTGCAAAGTTGAACTTCTAGTGAGTGGCAAGAGCGAGTGAGAGAGCAATAACACCAAATTTAACACACCTGCTCTCCATTCACACCAGATCTTTGTAACATTAAAAGTCACATTAAAAAGGAAGAGGGAAAGAAACTGCACTCAACCAATTAGGTATAAATTGGGCATCATTGCTCAGGGATCCTTTTTATGGTCAGACGTTATTTATCATTAATGATTAGTTATACTGTGTAAATGCATCATATCTTCAGTGTTGTCTGATGAAAAGATAAAATATTTACAAAAATGTGAGGGATGTTCTCATGTTTGTGGGATGCTGAATCGGATTAAATGCATCATGACCTTTTAGCAGTAGCTGTGGCCACGAGCCATCAGAAAGCACATTGAAGACGATGCAACTCACGAGGACGCGTCTGATTTTGGAGCTTTGTTCTCCATTTGTGGCCAAGAACTTTCCATCTGACTGGGTGAGACTGAACTGTGAACACATTCAGGCTCGGATGTTAGAGCAAAATGGCTCAGTTCCCACAAGTAAGAGCTGCACTAGGAATGCTCTTCCTCTTAAGGGCAGAGGTCTGGGAGCCTTATTGTTGCTTTTAATCACCACCCATGGAAAACAAAATAGCTCCTTCTCATTTATTTGATTTTCTGCTCTTTTGTTGTTAAAGCCGTCTTAAAATGCCACTCCAACCTAGTATACGTCTGACATTGTTTTCTATTATACTATGACAAAGAACACAGTAATTGCAGGGCAATTTTTCCTTCGCTCTCTCTCAATCTATGAGACAAACACTCTTTGAATCAAGAGCAAAGACAATATCGTTTTTCAAACTTTTCTGACTGTGAATTAAAACGCTTAAAAGAGTCAAAGACCAATTTGTGAGCAAAATCCATTAAGCATTTCCAGCAAATCACGTCTCAATGAAACAAAACATCAGCAAGCAGCCCTAATTACACTCTCTAATGGTTCAAAAGGCACGTTTTAAAAGATGCTTCTTTCTGCTCTTCTTTAAATGGCAGAGACAATGAAACACATTGATTTGGCCTCAATCGATTTCCACTTCCATTCTTAGCTACATCCCTAAGCAAACCAAAGCCTCTAGCAGAAATAAATCTGATCTAGAAGACGATTTGAACCAAGAAAAGTCCAAAAGGAAAACAGTTGAAACGGTTCCTTTAAAAATAATCTAAAGAAAGCCCATTAAAAAGCATGTTGAGAAGTTTTACTTCGAATATCCTATCATTGAGTCATATGAGATCAACGAGACTAGCCTTTAGGAAAAAAAAATCATGTTCAATTGGGTGCAATGTGGTCTCTTCTATTAAATATGGTACTTGCTAGTCTTTATGATCTCTTCTATTAATGATCTGCCAAGCAGTAAACACTGAAGCCAGCCCACATACCTCCCATAACTAAATAATTCCACCCCCCAAAGCTGTTCCCAAGCCAGACGAGGTGTGCATTCCTGTCCAGCTTTCCAATACCGTGAAAGGAATCTGACATTTCATCCTTCAGGTCCTCTCCCTTCCTAGACCCCGACTCTGCTCCTGTTCTGCTCGAACATGAGTCTGCATCAGTCTGAATACGAATAGGCTGTCCAGTACCGAAAGGCTGGATTCTATAAACAGCTCTCCGTCTAGTCTGGCTTTTCAGTGACATCGGAGCAGCAAAATGGATTCTTTGGCACTTATCAAAGCTGAAATGTGACAGCTGTTTTATTAAATCTGCTGGAAACATACTTTTGCCCCCCCTGTAATAAACATTGCTTTTCTCCTTCAACACCACTTCAGTTTCATTTTTTTCTCTTTAGTCTTTGTACATGTGTGCAAAAATTTTACTGACACCTAAAGGACGTCTGATTCATTAATTGTTGCAGAGCCAACAATTGCAGACTTCTGCAATTTGGAAATTGCTTTGTATAAAATTGTGATTATACTGCAAATGTGATTGTGCAGCCCTACTTTCAACTAAAGCACTCCACTGTAACTCTGAAGGTTTGTTTAGGGTCATGGTCCTCATGGACAGGGAACCTCTGCCACAGTTTCAAGGCTTTGCAGCAGTTTTTCTTCCAGGCCTGACCGACATTGAGCTTCGTTCATCTTCCGATCACCTTTGACCAGCTTCCGCTTTAAAGTAGGGACGCGATGTTCAGAGTCACCTGCAGCATTAGTTTTCCTCCACAAACTATTTACATGTACGCCAGAAGCTTTTATTTTTGGTCTCAGACAAGAACGCCTTCCTTCCCCTGTTTGCTGAGTAACTAAATGGAAAACTAAACAGCCTTCTTTCAACAATAGCTTTTTTCATACCACAATATGAGTAAAGGCCAGATTTCTGGAGTGCACGGCCGTAAGTTGTTCTGTTAGCAGATTTACCCATCTGAGTTATGGATCTCCTGCAGATATGCCATCGCCCTCTTTCCTGTCTCAGCTGTTCCTTGGCTCCCAGCTTGTTTACTAATGTTCTCCAACAAACCTCTGAAAACGTCCTGGAACAGCTGCATTTGCACTCATAGTTGGAATCTATTTACAAAAAACGCAAACAGTTTAGAAGATAATCCATCATACCCTTCAATAAAATCATTTTTGGTCTTTTGAACATAACCCCAATAAAATGCACTGAATTTTGTGGCTGCAACATGACAAAATGTGAAAGACTAAGAGGGGATGAACACTTTCTAGGCACTGCATTCACCAGTAAGGGTCTGGCTGTCCAAAATGTGATGACTATTGTGGGAGGTGATTTGCTTATGTTGCCAGTCTTCTATCAATCACACGAGATAAAAAAAAAAAAAAAAAAAGACACCCACGTCACCCCGAGGAGCCAGGAAGCTCAGATTTAGATTTTTAAGCTCCCACAATAACAAATCCTAAAACACACATGTCTACTTTTTCATAGTCAGTCTTTTGTTTAGTTTCAAAGTAAACTGAGTAATTTGAGGTTGCGTACCGTCGGGAGAGATCACAACGGCGGCCCTCGGTTCTACACACCACGGGCAGTTTTCACAATTCCCTCCGACCACAGCAACTCTTTGCCTTCACGAGCAACCTCGCAGCTCCCCTTGCCGTGGTCTCAGGAGTTTAAACGTTGGGCAACGATTACATGAATGAGTTGTGAATGCCCACCCGAACACGTAGGCAGAAAAACTCCACACACGCCGCTAGTGGCGTGGAGAGACGCCGGCATCTGATTGCTGAGTCATCGCTGCAGCCGCACCAGCGCTGCTGCAACAGAGCCGATGCTTCACACCGGGAGGTCCCCCCCCCCACCCCCTCGTCTCTAAAACGCGGCCCTAATCTCCGGCACATTTTCCACAGCGGTGGGCCGCATGAAAGCCGAGGAGCCGCATTCATTTTACGTTCCTTAACCCTAACTAGATGGGTCGCCTGATGTGAATCAGTCATAAAGTCACACGTGGCGTCAACTCCAAATGCTGCGCAAGGTTTGACTAAAGACTGGGCGATAAATAGATTTAATCTATTAATTCGAATTTATAAAAAAAAAAAAAAAGTAAAGAAAATCGGTATATTATTTTGCAGATGTACTCATTGGGCTCCCATGAAGAGAATAGCAGCAATGCTGCTTTTTTAACCACTTTAAATTACACATTGGCTGTGTCTCATTCCGAATACTTCCGTCAGTGCACTGCTGATGTGCAATGACCACTTACTGCCGTAGTACCCACTTTCGATCGTTAGCATTGTTCCAAAAGGAACACTTATGTTAAAACGCTTACCGGAAATGACGGGATGACGTGACGAACGCAACACACGTGAACGCGAATTTTTCAGCCCGCCAAAAATATATGCTGTCGTTTGTTTACAAACAACAATCGTTTACATTCACAGCATGTGGAAAATACATCGCCTCCGACGTCAACGCAGGATCCTCCAAATATTGGCTGAACATGAGGTAAGTGATGCATTAGACGAGAGTACAATGCCTCGTATTACCACCATTACTTACATTTATATGATTGCGGTGTCGCAGCTCCGGCTGTCTCGGCTGAATTGTCCGCCATTATTTTCAAAATGGGAACATCTTCCCGACGTCCCTAGCCCCTCCCTTTCCGCTTTGTAGTCAAGATGGCGTCCGTTTAGTGCGAGTAGGGTCCATCGTTACACACTGCATTTTGTGACCGTTTTTAGGGGGTCATCCGGGTACCTTCAGTGCACTGACTTTTTGTGTTATCTACACTATATACTTAAAACTAAGTGTTCGAAGTGTCGAAGTAGGCGGAATGAGACACAGCCATTTACTCTTTTTTTTTAAAAGTTAGTTTGAAGTTACACATGTGAGGCGAAGCCTGTAATTAGCTCATTGTGTTTTTAAAATAAAATTTTAAAATAAAAATTTTTAAAATAATTTCTCTCTTTGTGAAACAAAAAGGAGTAAAAAACTGATTGCTTGGATTTGATTTAATAAGATTGGAGTTTTAATTTTTACGCAGCCCATTAAAAGGTATATAGCGACATATGCTTATAAGAAAAGGACAATAATCGTTTAATTATGATAAAATAAGGTTATATGCACCAAGCGTCCATCTTGATAGTGTTTTGATGGTCCTTTATGAGCTGAAAATAATCCCGTCTCTGGTGCAATTAACAGATATAAACAGACATGGCTACATCTAGCGACAGTATCACAGAACTATCATAAAGCTTAATTAATAAAACAGTATTAAATAATTGTAAATAATGCCAGACCAAGCCTGACCCTCTGCAATGTCTCGCAGTAAAGCAGCAGCTCGGCGTGATCGAATACCAGCCTTTATTAATCAAATCAATCTAGGGCTGGGCGATATGGATTAAAAATTCAATCTCCGATTTTATCATACCAAATACGATTAATCGATTTCCTCCTTTTGTTTTATAAAAAGAAATTAAAGAAATTTTAAAACCTTGCTTTTATGTCAATCATTTCGTCTGGGAGTTGACCTGAATTCAAAGTGCAACTAAAAACAAGCTGTGAAACAAGATGGCGGCAGTGCCATTATAAACAATGAAAATATAACAAAACATTTGCTGCTAGTGGTATTACACATTGAGCTAAGAACAGGCTTCACTGCACTTGTGAACTTCAAACTAAGTTAAAAAAAAGTAAATAACTTAAGTAAACTCTTACTATGGTAAAAAAAAAGTTTCCTCTTAACAATATATTTGCCTAAACATATATTCAGCATCACATGCTGTTCTCTTCATGGAAACCCAATGAGTGCCTTGGCAAAATAAAATCCCGATTTTCCAAAAATGAAATCTTAAAGAATTGTAAATTCGAATTAATCGATTAAATCGATCGCCCAGCCCTAAATCAATCTACAGCAACTTTAAGAGCCTCATATCAGAACTTTTACTCACATCAGTCAACTCTGTGGTCACATCTGAGCCTCGGCAGGTTTAGCGTCTTCTTCAGTGAACACCTACGGTCATACTGTATTCCCAGAGACATTCCAGTCTTTTCCCTCTTGGAATCGTATTTTTGCTTTTTATTTTTTTTTCCTCACTGGATCTTGGACCGTTCTTTATTGTTTCGCATGGAGATGCTAATAAACTTTGGCCACTTCCTTGGTTCAACCCCTGGTGCACATGTGCAGTATGTACTTCTGTTGTAATTACAAATAAACACGAAAAGCTTTATTTTCTAACAAATTGAGCAAAGACAAAGCATAAAACACCAAAATAACCAATACGCCAGCAGGACGTGATAATTTTTCATAAAAAAAAAAAAAAAAAAAAAAAAAAAAAAAACTTTGTATGCAACCAGAATGAGCTACTGACATAAATAACGTGGCTATTCACCTTTAAAGACAGGCATGTAACCCAATTTGACCTGAAATGTCAACTCATTAAAAGTTGTTTAAAACAAAAATGTACCAAAAGAGCTGAGGATAACCCCCAGGTTTTCTTAGAGCGCTCCGACAAGTGCAAAATCAGCTCCCTCCACATCTATCCTGAGAGAATACGACATCAGCCGGGAGCGTCCCAACTCTTTCACAGATTTAAGATCACTCATCACTTCAGACGCCTGTGCCCTTTAAAAAGGAAATAAAAAATCTCTACAGCTGCAAATCAGATTACTTTCTGTACGGACCAGAAACGGCCTGACAGCAGACCCACATAAACGCACGGCAACGTTACAAAGCTGTTTGCTCCATCAGCAAAAAAAAGAAAAAAAAAAGCTGGTAACTTGGATGGGTTAATTCCACCCATTCTCAGTCAGCTGCGTTGCCCTGAAAGGGAAAACGGGTTGCATGCTCAATGACCCGACTTTCAGATCGGTTCTTGGAAGCTCAGACTCTGGCAAGCTGGCAAACTTCCCCTGAAACACAGAAGTTGACTCGATAGATTTAGACACTAATGCGAAAGTCAACAAGACAGGCAGATCGCAGAGTTAAACCCTGGATGTCTGCAGACAGACAGTGGTTCTAGTGATCGCACTGCAGTCAACCAATCTGGAATGTAAACGAAACAAAAATATCAAGTTTATTGTCTGAACAAGATAGCCAGCCCAGGCTGATTGGGAGGAGAAGAAAGGCACACTGAAAGGTGAAACTGGCTTTTATCTGGGGATCTGTGGCAGCTGCCGGCAGACATTTGACCTGCTAATGCATCACATTACTTTCAGGACGTGTGAATTCAAAAAGCCTCCAAAAAAGGCTGCTGGTGTTAATACTTCAAGGATACAAAGGATATTTTGTTTCCTAGATATTCTATTTTCTATCATTTTCTCTACAAATTTTATCACAAATTTGAATAAGAATTATTTTTATTTTTTTGGGAGAAAAGTGACAAAATGGGAAATGCGTGATTACTCCTCAGCCGATTACTGCCATTAAACATGTAAAATGCACAAAGACAGAAGCATCTTCTTCCAAAGGAAAAGCTCAGGCCCGGCTAAAATCTTCCAGAACTTCACGGGACAGTGTCTTTGGCCCAATAAAACAAAACCTGAAATTTTTAACCAAATTTTCAAGAAGGGGTGCCAAATAATCCTAAGGGAAACATGTCGGTAGCTAACCTGACAACAGCCAGCTGTATGTCGTTCCGCCTAGCTCCACTCACATACATCTGGGACACCGCCATAGGGATTGCCTTTACAGAAGGCTGGGCCTTATCAAAAATTCTTGCATATGATTGGATAAGCCACTTGTCTGTCATCTTTATTGACGTGCTATTTCAACCACTCACACCGAAGCTAACCGAAGCTGATGATAGCGACGCAGGAAAAAAAAAAAAATAATAATAATAATAATAATGTGTTTGCGGCTCTAGTGGCATGCGTTTTATTGACAGTGAGCTGACAGGAAGAGGGGGGAAGACAGGCGGCAAAGCGCCGCGGGTCGGAGTCGATTCCGGGCCGACCGCGTTGAGGACTAAAGGCCTCCTAACATAGTTAGCGCTAACCGCTAACCGCTAACCGCTCCGGGCGCTTCCGCGTCGGCACGTCCGCTGGTCCCGGAAAACAAAACTTGCCAAATCCGGTCGAGAGAAGGGCGAAAACATCGTTTCCACCAACAAAAGCCTTCAGAGGCGTTCTCTGATGTTCTTTTAATGAAACAATATTAGGTAGATTGGACAACACGGAAGAAATAGCAGCATCGACTAGCCACCATTGCTATCAAAACAGTCTCACGTCATGGTCGCGTCTCCACTACGTCACATCTATGAAACTCCAGCCCTGCGTCCTGATTGGCCAGACCATAAATTTGGTTGGAGAAATCACTGTCTACCGGCGGTGTCCCAGATGTATGTGAGTGGAGCTAGGCGGAACGACATACAGCTGGCTGTTGTCAGGTTAGTCGGTAGCAGCATCACCCTAGAACCTCGTTTCTAACTTTGCTTAGTAGTTAACCAGAAATTCTGCCATCCCAAAAGCCCTCTTGGTTTTTATACCTTCGTTTGAGACGCCGTAAAGTAACGCAGCTCTTATTCTAAGCAGTAGGCGATGCTGCAGACAACAAATCTCCTTGTATTTAACAACCAGTAGCAGAAGAAGAGTCTTAAGAGGAAGTCCAAAGGCTGCATCCGAAAGGGTCTAATTGGTAAGGCCTCTTCAGCCAAAGTGGAAGTGCGTCAGTGTTCGCCAAGATAAGTGCTGTCCGAATAGTGCGGTCAGTAAGGAAGGAGGTAGGAAAACGAGCCTGTATGCTTCCTATCATAGCTCCTTTAGCATAGGGAACTGGTGATGTCCCTTACCATAGCGAATGAGTTATAAGGACTCACGCAATCTTTTGTGTGACATGACATAGGCCTAGACGATAAACCCAAAATTTATCGACACTGAAATTTACGACAATGACCGTTGTGCCCATGTTGGTTGTTTTCTTCTTTTTTTTTTTAAGAAGTATATAGCTAGGCTATGCTCCTGTCCCTTTAAGATGCTGTGCTCCGCAGTCTGTAGTCATGTGAATCCACCCCATCCAGTCTGAAACAAGAGGTGAAAGAGACAGCTGTGAAAAACGGAGGAAAATTCAAATGCTGAAGCGGCGGTAGAGCTGGTCGAGTAGGAAGACGAACAGCTGTTAAGTACGCTGCAGTTACAGTTTGTTTGTTTTCCAGTTAAAATGTACAGAATATTTGTCACATCGAAAGTAAGGGAAGATTCAAATTTATCAGGGCTCCATTTTAACTAAACATTGCTTTTTTTAAGTTGTGTGCAACATTTTTCTGTCCGCTCTCCTTCCTGTATAGCTCTACCATTCCTGCAGTGCAACACCTTTCCACCATAGCGACACATACTGTTTAAGAGCAGGACTGTATGGAGAGTAGCACATTGTACGGTAATAACAGCAAGGCCAACATGTTGACGTCACAACAATTACCAATGCGCCAGTCCTTTCTGATTTTGAGATGTTTTATTTTTATAGCCGGGTAAAATTACTCTCCTGGCTTGCTGGCAGATCTTTTGTAAATTATAAACACTAAATCTAGCAAAGATCACACTGCTACGTTTACTACAATCATAACTTTTCATAATAATGCAGCTACAGTAAATGGCTGAAGGGAGCAGCACAAACTTGGATGAAAAAGAAGGTTTAACTTTAAACTCATTCTGTTATACTGGTGGAAACAGAGGGATACAATGGGAAACTGAGCAGAAGCAGAGCTGACTGCTCGTAATAGAGCCACATCTGTGTCAACATTGTAGTTTGAATCACTTTCTCCATAGATGAAATTCTGGTTATAATTTTTGTCATTATTTCAGGCTGGTTACACTGTTGGAGAAAGGTGCATTTTCTGGCAAATCCCACCCGTTGTCCTTCCTACTAACATAAACAATGACAAAACAGAAAAAAAGACAACAAGAGAAGCCCTTATGTATTAAAGAGGACACATCATACTTTTAAATCATTCCCTTTTCCATTTAAAATCATTCAGTTGAGGTCTATATAGTGTCAAAAATATCGATACTCTGAAAAGTATCAATACTCAAATGCTGTATCCGGATACAATACCAATTTGGCGTGGTATCGATGCCAAATATTTTACAAGGCAAACGAAGAAGGGAAACTCAAAGATGTAGACCAGCCATTGTGAAAACTGCTTTTAAGTGGTTGGAACAACAAACTTGGCCAAACATCTCAAGGACCAACACCCTGGCCTTCATGATGAATTCAGACAGGGTAATAAACTAAAGTTCTCCTTCATAATTTAATTAATTTAATATATTGAATGTATTACTTAATGCAACCAGCGGTCTGCATTAATGTTGTGTGATTAGCTGTGGCTAGCATGCTACTAGGCATGTTTTATTTGGGTTATTTACTTAGCATTTATTTGCACACTTATTTAATTAACTGATGAGAAACCATGTTAAGATTGAAAAAGGTGAATTTTTCACGTTAATAATTTTTTTTTTTTTTTATCCCCATGGTATTGAAAATGGTATCGAGTATCGAATATTTTCCTGGGTATCGATATGGAGTTTGAAATATTAGTATCTTGACAAACCCTAGGTCTATATAAAGCGGAACTGCAATGCTTTGGTCTTATTTCCTCGATATCGTTGCCCCAAAAGCCCTTCTTTTACCCCTGTTCTGAGGTGCGTCTGAGAGCCACTCGTTTTAATGTGATCTCTTTAAATACCACGGAGTAACCTGACAACCGGCCCTCGCTCCAGGTCCACGACCCTTCCACTCCCCCCCAGTCGGCCATTTTTATAGTCCCCTGTGTGGGATAATACACCCAACAACCGAACATTTTGACATTTCAGCTTGGACTATTTAAAAAAAATTAAAAATAAAATCGCACTGAGAAATAAAAATGGCGGACTCGCACATTTGGTAGGCAGGAAGTCCATAACCTTATTTAGCAGTTCCACAGCAAATACTGGGATTTAAATGATTAAAAAGGGGGAAATAGCGAAAACTAAACAGATTGACTAATTTTGACCCAAACGGAACAAAGATATCTACGCAGCACCTGGTGAGACTACATTAAACTTTTCTGCACTCCTAGAGACTCCAAGTACACAACTAAATGTATTTAAGGGCTGAATAAGTGAATTTTGCATTATATGTCCCCTTTAAAACGTAGGCAAACTACTGCACAGGTGGACATTAACTCATGTCAATGCTGTTTTATTGTATTGACGTGAGAGTGAGGATTACAACGGACAATGTGACTTGTTTGTCTTTGACTAAAGAATTTGGCAGGGCCTCTCGCGCTCGCTCACTAGGCAATGTTTAAAAATCACAGCTGGAAGCAGGGTTGGAGAGAGCAGCTAAAAAAGCTCTTAGAGCAACAAAAAAAAGTGCCGTGCAGCCTCTTCTAAATAAAACCTCTGACTTTATTGAGAAATATGTAAACCTAAATCAGTTCAATCAAAATAAGGTATGCGCCCCCTCTGTGAACTTTTATTCCTGAAGTAAATTAACGGTCATAACGCTGAACTGACAGTAAAAGTTTTATGCTTTTCCGTGTCCTGCTCGGCTTTTATTTCTTTACGTTTCTCTGCCAGACGCCATTCTTGGCTTCTTGAAAGCAGATAGCATCTGGAGCAGAAAGGAGGCCATTCAGATTATTTGTGCTCAGCGGTGCCGGGGAATCTTTTACGCTTTAAATGAGGATAAAAAAACACTCAAAGTGCTTCTTTGGCCAACAAACAAAAGGAGGCGTGATGATAAGATTTGAGGCCTGAGGTGTGGACTGCTGGCAGAATAATGCTTCCATGAGGCCAGGCTTACCATGCGTGGCCGTCTTGACATCCAGCGTATCGGAGAACGGAGTCAAAGCAAGACGTCTGCCCCGGTGGCTTCACTCCCCGTTTATTTCCCAGCATAACCTGCCTCTTATCTGCGAGAGGGGTCAAACTCGAGCCAGAGTCATCAGTGCCGGCCGTGTGATTCCAAGCAGATGGCAGGAAGAAGAGCGTGGGCTTCCTTAGGAAAGGCTGCTTTTATATGAAAAGCAGGTATGGTTGTAGAGCATTAAAAAATGATTTACCTCACCCCGCCCCCTGCCTCGTGCGTGATGTTGAGATGGTGCGATAAGTGTCACCAGATGGCCACAAAAGCATAAGAATGTGTGTTCTGTGCTGCGTTACAGCCTGCGTTACACAGACAGCCTGACCTATGCTGTGCAGGCAAGTCATCCAAGTCCACCACATGCACTCACTCTCATGCAGCTCCTTTTAAAGCCTCCGCTTGCAATAACAGTCCATCTTGATCTTGTTACATGCCCAGGCAGGGTGCTGCAAGCTCACAAAACCTACTGTACTCCGGTTTAACGTTTGCACTTCATCCCTTTTACAGCAGTCACTCTTCAGGTCTGTGAATCAGTCACAGTTCAAAGCTCCTTTCTAACGAGGGTCTAGCCACCTGAGCTCCGCCGCAGCCTAAAAACATCTGACCTTTGTGGAATAAAGAAATTAAAATAAAACCCGAGCGGGGACAGTCCCACCCAGAGTGGGGGGAAAACCAACAAAACCATGACAGCAAATAAGAGGGGAAGCTGGTGAGGCGGAGCTTAGGCCGTGTGTGTGTGTGTGTGTGTGTGTGTGTGTGTGTGTGTGTGTGTGTGTGTGTGTGTGTGTGTGTGTGTGTGTGTGTGTGTGTGTAGAAAAAAAGAAGAGAGGGCATCAGGGTCAGGAGGTGGAGAGGATAGGAAGGGGAGGGGAGGAGGTGGAGGTGGTGGAGTTGGATTTTAAATTTCAAGCAAAGCAAACACTATTATTACCTGAAAGTGCAAAACTTCATGTTGTAAAAAAAAAAAATTATTGCTAAAAAGAAGTCCTACTAAGTATAACAGCATTGTTCAGGGCTGCAGTAGATATTTCTAAGATTTTATCTGAGCGAGTTCCCCTGTTGCGTTTCTTCTTTGTTTCTTAGTACAAATATCAATACCCGACAATATTAGAACTAGAATAATCACACGATCGTCAGCTTATAGCTTGATTCGGCAGAAACGTAAAACATTGACATACATCCTACAGCGAACAGGAGAATTCTGCGTGTGCATATGAATGTCCTTACTTCTTGAAGGCTTCTGCGGGGTTCCTCTCGCACTCTCCGGGCTGCAGCGTGCTCTGGACGGCCGGGTCGCGCGCCTTGTCCTCGTATCCCGGCACCAGCCCGCCTCGGCACATCTGAGCCACCAGACTCCGGATGAACCCGCCGACGCACAGCGTGTCCGAGTCGTCCGCCCGGCAGAAGTGGAAGGCGAGGCTCTGCTTGTGCAGGCTGCGGTGGCTTCCCTGGGCCGACGTGGGCCACAGCAGCTCCGTGCACAGAGCGGTCTTCCCACTCCCGGGCCCTCCGACCAGCAAAACGCCCCAGGAGCCGCCGGATTTGGCAGACCCTTGCGCGACGCCGCCAGGGACGGGCGCACCCCCGCCGGGCACAGGCGGCGGCGGCTGCTTACTGGGCGTGCTGGTCACTCCGCTGAGGTTGTTCGTTTTTTCCTGGAGGCAGTGTTGGACCTTGTGGAAGACCCACTCTCGGCAGTAAAAGCGCTTTCCCTGCAGCAAACTGGTTTGGGCCATTTTGAACTGACGCTGCTGTTCCGCCTCGTCCTCCTGGTCATAGGGGTCCCTTTACTTCTCCCCGGGCATTTTCAATTTCAACCGAAGCCAGCTGTAAATCTCAACATCCATCAGCTCAGCTGAAAATTCTCCCCTAAAAAAAAAAAAAAAAAAATCCAACGTTGCTGCGAATCGGAGCAAACCGCGAGCGAACAAAGGAGCCTTTCTTCGAACGGCTACTGTGTGTTACACAGATTCTAGGTCAAAATCAAAACGGCGAGACTGACATCGTGACTCGGACTGTAGATTTTCCACCAACTTTTTCCACAGCTTTCCCACTGGTTGAACTAAGCGCTCCTTGTTATTGTCCATGTGTTGTCTTAGCATGGCGCTGGGCTGGGAAGGGCACCCAGCTCCTGAGAGGCACACCAAAGCCAGCACGACTCGATGTGATTAGCCATGGGGGTTCCTCATATTATTCCACTGATGCATTTCAGATACCGCTGACCAAAAGCCCCTTTCCATTACATTAACATGGACGAGGTGGTCAGTGCACAGTAACTCTCTCTAATAACATGCAGCATCCAGCTCCTTCCCTGGAAGAAAAAGAAAAAAGGAGACAGGAAATCCAGATTAACACCAAAATGCAATTCCACTGCGGCTGAAACTCACAGGTAGGCATCGGCTGGTTAAAAAGGTACCAAGGTACACCCATGAGTGATTTGCTGAATGCTAAAATGTTCCGTTGTGCCGTTTTTTTAATGGGTTAAAGAAGTTTCTAATGAGATGCTAGAGAAAGTGAGGAGTTTCTTCCAGAAAAAAAAAAAAAAAAAAAGGTAGCGCAGCATCTTCCTCACCTGTTGCTGCACACTGCCTAGTCAGATGGCTAAAAGTAGGCTTCTACACTGCTCCCTCACTTACAAAGAAAGGCAATTTGAGCAAAAAAGCTGTGGGATGGAGACTAAATAAAGACCCCACCAATCCTGTCACTGCAATTAAGGTACTGCTGTTTGGAAACGGTGTGAGCAGTGTCTGTTTAGTCTCACTAGCGGAGCAGAAAAATCAACCAAGCTGCTGCTAGCTATTGGCTTGTCATACTTCTCTGTTACCCAATTATGATATTCTGCTCAACAGGCTCTTAAAACAACAGTAAATTTGTCTAAATATTAAAACAATACACAAGTGTCTAAATATTACAATACATAAGTGCCACAGATTGATAAAAGGTTCTTTTATTTGTAATTGCCATTAATCAGATTTTTATTTAACGCTTTCATAGTGGCCCATGCTGTTTCTTAAGTGTTCTACTTTATTACTCAAATGGTGTACATGTAAAAAATATGACATACACAGCATAAAAGGTAACTAAAAGTAAGTAAAATTGTCTTTAAATGAGTGTATTTGTCCTTAATTTGGCAAGTTTAAATGATCTGCCAATGGAATACGATTGTTGAACTTTAAACAGCAACATCTCAGCTCCATCATCTTATTCCAAGCGTGTTATATATCTAATAATCTTATTTTAGGGGTCAAAATGCTCATTCTGTTGGAACATAATCTTATTTACCTGCTCAAATCAAGGACAAATAGACTAATTTCAAGACAATTTTACTTTTAGTTCCACTTTTGGAGTGTAGTGTATTTATCCATTAAAAACCAACATAACAGTGAAAACATGATTATTTCCCTCCTGCAGATAAAGGTGGACTCCCCTTACAGCTACACAAGGTGGGCAAACTGGTTTACAGTGCTTTCATCCTCCACAACCCACATCACTGCCTGCCTGCCTTGCAACTACATTCTTGGCAGGGTTTTATTTTATTATTTATTTATTTTCTGTCCAGTTTCTCCAGCCTCTCCACTGATCCTCTCTTCCTTCCCATGTGGCTTTAAATGCCAAACAGTCCACATCCGCCCCGACCTGTGCGAAGAGGGGACTTTGCAGAGTGGAAACACTTTGAAATGCTATTTTCAAAGTGGCAACAAATCAACTAAAAAAAAAATAAAAAATCAGGGGATTGATTTCACATTTAAATGCATCTCAGCTGACTAAGAGCATGAAAACGCGAACACGCAGCCTTGCAGGTTACTTTGTGAGGCTGCCAAACAACCAGGCTCCCTCACATTTCCACCTTTCTGCTTCCCAGAGGCGCCTGTTTGCCACCTACAGACAATAAAGCTCCAGATAAATCACGGGCCAGCTCCTTTAACGACAAACACGCGTTTTACACCCATTATATTGGCAGAGCCGCACGAATTGAAGCCGAGAGGGCAGCAGAAGTCTTTTGTACGTCCAGGCAAACCTCCCCCTGTTATTTTTTTTAAACAGATACGCACACCTACTGGGGCTTTTTTTAAAAACCCAACAATAGACCCCGACTAATAACTGGACACCCTTTAATGAGGAGCAGACGTGTTAAACGTCACTGCGTTCAACGGCGACTGTTCCTTCAACTCCAAGGGAACCAATTGTGGAGCGTTTCGCCGTTTTTCGCCCCAGTTTCTGCCGTCGGCAACGAACGACAAACGGGCTTCCTCTCACCTCGCTCACGGTCTCCTCTCTTCTGCTGTCGGGGTGTGTGGCTTCCTCGTAGGCTCCCTTTAAATCCGCGTCCAAACCGGACGGTCACGCGAACAATGGTCGATGCTCAAACCCTGGTTTAGAGCATCAGGGTATCGCTCGGCTTCTTTTCTTTCAGTCGGTCTTTTCTGTCGGCGGTCGGCTCCTCCTGCTGCCCGACACAGCTCCAGCTCCACAGCGAGCCAGCCGACTGACTCTCCGCCTCCGACCACCCCAAATAAATTCAGTGCGCGCACATGCCAACGGTCGCCGCAAGGCCCCATGGGAATTGTAGTCTTACGTTCCAGTCAACCGTTGTTTCTGTTTAGTGTTAGAAATTGGGAGAAAAAAAAGAATTATAACTTGACAACCGCAAAAGACAGCAGCAAAGGGAAATTCATCAGTTGATTAAAACCTAGGAAAACATACAAGACAGAAGTATACAGAGGCATGAATAAATAACGAATATTATCACATATTTGTGGATACTGATCTTGCACTGTTGTAAACTCTAATATTTTTGTCACTGTTGTTATCCAATACGGTAAATACCATCCATCCATTAATCCACCCATCCATCCATTCATCCACCTGCTTGCCTGCATTTAAAATGTTATGATAGCAGTGAGTTAAGTAAAAAAACTATATCCTCTATTACCACTTAACACCTGACAACTTTAGTCCAAACGTAGGCTTTTAGACACATGAAAAAAAGCCCATGTTTTCTACTAGAATTAACGGGTCTTAAGAGGTTAAGATGGCCATGCTGTAAAAGCACTTATCTCCTTCTTCATTTATTTATCTTATTCAAGCAAATCAAGGAAAATACACTAATTTGGGATTAGTAATAATGGGAGGCAGATCCTTTAGCTATCAGGCTCCTCTCCTGTGGAACCAACTCCCAGTTTTGGTCCGTGAGGCAGACACCCTGTCTACTTTTAAGACTAATCTTAAAACTTTCCTTATAGTTAGATTGGCTTGTGTTACCCTGAGCCATCTCTATAGGTTTGCTGCTGTAGGCTTAGGCTACTGGAGCACATCAGGGTCTATTTCTCTCACTGAGTTCTCCTACTGTTCTCCAATAGCGTACCGCGCACGTGACGTCACCGCCTCAAGAGCAACGCCCCTTTTGCCGCTTAGGTAGGACAAACCGATAGAGAACGCACGTAGCAACCAGCAACAGAACCAGCGATATGACCGACTTTGCAGCCATTAAACTTTCCCAAGACGATGTCCCAGGCGCACGGTTTACTGGTCGCACAGTCGAAGAACACACCAACCTTCAGCTCAAACGATGGCTTGAGTGTCGAGGGCTTAAAAAGACCGGAAAACAGGCTGAGTTGATCGAACGGTAAGCTTTGTTTTTTTTACCATGATAGCCTATATGCTATCATGGTAGCAGGCGCTTCATTATTAACATGTCGGCCACCAAAATACTCCTACCTGTTCACTACTTGATGTCGCTGGAATTGGGTCAGGATGTTCTTCGGTTGGGCCCTTTCCTCCGACAAAATGCTTGCTACATATGTAGGCCGACCGCACCAGTGTACCCAGCGCATAGATTTCTCCTTGGCACTCTTGAATTTCGGGAAAGTAATGAAGAAAACATCCTTCATATGCGGCCGATCAGCGTACCTCGAGTCGCTGTTGCACGTTCCATAGCAACAATGTTTAATAACCATGGTCTTAGATTTTGGAAAAAGCAGTCGTTTACCGAGTAAAACCTAGGCTAACGCACGTCTCTTCCACAGCAAAACAGCGGCGGACTATGCAAGTTTGTCCTACCGCGTACCACGTGATGTGACGTCATCGTGACGTTTCGTTTCTAAAAATAGCTCGCTCGCGGTACGCTATAGACCCCTTGCAACCACGTGACTCCGTTACCCAGAACCCCTTGCGTGGCGGCCATATTGGTTGGCACGCCATTTGACGAAATGACGAGTTCTCCAGGTATTTTTCTTCTTTAGATAAAGCCCCTGAAACCACTGGACGGCTGCAATTATTTTATATCAGGAAAAAGACTCCAGCAAACGCCCGCGATGCCATGAGAGATTAAGCGGGTCAGAAAATGGATGGATGGATGGATGTTGTTCACACATGTTTGTGCAACAGCACAAAGCAGAGAGGAAGACCCGCCCGGTAGGTTAAAAAAACATCACTTACTACGGATTATTTTGGTGTTTTTGTCTTGTTAAAATGGGTGGGGGTGTCGGCGACATTGCAGCGTAAACACAGAAGTACTAGCGCCCGTGAACGGGCGGAGGGGAGGTGGCGATCGTTACATGGGCCGGAGAGCCACCGCTGTCTGGAGCAGCAGGAAGTGGCTGCTGCTCCAGACAGCGGCGGCTACAGCAGCAACAGCGGCTTCTCCGGCCCGTGTAGCGATCGCTACAGCAGCCGCCGCTGTCTGCTGCTTCAGACAGCGGCGGCTGCGGCGGCTGCTGTAGCGATCGCTACACGGGCCGCTTCTCCGGCACGTGTAGCGATCGCTACCTCCCCTACGCCGCTATTTAAGTAGAACAATGACTAGAGCAGAATTAAGTTGTATTTACCGGAGATGAAGTGTAGACTGCAAATTCTCTCGTAGTATGATGGCTCCCCCAGTCCATTGGGAGTGTCTGCCTGCGCTCTTTTCATTGAAAATATCCATTTCTTTCTTCTTTCCTCATCCTTTGGTAAACGACAGAAACGTACATCCAACGATTTGGAATGCCTCTGTGTGCAACCAGGAGCACAACAAGTCGTAGGCATTGTTTAGATTCCAAAAATAAACTAACTAAAAGTACGCTCTAAATCACCCGTTTTGTCATGTAGTAGACGGGCTGTCAGGCTAGCGTGCCCACCAAGATGGAGGCGCGCACCCCCGATCACGTGACTGTGACGTCAGATGCAAGGGGTCTATTTGCATTGCTTGTCGTCATTTCAGCTTTTAACTTTTTGTTCCCTCTCTTTTTTTCTTCATAGTAGGTACACCTGGTCTGGTGTTCTGTTAGCTGTGACATCATCCAGGGAAGACAGACCATCGCTATTCATACTGAGCCTGGTTCTCTGGGAGGTTTTTCCTTCCCGTTAAAGGGAAGTTTTTCTTTCCACTGTCGCTTTATGCTTGCTCAGTATGAGGGATTGCTGCAAAGCCATGGACAATGCAGACGACTCTCCCTGTGGCTCTACACTTCTTTAGGAGGAGGGAATGCTGCTTTTCAAGACTTGATCCAATCTACTGGGTTCCATTAGAGAGGCCATTTTTATGACCAATTTGTATAATCTGATTGAATTTGACTGTGGAAAGTGCCTTGAGATAACATGTTTCATGAATTGGCACTATATAAATAAAATGTAATTGAATTGAATTAGACCATTTTATTTCTAAACTCTTACAGGCATTTAAATCAATAACAGCATTCTTCTAATAATATTAATAATAACAATAACAACAAAAACAACAACAGCAACAATAATAATGGTAATAATAATACTAAAAATAATATATCACATGTATACTTTAGTCTCATGTCTTGTGAATTTCAAAATAAAGGTGTATCTTAAAAATGACAAGAAGGCTTGACATTGTCATTTGCATCGATGCAATTGGATCGTTAATCATTTAATGGATAGTTCGATGTGGAATGATGTATTGTTACACCCCTATTACTTATGTAAGAAAAGCTTGCATGATCAAGCAATGACGTTGAAAAGGCAGTACAGAACATTATACTGTATTAAAATGTTTTAATGTGTTTACTATATGCTGGTGAAGGCAGAAGGTGTTTACTATATGTTTTATTATTTTCAGATATTCTTTACCACAAAAAATGGCAGCTGAATTTTGAACCGAAGAACACCATTCCTGCAGTCAAGTAAAGTTGCGGTCTAATGCTGGGGGCTGTTTTTTACTTCCTCACTCTCAAAGGTAAACAGGCAGGGCCATGTACCAAAAAGTCTTGGATGAAAACCTTCTTCCCTAAGCACGGACAATAAAAAGTGGGTTGATGGTTGACCACCTGGAATAATACCACCCAAACCTTACAAACAAGAAAGCAAAAGTGGTCAAAGAAGAAGTACATCAACAACATGGCGTGTCCTAGGCAATCAGAGCACAATGCTCATCTGTGACATATCACAAGAATGTTTTGTGACTCATAAATTTCTGATATTTTGTCTGATGCAAACATAATTTAAAAATCACTAAATGTGGAATATATTTAGTAGATTATTCATTCATTCAAAAGTTTGTGCATATACAACACAAGGCTCATCAGCTACAACTAGCATAGTTTCTGGAAGTAAATAGCAACAGTTTAGGACCCCCTGAAGACAAGGAAATCTTATATTGTTTTAGATTATGGTTTTAAATCCCACATGCCATGGATTAAATTCCCAAAATCAAACCAGTTTAATAAACATTAAAAATCAGAGTCAATTAATGGAAATGCAGTAAAGAAACAAAAATATATATACCATAACAGGAACCATTTGAAAGGATATGAAAGTTAGACTGAAACAGTGGAAGAGTTTACTATCTTTGAATTGCTTGCTTTAATGTTTGGATCTACGCAGATGTTGTGGGTTTTATGATGGGATATAAATCTATGCTAAACTGACTGAGACTCATTGGAAACAAGTCTGACCTGAATATGAGGCATGAAATAAAATGAGGGCTCCAACAAGTTAAAATGCATCAAAGAAGCAACTTTCAACCACTTTCAAGTGTAATGTAGACAACTGAACTGTAAGGTGTGGATTAACTTTGTAGAAGCTCCACACGGATAGATTCAGATCTTCATCCGATCACATTCCACTTCTGGAAAAATTTGTATTCCTAAATATGTCTGTACATGCATGCAATGAAACCCCACTTCTGTCTTCTCATTCTTACTGGTGTCACGTTTCCCCCTCCTTAACTTGACCTTTTGCTTACCCACGCTATTGTTCTCTCTCAGCACAACCACTGCCTTTTCCCGAGGCGATCCGATGTGTAATGCTGAACCATGAAATTGGGCTCCTACAGGAAATCAGATCTGAAGTGGAACCTGTCTTCAGCACCAGATTGAATTATCTCTGTGACTACAGTCAGCATCAGCCGGAAATATACCGCCGGTTATTAGAACCTAGGGCTGTGGCACCTTAAAGTTGCATCTCCTGGAGAACTTCTTTAGAGAGCGTTCAACAAGATGTAGGATCAGGAGCCTCGGATTAGATCAAAACGCATCAGCCTGAAAAGCCTTCGGTTCAGGTGAAAAGGAGGACAACTTTGACTGACGCGTTACGGCTACATGTTTCTTGTAGTCGTCATTTGCAGTGGCAGCTGTACTGCAGCACTGATTTATTCAGCTAAAGTAGAAAGCTGGAAATCAGTGTATTAAACTTTGCAAAATATCTACTATATTTAAGAAAGACCGACAACACATTCAATGCATATGGGGATTTTACTAATTCCAAGGCTGCAGCACACTGAAACAAATAAATTGGACATATTATAAGATTGCAGAGACTCCCTCCTGCATGTTGCTTTTTATGTTGTTTTTCTGCAGAAATGTATGTGGGGATTATTGTGACACTGACAGAGGAAAAAAAAGTAAGTTCAAAAGTAAATTTCCAAAACAACATACCAGGGTTGCGCTCACATCAATGGCAACATCTGGTGTGTCATCTGGGAGGTGTGAAGCACATCTCAATTCGTGGCCTGACCATTAAAGCGAACCACCTGGGAAGGTTTTTATCTCTTGTCAAAACTTGGTTTGTTAATTTTTAGTGGTTCAAATAACCTACAAACAACCAGCTGGTTTGATTTGATTTAACTGGAAATGCATCAAGAGGAACATCTAAAATGAAGACATCTCCAAAACACAGCCACGGTTCAAGTTAATGCTGCGTTATTAATCTTCTGACCAGTGCAATCGTTAAAGTATCAGAAGGCAAGGGGAAAATGTTTTAAAACTCTGTTATAATTAAAAGTTTAAAACTTGTGTCGAGGCAATGTGGAAGAAAGATCCCCAGAATAACGACGTCATTATGTGACGGAAACGCACATGGATGATGCGAATCAATTCTGGGCCTACAGCCTTCTGAAAGTGAACCGCAAAGTGCTCACTCTCTTCTCTCCGGACATTTTCGTTGATTTCTGTGAGGGGGCTGTGCTTATATGTCATGTCCCACAAAGGATTGTGAGATACCTTAAGGGTTTTTAGCACTAGTAAGGGACGTTGCAGGGTTCCTAGGCAAAAGTAGTCATGGGAGGGAGCATACAGGCTACTTTTCCTACCTCCTTCTTTACTGACTGCACTATTGGAACATTACTTATCATGGCGACCGCTGACATACTTCCGCTTTGGCTAAAGAGTCCTTGCTCTATAAGGGTATTCAGATTGAGCCTCTGTTCATCCTTTGAACATTTTGTGTTGTTCCTGGTAGATACTTTCCTCGGTGTCCTGCCCTGTAAACCTCTTCATTCTGCCAGCTGCTTCACATCCCCTCTGATTGCTCGCCCTTCATTCGGTCCCAGCTGTTCCTCATTTCTTCTAATCAGCTCTTCTGTTTGCCTGTCATTTCTCCAGCCTGCCTCAGTATATACGCTCCCTGACTCTTTATTGGCGTCGCTGGTTTCTTCTGTTGACTTTATGCTTTCTCTGTTGTTAAGCTTTTATGTTCCCCCTTGCTCCAATGCCTTTGTTTTCTGTTCTCTGTCTTTTTCAATTATTCCATCCTGATCCAGTTTCTGTGCTTTCTGCCAGATTTCCTTGTGTGAGATTTTTTCTCTATTTATTACATTTATTTCCCTCAACTACACTTTGAACTTGGGCCCTCCTTAAACCGAAACATGAAAGAGGCTACATCTGATTACGTCTTTTGGGTAAGGAAGTGCATCAGCGTTCACCATAAGTGCTGTTCTAATAGTGCAGCCAGTAAGGGTGGAGGCAGGAAAAGGAGGCTGTATGCTTCCTCTCTCAGCTAATAGGAACCTTGTGATGTCCCTTACCGGTGCCAAAGGGCTATAGGGAATCCCAGAATCCTTTGTGTGACATGATGTATAAGCACAGCCCCCTCACAAAAAAATGTCCTGCGAGAAGAGAGTGAGCACTTTGTAGTTCATTTTCAGAAGACTGTACGCCCGGATTTGACTAGAATCATCCATGTGCGTTTCCGTCACATAATGATATCAGAATTAAAGACGGTCCGAAATCGGCACCGCAGTGCGAAGCTCCTTTTCTATGTATGAAAGGTCAAGGAACAGGAGCTAGGAGCTATAATTAGATGTAGCTGGATGGAGCCAGTATGCCAAATCATTTTCCTTTTCACTTGAACGGTTGATATGTGCATCTCCGCCACCATTGCCATAGGCTACTGACCGCTTAGCTAAATAATGCCTTCCTTGTCTAACCTGTCAGTTGAGGTAGTGTGCCGTGTCTTTGTATGTCTGCAGTTGGTCCATCCTCTTTCCATGTTAAGAGGGGGATTGTTCAAAGCTTGGTAAATTGTTTTAATGACAAACATCTCTTTGAATTTATTTGTTACTTTCTCCCTGACCTATCTGCCCTGTTTCTAGCTTTTGATAATGCTGGGGTTCGCTTGTTTTATAACAAACCTCTGAGGCCTTCACAGAACAGATGCATTTATACTGAGATTTTTTTCAGTTTTTCTGCTTTTTTTTTTTTTTTTTTAGAACATATTGAAAACCATGAATCAGTTCCATTCACTCTTAACACACTTCTTTGTGTTACTTTCTTGTTGTTTATCACATAAAATTCCAACAAAATCAAATAACGCTTGTGGTTGTAACAAAGTGAAATGGGAAAAGGTTTGTGGGGTGTCAATACTTACAAATCACAATGATGGTTAGCTTTTCAAATAGTTGCTATTTTTAAATAGCAACATCCATGACTCATATTCCTCAATGGAAGAACCTCTATTGTGGTCACCATACTCAGCAACACCAATATTAAAAATGTCTCAACAAAACCACTTTATCAATTATCTTGATGAATGGTTCATAGACAAAAATAATAATTACCAGATGATAAACAACACTGACTTTCAAAGCAGTAGATCATCAACGTTTAAAACACTATTCTAACTTCCTGTAGCAGCTTAACCTTGCCTGCAAGATGAATTATTGCGGTATTTGTGCGTTCACAAACACAAGAGAATGTGCAGAGTGCTACACCTTATCAATATGGCAGGCCAGGTCAGTAGCATATGCAACCATGTTAACACTACCTGTAATTAAATCGAACCAACAAGCACATACATTTCTAATTCTGGTTTCCTCTAACAGCAACACAATTTTTTAAAACGACCCCACTTAATCTATACATGCGTTTGGTTATGAAAGACCTTTAAGTGGAAGTAAACAAATTAAAATGAGAAGTGGGGCGACTCTGACTGGTGGCTCTCTGTGGTTATGACTCATCTTACAATTAGCTTGTAAAGCTTTGTTGGCAGAGAGACATGTAACCCAAAGACATTACTTCTTTCTACAATCCTGTTTCTATGGTTCTAAAAATGCTGAGACGGTACAAGAACACTATAAATATAACTTAAAGCAACTAAAATTAAAAAGTTGTTTTCAAAATAATACAAATGCGGAACGTCGAAATGTTGAATTTATGTGTTTAATCATAATGCTTTGTTCTAAAAGGAAGCCAGAGGGATGAAAAATAGATAACACCACATAACAAATAGCAAAACAACTTTGCTTTATTAAGAAATGATTAATAGACAAAAGAAGCTGTAAACAACAGGAACATAAAGGCAGGTCAATTAGACAGCTACAAAAGGTGCAAACTAATTAATGAAGGGAAACTAACTGGTCCACAAGCAATAACAAATGACAGAAATTAAACAGCTGAAGCTAATTTAAACAATGAACATGATAATATGATGAGAGTTATAGCTAAAACATAGAACCATAAAGCAAGCAACAGAGAACCATAAAAATGGAGCAAACCTTTCCAACTTCCACTTAATGATTGGAAATAAATTTGTGGAGGTAGTGAATAACTGATAATGGTTTTTAGAAGTTTCTTTTCAGGGGTCAGCAACTTTTACAACTCAGGGAGCCATTTTTGCCCTTGATCCATCTAAACAAAATTTGTTTAGAGCCACAAAGCCACATAAAACAAAGTAGCTTATTTTTACACCTTCTACTTTAGGAAATGTTTTGTCATTTTAAAAAATAAGGAACAACAGTATCTGCTTGTGATTGTGCTTCTGTAGAATTTCACAAGAAGATGTAAGGAAAGCTTGTACTTCTTCAACCTCCTAAAAAACACTCTTTGTTGTGTCTTTTTGACCAGATGTTAGGTGTTAATGGTGACCCAGGGATTTGATGCTGTTTACCGTCTAATTACTGCTTGACCTGTAGAATAAAGAAATCGCTTAAATAGAACCGGTATGACAACAGAAAGTAGGCTATACTATTTTATGACCCAATCAAAAGAAATTGACGCAACAGCTGAATAACAAAGTCAATGACATCCATCAGTCTGGAAAGGCTTGCAAAGCCATGTCTGAGGCTCTCATAAGCAACTGAACAACAGCTGAAGAAAATTATTGCTTATCCACATATTGATTTGTTCTATGCATTTACTCAAGGCTTGAATGGGCCAGTAGTATCCTGGTGACATCGTAATACAGAGCTGAGTGTCATCCGCGTAGTAGTTTACCTTGTTGAGTGTTATAACCTGAGCTAATGGTAGCATGCATATATTAAATAGGAGGGGCCCCAAGATGAACCTAAGGGAAGCCTGAAAGTGATTAAGTCAGCTCTGATGTAGAATTATTTATTGATACGAAGAAGTCCAACCATGTTCTCCAGTTGTTCCAGAAATGGTCAAAAGTGTTGAATACTGTGCTGAGATCCAATGATAACAGCACAGTCTTCATTTAAACTGATGTCATTGTAAACGTAACTGCAAGACGTCAAAGCAGCTGGTTATTGTTAAGAAGGTATCTAACTATTAACACAGCTTTTTCAATAACCCAGCAGATGAATGAGAAAAAAATATTTGAGATGGATCCGCACCATTGCTAATGCAACCTGTCCAGATTGTTGTTTTTCAACAGTGGTTTGATAATTGCTTTCTTAAGGCCTAGGGGGAAAGCACTTGACATGAGGGATGAGTTTATTATTTGAATCAAATCAGATGCTGTGACAGGCAAAACTTTCTTAAAGTACCCGAGGTCAACCATTCATAGCAACCGGCAAAATACAAGAAAGTAGACAGAGAGAGAGCAAGCATGGTGGAGCGGATGGAAAGAAGTGATCTGTGACTGTCTCAGTTATCCATCCGTTGAATTTAGAGAGCTAAGATTGAGATAGTCTGTGAAGGAGACAAAGTGTATATTTACTGCACAAAAGAAGTTGAATAAGGCGTTTCCATAGAGGGTGCTCAGGGACGTAGTGGAGGATAAGCAGAAGGTTGGTGTAACAGCGGAGGAGGCTACAGAAAGGGAAAGATGGAGACAGACGATCCATGACTCCTCAGAGGAACAGCCAAAAGAATGTGAAGACTTGGTCATTTACTGTGTATTGATTATGTTATTTCAACATTAAAGTGGTGTATTTTTTGGCTTCGGAGGTTTCTGGTCCCCCAAAAATATTGCATCTGAAAATGAAAAGCACATTTTCAAAACAGCTATAATGCAGAAGAATGCAACACAACAATAGGATTTCTGCTGACTGAGAGGAAAGCAAACTCTCCCCATATTTACCAGCTGTTCCAGTTTAGACGTGTAACCAACTAGTGACTCATAGAGCAGGAAATGTTGAAGTGTCCATCGCAGATTTGGGAACGAGACAAACAAATCTATATATTGACCTGCTTTCCAGAATAACCATAAACTATACATGATTGGAGGCCCATTAACACATAAACATCAGGAAAACAGATGGAGATGTTTATTTGACATCAAATAATATGTTACTGCACACAATTTTATTTTCACTTTCCATTAATTAATGAATGACTCTCTTCAAGGAACAAACCCCAGAAGATTTTTTAAACATTCTGATGAATGTGTTTAATTTCGACTGGAGCTGATAAATACATTTTGCTGACCCAAAACTGTGGTCTTTCACATGATTTTGAAAATTGGCTTCCAACACAGCTTCCTACAGTGGTAAAGCACATTTCTAGGTCACAATATGCACACAGACTTGTTGTGCTAACTCTCTGAGAGTCCTCAGTGAAATGCTCTCCAATCTGCCAGCCGTTCCAGGATCAGCAGGAGCCAGCTTACAAGTTTTCTCCTCCCTGCAGGAAACCTGCAAAGACGCATGTTTTTGCAGCTACTCATTCTTCTCACACTGAGTTTGATGTGCAGATCCACTCCCAGCCGTGCGCAGCAATCTGCCAAATTCACATAATTACAGCAATTTTTCTGTCTTTGTGTCGGTGAAACACTAGCCAGTCCAAGCCTTCGTCCTCGGGAAACTGGAGCAGCTCGAGCTGCCATGTTTGTTCCCTATTTTGTGAATATGCCGAAACACACTGCACCTTGTTATTACGAACATGATGACGCACATTTGGTGATTGGGGTTTGGCTTGAGAAGAGGTTTAGAAAACTCAGAAAGTCAGACAGTCTTCTGAGCTCTATCTTTTCTATTCTCCGAGTGCAGCCACTGAGTGATGAAACCCTAAAGTTCAGGGACAGCGGTGTTGGTTTAGTGTTAATAGAACAAAGGCCTTCATCTTTGTGTTTTACGTTATGCTTTTTTATATATGGGAAAAGCTGGTGTTCTTTCTGGGTTGACGATTATTCCCTCCTAAGGAAAAAGCTGCCAATAGGAAAGTCATCTTCTGTGAATTTTCTCCAAGTTCTGATTTACAGACGTTTTGTGGAAAATTGCAAAATGTTCAAGCAAACAGCTGCAGTCATGAGAAAGAGTAAAAGAAGAGCAAGATGTCCAAAAGTATTTGACGTCTAGGATTTGGGACCGTTTTCACGCCTGTATGATTTATTGACAATGTTATAGTCATTTCCTTTTCTTTGCGTGTCTGTCTGTGTTTCTGTTAGCAAGATTACCAAAAGAAATCACATGATGTGATTTGGGGAAAGGCAGACAATAAGGAAATGAACGTTCAAGCACATTTATATACAAGTGTGAATCAATAAAAAAAAAGGTTTCTGGCAGTAGGAAAGGTGGATTGATGGATCTGGGCTTTGTCTGCAGGGATGAGGACATTGTTCAGCACTGTGGTGGTAATGAGGGAGCTGGGCTGAAAGCTGAAGCTTCTGATTTACAGGTTAATCTGTGCTTCATGACCAAAAGGACAAGATCCTGGACACAAAGGGTTGAAATGAGCTTCTGATGTGGGGTGGGGCGACTGTGCCTTCAAGATAAGCTGAGGAGCTCAAAGAGGAAATGTACTCCTCCACATCAAAAGCTGAAGTGGTTCAGGTGTGAACATCCTAGATGGCTCCATAGAGGTTTTCCATATCCACCTAGCAGACCTAGAGCTTACCCCTTTATGGCCTGGGTTGTGATCTCCAAATTAATACTTAAAGATACAAATGTTAATTTTTCCCGTGATCAGCTCTAATAATCCATCATGCCAAATGCTGAAAAATAAAAATCATATAATCCCTCCATTCAATAAGGGGATCAGATCTATCAACTTGAACCATTTTCAGCCCACAAAGCAGCACTTTGTTAGTTTAAATAAAATTAGATAAATATTAGGAACATATGCTTTGTCATATCCACAGAGCTGTGTGCAGGTTGGTATGTGTGTGTGTATTTCTCCTTACCCTTTCCTTCACGGGGTGTGACGAGCTGGTGTCCTCCTGCAGCTGCAGCTCATCACGACCAGTCAGGAGGAGCTGAATACAATACTTCTTTAGGTAGTAGCACTCGCTAAGTCATTAGTCGTTGAATTTAGCCTTTAGTCATTGCATTTATCGATTGCAGAGGATTGAACCAAATAACCATCTTCTTTTCAACCCGTCCTAGAGGCCACCGATGTCAGTCAGTTGGAACTCCGACATGCCATATTGGCCAATTTAAATATCTTTTAATACATTTTGGTTTAACCAATGCAGTCTTCCAGGCTTAACATCTTTGCTTAACATCTTTGTCTTCATCGATCTAGACAATATTTTGCTCTTCTCCAAAAGTTTGAAAGAACACTAATTTCCTGTGAGACAAGAGACTCTTTAAAAACTATCTCTTGGTTAGAATGAAAAGTGCTGGTTGCTCATGGTCTCATATTGCTTGGTATGATTTTGTTATTGTTCTTCCGTCCTTCAAAAACACCAACATCGTTCTTACCATGACTGCTTTTTTCCCCTGAAGTCATGTGGTCACAAATTATCCTCTGCTGCTGAAACAGCAAAATTACATTATTATTATTATTATTATTATTATTATTATTATTATCTGCGATAGACTGGTGACCTGTCCATGGTGTTCCCCTCCTCTCGCCCATGACAGCTGGAGATAGGTACCAGCACCCCTCACGTCCTCACAAGGGATAGACATGTTAGAAAACAGATATTATTATTATTATTATTATTATTAGCCTTGTTTTCAGGGTCTATATCATCCCCATAGACGTTGTTTCAGACAGAGGACACCAGTTTATTGCTGGAATCTGCAGACTTCGGCTCAGCCCTTGGAGTTAAATCCTGACTCTCTTCAGGTTTTCACCCAGAACAAATGGATGTTTGTGTGCTAACAATCCCACATCTTGGAGAAAACCTCTGACGAGAACTGAATAATTCCCAATATCTCAGGTTTTTCAAAGTCTCCATCCATTACCAGCCATTCCTGCTCCACACCTTATTTCCTGTTTCCATCTTACCCAAACAGCATCAAAACAAGCCTCAGCTCAAAAAATAGAAATCGAAAATGAAAAAAGTATGCCCAGTCCAACTTATTTACCTCGCCAAATATTATAGCTGCCAACCAAGGCTTTCCCCTTCAAATCTTGTTCCAGAAAACTGTCTGCCAGATTCTTTGGTCTTTATAAAAATTAATCTGTCAATGCTTTGATGCAAGAATCATTTTCTTTTGGATTCCAAACCAATACCCTAACATAGTATATTATATTTTAAAAACCAAATTTAAATCATTTTGTTCTACAGGCTTTTTATTGTGCTTTTTTCAATCCTTGTTTTAATACTATGTATAACTTAAGAGTGACTTATGTTCTTCAGCGCTTAGTGACATTCTGCAAAAGATGCTTTATAAATAATCGCTTTATAAATAATCGCTTTATAAATAAACCTACTTGGCTGCTTACTCAATAATTTAATTTTTATTTAGAAATAGTAGTAGAATCCACCCGTAAATGTATTATTAACCATAATAAAAGATAAAACAACAATGGAGAAAGCAGGTCAGGCCTAAAAAAAATAGAAATCAGTATTGTCTATGACTCAATAATAATAAATACAATTTGTTTAGATCAATAAAACCTGCATTACCCTTTTTTGTGTATGTAAATAAAATAACTAAAACATATATTCAATTTAAACTTTCAGAAAAAAATAAAGCGTCTGCAAAAGACAATAAAACCACTTTCCTGAACCAAACATTCCAAATATAATTAAATCAAACAACATTTGCAGTTTCATGAAGAAACAACTAAACTAAAAAGGTTCAGTCTAGGAAATATTATGTAGACATAGCATAGAAAAACTCATAAAAGAATGCTAGAGCTAGCCTCTTTTTAACTTTATATTTAAAAAAACATTTCTCAAGTCTTTAACATTTTTGGCCAAATTTATGAAGAGCCCCTTTGAAGGTAGCCTTATCTGTAAGCTGAAATATTGCGGTATTTGTGCTTTCACAAACACACGAGAATCCATCTTGTACCGTTCCAGCCTCAAACGTTCAGGACCAAACCAAAAACGGTTCGAGCCAATCGCATTGCAGTATTATGGTTTAAGGCGGGACATATAGCTGTAATGAAAGCAAGTGTGGCTGAGGCCACGGCTGAACTATAATAAACATGGCAGCGCAACTCGTGGGTTGTCATGGCGGCTGCTTACATTTTCTTTTGATACCGTGATTGGCTAAAACCAACCTTTGGTAGGCGGGTGCTAGATGTCACTTCGCCCAATTAGCTAGGACAGTTCTGGTGATCATCCCTTTCCCTGAACAGATTCGATGCCAACAGACCTTGATTGATCATTTGCAGAACAGAAAGTGACAGGTTTCAGTCCCTGAGCCATGAATGGCTGGATGGATGGATGGATGGATGGATGGATGGATGGATGGATGGATGGATGGATGGATGGAAGGATGGATGGAAGGATGGATTAATGAATGACATTGTTCATTCAAACATTGTTCATTGGTTGGTTTAAATGTTTCCATGTTGCTACTGAAATAATTTCAACAGAATTGAGCTTGAGGCAGGGGCTGAAAATTAAAAATGTATCCCTTTTTTAGATGTATTTTGTTACTTAAAAGCTATAAGCTATAACACACAAAGGTTTGGTGATCAGAAACATTTAATACTGAGGAAAAAAAGAGAAAAAAATTGTATGGGGGAAATACTTTTTCATGACGAGGTGCTTCCTGATGAGGTACAGCATTCTCTGGGGCAGGGCTGACTTCACAAGAAGGCAAGCAGGTTTTATGACTCAGGGGAGGAGGAGATTCTCTTTAAAAATTCAGCCATCACAGCTCAAGATGTCCACACAAGTGCTCACCGAGCAAATACCTCTCAGTATTTATAGGAATGATCCCGGCACAGTTACAAGCAAAAATCAATATTTCACTACCAAGAACGATAATGTGAGAATAATGAACAGCGCGGATGGTGGTAACTCATAGAACACCTCAGAGCCTTTCTGAATAGAAGATGAGTGAAACATAATTGGTAATCATGGATCCTAAAGCCACAGGCCCGAAAAGCTCTAATTTGCAATCACAGGATGGGGTACTGTTGGCACTCGGAGAGCTTTCAGTGCTTCCTTGTGTATTATCTCATGAGTCATAAAGAGCAGAAATAATTTTGTGAGTGATGCAAAAGCAGATTAAACCCTCCATGTGTCTTAGTAGCATGCAAGCGAAATTAGTGTGTCCATTTATTTATAGGATTTCATTTTATTAAAAAGAATCGTGGCGGCATGCAGAGTATTTAAAAGCCAAATCTCAGCTTCACTTTAATATGAACTTTTAAAATTCATCACAGAAGAAAATTTTGTTCAAAATGTTATAATAAAATCAGTTTGAATTTTATTAAGCTTTCCCTTTACTATATAATTGTCAGAGATCAGTTGGGATTTGATCTCATACCACTGGGCATGACAAAGCTGCAGATTTTTCTTTTGTTTCAAGGCAGGTGTGATGAATTGCAGAATATTCCGCAAATATTGAAACGGCAGGCTTAAAATAAATCCACTTTTATTGGAAGAGTATAATCTCTTTATATTTCTATAATCTGAGTTTATTCATTCACACTAATTAACTGTTTTTAAAAATACCCCGTGCACCACTGGCAGCCCTACCAGTAACTGTAAAATCACTGAACGGAAATGCTCCCTTCTTGACATAGTGCTCCATTTCTCTTAGCCACCTTCAAAATGGGAACTAGAAGAGAACATACAGTTTCAGTAAAGGCAGTCGTGTCTACAAGAATTGTGGAAAAGCATTTAATGCCCACAGTAAGGTCGGGTGGAGGGTCTGTGATGCTGTGGGCCAATTTCTCGTCCAAAGGCACCGGGATCCTTGTTAGAGTGCATTGTGTCATCAGCGCTGTGAAAGGCTGGGACATTTTAAATATAAATCTGATGACCTCTACTAGAAGAGTGAAAATGGGTCTTTCTGCAGGATATTAATCGGAAACATACGGCAAATTCAGCACAGAAATTGTTTACTAGACATAAAACCAAACTTCTAACACGGTCATCTCAGGCCTCAGACCTAAAACCTAAAGAAAACCTGTGGTCTGAAGAGAAGAGAGCATAAGGGAGGACCAAGAACTCTCAGTCTAGAGAGATTGTGCAAAAAGAATAGTTAAAGATCTCTCTCACTTTATGCTCCAACCTTTTGAAACGTTATAAGAACAGACTAGTTCTGCTCTATTGGCAGAAAGAGGGTTGTGCAAAGTGAACGGCATGAGTGCCAAAGCTTGTGACAACGGTGTCTTTGTTAAAAACAATTAGTCTTTGATGCTGGATCGCAATCCTATGACTGCAGCCTTAAGCTCTTCAGAGCAAATTGAGATTCTCCATTTTTCTCAGCCCTTAGGCTCATGGATGGACTGTTGACAGGCCAAGTCTGACTCAGACAAGTGACCACTCCTGATATGAGAGAGCTCGCTTTGCGGTATCAAGGTTACAGAGCTGCACATTTCTCAAAGAAGAAAAACATTTTTAGCATTCAGCGCACAGCTTTCTTCAGATGTGAAAGAGGTGGTGATAAATGTGACAGCAGTTGGGAAGCACATTGTGGAGGAAATTACGACGTGTCTGCAAAGAATTAAAATTAAAATGTCATTTTTGGGTCTCGTAATAAGCTTTTTAATACTTCATGACTGACAAATTGCAGGGCAGAAACGCCTGACTGCCATCCATCCGTCCTACACTGACGCATTTCAGTTTAATTCATGGGACAGTTTGCAAAGAGTTGCTCAACTTAGTTTAGTTTTTGAAACTTTGCATGATCTTCCTGAAGGTACCAAGGCTAGCTAATTTACAGTGTCCAGACTGAAGAAGATCTAAGATAATAGGAAAAATAATCCCTTGAGATTTCCATATTAATTTTGTCCAACAAGGCTTCTTGTACATAAAAAAACCAACAATCTTAAAGCCAGATTTCTGATATTGACTTTATTTCATCTATAAGGGCCATGGACCGGTGTCCCTGTATTCTTGAAACTCTGCTTGCTCTCATCCTGCAGGCTTGTCCAGCTCAGCAGACTGAAACTAACAACAATACTCTGAAATATTCATTTCCCTGGAGAGACTCTGTGTGTCAGTCTGGGTGAGGAAGGAGCACAACGCAGCAGCTGAGCTAACGTGTCCGCTACAGTAAAGGGAAGGAGTTTCTCTGTCTTCCCCCAGGCTGTTTCCTCCTCCGTCGCTGTGAGGCACACCCTGGATTGTCATATTTCCAAGTCATAAAGCAGCACATCTTACATGTTAGATCACATAAACATGTCACGAAATAACATACAACTGATACTTGACTACTAATTATTAATAACTGGAATTACATGGAGTGCTTTGCTTGTTTAATAAATCAACTCATCCATTAAGTACTAATATTAAAGAAGAACGGGGCACCTGAGCCTGGGTTTGTACCTGAACTATCAGAGGACTCCTGGACCAGAGATGTCCACACTGTTGTCCTTCTGCCACTTTGTTACGGGTCATTGTCCTTTTTTGAAGACACATCTGTGTTGAGCTTTAACTTAATTTCTGAGGTCAAAAGGCGTCGTTGCCTCAGTGATACCATCCATTTTGTGAAGTGGCGCGATCTGTCCTGCAGTAAAAGACACACAGAACGTGATTCTGCCGCCCTCGTACGTCACAGTTGATTAAATATTCTCATGATTTCAAGTCTCCTCCTTTCTTTGCAATTTTAACAAAAGTCTTCGAGGCCAGATGCTTGAGTTTTGTTGTTACGTGGATAAATGCTTTTTCCTCGCTGAGTGGCCTTTAGGTCCATGTGGGTAAAGGACTCGTTTCACTGTGCATAATGATGCACTCCTACGTGTTTCAGCCAGCGTCTGTGCGAGTCTTTTGCTCTTGTTGTCGCTGTTGTTGTCGCTCTTGTTAATATAGACCATTCAAATCAACATTTCTGGGATCTAATTATCTCTGGAGACAGATTCGAGTCCCAGATTATCTCTGGGACTGCAAATCTGTTTCCTTTAAGATCAGCCAAATGGCTGGACATACCTGTGTGTAGTTGTTTGTGACACCTGCATGCATCTGTTGTACCCTAGGAGGAAATGAAATTATGGAGGTCATTTAGATTTTCCCAAGATATCAAACAAGGAAACTCATGTTTAAATCAACCTAAGAGAAGCTTGCAAAGCCATGCCATCATTGTCTGAGTTACTGTGTTCAACCCACTCATTGATCAGACATTTCAGCCTATTTATTTAGGTTTAAAACTGAACCCAGTATGCCAGATCAGACTGATTCCTTAACATTGTTGTGTTCATTTAACTCATGGCTTGATTGGGCCATATTTAACCCAGCAGTTGGTGAGCAAAACCTAACCTTGTTGGTTTGTTTTGAACCCAGAAAGTATATAGGATGTACTCATGGACAAAAGACTGGAGTGTTTTTGCTTGATCAAACAAATAAAAGTGACACTTTGTTGTCAGGAATCCGTTTATCTCCTCCCCCCATGTTTAGAGAGCTGCTGTTCTGTGGGCTTTTCATGGCCATGGTCCTTGTTTTTCGAAGGATGTGCTCTCACAAAGGCTGCAATGGCTGTTTGTGTCGGAGCTATAAAGACAATTACAGCAAGGTGTCGCCCTGCTTTAGTCTTTACCCTGCACCTCCTGTCAAACAGAGGAGTTTGCTACGGGCGATTTGCTCAGTACTAAGTTATTCTAACATGTTATCAAGCTAACCTGCAATATCAAGTCAATACAGTTAAGGAAATTAATATTCGTAAGACTAATAACTAAGTACATCAGATAAACACTGAGTTTAGGAAAAAAAACAAAACCTGCAAATCGGTAGGAGAAATTTAATTAAAAAATTTAAGGACTAAAAGGATTTTGGGGGATTGAAAGTGACGTTGCTCTCCTTTTCGAACGCATAAACACTTGCAGTAGTGTAAAGCAGCAGAAAGCATAGGATGATACCATGTTTCCATTATTTTCGGTCAGCTTTGTGCTGTTTTACAGTCTAACTTTACACCAAACGCTAGACAGTACCTGCAGAAAAGCTTTCCTCACAGGCCACAACCCCTGACTGTTGCTTTGGTCTCGGACATTTATTTTAGAGGGGGGTTGCTCTGCCATGACCTTGCGACAAATGGCTTAATTATCCGAGCTAGCAGCAGACTTCATGCATTCTCTGGTTAACCCCACGCTGTCACCCTCAGTCACACTCACTCTGCTGTGCACTGACCAAGGAGTTCAGAGGTCGCTGCACCCTGGGTACACGCTCCTGACTTTTCATGTCACACACGCACTGATTTAGTGACTTAATGATCAGCGGCCTGCAAAGGGAGGGAACTTGCTCAAAGTTAGAGACGGGGCAGCAGAGGTCACAAGAAGAAAAGCTTCTAAGCCATGAAATGCATTTTAAATCTGCAGTTAGGCATAAAGAAAGTTTCTTATTTAGCCTTAAGTCCACTACACAGTATAATATAGTCCCTGTTTAAAGTAGTTCCTCCATCTGGAGAATCTCCTTTAAGCTCTCTTTTTCACAGAGATTTGATCACTTTAGTTTGCCCTGAAGTTTTTTTTTTCACATGCTTTATTTTTGCAAGCTTTTATCACCGATTGTCTGTGTTAATGTCGGCAATCTAGTGGCTTTACAAAATCCTCTAAATGTTAAATGCAAACATGAAACAAAGCAAAGGAAAGCATATATATTGGGAAAACTGCAGACTGTGTGTAATACAGAGAAAGCATAAAAGGGATAAAGTCAGATTAATTTTCTTTCAGCTCCTCACAGAGGAGAAGTTAGAGCTCAAGCTTTAGACAGTTTTTCAGGGGGGTTGTTTTTAATCAGTGATGCAAGGAACCAATGAGCAAAAGAGCGGCTGGAGTTTTAAAGTCTTGCCAGTAAATTAGGGGGAAAAATGTCATTATGAAGCAAATGTCTCATTAAAAAGCATATCTGAAACCTCCTGCTGCTGACCCCAAATTCAAGTTCAACTGCTGAAAGATATTTATTCTGGTGTTTATGTAAAATTAACTTTGAGGTTTGAGATGGCAGCACAAAATAAGTAAGCTGAAAAATAAATCCAGTCTGGGTGTTTACGCGGCCTGATGGAAAATTAAAGTTACAAAGGATTGGGCTGAGTCACCAATATGACTTTAGAAACAAGAGTTCCTTCAAACGGATTAGAAATTCTCATCTCGAGATTTTAAAAACTCAGCGCCCAGTGTACCATTTTAAACCTCACAAAAGTAAAAACAAATATCAAATTGTAAGAATTTACATCTAGAATGGGCAACAGTCATGATCTATGTCAAATAATTCACAAGCAAATAAATATTCAGGGTCATAATCAGTCTCATGGTCAATCAAAAATCTTTAAAACATGAAAGATGAAATATTCCTTCCCATGGATCAAATGTCAGCATGTTTAATAAGTGAGGAGAACATGTGTACTTCCACTTCAATCAAGGATAATACAGAAAAACAAAACACTAAAAATGTGCGATTAATTTACACAGGTATTCAATTGTATTATTTATCAAATCAAATATATATTTCCTCTCAAGTTGTTTAACTAAAAAAATTACAGAAAATGAAACAAAGCTGCTAACTTCTGAACAGACCGCTTCTAAAACTAAGAGGGGAGATTATATTAGTAGGAGAATGAATGTTCCGAATATTATCCAAGCTGCTTAAAAATCTGATATTGAACGTTTATCAGAATCAGAATTTATTTGCCAACAATCTTTGGACCAATAAAGGAGCGATCAAAAGTTAGTCCACAGCTTCAGCTGCTTCAGCTAGAAACCACTGATCAGGCAAGAAATCTGGGTGTAGTGATGGACTCAAACCTAAAATTTTAAAGGCATCTAAACAAAATTACAAAGTCGGCTTTCTATCACCTGAAGAACATTTCCAGGATTAAAGGACTGATGTCTCAGCAGGATCTGGAAAAACGAATCCATTGTTTATCTTTAGCAGAATTGATTACTGCAACGGTGTTTTCACAGGTCTGCCTAAAAAGTGGATCAGACAGCTGCAGCTGATCCAGAACGCTGCTGTTTATGTTCTCACTAAAACCAGGAAGATAGAGAACATCATGTATCTCAGAGAATAGATTTTAAAATCCTTCTGTTAGTCTATAAATTAGCACCTAAATACATCACAGACTTGTTATCAGTGCATCAACCCTCCAGACCACTCAGGTCTTCTGGCTACAGCCTGCTCTGCAGAACCAGAACCAGAACCAGACATGGAGAAGCAGCATTTAGTTCCTATGCTCCACTTATCTGGAACAAACTTCCAGAAAACTGTAAAAGCGCTGAAAGCCTGAGTTCCTTTAAATCAAGATTAAAAACACATTTGTTTAGGACTGCCTTTGAATGTTGAAGTTTGTAGTCCAACTTATATCTTGATCTGCTGCTACTATTCAACAGTAATGTGCTTTCCTCTGTAATCTTTTCTTTTCTTTTGTTCTGTGCTCTACAAATAAACTCGCCTTTCCTAGAAAAAGATTATTAAAATTTTGTGTAAAGTTAAATATTGTTTACGTTAATCTTGGCTGTCTTGCTGGTATTTTTGGGTTTGAGTGAAAATGAGTCCACAGTTCAGCAGGCGGCTTTTTCAGCTGTGCATTTCTTGTGCGACTCACATTTACGATGTTGCTGCCCATCATGTTCCTTTTCAGAATCTGACCCAGTCAAATGCGGGACATTGTTTCAGTTTGTGGGACACCGGGACAGGAGTGAAAAATGTGTCCAAGTCCCGTACAAGTCGGGACATCTGGTCACCCTGGGTGGAAGGGATGTACAGGTGCACATACAGTACACATAAAATAATACATGACCACAGCGTGATGAGCGCAGCGAATGGAACAAATGAGTATTATATGCAGTGTTATGTGCAGGTGGATTTGGTATACTGTATATATAATATGACGATATGCACTGTATATACAGCACTGAAATAGAGAATAATGGATAAATAACTGGTAAACGAGCTACTTTATTATTGCACAGGAGTTTTCTTTTTGTCAGAGTCAGCTGTTCATTAGAATGATGGCTCTTATTGTCAGGTATGTGGTTCAGGGCAGCTGTGGTGTGGTGTGTTGTTCTTACAGGTCTCCAGCAGGGCATGACAGGCGGACGCCGGCAGCAGGTTGTTCCCCATCTACAGCCTAATTGGAGGAATAATCAAGGCAGCTAGAGACGGGAGGAAGGCGTCGGAGAATTAGCTCCCCTGAGCTGTACCTGACCTGTGCTTGGAGTCACACCTCAGCTTGCCACTGATCACCACCGCCCAACTAACTCTCCCCTGGTTCTACTCACTGCCATCCTCCGATAGTCAGCCTCATCCTCTCCATATTTCCAGCCTGTCTGTTGCAGGCGCTCATCCTCTTTCTAGCTTATTCACAGAGCGAGACCAGAGCCTTCCCAGTCGGCCACTATCCCACTTATACCTCCATAATCCCTCTGTCTTCTCTCACAGTACTTCAATAAACATCTTAAAACCGTAACCTCTCTCTCTGTGTTTGTCGCTTCTGGGTCACCATGGAAAACATAATCCTGACCCTGGTCTCTAGGAATTTAAAGCAAGAGTCCCATTGCTTGATTTTTAGAAGGCTACTGATATCTAAGCTGGCGACCCACCAGCTAGGCTGGCACAACAGGTGTTGTTCTGGTCACTCAGACTGAGAAGCAATCGGTTTTCGATTCTTTCTGTTGATTTTCCTGAGTGATTGTTGGCTTTGGATTTGTAACACAGCAGGGCACAAAGACAAAAAGCATCCCTAAACACAGCCATTTCGTGAACTTAAACACACTGGAGATGCTACTATAGCAAAAATGTGTAGCACATGAGAAAATAAAACATTGCTTGCAAACACATCTGCAGATGGATCATGCTTGGTTCTGACCTGACCGGATCAGACTTTCTCTCCCCGTTGTTGTTTTTCTGAGATTGAAGGAGGAGTCCTCAAGAGGTGTTGATCAGAAATGTACTTGGGAAATGTGGAGACATGTCGTTCAAGTCAGTGAATAGAAAAGAATCCAAACTAAGAGATAGGAAGAGACCCAGAATGTAACCAAACTATCCTTGTTGACAAAGTCTCCATGTTGTGACATTCTTTTTTCTGGCGGAAGCAAGTGAATGAATTACTGTAACTCATACATGATTCATTACTTAGCGCTACTGTTCTTTTGTTTGTAATGTCTTGATTTTATTGAACAAAACACTAGAACGTCTTGTAAAATTAACATATTACCATTTAAATTCGAGCATTTCTTTTAGTATTTCCCGAGTGCATGTTTAAGATTTAATTCAAATTGAAGCACCATGCGTCATGGGTCCAGTAATGAGAAAGCTTCGGGAACTGTTTTAAAATGCAACCTGGAAGCACACTAACGATGAGCTATACAAATCACCTTCAACATTTGCAAGCTGTTCCCGTCTCTTATTTCCATCTTGTACCCCCTCCATGTCCCCTTTCGTCTGTGAGCGTGCCTCTGCGCTCCTCAGATGCATTTCAAATAAGATTGCTCTGTCAACCCTCTTTAAAGGTGCCGTTTCACAGCGTGTCACTTCCACCCCCTCCACAACCAATATGCAATTATTGCCTAAAGTGGGCTCTGTGCTGCAGCAGGTGCTGGAAACAGTGTGTTTAGCAGGAATGCTGTAAAGTGGGGGTATATTGACATTAACTCTTCTCCTGTATGCCATTATGGACTTTTACCAGGCTGTGTGGTTGCTCCCCTGCAGGTCTGGAAAATTACACAGATTGAAAAGCAGGAGGGATGGCACCGTTGATGAATTTGGGCAAATGCTTGCCATTTTTAAGAACAGAGTGCAGCTTGTCCTGTAGCTTGTCCTTCTCCACTGCAACGTGTGCTGGCAAGGAGGGATAATAATGAATGAGGAAGAAACAGAAACCACATCGCAGACTGTGTTCTGGAACAACGCAGCCTTAAAACCGCCTACACACAGCTTTTATTCAACGTGTTGCTTTTAAAAAAAAAAAAAGATGCAAGTAGAACCTCATCAACTTTCGGTGCCTTCTGTTGTCTCAGTTTGGTTATGGAGGAAATAATGTTAACTACTAAAAGAGTGAGAAATATTTTTTTTATTTTTTATCCAGCAAAGGCATCACAATGAAAGGATTGAAGGGCCCCTTCCCTCTTCTCCATAACAATGACTGGGTGATGTTGTCTACTTTCTTAAGGCCCGTTTACACTACACTTTTTTAACCGAGCCGAGACCAGTCCGAGCTCGGTAACCGAGATAACTCTTGTGTGTAAACGGTCAGCAGACTGAACCAGACCGCGCTAACCATAACCGGACCGCGCTAACTGCAGACCAGCTCTTGGGTAGGTCTCGGCCTGGTTCTATTTTATCCCGGTTTCTGATAACAAAGAGCGCATGAGCAGACGGCGTCATCTCCTTACAGTCAGCTGACTGTCAGCGGGTTTTCCGGCGTGTCTGGCTGCACGTCCCGATTCACACTCCATTCAGACAAATTTCAGACATTCATAATAATACTAGCTTCCTTACCGTGCCACACGGTTTCCAGTGATGATTCTGCTTAGCAGCGCAATGAACCTCAGCGTCTGTCGTTGTTTCCTGCATCTGTAAATCCTTATTAGACATTCGTTTCTCTCATCCACTTCCCAAAAAGCCAACTTTCTCAAGTAAATTCACCAATGGTTGCCTTCTTCCCCCGACTCTCTGCAAACACCGAAATATCACAATATCAAGCATAACTTCCTGAATGTTACGGGCGCAGCTGTGTGTGTTTCGCTGCTTCCGCCTTCAATCCCAGAGAGCGGTAGTACCGCAGATCGCCACTAGGGGGCGAGGAGCAACCAAGGAACCGAGATAAGCTTTGTGTGTAAATGGTCGTCAGAAACGAGGCTCGGCCTGGTAACTGGACCAAGCTCGGACTGGTCTCGGCATGGCTCGGTTTTTTAGGTGTAGTGTAAACGGGCCTTTAGTCTTAGTGAGGATGCGTGCAGCAGCGTTCTGGATCAGCTGCAGCTGTCTGATCCACTTTTTAGGCAGACCTGTGAAAACACCGTTGCTGTAGTTAATTCAGCTAAAGATAAATGCATGGATCAGTTTTTCGAGATCCTGTTGGGACATTAGACCTTTAATCCTGGAAATGTTCTCCAGGTGATAGAAGGCCGACTTTTTAATTGTCTACTTAAAACTTTCCTTTTTGACAAAGAGTGCCTTATGTTACCCTGAGCTATCTCTGTAGTTATGTTGCTATAGGCTTAGGCTACTGGAGGACATCAGGGTCTATTTTTCTCACTCTACTGAGTTCTACTGTTCGCCAATTTGCCCTTCTGTGCTTTCTGTGTCTCTGCTCTGTCTTCTCTAACCCCCAGTGGGTCGAGGCAGATGAGCGTTCACACTGAGCCTGGTTCTGGTTCTGCTGGAGGTTTTCCTCCCTGTTAAAGGAGAGTTTTCCTCTCCACTGTTGCTTCATGCATGCTCAGTATGAGGGATTGCTGCAAAGCCATCAACAATGCAGACGACTGTCCACTGTGGCTCTACGCTCTTTCAGGAGGAGTGAATGCTGCTTGGAGAGACTTGATGCAACCTGCTGGGTTTCCTTAGAGAGGAAACGTTTTGACCAATCTGTCTGTGTTTGCTTTTGCTTGAATTTAACTTTGTAAAGTGCCTTGAGATGACATGCATTGCGAATTGGCAATAAATAAAAATTAAATTGAATTGAATTTGTGTTAGGGTGACCAAATATCCTTTTTTGCCCAGAGATGTCCATTGTTCTCGTCTTGTGCAGAGCATCTGGGGGATTCATAGATTAATGAAAATGTCTGGTTTTCATCATTTTTCACACAACAAATAGCCGTGTATTTAAACTGACTGGCACGATAAATGTGTCTTTGTGAGACAGCCACTTTTTGGCAAAATCATTGTAGATCTTTATTTATTTGTCCAGTATGACTGGTATGATCTATTATTGTTACAGGTTAATTTTCTAATAGTGTGTTCACACCAAACATGTTTTGAGCATCCGGTTTACATGCAAAGTATATGGTAGACTCACATTTAGGAGTGTCAAGAGGTCAAGCGCCATGTTTTGAGCATCCGAAGTGGCAGACGCTAGAGTTGGAAAATCTGAACTATTGCAGCTCAACCAATCACGAAGACCCCTCTGTGTGATGTAGTGGTAGATTTTCTAATGGGACGGAAGGACCATGATAAGGCTGGGAAATCAACAATGGAGGACAAGCTCACTGTGCAGTTTGTGTCCCTCCTGTTATCTATGATCAGTTGAGCTATTACTACAGTACAGAGACAGTAGAGGACTTTACCTGGAATAGGATTAGCGAGGAAGTTGGGATCTCGGGTAAGTTATCAATACTTTTAACATAAATAAATATTTCCCTACATTTGAGGAAAAGAACAGGGTAGCTCCTCCCAACACGCGTCAGACCAGTCTGTCCACACTTTGCTCAAAGAGTCCAAGTAGGGGCGTCGGACGCCTTTTTGACGCTAAAACGAGTTTGGTGTGAACGCACCATAAGACAGAAGGGTCATTCTTTTTATCATTTAAAGGTATTGTGGATGATTTCTCTGGAAATGTAGGTGAGAAACGCCCAGGTCACCTTTTCAATAACTGCGCATTTGCAAGACCACTTTACCTGTTCTTCCGCTCCTTAGGGGGATCGTGTGAAATAATCTTCCAAATCCGCTCTGGTCTTATTTCTTTCTTCTGAGGCCCTCCTCTTGTTCTCATAAACTGGATACATAAACACTCGAAGTGCACAACAAGAGGAAAGCTAGCAAGGCACGAACACGGACACTGGCGTTACGTGAGCGCGTCACAATGACTGACATGTGGGACAACCTACAGATAATATGGTTCCCCCGGAACCCGAAGCCTAAAAAGACATCCACTATAGCTTTAAGTCATTTTTGTACTTGTTGACTTGTGAAAGAACGATCTGAATTTTGTTATTAAGCTATTCTTTCTAACTACACAGATAAATTATACTATTATGTTCAAAACTAACAATCCTCTTTGTGTAATCTTCAATATCATTAAAGTGTTTTTAAATGTTAAGAAATGATGTGACTCTGAACGTTCAAGGCTGACGTCAGAACCCCCAGATTTAGGGCCTGCTCAATAACTGAAGGTATTATTATTATTGTTGTTTTTATTATTATATGAAGCAGTTAATGACACTTTCCCAGAGATTTTAAGGCACACAGGCTGAATGTTTCCATCACAGCAAGCATCATGTTTGAGAGTGTGAGTCTTTAGAGAAACTAAAATCTAAAAATCCCTTTTATTGTTCGTCTTCTTTGTCTTGTTTAATTATTTACTGTAAATATGTGTCACAGCTGTATTGTTTTCAAACATACAATACCGTCGTTTGTACTGTATCTGCGACTTGTACAATGCCCTCTCTTTGTGAACAGCTTGAAACAACACTGCTGTGTTCAGAGATACGGAGCATCTGCAGGGCTTTTAAATCACATGAACATTTTCTTCTGGACTGAGCCACCAGCCACGAACACAAGCATTGTGTTTAGCAGACACTCAGTGGCATTGAGACACTTCTTGTGGAAAGATTGCTTGTTAGACTGTAAAATAAAGGTTTCTTGTTTGAGGAGAGATGAGATCTCAATGACTGCATGGATGTTGAGCAGCGGGAGTCTTGAAAATGTTAACATGAGCTATAAATACAAGTGATGGACTGACTTCAGGCAGTGAAAAAGAAGCAAATAAATTTAGTGTAACTGGAAAAGGACACCAAGTCCTTCGATTTCTTGTGCTCCTTAACACTGTGGCACAAACAGTGTCCAGTAGGTTAAAGTAACTTTCTCTCCTGAGCTTTTGTTCTGTAAAAACGCTGTAAAACCGTTTTATCTTTGCTGGATTAACTCTGCTTCTATAATTTCTGTTGGTACAGATACCACATTTTAACATTTATTATGAAGTGTTTCCATGCCAAAACGAACCCTGCGTTAGAGCAGCTAATTGAGATATCTAAAGCCAACATAATGCCTGGCATATTCAATTTAATTAAGTTCAATTCAGTTTTATTTATATATATTTATATATCATTTCAAGGCACTTTACAAAGTGAAATTCAATCAAATTATACAGATTGGTCAAAAAGTGTCCTCTCTAAGAAAACCCAGCAGGTTGCATCAAGTCTCTCCAAGCAGCATTCACTCCTGAAAGAGCGTAGAGCCACAGTGGACAGTCGTCTGCGTTATTGATGGCTTTGCAGCAATCCCTCATACTGAGCATGCATGTGTGGCAACGGTATAAGGCTCCTAAATCCAGACAAGATGATGGGAAGACATCATAGGTTTTGGTTGTAAATAAAATGGTGAAAAAGTTGTTTATATATAACACAAGCAGACGAGTCAGACAGCTACTAGACAACAACTAGACAGGAGAGAGAGTGAAAGAAAAGTTTGTCATTTATTTACAAAATATTAATTTAATGAAGCTGTTGCTGGAGAAAAAACCCCCGAATAAACAAACTTGGACTGGATCGATCAGACTTGAAAATCCAGCAGCAGGCAAGTAACTGTGGACGAATTTTATTTAAGTAGGGTTTATTTTTACATTGAACACTGTATGAGTTGATTAAATTTGACTTTGAGATTACATGTGCTGTCAAATTATTGTTCTGTTGCAATCAGTTATCTCTAAGGCTACGTTCGTACAGCAGGCAAAACTAACCCAAATCCAATCTTTTTGCCAATATGCAACCCAAATCTAACTTTTTCATGGCAGTGTGAACATCCAATTCTTTTCACCTCCCAAAAAATTCGATGCCACTTCCACATGTGCTGCTAAATCACATACGATAGATTTCAAAGCGTCCACAGTCTGAATGGTGCATCAAAGACCTGCAGTGGTGAAAGTTTGTTCCACAGCATCCTGACTAAGGCTACGATCACAGCAGTGTGAACGGTCCAATTTTGATCTTTTCAGCCTCCAGAAAAATCCGATTTGTGCCATTTCCATACGTGGAACTAATTCGGATACGTATCAGATACGTATTGCATTTTATCCGTTTTTCATGTCACTCTCCTGTCTCTCACTACACATCCACTCACAGTAGTAGCAGCTGGCGCTCCATGTAAGACTGTTAATAGCTGTGCTGCTTTCTTCTTACCTTACTTCGTCTATGATGTGGTTTTAATATTGTCAGCTCCCATTGCGCAACAGCTTTCTAATAATATCCGCATTTTTACATTTTTCGAGTTTTCTTTTTTAAACAAACATTTTTGAACACTTCCGTAAACAGGGTGCTGCTCTGTGACATCTCCTTCTGCTTTGCGGTCTTTAACTGTCCAGAATGATGATGGTCCCATTAAATAGTGATATGGACGGCCACCTCAAAAGGAATCTGATTTCAGCAAAAAAATCAGAATTGAGCATCAAGACCCGCAGAGTGAACGTAGCCCAAGAGATGCTGAATGCAAAAAGCACACCAAATGTTTCTGATTTGTATTTCTAAATCTTTTTATAAAATATAAATTTTCTCTGAGTTCACTATATGCTCTGCTTTGAAAAAGTGTATCGTGTAAAATCCAAATAAAAACACTGAAGTTTGTAGTAATAACACAACAAAATGCACAAGAGTTTGAAGGGGATGAAGATTATTATAAGGTGCTAAATCTCTGAATTTATCGAGTCTACTTGTTTGTTGAGCAGCGACACAGTAAGCTGAATAAGGACAGAATAATGGAGTATTAGGCTGATTAAATTTAAGTCTGGGAAATACATTTCAGGGAATTAATCATAACACCTTCTGAAAACAGCCTGCAAATCTTTGTCGCACCAACAAGCTGCTAGAGCGCTGTTTCCTGCAACCAATAGTAATTCACTTCAACATATGCCTATCTTGTGTTATACAGAGTTAAAGTGAAGAAAGTATTTATTTAAATTGTTTACTTTCCGTCTCCTTCCTTCTTTAGGACAATCATAGCAAACCCATGCATGTACATTTCACGACTCCAAGTGGCCCGCTGTAACGGCTCGGCTCAGAAAGCACAGAGCTGAGAGTCGGTGAGGAGTCAAAACCCACCATGTTCCTCACACCATCTGGTCTTTTTTTTTGTGTCTGTGAGATCTGGGTTTGTGAATGTCAATTCGGTGGAACCCATGGGCATATGGCCTGCGAACCTTACAACAGAACAGGCAGTGGGAAAGACGGAGCAGTGATGGTGAAGCTGTGAGAAACGTTTTTGTTTTTATTTACCGTTCATTTCAAAAAGCTTGTGTTAGGACTGCCGTTGCACCAACTGAACACATATAAAGAACGGTGGTGTTTGATGAGCTTCAAGAAGTGGTGAGAGGGTAAACTTTGAAAGAATTGAAAAAAGAAAACGTTTTTTTAGCACACAGTAGGGGTCTATTCAGTTGAACGTCATTGCGAAATGGAAAATAGGGATAAACCTCAACTGTCTTTGTATTTGTTTTCCTGGCGGTGCTGCAGGAGGATTATGCTATCAACTTCCATTATGATAGCGTCAGTTCCAGCAGAGCAGCTGGATTGGTAGGTGAGTTCTACTTATGAAGTAGATGTCTAAAAAAACGAGTAAACTTGTCTTTTATTTCTGCCTGTTTCAAAGATGACATGTCTGTGCTTGTTCAGAAATGAAAAAAAAAAAAAGTGTTGTGTTTCTCCGTGTTCGCCGTCTGGCTAATTGCTGTCGCCTTTGTGGGATCCTGCCGCCAGATTTCTAAGTCATGCGTGATTTCAGCTCTAACTTCACAGGAGATTTCCCCAAAAGCATTTTAAGGGTTTTAAATAGAATAATTCATATAATTCCCTAAGAAAAAATAATCTAATTGCAGTTAACTTAAATTAAAATGCATGAAACCAGATATGTATTTATTCCCAGAACCTATTTAATTACCCAGTGCACTGTAAATATTAAACAACACTGATCTGTGGCTGCTTTTTCCACTCATGCTTAGTCCAGTACTGGAGTATTTTTGGAGAAATGTGTTTTGTTTTGTCTGTTTTGATTTCTTACCAGCAAGCTGGCAGCATATGACTGGGTTAGAAGAATCTACAAGGTAGCAAGACGGAAGATTTCCCTTTAAATACAAAGCAAAGCATTTAGCCAGCATTCCTTCAATCTGGAATTCAAAATGTTTGGAAATTTGTTGACTTGATTTATTAACTAAAGAAGACATTTTGATCTCAGCACCTAAGCAACCCTGTTTTAATTGTATAAGCCACAAGTTCTGTCTTCCTTGCTGCTGGATCTAAACTCTGATTGAAATGGAGCATAAACCTGTGTTTTACCGATGCCCCCATTCTCCTGACAGATGGTGCAGAACCGCTTAGATGACCATGAGCACGCACAGGTAACATCAAGCCTGCGTGAGGCCTGTGTAAGGTCAGGCGACATCAACTCTTTACTTTGACCACTCTAAAATTTTAATTGTAGCGTTTTTAAGCCATTCAGAGATCGACTTGCTGGTGTGCCATGAACCACTGTCTTGTTGCGTAACCATTGAGGGCTAACATGTCTTTCAATGGAGCAATGGCGTCTCTGGCATGATAAGTTAAACGGGGCACAAAAACTCAACACCTATCAGCAGCAACTATTTTTTTTGTGATGCATACAACATGACTTTGATCAATTTTAAATAAAACAAATAAGCATAAATGGCACATTAGAAATGCCATTTTATATAAGCTAAATGTAATTTAATAATATATATAAAATTCCAAATAAAGACTCACTAATATTGTTAATGTATTGAACAGAAAATATTCAAATTGATCCTTCAATGACCCAACAAGGACAACCAACACTAGATGGTCTATCGATCCGGCAGAACGTAAACGTAACGTGCATTTCCGTATTTTGATTGGACGATCGGAGCTTGGGACTGTAGTATTTGTGCCCCACGGCTGTCTACTGAGAGCGTGTTGGGCATGCGCACTGCCATTTCAGATGTTCGTTATTTAAACAAACGTTGGTGGGCCGGCCCCAATATCAAGGCGCCTCAGGAGGATTTAGCCTACTGAGCTTCTGGCAGACTTAGATATATAGACACAAATGTTTATAACTGAATTTTATTGGTAAGGGAATGTCTCCTTTTTTTTTACAATATTACTCTATAAAGAACCGTCATGTCCCACTGATTGTTGCGAACGTAGAGCTCCACAGCGACATCTGGTGGGACCTGGCCCCACAGGCCCCAAATCCAGAGATGCCACAGAAATGGAGGGATGACATGTTGCTTCATCTTTCTGCCTACTTTATGTTGTCAGACAGGCTCTTCCTAAAGGATTTCTTGATTTTAGACATTAGACATAAATCAGACCCGTGTGGCTGAAATTGAATAAAACAATGAGGTTGATGAGTTAATGTATCAAATTTATTTTGTATTTTATCTTCCTTGGATCAGAGAATCACCTGAAATCAGCCTTCCTCTTTAAAGTTTCAGTTAAAGTCTCCCATCGCTAACACTTCTCTGTGGTTAATGCTTTTCAATCAGTATAGTTTGTAGAGTAAATTAATGCTCTGTTTTGAAGAAAATACTTCTCCTAATACATTCACTCCTGGATCCTATAGCATGACTTATACATTACTCCTAAGCTCAAGGGATAAACCATTGTTGTGTAAAAGGTGACTAAAACAGAATATATCCTATAAACTATCCAGGTAAAACAATTAATGTGTTCCGATATGAAATGCCTGGTTGCATCTGTGACATTAAATTGACAAAAAAGTGACATTATCTACTTATTAAATACTTGTTTACACAAAACTGTTTTATTAATTTTAGAACATTAATGATTTTCTGAAGAGCTCTCATCCTAAGCTGTCCTACATACTGAACGTGTGCAACCATAGTGGAGAAAAACATGTGGGTTTTATTTTTCGATCATATGCCCATCATTTACCTCAGCTCATTATCAGACAAGTTAGTGGAGCTGGGCCTTAATTGGCTGGATGAGTCATCTTTGAAGCAAATGGGATTTTCTTTGTACACAAACAAGCTACAATATCTCTGGCGAGATGAAAAGATGTGTTTTCCATTGCTAAAAGCTGCCATTGCGTATTTACAAAAACAAAAGAAGAAGCTATTGTTTAAGGTTGAGAGGTACCAATTAGAAATAACCGGACTCACCTCCACGTGCATCTTGAGCTCTGAACCCAACTTCTGGGGAGGGCTGGGTTCTCTTCTACTCTGGAGTTGCCCAGGGAGAGAAGCGTCAGGCAGGGGTTGGTGAAGCACACGAGCCCCTCAACTTCCTCCAATTAGCGAGTTTCTGACTGTTGTCTGTGCTCATGGACTGTGGTGGATGCTTCTACCACCACCAATCACCTTTCTTCTATGCTACTGCCTGATGTGGCTGTGCAATTTGAATGTATGATAAGAGTGTATACAGCTTAATGCGAGGCGACTATCTCGTTCCCACGCATTAGTAATGCGTGGCCACAGCTCTGTTGATTGGAGGTCAGTTTTGTTTGCGTTTTTTTACTGCTCAGTTGACCTCAGTTGAATTGGGCCCAAATCCATGTTATTTATTATTTGAGTTTTTTTGTATTGAAGTTTGACCCTTTTGTTAACCATTTTGACATTAAATTGAAGTTTTTCCAATTTTTGGAACACCTTTATTCCTTGTTTAAGTCTGGTCCCTTACAAGGACCAAGCGGTTGTTCACATAATCCAGCCTCCTTGGAGTCTCTGGATGGTTTTACGCAAGGGATGCCATCTGGGTATTCAGTGGTGCTCCTTGGTGACTTCGATGCTCACGTAGGCAACGACAGCTTTACCTGGAGGACTGTGATCGGGCCTCCCTAAACCCGAACCTGAGCTGTGCCGTTCATTGGCAGGATCTCAAGGCGTAGCCGTGGAGAGGAGGGTGTCTGGTTTGGGTACTGCAAGATCTCATCTTTGCTGTTCGTAGATGATGTGGTTCTGTTGACTTCAACACGCAGTTCCCTGCTGAGTGTGAAGCGGCTGGGACGGGAGTCAGCTCTGCCATCAGGCGGCCTATTAAAAGTCTGAGGCTGTGGTTCTTGACTGGAAAACGGTGGACTGCCCCTTCAAGTGGAGCAGTTTAAGAAACTTGGTGTCTTGTTCACAAGTAATGGTAATGAAACGAGGGATGGACAGACAGATTCAGGCTTCATCTGCAAAAACGGGGGCCTGCTCCCGTCTGTTGTGGTGAAGAAAGAGCCGAGCCAAAAAGCAGAACTATGAATTTAATGGTCGTAAGATATGGATCAGGACCGAAATAACGAGCTCTCCAATACAATAAGTATAATATTTAATTGCAACACTTAATGCATCCCTATGACAGTAATATCAAGCTAATCTGGTAAAGAAAAAACTTATTTATCATAATACAACTATAAGTGTTGTGGATTTGGAAGCCAGTTGACCCAGGTGGATTTAGGAAGACGAAATTATTACAACATAACCATTATGCAGAAGGTATACAAAAGCAATTTACTGACGAACACCTTTTATTAAAAAGCTGCAAATGAAGAAACAGTGAAACAATACAAGGAAGACCTCAGAGCAATTTCTCCTTTCCATGATGCGGAGAAATCATTTGTGATGTCAGAGAAAAATACAGCAAAACTGCTTCTTTACTGAAGAGCACGCAGTTTTACGAGAGAGGCCAAGCGCACTGAAAGAACCCAACTGAGGAGAGCATTTTGATTTCACTCCAACACGACTCAGTGGCATGTGAAGAATGCGTGGAGCCTCAGATTGCATCTGTTATGAGGCTCGAGAGGCCAAAGACGTCAGTGTTACGGTACAAGTAAGCACCATGTCACAATCTGTGATCCTGCAAGCTGTCAGCAAAGGACAAAATGCTAACAAGAGGTCCAGTTAAACACAGATCTCCTGCTGCTCCGATAGTACAAAATCCAGATCTGTTAAGGAATGCAGTTAAACTCCACTCTTTGATTTAGTTAGTACCAAAGAGAACAAAGAACGACAAAACATGCAGGGCTTGATATTCCTTGTTAAATTAAGCTTTTAAATCAGTTTGGTATCATTTGGGCAAAATTTGAAATAAGAAAACATGAAAGCAACTCTTATCCAAGATATGGTAGGATAAGATAGGGAAGGACAGGGTAGTCTAATTAGTTTTAATCTGAGTCACTGATTTTCACGCCGGCTGTTAAACTCTCAGACCTCAAAGACAACATCTGTGCCACTTTTGCGGCTATTGGCCGGACATTTCTCTCCACAATGGCTGGAGAGAAAAGTTATAAAAAGTGAGAGAATCAGCTAATATGCAGCTTTATTCTTTTGTTCGCCTCTGCTTTACCTGAAAACTCACATCTGGATTCATTACCTGACTGCAGCTGGCTGCAGGGCCGTGACTAAAGCGAAAGGTCAGTAGATGTAACTCAGCACGATCTTCAGGTTTTGACCTTCATGCAAAACACTATGCTTGGAAGAAAACCGACACAGGACATCACCCTGAACACACCATCCCCACTTTGAAACATGGCGGATGAAGCTGGGCACTTTTTGGACAGGGAAGTTGGTCAGAGATCATGAGATGATGTTTATGCTGCAGTCTGACTTAGCTTGAGTTACCATGCACGTCGGGAAAAATGTATAAACACCACATTTTTCTTTTTGTTTGTGAAAAATGGTAACTGTGAGGGAATTTATGATCAATCTAATAAACAGTAAAGAGGGATTCACAAATAAATCAGAGAGGTACTAATCTGCTGATTTTAATCTCATATTTTAAAGATTTATATCTGAAACGGAGAGATATTCCCCACCCCTCCACAGAGATAAGTGTACACATTTCTAAAAGACTTCTTCATACAAGTTGATGCAAAGATAAGTTTGGAGATCTCCTTCACAGCAACATTATCCGACTCCTTCTTAGCCTCCATCGTTTGGATTGCCAGAGGTGTCTCTGACAGTCGTATGGTTTAATGCTGGCACCTGTTTGCCTTATAGAAATCCCACATTAGACGAGTCCACCCACTTCACCTCATTCAGCAGTTTGCCAGGTGTGCAATGCAGAATGAGCTCTAGAGGGGAGCGACTGTGGTGTAAAGCATTACAGGATGTGACAAAGCCCTAAACAAGTACATTAACCATTTTTGTTCAATTATGCAGTAACTACATTTTGAGAAATTTGTTAACAGGCTCCTCTCCTGTGGAACCACTCTTGTGTCTCTGCTCTGTCTTCTCTAACCCCCAGTGGGTCGAGGCAGATGAGCGTTCACACTGAGCCTGGTTCTGCTGGAGGTTCTCCTCCCTGTTAAAGGGGAGTTTTCCTCTCCACTGTCGCTTCATGCATGCTCAGTATGAGGGATTGCTGCAAAGCCATCAACAATGCAGACGACTGTCCACTGTGGCTCTACGCTCTTTCAGGAGGAGTGAATGCTGCTTGGAGAGACTTGATGCAACCTGCTGGGTTTCCTTAGAGAGGAAACTTTCTGACCAACCTGGAGGATCTGATTAAATTTGACTTTGTAAAGAGCCTTGAGAAGACATGTGTTGTGAATTGGTGAAATATAAATAAAATGGAATTGAATTAAATTATTCAAATAATCTGTTCACAGTATGAAAACATTATAGTTTTAAAAGAGATTGTTCCAGTACTGTCACAATAGTTCAATTTGCAAAAAGACTTTACTCAGATTTGTCTGCCTTGCTTTTGCTAGAGATGTTTCATTTGATTGACTTCTGGAGTCAGAAATAAAAAAGTTAGAATACAGTTTGAGACCAAAAAAATCAGAAATAATTTGTGTAAGATGCCTACAGCATATTTAACCTGTACCAGCTTAATGAACAACTGCAACATGCTTAGGTAGTTTTTCTTGTTTCCCTGCAAATGTCAAAGTCTAAGACGTTCACGTTGTAGTGAAAAGCAACGTTTGACTGAGCTAATTTAACACATGAATATGTTTGGTTCTGAACCATTTTCTTTCTCTGGCTGTATGTTTTATGTTTATTATGCTGAGAGGTGAACATTTACTCAGTTCTCAAGTGTTTTGCTGCCTCTGACAGGTTTACTTTGATTTAGCATCATCCATCTTCCCATCATCTCTGACCACCTTCATCCTCGGTGTTAAAGAAAAACATCCCCACAACAAGGTGCTACTTTTACCGTGTTGCACCTTTGGTCTGTTCAGGGTGAAGAAATTTTACATTTTCTTTACATACAGATGTTACAGATTTGTGGGGCATATAAAAATAATCGTTTTGACCGATTCTCCTACTTGAGCTTTGGATCTCTGCAGCTCCTCCAGAGTAACCATGGGCCGCGGGGTTGCTTCTCTGATTAACACTTTCCTTTCTCAACCTAAATAAAGAGTAGATGATTTATTAGATGAATTCAAATTTGTATGTGTTACTTGCCCAGCCAAGCCAACTTTATTTATAGAAGCACCGAGAGAAAAAAAAAAAAACACAAAATGAATAAAATTTGAAATAAATTAATAAAACATTAGAATTTAAAACATATTAAAAATAGAAATACAATCCAAGTAAAAGTAGCAACATAAAAATACAACATAGACAAGAAGAAAAAACATATTATACCAGATCAAAAGCCAAAGAAGAACGTCTTGTCATGCTTTATATGAACCCGAACACAACCACACACAAGCAGAGCTAGTTTGAAGAGTTTATTGAAGGTGGTGGATAGTGGAGGATGAAATAAACCAACAGTCTGTACAGGGCTGGAGCAGGAGGATGGTGAAGGCAGGAACTGGCAAGCAGGACAGAACCAGAGCACGGAGGCAGCAGAACCAGGAGCACAGCAGAATGGAGACTTGGAACAAGAACTTGACCAGCAGTAAGCAGCACGACTTGGTGAATACTTGCAGGACCGGAGTAAGAACTGAACCAGAACCACAGCAGGCAGGCGGAGATGATGAGACTTCGGGCTGGATGAGACTGGATGAGGTGAGCAGCAGAAACAAAAGTTGGCAGAGGTGAACAGGAATAAGCAGACGGATCGACAATGAAGGACTGAATACTGGGAGCTTATATAGTGAGGCTGACAGGTGTGCTGAATGCTGGCTGATTGATGACTGACAGGTGTGGATAATTACTGAGGTGAAGAGGAGACTGGAATGTATGGAGGGCGAAAAGTTACAAAAAAATGTGCATGTTGCAGCAGAAAAAGCTGCATCATGACATCATGACACTCGTGAAGAGGCTGCAACAGTAAGGTGGAACGTTTTAGACGCATAAATACTTTTGAAAGGTACTGGATATACATCCAGTTATATTTTTCAATTGCGTTTAAAAAAAAGTTATATTTCTCCATGAATGTCCTTAGCTTTTCACAAGCTGTGAACCGAATCATAGAAATAATATTCAGAGATGTTGAAAAAGATGAGAGCAGTAAGCTCAGCCTTATTTTCAGATGTGCATTGTTCATATCTTATATTCATTGTGCATTAACTACACAGAATAATAGTCTGTTTTGCACAGAATCAGCTAAACGAAATCTGTATTGAATTATAGATTCTGTTCTAGAGAAAAACAAAAAAGTAAAAATGTCACATGTTGACATAACGGCCATATTTCAAGTGACAAACTGTGCGTGTTGGTATGTTTGCTGTGGGTCACCATCAATCAGTCTGTCCTCCATTTAAAGCAGAGAGGTTGGTCTGAGGATGTGAACTATTTTGGTCATAGAGCAGAGTGCCTGACGGACAACAGTTGCTCAAAATGCGGCAGGTTAATCTCAAGTAAAAAATATGTAAAAGAAAAAATATCTTAGTGAATAAATGCAAGGCTGCATAAGGGAGAAAACAGACCTGCAGAGCACACCGGGCAACCCACCGAGGCAGGAGGCGTCTCTGATATCAGCTGTCTTCCCGTAAAAACAACCTCCTGCTGTCGGTGCAGTCGGGTCATTTACAAACTCACCGATCAGCGTGGAAACACACGCAGAGAGCCCTGAACTTCCACATAACATCTCCACCCACAGTGCAGTTTTTTAGCCTGATGAAGGGCTCTACATCCACAGCTGGGATGCATGGGATGTTTCTCCAGGGTGCAGATGGCTCAAGCTGCCCGGAGTGAGAAGAGAAGATAGTAAGTGACACAAAGCAATATGTTTTATACAATAACAAGACTTAGACAAAGGACAGGTCCTAACAAAGGACACATTTATGTTAACAGGGGTGTTTTTTTTATTCCAGGGACGGAGGTGAAGAGCTCAGACAATTCCTGCTCAGCAATAGCCATCTGCTTTTTTACAATTATTTGCTTTAGGGCAACTGGGATGATTATTGCTCTGCCTGATCCAACTTTTGTCCTGGGATTCAAGTGATTTCACTCTACTGCTTGGTGTTGAAGTTTATTCTTCTCTAAAGCCTGTCCCTGGTTGATAAAATACAAAGATTATAGATTATTGTAAACAACAATAGGGATCCATCATTCCACTGTTTAAGATTTTCAGCATCACTTACTGATTTAAAAACACCATTCTGGTGTGATTCCCCCCACCACACGGTTTTCTTAAGGTTTTCAGGTTAGCACCTGGAGTTTTCTGCTTCTTAAAATAATATTCATAAGGTAAAACATTTCTTTTTCTCTCTTTGATCACTTCACTCCCCGTGTTTGCCATTGAAGAGAGAAAGAACACCTGTGACAAAAAAGGTGCAAATTGCTCCCATGCTGGAAACATTCTGGACTTGACGTGTTGGTGCATTTGGTGCTATTTGCTTTGTGAATCCCGTGAAAAACAAAACAAGAAATTGAGGAGATTGCATTGACATGGATTGTTGTATGAATTTTCTCAATGTCTGCCCCATGTGTCTGGTATGAAATAAATGAGATTGTTTGTGAAACTTTATGAACAAAGAAAACAAATTATCTCTTGTTTTCTCCTTAAACACAAGAAGTTCTATCTTCAACATCAGTAAATAAAAACAAAGTCACCATCTTCTAACGCATTTATGTTTGTCTCAACTCAATATCGGTGTATCATGAAAGACTGTTTTGAATGCTATTATATTTTCATTGTCATACGTTTGCAATTTGTATGTCCACACCTGTCAGATTATAATGCCCCGAATGCTAAAGGTCACAGAGAGTTTTGGAGGCAAAGGGGAGAGAAAAAAGAACAGAGAAAATGTGTTTCATAGCAACTGATATCTTCATTTCATGATGTTATAGGATCATACAGTTGTTGCGTGGAAACACCAGGAAAAGAAGCCCCTCAAAGATCAATAAACTGGAAAGCGTTGGTAAAATGTCTCATCATTCTCATCAAAGACACAGTTTGAGTGCAAGTTTGCTTTCACAAAAGCATTGGCCGCAGCCTCAAGCGGTGGATTTTAAGTAACTTGCACACCGTCTTTGTTCTTGTTTGCAAATGATGGCAAGATAAAGCAGGAGTGGGATAAAAAGACCGCCGTTTCACCTGACACAATTTGGCCGTTGCTGCAAAGTGGCCTTGTTCTTTATCTAATAATCTCTCCATGTTCCAGCCCTCACCTATCGTCTAGAGATGTGCATCCTGTTAGAAAACGATCTCAGATCCAGGTGGCTGTGAATAAGTTTCCTCAGAAGGGTGCTAGACTCAGCCTCAGAGAAAGGGCTGCTGCTCCTCCACTCTAAGAGGTGTCAACTGGGGTATTTTGGACGTCTGATCATTATGCTTCATCTGCACCTCCCTTTAGAGGTTTTGCTGTCCCACTGGGAGGAGACGCCAGGGCAGACCTTGAACTCAGTGGGACTGCATCCCTGCTGGGCCCCGAAATGAGCTAGAGAGTTTGCCTGGAAAGTGAGATGTCTCGTTTTCTCATCAAAACCCAGATAACATCTTCCAGGTGATAGACAATGGATGGATGGATGGATGGATGGATGTATTGTGAGGGATAAATGTGTTAGAGACGCACTGTTGGGTAATGGAACTATCCTCACTTTAAATGATCTGGTTTGGAGGGAACCGCTTAATTTGTGAACCAGGTCACAGCAGTTGCAGCTTTGATGCTCCAAAGTGGAGCATCATGGCAGTTCAAGACCCTCCCCGTCCCGTCGCCCTCCTGTGGACAGCTCGTCAGCTGTGTCATTGGCCAGCTAATGGGAGAGATCACGCATGGCTGTATAACAAGAACAGGACAAGCTGTCAGTGCTCCTCTGACAGGTGCTGTTTTTCTAAAATGCCTTGTAGCTGTGCACCAGAGCACAGTCAAGGCCCCTAAATATCAGCCTACTTGCCACTGACTCGCCAAACACGCCCATCTCCCGCTGGTTGGAGTAATGAGGTTTTTCACCCTGGCTTCCACCGTTAAACCGAAGACCATTTCGCTGCTGCTTCACACGCTCCCGCATCTCCAGCCTACCTCCAGCTAGATTTTAGTTGTCCGCAGTGTCTGTTTGTAAAGCCCGGGGGAAGAAAACAGCGACAGGGAGCCTCGGAGAATGAGTGATGGTTATGCACAAACCTCCCACAGCTAATAATGATTTGTTACAATAACTGCCAAAACATTTCATCCGGTAATGGAGTGTGGGAGTGGAGCCCTTATCATTCAGTCAAGCTTGTGAAGCAGACACATCATCTCACAGCAGCTATTTATTTACATAATACGGTTATATAATGAATATAAATGCCTAATGCAGCACTCTGAATCCTGGGCTTAGCAGACCATTAAGATAAGAGCAGCGTGTAAATCTTGAGGGGAAGTTTGGTTTGAGTCAACTAAATTCATCTTGAAAGCAGAGATATGTTTTCAGATCCCATGACCCAGAGATCCTGCCGATTAGTATCAGTTTTGGATAAACTGTGCAACAAACTTGCACTTCACTGACACAAAGAGACGACTACATCTAAATCCATTTTTATTACAGTCCGTTTTCATGTTTGGTTAAAGGGACAGCCTTCAAATTAAGTAGGAATTATCTACTGTCGGTTTTGAGAGTGTACTCTAGCAGATGATGCTTGTTTCTTATTTATTTTCCCATTGTGTTGTTTTAATTGGACATTACTTTACTGGTGAATGAAGTTTTTAAAAAAAATATTAACACCCCAAAGAATCATTTAGTTTCATTCCCGGTGGTCCCCAGGTCCTTCTGCATGTCTGGGAAGTTTCTCTGCTTCAACAAACCTGAAGGAAAACCAGCGGATCATTGAAACATTCAGGGGACGGAGCTCCAGGCTGGAGACCATAAGAACGCTTAGTGACGTATTTATTTATATGCGACCCTGGTCATGTCATTTTGCATCCTGAAAATAGTTGTGACTGACACACAGAGAAGTGCATCCAGTGAGCTGACCGTCACTCTCTTCCTGGTAGCATCCAGGTCGTTTCCTGGTCAGATGCCTGAATCCCCTCAGTTGACGTCTTTTGACACAGAAGAGCAACATCTCGATTTCAAGTTCTCCCCTCACGAAGGAGCTCGTAATCTTTTCTCCTAAGCATAGTCCATCCACCCTAGCTCACTACAGCCTTTTGTATCCAGATCTCTTTTTTTTTTTCTTCACGATCGTCATTTCATGTGAGGGTAGATTTGTAAACTGAGAGTTTCGTTCCTTTGCTCTGACAGACGGGGTCAGTGCCTGCAGTACTGGAGATGAATCCTGAATCCGTCTATTCAACTAACCCTTCATCCTGCAATTACTTGTGACACCGAGCTACTTGAAGTTCTGCATTTGAGACAGAGACTGATCTACAACCCAAAAAGGGTGGTTCAGAGCCATGGCCACACACCTAACGACACTTACTCTCATCCTGGCGGCTTTATACAGAGCTGTGAAGATCTATTGACTGTACAAACGAGGTTGCATTTCTTTACTTTTTTATTTTATTTATTGTTAGTATGGGTTGAGTGAACCTGGAGTAGGCCTACACAGGTTGAAACTGGATCAAAAACATAGTGGGTAGAAAAGGAAGATTTAGCAATATTGTTTAGAATAGTAGCTAATTAGCGTTAGGAATCTGTGGACCTTCTGATATTTTTACTTTTTTATCAATAATTTTGGGTCGTCTTTGCAGCAAACTGTTGTAAACCTTTGCTGTAGTATCCCAAAAATCATTTAGAAAACTTTTTTTTTATCCATTTGTAGATTTGTTAAACAGCAGCAACTTGAGCTGCAAGTTTTCTTTACTATACATTTCTTAAAATCAAAGATTACTTTATCTAGTAGCTATGAAAAACTTATTTGAGAAGCATCCTTGAATGCTATGATTTCCGTGTGTTTATACTCTGTGTGTTAAAATTGTCCGTTATTTTTTCTAAATATAAGTACTGTAAGATAAAAAGATACGGCATCTTTCTATTTACATGGTCCAGCTTATATTAGCTGTTAGTCATGTTTTTGGTTTTGTTGTGAATGATGTCTAAATAACCCTTTTTCTGTATTTATTCTCTCTCTATGAGTAAAACAACAAATGCACAGCAGGTCCTGCCGCTGAGAAGCAACAAATTTGTTTTAGCAGAAGTTTGCAGGTTACAGCAGAACAAGTCCTCAGCCAGCTGTCGAGGAGTTGCTGCTCCGTGACAAAAAGAAGTGATTTTTATCTCGAACGGCGCAGCAAACTCTTTTCTTCTGCTCGGTTTGTGCAGGAATGTGTGAGTGTGCGTTGGTGTGAAGTAAAGAAAAAAAATGAAGTTGTCAGTTGGTTGACGCTGTTGTCCGTCCAAATCTGGTAAACTTTTATTTGTCTTTAAAAAGTTTCACTCCGTGCAGTAAAATATTCTGTAAACCGAGTCAGAGTGAACATGTTTGACTCTGTTCTACTTTTTATGATGAATTTAAAATGCTGGACTTGGGAAAAGGTCCAAGGGCAGGAAACTATGACACTGGATTATTGTTATGACCCAATAATTTCATTGCATCATTTGTTGGATCATCATAAAGCGGTTTCTACCTTGTTCGGGTTTTGCAATAGGATTAGGTCTCAATGCAACACTAAATTTTCCTGCATTAAGAGTAAACCTTGGCAGGATAATGAGCAGGGCACGCGTGAGTCATTAGTCTTTCATGTCTATTTATGCAGATGGAAATCTGTCTCACCCATATCTGTGGTCCATATTTCAATCCCTTAGATAGTATAATTGCAGGCTACGCTGTTTCTATTTCTGGGTGCCTCCCTTGACTCGAGAGACACAAGGAGATTTCATAAAACCTTGTTTGGAACCAGAGCTGTCAGGGAAATTAGATGCTTCAATTAAACGATTGTCTGTGCTGTACATTTTACCTAATTTTATCAAGTTGTGCATTAAGACTCGCTTAATGTGATTAGGAAGAAGATATTGCTACAATATTGGTTTTAGGAGATTTTAAAGAGACCACCGATGGATGGCATCGGGATTTTTATGAAATATTTTGATAGGAAAAAGAGATTAATTTAGGTTATTAAACTGTAATTTATCCAGTAAAATTCTTGAAAGCTGCATGGTGGGGTCCGGTGTGTGGCCCTCCTCGTTGCCAATGACCACTGTGAACATTTTTTGCACCCCTGCCACCCTGAATCAGATTAAGCAGGTATAATAAATGGATGAGCTGCACTGTGCTGATTTCAGACCTCCAACTAATATTCAGTCGTTGAGATTTAGTTTGCAGATTTCTGCGAGTCACACTCAGGTTCCCAAAGGAGCTAACTTTACAGACGACTCTCCCTGTAGCTCTACGCTTCTAAGGAGTGAATGCTGCTTGTCGGGACTTTGATGCAATCAACTGGTTCCCTTATATAGGACATTTTTGACCAATCTATATAATATGATTGATTTTGACTTTGTAAAGTGCCTCGAGATGACATCTTTCATGAATTGGCGCTATATAAATAAAATTGAATTGAATTGAATTGAATTGAACTTTCATCCTGGTCTGCTTCACATTCGACTCTAAATCATCACAGGCACACTTGTAAGGTCAAAAAATCCTGCTTGCCATAACAGCCCAGCTACCAGAGGCAACACCAGTGGGAGTCCAAGAAGAATCAGAAGCAAGCTCGACTTTTTGCTGAGAATGCATTCACAGTCCAGCTTTGGTTATACTGGGACCACATGACCTATAAAAGCAGCACCCAACATAAAACACTTCAGGAAACATGCTTGTGCGCCTGGCTCTGATCCACAAAAACATGTCGAGTGGACAGTCTAACTCTGTCAGAACCTTTACGGGAACAGGATGAAAGCCACGCAGCTTATTCTGGATCAGAGAGGAATTTGCATTCAGTTGTAGTAGAGCCGGACTCATACACATGTCTGCTGATCTTAACTGCTTTTCGTAGATGTAAGAATGTGCAAGCCGACTTTTTATCTCATGCAAAAAAGAGTGAATTTATCTTCTGGAGTTTGGTTGCTTTTCTATTCATTTTCCATCCAGCAACTTGTAATTTTCAAAGGTATGCACTCTGTATGTTCCACCTAAGTCTGTAAATAAGAAAAGCTGTGCTTAAAAGTCCGATAATGGAGGATTAACCACGCCTCCCTTATCAGACACAGGAACCTAAAATAATAATTAAAAAAACAGCCTCAGGAGCTGTTGCCACATTTTCTGCATCTCTTTCTTGGAGTAAATGACCAGACATGCCAGGAGTGCTTGTGTCTCCAAAGCCGCAGCCTCCTGTGAAGATTAGCATCTCCTCGCCTCTTCTTTTACTGAGTGGTGGATTTGCTGAGTGTCTGTTTTGACTCCAGAGGGGGAGATTTTATCTGAGAGGAGACACAGCTTGTTCTGCATCAGCTCCCCTTGAGAGAAAGTCTGGAGCTGCGTTTGAACCACATGTACAATGTTGTTGTGGTCAACACTTTCAGTGACACAAACCATAGTATTTGCTTGTAATGTTTTCGTGGATTGTTGGAAACAGCTCAACTGATTGTCTTCACAACACATCAACAAAGATAATTTGTACCTGCTTATGCAACCTACAGCTTTTATCAGCACCAGATACAGCTTTCTGTACTGGTACAACACATGATGTTCAAATCTGCACCTACTTAAATGAGCTCTACTTGGACTTTATTGCAGCTATTCTCGCAGGCCTGAACAGCTGGATAAAACTGTACTTTTCTATATTATTTGATTATAATTGTATGAATTTAAATGATTTGATTATACAGTTGAAACCAGACTATTATATAAACTTTTTGACAGGTTGAGCTTTTACTGTTTTAGGTCAGTTAGGATTACAAAAAGATATTTCTGTTTGCTGAACGCCAAAATAATCAGAGACACAATATTTAAGAGTTATTTTTTTAATCACCTTCCTATAATTCAGATGTTTACAGACATTTTCTTAGTATTTGGTATAAATACCTTTTAAACTGGTTTGTGTTGAATGTTTTGGGTTTCTTTCCACAAGCTTCTAACAATTATTTGCAGGAATTTTACCTCATTCTTCGTGACAGAACGGGTGTAATTGGGACAGGTTTTTCTCTGCATGCCTTGCTCACAAAATCCTTTTCAGCTCTGCCTACAAATCTTCTATTGGGCTGAGATCAGCTTTTTGTGATTGTCACACAAAAACATTGACGTTGTTGACCTCAAGCCATTATGTAGATAACTTTCCAGGATGCTTTGGGTCAATGTCAATCTGGTAAACACATCTGTACCAAAGCTTGACTTTCCTGGTAGATGTTTGAGATGTTTCTTTAATATTTCCACATAGTGTTATTTCTTCATGATGCTATCTGTTTTATGAACTCTCCATGTCCGTCCATCAGCAAACCATTCCCAAAACATGACGCCTTTACCCCCGTAATTCTCAGTTCAGATTATGTTCTCAGGCTTAAAAGTTCCCCCCTTTTCACTTGAAATGCAGTGTTAGTATTTATATGTGGTTGCCCACAGTAACACTCTAACATCATGGTTACCTCTCCAAGCAGCTTACTGCTATAAAAACCCTCTAAGGATGACTCAACTTCAGAGTTTAGCTTTGCCATTTATTCTGACACAGCAGAGAAATAATCACCAGGTTACAGCACTGCACTCTTACAACAAACAACCCCAGGCGACATCCTTTTAATTCAATTCAATTCAATTTTATTTATATAGCGCCAAATCATGAAACATGTCATCTCAAGGCACTTTACAAAATCAAGTTCAATCATATTATACAGATTGGGTCAGATTATACAGATTGGTCAAAATGTCCTATATAAGGAAACCAGTTGATTGCATCAAAGTCCCGACAAGCAGCATTCACTCCTGGGGAACCGTAGAGCCACAGGGAGAGTCGTCTGCATTGTACATGGCTTTGCTGCAATCCCTCATACTGAGCAAGCATGAAGCGACAGTGGGAAGAAAAACCACCCATTAACGGGAAAAAAAAACCTCCGGCAGAACCGGGCTCAGTATGAACGGTCATCTGCCTCGACCGACTGGGGTTACAGAAGACAGAGCAGAGACACAACAAGACAGACAAACAAGCACAGAAGCACACATTGATCTAGTAATCTGTTCTACATTAGATGGTAATAGTCGGTGATCTGTCCTCCCTGGATGATTTCACAGTCAACAGAACGTCAGACCAGGTGTACCTACTATGAAGAAAAAAGAGAGAGAACAAAAAGTTAAAAGCTGAAATGACAACAGTCATTTCAATGTAATGCAATGCAAATCTGGAGAACAGTAGAAATCAATAGAGTGAGAAAAATAGGCCCTGATGTCCTCCAGTAGCCTAAGCTTACAGCAGCAAAACTATAAAGGCAGCCCAGAGCAACATGAGCCACTGTAGTTATAAGCTTTGTCAAAAAGGAAGGTTTTAAGATTAGTCTTAAAAGTAGACAGGGTGTCTGCTTCACGGACCAAAACTGGGAGTTGGTTCCACAGGAGAGGAGCCTGATAGCTAAAGGATCTGCCTCCCATTCTACTTTTAGAGACTCTAGGAACCACCAGCAGACCTGCAGTCTGAGAGCGAAGTGCTCTGTTAGGAACATACGGGGTAATCAGAGCTCTGATATATGATGGAGCTTGATTATTAAGGGCTTTATACGTTAGAAGGAGAATTTTAAATTCTATTCTTGATTTAACAGGAAGCCAATGAAGGGAAGCTAAAATTGGAGAAATATGATCCCTCTTGTTGATTTTCATCAGAACTCTTGCTGCAGCATTTTGGATCAGCTGAAGACTTTGAATTGCATTTTGTGGACTTCCTGATAGTAAAGAATTACAATAGTCCAGCCTTGAAGTAAGAAAGGCATGGACTAGTTTTTCAGCATCACTCCTGGACAGAATGTTTCTAATTTTGGCGATATGTGATTTAAATGGTAGCAATGAGCACATCTCTAAAAATGAAGGTCTTTGTCCTTCAGTACGATTGCCAACCCAAGCTGTTGCTTTGAGCTTGGGTTGCTTTGGAGTACTAGCTTCTTCCTCGCTGAGCGGCCTTTCAGGCCATGACGGAAAATCAGAACTGCAGTGAATGTCCTTCAACTGGAGCTGCAACATGAAAGAGAAAATTATTGACGCTGAGACCAGACCAGGACCTACGTAAAGGTATATCTGAGTGTTGGTGCTCGCCTTGTGGGGCCTATCAGTTGCGGTGGACGGCCATGTCTTGGTAGATTCACGGCTGCTACAACCTCTTTTCATCTTCAGATGATGGGTAAAGCATACACTGTGAGATGTTCAAAGCTTTATAAATGTAGCTATTCTCGTAGGCCTGAACATCTGGATTTGTGTTGATATTAAATTGCTGACTGGTGGACTGCTGATTAGCTCACTTTAGATGATAGATTTTTTTTTTTAGTAATGGGTGATTACAAATGCATGCCAAACATTTCTTGATGTGTATTTACAAAAACCTGCAGCCATTTCTTTCACTGCTTTGGTAGGGGTCTGTCTGGGAGCCTAGGAAGAGAGATAAGTGGTTAAACAGCTGATGATGGAGGAGTGTTTTGGAGGGAGGCATTTTGTTTAACTTTTGGGGGACAATGGGAGTTTGCTGGGAAAGGTGGGCAATCCACAGAGACTAGACGTGTGTTGATGCAGAATGTCTCTTTCTTGTTTGCAGGACAGAGCGTGCAGTGGTGCTGATGGCGAGGGTGGACAGGCAGGTGAGAGGGAAATATGTTGCTGAGTGGAGGAAGTGGTTGTTCTTAGGGAGTTATTTCCAGGAGTAGAGGAGAGACTCCCAGCAGGACTTACAAAGAAATTATCCCCTTGAATCAACATAACTAGTAAGTGCTCACCAGGGCAAAAGAACTGGAGGTTGAGTCTGGGCAGGATCCTGGAGAAGAGCGAAAAAGACGTTGGTAGGTGAGAATGCAAACCTGACTTCTACGTTGAAAGAGCTAACAATCTGGCATCTCCTCCTCGGTTTCCTGCTCCTTTTAAGATCCTCCTGATTAGTCCTCATGAGCAACAGCTGTGGGACCACACCTGCCAGTCTCACCCTGCAGACAAGAGGTATGGGAGAGACACACACAAACAGACACCAACCTGCACACAACACTGGACAGTTTGTGGTTGAATGCATAAATAATTTTGGTTCTTTATGATAATTCTAAAGACGTTCCTGCAGTTCACATAATGCAGAGATGTGACTATTTATCTCACTTTAAAACCTGTCCTTCTTAATTTTAGGACATGCTTTTCTGCTCTTCATAACTCAAGTCCTGTGATGCATTTTCACAAAAAGTTACCACTGCAGTTTAATGTAACAGTCTGCAAGGTCACCACATCTTACCAGAGCAAAGTTACGTTTTTTCTGAGAGCATTTGTGTCCAAATAGTTTTAAGAACCTTTTACATACAACGCTAACAAAAATGGCGTGCAATATGTGAATTGTAAAATCGAATTATAAATAAATCTGAAAATTATGTTGATTACATGAATTGGTCTAATAGTAGGAACCACAAAATGATAGTCAAGCTGAATCAGTTTCCTATGAGACTTTAGAAACTGCTGAAAAGCATAAAACTGTATTTTTGTATCGAGGTTCCAGATTGAAAGAACAGATGATCTGAAGAGAAGAAAAATAGATGTACATTTGATTTCTTGAATCTTTCCGGTTTATGATGAGGTGAAGAAGAGAATGACGGCATTTTTACACACTCTTTCCGGCTCTGCACACAATCAAGCAAAAAAAGGTGAGAGTTCACTGAATTACCACCACTGCAAGTGCTGAAGTTGAAGTGACATCCCATAAGGCACGCAGTCAGCAACTGTCAATCATATCCTGGAGATGGATAAAACCTGCTGTGGAAATTAAAAGATTTTACTACGATTTGTGTAGTCCTCCAGAAGTCTTTGATGTTCAATCAAACTAGTCGGGCTTCTGTATTCTTTTTAGGGCGAAGAGATGTTTGCTTTTATTGAATCTAAAACAAACCATATTTGTTCAAGAATAGCTGGGTAGGAAGTATTTAAGAAAGCTGGCAATTTTAAAAGTTTTCCACTCATTAACACTTTTTCCCCACACAGAATGATGGATCTTAAGTAGTTTGGAAAGGGCATTAAAAAACCTTCCCAGACTGATGGGCAGCAACAGTTGCTTCTCTGATGTAATTGCTGATGGCTTTCCTTCTTGCCATTGTGTTCACACGCTTCTGTATGCCCCAGAGCTGCAAACTGCAAATACTTCTACTTATATACAGAGGTCGTCACATCATTCAGCTGGACGAAGGCTTCAGCACATTTTTTCTAAACCAGGCTCATCCTGCTGCAGATGAACTGAGTGAATTCTGCCTGCCATTCACTGATGGAGTCCGACAGTTTAATTGAGTTGTTTAGAGGCCTCAAACTGGCAATTTAATCCCGACGTGTTGGTCTGAAAGAAATTGAAAAGAGACGAGAAACTGACTTGAACTCGTACAATCAGGAAGAGGCAAACTGAGCGCAGCGTTAATTACAAGTGATTATCATTCATAGACCGGTGAGTCCCTGGAGACTGAGGTTATTGAATCTGTGCTCTGGAGGAGGTAAATTTTAAATTAACCACACCGTTTTTAAATAAAGGAAAATGGAGGCTTTATCTGTCAGTGGGGGTTGGGGGATGGGGGGTAATCTGTCAGATTGTTTGAAAGAGAGGTAACAAACAGACAAGAATAAGATAATTTTTTTATCAGACATCAGAATCATTGGACTCAGTGGGACACAAGTCTTAAATACATCATTTACTTTAGTTAGAAGATTTCAAAGACAGATATTAATTCTTTTGGCTTATTGGACACTGATCTGGACAAGAAGTCATTTTATTTAGCAGATGTGCACAGTTTTACCGAATACCTTGTTTTCAACACATGCAAGGAAAAGACATTTTAGATGCTGTGTTCACTGAAATGCACTGCGAAGCAGAACTTTTAAGAAAAACCAGTTATCAGTTATCAACATCTTTAAAATCTCCCGTTTAAATGGACCAACTGCAGCCACATTCTCCAGAGTCCCGATACAGACATAATATTTTTGCTTCCTCAATGTTTGGCTGATTTGTCTCTGCACCCGGATTAATAAGTACAAATTCTTTATTTAGTCTCAATTTTAGTCTTTTTCAGAACTATTTAAGAGAATTATAGTACTGATTAACCATGGGTGAAAGTACCACTATCTGACAACATATACATTTCTTTTTACAACAAAACTTGGTCTAACTACTTTTATTTAAAACATATGAACAGTTCCAATTGTCCCGAAAATGGAGCTTAATTATGTTACGGTTAAAATAATATTATATGTAGAATTTTTATGCATAGACTGTTTCACACAATGTATGATAAAAACACACCCTAAGTTTGGAAGTAGCTTTTCAATGCCTATTGTGCAGAGTATTCTACATTTTTGCCTTGAATGGCAAAAAGGTTCTTCCTGTTAAGGAAAAAAACCTTCAGGAGAACCTGAGTGCGGTTTGAAGAAGACAAAGCAGACACCAAAATTCCCAGAAATGCTGATCAAGGAGTTCTTTCTTGAATAGAAATTTCTTTCTTGTAACTAAAAATGAGGGATTGCAGCAAAGCCATGTACAATGCAGACGACTCTCCCTGTGGCTCTACGGTTCCCCAGGAGTGAATGCTGCTTGTCGGGACTTTGATGCAATCAACTGGTTTCCTTATATAGGACATTTTGACCAATCAGTATAATCTGACCCAATCTGTATAATATGATTGAACTTGATTTTGTAAAGTGCCTTGAGATGACATGTTTCATGATTTGGCGCTATATAAATAAAATTGAATTGAATTGAATTGAATTGAATTATTGGCTAAGTGGGATAGGGTTATTTTAGTCAGCTGAGCAGCAGTGCACAGCAACAGGTGAGGGGGAGACGTCACTGCATTGCTTTTCCATCCGGCTGGAATTCTTTTAGCTGTTTTGAAACTGTAAATCTAAACCTAATCGGTGAAACACATCCATCCGTATAACAGCCTGACGCTGCTGCGGAAATTGGAAAAGGCGCCTCTCCCAGGAGTCATTTAGTGAGAGGGTTGGTGCACCATGGAACAGGCTGCCAGTCCATCACAGGGCAACACAGACATCTGAGACAAACAATGACACACTCACACCAGAGGGGCATTTAGAATCTGCAATTACCCTAAAATGAATGGTTTTGCACTCTTGTAGGAAAGCAGACTATGTGGCACTCACATCCTAGTTTTAGAATAACAACTTCCTCCTCAACAGTGGCAAGAAAAGAAGGCTTTCAATTTACTTCTGCCTGGTTATGAACCAGAAAGAATGGGAACAGATGGGGTAGGGGGTGGGGTGGTGTTTGAGCAGGTTCATCCCTCGGTGGGTCAGACATGGGAAGTGTACACCATGCAGATGGTGAAGAAGCCCCAACAAAGCTCTTCATCCTGCTGCAGCCCGTCAGGTAAACCAAGAGTGCAACAAAGAGAATTGGTCCTCCTCCATACCCCACCCCATAGTTCACTCAGCCTGTCTGAGAACAGAGCTGAGATCTGGTCTGACCGCTCACATACACACACACACACTGGACGATGTCTTTTTGACACCCTGCCCGCTGGCAGGCTGAGGGTCATAAGGGTAAGAAAATAAAGACTAAAGAGAAGCTTTTTCCCCCGGGGCTCAGATGGAAGCCTGAGTGTGGCGGGCACCTTGCACATCACTTTCTTCATATTAAGTAGACAATCAATTAAAAAGAAAAGGATCTAGGATTTATTTATTACTTATAACTGTTGAAATCAGAGAAGACAGGGATGTTGTGACTTTAAGGCTGAAGCCATAAGGAATGTTATAAGAAACAGCAGAGTCACTTCCCCTCCCCCTGCAGTTTACCACTGTAAACCAAGCTTCCCTGAGCTTATCTTTCTTTTTCCCGTTCACTAGTGAAGGTGTCTACACCTGATACTCACCGGACAATACCTAACAGACCGAGAGTTACTTGATAAACATTAAATAACTTAAAAATGTGTGTAATGGCACAACACAACTGTACTAGTTTCTCTCTCTCTCTCTCTATATATATATATATATATATATATATATATATATATATATATATATATATATATAGAGAGAGAGAGAGAGAGAGAGAGAGAGAGAGATTGATATATATATATATATATATATATATATATATATATATATATATATATATATATATACATTCCTAATAGTTTTAAATATAAAAACCAATTTTGTCAACGCTGGTAAAAAATTGTCAACGCTTCAATCCTTTATTGCAGCGGTAAGCTCCCATAACCAGTCTGATAATGTGTAGCACTCTGTCAGGAATCAGAGCAGGGGACCCAGAATTCAACTAGACCAGCAGAGGTTCGGTAAAAGAATATTTATTAACAAAATCCAAAAACCAAAAAGGGCAGAGAAACAAACAGTCCAGTTGGGCAGGCAGGGCAGGAACAGACAAAAACAGGATGGCACAGATTTCTGGAGACAAGGTGGTTCAAAATCCAAAAAGCAAAACATAACAGAACTTGCAAGAGGAGAACTCACCTACACTCAACAAGACGACCTGGCACTGATGTCTGGTCTCAACAGTTTATATGGAGGTGGAAGCAGGTGAAACCGGTGAGAGGTGATTGCAGCAGGGGTGGAGTTAGGCAGGTGTGCAGAATAAGTAATTAGACCAGACATCAGTGCTGAGGCTCAAAACAAGAACAGATCAGACAAATCTAAAAAGCTGACAAGACAAGTGGACAGAAACAAACTACACACGATCTAATAAAGAACAAAACAACCCTGAAGTACAAACCTAAAACAGAAAATAAAGCTAAGACTAAAAAACTGATGACAAAACAGGATAAACTAACAGTAAACAAGAACCTAGACAAGACAAAACTCAAAGCAACCAGAGAACCTAAGGAAGGAGGGCAAAATACCTTAAACATAAACGAGAAAAAAAAACCAAATCATGACAGCACTCTAGTTCTACACATTATCAATATGGAACTGCTGCATGTGAATCCATTTGGGGAAATCAGGGAATTTCAACAGAACTCTCTGATCTGATTGAGCGAAACGACACCTAGTGCCTGCCTACCATGGGCTGGATTTAACCAATCATGGTACCAAATTAAAACACGTAATGAGAACGATAAGAAGTTAAGCTAGTCAAGGCACTTCTTCTTGTTCTTCTTTCAAAGAAGAAAACAGATGAAAACCTACAAAGCAGCAGCTACGTGTGCGTCTTCCTGCACTGCCGTGTTTTTGTTGGTTCAGCTTTGGGCTCAGCCGCTCTTGCTTTCGTCACAGCCGCTATGTCCCGCCTTAAACCTCAATACTGCAACGTGATTGGCCAGAACCGTTTTTGGTTCAGACACAAACGGTTGAAGCCGGAGCGGTAAAAGATGGATTCACGTGCGTTTATGAATCCACAAACACACGTGAGAATTTATCTTGCAGGCAGTGCTCTCAAACTTAGAAATAAAAAAAATATATAATTAAAACATTGGAGTACATATATTCAGCTGGGGGAATTATCACATCAACAAATAATTGTTTTTAACAACACCCCCAGTGACACAATTTAAGTTTTCAGCACATGTCATTTAAGTAAAGCAGATGTATGTCGATCTTCTATAAATAATAAATAGCTTTTGGTCTGAACATGCCCATATGTAGAATCTTCTCAATAATAACTAAAAAGATGGCTGTAAATGTGAGGCTTATGTTGTTACCATAGATAGTGGCGAGGGATGGTCAGGCAAGTGATAAATATCTCAAGACGCCATAGTAACCCTTGGATGCCATCTACATGCCAATGTTTGGGTAATATCCCAGAGGAACAGCCTTTTCCGTCTCTCCATCACAAACGAACAATAAGACTTTGCAAACCCTACCAGGACTTGAACTGGAACCGTGCACATTGCTCCAGACACACCTGGTATTACTGGTGCAAAATCTTTAACACGTCATATCTGCCGTTATGTATAGAGAAAGATCCACTATACTGTGGGCTTGTTTCTTTTCCAAAGGCCCTGGGAACCTTGTATAGAGGCAGATTTGGGAAACATTCAGTAGGAAGTCAGCAAAGGCAAGTGAGCCTTTATGTCTTTGGTATGAGCAGTTCCTGCTCACGCTATCGCACTCTCCCGATCACAGCGTGCCCGGTTGCTAATCTGTATGCAGGCATCAAGCACAACTGCAGCCAGAAGGTCACAGGACAGATGGCAGACAAAAGTCAACGTCTAATATTTTGCTCATAACATATCAGACAGGAAAAACCCAAGAAAATAACAAATATGAAAGTCAACAGGCTCAGATACTGAATCCTGGAAAATGCAACTATCTCCAAGTCAAACGGTGAAGCTTAATTTATCACAAGCATATATGTACTTTCATCTACACGTTAGAGTGGATGGCATCATAAATCTTATAAAATATTAAAACAGCTTAGATACAAAACTGGTGACTTCTGCCTGTGAAAATGCACATACGGCCAAAGTGACACAGTTTCTTCTCAGTTCTTATATCTAAATCCTACTGAGAAGATGTGTGGTTTGCCAAAGAGAAGAGGCCATAAGAGAGGAGTCAGGACTCTGAATGATCCAGAAAGATTGTGCAAAGATCCCTCTCTGTGTGCTCCAAACTACTGAAATGTCATATGAGACAAATAAGTACTACCTTATTAGCAAGAGGGGCTCTTCAAAGCATTAACTCCAGCTTCTGGTGACATGCAACCACATGCAAGTGTGTGAAACTCTAGCTTTTGTATCTTTCTCCATAACCTTCCCCACACTTTATGGTAACAGGATCCTATTTTCTAAGCTAAACCCATAATATTAAACAGGCTTTAATGTGAACCAGTGGTTGGCAAAAAAGCCAAGTTTGTCAGGGATCTAACCCCAAATGTGTCACTTTATTTCACTTTTTCTGCCCTGCAGACGTAAACCAGCAGAGGAGAAACCATGCTGTCAAAGAAAATGCAGAAAATGTTTCACTAAAACTTTTTTTGTTTTTCGGAAAAGCTGGAGTGGCATGTTTATGTATCTTTTTGAATACGTTTTATTTCCAGTATTTTTTACAGCATACTCAGTTGCCCATGGACACGTGCATTTCTGGTTCAGTTCATTCTTCTGCTAATAAGACCACAGATATGATATGTTGGAGCAAGGTGCTAACGATCCCATTAGGGAGCTGAAGAGGCATTGCTCCATATCAGAGCGGCTGTAACATGAGACATGCTCATTCCTTCTGCCACTTTTAAGCCTGAAGTGCTGCCAATTTTACTAAAAAAGATCATTTATGGCAATGATTTCTCTTTCACTGGGTGTAATTTGTGGCTTGACCATGGAAAGTACAATTTAAAAGTATTATCTGTTGACTGTAAATACTCATTAGGCTGTCACTCAAAGCGCACATGCAGGTTGGTTGACCAACATTTATTTAAAAAGGCTTTATGCAAACTTTTCTTTAAAAGCCATGACATTCATTTAAAGCAGATGTGACGTTATATTAAAGCCCGGCTGTAAGTAAAAATGAATAGAAACTGCAGACTGGAAACACAATACATTTTTTACTTAAAACATCTGACCTTTGTTCATGTCTTACAAAATGTAAACCCTTCTCAGATAAAACGCAATGTTTTCTTTAACAGCAACGCTGCTTCAGTTACCCTTTGGACCGGCCGTTAGAGTAGAAGCAGATCGGCACATAAAAAATGGTTCTGCTGAATAAATAAAGCAAAAGGAGTCTTTCACGGTGACAAATACAACCATCTTCAACTATCTGAACACAAATGAAACGAATGAATGAAAAGAAACAAATATAAAGAATAATTTCTAACACATTTTTTTACAATAATAAAATTCCAATAATGTTTTTTTTTTTTATTTCATACAGTTATGCACGATGTCCTGTCCTTGTTCAAACTGCTACGTTTTCAAATTATCTTGGATACTTCATTTTTGAACAAATGTCCCAAGTGATAATTAATACAAATAAAAATTAATTTGTCGCTATTGACAAATTCTCACACATTTATATGGGTGCAGTATTTTATTCTGTTTTGATAACATGCAGTATACACATGGAGCATGTTATGGTAAAATAGTATTGAAACTCTTTAAAAAATAATGTTATAAGATGGTTTATATGTGTTTGAGGAGGTGTTGGTGGCATGCTAGAGGCAATGTGGAGGTAAAGAGGAAAGAACCCTTTGCCCAGAAGGAGAAACTGCTTTCATTATGATTTCTGGGTAATCATTAGATGTGCTTTTCTTTCTAGACAGTTTGGCAGATCTGCCCAACTTCACCTTGTACATTTCAGCGGCGCTGGCGCTTTTGCGTTGGTGTCTGACGAAACAAGGGTCATTGGGTCCAGAAGCCTTGTACGTGACAGGAAAGATGTTTATAAAATTTGCTTCTGGTTCTGCTTCATCATCCAAAAAAAAGTGGCTGACCATTTTCATTGTAGAGTAACTTCTCCTGGAGCAATAAAAGCTGTGAAAATGCACCACAGGAGACAAGTAGCTGCCACATGTCAGCCCTACTAGCAAAACAAAGCTAGTAGCTAATCACCAGAAAGGAGCAGGATAGCTTGTGCAATACGCTGTCCCCTAACCCTACCCATACACAGCCGGTGCCTTTATATGCATGGGAAGATTTGTTCCCCCAGAATCCCTTAATTTTTAGAAAAATGTGTCCTTAGATGTGTTTTTGATTTTTTGATTGGACCGTGACTAAATCAAAATACAACACTGTATTTTGACAGAATTGTCTTGTTACTGAAATATGCTATACCAATAAACTTGAATGCCTAATAAGGCGTGCATGGTGAGATATTCATTGACACCCTTGACACAATCTATACATATGGAGCATATTCCCATGACCATTTCTCCACACCCCAGACTTGACCTAGCACAACTCCTGGATGGCATCAGGATGCTATTAAATGTTAAAAGATATCACCCATTTGTATAAATTAAATTGACATGTTAAATCCAATTTAACATGTCAACATCATAATCATATTATTTATGGCAGACATTTGCATACAGTCAATGTGAATTTCAAATGTCATCGCTGTAAACCTTTGTCTCTGTAGGGGAATGGAGCTGAATGGTGACCATATTGTTCACCGGCTACAGCCATGAAACAGCTTTGATGTCCTGGGATAAGGAATTCACCGCAGGAGTGGCAACCGCTCCAAGCTTTCAATGATTTCCTCTGCCAGCTCCGGCTTTTTGATCCACTTTCGCCTTCAGCTCGCACAGCTCCACCTGTCAGCTGCAGAAGAAGGTTTAGAAGCTACTTTCCTGATCGACCCCGGTAAAAACAAGAGTACAGGGATTTTCACCAGTCTCACAGTTGCTCCACCTTTATTATGCAACTGACATGTTGTTTCATTCAAAACAAGCTATATTTTTTATATTTATTGACAAACCAAACAATTGTCTCTGGCCAATTACAACCTACCTTGAAGGTTTAAAGACATCATTGGTTAATTGTGCTCCGAGCATTATTACCCCATGTTCTGCCAGCAGCCAGGCTTCAAAAACTAGACTGTTTACAGGCTGAAATGCCATTTAACTAGATCGCAGCAGTATGTTAAAATGCATTAATACTTTCAAGTAAAATCAAAGATTTCTCAATAGGTTTCTTTATATCTGACGTGTTACACAAACACTCTGTCTGGTAGAGACAGCCCACTCCAGCAGCTGTCAAGTACGCTGACAGGAGCCAAATTACATGGAAAGGGAGTGTTCCTGTTTCCTCATTCCTTACTTTTCTTTATAATGTGCTTCTATACATCATCAATAAGCAAATACTTTGGTCTTTGATAACAAAAATGTGGATAGCCTCAAAACATGATCTGAGATCAACACAAAATGAGTCATGAAAACCAGTTTTTAGACATTTCTATTGGTTTAATCATGCCTAAAAATTCATATTCTTATTCTTATCAGAATAAATCACAGTTTTTATCTGCAGCCGGCAGGTTTGTGACATGTTTATGAGTTTTCTCACTTCAGATCAGCTCGTGAGTTATACAGGCAAATTAATATGCACCGTGTTGAGTGTGACAGGATGGTGTTATTTTGTCTTATTTCCATCCAAGACCAAGCAGCTTCACCTTCACAAACCTGCACTTACCCTACATAGAAGATATGCATGATTATATTCACAAATAATCACTTAAAATTAATATAACGTATAATAAGCCTCTACATGCGCTGGATACTCAGCAGAGTTTGGTGGTAGGACATGATTTCTTACTCATCCAGGAATCCTGGGAAGATTTGGGAATTAGGTTTGGCCTCTAAAAATAAGATCATTTTCTCTGTCAGCTAAATTTTTATCTGCTTCCCGATGGGCTGAGCTCAGTCGGAGCCTTAGCTCCTTCATCCTTTCAGGATAAATGTATCATCCTGACAGATTCTGAGCTGATAGAAGACAGAACAATCGAGACAAAACGTTTGACATTATTTTAAAGTGATTATTGCTGTGAGTCTGTAAACACTGTCATCATTATTGCTCATTATATTCACTTTATTCATCAGTCATTATTTGCGCAGACAGTAAAGTAGACAGAACAATATAACAAGTCACTGTGTTGTTGCGGTCTTATTTGTTTACTGAAATATCAGCGGTTACGCCAACATTCAGAGTATTCTCAAAAAGCAACAGATCAGCTTTGATTTAAAGAAATTCAAGAACAGATGAGAATCAAAGTAGCTGATTTCAGTCTGGAAAGGGAGACAAAGCCACTTGTGAGGCTTTGGGACGCCAACCAACCACAGCGAGAGGCTTTATCCACAAATGGTGAGAATATGGAAGAGCGGTGAACCTTCCCAGGAGTGGCTGGTCAGCCAAAATAACTCCCAGGGCTTGTCAACAACTCATCTAGGAGGTCAGAGAAGCCCCAACAGCAACTTCTAAAGCACTGCAGACCTTACTTACCTTGCTTAGACAATTGCTGACATTCAACAATATGCAAGCGACTGGGTACACGTGGTATTCATGGTAGATTTCTGTGAAAAAAGGCTAACATAAAACAATGGAAACACATTTCAAAAAACATCTTGATGTCTTTTTTTTTTTCTTTGTGTCCAATCTGATGAACCAAAAGTGGAACTTTTTGTTGTTTTTATTACATCTGGTGTCAATCTAACAGAGCATTTCAGAAAAAAGAGCTGCCAGGGAAATATGGGAGCTTGGAGACACAGTTGGAGGTGGTTTTGCTGCCCGGACCTGAATTCCTGTAACTGTCACTCATAAACCCAAATTTTTTTTATTATTATTTAAAATCTGCAAAGTGCGGCATGCATTTTTATTCAGGCATGGAGCACATATCCCCGGAGCACTATTTAATTCATCATCTGAAAAAAGAAAGTGTCAGATCTTGTTTTTCCATGTTGACCCTGAAAGCAACGAACAAAGAAGCAGCCGATCAGTTCTGGGAAGGCTCCGGTCACTGACTGTGGCGAGAAAGGAGACCGTGGTGAGCACCGACAACGAGCAGGAGAGTTTGATAGTTCGAGCATAGGCTGACCTATGGAGAATGCGGATATGGGAGTCCAAGGGCGGGGGGGGGGGAGGTGTGTCGGCAGACAGTGATCCGTGACTGACAGACTGACGGTGGGGTGTGGGTTCTGGCCCAGTGATGGAGCACGTTAGAGGGTGGACAGGCCGACGGTGGTCCGGTGGAGGAGCTAATGGTCTGTCGCCTCCTTAAAAGCTCCTCGTTAATTGGTCATGATTAACGAGGAAACACCTGCGGCAGCTGTCCACCTGTCACACCCAGGTGTAAAAAGGGCGAGAAGCACCACACAAGCACCACACACCTGGCTTGATGTATGGCACAACTCCACACCGACAAACCGACTAAATAGACGAGGAGAGCATTAGTCAGAGAAGCAGCCAAGAACAGCATGGCTTCTCTGGACAAAGTCAGTAGAGACATCCTGTCCCCCCAAAAGACTTGCAGCTATGATTGCAGCAAAAGTTGGTTCTACAAAGAAAAGACTGAGATTGATTAAATACAAAAACATACCACATTCTTCAGATTATTGTTTGTAAAACGTGTATCACTTTGAGATGTGTTGCCATGTGACAACATATGATTATGAATACTTTTGGAAAGAACTCAGGCTCGTTAGTTGTTAAAGATAACTACTCTTTTATCTATGAGGTCACAAGGCCAGTGCACACGTAACACCCTTTCCACCGCTTTTTAAATTTTTTTTGTTTGGATTGTGAGTCTAACAAGCCCAGCATGTCTGGAAGAGGCTCCTTGATCTTTTATTTTTAGTCGTGAACCCAAAGTGTAACCTCAGCGCTCAGCTACGTCCCAGGGGGCTGCCCCCATCTCACCACGCCACCACAGACGGTTTGGATCCGACTCATCTCTGGAGGGGAATGAAAAGGCTTTGACCAATTAATGGCTGAGATGCTCCTCTTGAAGAGCAACCACACTCGGCGCAAAGCGCCACCCCACCCAAAAAGTGTGGCGTGCCAGAGCGTGGTGTCTTTGCCCACTAAGTACATCTGTGCTGCTCACATAAAAAAAAGTTTTAAACCATGCTCTCATCTTCTGACGCAGCGTTATGTAACAAACGGTCTGGAGGCTATGAGGAGCATCGTCAGCAGTTGGCATCCACACAGGTTGTTTTGCTGTCATCTGTTCAGGGTGCTCCAAGATGACATGTGGAGGTGGACACAGAGACAGCAAGCCTGGTGTGATCCAGTAAAAGCCACACTTCTCCCTTTTCTGTGCTCAAATGTTGCTTTAATCAAACTCTACGGCGGATCTTTACTTTGGTGATCGTCTTTCCAATGAACAACACTGCAGAGTTTTCTACATAATCTGTCAGTTTGGTTTATACGCATGGATGTTAATAACTGAGGTTTTTGCCAAAAGGCCTTGCCAAAGACAAACAAAATACAATATTTGGAAAAACTGCCACGTTTTTTTTTTTTTTAAATCCTGATAAACAGCATCTCTTTTTAAAAGGCAGACGTCATTAAAATCGAGCATCAGTGTTTCTTTGCAATGTTTTTGTCAACCTCTTCTAGTGATGCAGGACTTCAAAATGTGTTTAAAAGTGCCGACAAAAGTAGAGTTCACGCTGTCAGATTGGATGGAGAGCGTCAGAGAAACATGAATTTAAAATGTTTTACAAGGTTTATTAATAAACTTCATGTCTCGGGACTATAGATGAAAATTAGCAACTATAATCTGGCTCATTTAAAGTCTGTACAGAAGTATGTGATGGTTCATTAATGTGCACTGTCCCGAATAATTGACTAAATCAAATAAATCAAATGTTTTACAAAGTTTATTAATACTTAGATTTATATTAATACGAGTATTACAAGGCATTCTGTATATATATATATATATATATATATATATATATATATATATATATATATATATATAAACAATTAAGTCCTATGTTTTTTAAGATTCATTTCAGCCAATCAAGAAGTTTGTTTCTGACATGAAATGAGTCAAGCATCTCTCAAAAGATAGTAAAACAATACAAAAAGAGTATATCTTAGAAGAAAATATCTGTTTTATTTACATTTTATTAGAGAATGGCAAGTCAAAAAGGCCCCCTTGCCATTCCCCCCAGTCTTCAGCTTCCAGACTTACAGAGTCAAGTTTAAGTCACAACTCCAGCCGGGTCACTCCAAAATGTCAACAATACATCCATTAAGAGAAAACATTTAGTTAAAATTAAAAGAGCATTAACACCTACATTTCCCTGGTGTATGAATGGGCTGAACTAAATGTGAGTCCATTTAGTTGGAGCACAGGACTCAGTTTACACTGCTGTGGGTAGGTACCAGTTAACTTTTGATTGTTACGTGTCAAAAATGCATCAGAAGTCAGACAGAGTAAGAGAATTGAAGTTCTCCACCACGACCATTTTCTGTGACTTGATTCCTTGAATCTTGATTTCTAAACATAACATCTTGTTGTGAGTCTGCAAAGGCAGCAGAATGACTCTAAGTGAAAAAAAATGTTAGTAAAGGATGAAGATCGAGGACGTGCTATAAGACTGAGTGTGAGGCAAACAGGATCATTTCATCTCTGAATAATATAAAATGTTATGCGGTTAAATATGGAGGGAAAAATCATTACCCAAAAACAGTTTTATGATGACTCACAGGTTTTACTTCCAGTGCAAATGAGCTCCACTTTATCCATAACAGGCTTCTTGCTGCATGTCATTCTTTGATTATTCATGTCTATTGAGACTTGTCCCCTGGTTTAAACTGTGGTTGTGGTATGGTTTATAAATTTATCTTGGGCCCAGGTCCATTATTGCAGTACATACCGACAGGATTCTCTAAGCAGAGGCAGATGTTGAGTAAGCTCTGCTCCGGTGACAACCTGATTCTGCAGGTCTTGGAGCACGTTAGACTCTTGGAGCATTATGTGTAATTTTAATGCTAAGTAACTTTTTAAACCCTTTGATGATTATTTATGAAACTTTGGCTCTTGAAACCCATTCCTGAAATTATTGTATATTTATTGATCTACGGAGCAACATAACAAACACATGTAAAATAGAACTACATTATAATTTGTCTCCAAAAGACTTAAGCTTACTTAAGTGACTTAAGTAAGTGAACTGAAGGTGTTCCCTACTACAGCAAGTAATCTGTTACAGTCATCAAGATGAAATGAAATAAAAGACTATATAGATGTCTTAATGTTTCAGATAGACTGAATATGCTTTTTCTCAATTCAGCTGGAAAGTGCAGAAACCATGGAAATATATTGTGAAAGCATTAACAATATGGACACAAGGATAAAAATGTTGAACAACTCATTACAAAGACAAAAGAGCGCTTTGTTGTATTCTTTCTGAGATTAATAACTTTGCTCCAAATGGCAGCGAGTACGGGGAAAGATATACTGGTCTAAGAATAGAGCTTTGTGGTATCCCACCAGGTCAGCAAAAGTGGAGATAAAAAATGGTCATGACAATGAAAAACCAACAAATAAAAAAAGCAAGACTTCAACACACTGCACAAGTATTGTTTAACCACCAAGCAAAGAAATACTGGAAAACTTGAGCTTCTAAATTTGTTGTATATATTTTATCACAGCAAAATCTTACAAATGTAGATGTTTGACACAAACTGTACCCACTGAACCACAAAATATAAGTGTTATAACTGTTTTACTTCAGTTCAAGCGGCTTAATTTAATATATAGTATTCAAATAATCTACCTAATCATATAAGGTTTGGTTTGACCCTAATGGTTTTATTTCTCACAGATCCATAACTGTTGTGCAAAGCAGCCATCATCGTTCCACCCTCCGTTCAATTCACTCTGCACCAACTCTCCACAGTCCTGATCTCCGCCGTGGCTGTTGGGCTGCCCGGTTTCCCAGTATCTGACAGAAAGCGGCAAAAACAGAAAGATTTACCAAAACTACATCGTGACACAAAGAGAAATAAAACATGATAGTTTGCTGGATACACCTGGTGCAATTAATGAGCCGATTCAAAGAACCTCTACCAGAATCTCCACACTTTATCAAACAAATTCAGACATAATAAAGGTATAGGTGATTATTTATTATTTATGTGTCAGACAGACAAAAAAACAATTTAACCTTCAAGCCAATAATTAGGTTTTGAAGTTGCAGGATTCTCTTAACGATTCAGCATTAATCATAGCTATTACAAGAAGCAGTGGTTGTTCATTGAATGCAAGTTTGATTATTAAATGCTACATTATTTGGAGGAGTTCATACATTATATCTTGATCTTCAGTAAAAGTTAGAATGGACTGATGAACTGGGTCTTTAACTTAGGTAATAAGGGCTTTTCGGCCATGGTGAAGAAGCATCTTATCTTAAAGCTCTCAATTTACTGGCCATTAGTCCCTAATCCCAAACCATAAACATGAGACATGTATTGTGACCAAGTGAACGAGGCATGAAATTCCTGGACATGACCTCCGATCACCCTGGAGGAGCTGGAGAATCATGGCGGTAAGATAGATGTCTGGGTTTCCCTTCTGGACATTATATTACTAAAAAAAACTTTAACACATTAAGGATGAATGGATGGATCTATTTATCCATCCAAGGAAAAGCATAGAAGTCCAGAAACTAAATGAGGCTGTGATACGTATGAGAGGACACCATCTATAGACTAGGAGACAGTCTACACTGTCTTCAAGACTTTGGTTCCAGCTGTCCAATCTGTGTGCAGAGGTTAGTCTATAACTGTACAACTATATCTAGTTGGTTGGTGATTGCGATTGGTGCGCTGCATTTCTAAGCCTTGACGCTGCCTAAATCTATCAGTCATGAAATATCTTGGCATTATATATATTTTTTTAATTTTGAGATACTGTTATTGTTGAACGTTATACTTACGTTGTGGTGACTGGGGTCCCATCCACCCACGTCCAAACTCCCTCTGTAAGACTGTCCGTGAGACCAATCCAGGCATTTTGCTCTTTGTTCAGCATCCCATTAGCAAACTTCTGTTTAGCACATAAAAAGAAGCACAACTTAAAAAGTGTCAGGTTCTTCATCAAGTTAAGGTCCTCGTCTCCTTTTTGTCTTTGTTTTTTACATCTCGGCTCAGTGTCTACGATAAATGCTCTCCTTAGGTTTCAGCAATGACTACAGTTTTGTATGATGAGACTAGATAAGTTTTTACACTGAATTTTTTTTAATCATGAAAATACACATGAAACAGTTTCAGTGCATTTTGGCATTGGGGCCAACTTAGACCAAATCAAGCATTAAAACTTCACTACAATATATTATGTCAAAACCTGGACTTAATATTTCTTGACTAATTACAGATTTTTTAAAAACACAGTTTGGGGAAACTTTGTGAGTTACAAAGGATGCCAAAGGATCCTGGTGAAAAAAGTATTTCTAATAAAGATTTTCCTCATTTTTATTTTATTATTCTCACCTGTTCTTCATCACTATTTATAATCAACAGATCCGCCCCCTCAGCGATGCAGGATCTTCTGCTTTCAGTCCAGTTCTTCTTTGCCGTTGAAACAAAATAACACTTTGCTTCAAATAGTCTCTAATGAGTTGTACAGAGCAACTCTAAAAATAGGGAACATTTGTTTAATAAAGTGACTTGTGCCAGAACAGGTTTTTCAGGTATAAAAGAGCCATTTGCGACTTCTGTCCATTCATCCACACCCACACAGAACAACTAACTCCCCTTTGACCCCCGGACTCCACCTAAGATCTGTGAGGAGGATGTGAGTTGGCTCTCTTTGCATCCGAACACCAGGAAAGCTTCCCCAAGTCTCTGGAGCCCTGTGACGTTCCCTCCTGCTTTAAATGCTTCATCATTATCCTGGTCCCCAAGAAACACACTTCCACAGGATTAAATGACTACAGACCTGTCGCCCTGACATCTGCAGTCACAGAATCCTTTAAACGACTGGGGTTAAAGCGTCTGAAGGTCATCCCAGGCCTCTGCCTCGACCCCATGCAGTTTGCATGTTGGGCAACAGATCAGCGGATGATTGCGGTGAGCTTGGAACTATACGTCATCCTGCTCCACCCTGATTATCCAGGGAGCTACCCCAGGATCCTGTTTTTGGACTTGACTTCTGCCTTAAACACTATTAACCGTTAACATTTTCCACCAGAGGCTCACCCAACTCACAGTGCCAACCTCTGCCTGTGGGGTTTGGCTCATCTATGAAACAGGACAGGTCCAAACTGTATTGAACATTCAGGTCTGCAGAAAGGACCATCAGGGCTGATGTTCCCTCCATCCATAACTTGCAGAGGTCTAGTGTCAGGAAAAGAGCATCTCTGCAGACCCCACACATCCTGGACATAATCTGTATAGACTTTGACCTTTGGGTTGGTGCTACAGACATGCTTGTTCTGACACAGAACAAGCATGTGCTTTGAAATGTTTAAAATGCTTACCGTTTCGTTTTTCAGTCATCTTGTCAATGGTCTTGAACATGTCTGTGGAGTTGGTCACATTTATGCATCTCGTCTGTAAATCCTCGTTTTCCTTTCTCAGATCATTAAAGCCCGTTTGCAATAATTCTTTGTTTTTCCAAAGTAAACTGTAGTTTGTCTCAATTAGAATTTTGCTTTTGTTCAGCGTTTCAAGGCTTTCCTGGAGCTGAGCCGTCTCCCTCCTCAGTAAAGAGCAGTTGCTTTCTGATTGAGCTCTCTTTGCATCAGGGGAACGTTGTGTTTGTAGTCTGGCCACCAGCTTGTCTCTTTCGGCTGTCAGGGATTCGTAACTTTGCTGTAACTGTTGGTTGTGTTCAGTCAGGTTCCTAAGGAGGACCTCTAACCGTTGCTTCTCTACAGACAAGGCAACATGTTCACTCCGCAATTGTCTGTTTTCCCCACTCAGGATGTCCTTTCGATTTTGATTCAGAGCGTTGTAGTTGGCACATGGTGCATCCGTTGATGCAAGACGGTTCATCTTGTCTGTGAAATAAAAACAACAATATATCAATAAGTTGATGAAGTGGTAGTTTTAGTGCAAAACTTATATCAATAATATCACACTAAAATAATACCAAATGCGGCTGAGGCAAAAGTGGCTGCAACCGAATGCACACAAACTCTGTAAAAATGTGACTCCTCATAAGAGTGATTAACTGAATGTTAAAGTCAGGCAATGCATCAGCTAATTTAACAGCTCGAGCATCCGCTGCATTAATTAGCACCCCTGGTAAAGATGTCAGAAAAGCCTTTTTGAATAAATTAACCTTTTATTACAGTAGGACATTTTTAAACAACCCTTTAATTGGAATACAGGTGTGATTTACCCCAATAATATCTTCGAAATAAATTTGATTGACTCGTTTTTCATGGATGCCAGAAAACAAGCCTTTTATATCTCGATGTAACAAATGTAAGCATGCAGGGTTTGTCTTCTACTGGGACCTAACCTGAAAACGCGTGATTTATGCTCAATGTTTCAACAGCAAGTATTCCAGGTGGGTCTGTTGTGAACTAAAGGGCGAGGAAGTAGAGGGGCACCTCTTTCCCACTGATAAGCATGGAGGAGGCTCTGTGATGCTATGGGCCTGTTTCTCTTCCAAAGACCCATGGAACCGTGTTACTGTTCATGACTTTATGAACTCTTTGTGGCACCAGGACAGCTTAATTTTTTTTTTTGCACAAAAATTGAATTGGGATGGATAATGACCCAAAATATACGGCAACCCAACACATAATTGGTTGACCGAACCCAAATTAACCTTCAGTCATTGCCATCTCAGAATGCTGAACTTTTTAACATTATTGGAGCAAATTAATGTCAACACTGGTTATTTTGTAAGAAAGAAAAGGGAATATTGTATCCTCACTAAACTACTGCTAAATCAGTTTTATCACTTATAGAGTTTAAGCCAGATTTGGGCCGTTGTTCAGTTGACTTTGTGTCTGTGTTGTAAATTAGCCCAGCTCAAATCAGACAGCAACACGCTGCAGTCATGAATGGGCAGCAAATTTATTCTAGCTGGTCCTAAATCAGTTACCGTCTTGAAATGCAAATAAAACAATTGCAACATCATCCAGTGCTCTTTCGTTAATCGTGTTACCTAACAAAAATGACACAAGAGCAGAAAAATTGCAACGAATAATTTCGTACTCCACCGAGCTCAGTGTCAACCCACAAACACACTTAAGGTTTTAACTTATTAATGGAAAGCTGTAAAAGACCCAAAGGCTCAGTGGCAGGCTGTGAGATTTGCTCTGAACACAGGACCAGTGCGTAAGTAGGTCAACATGCCACAGCTTCTGCTGGAAAGATTGTTTTCTTGTTATATGATCAACGATGTGTTTAATAATATCATTTAATAATATCTTGGCAGGTATAATTAGCTCCAAAAACAATCAAACCAAATTGACTGATGCAGAAAATCCCTTAGCAAGCAGTGAATGCACAGATCTGTACAATCCAGATGAAAAGGGGAAAACGTTTAGCCAAATAAGAAAAAAACAACAACCTTTCTTCTAATACAGATCCAGCAGACAGGTGTTTATTATTTTTTGACTACTGACAGCTGCGGCAGATTCTCATGAGGCTGTTTATATATATATATATATATTTTTTTTTAAGCAGGAGACATTTAGATAATAGCCGATGTTTGCCTGGAGTCACGTCAGTTCAGGAGGTGATCCTGCAGCCTGTCTCCAGCCGGTTTGTTCATTAAATGAAAATAAAAAACTGTTTTCATACTCCTTAAACTTTTCACATTTTTATATTTTAACTGCAGTATAATTTATGAGGATTTTATGTGCTCAGCCAACACAAAGTACAGCATATTTGTGAAGTAGAGGCTAAAGAATGGATAAAGATTGAGAAGTGTGTTCATCATCCCTGAATCAATGCTTTGTATAGCTGCGTTTATTAGACACCAACATTTGTAAAGAACTAAATTTTTACCCACTGTTGAGACAGAGTCAGTTTTTCAAACCTGGTCCCACATTGTCAAATGTTTTCAGGCTGGAACTGTGACTGGACCATTCCAACGCATAAATAAACTTTGATCTAAAGCTTTCTATTGTAGCACTGGTTGCATGTTCAGGTGCATTTTCTGTCTCAATTCTTCTGCAGCCTTTTTCTTCCAGGGTTGCTTTGCATCAAACTCCCCCCTTCTCACCAACTCTGACCAGCAACACCAAACTGCCGCCATGATGTTTCAGCGTGGAAAAAGTGTGTTCAGATAGAATGTTCTGTTTCCCTCACACTTTTGCATCTAGGGCAAAAACTTTACTTTTGATCTCATCTGATCAGAAGACCTTGTTCCACATCTTTGCTGTTCTGCATGCCTCTTGTAGATTTCTTTCAAAAATCACTTGCTTCTAGCCACTCTACCGCTCATCTTAACAGATTCTTCCACCTGAGCTGTGGACCTCTGCAGCTCCCAGTGAATTTCCATCGACCTCTTGGCTGCAGTTCTGGTTAATCCTTGCATGGCCTCTCAGTTTAGCGTTCTTTTGTCTTGATGATGCTCAACAATGTCCTCTAACAGAACTGCTGAATCAAAAAACTGACTCTTTACTAAAGAGGTCCTTCCTGAAGGCAAATGGTGGCATCAGACTGAGGGGGGGGGGGGGGGGGGGTTGTTTTAAAGGCACAACAGAATTTAGTATTTTTATTTGTAAAAGAATTTGAAAAAAAAACCCCACCAACAATCATTTCCTTTCAACTTCACAATTACGCGCCACTTTGTGCTGGTTTATCACAGAAAATAGCCATAACATACAATGTAAATAGTGACTGTAGTGTGACACAGTGTATTTATCACTGTTGGAGGGCAACATTGCTGAGAAAGTTTCCACCGAGGTGTTTTACTTTAAGCTGCATGTTTCTCACAAAGCATTAAAGAACGGTTATTAAGAGGTTTTTGTGCCAAAAAGACGTACTCACAGTAGACAACCTGTCCAATATTTCCAGCCAAAAGGATAGTGCATAGCAACCCGAGACAAATGGCCACACATCTGTGCCGATGCTTTCGTCCCTGAACGTACCCTAAAATAAAAACAGAAAAATATATGCTTTTTTAACCTTTTTTTCAAATCAATACCAAACAGGTGTTGATTAAACATGTTTTACTAATTAGTAAGATTCAGGAAAATGACATTTGTTATTTTATTGAAAATAAACAATTTTGTATCAAAGCTTTAGCTTAAATTTCTGATAAATGTTCCTTCTGGAAACTGGTAGCTGCAGAAATATACAGCTGCTTATCCGTAAAATGTGCAATTTAAAGAAAATGTGAGGTGGCTCGTATTTCTATAATAAAACTGCATGTTTCAAATTGAGCTGAATGTAAAAAACAAAGTGCAGTTACATAACTCATGCCTTTAACTCACATCGTAAGTTCAGCAATTGGACATCCTTTCTTTGTCTTGACACAACGCATGTTTATTGTGTTCATTCACTTGAATCGGATTAAAACCATTATGTACAAATATACATGTTATGCCTTAAAGGAGGTGCAGTAAGAGTTGGTATTTGAGTTTTTATTCTCCAGATACTGCACCTTGACCCATGAGGTTGTACATGCCATTGTCCGTGCTGTCATCAATCTCCATGTCTTCCATGATTGTCTTGCAGGTTTTAGCTGTTCAACAGAAATTCAACAGAAATTATCATCTAAAACTTTCCGAGGGAACTTCATTTGCAGTTTTTTGCTGTTTTTTGATTAGTTTAATTTCTCTTAGTTGCATACATGGCGATTTTCAGTTATGCTGAGTGTAATCATGCAAATCATACACAATTACTGTAATATTTACTATTTGTAAAAGTCCAATCCACTCCTTTTTTTTTTTTTGAAAATTAACAACCAAATGCTTTAATTACCTATATTACCTTGGCATAAATAATATACTCCAACTCCATAATATACTGTATTTTGAATAAATATGACTGCTGTTAACCAAATCTAATAAACCCACAAAACAAAACCTCCTAATCAATATTAATTAAAACCTCACCTCACCTTACAAATTTGCTCAGTAAAGCTGTAGTCAAATATGCCTCCACCAAGTTGAATCAGCATAAAAAACTGGATGCACTTAATTTTCTGCTGTTTCTTTTAAGGGGCAAAAATGGGATGTTCCAAATGCTCCTGTCAGAATATGTGCGTCTGACACTGATTGGTGCAGAGAAACCTTTCTAGGTGATATTTAAAGGTTATTTGTTCACACAGAAACTTCTTTCCGGGTTTAATTAGTGCACAGTAATATTTTTGTGTGATTTACTCTTGTCTGAACTTCTCTCATTGTTCAGAAATTTGTCTCCTTCAGTTTCCATTCCTAATTCTCACACTTTGACTTCCTCAAAAGCTCGAACAGATATCCATTTATCAGCACATATAACTGCAAGACTCAAACTCAGCAAGAGAGTTCTCAGGAGCTTTAACCACACCTTTGCATTTACTGAGAACTTAAACATTTTTAGTCTGCCCTTACTCTGTCTTTTGCTGCGTCTTACAGATTTTCCTCCGGGATCTACCCAGGGGTGAAAGTAACCGGTACGGTCCGGTATTGCGTACCGCTAGAAGAATATAAGCTAGAACGCAGTACCGATAAGAGAGGAGAGCAGCTGCCAGTTATAAAGCCTTCATTCAGAACCGGTCACTGCTGCACGTTGGATCAGAACATGATGCAGTGTAAAACACCACTCAATCTGTGTCTAAGTTTCATTTTAATTAAATTATGAGCTATATACAGTATGTAATCTGTTTCTGTGCCTCAACGGTCTTACCTACTTCTACTCTCCCGTCCCTTCCCTCGGAGCAAGGGGCTCTTATCAGCGCCCGGCCTTCAAAACATGTGCTGTTACGTTTCATGTCCTTCCGCCCTTTGAAAAATGTCCCAAATAAAATCAATAGGAGAGTTGGTAGTTGTGTTTCTTGCTTTTTTTGTTCAATCTTAACGACATAGAACGAGCGGTGCTTTGGTGGGTTGCTGCACATTCAGTCACAGGTAATTTAGGTGCATACTTTTAAGGGGCATTTTGAAATATTTGTAACATTGGGGGCAAGGTAAATTTATTTATACAGCACATTTCAGAACAAAGACAATGCAAAGTGCTTTACATGATTAAAACATGGGAAAATAAAAACAGAACAAAAGCAAGTTGGAATAAAATTTAAACAAAATAAAACATGGGAAAATGGAAACTAAAAGTAAATATTAAAAACAGTCGGACTACAAACTTGAACTAATGATGTTTCAGTAAAAAAGTTTAACTAGAACAGTCAAAGGCAATCCTGAACAAATGTGTTTGTAAAATTAATTTAAAGGAACTCAGGTTTTCCGCACTTTTACAGTTTTCTGGGAGTTTGTTCCAGATAAGTGGAGCATAGGAACTAAATGCTGCTTCTCCATGTCTGGTTCTGGTTCTGGTTCTGCAGAGCAGGCTGGAGCCAGAAGACCTGAGTGGTCTGGATGGTTGATGCTCTGATAACAAGTCTGTGATGTATTTAGGTGCTAAACCATTCAGGGATTTATAGACTAACAGAATGATTTTAAAGTCTATTCTCTGAGATACAGGGAGCCACTGTAAGGACTTTAGAACTGGGGTGATGTTCTCTACTTTCTTAGTCTTAGTGAGGACGCGGGCAGCAGCGTTCTGGATCAGCTGCAGCTGTCTGATCCACTTTTTAAGCAGACCTGTGAAAACACCGTTGCAGTAATCAATTCTACTAAAGATAAACAATGGATTAGTTTTTCCAGATCCTGCTGAGACATCAGTCCTTTAATCCTGGAAATGTTCTTCAGGTGATAGAAAGCCAACCTTGTAATTGTCTTTAGATGCTTTTGGAGGTTCAGGTCTAAGTCCATCACTACACCCAGGTTTCGGGCCTGATCAGTGGTTCCTAGCTGAAGCAGCTGAAGCTGTGCATTAACTTTTGATCTCTCCTCTACTGATCCAAGGAATTATACCGGCAGGGTGTTTTAAATGGTGAAAGACAGAGAACAAAACAGGGAATGAAAATAGAATTGCTGTTGTTTAAAATCACACGTCAGCAGTTTTGTGATGCTCAAAAACAATGGAGATCGGGTGGGTTCAATCGTATACCCCCAACACAATCATTTTGACATTGTATTACAACTCGTGGACATCCTCCGGAGACTTTTAGAAGTTTCTACTACATTCAAATAAAAAAGCAGCTGCTACTAGTGCAGAGAAACTGGTAATAGTAGAGGCAGAATGAGACTGACTGAAGCTGAGAATAGAATAGACAAGATGTCAAAGTTTGACGAGAACAAAGTCGACAGGCTGACATACGCGCTCGTGTCTAACACAAGTCTTCTCTGCAGCAACTGCTGCGAGTCGTGAACAAAAACACCTTCACAAACTTTATTTGATTTAAACTGTCAAAAGGGTTTCTTTAAATTCCACCCTCAAAGCGCCATTATTTGACAGAATATTTGAAAAGCAAAGATTTATTTCTGAAAACTATCTGCTGATTTATTGAAAAAGGTCAGCGCCTGTGACGCAGTTTCTTTCCCTATTAATAACACCTTCTTATTCCTGAACTTCATATGTAAGGTTGATGGCGTTACCACCGTGACATTCGCGTCAGCAGCAGTAGGATGGGATTAAAGAGACGCAACCACAGAAAATGTGGCAACTGTCAGCTGTCAGTGAGAGAAGTGTTGTTTGTTTCTCTGATGTGAGCCAGGAGGAGTTGTAACAGCTGATGTTTTGATTCTCTTCACTGCTGAATTAGACACTGCAGAGAAAAGACAGGCTTTCAGGCTGAGTGCAAGGCTCCAGTGCATCGATCCTTCCCTCCACGTGAAGCTCTTACTGTCATCTCTTTAGTGTTTTAGAAGAACTGAGTGTTGAATGTTTCTGTTTTAACGTTTCTTTAATCTCCTGCTATTGTGATGATGATTATCAGCTCTACTGCTTTTGCTTCATGTTTTCTAAGTTTGCTCTCTGCTTGCATTTAGGTGTTTATCACCTCCGTCAGTGAATATTTGACCATGTTTGCAGATAACCTTTGCTAGGTCTAATGTGCCAATGTCTTTTTGTACATCCACCCTGCAGTAGCTTTTATTTCCTTCCAGTATCTTAGACTTTTATGTGTTACCGACATTTTTAGCTCTTTTAACGGTTTGCATAGCGCTACTTTAGGCCATTATCACTAACATTAGGAACTCCATGTCCCACTGTTGTCTCTTCCAAGTCAACACATTTAGTTCTAGGTTGAACTATTGCTCTTTACTATGAGAATGTTGAAAAACTTATTTTATTGGCTTGGATGGCGGCATTCTGGTGTTGTTGACAGGCCCTCTGGCCCACTCTCATCTGAAGAAGGGGTTGTGAGGGGAACAGCCCATTGAAGTGGTCTGGCCGGCACTGGTGTTGTTGACAAATGGGGGTCGTAGTCTACGGGTGGGGTCGCATTCTGCACGAGTCTTAAGGGTGGATGTCGGTCAGCTGGATACAGGAGCGCAGCGTGGTGGTGGGAGTGTCGTGCATCCTCCCTATGGCTCGCGTTTCATTTGCAGATACATTGATGTGGTTGTTGCCCACAAGGCAAGGCTAGTTTGTTTATAGAACACCATTCATACACAAGGTAATAAAAAGGGCTCCATAGGACATCAAAGGAAAGAAAACAGGAAGAAGCCCCCCCCGTCCAGGTTGTACCTCGTTTCTCGGCCAATGACCGACAGAGATGGGCACTGGTTGTCTGTCCTGCGTCTCTCTGTGTTGCCCAGTCTCTCGGCCAAAGACCACTGGAGATAGAGACCAGCCTCTCTGCCACCCTGCAATGTCACCAACTGGTTTACATAAAAGTATAGCCCTCAATCTAATAGACCATAAAATGAATCAGCAATGTAAAACTCTGCCCAAGGGGATAAGAGAGGGATCAAAATCAGAATATGGATTGTCTTTATTAAGCCTTAATGGTGCGCAATCAAGGAATATGACTTTGGTTACATCGCTCATAGCATACAGACATTAGCAATGCATATATAAACAGTATTTATGGTTTTTATATATATAAAGAAAAGAACAAGGGAGAATGTGAGCTGTGAAAGTGCAATATCTTATTTGTTTCACAGCTGTGTGGCTGTAAGGTGTTCATTGTATTCAGAGAGACAACCTGGGGGAGGAAACTGTCTCTGTGGTGGCTTGTGCTTAGCAAATAGTGCTCTGTAGTGCTATTTGTAAAACGTGACAATTCTGGCCAGCATGGCAAAATATTCGGACACCGCTGGATCATGGGGATGCACATAGAGACTATTTAAAGGTTTTTGCCCCTATAAGCACAACCCTACAAGTATTTATCTCGGGTTGATTGGGGCAGGGGTGCAGAGATAAAGAAGGTGGAGGATTGTAATTTTTTTGAAAAGAGGTAAATAAACGTGTTCAAGCAGGCTGGAACATGTGGAGAAAAGTGTCAGGTGTGTTGCGTGATAACAACGAGAATGAAAGGAAAAGCGTACACGGCAGTGAGATCAGTGATGTTGTCTGGTTTAGAGACAGTGGCACTGAGGAAGAGACAGGAAGCAGGGCTGGTTGAGGTCCTCTTTGGGAGTGACGAGGATGGATAGGATTGATAGAAGGATGCTGAGGCTGGAACTGCCAAAGTCAAATTTATTTGTAGCACATTTCACCAGCAAGGCGTTTCAAAGCCCTTTACATCATAAAAACATAAAACACATCATAAACACATCAAAACAGTCACTGATTGTGAGGCCAGTAACAAACATTAAAATGTATCAGGGGAAACATCAATACACATCAAATATGTTGGTCAGTGGCCCTGTTATTATGGCTGAAAGCAGCTCTAAACAGGTGGGTTTCAGTCTTGATTTAAAGGAACTCGGTAGCCACATTTACATGGACAAAAGTAATCGTAATAAAGGGCCGTTCAGAATAAAAATGAGTCGTGTAAACAAGCCAATCAGAATATGATGATCGGATTAAGATCAGCATGAAATTGTAATCCGAACGAGAGGGCTGGTTTATGCCGATTGATAATCCGATCAAAGCGCAAATAAACGCTTGTCAGGGTCAAGTTATTCCGGATGTGACAAACTGACCTGAGTGCGCCCGACACAAACATGACATATTTCCACAGTGGTGAGTGGCGGAAATATGTCGGGAAGCAAAACCGTCAGGGCTTCCAATACAACCTTTCTGTTTGAAAAAATAAAAGAGCTCAAAATTGTTTCAACCGTAATTAGAACATTGTCTAAGTCCATCCTGGGCGCTCAGAAGACAAACATACCTGTATAATCTGACCCAATCTGTATAATATGATTTTATTTAACTTTGTAAAGTGCCTTGAGATGACATGTTTCATGAATTGGCGCTATATAAATAAAATTGAATTGAATTGTATAACACTGCTTGTTTGCTATTTACTGTTGTTTAGCAAAGACAGAAGCACTTCTTCTTCTAATTTGTTATTTTTGGGGGAATTTGATAACTATTCTATTCTGAATAAAGCCAGGTGCACATACACACACATTATGATCAGATTACTTGATTGTGTGCCCATATAAATGGTAAATTTAATACATTTTAATCCGATCGTGAAAGTTTGTGCATGTAAACATAGCTAATGTTTTGCTGATTTGCATTTTGTTCCAGATTTCTGGGCCATAGGAACGAAATGCTGTTTCTCCGTGTTGGGCTGGAGAAGCAGCTTGGACATTCTGGTTATGGTCTACTGTGTATACTCAGAACCAGAAGATCTGAGTGGTCTGGAGGGTTGATACAGAAACAACAAAATAAACAAAATAGAAAACAATCAACTGCCAAAATATTGGAAATTGTATGCCTTTCTTTTATGTTTCAGGTCTTCAAGGACTTACAGATCCTCTTTGAACAGAAATAAGTCTACTTTCTTTTTTTTGCTTTAAATGTGCAAGTTTAGTTTATTGTTGAGCTGGTATAACAATTAAGATTCACTGTGAAAATGTTTTTTCTGTCATTTAAACAGTAATCAGATTAGTAAGATCCACAAGCACTTTTGGCTTGACAACTGTGGCCTGCATGGCAAAACATTTGGACACAACTGGATTAGGGGATGCACATGGAAACTAGTTTAAAACATTTTGCAGCTATAAGTATCACCCTGCAAGTATTTATCTTGGGTTTCGTGGCTTTTAAGGAATAAAATATTTCCACGCAGTCATCTAATAAATGTCTTGATTTTCAGTGGGGACTAAAGAAGTGGAAAAATAGTTGGTCATCCAAAACAGACTAACAGCACACCCAGCCCACATGTTCAGCATTTTCCAGTGCTGTCAAAGGAATTTACAGGAAAGAAAATATTCTCCTTTTTTCAGCTATATTTCATTCATATGGCACTTAAACTCCTCTTCTCCCAGATTTTGACAAAGCAGGCAGAACTGTTGGCACATACCAGAATTAATTAAAGATAGTGCCAATGTGCCATAAAATATAAGACATTAAAGCTTTGAGCTACACTTTCAGACTGAGAGACCAGCAGTCAACTAAAAATGACTAATTATCGCCTCCTGAAAGTCATTTAGATTCACTTTCCCTAATCATTCTGCATACTGTAGGACGTGAAATATTTTAACCTTCTGGATAAAATACACATCAGGAAAAGGGCAAAGGACTGCAGAATATATCTGATCTTTGTTCCAGAAATATATATATATATATATATAAAGGAAGATTGTGGTTCACTTGTGGTCAGGCCACTTTACCTTAATACTCCAAAATATAATTAAACTTTTTTTTCTTTAGAAGTCAACTTAATAAAAAATAGAGCTCAACAAAACTCAACATTTTGCTCACAAAATGTTGAGTTTTATATCAGTGTGAATACAACCACAGAGGTTTGTTGGAGAACATTAGTGAAAAAAGCAGCATCATGAAGACCAAGGAACACAGCAGACAGGCAAGGGATAAAGCAGTGAAGAAGGTTTACGTAGGGTTAGGTTATTACAAAGTATATTAAGTTTACAGAGCACTGTTCAATATTTTATCTAAAGATAAAAATGTTAACCTATTGCTAAAAGAAAAGCCAAAACAATTACAATCTGTGCTTAGGCAACACAGCATTAATTTTTTTTACACGCATGCAAACATTGTGTGTTAGATACAAAAAAAAACAAAACACTTTGAACTTGCCATTACCACAGTGAAACATGATGGTGGTTGCACCACCATCATGTTGGTCAGAAGTGGTGGGAAGACTGATTCAACAAACCTGTTCCAGTGCTTTAGTTTAGTTTAGTTTAGTTTATTTATCTGATGGGGACAAGTGTACATCAAACATGTAAACACTACAACATTTATAGCCACGGCTAATTTGTAATGTCCGTCCCAGGAAGGGGCTTAAAAACAACATAAAAGAAAAAACACAAATTTACAAGAGTTCACAAATTCACATCATCCAAAAGTCTGAGTTAAAATAATTTAGTTTAGGATCAAACATGCCTGCAGTGTTTATTCCTTTTTAAAACACGTTTCAATTCATTTTTAAAAGCCACCAAATCGAGGTCCTGTTTCAGTTCAGGAGACAAGGAGTTCCACAGTTTGGCACCCTGCACAGAGAAAGCCGACTGCCCAAAGGTTTTTCTCTGGGGAACTTTGACATTTCCATTTGAAGCTCCTCGTGTGATGGAACCCACTGATCTGTGACTATGAACTGCCTGAGGACGTCAGGGACCACATTGTCTACACATCTATACATACATTTTAAACCGGAAAACTTTACAAAGTTTTCAAAACTAAGTAAACCAAGTCTGCAAAACTTCACAGCGGTGTGTTTGGATGGATTTTCAGTGCTCTACATTATTCTCATTGGTCTGATTGTGGTTGTTGTTGCTGGAGACCAGGAGGTTATACAAAAACTGAGATGAGGAAAAAAATCATAGGATGCATGACTGCATTTGCTGCATAGAAGGATAAACAGCCTCTTATGATTTTTGAAATTGAACACATTTGCTTTGGCTGTTCTTATAATCTAGTCGAGCATCACCTTAATTAAATTAAGAATCACCTCAATTAAATAGTGTCAACTGGCACCTTTAATTGAGAAATGATTGAGAAAAAGTTTTTTCTGTGATATCTCCATATTCTAAAAGCTTTTATTTAGGGTAAGGATGAACCTTAGGGGTTTCATTTTGATTGTATGGGGAATTAGGATGATCAGGTGGTGGCAATAAGAGGGTCAGTAAAGAAACCCAGACATCCCTCTGCTCTCCAACTCATTCAGGAAGATCCCAACATGTTCCCAGGCTAGAAGGGTGAGTCCTTCCAACAACTTCTAGGTCATCCCATAGTCTCCTCCCACTGCACTGTGCCTGGTAAGCATCCAAATGGAGGCGCCCAGAAGGAATATTGATGGGAACCACCTCAACTCATCCTGCAGAGTTACAGGCACTTCTCTGTCGGTATATGAGGAGCAGTGGTGAGTTTATCGTGATTTAAATTAGTCTGGCATTGACATGTATTTATAAAATTGCTTCAAAAGAGATGACTTGACTTGTCCATCAGAAGGATACGTGTTGCCTTGACTTGATTGTCATCGAAAAAAAAATATTATGATCGAAATAATTACTTTGATACTTTAATCTTTACTCTGAAAATTAGCAAATATTCTGATCATGATAATTCATTAGATTGTCAAATTCAGATCTTGATCATTGACTCTGGAAAATTAGCACAAATATGATAAGAGCAGTCTGCAAAAAACTTGTTAAACTTGTAAAACATCTCTTGTGCTTACAATGAAAGGTGGCAAAGAGGAATTTGAGAAGAGCTGTCTGCAACTTGATGAAACTTGTTAACTCCTGATTATGCAGGTAGAAGAACTGGATAATTAAAGTTAACACAGATATGCAGAGAAGGGTTGAATTGTGTCTTCCCTGACAGTACGGTGCTTACAAGAAACTCAGCAGATGCAGAGAAGGGGGTGTTTTGTGTCTTCCTCACCTGTCGGTGTTCCCTGAACTGCAGCAAGCAGCTGGTTGATTCCTGTCCCATTGCTGCTCTGTTAGATTCCCTCGCTGCGGGTCTGGGAACACACTGGGATGTTTACCATATTTCTAAGGCAGCCAGCTTGAGTTTGACTGACAGCTGTGGGCACTGAATCACAGGTAGAGACCCACTCCCAACCTCCAGCAGGAGCAGCGACATTACCATTCTGCTTTCACGAAGACTTTGAAGATAGAAATTAGACTCCACTCTCTCCCCCTTTGCCTCATCTCCTTCTCTTTTTTCTCTCTTTTATGGCTTTTCTTTATTTTTCTCTCCTTCTTTAATCAACATTTGTTTTTCTCTTGTCTTTTCTAATCTCCACAAGTTCTCCCCTCGTTTTTCTTCTTTATTTCATCTTCTTCCATTTGTGCAAATTTGAATTGCAGCAGTAGCAAGGGACCCAGCATCCCTCTCTAGCCAAGCCAAGAGGGAAATGTAGTCCGTTTAGTATGCTCTGGTGTCTGCCCAGGGGTCCCCACCAAGTGAAAGGTGCCTTGAGAACCTGCCTGTGGAGGCACCCAGGAGGCATTAGATAAAACCACCTCAACTGACACCTTTGATGTGGAGGAGCAGAAACCTAACCCCAAGTTCTCCCTGGATGACGGAGCTCTTCACCCCATCTCTAAGGCTGTGCCCAAGCCACCCTATGAAAGATGCTCAACCCTTTGGATCTCCTTCCTTTTTGTCAACGCACAAAGATAAATTAACTCTTCTCTCGCACTCAATCTTTCCTGTTACTTTCAAGGGAACATTACCTATTTACCCAGGAGGCAATGCTGCTGGTGAACCTGTCCTTTTTCCTAAGTTTGGCAAGCTATGTTCAACCTCAGTCTAGCCCCTCTCCCAGTCAACTGTATTCTACACCTCAGTTGTAGATTTGACCTTTAAGCTACATCGTCGTAGCTTTAGGTTTCGTCACGACAGCCTCCGCTAAGTCCATCACAGGTCAAATCACTTTACCATCATAAACGCTGCTGCTAACACCTCCCTCTCTGTCTCAAAGATGCCAACATCCTGACCTCACCTGTAAGGGTCGACTAATTTCATCTCTCCAGTGTCCAGCTGGCATCTCCACCTCCTGTGTCTTGTCTCTAGCTCCTATGTCTGGGATTGTCCAGTTAAACTGGCAAACCAGATTGATAATGTGTAGCACTCTACGTTCTGCACATTATCAATCTCGATCTGCTCCCATCGAATCCATTCGGGGAAAGGAGGGACATTCAGCAGAACTCTCCCAGCTGATTGGTGAAGCAACACCTAGTGCCTGCCTACCAAAGGTTGGGTTTAGCCAATCACAGTGTCAAATAAAAAATGTAAGCAACAGGCACCATGAGAAACCATAACCGGTCAAGGCACTTCTTGCTGTTCTTCTTTCAAAGAGTGGGCTCTTACAAAACAGATGTGATAGCAGCAGCTACGCGTGTGTCCTCCTGCGCTGCCATGATTATTTGGGCTCAGCAGCTCTTGCTTTCATCACAGCTGGTATGTCCCGCCTTAAATCAAAATATTGCAACGTGATTGGCCTGCAGCTGTTTTTGGTTCTGGCCCGAATGACTGAGATGGGAGCAGGACAAGATGGGTTCTCATATGTTTGTGAATGCACAAATACCGCAATAATTAAGGTTGTAGGTAAGGTCATGGTCCAATTGCCGATTTCTCAAGCTCACCTGTCTTCGAGGATCCGTTAACACTTCCACTTTACCTCCCTAGGAGAATTGAAGTTGTGACGGCTTGAACCTATACATCCCCTGTCAAGAAGGATCTCATTAGCAACTAGGGGGTACATAGCTTTTTCTTCCCGGCGGTTAGAGCAGTGCGCTTGCACTCAGAGAAGGATGCAAGTACCCGGTTCAATCCCCAGTGCCTGCACTCTGGGTCCCCGAGCAAGACCCTTAACCCCAGATTGCTCCCCGGGCGCCGCACATGGCAGCCCACTGCTCCCCAAGGGGATGGGTTAAAAGCAGAGAACAAATTTCATTGTAATGTATGATCAGTATCAGTCTTAAATCAACACCATTGAGCTTACTCAGATGGCAATATTTGCCACTTTTTGTGGACATAATGCAGCTATGAGACAACTTCCACATCTGGGGACCTCAACTCATCAGCAGGACTGTCAAATGATGAAGCAGCCTGGTAACACCATCACTCTACTTCTTTCCTCTGGTTCCTGTTTTAGAGTTGCCTCCTCGTTAGATCTGGAGTTCTCATATTGTTCCTACTTTTTTTTTTTTGGCCTTTGAGTGAATTCTGTAAGACAACTTTTCATTTACAAATAAGTTAGATGTCCAACTTTTCTCCTCTTAAACATTAAAAAACACAGGTACATTTGAAATGCTGTGTTGCTTTGTATGGGCTTAACATTCAAACCTGATGTCGCCACTATCCCACCGTGTGGATCAGTGCAGTCAGGTTGGCACGAGCGGTGGAACAAACAAGGTTGGTACCAATGGAAAAAACTTGAGGTAAAGCAGTTTTAATGTCCTCAGTTTCCATGTCCTTTTATTTTCCATTCAAAAAAAGTCCAAAAAAATGCAAGTGCATTCAAAAAAAGTGCAATCCATATATACAGGGAGGTTAAGCAGTTTAGTGTTTTTACCTAGTCGCAGCAGGTGGCATTCAGGACACTCCAACAATCCAACTCCAATCCCACTCATGACTGAATGAACAAGATGGCTTTTTAAAGGGGCCCCGCCCAACTAGGTAAAAACCACTTAAAACAACTAGGGGTGTACAAACATTAGTTACTTTAAAACTAATGTAAAATTCCTCCAATAAAAACCCACCAATAATTATGTAGAAATAAACCGACTAATTAAATAGACAAAATCCTAAATTAAACACAATTGCAATAAATAATTATCCAGCAGTTCTAAAACCAATAAACCACTCCCCCCTGCCTTCTTTGTTCTTGGTCTGGCCCGGAAGGTTTCAAATAGGTGTCTGGTCTCTGGGGAATCTTTTTGCCAGACACCTGGACACAAGAAGAAGGTTAGAAAAAAAAAATACATTACACCACTCTAAAACCCTTTAAAACATACCACATACACTACACACTGACACTTAAAAGATATCACCAAAATTACATTCATCATTCCTATTTCTACAGGCTGGAGCCTGGGGATGTGCAAATTAGTAAAACTTTAAAGTGCAGTGTGCCATCCAAAGTGCTATGTGCATGTTCAAGTGTTTCAGGTAAGAGCTCTTTTTACTTCACAGTAACGAACCGGGTCTTCGTTACATTTCCCCCTCCCTCTCTTTGAGGCGGAGCGTTAGTCCTCAGCCATCCTCGAAAGACTGTCCGCCACCACGTTAGTCTTGCCTGGCCGATACTGGACTGAAAACTCATAGGGTTGTAGAGAGAGGTACCAACCAGAGATTCGGTTGTTGGAATCCCTCATCCGATGTAGCCACTGGAGCGCACGATGGTCTGTCTCCAGCATGAAGTGACGTCCCAGCAGGTAGTATCTGAGCGAATCTACAGCCCACTTGACTGCCAGACACTCCTTCTCCACTGTAGAATACCTCGTCTCACGGTCCAACAGCCTCCGACTGAGAAACACAACAGGTCTCCTTTCACCCTCCTTCTCCTGGATCAGGACTGCTCCGAGTCCCACCGCAGAAGCATCCGTCTGAAGGATGAAAGGCTGACTGAAGTCTGGGCTGTGGAGAACAGGCTCTTTACATATGGCCTCCTTCAAATCCTTGAAAGCCTTCTCACACTCCTCAGTCCAGCACACTTTGTTGGAAGCTGCCTTTTTAGTCAGACTTGTGAGAACAGCACATCGGTCAGAAAATTTAGGCACAAATTTTCTGTACCACCCCACCAGACCTAGGAAGCTTCTCACCTTCCTTTTCGTAGTGGGGATTGGGAAGGCTCGAATAGCGTCCATCTTATCAACTTGTGGCTTTATCTTGCCATAGCCGATGGTGAAACCCAGGTACTGCACCTCCTGATGTGCCACTGCACATTTCCGGGGGTTGATAGTCAGCCCAGCAGCCTTAATCCTTTGCAGCACCTCCTGGAGATGGTGTAGATGCTCCTCCCACGAGTGGCTGTAAATAACAACATCATCCAGGTAGGCAGCTGAAAAGTTAGTGACGTCTCTCAGAATGTAGTCCATCAGGCGTTGAAAGGTTGCTGGGGCCCCTTGCAGACCAAATGGCATTACTCTAAACTGGTACATACCAAATGGCGTCCGGAAGGCTGTCAATTCCTTTGCTTCATGGGCCAGTGCAAGCTGCCAATAACCCTTGCTGAGGTCCAATGTCGTGATGAACGTGGCTCCTCCTACTCGCTCCAGCAAGTCATCTATGCGAGGCATTGGTACGGATCAAAACTGGAAACACTGTTCAGGTATCTAAAGTCAATGCAAAATCGCAAAGAACCATCCTTCTTGGGCACCAACACAATTGGGCTGCACCATTCGCTACTTGAGTGTTCAATGATTCCAAGTTCAAGCATCAGCAAAATCTCTTTTAATACTGGGACCAACCGCTCTGGGATCCTGTAGCTCTTTTGCCGGACTGGGGCCTCCTTTTTCAGACGGATTTTATGCTGGACCAAAGAGGTAAAACCTGGGGTTTCCTGGAACAGAGTTGGGTCAATAAGAGGCAAGATGGCTTCCTGCTTAGAGGGAGAGAGATGGGAGAGGTCAATTGTAGCAGGCTCCTCCACACAAGTGGGAAAATATTTTTCTGGCACCTCTTCGTCCTTCACAGCTCGGACCAGCAGCTGCTGTTGAGGCTCATGGAACTCTTTTAAAAGATTCACATGGAAAACCTGGTGCTTCTTCACTCTCTCAGGCATGTAAAGCTCATATGTAACTTTACCCACTCGTTTGGCTACTTCATAGGGTCCATGCCATTTAGCCAACAACTTGTTATCACTAGTCGGTAACAACAATAGTACCTTTTGGCCCGGTGTGAAGACTCGGTCTCTGGCCTTCCGATCAAACCAGGTTTTCTGTTGCTGCTGCGATTCCTTCAGGTGCTCCTGCGCCAAAGCCGCCATTGCCTCCAGTCTCTCTCTCATTGTGATGACATATGAGACTATGTTGTCGTCATCACTCTCCGTCTGCTCCCAATAGTCTTTCAACAGGTCCAGCGGTCCTCTCACTTGCCGTCCATATAGTAGTTCGAATGGAGAGAAGCCCGTCGAAGCTTGAGGGACCTCTCGGTAGGCAAACAGTACATAAGGAAGCCACTGGTCCCAGTCAGTGCCTGTAGTTGAAACAAACTTGCGCAGCATGTTTTTCAACGTCTGGTTATAGCGTTCTACCAGCCCATCCGTTTGGGGGTGGTATGGTGTGGTCCTGATCCCCTTCACCCCCAACTGCTGGTAGACCTGCTTAAGCATTTTGGACATGAAATTAGTACCGCAGTCTGTCAAGATTTCTTTGGCTACCCCCACTCTGGAAAAGAGCTGCAATAAACAATTAGCTACTTGTTTAGCTTTAATTGAACGCAGTGGGAAAGCTTCAGGATATCTGGTAGCATAATCACACATGACTAATATATATCTGTTCCCTGCTTTGCTTCTCTCAAGTGGACCCACTATGTCCATGCCTATTCTCTCGAATGGCGTACCAATTATTGGAAGAGGTTGCAAATGGGCTGGCTGAACTCCTTTATTTGAGGTCAACTGGCATGTTTTACATGATTTACAAAATTTTGAAACCTGCGTGTACATTCCCGGCCACACAAAACGACTGCCAATTCTGCGCAGGGTTTTCTGAAAAGCCATGTGACCTGCCCATGGGATAGAATGACCCAGTTCCATAACCTGCTGTCTAAATTGACAAGGCAAAGCCAAAGCTTCAATTTTATCATGGATTTGGTATAAAATACCATTCTTAATTATGTAGCTCATTTCATCAAGACAGTGTGGTTCACCCTTTTTAATTCCTTCCTGCTCCGTCACCTTTTTAAACCACGGTGCAAGAGACTGGTCTTGTTTTTGCAGTGCACCAATGTCTTTGGGAATATCAAAAACAAGTGGACCAAGGGGTTTTTGTAGACTGGACTCGTTCTTCAGAGAACCCATGAATTTCTCCTTTCTTCTCTGACCCTTTGTCTTCCTAGCCTTTCCTGCTTGGACATCAAACTCTTCCCCCCAAAATGGAAGCTCCTCCAACATTCCCCTAGCACTCTGTGCTCTAGTGAGGACCTGCACAGATAAAGATTGAGGGTCTACAGGACAAACAGTATCTGCAGGCTGAGTACTGTATGAATCTGTCATTAATTCTAGAAGGGTAGGAACATCATTACAGAGGATCACATCAAAAGGTAAGTTTTTAGCTAGGGCTACATTCAGCAGGTAAGTCTGACCACCCACTGTCAGATAAACATCAGCTGTTGGGTAAATATGCTCATCCCCATGTATGCAAACAAGTGGTGTTTTTTCCCCCGACCACTTGTCTTTCGGGACCAAACTAGACCGGACTACAGACTGGAAACAACCGGAGTCACAAAGTGCCTCTGTTTTTCGGCCATTTACTAGCACTGGTGTGGTGCGTCCTCTCCTGTCTTGTGTCAGTACCGCAACTGGCCTCGGTACTGAGAACATGACAGAGGATTTTGACTTAAGTGCTGGACAAAACTGCTGTGTATGGCCTAAACTATCACAGTTATAGCACCTAACATCCTGCCTCTGTGTCTTATTTAAGTGTCTTTTAGCTGGTTGTGTCTGATACGGAAAAGGCTTACTATTACTCCCTAGACCAGGACCACCACCTTGATCACCCCCAAAGGACTTACTTGGCTGCCTGTTGAAGCGGGACTCCCGGCCGAAGTAAGCAGTTCTGGTTCCCTTCCGTGCCGAAACAAACACATCTGCAAGACGGGCTGCTTCTTCTGCTGAGGAAGGATCGTGCTCACGAATCCAGACTTCCAACTCCGGGTTGACCATACGGAGAAACTGCTCCAGGATAATTTTCTCACAAATTTGCTTCTTCGTAGATTTCTCTGGCTGAACCCAGCGAAAAAACAAGTCTCTGAGGCGCACATAAAGTTCTCGTGGCGTCTCATCAGGTTCATGCTTCAGAGCTCGGAAACGTCTTCGGTAAGTCTCATCATTGATCTCATACTTGTCCAGAATTGCTTCTTTCACCTTATCGTAATCGTCTGAATCACGAATGTCCATCAAGATGAAAGCGCTGCGTGCTTTGCCGGTCAGGAGGGGAACTAATCGGACCGCCCACTCTTCTGCTGGCCACCGACAAACTTGGGCCATGCGCTCGAATGTGGTGAGGAAATGTTCAATATCGTCCTCAGGTGACAAGGGGTGTAGCCTGGGCTCCATCTGTGGTTTGTAGCCACTGCTGTAGGCTCTGCTTGGCCCTTCCATGTCACCGTCATTTTCACCATCTGCCTCACTGTCATTTTCACATGATGGCAGCACTCTTCTTTGCCTGGGCTCATCAATCTCGTCTGAATCAATTGTACCTGCTGCTGGATGTCTTTAAACTGCTGCTGGACCATTTTCCATCGCTGCTCTTGGATCACCCCAACTTTCTCCATTTTCTTGTCACGAGCTTCTTGCTGACTCAGCATCAACTTCACCAGCTGCGTCAGCTCCTCCATCTTGTCTTTAGGAGAGCTGTTTGACGCTGCCCCCTGATGTTGAGGTGAAGCTACGGTTCCTTCATCTGGCTCTTCTCGCTTTCCTCTCGTCATCATCTTCTTTGTAGGCACTCACTGAGGCAGGATACTCCTGACACCAAATGTCGCCACTATCCCACCGTGTGGATCAGTGCAGTCAGGTTGGCACAAGCGGTGGAACAAACAAGGTTGGTACCAATGGAAAAAACTTGAGAGGTAAAGCAGTTTTAATGTCCTCAGTTTCCATGTCCTTTTATTTTCCATTCAAAAAAAGTCCAAAAAAATGCAAGTGCATTCAAAAAAAGTGCAATCCATATATACAGGGAGGTTAAGCAGTTTAGTGTTTTTACCTAGTCGCAGCAGGTGGCATTCAGGACACTCCAACAATCCAACTCCAATCCAACTCCAATCCAACTCCAATCCCACTCATGACTGAATGAACAAGATGGCTTTTTAAAGGGGCCCCGCCCAACTAGGTAAAAACCACTTAAAACAACTAGGGGTGTACAAACATTAGTTACTTTAAAACTAATGTAAAATTCCTCCAATAAAAACCCACCAATAATTATGTAGAAATAAACCGACTAATTAAATAGACAAAATCCTAAATTAAACACAATTGCAATAAATAATTATCCAGCAGTTCTAAAACCAATAAACCACTCCCCCCTGCCTTCTTTGTTCTTGGTCTGGCCCGGAAGGTTTCAAATAGGTGTCTGGTCTCTGGGGAATCTTTTTGCCAGACACCTGGACACAAGAAGAAGGTTAGAAAAAAAAAAATACATTACACCACTCTAAAACCCTTTAAAACATACCACATACACTACACACTGACACTTAAAAGATATCACCAAAATTACATTCATCATTCCTATTTCTACAGGCTGGAGCCTGGGGATGTGCAAATTAGTAAAACTTTAAAGTGCAGTGTGCCATCCAAAGTGCTATGTGCATGTTCAAGTGTTTCAGGTAAGAGCTCTTTTTACTTCACAGTAACGAACCGGGTCTTCGTTACACCTGAACATCATAGAATACTCTTGAAACAGATTAATGTCACAAAACCGAATGTACTCCACGATGTCAGTGGGAATCACTCAGGAACACAAACATGCAGGATTTTTAGCCTCAGCCAAACAAAGGTGGGCGAGTAATGGTGTGTCAGCATCACTAAGTCAACACTCATCTGTCCACCACCCTCACCGTCCTGAGGGAGATTGGAGGGGGGGTTGTGGTGAGGGGTGGGGGGGCTGGGCTGATGATGCAGGTGACCCGTCTTCCCACACAGTCCATCAACTATCTGACATGCTGTAAAGCCTCGAGGGCAACCTCAGTGGTCCTACTCATCAGCAAGGCTGCTGTTCTCAAGAATATGATCGTGTTTTTGTGTAAACACCCTGAAAGTCTCTCCTTTAATTAGATTTTTTAAAAGGCCAGAGATTAGAGCGTTGACAGCTACCTCAGTGGAGCTAATGGTGAGTCATTTCACAGAGCAGCAGAGTTGAAAATGATTGTGTTGGCCCGCAGCTTACGTTTGTCCATTAAAGAAAGCTCTTGGTGATGGGGGAATTGCCTGGAAATAATGCCGGACTCAAACAATGATCCCTGTTCTGCAACATTACACTAAAGAGCAGGAAAACCACACCTTTAAGGGATTTTAGCACAAGCTCAGATGTTTCTCAAAATGTGTGTGTAAATGGGAAAAATCGGAAGGATTCGGAAACAAATTTGTAATTAAAAGCTTTTTAAAAATTGCCTAGATGTACATGGAGCTTAAATTGCATTAAGAAGTAAAAGAAGAAGCCCAAATGCCAGCCCAGAGTCTTTCTGTGTGGAGTTTGCAGGTCCTCTCCTTCCTCCCATGGTCCAAAAACAGGACTATTAGGTATGAGTCTGTGTGCACCCCCCAGGCTCTACACTCTTTCATGAGGAGTAAGTGCTGCTTGTCAAGGCTCGATGCAATCTGCTGGGGTTCCTTAGATGGGAAACTTTTTGACCAATTTGCATGATTTGATTGAATTAGAGTTTGTAAAATAACTTGAGATGACATGTGTTGTGAATTGGCGCTATATAAATAAAACTGACCTGAACTGAGCTGAATCAGACTTTTGAAAGCCCAGTATGTATGAATGCCAGCACAGATGATAAGACTCCAGATTTTCTGAGACAAAAGTAATCATAGCGCCCTTAGTGGCCAGTCTGAGAATTGCTGTATATATATATATATATATATATATATATATATATATATATATATATATATATATATATATATATATAGTTATATATATATATATATATATATATATATATATATATATAGTTATATATATATATATATAGTTATATATATATATATATATATATATATATATATAGTTATATATATATATATATATATATATATATATATATATATATAGTATATATATATATATATATATATATATATATATATATATATTATTATATATATATATATATATATATATATATATATATATATATATATATATATATATATATATATATATATATATCTTCAGTGATACAGAAAGGTATATAAAAAGCAATCCAGTTTATGTTATTCAGTCATATAGATAGATACATATTATTTTACATAGAATAACATGTTACTGTAACTCTCATGCAGTATGGCCAGATGCATTGTGTCCTATAATAGCTACTTGTGAGAAGAAAAAGTTATCTTTACAGAAACACCTTATCCCTACCAAGCATCTGGCATGGATAGGAAGTCTATCACAAAAATCAATATAATTCCACAAGTAATCCAATTATATTAATTTCCCAAAATTACAATATTAAAATTTCTCTGGCATTTTAACTCTGGATAACCAACAATGTAAGCAATTGACTTAGTGAAGCCAGTTTGACATGGAAAGGTGAGTTTATTAGAGGTCCACTGCTCCAATGTGTGCAGCTGAAGAGTTTATTGGTAGCACAAAAATGAAATGTTTGGTTTAAGCATTCAGCAAAGATAGCACTAAAAGAGCCCTTGACTGGGATGAGACAAAAGCCCTGTATTAGCCAGCTGATATGGACTGACTGTAAGGTCACTCAGCCTCAAAATACAAATGTTAGCTGAAGAGTTGTCAATGAGAGGAGAAATGAGATGAGAAAATTACATTCTGCAGATTGTAATAAAAATGCAGCGGTTGTGGACGACAACACAACTTTATAAATTGTTAATGAGACGGGCAAAGGCCCACAGGCACACACAGATGGGGGGGGGGTGTCCCCACCATCAGCGTATGAGCGAGTATGCCGTAATAGTTGTAATAGCAGTGTGGGGCAATATTGATTTCTACGATGCATAAAACCAAGAGTCCAGGAATCTTCGACTGCACACCAAACAATAAAAAATGCAAAATACAGCATGTAGATAAGAGCGGGTCAGAGCTTCTACACAGAAGTAAATAGAAATAATCAAGAGTACCTCAGACAGATGGACATCAGGGGGAAATAAACTGATAAGTAAATGTCTCAGGCAGCAGAAATCTAATCGGGAGGAGGAGAAACAGGAGGAGGCATCGTGAAAGGACAATCTGCTGTGTTCCAGCTATGAGGAAAGAAAAGGCATCAGCGGTGCCAGTGGTCGTCAGAGTTCTCAGTGATGTGACCCATAATTAAGAGAGATCTGTCCTGAACACCACGGCCCTGGAAAAGCTCAGATTCTCCTGGTCTCTGGTGATCTCAGCTTGAAGGACAATTGCCCACATGAATCACTGTTTTATTGCTGTATGCATCTGCTGAGGGCCCAGACACCCTGAGCCACACAGATCATTAACTGAGACGGAAACACAAACCCAACACAATCACAACAAGTGTGATAAACAGCTTCAGTTTGTTGAAAGATAAACAGGGTCCATGTTCTTACACGGCAGGAATCGGAGCAGATGCAAAAAAGAAAGCGTGGCGTTTCCCTCTGTGTGCTTTCTGCTGTGAACTCTGCAGGGTTATCGTCAGTGTATAAATCCCTGATAACCCAGTGTCAGGGAACCCCGAGCCAGATCGTTTGCCTCCTGAGTTGTTATTATGAGATAAGTTTTCAGTGCAAAGCGATCATTCAGCCCAGCTGATTCACTGTAAGAGAGAGAACAGAGGGCATATATACATACATATACTGTGTTATTGTTTGCACAGCGATACCCAGTACAGCTCTGTGAGGAGGACATTCATCCTGAGGAATGCAGAAGCGATAAAAGTGGATTGATGGTGAGTTATAAAAGCCAGGGAGATCTGTGTCCCGAACCACAAAAGGATTTTATTGTTGTGACTTAATTTAGAAACAACTTTAATCTTTAGAGCCTTAACTATAGACTTTAAATTTAAATTTGTGTCAAAAAAGTATTATTTTGGCTAGATTTGAATTTAATTTAGCTTAACCTCTTGACATCCAAAATATTTTTTTTTGATATTTCAATTTTATTTAATAGTTTGGGTAATGAAGTTGAAAGAAACAATACAACCTATATAAATATTATTTATATAGGTTATTAAACACCCCTTACACTGGACATCAGGTCTTGCTGGCTATAATATTTGCTTAATTTAATGAGCATATAAATTGCATTTCTTAATTTAAGTTAATAGTTAAGAAATAGCTTTTAGACCATTTTGGGTCTTTTTGGCTGTTTTTAGAGTTAATGATGAAAGATTTTTTTATTTTACTTTTTTATTTTTAGAAAAGGCAAATGCAAATGTTATTTAGGATGAACCCTTTTTTCATGCAACCAAGTCCTGAATAAACTAAAGTGGATGGATACCAAGATATCAATGAACTGTAATTTGTTCAGCAGCATGTTGCTGCTTCACCTTCAGTGATCTAGGAATACAGATATTTGGCCACTGCAACAGCAGTCAAGGATGATAATAGTTTATAGGGATTATTGTGTAAAAAATAAATCACTCCAAACTTTGGGAAAATTTGCAGTATTGGATGGATTTGAAATGAACTGGACGGATTGGGACGCCTTACATTACCGAGCAGCGACCGTGGCCGTGATTTTCAACAATAAAACTACAATTTACAGCTCATTTAAAAGTCATTCCACGGGTGTTACTGTAAAACTTTAAATTAATTTTCCGTGTTCACAGGTGTTCAAAAAATAAAGGACACAGAGTTCTGGTTGCGATGACAACCTCAAGTCAGAGGGATTATTTCACCGTTCAGCTTTAGTCTAAAACTTCAAAATCAAAGGGTTCTTGTAAAATTTAAAGATTTTTATTTTCATTTTCTAAGCCGTAAAAGACATGCATCCAAAGGGACCATTCACCACATGTGCGTTAGCAAATCTGTTCAACAGAGTTCTGAGTGTTTTTATTTCAAGTTTCTAATATAAACGCTGCAAAAAACAAACAGCTTAAAACTATAAAATAATGCTTTCTGCATCGACTAAAAATTTACACCTTCTCACTAAAATCAATTACAGCAAAGTCAACCTGAATTATGAAATGTGGAAAAGTTTTAACTGGGATAAATAAAACAAAAATGCTGACAAAATGTAAAAAAAAAATCTGAAATATATGAATAAACTCAGCCCAATGGGCCGCGTTGAATCAAAGAGTAGTACCTATCGACCTGGGCTGTTTTCTGGGGTAAACTTCTTACCTGGTAATCTGCTTTTATCTTGTTAAAGATGAAGTGGCAATGGAGAAGGGGTAGAAAAAAAATCCACCCAGCTTCCTGGAAAAGGTTCCTACTATTGAAACATGCTTTTCTACAAAAACTCTTCATCAGCCTCTCGCCAGCATTTTCTGGATGTCTTCATAAAATTACTGGAAATTCTGTCTCCTTGGAAGCAAAAGGAAACAAAATCATTGGAAAATCTTATGCTCATACAGCTAAACGGCTTAACAGCAGCTCAACCTTTAAACAGAAAGTGTCCCGGTCATAGTCCCTACCTGAAATTATATGGAAAGAATTTCCTGCTTAGATTATTTCCTTAAAGATTGAGATGATTCGACTGCGTGAAGAATTGTGACTCGTTTCAGGCAGATGTAATCCCTGGTTGAGTCACACATTTTACATTGCAAGCATTAAGACGGCATGTCAGATCTGTCTGGGGGTTTGCCGCCATGCTGAAAAACACAACCTAAAACAGCAGAGTCTAGCGGGAGAGAGAGAGAGAGAGAGAGAGAGAGAGAGAGGGTGGAAGCTCACAAAGCAGGCTTTTTATTACCAAGAACCCTGCTGTCTCCCAGGGAGCACATATTTAATTACAGACACGACAAGGAAGACATGAGGGAGTTCAAATGCAACAAATCCTTCATCTCCCCCCACCCCCGGGTAGAAGAAATCTCACTCTCACCACACAGCATGCTGCACAGATTAGCTCGGGGTCGGAAATTACAGAACATCTCCTGACCTCAGTGGAACTCTGCAGCAGCTTGCCAACTTTCAGCCCCGGTTTCCTGAAGGCTAATGATTTTTAGCCATTTTGCCCGTTCTATCGGAAGGTTACTTCTGGTTTTAATTATTCCAAAGATGAATATTTATTCAGCTCAACCCTGAGGATAATAATTCAAATTTTTAAAAACACTCATATTCAGGCTTTTTTTAGTAGTGCATGACCTCAAGGTCTAATGGTAAGACAACACCTACAGCAGTATGCACAATGCCACTAACAAGTACATGCCCCCTTGCATATTTCATTCAATTCAATTTTATTTACACAGCGCCAATTCACAACACATGTCCTCTCAAGGCACAAATCATACAGACAGATTGGTCAAATGTGTTTTTTTTATTTCATCAGTTATTTTGCCTTCCTGTTACACTTAAATCAGGTCATTGTAATGCTAGAAAGAGTGAAAATGAAAATCAGATGATGTTTCATTAATTAGGGGAAAACAGTTAGCCTCACCCACTGGAGGGAAGTAGTTTCTTTCTAAACCTAATAACTATTAAAACATGTGTTTGCAACATTTGGCAAACAGTATTTTGTAAAACTGTGGAAGAATATGGGCTCAATCTGTGCAGAGTAACTTTGATTAAGAGGCTCACATAGGAGACACTTTCTACCCTGTCTCGTTGTTGAATCATGAACTCTGACCTCTAAGGTGGCCTACAGTGCTTTAGATGTTGTTCAGTGATCCCTTGGATGCGTTGTTACTGTGTTGTTAGAGTAAATTTGTCATGAAGGCCACTCTTGGGAAGGTTTAACGCCAAGGATTACCAAGGTTTCCATGTTTCCATGAGTCTAGAGGCCTTAGAAATGGCTTTGCAACCCTATTGGAAAACAATCCCATTTTTAATGGATTGTTGCTGTGCGTAGGGACCTAAAATTATCATTTGAAAATTACTTTTTTTATATATTTTATTGGTAATCTTCGTATGTTATTAACTTTGTTTAACAATCTGAAACATTTAACTGTAAAAAAAAAAAAAGAAGCAAAACCCAGAAGAAATCTGAGCGGGTGAAGATAGTTTTTAGTTGTGACTTCAGCATTTGTTGAATGGGACCTTTGGTTAGTATATCACAGCACTTTGTAAGGGGGCGGTAACACTTGATACCAGCGTAACTTAAGAAATAATAACAAACTGTGCCTAATGGGATGCCTGTGGGATCCATCTGCCACTCCGCTTCTCTTTCCTCCCACCACAACACCACCTACCAAGTAGAATCACAAGTCAAGGGATGCCCTCTTCTATATGGGAGGTACAGCATACGCTCGCCCACAGACAGCACATTCAAACGGAGCTCTTCATTTTTCACATTCATCATGGATGAAAGTAACACTTCCCAAGCTATTATTTTCCACCGAGCAAAAACACGAAATCCATGCCCCGGCAATAAAAGGACTGCGGGAGGCATTTTAAAAGAGGTGGCTCGATGTTGGGTAAAAGACTTAAAGACTTCTTTACTGAACACGGCTCCGGGCTTTCATCTGTCTGATACACCGCTCTCACATGGCTGCAACAGATAACACACACTCGGAGCTGCGTGCTTTACATCTGGGAGAATAGATAAGGTGAGCTTTGTCTGGGCTGTGCGATGCATTTGGCTCGCCGTGCATCATGAAAGACGCTTTGCTTTCTTTACTTAACACGCAAACAATCTACGTTGTTTTCCAGGTTTGATGGACAGCTGCTGCAGAATCCAGACTTCTTTTTTTATATATATATATAAACTTAACAAGATAAATGGTAAATTTGCTATTCTTCCATGAACAGTTCATCAAATGACTGCATCTAATGCAAGAAAGACTGGAATGTAGTAGCAATGTAGATGTGTACAGCTAAGGCCAGAATTATTCATACCCCAGGCATTAAACTTGTGAAAGATAATAATAACACAATACAAAAGGAGAATGAAAAGAGAGAGGGCATTTATTCGGTTTACATTTCATCAGAAGTACTTATGCTCTGCTCAGCAATCAATGGAAAAACCTGGTATTGAAGCAGGCAAAGCCTTCCTGTCATTGCTGACCATCTTTTTACAGGTATTTTGATAAATTATCTTTGGTGATGAACTTTTTGTCTTTGAGGGTGGAAGGCCTACTTACCACCGCCCTAATCTTTAGCTCCCCCCACAGATTCTCCATCAGATGTTTAGAAAATATTTTTCAACCTGAATCTTTCGCTTAAAGATGCAGATTATCTGATGGCTTGTTTCTTTTTTCACATTCTTGAGATTTTCACTGATCTGCTTGAACATTGTGTGGTGAGCATATTGGATCACCTAATTGCTAAAGAAACAGATGTTTTTCTCAGAAGCTGCTTGACAGCAAATTAGAGCTAAAAAAAAGTAAGAATAGAACCTAGACTGATACATTTACACAATTTACATGCTGCTGTAAGAAAAAGGTGTAAACTAAAATAAAGGAATTACAATAGAGAGCACTTAATTTTTTTTTCCGGTAATTAAAAACTATTATTTACCTTAGTCTTTTTCACGACGCAGAGTTGAGTGAACCTTTACAGGGACTTCATATTTCATATCAATTGCTGATATGGTTCATTTTATTAACTGGCTAAATAATATCATGACTGTGTTGTGTTACTGTTTTAACACAATTTCAATGCAGTGAAATCTTTGGTTTTTTTTTAAATGACCACTATCTCTGGGAATTTGTCTTTGATTTATCCATTATTATGAACATTATCAGTATGAATTCACCCAGGCGCAGCAGAATAGTGCTGTTTACATAAAAATATTACTTTGAAGTTGTGTTAAAGATAAAGTTCCTTTAATTAAATCTTAATGTACAATAACAGATTTGACCTATCACTATTTCCCACTTTTAAAACTGCGAGTGAAAAACTAAGGACACCAAATAATTCACCAGTTTGTATGACCACCATCACCATTTGTTAATATTCTTGCCTTTAAATGGCCTTAAAACCACATCTAGGATCACTTCTTTAAGGTCATTGCTGATGTTTTTCTGTTTTCGCGTTGTGTTACCAGATCTCTCTGGTTAATGGGGTGTGTTGATGAGCAGCACTCAACAGGTAGTTTTCATCTTAAAGCTTGTGGAAGCAGAAATGTCGTCTTAGTTCTTCTCAGACAGATTTTCAATTTTGGCTCCATCTTTGTTTAATGAATAATTACTAAGCAGTGGAATCTGTTATCTGCTTTTATACATTTAAGGTTAATTAATAACTGTACAACCAGCAAGAACAGATCATTTTTACTATGCCCTGATATGCAATATCCTAAAATTAATAGAGCATATTTTAATTTAAGGTTTATGGTTGAATTAATATGCAAACTGAATTGTTCTGCTTCTCCCAGAATATATGCCAATATAACACTAATATTTGTGTATAAAGAAAGGTAAATGTGCTGCTTAAAGAGGACAGATTCTACTTTCAAGTTTTTACTCACAAAGTTTGTAATTGGATGTACCACAGAAAGCTCAGTATTGACTCAGTGACCTGTTTCATCTGTTGATGTAACTATAGGAAATGTCTGCTTGGCTCACCATAAATCCTCACACAGGCCTCCAATATGATGCAACATTCAGTTTAGATGTACTGTGGAAATTTAATTGCAGGAACTAACTTTGTGCCTTTCTTATAAAGATTATTATACAAACGAACCCTTTCTTAGTTTAATATCCCAGCTGTGGAAAAAACTGCATCTCTAAGATTAAAAATGGAACAAATTAAGTTTTGCAGGTTGGTTTTACTGTGAACTCAGCTGGCCGGGTGTGTGGATCAAGCTTAAATAAATTAGTATAATACCTAGTGCTTAACACAAGCTGTCATCTCAAACTCAGATGTTGTCATTAAACCAACATTAAAAGCTCTTCTCAGTACAGTTTCATGCTACCAGAATTGTTTCTTGATTTTGTAAATTAGTCTCCCTGCTGATGTAACGCATAACGCCTTCAATTTAATAATTGCCATGCCATTCCCTTTATTGGCAAAGAGGAGTCTGGCTTATTGAATGGTACTTATTAATAAAGAAAACATAGTGTTACGGTAAAATTCACTTGAAAGCAAATTTTAAGGTGCCTGAAACGCCCGGCATCTTATGAAATTAGAACGTATTTATGGCTCCAAAAAGATTCTCATTACTGAGACATTTGGTAAGAAAATCTGTGTCACTTCTCCAAATCAGTGAAAATGATCCATCATCCCCATGATTCTTTTCCTCTAACCTCATCTTCACAACATCTTGCAATCACTGCATCTGAAAACTGAGAAAACACTTCTTTTTCATCCATGAGTCTATTAATTTTACCTCATCCGTGATCAGGTCATCGCTAGCTTACAAATCTGCAGCAAATGAGTGATTATATTATGTTGATGTGGACCAAAATCTCTTTCTAACACCCCATTGAACCTACGCTATGAAGAATTAAGGGTGCTTCTGCTGGAGCGCAGGTCCCAGTAATGCCCTTAAGGACTTTCTGGTCCCATTATATCAAAAGCAAGAGCTATGTCCGTTCTCTTGGTACAAAGTCAGGCTTTTTCGCAGTGTGGGCTGGAATGTGCTAGGGACGCCCACCATCGTTTTGACCTATGTTGAGTTTTCACGGACCCCGGTCTTTGGGATTCTGCTGACATATACCAGTGATAACCCTGAATGTGCCCTGGAGTGGATCACAGCTGAGCGGGGAGTGGCCTGGATAAGAGTCGTCTCCTCTGAGTCCTAGGCCACGTTTTTCAAAGGGGGCATGGATGATTACTCTTTCAGGGCTGTGGGTCTGTCTCTGCCTGAGTAGAGAGGTTCATGCATTTTGGTGCCTTGTTCATAAGTGATGGTAGGATGTAGAGATGTATTAGGGCATTGTTAATGGTAATACAGGCACTGCTCCATTTTGTCCTGGTGAAGAAAGGGCATAGCCAAAAGGCTTCTTGATTTACCACTCTCACAGTGGTCATGAGATTAGCCATTTGAGAGCTTTATTTAAATGACAGGGTAGTCTTGTTTACATTCAACAGTAGTGAAAGAGCATGGCTGTGGCCTCTATGAGCAGGTTAATCCACCCTTCCACAAAAAAAATCTTCAGGAGTAGTTTAAAAAAAACGAGTTCAAAGAATTGACTTGATCCACAAGTCCCCCAGATCTTAGTTCAATCCATCCTCTGTGGGATGTGCTGATGACATCTTGTTGGCAGACACTTATGTACAGCTTCGGGAGTTAGAGTAAGTTCGTTAGTGGGTCAGGGCTGTGTTGCAACCCAAAGAGGGACCCTCACACTCTTAGGCAGGTGGTCATAATGTAATGCCTGATTGGTGTGAGTCTAACTCACTTTAAAGTGTGTCCAATGAATATGAGGTCCAATGAAAGGCAGCACACTCAACTTGCCTCGATTTGTCTCCGTCCTGGTTTGTGGCCTCAGTGAACAGTTTCATATCAGTTTCAAAGGAATCAAAGAGCAGAGCCTCCTTTATTATCTTATCTTCCTGTAGGATCAGCAAACTGGCTGAGCGAAGCAATTAGCAGAGTTGAAATATGAAAGCTGTGCTGCTGACTGATCTCTGTCTGGATCTATCAAAGGTAAAACTGTTGTTGGAATCATTTACTTGCATAAATCTCTATTAGGGAACATTTTAATAATAATTGATCAATCAAAGTTTAAATGGCATCCAACAATTTACCTGGTTTTACTTTGAACTGTTTTACTGTTGTTCTTGTTTCTTTATCACATTTTTTTCATTCTCACTTACCACAACACAGCCTTACACTGTTCACTCATTACCAAAAATATAAATAGGTTATTTATGTTTATGGTTTCTCGGCCAGCAGAGCTTTGTGACTTCAAAGGCATCATCAGATGAACAGGCAGGGAACTGACCACTGACTCCCAGTGGAGTCTAAAAAAAGGCGTTTTGCTTTTCCCCGGATTTCCATCAGCCCAGCTCTGCTATAAACAGACTCATCTCCTGAGGAATGAACAGTTTGGAGAGGAAAACACTGAAACAATTTGATGTTATAATGTGACAGTGAAACTGATCAAAGCAATGTTTTCAGTGGTGCAGCAGTGACACCTGCTGGTCAGATGTAATATTAATTGTTTAAAGACGTTTTTTTTTTTCTTCCGTCAATATTTTGTGATTTCATTCTCCAACTTGTTATTTCAGGATTTATGACAAATTATCAGTGAAAACATACTGGGAAAAACTCAGATCCAATGGTTTGCACTTTTGAGACATTGAATAAATTGACTGATAATCTAATTCATTTTGTTTTCTTTACAATGAATATTGTAAAATTTAAAAAAGTCTAACAGCTCATAATGTGTCGTGGGTAAGAGTAAATAAAAAAAGTAAATACACATCTGCTGGTTAGATGTGGCCCCAAAAAATTACAGCTCAATTTGTTTAATTTGCCAATTGCATAAATACATGCATTGAAATATTCAATGATAACCTGGAAAAAGAAAGTAGATCCAAAAAAGTTTAAATTTGCATGTTGTTGGAAAAGATGCTGTAGCTGTAGATGTAGCTTCCACTTTTGGGTGTAAAGCAATTGGGGAGATTGAGATGTAATTGAGGGGTTTAAGATGTAAGATAAGAAATACCTTTATTGTCACATAATCTGGAAATTAGGGCATAACAGCAGCAAAATCACAATGGACAGAGTGAGACACTAGAGCAGTAATGAAAAACAAGCTAATCTAAGGTTAAGTTCGAAACAGAATCTGAAATTATAAGAAAGGTATCAGATGGTAATGAGTCTGCATACAGACAGTAGGTGGATCGGCTAGTCCACTGGAGGATCGGCTGTTTTAATTTATTTCATTTATTAATTTAACTGGTAACAGAGCAGTATATCTAGCAAAAAGGTGGGTCACTACAAGTTTATACTTCTCCCCCACCCTTTTTATATCACCCTTTTTTGTATCTTTATCTTTTTCTTTTTTAACATTCTGAATGTTAATATTCAAAAATAGATAACTAAATACTACATTGTATACTACTCTGTTTTCATATGAAATGTGTATGTAGTCTGATCATAATTATGCTTTGCACCTAAGTTGTTAGATTTTTCACTGGCAGTTTCAGAACTTCTTCATTGACTTCAAAAAGGTGGGAGTTTATCATTTTTTGCTTGTTGCTATTCCAGGTTCTGTTTTGCATAGCTTTAGAACAGCTGTGTGTATGATTTACATAATTTAGGATTTGTCTACACAGAGACAAAGGGGAGGTAAGCCGAGAAGATGAGAAATACCTTTATTGTCCCACAATGGGGAAATTGTGGCACAACACAGAGTGACACACATGTTTTAGTAATGAAAAAAACAATCTAATCTAAAGGTAGTTCTAAAGCAACAGAGAATGAGCTTTGTGACAAATGCCAGCATAAAGGTAAAAATAAACACCGGGGTAAATATTGCACAAATATTTATAATACGGTATACTCAGGTTAAAAAAAATATTCAATATTCAAGTTTAACAGTGGAAAAGCACCAGCCTGTTCACAGAATAATATGAGATAATATGCAGTATGCATGATAGTGCAGCAGCTTCTTTGTAGCTAAGTTATGTGCAAGTGTACCTTAGCATCTGAGAGACAGTGTAAACGACTCCTGATCAGATCAGAACCTGTGCAACCGTTAGCATGTAGTAAACAGCTCCTTTGTTTTCCCTGCGTTTAACCTGAGATGGTTCTTATGGCACAACTCCACCAAACTCCCTATCCACTGTCGGTTACTCTGACTCATCTGTGATGAGACCTACCATGGCATAGTCATCAGAGAACTCCTGCAGGCTGCAACATTGTGAGCCGATGGAGAACCTGTCAGAAAAAGGAGCCTGATAGCTAAAGGATCTGCCTCCCATTCTACTTTTAGAGACTCTAGGAACCACCAGTAGACCTGCAGTCTGAGAGCGAAGTGCTCTGTTAGGAACATACGGGGTAATCAGAGCTCTGATACAAGATGGAGCTTGATTATTAAGGGCTTTATATGTGAGGGGGAGAATTTTAAATTCTATTCTTGATTGAACAGGAAGCCAATGAAGGGAAGCTAAAATAGGAGAAATGTGATCCCTCTTGTTGATTTTCATCAGAATTCTTCAGTTGGAGGCTTTGAACTGCATTTTGTGGACTTCCTGATAGTAAAGAATTACAATAGTCCAGCCTTGAAGTAACAAATGTATGGACTAGTTTTTCAGCATCACTCCTGGACAGAATATTTCTAATTTATCACCAGAGGCCAATTTAATGCTATTCGTATCAAATGATTAAGAAGTGTTATGCAACAATATGTCTGCTCAGACTATGGCTCCCAGCATGCAACATGGCTTGAACTCTGACCACCAGCATACAACACGCTTGTCTGCGACTTTGACTCCACCCAAAATGTAAAACCCGGACAACTTGAAGAAGTCTGCCCTCCTTCTTGCGGCATTTGCTGCGTCGAAAAGACCCCAAAGAATTCTCAGCTGAGTTCCCTCGCGTTTGAGCACGTGTTGGAGTCAGTGATCGACGTTTTTGCTGGACAAAAGCCGCACATTACCTTTTACCCTCTGTTGTGGGATTGGCAGAGGAGGTCTAGACCCAAATTGAAGCGCACAACCTGAAGGAGAAGACGATAAGTCCTCCACCAGGTGATGTTCTTTCTGCTTTGGCCAAGCAGATCACAAGGACCGCTACATCCGCTCTGCACAGACCGGGCGAGTTGATGCACCTCTAACCCGCCACTGAAGCCGGCGAGACGTGGCAAGGAGCCGCCAGCCACTTGTCCGAGCTGCATTACGTTCCCAACCAGACTGACTGGGAGCACCAGAAGCAAAGAAACCCTTTAATTTTTTTTTTTTTTTATATATACAGCCTCGAAACTGGGCCTTTGATTTAGAAGTGGATTTAATGCCAGTGTTTTACTTCAGGATTTCTATAACTGCCTAAGTTGTTGAACTGTTGAATGCCTTTCCACTGTGACTGAATTCATGTGATAAGCTGTCTGTGTTTTATCTTAGTATGATGAGCTCTGAAGCCTGACCAAAACTCTTCAAACAGGTCATCTCTGTGTAAATATTCACATGCTTGATTAGAAACTAATTTCTCAGAAATTTTAGCCAAGGTTTAAAAACAGCTACTTTAAAGTCCGTGGTACACTTCCATTTACTTGCATTAATCAAAGGGAATACTTCCTTAAATAACTTGGTTGGGATGGGTCTAACATACAAGTTGAAGGTTTAGATTAAGCTAAAATTTTAGATAACTCAGAAAGTTCTACTGGGGCTAAGCAGTCCAAACAGCGATCAGGTTCTAAAGAAACCTCCAAAACTGTCTCACTTACTGAGGACGAGGTAGTCATGTTTGGGAGGATGCCAATGAAGACTTCACCAAGGAGCGAAGATGGCTGAGGATCAGCCTCTCGAGGGTCTTCATCAGGTGTGACGTTAGTGCTACTGGCCTGTAGCTGTTGAAGTCTTTGGGGTGTGCATTCTTAGGGACTGGTAGCAAACAGGCGGTCTTCCACAGCTGTGGTACTCTTCCCTGCTTCAGACTGACGTTGAAGATGTGCCCATGATGCCACACAACTCATCCGCGCAGCACTTCAGTAGCCTGGAGCTGATGTCCTGCAGCCTTCCTCAAGGTGGTCTTTCATAGAATGTTCCTCACTTGGAGCATTGAGAAGGACAGGATGGGGGAGGGGGATTCATTCGTGGAGTCATCTGAAGTGGAGGGAGGTGGATGATAGCTGAGAGCCGGAAGAACGGCAGCTTTGGGTGGAAGAGCAGGCAGATCTTTCTACGGCAAACCTCAGAAAGTGCTGATTCAGCTTATTCACCCATCTCAAGTTACCTACAGCCTGGGTGTAACCTGAAATTGTTTTTAGGCAATTTTACCAAACATCACTGATATATATATATATATATAGCCCCATAGATTCATGTATTGACATATGGATGAATCTTTTAAAACCCAGCACTGTCATGAGTTGGGCTTTGGTTTGTGGACCAATGTGTAGGCAAGAACTTGAGACGCATGTTGTAGTGAATACTTATTTATAAAATAATGAAAACAAAGGTTTACATCCTGGCAGGGAATACAGGAACATATGATTATATAAAGGAGGAGACAGAAGGAACAGCAGGTGGAGCAAATTAACACAGGTGAGACGAGTAAAGGTAATTAAGCTGAAGGAGAGAGAGGGGAATGAACTGGCAGGGGCAGGAGGAGAACAGAATTTAACAGGGAAACATGACAAATGACCCAAAATGATAAAATAAACTAATAAACCAAGACAGGCAGGAAAACTAAGATCTGACAGAACTAATAAAACCATAATGCACAGAAACTGACTAAGACAAGAACTGAGTCTAACGGACCATTAAATAAAAGTTAGAACACACAGCAAAACTGCAGGATCCCCAGGTGCCTAACACTAAATAATCAAGCTCCTGGGGATCCTGACAAAAACAATAACAAAACCCTTTTCATAACATTTCAGTTGGATTTAACTGAGTTATCCCCCCTAAAAAGAAGATGTTATTATTGTAGATCATTTTCAGACAATGCTGTAATACATATTAACTTTTTTATTTCCTCAGTATCACAGAAAAGCAAAGCAGAGGGCAGCAATTTAATTTCTGCTCAATTTAAATTCATGCTCTTGTTGATAGTGTTACTTCGTCATTGCATTTTGCATTAGACAACGTAGCCTTCTTGAAAAAGAAGGACATTTTTCATAGGAGGCTGGCTCCCTAGTTTAATTTAGAGATGTGTATTTTAAACACAACATCTAGAAGTTTCACTTCATGCATGCTCTGTAAGGGAGATTGCTGCAAAGCCAGCAACAATGCAGACAACTGTCCACAGAGGCTACACAATCTTTCTGAAGGATGCAATCTAAAAGGTATTGACCAATCTGTCTGGATGATTTGACTGAATTGACTTTGTAGAGAGCCTTGAGATCCTGGTTTGTTAGTTGGCGCTATAGATAAAACTGAATTGAAATGAATTGGAAAAACCCTATATCTGTACCAAACAGATAACACCCTAGACTTTAAAGGAAAAATACTTTATGTCACCATATGTTCTGACTTTGATCTTGTAAGTGAGACAATAATAGAACAGTTAAATGCATGTTGTGTTTAAAGGTTTTGGCGTAATTTGTGGAACTGGTCAGTTTTTGAGGATTTTTGTTGGCCTCAGAGGTTCTTCCACAACTTTGAAAGAAACCAACACTTTGATTAGTAAAAAATGTTTTTTCAACACTTAAAGGATATGTTCTAGTTATAAATGTGCAGGAATTAAAACGTCATAAATGTCGACATATAACATATTGCTGCCTTGAGATAAATCATAAAGCTCCCCATGCAATCATTTTTCTTACCCCCTCTGACACATTTTAATGAGAGCTTATTTAAAGCCTTTCTGCACTTTTAATGGAAATGTTTGCACAATTAATAAAATAACTATTAAAGGTCACATTCCTGTAGTTTGTGACCCTCCCCCCTGTTCTGAATGACTGTTTCGTTTGTTCGGCAAATATTGGTGTAAACGATATTTTGCACAGCACCCATTTAATATACTGAGCAGTGGGCTTCACTGATTGATATCTTTTTCCACGCTCTGATATTTCCTCAGTGGCGGCAGATGATGGGGATGGAAAGTGCAAACGTGCATGCACACCAGGAAACAGCAGGCTCCCACATCAGACTCAGGAAAACTGGGCTGCTGCTGCAGAAAACCAGGCCGACAATTTAAAACTCATGAGCATGTGGAATAAATACAGACATGCCATAGATCCACTGTCAGCAATAATGTTTGGATGTTCACACTCTGGTTATTAGAAAGGAGGGCAGTGTTGTTTGGCTGGCTCTCACCTCCCTGAGGCGAACAATAACCTTTCTGTTGCCTGCTTTTCAAAAGCCTGTTCAAGTCAAGTTCTGGTCCCTGAGACCAAAACCATGACAAAATCAGAACTTACTCTCCTTTTCCACAGTGTTTCTCTGTAGCTTCTCAGGAAAGAAAAAAGGACAGCAGAATTAAACTATGATGACTGAAATCTCAGTGTCAGACCTTATGTTTAAATTAACTTAAGCTTTACTTTATTGTCCTTTTTGAATCCGTTCACTCGGGTCTTTTTCGTTAATTTTACACTGGAGTGGTGCTAGACTGGCTGCACTGGGTTACATCATCCCTTCATCTTCTCATCAAAGTTTGCATTTCATTTTTATGACTGTGCAGTGACTTTACAATAGATAAATAGAAAAGACACTTCAGTTGTGCACTCAGTTTTTTTCAGACTGACGGATATTTCCTACAGCCTTTGATGGTTTGAAGTAATCTCATTGAGGGTAGTTTACTTCCCTCATGATCAGCCAGCTCTTAAAGCCCCACTCAGAAGGCTGAAGAATATCTTATCCAACTTTTATTCTATAATTCTCATTGACACATCTACAAAGTCATATTTCTTTTTGATCCATCATCAAAAAGATGCAGTTTGTCAGTGCTATTTTATCCAGCTTTAGCAGAAAGACGTCAAAGCTGGAGCATCTAAAGTGAAATAGTTTTTTTCTCTAACGCCAGGGCCCCGTTTTAGAAAGACTGGCCGCGAACAAAGACATCCTGCAGTGGATAAAAAGAGGGTGCAAGGAACCAACTGCTTTGCAGGTGTGCTGATTACCAATTAGAACAAGGTGTGCTGGAAGGAAAATGTTGTTAAATCAGCTAACAGGAAAATAACGTAAGATCAGACTCTAAAGCCGGCTTCACAGTTACTTCAATGCACTCCGTCCATTTACTGCAAAATATGCCGGGCAGCAATCCAAACTGGATCCGTTAATGCATCCAGACAGACCCCTCCCTCTTTTATTTTTAAATATTACCGGATCCGCTTTACACTTCCTGCATCTGTCTGGCTCATCTGGTTTTGAGAAATTTATGCATTTCACTCCATCATCCGTCACAAATAGACGCAATTCGTATTTCTGACGGACCACGGAGGAGGGTTTTCTGTCATGCCGTAGCGCCGACGTACTGGTGGGAAATGCCCCATTGACTAGAATGCCTTTATCTGTGATATAACGGAGAAAGCACAGATGAAGGGGTATGTGTGAATGAGCCGTCTCCTCTCCTGCGACCAGTCCCAAATGAGAAGTGGGACTGGTCAAATTGTTAATGTGTTAGAGTGGGTTTGTGGTTATAACAAACTTTATTTCCAGAAGGGTTTTATACACCGATGGGATATTTATGTTTGTGTTGTCCGTTCCGCTCATTACGATCAAATAGAGCTTCTTTTTATCTTAATTTTGCTTAGTAGTTTAGTTAAGGTTCACTAGCCTATTAGAGAGGATTTGTTGATTAAGATATAGTGTTAATTCAGATAAACAGCATTTTACTGTCGCTTCATGCTTGCTCGGTATGAGGGATTGCTGCAAAGCCATGGACAATGCAGACGACTCTCCCTGTGGTTCTACGCTTCTTCAGGAGGAGTGAATGCTGCTTGTCGGGACTTTGATGCAATCAACTGGGTTCCCTTATATAGGAAATGTTTTGACCAATCTGTATAATCTGACCCAATCTGTATAATCTGATTGAATTTGACTTTGGAAAGTGCCTTGAGATGACATGTTTCATGAATTGGCGCTATATAAATAAAATTGAATTGAATTGAATTATAGTGGGGTTCTCTGGATGTTCATTTTATTTCGTTTAATAAATTCTTGAACTTGAAGAGAAGTTGTCACTCCTTTTTTCTATATGTGTGCAGAGTTTGCTGTTGAAAGAATGCCAGTGCTCGAATCATCCCTTTCAACTATTGTCCTGATATCAGCCGATTGGGCTGATATCCACTTGATAAAGACCGAGGGTATTTATCAAACATTAAATAACTTGAAACAGTGGGTAATGGTACAACAAAAATTAAAGGTGTCACAAAATAAAACAGGCTGTAAACTCAACCGAAGTGTCTCAAATAACACAACTACAACTGAAATAAAACCAAATCCTGATCACAATGATTAAAGCGGCATGTTGCTTTCTGAGAAGGCTGCAAGAACCTGGTCTGATCACTGCAGACTGCCACCATGGGTCCCTGAGCAAGCCCCTTAGCCCCAGATTGCAGCACACTGCTCCCTAAGGGATGGGTTTAATGCAGAGACACATTTCCCCTCTGTGGGACAATAAAGGGAAATATTTAAAATTAGTTTCCTCTAAACAGAGGATGAGTTTAGTCTTGGAGACGAAAGCAAGTACTTCCCTTGTTTGGATGAATTCTGATAAAAAAGCACTCTTATAAAACAAAAACATTAAGTTAATCACCATCTGAATGACTGGTACGATACAAAGGTACAAAGCCTGCTCTGGACTGAGCTCAAAGACTCACCTGAAACAATTTCTAGCTGAATGTAAAGTTTAAACATCATAGAAACTATAGAAAACTCAGCTGATGTTCAAATGGGTACCTGTTGCATGAAATCAGCCCAAACTCAGAATATAAAAGGCAATTTGATGATTCTCTGTTGATGAGATGGGCTTTTCCTAACAGCTGCCATGTTGTGTTTGGGTACAGCTGGAAAACTAGGTTGCAAAACAACTCTGAAGTGATGTTAACATGTTTTACTCTCAATATGGACAAAGTCTTATTCTAGAATTTCTAAACATGACGATTGCTCGTTTTGTTGTGGTCATATTGTTGTATTATCCAGGCATTGTCCATGCCTTGCCTATAATACTTTATTTATTTTTAAAAATCCAACTATTCCTTTAATCGGTTCTTTACTTTCCACTTTTTTTAAGTTTCAGAATAAAATAAAAATGGAATTAATTTCAGAAATTGAACCAGATTCTTTATTTACTGCTGTCCGAAGTAAAAAGAGTATATATTTATTGAATGAAATTTACTGAAAACAAACTGAACCAATACCTTAAAACCTGAAATGGTGATTGTTGTGTCCCATTACAATCCTGCTATATATGTCATACTATTGGTTTTTGTTTTGGACAATTTTTGACCGCTCCTTTTCACTCCACGCTCCACCCATCTCATTTACCTCCCAGCCACCAATCAGCACCTTATCAGCTCCACCTGCTACTAACGCAGCTAATTAGTCTCGAATCAGCTCACCTGTCACTCTGCCTATATTTACCAGTAACATTCAAGCTCCCAGTGCCAGAAAGTCTCATCTTGGTCTACTGCCTATGTGTGGTGTTTCCCAGTTGCACTGCCCTCGCTAGTTTGTTAACTAGTGTTTGTGTGTACCGCCTGGTTAACATTTCTCCTGGGATTTCTTTGTCTTGCTCTGCCCATGATGGGAACACGTCGGTGGTTTCTAGTCAAATCTGTTTCTGCTTGCAACACCTGGTCAACTTCGTCAGCTGCCACCTGCATCACCTGGTCAAGTCTAGTTGTGTCTGCATTACCTGGTCAAGCATGGTTGTGTCTCCAACACCTGATCAAAACAGACGCTACCTGCATCTCGTGGTCAAGTCTGTTTCTGCCTTCAATACCTGCCTGCCTTTATCATCTCATGCATTTAACCCATCCCTTAGGGAGCAGTGGGCTGCCACATTCTATACAGTAGATCATGGGTGCCCAAATCCAGTCCTTGAGAGCTACCACCCTGCAACATTTAGATACAGTCCTTCTTTAACACACCTGGATCAAATGAATTGCTCATTAGCAGGTCTCTGCAGACCTGAGTTACTGCTAGTGAGGTATGTCAACCTTTTTACTCTGGCGCATTGGAGCAGGAATGCATCTAAAAGTTGCAGGATGGTAGCTCTCGAGGACTGGACTTGGGCACACCTGATATACTGTATAGACTGTTGCAGCCCACTGCTCCCTAAGGGATGGGTTTTGACATTAAAATATTATAATTACAAAAATTAACGCAACAAAATATAAAAACATCATTTAAATTAGAAACTATTATTAAAATTATGGAAGCACAATGTAAACCGAATCTAAAATAAATATAACTATATAATTACGCACAGTGTTTTTTAAAGGGAACGTACATCATATCCACTTGGCCGTATGCCGGTTTGTCTCTGTGTGGGTTCCTCACGATGCACCACAGACATCCCATGTGTGATCAGTGTTGGCCATGCAGCAGAGGGAAAATGAATGCTTTTAGAGAGGTTCTGACTTTTACGTTGGTTCAGACACTCCTTGCTTGTTTGTATTTAGAGTGCATTTTTTTACACAAAGTTGCCATGTATTCTGATTTAGTATAGTTGATGTTTTATAATTTTTTTTATTTATTCTTGCTTGTTAAAAAAATTAAAGTTCTACAAATAAAGTATGTGTTGTGTTTGAGTGATGGAAAAAGAGCACCTCAGGGTCAGGAAAACCAACTGTAGACATAAAGTGTCATTTGTTTGCCTGTAGGAAAGTGTTGTAAAGATTTACTTATCAGTAGTGGTTCTTGACCTTTGACCTTTGAGCACAAAGTTTCAGAACCCCTGTTCTGAACAAATCTCCATCATTGAAAGTGCATGCATTTCAGCAATTTTCTGCTACCTTCCAAATCTAGCCAGGGCTTGGATTTGCATTTTCACTGGAAAAGCTTTGCTGAAATATTTAGAAAGTGGGCAAGATACATCATTCAAAAGGCTGAGAACCACAGCTCCAAACGACATGTCAATGTTCAGGAATATGAATTGACATGCATGTATTTTATAACAAAAACAGTTAAACATTATATGATGACAAGAAAAAAAAAGGTCCATCAGACTGCTGTACAAGCTTTCTTTTTTCTTCATTCTGTATTTGAACATATATTCTCATCGATGCCTCAACATGAGTCATAGTAAGGAAATGAACTCAAACATACATGTTAATGTTTGCATCCAAAGCCTCCTGAGAGCCACTGGTTTTCTCGTGTAATCCGGTTAGCTCAGAGTCTCCTGTGCGGAGGTAATCTGCTTTGATGCTCGGCCCGTGACCAAAACACTGAAGCTGTGTCTCAGCAGCAACCGCCGGTCCGGTCTGTAAACTCACATACACTACTTGACTCATGTCCTACTTTACATCCAGGCAACAAGTACTCTGATTACAGAAGCCACAAATTGTCAAATAACAAACCTGCATAAACATTTCTGTCGCTCAAAGCCAGGAGGGGTTGTAATTACCCCTCTGTGATGTTATTTCACAGGAGAGCAGAAGTTCAGCAGCAGGCGTAATTTCATTGAAATTTAAACAGTTCCCTCCTTCTCCAGTTAGACTTCTCCGTTAACTCTCGTGACCTGAACTCGACCTCTCATGTGTAAACAGAAGTTACACAGCTGTTTCTGGAAATGATCAAGGTGTTTGGTTCGATGTGCAAAAACTTGGGACACCTTCAAACTGCATGAAGTTCATAATTCTACCTTGATTATCTTTGTAGGGTCTTGGTGAGGTATTTTGGATGTATTAGGAACGCAGTTAGCTCCACGTTAAACATAATGTAACAAGAATGCGGCTTCTTACTTTGATTTAGCTAAACTCATTTGGGACTTTAACTGGAACTTTATGCTTTGATTAGATGAGACAGAGATGAAAGTTTGTGCAACAAACATTTCAGTTGGGTTATGTGCCAAAACACTCCATGCACACTGGTAGACATGGAAGAGTGTTGATGATGCTGTGGGCTTCTAGGAACCCAAGAGATTGCCAAGAATGCCAAGGTATATGTTAGATTAAAAAATATGGTGACCTCTGCCAAAAAACTAAAAATTGATCCTCACGAAATAGAATAAAAGGTTTGGGTTTTCCAAATTTTAGACTATGAAATTGACAGATACATTTATTGTAGGCCTTTAACACATTTTACCAGGGCTGACAATTGGTGTTGATTGATAACAAACCTTTAATCTAGGGACTAATATCCTGCAGACTCATCTCAGTACGAGTGTGGAGTTGGCTATGCCACCTGAAACCAGCAGAACTGTGTTAGTCCTGTCCAGCGGGGAGTCCACTCATGTTCAGCAGTCAAACATGAAGGGAGGTCACCACAGCAGCGGTGGCAGGAGTATTAATAGCAACAGTGGTGTTATTTACTAATTATTTTATCTGATGAAGACCGGCGAGAGGTTGGTTCTGAGCCATCTTCACCCTCTGGGGAGGTCTTTGTTGGATCTGCTGCAGGTCACCTACTAACCTGGTATAGAGGTTTCATGATACCATCATCATTCCTTAACAGGTATCTCCTGTAAATGAGAACTCATGCCTCAATGCAACTACATGTATAAATAAAAAAAAGTGTATTATAATAATAGTCTACCTCCTGCATTGAGGACAACACAAAACAAAACACTGATGGTCTTTACTGTAAGGGTCAGAGCAATATTTACCTGCTAATGCTACTGGGATCTTCTGGATTACAGGGGGCACTCATGAAGACTTTCTCTGACTCTGTAGTGGGTTCAGACATCTTTTATGATATAGTTTGTTGGCGCAGCAGCTTATCTACCGCTGAGAGGATGAGGCTAAATGAGCTCATCAGGAGAGGCAGCTCTGTCTTAGGATGCCTCCTCAACCCAGCACTGGTGGTGGGAGACTAAAGGCCTCTGTCAAGAATAACATCAATGTTGGGCAATGTCTGTTCAAGGTGTTGCAGAGTGGAAGAGCTCCTTTGGTGTCAGACTGCTGCTGCACAAAGGGATGTCGTTGCAGATCTTTCCTCCTAGCAGCTGTTAGACATTCAAATCATCAATGCTCCCAACAAACCTAAACACAATAAGTACAACCTAGCTGTTATTTGCAGTTTTTCCATTTCTTGTAAATAATCTCCTGTTGCTTTCATGTCTTTTATGTTTCTTTTTAAATTACCCTACTCAGCTGTACATTTCTTTTATCAAACCATGCTAATTTTAACAACTGTAAAGTATTACTTTCTTATATTTAAAATGTGCCTTTACATTACAGTCTTATGTATAATGTTTAAATGTATGTTTTTTGTTTTTTATACTTTTCTACCTTTGTGTGTCTCTGCATTCTTCCATATGACTTTCACGTTGCTGCAGGAACACCTGTATTTCCCCACTCTGGGTCAATAAACAATATTTATATTTTATTCTATTGAATAATCACTTACATAGGTCCTACTATACTATATTTATATATCCATTCCCATTTCATGATGCGAAAGACAAATAATCATCATCTTCATCGTCAATCTTTTATTAATTTTTTTGGTAGTACCACAATATGAACACTAGATGGTGGTATATCCTAATAGTTGTTCGCCTACTGTGTCGTACGCTTGACAAAAAAAAGCCCACCTGAAATTTGGACGGGTCCTTTCAGGTAAGGACTGAGCTATATATATATATATATATATATATATATATATATATATATATATATATATATATATATATATATATATATATATATATATATATAAAGGTGAAACAAAGAAATGGCCTACCTGAGCACCAACCTGAGCACCAACTTTAAGAAGTAAACATGTACAGCTTTTTTTATGTTAAGGTATTAACTCAATTGCTTTTTCATTTGTTTTATTCTAGATATCAACCTGCTGACCAAAACCTTAATTGTGCCTTTCTAATCACTTAAGTGATATTTTTAACTGTTTATTTGCTTTCTTGTAATAACCACTCAATAGCTTGTAGATGCACGCTATAAGACTTGAAGTACTGACATTAAACAATAAAGTGTTTAACTGTAGCATTTTAGGTTCTAAAATAAACATTTATTGATATTTTCCAATATTTTATAATAAACAAACAATTATTTATTTGCTTTCTTTTGGAATTCAGCCCAGCTTTAAAACCAATTGTTTATGATTCAGATGTCTCGGGTTTGTTTCTACCTGTTTATTTGATTGACACCGTCCACCTCCAGCTGAGCCGCCATAAGGAGGGCCGGCAGAGGGCGGGCAGAGAGGGGAGCAACCATCCAATGGGATCGGTGATGGGAGGGAGTTCACTCCACTTCAGCTTTGTTCTAACTTACTGGGACTCCTGAGCGCAATATGACTGGAGCACCGTTATTCCCCGGGACGGTGCGCGTATTCTGAGCGCGCTGGTGACTTTGGATAAACTTCTTTACGCAGCTCCAAGGATCTGGGAAGCTTTGTCCCGGCTTTGTCTTTCAGCGCAAATAAACAAAAAGGCAAACTGAGAGACTGAAATACAACTTTCCTGATCTGCAGGAATCATTTTCTCCATCCGGAGGATTTTGTTGCAGCTGGATGAACTAACTTGTGGAGTACTTTTTGGGACACTTCAGTGCGGATAGAGGGGAAAGCCGCTGCTGCTTTTCTCATTGCACCTCGGCTGCAAATACTTTGCGGGACACAATGCTGTGAAGGCTCCAACTTCAGTAAAGTTGATGCATCATCGGCATGAACTCTGTCTGAGAAAGGTGGACAGGTTGACTGACCATGGCGCTCACAGTTAGAGGCTTTGGCCGGTTTCATTTTGTTCTGCTGATGCTCTGGGCTCTGGCGCGGAGCTGCGCGTCCAGCCAAGTCCGCCAAGAGTTCCGAGTCCTGGAGGAGCAGCCCGTCGGCACCTATGTGGGTACGATAGAGACCAAGCCCAGTTTTACGTACCGCTTCAGCGAAAACCACAGACTTTTCGCGATTAACGGCACCACGGGAGTCATTTCCACATCATCGGTGATTGACAGGGAAGTTTTGCAAAGTGATGTCATTAACGTGGTGGTGCTGTCCAGCCAGCCGACCTACCCCACAGAGGTCCGGATCGTGGTTTTGGATATTAATGATAACTCTCCGGTGTTTCCAGACGCGTCCATAGTGGTGTCCTTTAAGGAGGACGCCAGCAACGGGAGACAAGTGATCCTGGACACTGCCACGGATTCTGACATTGGGAGCAACGGAGTTGATCACAACACTTACAGGATAGTGAAGGGCAACGAGCAGAGGAGGTTCCACCTGGGTATCACAGTCAATCCCAGCGGGGAGGGGGCGTTCCTGCACCTCATTTCAACCGGAGGTCTGGACAGAGAGGTTACTCCCTTCTACCAGCTCCTGATCGAAGTGGAGGACAAAGGAGAGCCGAAAAAGTTTGGTTACCTGCAAGTAAACGTCACTATTCAGGACATAAATGACAACCCCCCTGTTTTTGAGCAAGATCAGTACCAAGCCAGCGTGTTTGAGGATGCAGCTGTAGGTTCGAGCATCCTGCACATCACAGCTTCAGATCAGGACGAGGGAGCCAATGCTGAAATCAGGTACTTTTTAGATGAGGGGACACCTTTTCAAATTGATCCTAAATTAGGTACTATTATCATAAAAGAGGGACTGGACTATGAGAGCAGGAAGGAGTACTCTCTGACCATTCACGCTGTAGACAACGGTGTTCCCGCTCTGTCAGGCCGCACAGAAGCCACCATAAAACTTTTAGATGTGAATGATAACGACCCCGTTGTGAAGTTCAGGTATTTTCCCACCACTTCTAAATTCGCCTCTGTTGATGAAAATGCACAGATTGGCACCGTTGTAGCTCTGCTCACAGTATCAGACTCAGACTCACCCACAGCCAATGGCAACATATCTGTTTCAATCTTAGGAGGTAACGAGCAGAGACACTTTGAAGTGCACACGTCTCCTGTGCCCAATCTAAGTCTGATTAAAGTGGCAAGCGTGTTAGACAGAGAGAGGATTTCCTCATACAATCTGACCGTTTCTGTTTCAGACAATGGCAAACCTATGGCCAGGTCCTCCTTTGCCAGTCTGGTTATTTTTGTGAACGATATCAATGATCACCCCCCAATATTTCAGGAAACGCTGTACAGAGTGGATATCAGTGAAGGCACACCAAAAGGCAGCTACATTAAAGGGGTTTCTGCAACAGATGGGGATTCTGGGCAGAACGCCAACCTGAGATACTCCCTGGTGTCTGGAAACACTTTGGGCTGGTTCTCCATCAGTGAAAACAGTGGCCTGGTTACCAGCGCCGCTTTGCTGGATAGGGAAATCGCATCTGAAATTGTGCTCAACATTAGTGCCAAAGACCAGGGGCTGCAGCCCAAGATTTCTTACACTAAACTGATAGTCAACATCACAGATGTCAACGACCAAGTGCCTACATTTACCCAGAGCACATATCACATTTCCCTGGTGGAGCATGCCCCTGCTGGCACCGAACTGGTGCTGCTGTCTGCCTCGGACGATGACCTTGGGGCCAATGGAACTGTCCGGTTCTCATTTGATGCAGAGACACCTGCTAGCATCCTGGAGCTGTTTCGTCTGGATGCTGTGTCGGGCCGATTAAGCACAGCCGTGGAGCTGGACAGGGAGGATCAGGCCTCGTATTTGCTCCATATCCGTGCAGCAGATGGAGGCAGCCCCCCTCTGCACTCTGTAGGAAATGTCAACATCACCATTTGGGATATTAATGACAACAGGCCAGTGTTCTACCCCGTTCAGTATTTTGCCAATGTGAAAGAAAATGAGCCCTCAGACTCCTATGTGACCACAGTTTCAGCCACTGACCCTGATTTGGGACGAAATGGGACTGTCAAATACATAATTACAGCAGGAGACACTTCAAAATTTCGTATTAACAGCAATACAGGGAAAATCACCACTCTCGTACCACTGGATAGAGAGGAGAAAACTGCTTATCAGCTGCAGGTGACGGCAGCAGATGGCGGAGGCCTGCGCTCACACACCCAGGCCATTGTGACTGTGACTGTTATAGACACACAGGATAATCCACCTGTCTTCAATCAGAAGGTGTACAGCTTCGTCATGTTTGAAAATGTAGCTCCTGGGACAGTCATAGGCACCGTGTCGGCCACCACGCTGGATCTGAACACAAACATTTCCTACCTGATCACTTCGGGGGATCAGAGGGGGCTTTTTGCCGTGAACAGTGCAGGCCAGATCACAGCATCCAGTCAGATAGACAGAGAGGAGCAAGGATTTTATCAGCTCAAGGTTGTAGCCAGGGCCGGGGAGATCACGGGAGAGGCCTTTGTGAACATAACTGTGAAAGACTTAAATGATAACGCTCCTCGTTTTCTTCACAATGTGGAGCATGTGAGTGCGGTGGAAAACTGGAGCACGGGACATGTAATATTCCAGGCAAAAGCGTCAGATCCTGATGAAGGTCCGAACGGCATGGTGATCTACAGCCTTAAAGAGAACCCAAAAGGCCTGTTTCACATCCATGAGCGCCACGGCCTGATCACACTGACCGGCCCGCTGGAGGTCATCACAAGCTCTTACGAAATCGAAGTCTTGGCTACAGACATGGGGGTTCCCCGGCTGGCCTCCAGCCTCATCCTGATCATCAGCGTTTATGACGTCAACGACAACTCACCTGTGTTTGATCAGCTCTCATACGAGATCATCATTCTGGAGTCTGAACCTGTCAACAGCAGGTTCTTTAAAGTGCAGGCCACTGACAAAGACTCTGGTCTCAATGGGGAGATTATGTATGATATCACCAGTGGCAACGTGGGTGACGTGTTTGGGATTTTTCCAGACGGCCAGCTATACATCAAGGCAGAGCTGGACAGAGAGATCCAGGACCGATATAACTTGGTGGTAGTAGCCAAAGACAGGGCTGTGGAACCGCTGAGCGCCTCAGTCAACGTCACCGTCATCCTGGACGACGTGAACGACAACCGTCCTCTCTTTAACAGCACTAATTATGTGTTTCATTTTGAGGAGGAGCAGAAGAGAGGATCGGTTATTGGGCACGTTTCTGCTGAGGATAAGGACTTTGGTCCCAACAGTGAGGTCAGATACACATTTGAGACCCCGCAGGCCAACTTTGAGCTGAATGCCATCACCGGGGAGCTGACCAGTACGCTGCAGCTGGACCGCGAGACGCTGATGAGACAAAGGGGCGCCGCCGTGTTCAGCTTTGTGGTCATCTCATCAGATCAGGGTCTCCCCAAACCCCTCAGAGACCAGGCCAAGGTGCAGGTTTACATTCAAGACATCAACGACAACCCGCCAAAATTCACCAAAGACATTTACCAGGCCTCCATCTCTGAGTCGGCTCAAAACATGACTCAGCTGCTGCGGGTCTCTGCCTCAGACGTGGATGAGAACAAAAACGGACTTGTTCATTATCACATTGTTGAGGGCAATGAGGAAGGCCAGTTCATGATAGATGGCAGCTCTGGACAAGTGACTTTAATTGGAAAGCTGGACTATGAGACCACTTCTTCTTACTCTCTGAAAATCATTGCTGCTGATGCTGGAACTGTGCCCTTATCCTCCTCTTGTCTGCTGAGCATTAGCATCCTGGATGAAAACGATAACTCCCCGTCCTTCCCTAAATCCTCCCTCTCTGTGGATGTGCTGGAGAACATGAGGATCGGGGAACTTGTGGCCTCCGTGACTGCAACAGATGCAGATTCAGGTCAGAATGCAGACATAACATACACCATCACAGCCACAAATAACCACGGCACTTTCAGCATCAGCCCCAACACCGGCAGCATTTTTCTGGTTAAAAAGCTGGACTTTGAAACACAATCACTTTACAAACTCAACATCTCTGCAAAGGACAATGGCAGACCACCCCGATCCTCATCCATACCTGTGGTCATTCGCGTCCGGGATTTTAATGACAATCCTCCCATATTTGCCCCTGGAGACATTTTTAAATCTATCCCTGAAAACCTTCCTCTTTCAGCCTCTGTCATGACCATCATAGCTCACGACACGGATGCCGACATAAACGGGCAGCTGGAGTACTCCATTGTTCAGCAGATTCCTCGAGGGAACCACTTCAATATCGACCCGATCTCTGGGCTCATTTACACCAACAAAGACATCGACAGGGAGTTCTCCAACCTGTTTGAGCTAACCATCAAAGCCACAGATCAGGCAGTCCCCGCTGAATTCCGACGATATGCCTTGAAAAACGTGACAATATGGGTCACCGACCTGAATGATAACGTTCCTACTTTTATGTCCCAGAATGCTCTCGTGGCCGAGCCGAACATTGTTATTGGCTCCATCCTGACAACAGTGATGGCCCTTGACCCTGATGATGGTGAAAACGGGGAAGTGGAGTATGAGCTTCTGGAAGGGGATGTGGACACCTTCATTATGGACAGATACAGCGGGGATATTCGCCTGGCTTCGCAGCTGGTCCCATCCCGACTCCTGTACACCCTGACAGTGTCTGCAACGGACCACGGCCGCGACCGCAAGACCTCCAGAACTGATCTGACCATCATCCTTCAAGGGATGGATGGACCCGTTTTCTCTCAGCCCAAATACATAACCATCCTTAAGGAGGGCCAGCCGCCGGGCACGAATGTCATATCCCTGGATGCCTCAAGTCCAAGGGGCTCTTCATCAAAAGTGGAGTATTTCATCGTGGCCGTACGCAGTGGTGGAAAAGCCGTCGGGCGCCTTTTCACCATCGGACGCCACTCTGGAGTGATACAGACAGCTGCGGAGCTGGACAGGGAACAGGGGTCTGACCTGTACCTGGTGGACGTGTACGCCATTGAGACAGACGTCAGCCAGCCCAGAACACAGCGTGCTGAGGTAAGAACAATGCTGACTGTTTTATTCTCTGAAGGCACCTAAAAGCAAGCTCAAATTTTGCAATGTTGGCTTGTTTGATCTGTTTAGCAGGAGAAGGACATGAACTCAACAACTAGCGATTGTTTGATATACTTGTGTCCAATATGCTTAATAAGATCAAATTCCAGATAACTTTTACAATACACTGCAATTCTAATGGATAGTAAGAAGGCCTTTTACTTTGGCATCTGTTTAAAAAAAAAGTCCTGCATGTCTGCTTTAAGAGCTCTTCTGTAACGTTTGCTTCACTGACATATTCTTATTGGCGGACAAAATGAAAAAAGGCTCATTCATGTGGTCTTGCTGTGCAGGTATGCAATATCAGAGCCAGAATTACTCTGAGTCTGAGCTGCCTGAGGCTGTTTTGGCACAGGGGTGGTCTCGGGGTGCCTTTATTCCACCAAGAACTGCTCCACAGGCAATAAGTGACCATTAAAATTAGGTGACCTCTCAAGACTTTATGAAAAGATGCTGAGGGTGGAGAGAGAAAACTGAGCTGCCCTGTGAGTTTTCACTATGTGAACATTTTTGAACATTTTGAGCTTTAATAAGATAACTTTTAGGCCTGGTTTGGTTGGCTGATGGATGGCTGTCAGTCAAATGAAAACCACAATTTTTATCATTTTAGAAACCCTTAACCAGACCCTAAACACCTTCCTATGACAAGCTTCTGTCAAAAGACAACAAAAAAGATGCAAGCTGTTTCTTCTCTCAGGAGATGCATTTGTGTTACTTATTTCTAAACATCATTGACAAACTGAGATACTTTAGCAAAATCGTGTTAGCAGAGAAAGGTTTCCAAAAGTCATATTGAAATATCAGATATTCCAACACTTTATTCCAGTAAAGATAGCAATCTGCTTTCCTGCAAACTGGGCCGTCGATCTGAACAGAGAATAAAGACCTTCACTTCTCCGTCCCCACATTTTAAACTTTGGACTGGTTATAAGCTTGGCTTGAACTGTGTCCTCCCATGAAGAGATGGCTTTAACATCCCACCTGGCAGTGGCCTGCAGAAATATTAACGCTTTTTGAACCTTTCCACGTTTTCTCACTTCCCAAACACAAACAATATTGTGTTTTATTAGGATTTTATGTGATGGACTGTTTAACCCATAGCTTTACAAAGGGGTGTATAGTATTTTTTTTTAACATTTAACGTTTGTCTTCAACCCCTAACCCTTGAGTTAATATGTTGGATAACCACATTTGGATGTAATTACACCTGAAAGTCTTTTGGCTCATTATTGTTTGGATGTTAGCTCAAGCTTATTCGGGTTGGATGGAGAGCATCTGCAAACCTTAATTAATAAGTCTTGGCACAGGCTCACTTTTTGATTTAGGGTTTGACCGAGTCTTTCCAGCAGACGAATATGCTTCAATCTAAAGTATTTGATTGCAGCTGTGGGTGCATGTTTATCGTCGTTATCTGATCTAGTCTTAAGGTTTTTGAAGGTCTTAAGGTTTTATTCCAGATTTTCCCTGTGGTTAGCTCTACCCATGTTCCCATGAAATCTGATCACAGTTCTCGTCCCTGCTGCAGAAAAGCATCCCCTCAGCATAATGCTGCACATGGCCAGGCTTCACTGTAGGAATTACATGTTAACGATGATCTGCAGTGTTAGTTTGCTCCTCACATATTTCATGTAGGACAAAAAGTTAAATTTTGATCTCATCCTCCACAGGTTTGCTGTCCCCTACGTGGCTTGCAGTGGCCTTTAAAAATGTTGTTCTTATGGCTTTCCATTAACAATTTTTTTCACTTTTATTCTAGACCCTCTATAATCTAATCTAAGTACGTAATGCATATAACTAATAGCTGTTATTGGATGTTGAAAGTTCGGTTGCCAATGATTTAAGCTTGTTTGATGTTGCCACGATCCAAATAACTAAGAATATGCACAGGCACACAATAGTTGACAGATTCGCCCACCTGAGCTGCGTATCTGTGAAGCTCCTCCAGAGGTACCATTAGCCTCTTGGATGCCTCTGTGATTAAAGGTCTCTTCGCCAGGCCTATCAGTTTGCACAGGAGGACTTAATTTTCTAAATTAAGTTTCATCTGAAGGCAATTGGTTGCACTGTTTTTATTTAGGGCTACCAGAGTAAAGGGGTCAGAAAACAAACACATGCCAGACGTGTCATGTTGTTTCGTGAGAAAAGTTTAGAAAACCATCTATCAATTTCCTCCTACTTCAAAATGTGTGTTTGCTTGGTCTATCACATAGAATCTAAATAAAACACGCCTGAGTTTGTTGTAAACGAATGAAATGAAGTTCAAATGAGCAAGTTTCACTTCTGCAGGGCAGGGGGCTCAACATTCAGCATGAATGAGTCGGTAATATTTAAAGTGTTTGGTGTCCTCTCATTCTGTGAGACCTAATAGCTCCACAGCATAAACCTACAGACTTAGACTAATGTTTTTCCACCGCTGTGTTTATACACAGGATACCCAGTAGCAACTGGGGGATCATTTCCATCCCAGGGGTTGTGACCCTTTCACATTCTCGGTTTCTCATTTTCCCCCCATTGATTGGATGCATGAGGGAGAGCTGGCGTGTCACGTTCTGCTATGCAGCATGTGTGACGTTTCAAAAACAAGTCGGACAAAAAGGAATTTGGCTGTGGATGCGTCGTCGAGACCTGTGATCTTAAACAGCTCCCAAAGTTTGTCAGTTTTTGTTGTCTGCATTGGCCCGTGCAGGGCTGGTTCTTCTTTCTGGATCACATTTGGGTCATACGCTGCAAGAGCCTCTTCGCTCTTCATGTGCACCAACACACTGTTAGACAGTCATAATGGGATGTTTCCATTTAGTAGCTTCAAAGTGGTAACTCTTGATTCCTTCTTAGATGAGCTCATTACCCATAAATCTTTTAACATTTATTTGTAACTCTTGGTAAATATGACGAGGAAAAAAAATCTTGGCAGCCGTTTTATCTATTGTTGTTGAGGATATTGTGGAGCTGAGGAGGATGTTTTTTATTTTTGCTCAAAAGTTCGGTCTCATCACATCCTGTATTGTTCTCCTTTGGAGGGGGAGAGAACCTCCACCCCCCTGAGCTCCCAGTGGATAAATTCACATCTGAACCTCATCCAGCTCTCTCCGTTCCACTCAGGGCCACGAGTGGTGTGACAGCACGTGTTTCTCATCAGGCGTAACGCAGCCTCAAATCACTGGAATGGGGTTTGTGTGCCACCTTCCTCACATGAATCACCTTCAGTTTGTTACAATTACAAAGAAACGGGAGGAAAAATTAAGGTCTCTTTAACCACTGGTGTTGGATCTAAATGGTTGGAGTGTTGTCAGCTAGGTGAGCTGAGGTGGAGGCTGGTGTGCTGTCATCCCCAAATACCAGAAATACAGAATAAAATAGTAGATTTCTTTCACTGATCCCAATTCTTATTTTAAAAAAAGCTGCAAATGACTCACCAGAAACTACTCGATTTTTCCTTGATTGCAGATTCAAAATGACCAGATTTTGCTCCATATGATCACAGGAACATTTGGAGGTCTGGACCTTGCCTGGCTAGTTGCAACGGCCTGATTCTCTCATTTTCAATCCTTGCTGTGTGTGGGACCATTGTCCTGTTAATGATGCAGTTTGCTGTGTTATGGACGACCCAGTGAGTGAAAGGTCCAGGGTTCCTGCGGCTGTAGAAGAAGCCCAACTATGACTCCTCCACCATGTACTAGACAGTTGGCAGGGGATGTTAGTGCTGTGTTTGCCTTTCTCCAAAAAACGATCCTGTGCAAAATGGCCAAACATTCTCAGTGGTTTTATTTAAATGTTGTTCCAGACATCTGTTGGTTCATTCAAATGCAACTTTGCAAATCTGAGTCATGCCGCCAATATTCCTTTTTCCCCTTCAACCTATCCAAAAAAAGTTCTACCTTTTCTGTCTGCTTCTGACCATCCAGTGGTGAACTTTGACATTTTGCACTCAAAGTTTAGACGGTGTATCTGCTGGGTTAACAGCAGTTGCTTCTTTAAGGTCATTGCTGATTTCTGTCCATCTTAGCTTTGTGTTAATACAAACCTGTTCAGTTAAGCTCTAACATTTTCATGTCCTGGGTAGATTTATTTTTAGTTTTCATCTTTTTTCCAACTTGTTTCTTCTCGCAGGAGGCAATGTCTGAATCTGAAAAGAATCAGAACGTGGGTATTGAGATAAAGATTAGGGTGATGGCTAAGAGACCTTCCAAGCTAAAGACATTAAATCTCATCATCAAAGATAAATTCTCAGAAAACAGTAAAACCGATGATACCTGAGAAGGACATAAATTGTGGTAAACAAGACATTTTTCAACAATGTAAATAAAACCCGGTGTGATTCTTTTTAATTGATGCTCCATTTACATAGTTTCATCATCTTTTCCCCGTCTCATTAACTGTCTGAAGCAAACTTCTTGGTTGACTGAAACTAATTAAAGATCTAAATATGCCAGGAGTATGGATTGCTTTGCTCCAAAGCAGTTGCAGAAAAACTTTTCTTATATAATACAGGCGTGGCCTCCTTCATCATTTAATGAAGGAGGCATTTAATTTTTCCCATCATTATACCAATAAAAGATTTCATATTTCCATATATTTTATTTCAATATATTTAAATTGCCAGCTCACATACTTCATTATGACTATTTTGCCCCAGCCATTAAAACTACTTCTATTTCAAAAGATTTTTACAGGAGCTCATGCCAAAGAAAAGCCATAGTTTTAGTATTCCATCCAATCTTTCTTTATTTCTGACAGAAACAACAGAAAACAGTTGCAGAATAATGCAGATCGCTCCCGTTTCTGTTCATTTGTATTTTATCCCTGCTTCTCTGTAGCCTGAAACTGGACAGCATCAAAAGCTTTCTGAACTCCTTTCTAATCAAATTGAAGTGGTGTTATTCTCACAGAGGCCCAAAGTGCCACATCAGTCCTTGCCCCCTCCCTTAAATGCATTGTTCCCCTTGTAAAGTAAACACAGTGGAAGCGTTTCCACAGGCCCTCTTTTGTTCTGCCTTTTCAGATAAAGTGTTGCGCTGCCCTGTCAGGGATTTTCTGGACTTTTATTATTCTTTTGTCTGTGCCAACGTCTCGCCCTGGCAGATTTAGGAGTGTGCATGGATGCCCCTGACAGCCGGCCCTCCTCCCCTCTCATTACCTGCAGGAGTTGCCAGAGTTGTACAGTAGAGCAGTCTAGATTTAAGAAAATTGTGTTTTCAAGGTTTCTCCTGGACCTGTCAAGCGGTGGTACTGGGAAGTTGTAGGATTGAAGGGAGAGTTGCAGCGACAGGTTTTCTTAAAGGGCGCTGGAGGCGCCTGAAGCCGGCAGTATGGCAACGAGTCGTGGGAAGGAAGCGAGTAGTTTTTGAGATTACAGTGGCATGGGTGAAATTAGCCTGTTTCATCGCTACAGTTTCCTCAAAATCAATTATACACGTTGATCACAACCCCAAATGTCAATGCATTTTGTTTCATGTGATAGACCAACACAAAGTAGTTTATTATTATTAAACCTTTACTTAACCAGAAAAGTCTCCATTGAGATTAATAATCTCTTTTTCAAGGGAGACTTGGCAAAAATAAATAAGAATAAAAACAAATAAAAATAAAGACAAATTAAAAAAGAGGTACAAAACTTTACATGTAAAACATCTTATATAAATAGCTTCCACAAATATCTCAGACAGAATTAAAAACACTGACAATTTAAAGAAGTCTGTGATTTAAGCTTTAAAATCATTCAGGGAGATCAAGTTGCAAGAGCGAGGTAGGCAAAAGCCTTTTTTTCCAAGTTCAGTGCGAACGTTCGGGACAGAGAGCAAGAACCGGTCACTGGAACGCAGAACGTATTGCTTGGTGCTCTTTTGTATTATCATTTCACACAAATACATTGAAAGAAGACCTAGAAATGCCTTACATATAAGGATGTACCAATGATGGAGACGGCAGGTAGTCAAAGAAGGCCATCCAACCTGAGAATATAACTCGCAATGTTGGGTCAAATTGCAGCAGTTGGTTATAAATCTTAAGGCAGAATGATAAACTGTGTCGATCTTGTGAAGACACTGGGCGGAAGCACACATTTACAAAAGGTCACTATAATCAAACACTGACAAAAAGGCAGCAACAAGTCACTTTTTTACATTAAAAGAAAATAACTGTTTATTACGAAAAAAACAAATTCAGTCTCAACTTTTTCAACAATGCATCGTTGTTAAGTAGGAAGACAATTAACCGGTTTTAAAAATGACTGTCAGACATTGGAAAAGTGTGATGTGCATTTGGATTCATCCCTGGAAGTGTGTTGGGTTGTCTGTGCCAGCTTTACACATCTGGAGACTGAGATCTTTGGTCATTCTTTTCTTAAAATAGCCCAGGCTCAGTCCAATTGGATGGAGAACATCTGTTACCGTCAATTATTAAATCTGGCCACATATTCCCAAGTAGATTCAGATCTCAGTCATTCTAATACATGAACCTGCTTTAAAATATGTGTGTTTAGGGACATTTCCCCACTACAAGGTGAACCTACAACCCAGTTTCAAGACTTTTGCAGCCTCTGAGTTTTTTTCTTCTTCCAGGATTACCCTGTATTCAGCTCCATTCACTTTCCCATCAACTCTGTCCAGCTTTCCTGTCCCTTTAAAGAAAAGCTTATCCACAGCCTGATAACTGCCGCCATCATGTTTCACGGTGGGGATTATGTGTTCAGGATGATGTGCAGGTTTCTTCCTTCACTTCTTATGTCCCTTTTTCTTTCTAAAATGATTTGTAAAATATACGACTAATAGTCGTTCTGGGGACAGATTTTCCCACCTGAGTTGTGGATCTGTGCAGCTCCTCCAGTGTTACCATGGGGGTTTTGGTTGCTTCTTTGATACATGCTCTCCTTGCTTGGTCTTGAGGTTTGGGATCTTGTTCTATTACCTAACTTTGCTTCAAAATTTCTTTCTGACCTGTGATGGCGTTTGTTCACTAACGTTCTCTAACAAACCTCTGAAGCAAGAAACAGAACAGCTGCTTAAATACTGAGATTACACACAGATGAATGGAATTTACTAACAATTCAAAATGTAAAGGTTGTTTGTGGCACTGGATTTTATTTAGAAATATATTAGAAAAATAAAAAATTCTAAATACATCTAATTTTCACTCCACTTCACATTTATGCTCTACGTTGCATTTGTGCGTCACATAAAACAAAAATTAGCTATTTTAATGTGAAAAATGTAAAAGAAAGTTCTCAGTATTAATCCTTTTTAGGCAGTTTATTTACTCCCAATTGAATACATATTTTTATGTGTTTTGCCTCTTTTTTCCTCGGGGTTATTCTCAGGAAAGCTTTTTGTGTTTCTATGTCTGATTTCTCAACAGCAGCAAGACCCAAAGAGCTCCGAATTGTCTTTCTGGTTCCATTTGTGCTTTGATCTTCTTGTGATACTAAATTTCCTTGAAAACGAACACTGAAGAAAAAGGGATTCAGACATCAGAGGCCGTGTCGAGGTTGTAGAGAAGACAGAAAAAGAGCCTCGCTGAAACACAAAACCGGCGCAGCCAGCCAGGTCAGCGAGCCGGCAGAAGAAGGTCATGTACAGCTGGATGATTCGATACGGATGCTGGCTTTTGTGTATTTCTGTCTCTGCGTGAGAGTATTAATATAATTTGAAGTGTCGATGACAGCAGTTTCTAGGGAAAGGTCGACCATCGTTGCAGATCAGAGCGCTGCATGTCTTTGTTTGGGTCCAAACCGAACCCTGGATTCATGAACAAAACTTAATACGCAGGCTTCAGGGCTCCCAGAAGAGGGAAACAGAATGATGCAGAACAAACTGAATCCTTGTGCTTCATGATTCATGGTCTGATTGCAGTTTTTCGGGTATCTAATTGTCCAAGTGTACTTTAGCAGAGGCTGCGATGCGCTGGCCGTGACCGAGGTTGTAATTCACAGGGTAATCTGGACAGACAAGTGTTTCTTAAATGGCCGTTCGAAAGGGCGAGTCATCTGCTCGCAGCACTTCTCGTAGGTGGTCCCAGCAGACAATGGGTCAGCCGGTGCCGAGGAGGGCCGGCTCGTCTCGCAGCGTTTTTACGAGAACCCATCTCCATAAAAGTCGGATAAACATTCAGTCGTGCGTAGATGCGTGCGGGCGTATGCTGCCGAGAACACACAGACACGCTGACCACGGGTTCAAACTCTCATTCAGCTGCAGGAAAACTCGGAACGGCCGTGGCAATCAAAATAAGTCGGTTTTATTAATATTATTAAGAATATATGGCTGTCAAAGACGATTATTTGACTTTTGCACTCCAGCTTTGTAGTGGGTCTTGTCTTGTTTGTTAGGTTTTGTCTTGCTGCATTCATCCATGTTATAATGAAAAGCTTTGGCTGCAGGTTGTTTGACCCTCAGTGGTGAACATTAACAATGCCACAGTCCTTTATCAGGACATTAGCTTTGGTATTAAGATCTTTAAACCTTTTATTCTGGTTACTTGACTAGCTTACCTCTATCTGCTTCTTCATCCCTCTGCCTCCACTGAGGTAAAGAGGCACGCATGGGAGAGTTCCAAGGTGAAAACCACAGTTGACCTAAAAGAACTAAATGGCCCATCGCACATTTACCAAAAATTATTTTTGATGATCTGTTAATGGAAAAAAACAGTTTTGCTTTTTTAAGGTGTGTGCGGCGTTACATCTGGTGTCAGGGTTCATGCCTGCAGATGTTTTGCAGCATCACAACGATCTGAACTACTCCATCAAGTCAACATCTGAACGGCTTAAAAAAATAAAACGGCGCATTCTGTAGCTGATGGGTTGCTTGTTCGAACCCCGGCTCCAGCCGTCTCAGTTGTTGTGTCCTTGGGGAAGACACTTTACCTGCACTGCCTGCTGTTGGTGGTCAGAGGGCCCGGTGGGGCCCATGTATGGCAGCTTCACTTCTGTCAGTCTGCCTCAGGGCAGCTGTGGCTACAGCTCACCACCGTCAGCGTGTGAATGTGTGCGTGACTGAATGTAGTGTGAAGCCCTATTTCTTTATCTTTAGACGAATCGATTACTGCAACGGTGTCTTCACAGATCTCCCAAAAAAATCGATCGGACAACTGCAGTTGATCCAGAATCTGCTTGCCTCTGCAGTGTGCTCTGTCTCGGTAATGCTTTATTTCCTCTGTTTGTTTTTTGTTTTGTTCAAGTAGTTTCTGCACTTTGAATCGTCTTATCGCTGAAAAGTGCTTTACAAATAAACTTGCCTTGCCTATACAAGCACAGGCCATTTACCGTTTATTCACCGATGGGCCTTTGCAACCTGCAGCTTGTATTGAATCAGGTTAGATTGATTATCTGACACATTTAATTAGAAAAGACGAAAACAACAGAACAAATCTGTGATGCGGTTGAGTTTCCTCTGCAGACTCAGTTCTAGCTTTGCCCTGGTTCTGTGGGTATGTATCCAAAAAGACGTGGGACATCTTGAGGTGTGGAAAAGCATCTGTTTGTTTATGATCTGTTGCTGTGACTTTAGCTTTGCTGGCTTGTGAAAAAACACTTTATTGGGAAGAATTACTGAAAGTGTTCAGCCTCCATCTGCGCCTGCTTGGTGTTTAGTGTTGTGTTTAGCTAATTATTCTTTCAGTATGATGGTTTCAGGCTCTTTAACTGGATATTTGTTAGTCACTGTCTAGTCTAACAACCGAGGCGGCCTGTAGGGTTTACCTGCAGCCTCTGAGTTACAAAGGGAGGAAGTCTGAGGGTTGGTGTTCAGTAGGGGAGAGTTGGACCAGCAGCCTTCCATTTAGACGGATTGCTCTTAATTCAGTCACTATTTCTGTGATTTGAGCTTCATTATGGTAACAAAATAAAACATTGTTATTATTTTAATTTATAAAAGGTTAAGATGGCTTGAAAGAGATTTCATATTTGCAGCCACTTCTCTACACGGTTAAATGGAAAATGTTTAGATTCACGTACACAAAATTACAATGGAGAGTTCAGAGCTTGTGTTTAAACTTTCTGACATTTCTTGAATTGTCATCTGTGGCAAAGTGAATTGTCTCGGTGTGGTAACCCTGCCCTGCACTTCTCTAAACAGGTTGAAACACACGGTGTTTTCACTATCTATATATAAACATGAAATATGCTGGTGAAGGAACGTGAACGTGTATTAAAAGAAAAGTCTGTCGGCTCTGCGGTCGGCTGTCCGCAGCTTTTTTCTCCCTCATGCAAAGTCGACGCAGGACTTCGGGTTAGAATAATAAATGACTGCGGCCGGAGCTGTGCGCACTCGCTGCCCGGAGTTTTGCATCATCTGGTTTATTTTCACATCAGAGATGCATTTCTCCCGTAGTGCGACTTTGATTGTCATGCCTCATTTGGGCGGGGGTCATTCCTTAGTCTTAGGCGCACAGTCGCCGACCGAATGTGAGACCGAAATAGGCGTAACCTCCGCGGGGCTTGCATTTGTGCTTTGGTCTGCAGAATTAGGCGTGATCAAAAGGGAGCCATTTAGGGTTTCTTCAAGTGCAATCAGAAAGGTGCGTCAGAAGCTGTGAAGTTAAGTTTCCGAGCTTCACGTCAACTCAACCGAAGTAAGTTTGATTGGGTGCAGTTGAGCTGTGATTTGAGCTGTGGCTTTTCACCAAGAAAATAAGTCCTTGCCTTTTGAGACTCCCATCTCAGAGAAGTCTTCATCCTTTCTCCCTTCTCTGCTCTAACTGCAAGGGGACCATAAAATATGCCCAAGTCTCTCCAACTCAGGAAAAAAAAAATGTTCCACTACTTTCACTTGTAAAAGGAATAGAGTTGGGGAGAAAGAAACAGAGCTCTGGGTTGATTTTGGCACAACTTTCCTGCAGTAATAATGGATCCCAGCTATGGGGTGATTTATTCTACCATGTGACTCACCGAGCTCCCTAGCATCAACAAATACTCCAACTTATCCACATGCAGAAATACACAAAGCCAATTTCAATTGTTTTCAGAGCTGACTTGACTCTGCCTCGCGTTTTTAGAAAAATAAAGCAAAGAAAGGGGATTACTGCCGCTCTCTTGCACATCTCACTTGCAGCCGTCCATCAGCGGCAGCTCCAGAGTGACATTTAGGGCAGCCGGCCCCCTTTTTCCAGACCGTCTCGCCTCTTGGGACATCAGATGAAAAGGAGAGAGAGAGAGGCGGCGTTCTCAGGCGTGCGCTCCAAAACACATGCAAACACCTCGTCGCCCCTGCCTGGGGTAAGACAAGCGACCCGCAGGCAGGATGGGGTATCTCCCGCAACCCGGACAGATAATTTAGGAGCAGCAGGGGGGAGAGGGAAGTGAGGAAGAGGAGGGAGGACTGGAGAAGGGCTTCAGTGTCAGAGACAGGAGATGAACAAAGATAGACTGGCACCAGAGAGCGACGACCCGTGTCATTGTTATCTCCACTTTTATTTTAGGAGCATCAGAAGTCTGCTGAACAATACAACTAAGAAATTAAAATATCTATTCTTTTTCTGAACTGCTTTTTCTTCAATTTGCTACCTGTTTTGTTAGGAGAAATTTCCTCTTTAAGCTTGCAAAATTTTCTTGCTCAGTCTGTTCTGCGAGTCTTAATTCAGAGCAAAGCCAAACCACAGCTGATCTGCAGCTGCTTTCAATATAGGAGCTCAAATATTTCATCTCACAGAACGTCCCTGCATGACTTTTTCCGGCAGTCAATTTCTGTGCAAGTTGTACGCTCTTTTAAACCCGTGCAGCAGAGTGGTAGTCATAACTCTGTTCATGCTCTTCGTTGGACAGCTGCTTGGTCTCAACTAAGGCCTTGGAAATCCACAATTGTATCTGCAAAGTTCATCTGGGGGTTTCTTTCCCATTGTAGCATTTTTTCGTGTGTTTTATTACTTTTTCAAATTCTTTCCTTCCTGTTCTCATAGAACTAATCGGTGGAAAAAGACTTTGAAACTTTTATTTAGTACCACTGTACTATTAAATATTTTTTGAAAACTGACTAATTGAAAAAAAAGGGTTCCGCAACAACCAATGACTCCCTGCAGGTTTGTGACGATAGAGCCGCCACACCTCGCTTTGCCAATGCTTTAGTTAGAAAACTACATTAAAATACAGAAATGCATATGATGAATTCAGATTTTTTTGACAGTGTGTTGTTTTCTGTGCATTGTTAAATAGATTTTGAATTCGTATTTGATACAGATTTTGTTTGATCTGGCTTAAGGACGACGGATGAAAATTAGCCAGTGGCTAAATCTGACGTAAGGTTCCTTTCCCTGGTCCTAAATAATGACCTCACACTCAAACCAACGCTTCATGTCGCAGAAAGGAGTCGAAATGAGCAATGGGTTCACTGTATCACATCATTCAGGTGTATAATCTGTGTTGCTCAACCGATTTTTGTGCAATCTGTGTTGCATGGGAAAACACGCCGGTCTACTGAGGAAACGGGAATGCTGGGCTGGGCTGCGTGAATGTTGCATGTCAAAATCACCTCCACCTCGGTGACATTCTGGCTTGGAACATTGCAATCACTCAAGATGATCGGTTTTATGCTCCTCAGCTGCCATGCGACTTTAGGCTGTTCAGCAGGTGCTTCTCATCAGGTGTTTCTGTGCCGCAGGGCATTCAACACAAACTCATCCTTCACTGGCTAAACTGACCTTCCACGTTTTAGAGCCATTTTGCTAAAAGTCTGTGGTTGTTTGCTGAGAGTTGAATGTCTGAGGAAAAAAACAACAACCCACAAAGCTTGTGGTCACAGAGACAATAACTGCAAAGTATGATCTTCAGCTTGCATGGTTATTATCTCATTCAGGCAGATTCTTGGATCAGAGTTGTGCTTGGCGCTGCTTACTCTGTATTTTAAAGCTATAATTCTGCAGTCAAGTATCGCACCGTAGACTGGGGTGCACGGATTAAACATTTTCTGTTGCTTCTGCAGGGCATCTAGAAGAGTTTGGTCCTCGGATAGCCAGCAGAAAGCCTTTGTTTACGCAAATTCTGAACAACTTATCTTCTGTCAGACGCAGAGAGCAGTAAGAGCTCCTGGCTTGAAGCAGCTAAGCATTTTTGGGCGAATGCAAGCCTCCTCTCCCCTCTCCACTTGGGTCAGTTTAATTGAAAGCAGCTGGTGAGGGCTCTGGGCAGCGCTGTGCGGGGTCCAGTCAACGTGACTCAGGCTCTTGCTCATGATCGAGGTACCTGAGCTGCCCCGCTGCAGGCTTTGTCTGACAAAACTCATATTTTATTAAAGTTCGTTGCATCCTTAGCAGTTGACTATTTGGGGATGTTAAAGGATAAAAGTAAAAAGCTGTGGATTTGGTATATATTCTGTTCATTAACATTATGCTATTTTGGGTCTTTTGTTTCTCTTGTCCTCTCTTTTTTTCCCCCGTTTGCCTCATTTTGACCAGAATCCATTGTGTTGGGATGTCAAGGTGTAATTTAACAAAGTGCTTTTCTTAGAGTTGACTCAGCGTTCGGATCTTTCAAACAATGAACCATTTTAATTTGCATTCCTTGTGTTTCTGCATGCACACCTCCTTTACATGCCTTCAACCGTAAACACCATCGTTACTGTATACTTTCTCAACAACCCACCGAATCTTGGCGCCCTCTGCTCATTTCTCTACAGTTATCCTGCTTGGCTTCTCTGGCACTGACACGTAGCTCACAGAGGTGGAAAAAAAAAGCAACAAAATAAAACCATCCACTATAAAATGAATCATCCAAAAGTGTCTAAACTTGGCTGGCCTGCTGTTGACAGGCAGATCGTAATGAGTTCTGCCTCCCAGGACATTGTGTTCTTATGACATTACAAAGGGGGGCTGATCAGATATAACAGAAATTTGTGCCCGTATCTCCTTCAGGGGGCTGCTTACACTTCTGCAGTCTGACTGCGAAAGCTAACAGCTAAATGAAAAGTAGCGTTACAGCATAGATATGCTGTACCTGACCATGAAAGCAAGTTGTTAGATATGTGCATAAAATTGAGTTTTGTATACATGGCGAATGATAAAAAAAAGTAGTTTGAGGTCTAAAAAGATACATATCTGTAGCGGATGAGCAGTAGCTGGTCTTGTCTTTATCATATGTAAGTTTGATTCAGCTCACGGTGAATGCCAGTGCATCATGCTACACAACAAGTGCATACTTGGAAAATTTGACATGCACACTTTTGGGGTGTCTCTGTTTGGCCCGCCTGTATCACAAGAGTAGAAATGTGCATCATTGGTTTACATAAACTCTTTGGGAAAGGATGGTATTTACTTAAACATCTTATTTTAGATTAACCAGAAGATCCCTTAAGCTTTTTTTATGCTCAAATGGTTCATATGTCTAAGTTTAGTGTCTGAAGTATAAAAATGGCAGAAGAAATGTTGATAAAGACCTAATTAAAATATAAAAAGCCGTAAATAAAATATTCTTTGCCGTTGTTTTGTTGTTGTTTTTCATTTGAAGGAAAAGGAAATCTACACATTCACAAACTTTTGAAGAGTCCAGACATAATTTAAACCGATAATAAACCTCTTGATTTGTAAATTATTTAACAAATTCTGCAAATTACCAATACTCTGTTCTATAAATTTGATGGCTTTGTCTTTGCCCGTGCTCCAGTCGTAGCCCAACTGTCTAGAGCACATTTTGTCTAAACGTGTTAACAAGCAACAAAAAGCACAAACAACAGACAATAATTAGTTCAGGATCTGGGCTTTGCAGAGCAGCAGAAATCTGTTTTCTTGTCTAAAAAGGTTCGGTATCTCCTGTGGCTTTGGAGAGGTTTCATGGTCATTTCTTGATCTTGATAACTAATTTTTTAAGAACTATTTGAATTTCACCTGACTGACAAGCAATTTCCTAGTAGACATAGTTTTTTCAGTCATAATCCTTCAAAAGGATCCTTTATAGACGCATGGTACACAGTTGGCATATGTCTTTGCATTCTTGGTGTATGTTTGCGTCTCCCTGCAGAAAGCCTGCAGACTTCAGACATGCCAGCTGCCTCAGTGCTAATCCCTCCTCTTGCAGATTTACACATGATCCCGCGGAGTGGTTCGTGCCACTTGATGCGGCTATTTGATAATGAGTGAGCGATCCGATGAGTAGCCAGGCTCTCAGGACCCTTCTGAGGCAACCCTGTAAATTCTGACCTGCCTTGGCAGAGCGGCAGCGGAAGCAGAGACATTTGTCCCTGCAGCCAGACGAGCAGCTATGTGTGTCCGGGCAGATGCACTCTTTCAGAACGTGGGATCGTGTTTCATCAGGCTGATAAATGTTTGTGTATATGTGTCTCAGCATGTCAACGTGTGACTGAGTCCCACAGCGCCGTGGACTGGCAGCTCGAGTGTGAACTCTGCATGCTCTCTTTATTCCTCTGACGTCTGACAAGGCTTAGGCCCTGTTGGTAATGATGTGGTTATTACTTCCCATCATGCCTCGCTGCAGGCCGGACCGTAAAACTGCACGCGGTATTCTCTGTGTCCTTCAGCAGCTGCTTGCAGAGTGTGGGACTTGGCCCTTTTGAAGCCATTTTACCCTTCAGACACAGATGTTGGACCTCAGTTACAAGATGCTCCCTTTCAAAGTTGTCCCATTTGACCAGTATTATCCAGGGATACTTATCTGGATACTAGAGGATATTGAGTAGGTTCCACTTTTGCTGTTGAAAAAGCCCCGACCTTTTACTTTGAAAAGGTTGTTTCAAAATGACTGGTGCTGAGGACATCAGAGGTAGATCTTAATAGGTCTCGCGGATTGTTATGTCTTGCCTCCCTCCACTGACATAATAAGACTCTGTCAGTTTGCTACCTATGGAGGCACCATATTCTTGCACTATTGCTGACCTATTGTAAGGCGGTGTCTCTGCAGGGGGGTGTTATCGCCTTGTAGGGGGCACAATTGGTCTGCAAAATTGCTGTTTTCTTGGTGAAAGTATCATCCGTGTGAATGCGTCAATGCAAGCTGTTTACCTGTCAGAGGTCAGAATGTTATGGCTGATTGATCCATTTACTGTGAATTGTTTTGGGAGTGTGATGGCTGTAAGGATATCTGGGACTCATCAGTAGCAGTCAATCCTTCCTCACTTAAACTTCAGTCAAACTCAGAAGGCCTACTCACAGGGCTGTGGTTAAACGAACTACACCTGAATTTAATCTTGTTTTTTATGCAAAGTATTATGAGTTAAAATACGTTAAGTGATAATGGCAGATAACTAATATATTGCACAATCCAGGCGTTTTTTAAATTAGGAATAAGCAGGACGACTTTTCTCTGCCAGTGGCACAACGAGGTGCGGAGCCGTCACTCAGCAGCAGCTCCTCCAGCGCCGTGCACGACAGGGTAATAAAACAGAAAGGAACAACATGACATGCATCATGTAAGTGTTGACCAATCACATAAGAGAATATCTTTTACCTGAGACGTAGCCATTTATGTCAAATAAAACAAAGAAAGTTCCCTTGATGAAGCCTTGTTTCCTCCGGAGCATCGTGCATGAGCTTGAGGCGCTTGTTTAGTCTTGTGCTTGTCGAGGGTTTCTCATTGGGGGAAAAAAAACTGTGGGGGCGAGGCTTACAATTCAAACTTAACTGTTCTCCTCCCTCCTGGTTAAACTCCCAGTATTACTTACTAAAAGGTATAATATTCGCATCCATCTATTTCCTATACCTCCTTGTACATGCAGGATCACAGTGCCTATCTCTAGCGGTCACTGGGTGAGAGGCGGGGTCCACCCTGGACAGGTTGGCAGTCCATCACACATATTTTATTTACAAGGTGTTCTTTTGTCATGAAGGAAGTAAAAAAAAACATGAATTTTAAATGTTTCAGTTTGTATATTTAGAAAGTTTTAATATTAATTCTCAATATGTACTCACATTCAAATTGATAAGCTAAGTGTTTTCAAATATATATTTGAAACATTATATTTTTGGTCACCCATAAAATACACTAAACACACAGTTGTCTTAAAAAAATCTCAAATTTGGTTCTCCATGATATATAATTTATTGTTTTATGGATTGTGACAAACATACATATAGTATGATTACATTACAATGGAGAAAAGAATGAAAATAAAACATGAAACATGAAATATAATGACAAAGAAGATAATATAGTAATGTGAATATCAATGATACTTTTACTCACACAAAATGACACAAGCATCCATGCCAAAACCTTTGATATTGTCTGGCTCTTTAATTTTACATATCCTCTTTGGGAATTCAACTTTGTTCAAGAAAATCAATCAGAAACAGAGCAAGGGCCTCAAATTTCAAACTGTCTTTGAAACTCAAGATTCATTTGTGGACTTTATGCATGACCCCCGCTGCTGAGTTTACACGAGTCCTCTACTTTGACTCAGAGGAAGCAGCAGTTGCCCCCAAGGCTGGAGCAATGCCAGCTGCCCTCATATGGAACCAGTTAGATTCCCTTGCTGTCAAATGTCCAGTTTACCCCCAGCAAGTACCCCCCTATGGAAGGCTGAGGGGACATGCTGCTGCATGCTATTAGCACTTCTTCTTTCCTTCTTCTTTTCCAAACATTTAGTGATTCAATTTTCAAAGCAGGATATATATTTATAAGTAACGTGTGCTTTTTCTTTAGCAACAGTGATTTTGAAGCCAATAATTGCAAAAAAAAAATCCAGTATGTATGTACATTTTCGACAATCATATTCTATAAATTGGGAAATTCCTTCCAATGAGGCTTGTTTGTCAGATTTAAAATACCTTTTGAAAAATAACAACCTTTATGCAGGTACTAACATACTTTTCAATAAAGCCACATTTCTCTATTAAAACAATTATTTTTTTAATGGTCTCATGTAATGTTCTAAATGTTGTGTTTTCATTAACAGAAAGTGGAAAATCACCCTAATTAACAGAAACTACACATCGTGCTGGCCAAGAGCACGATGACCCAAATGGATTGAAGAAGTTCCCACCACTTTTTAATCATTCATGTTGCAGCCTTTGGAGTACAACAAGGCGAGAAAAAAATGGAAGAAAAGATTTAGTTTAAGAAAGTACATTTGTGACTTTTATTCCAGGGGTTTTGGTGCGAAATCTATTAACACATGCAGTTAAAACCATAAAAATACAATAAAGACCTATACCGCTCTAAAAACTAAAATTTGCTTGGTATCAAAACAATTACTTCAGTACAATAGTTATTCCAACTGTACCGTTATACAGTACACAAATAATTGCATAGTTGTATTTGGAAAAGTAAATATGACAGTTAGTGAAAAGTGAAAAGATCCCTTTAAAAAAGCAAAAGTAACAATCCCAATCGTTGTGTCACTTTCTGGAGTTTTGAAAAAAAAAATTAATTAATGTTAATTTGTTTTTATTACAGATAGCAATCCTTTTTCATGATAATAATAAACGTGAGCATTAAGCTCAAATCACATCAACGGTTTATGGGGCAGACCGACACCTTGATTAAATTCAAATTGAAACCCACGTTGGCAGTAAATGAAACCCGCCCAGCGATTCCTGTCAACACCGTTCAGATGACGTCCTGCAATCTTCCCAATGTCCTTTTCGCTTCACTCTAAATGTAGAAGGGTTTTCACACCTCTTGCACATTCCTAAATGCGTTATTTCTTCTAAGAAGATGAAATAAGTGGAACTTCCCGTATCAAAACCTCCCAGCTTTAATTGTATTTTCCTCATTAACTCCGCTTGTCTCGCAAAATCAAATTTCTACCATTATGACATAAATTAACTCCCTGCAATGATTACGCTGCCTTTTGTTGCTGTTGCTGTTCCCCCACTGTTCTGCATACATTAGTTCACCCCAGCTTTAATTAATTCTTGCACTGAAATTAACTTGGGAGAAGTCCCGGGATGGTTCATTTAGGGTGTATATGATTAGGAGCAGCCTAGAAGATCAGAGCTTCTCTTTATTCTGGAGCTCTGATGTTAATTTGTTTACCATCACCCCCCCCCCCCCCCCCCCCCCTTTTCTCAGCTCCCATGCTCACAGTCGTGTCCTGTTGTTTGGAGGTTTCTATTCCTTCCAATCAGAAGCACCCCGACTCCTTTGCAGAGTTTGCGTTAGATGGAAATGAGGTCCTTCCATTTCCTTAGGGATGAAATGGATCAATCAACGGATGGATGTATAGATGGATGTGCGGTTTAAGAAAACTTTGTGTGGAGTCTGTCTCTCCAGGTTTCTATTGAGCGGAGATTACATTGCTGGTTGGTGGCCGCAAAATGCAGCGCTCTGCTGGCAGACACCAAACAAGGCTCAAAGAAGTCTTTTCAGACCTCGCTATTGTTAGCGAGGGATTATTCTTTGGGTTGTTATCCCATTATGCTGTAATGGTAGCAATTTTCTGCTTAGGAATTTGGCTTTTTTTCTGAAGGGAACTAAACACCACAATGTTTTTAAATCAAGCATTTATCATTTGCAATTTCTAAAAAAAATTGTCAGATTTAATTTTCACTGCTGGTGGTCCTTTAGATAGTCGATTGTTTGCTGACTTAAGCACAATATGTGTTTTTTTATTGACAGAAGAAAATGAGAACTAAGATGACAGCAGGTGCTTTTAGTTGCTTTTAAATGCCTGCTGGCCTGAAATTAGAATTCCTTGCTTCAAATTCTTCAGATGTTTTGGGGAATTAATTTTTTCCTGTTGTGAGCAGCGCTTCGTTCTTTATTACAAGCCGAGACATCAACAAGGCTTTTCAAAGTAATGCTCTTAACAGGTCATTAAGCCTTTTTTTCCCCCTTCAGTTTTCTGTAAGTTAGCACAAACACTAAAACCTTGTGTCTTTCACGTCTGATTAGTGACACTTTAATAAAGTCGTTTAAAGTTCAGCAGACTGAATTTTCCACCTTTTCTAGTGTTTCTATGGTCACGGAGAAACGACCCGCATTCAGGCCCCGTACGCAATCTTTTAAATGCAAATCCTTTAAAAGTAACTGTGTAATTCGGTCTGTGGAGACTCTCCCGACTTGGCTGAAAGAGAAAGTGTTTTTCTTTTTTTATATAAGGCAACCATGGATGTTTTTCTCTCTTATTCTTCTTGATCTGACAGCAATTGACTAAGCAAGTCCTCAAGGCGTGACTAAATCTTGGCAAAATCTTTACGTTTCTTTTCCTCTCCTATCTTTTTACTTTTTCTTGGATGGGCCACGGTGGACAAAGCCTGTCTTCTCTTCCACTTGATTGGGTCAGAAGGCTGAAATTAAACGTTTGGTTCAAAATTGTCTTTGCATTCCCAGCATCTTGTTTCTCCCTTTTCCTTTTTTTTTTGTCGTTTTATGGCGCTCAGGGAAGTTCGGAAAAGTATGTCGAATCGGCTACAATCAAATCATTTACGGTGAGCTCACAGCGAAGGAATTAATGCATTTTATATGAGGATGCCGAGTCTGAGGCAAAGTATCCTCAGCAACATGTGAGAAAACTTCTCCTCTCTCTCTCTCCCTCTCTCTCCTGTCTGTTTTACTTATTGAAATTATAGCTGTCACCCACTTCACGACGAGGAGAGCCAGGGGAAGCAGGTCATTGACTTGATTTTCATGGGAAGCCTGATTCGGCCATTCAGGGTCTGATAGGTTCGGTATTGACAGCCCCTTTGCACTAGGGGAGGGGAGCATGCCGCCTTCATTGTGCCCACGGTTTGCTGAGGAAAAACAAGAGAGCGCCTGGGAGACAAAGGGCTCAATGGGAACAGTAGCCCCTGTGTCCCTTTGCCTCTGACTGCTGCTGCTGCTGGGAGGCTTGTGTCTTCCATTCTGGCCTCAAGTGCTGCTCCCACCCTCCCTCAAACAGCCCTGCACTTTCCTCCGCCACTCGGTTTTTCAAGCTGTCAAGTGGCGGCAGAGGTGTTGCCGTTTCATTCCCTGACCCCTGACACTGTCTCTCTGAGTCCCGTCGCCTCTCGCTGCAGAGGTTGTTTGTCATCTTCATTTGCAGAAGAGCACTCTTCAGTTGTGAGAACAAGCCTCACAGCAGTTCTCAAGTAGACTTAGATGTCCGATTTTGATGACTTTTTCCACAATAAAACCAGATGTGTCTCATCCATCCTCTCAGCCTTTATTTCATCCACCTGGCCAAAGCCAGGTTTTATTTCACTCCTTTAGGCATTGGCAAATATGAGATTCCCACTATATAACAACCTTGAGTAAAAATACAACAGTTTCACGGTATCACATTATTTAAAGCAGCACCGAGTAACTTTTAGCCACTAGGGGCACTAGACATGTAACTTCCAGGTTTAGGCCACTGGCAACACTGCACTGTCGCAAAATTAAACAGTCTCCCTCCGTATTTTGGAATCTGATAGCAGACCACTTTGGACCAGCAGATTGAGAAGTCATAGAGTTACATGGAAAGACAAGGCCACATTCACCCCTCTAGATTAAATCCTCCATCAGAAAACCAAAAATATGTCTGCTCAGGTGTCACATGTGATATGTTTGGTTGTTACGGCAGTCTGACCTAGAATGGGTCATGTGACGTAGAGCGCCGTTCTAGGTCACATGACTCATGCAGTGACGGATCAAGTTTCATAGGCGAGTGTTTGAGAAGGGCAGCCTGCATGGTGTATCGATGCGCGCCACGTTCAGTATATTGACCTAAAAAATAATTTAATATATCTCAAATTAAACTAATACTTGGGTCATAACATACACAGCGCTACTTTAGACAAAAAAATAATAAGACTGAAGCAACATATAGAATAGACACACACTGAATTCTGGTATTTACATTAACAGGCTAACTATGGAGTATATTAGAATTTGATAATTATGCTTTTTATATAGTTAACGCTGGGAGAATAACAACCTTCCTCGTTAGTTGATTGGGCTTCCTGCTTGGGTAGCTAGCTTGAAATTTGCTGCTTTACAGAAGTCATAAAGCGGAAATAACAGAACTTTACCTTTAAAAAAACATTAACTTAGTATGCGTGCTGGACTGTTCTACTTTGATTTGAATGCAAAGAATTTCCAAACAACTGGCTGGCAATGTACAGTTACAGTATACCTGATGTCAGAAATAAGCCGACGCCTACACCCTCCTCCTATTAGCTTAGCTTAGGTGAACATAGAGTCATTGTTGTGATGTGGGGGAAGCAGGATAAGAGGTGTATCCAGAAATTTAGCCCACTAGACAAAAACCATACGAGATTCCAATTGTATTTTAACAACATTAAGAAACGTTAGTTTTAAATTTTAAAGGTTAAGTAAAAGTTTAACAAAAAGTGTTTTACAGAATCTATGAAAAGTGTCGAACATTTTAAATGCTGCACGTTTTAAGCAGGACCCTAACATAATGCCAGTCTTTTTGGTATAGGCATTAAGTCTTCTCCTGTTTTAAATAATACCTGCTGATACTGGATACTGCTGCGATCCAAGACGTACTCTTAAGCACTTTTGCTCTAACAAGTTCATGTCAGCCAAAGCGCTCTGCGCACTGTTCAGTGGTGCAGCAGCGGGCTGGTCTAAGTTTAGGGTTATCGGGGCGCTCTTATCGGGGCCTTTCTTTGAAGTGCGCTCTGGCTCTGTTTTCCTGCTGATAAATACTGTATGTGGGTTCAGTCTGGGCAGAGTTCCAGGATGTGTTTGGAGGATGGAACAGTTTCTTGATTTGCGTATTTCAGTGTGTTCCAAAACACCAAATAAAACATCACCAAAGCTGACCTGGTGTGTTTTGGGCTGTAAATTAATTTTAATTATGTCTCCACTCCCTCAGGACACTGCTTCCTTCCTTTTAGTATGTATGAAAGAGTTGGAGTCTCATCTTAAACGTACATCAGTATTATTTTGTTAAGCCTCACATAATCACTAGCCAGTCGAGGTTAATTATCTTATATTCAGTTCAGTGTAATCTATAATTCTCCCAGGGGGATTTATGAGCATGCTAACAGGAGAACCTAGAGAAAACTGCACGGACTGAAATGCAATCTGGCTTTTTTATATCAAGCACAGAAATTAAATGGCTGAGGGGTGTTTTTTCCAACCTTACCCTCCCATGACCTGACTCCAAACCTTTCAGGCACTTTTTGACCTCTATAACCTTTTTGGTTAACCCAGGAAATTGCTGTTGCCCCGTCTGACAGCGGGTCCATACCGTCCTTCCGACGTTCGGTGAAAGAACCACGATGGGAACACAATGGCGGTCCAAACACTCTGAAATCATGCTGTGTTGACAGAGTGAGATCACAGCTCATGAATTTTAAGCCAAAGACGTCGAAACGACGATAAGCCAACTGGTAATCATTATGTCTTTTTTTTTTGAAGCTCAGGTCTTCAAAGAAATTCAAGAACTCACACACGTAAATGTCTTGTGTTTTCGTTTTCCTTTTTTCTTTTCTCTTTCCTTTGGTGACCGCATTGGATTGGCCTGGCAGACTTTATAGAGGGACTTTATCCTTCGCACATCCAACACACACACTCCTCCCCCCTCGACCTAAAACTGGCTTCTTTTGAAGTGCGGATTTTCTGGAGTGGGTCTTCTCAACCCCTCCCCACCCCACCGAGCCACCACCCAAATCTTTCTATTGATGTATCGGGGGCCCCTTAGCTTTCATACTGGGATATGGTCGCTCGATTTTGGGTCGTGAGCTCTTTATCGTAATTTACTGTATCAGGGAGTGCTCCTCTCCTGGTATGTGGGGATTGAAAGGAATGGTCATGTGCAGGCCTGATTAAGAAGTTGGTGGTGACCCAAGGTTAAACCTCCTGGAGTGGAAGGAGGGGCAGAAAAAGCACAAAAGAAGTTGGACCGAGCGCTTCGGAAGGATTGCATGGATAGAGGTGGTGAAATAGGTCAAAAGTTAGTTGGACAGAATATTCTAATCTCTACTGCAGAACCTAATTTTAAGATTCATTTAATCTGCCACTTCTAAAGCCTCCTCTGTAAAAGAGATTGAGATACTTGCTTTAAAACCAACCGTTTTTACCATCTACCTGACTTGTTTGGATAAAGACACTTTTCTTTATCATTTTCCATTAACTTGACAGCCCTGTAGTCCTGTCATTTTCCTCGCTCCTCATGATTCAAGACAACGGCAGACTGTTTTTGTAGCTGGCTTGTCTCCTCCCAGGACTGGCGTAAATTGAGCGGTGACATGTTTTCCTGCCGGACAAGTTGTGATGAGTCTAAGCTTGAGTATTTTTTACCCTCTTTGATGAGAATCAGAGCTTTGGCCGAGGTTTGAGCGAGCCCAGAGACTGTCCGGCTGGGAACTCTGAAATTACCTCTCCAAGAGGTCACAGGTCCAAAGAGATGCCTGGTCACTATTTTCCAGCAGTAAAAATGGTGGAAATCTCATGAAATAATAAAGGGTGGATCAAGGAAACAGATTCATGAACTGTAACACATTTAATCAGACAGTTTTTCTAGGGCAATTCACAGTGTGAAATAAAAAATAAAGAGAAAAAAAAATACTGTTACTGGAGGATTTCCGCCTTTTCCTCTGACAATTATTGAGGGCTGGTGTCCATCCAGGCAATAAAACGGCTTTATAAAAACGTAACCTTTTTGATGGTTAACTTAACACAGCCGAGCGTGATTCCGCTCCAGCAATCAGATGTAACAGCATGTTGTGTCTGATTTGGAAAAAGTGTGTTGGAGAGTCTTTTCTCCAAGCTAATGGGAGGCGCATGAGAAACTTTTTCCACTTCCCAACTAGTGGTCAAAGTGTCAGTTTCTCAGCTCAAGTGGCACATCATTAACATCATCAGACGTTAACACTTCCACCATATTAGTGAAGATGTCTCAATGCTGTCTTTGTAGCAGAGCCTGTCAGTCACCCACTGCCTGGTGAAAACCATGAAAAATCGAGCAAAGTGGAATTAATCAGCATATTTTGCCCTGGAGACCTGGGACCGCCTCAGTCTTTGTTTATGCAAGTTGAGGTTTTCACTGCACCCCTTTCTGGCCAGGCCTGGCATGGGGCTCGCCAAGATCACTTGGGCCTAACAGGTAATTCCCAGGCATTTCCTCTTGCTAGGCTAAAGGAAAAAGTAACCATATTCTGTCCATCCATGTGTGCTAAAGTCATCAGCCTTTTGGAAGAAGAAAGGAAGACATTAAAAAAGCTGTTTATGCTGTACATGGAACTGTTTTTTTTTATCTTACTTTAATCTTACTTATTGTTAATGTTTAATGTTGCTTCACATAAATGTCTCATCCGTAACAGCGTTTTGAAACTCCGGCATGAAGTCGTCCATTCTTTTTTTTTTTACGTAAGGTTTTAGTGAAGAGGATAAAGTTTACTTTAGAGCAGATTTGTATATAATAGTTGACTCTCTTTCCTTTTAACTGTAGGTTTAAGAGAATAAACCAGCACGACTCTAAAAAGATGGATTCCCACTAAAAGGTTGCCTCCCTACTAAATGAAAATGTGCCATTAATCTAAAATGTCTCCTCATGAGACTTATGCAACATATTCTACACAAACCTGCAGATAGAAAGAAATCAAAACTAATTACTCCATAATTTTTATGATAAAGTGGAATGGGACAAGGACAAAGGCATGAATGTGCATAGTGAAATTTATTCAATACTTTATAGAAAAGCCTTTTTTGGTAAAGACAGCTTCTGAAAGTCGGCTGAATGCAGAAAGTAGTTATATGTAATGCTCAAGTGTGACTTTAACCTATTCTTCCACAACAAGTGGCACCCTGGGCGACTCTTCAGTGAGGTTTGATCTTCAGTTCTTTCTATGGATTTTCATAATTTACATTACACGGTTGTGGCCGACAGGTTAGTTAGTGAAAGTATCCCTGGCTGTGAGTCTTCATATTCTTATTAGAAATGTCCTAGTATACTTCTCCACAACTCCATTTGATGATATATCCACCTGAAGACTTCTCCGTTGGTATGGTGTTTTTGGGGTGATGTGAAGTGGGATTTCTCCTCCGAACGGTGTGTAGTGGCATCCAAAGAGCTAAATTTTGGTCTCATCTGACCAGAAAATGTTGTTTTAATAATTAATTAGCTTGTGTTGCAATTTTGTGTTTTGTATTTGCAATTTTTTGGTAATGACAAACCTTCAGTCAATAAGGGCCGATACTAATTTGTACTGATGTGGGTAGGATTTCCTTGTCTTGGCTTTCTTTTCACTTTAGCAGCTTCTTTTCTTAATACATTCAATATTTCCTTTACCCTTTCACGTTATTCCACTTCATTTGCAGGCTTATTTGTGTTTATTTCTCTTTTGTATGACTTATTTCACTTGTTATCAATATATTGTGTGAATGTCATGTCCATAACTACATTAGAATTATATTTACTGACAGAAAACATTGACTTGTTTCAGTTTTCCCCAACGTATTAATGGTATTTTGTGCAACAGGTACATTTTCATACTATCTGCCCTTTAAAGGTTTTGAATTGTCTTGTAATCGATATTTTATGTTTTATTTAAGGATCCAAAATATGTTTTACAAGGAAAGTTACTGTCTTCCTTGTGTAATAAAGGCTTACTTAGGGCTCTTGAATTTAAGAAAATGTGAAACATATCCTGACACATTTTCCCACTGATCATCTTTGCATGAGCAACAACAACAAAATAAAAAACAATGTATCTGGGCTATTCTAATCTAAGGTACGTAAAAGCAGTAAATCTTAGTAGAAAATGGCCCTCCTTCTCCTGAAAAATTCATAATTTCACAGAAGTGGTGAGTTGTTCAATGTGAGCGAGCATGAGGTCGGTGTAGTGCTTTATGGGCCTTAGTGGGGTTCCTCCTGGGCCCCAGTGGGAAAGCGAAAAAAGCCCTGTGTGACACTGAATCACTGGCCCTTTGAGGATTTCCACGGCCCTGAAAGGCAACTGTGATAATTCAGGAACGATCTTCGCCGGTGGTCTTCCCACTGGCATCCCTTAATAACTATATTAGCAATTAAGAAGCCAAGGCCGAGCCACGGCTGGAACGTATAGCTGGCCCGGCTCATTGTCCCGTCTTTCCCTATCTCGGCTGACTGTGGCCAGGCCTAATGAGCTGTGAAAGACATCATCCATGTATTCTTTAACCCTCGTTCATTATGGTCTCACCATAATAGATAACAGACAGGAGATAATGTCACTTACGTTATAACGGCATGTGCGGTGTTTATTCTCAGCCGTTGTCTCTTGACAATTGTGCGAGATAATAGATGAGCTGAAATGTAGACTTAGAGCTTCCAGATATGCGAATATCAGCTCAGATTTCAACACCTTTAGAAACGGTGAAGGATTGTTGGTCCGGGCCTGATATCCTGAGGAACTATGGGTAGTTTTAAAGCTGTCACATTCACTGACTCACTAACAACAAAGCTAGCTTTCATTTGCTAATCAGAGTACACTTTTGTATTAGATTAATTTAAAACCCCATTTTATTACTATAAAGATCTCTCAGCCTACACTGTTAATAACGTCAAGACATTGTGACAATTATCTGGTCATTGATATGCTCTAAAAAGTTATTTAAATCTATCCTTCAGTGTCCCAAACCCAAAAAAAGAATTACAGCAACATTATTCATGAAGCAATCACAGAATACCAACGTATGGAAACTAAGTACACCCGTGCTGTTTCTACAGGACTTAAGAGGGAAAGTTACTTCTTTAAAAATTCAGTTGATTAACCGATCATCGTAGTATAGGCATCTCTGCAAAGCAGGAGATTAAGTACAAAACTCATAAATCTGATTGTTTATATCCAACAATCTAGGAAGGGGATACAAAGTCATTTCCAAACATTCAAAGTTTCCAGTTCTACAGTGAGAAAGATTATTTATTTTATTCTACATTTAAGACAGCTGCCGATGACTGGCCAGACTGGGAAATTAGGTCAACTTAGGTTCCCAAATCTGTCTCTGAATGAACCACATGACTTTGGACAGATGACACGGCCGTGGAGCTGCTTGGCCATAACGGACAGACCAATGTTTGGAGAAAATAAAACACAGGATAGCTCTCATACCTACTGTCCAGCACGGGGGTGGAGTCATGATGATCTGGGCTGTGGTGGTGGATGGCTAGTTTTATTGTCCTGATCTTTGCTTAATAACCAGTTTGGAATATCTGTATTTCTGTTCTATTAAGATCATATTTCAATAATCATATTTTTTATAATTGATACATGAAACACCAAAAAGTGGGAGCACTTTCTTTTCTGACAGGTTTCATCAACTTATTCCAATGATTTGTCTTCAGATCTAACGTATCAGCGTTTCAGGAGCCCAGTTTGTCTTTGTTTAGTGAATAGTTTGATGTCAAGGCTCCTGTAATTGTAGAGCGAATTATTCTACCAACAACAACAAAATATACATTTTGGTGTATGTGAATGAGGGAAAAAAAAGTTGTGAAGCTCTTTGTGAAACATGTTTAGGTTAAAGGCGCCATTTCAGTTCGGGCCACTTACCATAATATTTATGTCTGCAGTCCAGCTCCCGAGATTTCACTTGTCATGACTATTTTTGAGCGTTTGCAGTCTGTGCAGTTGATATTCTGACAGTTTTTAAGCCCATTTGCACTTATGAAAAGATCATATAGTGAGATTGTATATTGACATGTTTGTTATTCGAAGTTTGGAGAAATCAGCTTTTATTTAGTTTGGTTTATTTCCTTCAGCTTCATTCCCCCCCTGCTTCAGTCTAGACTTTGAATTGAACCTGACGACACGTGGCTACATCACACTGTCGGGGTCGAAACTACAGAGTAGACTGTGCTACGTGCGGCTTTATTTTGCCTTATTTAGTTTTCTGTTATTCTGTAAATTATTTTTCAGTGGCTTCAATTTATTTTGTGGCCTCGAGGAAAATTCCCCAACCCTAAGGCTGGAAAAACAAAAGTCTGGGTTGATGATTTACGGCTTTTTACAACACATGCATGCGGGTTCTAACCCACGCTATCTGTGCAGAATCCCTTAAATGAGCTTCTTTTCACAGACTGTAAATTCGGTGCGGCTGCTCCTGAAGGAAAAAGCATGATTCACTGTGCGTTTCATTTAAAACCCAGCTCAGAAGGTGAATGAGTTTGAATTTAGGCACATCAGCTAGAGTTTCTGTTGATTCTTTCGGACTTTTTTTGTTTTTTTGGCGCCTGTCTCCTCCTCTCACAGCGTCTCCGTGGTCAGCGAGCATTAAGAAGTTATGGATGAGCATACTGATTCCTCTGATGAGCATCGCCACCCCCCCTTCTTCCTAATAAGAAACAGGGGAGATTCATCCTCCGATCCGTGCTCCACCCCCCTGGGGGCCCGCAATCGGGGATGTGTATGGTGGGGAGAAACCAAGGATGACAAATAAAAGCTGAACTCTTGAATGGCAAGGTTCTGCTTCCCGTGGCTCTGTTTGCAGCACGGACCCTGGAGGCCACAGCCCCTCGGCCCGGGGGGTTGTCAGTTACTGATGGGGCTGTTGTTGGATCCAGTGTGAAGGGGGCCGAAGAAGGCCCTCCACAATCCCACTTGTTAAATAGCATGAATTAATGAAGTGGCAGAGCTGGGAACTTCCTACCCCTGAGCAACTTGGGGTAAAAAAAGAGCACTTCCTTAGCATTTCTATGGGCCCCCAACTTCTTTTCATCCTGTCGGTTCTCCCCCCCACCCCTCCCTCCTTCAACGGCATCAAAAACTTTTCTTTTTTTTTTTTTGGAAGTCCTTTAATCCACAGGATTTCTGTCGGGCTGGAAACAGCAACTGATAAGCAGCTTCGATGGGCAAAAAATACACGTAAATGCAAATGTGACTGGTGGTCATGGCTAACGGCACGGAAAGCGGAGATGAAAGAGAGATATAAATGGGAATTTTTGCTTTTCGCATCCGGCTCAGACTTTGTCTCTAACAAACTTCAAACATCCATAAGATTCCTCACTGAATCAGCAGCGGGACGCGGTCCCCGCGGTGCAGCCGTCTCCATTTTTATTGCCATTCCGCCTTCTTAATATATGTTATTTATTAGGATTTAGTTGGCGGTTTACAAGTCTTGTGTTACGTATGATGTCTGCACACCTGATTTACAGATAGCCAAAGATGCAGCAACACTTTTACGGTGCTGTAAAGCGCAGCGGTGATGCTGATGGATAACAGCGTGCAAGTGGCTCTACGCTGCTTATGATCACAGGGAGTGGTCGATGTGAAATCCCTGTCAGCTACAAACCTGGGACAACATTTATCAACTCTTAAGTTGGGGGAAAAACAATCTTCTTTTCAGGTCTGTGTGAGGCTCAGAGGGATACTCCTGATGGCCCGTGAGCCTCATACTCGCTGATTTAATGCACACAAGCAGGATTCCCGCTCTGCAGCCGCATAGCGAGGCCTCGGGAGCCGACATGCACGGGTCCAAAACACGGCGATGACGCTGATTGCTCGCTCGTTTTGAGAAAAAAAACGCTCAATTTTATGGAGACAGATTGGCCTTTAGACCGCGGCTGCAGCTGGACCTGGCTCATCTCAAAGTCCTCCGCAGTGGTCCCTGCAGTGAATCACACAGAGTCAGACCGAGGCCAGCGTGCAGATAACACAAACCACTCCGACGTAAGGGCTGCTTGTCTGCGAGTTCCCTAATGGGAGCGTGTTTATGCTTTGAGTTTTTATCGGCTGTGAAGGGCCCTCCGCGTCATCCAAAGGCTGGAATTTCTCTTGTAAAAGCTACAAATCATGTAAATAGAAGAAATGAAAGGGATAATCAGTCAAGGTGGGTGGAAAGTGAGCACGACGCCTGTCACATGTGTACAAATTCGGCTTCGATGGTATCGTCTCTGTGGAACAGACATGCATGCAGAGTCCAGTTTGTCCTTGAGGAGAGCATGAAAACAAGCCCAAAGCTTTGGCTCATTTACTCACTTCGGGACTAAAAACTTTTAAAGACTCTGATCCCGACCTTTGATAAGCAGCTCTCCATCGCACCTTTGTTCCAAGAGAGCAACGTTTGTCTGGCGACTCCAGCGGGCAGAGTAACTGATGCAGACGTTTCGATGTCTGGCTGCAGCCATTTTCACTATTTGATGAGATTATTGTTGGCTCTGCTGCTAGTGGATAATTCTGATTCATTCATTGGATGTTACGTGAAGCATATGAAATCTATTTTCAGCTTCATGGAGACGAAACGCAGATCCCAAAGATTTCCATTAATAAAAACAAGACAGACGAAGCATTTATTTCACAGCATAAAGATGGTAGACAAGCATACAGACCACAGAATCCACACTGAGGTTTATTTACTTGGATAAGTGGATTTAAAAATATGAAGCAACAGTAAAAGTGTTACATCATAATTGTCAAACATGAGGATTGTGTGCTGCTCTTTCCTCATTTTGAGTGGTTAGATGTTGTTTTGACACATTGGCCCATAGATTTAACAAGCTGATCCTTTTTTTATTGACTTTATTCATTATATGTTTGCACACCGTTACAAATTTAAATGTCATATCAGCTTTAGAAAATAAGACATTTTCACACATATCAGTTAGATTTATCGTTAGATTTATGTCTTATTTATTTCCTGTTTCAAGCAAAACATATTTTTTTTCTCCCACAATTTATTTAAGTTGAATATTACTGGATATAAACACTTAACATCATCTATAAAACACAATCATCAATAGATTTCAAGTCTCTTCATCGTCCTCGGTTTATTTGATTCTCTGCTGCATTTAGACCACTTTTATCCCAAGCTACTTAGACCTTTCAGCTCAAAATATTCAAGTTTCACAACTTTAGTTTGTTCATAATGTCAGGACTCCCTATTCGGTGCAGAAAATTCTGGGAAAGCAATAAATCACATCTGGATAAGTTAGAAAGATTAAAATTTGGTTGGGAAAATAGCTGAAGCTTCTAGACTTTATTTCTTATTCTACAATGAAAAATAAATAAAATACTTTTCACCGAGATTTATAAGTAAATGTCCAGATTTGTCAAACTCTTATAGACTTCAGTTTTTTTCTGGATATCTGAAAAGACCTGCAAGACAATTTTGTTTTAAGATTTGTTAAAATGAAATTTGTTGGTATTCAAATGTCACAAATATCCCAAAGACTGACTGAGACTGGAAAAGTTGGATGTGATGTTGCAGTTGAAACGTGGCAGGGCGGACCTTTTCTTTTAGCAGCGACATCCTCAGGGCATTTTTCACAATTCGCCATTCTGAGAAATGGGTTTATAATCTTAAAAAGGTAAAAGGGCAAAATGATGTGTAATTGGTTTGGATTTTTTAAAGTGAGGTCCAGTAAAATTATTATCGTTAACATTACTTACCTGTAGTAGACAGATGTCATATTGCAGTGGTTAGAGAAGTGAAAGACCAACACCAGTTTCTTGTAGGTTAAAACATCTCAATGTTTGTAATGTTCACATCTGTACTGTTATATTAGTGGATATTACACATCTACCCTTTACAGGAGTCTGTTGTTGATTATGTTTTTTTTACATAACAGGCATTATTAACCCGTCATTTCCGGTTACTTACCACAGGCAGAGTGGAACCTGTGAGTCTGCAGAGATAAGTTACAAACCAGCAGATCATTTTCCAAACTACCCCACGGGTGTCAGACCGAGATTTGAAAGTTGCATTTGATCAACCAGATTGTTCAGCTGCCAGCATCAGCAAAGGTAATTTTTTTTAACTGAACTACTTGGATGTTGTTCAGCTAAAAAAATAAAAATAAAAATAACAGCAACAGCTGTTGCTTTCCGTGGCTCTAAGGATTTCTTCCTTTCTCTACAAACTCAATGTGATAGCACCTCTGGGAACTCCCAGAAAGTCTGAATTATTTGTCTAATATAAGGATATATTTCCATGTGTATTTTACCAAGACATCAATTGTTCTCAAAACATAAAAGAAGACCTAATTTAAATTAGAGACATCCGCTGGGGGACATTTGCTTCCAAACGGAAAAGTGATTTTAGCGATAAAAGAGTAATCTGTGGTGTTTCCTCACCATTGCTGGAAACGTTTCTCTAAATGTTAGCGTTGAGTGAACATTTGTGTCTACAGGTACACAAAACATTTGCTTTTAGACCACATTTGATTGTTTAGGTGCAGTCCCAGCAGTGCTCAGCAGGAAGGTTGCCTGTGTACTACAGCTCGTTGTCCTTGCTGTGCTTAATTTTCACTTTGTGAAGTGTTGGAAGTTGGAGCGTACACAGAGCTGATAAATCAGGCCTCCCACCGTTCACACAACCAAACTACAGGCAATGTTCTGCTGAGAACATTCAGGCATCGCATCAGTTTCGCTCAGCTTGTTAGCGATGATATCACAGCGGCACTCCCCGGATAAAATAACGAGCGGGTCAAGGACTCCTCCCTTTGACAAAACACTGGGAAGTGACCAGTTCAGGACTGGACTCAAAGGAAGCTGGATGTCTTGGCGGAGCAGCGTTCTCATTTGCTCCCTCTTGTATTTCCCTGCGAAGGGACCCCCTGAGGAAACCGCCTCTGCTCCCTCGCTGATGCCAGGTAGTGGTGTTGATACTCCCATCTTTGATAGTGAAATGAAGGCAGAGCGTCGGTAAGCAGCCCTTTGATTAGTTTATGAAATTATCCAATTAGGAGCTGCGGGGTAGTGAGACAGGAAGAAGAATGGAGAAGAAAGAGCCTGCTCTTATTCTCTGCTTCTTTCTTTCAGTCGCACCAACAGCCAGCACTCCCAGATCTCAGCATGGATTAATCACTCTGTCTGAGCCAATGAATGGCCGCTCACATCTTTTCACATCACTGCTTTTTACAATTAAAGCCTCTGGACAATAAAACTCACACCACAGAGTCGGCTCAGGCCTCCATAACTTACTCTGCACTACTTGTACCAAAGTATTCTTGACCCTAGCAATTCTTTACATCCTCACCCCTTTTTCCATTTAGTTCCCTTTTTGTTTTTGCAATGTGGTCGCTGTCCTTTTTTTTTTCCCCTCACTCCCTTCACTTGTTTAATTGTTTTTCCACTTTCTCCTGTGTTCTGCTGAGAAGAAGCAGAACCAGAAAATGAGGCGAGGAAAGGTCCTGGCCCATTAGTTACCGATGGAGGAGAGAGCAGCAGATCTGAACAGCCCTCGCGTTCTTTGCGGCGTCGAGTCGGTTGAGTCAAATCACACGCGAGTAAACACAGCGGCGTGCTGAGTCACGCAGCCGAACACAACAGAGATTCTGCGCTGCAAATATTTAGGCTCGTCGAGTTTAGTCAGAACGGTACAAGCTGTTTTCTCCTTGTGATATCTCAATCTGTGACATAAACAGAGGGGCAAATAAGTATTTGATCCTTTCATGTGGAGAGTAAGATAATCAACCAATGAGCAACCAAAAATGAAGATGAAACATGTTCCCTTAAACATAAAAACTGAAGGCGCAGCTTAAGTTTGTTGGTAGCTGTTTCAGCGATGCCTTGGAGAAATAACTTTTATAATAATTATAATATTGATATTACATAATTATAACGATATATCTTGATAGGATGCGGTTTTATTATTGCTTGTAACCACGAGTTGATGTTTTGCTGATATATTTTGTGTGCATATTTTTTAAAATCTTTTTTATCTGCCTTAAAGGCTCTATATCCTGCCTTTTAAGGCTTTCCAAAGTGATCTACGGGAATATATATATATATATATATATATATATATATATATATATATATATATATATATATATATATATATACTGTGACGCCGCCTCTCCTCTGGTGGTTCGCTCCAGAGCTGCCGCAGTATGGTATCAATAAAGAGCAGTTGCTGCCGCTGAGCAGACTTGGTGTTAAAAGAGCCACTTTGCCTCAACTTTCAGCAGAAATAGTCACGCTCAGCATCACATCAGTGTTCGTTGGACTGTGGTTTAATGGCCAGGGGCCAGGTAGGTACGTCCTGGAGGGGGATTAGGGTTAGGGTTAGTGACCGCTTTAGGTAGACCGGACATGGCCGCTCATTTCCAGGACAGGAGCTGCTGCTCGGACAGCAGAATTCATGAGAACTACTCAGACAGGCAGGAATGAAGCAAAATACCGCTGTGGGAATTTGATGAAGGGATATAGTTGAAAGCTCAAAAAAGGATTTTGGATGACATAGGCCCTTTAAGGACTACAGCTGGAAAATTAGCCAGTGGACACATTTGATGCATTGCATAATAAAATTTTTCGATGGTCTCTAGAAAATGCACTCAAAGGGCTGTGGACAGAGGGGACAAAATTTTAGCTCTTTGACATCAACCCAGGGAACACCATTGTCACCATCGAGCATAGTGGTGCTTTAGGGCCAGTTTCCTGATAAAGGGCCGGGTGATTGCATCTCATTTAGGGGCCATGCACTGGATGAGAACCTTTCTCAGTCAGCCAGAACCATATTAAAACAATTTGACGTACACTGGACAACAAAGGAGTAGCGAAAAAAGAAGTACATTAAGGTTGTTGATTGGCCTAGCCTGTCTCCAGATCTTTTTTTTTTTTGTTGTGAAAATGACCATCAACATCTTTCGTGGTCTGGTGCTGAAAGGGAGATTCTGCCTCATAGGATGAGGACGATCATGAAAACGGTCAGGGATCGGCCCACAAGTATGTAGCTTAATAATCTGTTTGCAGCTGAGACCACAGGCACCAGGATCACAACGGGTAAAATCAGCATAACCGATTGAGCCCCTGTAGAAGTTACACGCAGGCTGGCCTTTGGTGGTGTCGTCAAATGCAAACTAAATTTAGCATAATTTGATCTGTTAATCTGACCCGCTGCATTTGATGGAGGAAAAACGTGAGCATTACCCTTAAAAAGAAATATCGGCACAGTCACACATGTAGGCAGAATGCTTTGGCATATTGAGGGATCAAAGAACGGGAGCCACATACTATCTGCCTTGAAGGCTCTATATCCTGCTTTTTAAGGCTCTATTCATCTACCTTGGATGAGACCCTTCTACTTTCAGGCAGAACACAAAATATGGGCCATTAAAGGGTCGTCCTGCATGACAGTAACACAAAACATATCTCCACATTCAACAACAGTAAGAAACACATTTCATTCATGGAGTGGCATAGTCAATTGATTATTTCCCTCAATGACATGCATATCAGTTTTGAACTTGTAGGTGTTTCCTGGACATCTGGTTGATAATATGTCTTTCCATGTTGAAATATTGAAGGAGAACCACCATCAAAATGTAGAGATTGTCAATTTCTTTGGAAATGAGCAAACTGAAAAAAATCCCCAGGGTATCAGTTACATATTTCCTGTATATTTGAGGTAGAATGGATTATGTTGAAAGAATGTGTGTGTTCCTGTAACCAAACATATAAGCAATGGGTGGAGAGGGTTGAGGTGGAATTCCTTCAGATGACTGGCAATCAAAACATCGGAATTGGTTCAATACCTCGGAAAATCATTAGAGGAAAAACGTGATGAGATACATTTAAATGTCTATTTTCTGTCTGTGAATTGTTCCCTTTTCCCCGCTTTGTTCCAGGCTTTTTTCGTCTAATTTGATGAAATAGAAACCAGACTGCCTGCTGCATGAAGGAGGTTTTCAGCGTTTTAGCTGTCAGATAATTTTGATGTGCAGGGTTCATCGAGTTCACATGTTTATGAGTTACCCCGAGCTCTTTGGGAACAAAGCTATGCATGATGGATAAAAAATAAATAAATTAAGATTTAGATTTAGAGGAGTATGAAGGGCACATTTCCAGATCTGCACAGCTAAACATGAGTTCTGATTTGAGGACAATTAAGAGAAACACAAGAAACACGCTCTGGGACCTGAACAAACACAGACGAGCGCCGGCAGCGGAGCCGGTCAGAGGACAAATGACGACTTGTGTCCAGCAGCAACACGGTCAGTCATATCCCCCCTGGGAGTCAGCGTTTACTACCAAACAAATAACAGGAAGCTCTGCTGGCGGTGCTGTGAGAACTCCAACAATCACCACCCTTGTGTCTTGTTCCGTCCCTTCTTGTGCTCAGTTAGCTTAACGACCTCCTTCAGGCTCGCGTCGCCCCAATCAGACGTGGCCGGGGGGGTCTGTGACACCGAGCAGTGCCGATGGGTATTGTTCCAAACACATTGTGTCTCAAGGTCCACTATTTTGCCCAGTTCCTTCCCAAGGTATGAGCAAAGACCAAGAATGGAGATGTAGTGTGGGTTGACTTTTATAGGTTCTGTAAGTTCTTGATAGCAAAGATAGCAAAATAAGGAGGACATACGTCTGCTTTGGCTTGTTACAGAATATTCCAGCGCGGGCTGCTGTTCTTCAGCTTTTTTTTCCTCTAATCATGATGCAAAACTTTAATTTAGAATGACAGCGCCTCGGCCACTCTGAGGCTTATTGTTTTTTTCCAAATAGTGTTCTTTGGAGCAATTTGCAAAAGTGGCTTTCTAAAAGCTCTTCTTCCTTTGAAGCTTTTGTTTTAAAGTGCATAAAGGCGCCAGTCGAGATCCGTCACACTCCGCCGTCTCTCACGTTGCCGCCGATGCATGAGTTAGTGAATCATTTTGTTAACCATAAACATTTCCGTGATTGATCGCTGAGCCAGCTGTTTTCCCCAAACTTTCAGTCGAGGATTGTTTGGAAGTAAGTGCAACACCAAACATTTCCTTCTGCTGTTAATCTTCACAGAGATAAATGCTTCTCATGTGAGCGTGCAGTGAGTGATCCTGTGTAGCATGTAATTATTATTAATATTAATAATACATTTTATTTGAAGGTGCTTTTCAAGGCCCTCAAAGTCAAAGAACAAGAAAAAAAAGGCAATACCACGTCAATTAATACAAAGAGGTTGGCTATGCCCAACACATGACAAAAACAAGAGCTTAGCAATACATTTAGGAAAATGTATATATTTTTGTTTGTTTTTATACATAAAGGTTTCACAAATCATAGAATGTGTTTAAATAATCAAAATACTCGAATCAGTCTTTTTCATGAACTGAGATTGGGGGCCACAGATTCAGGAGGGAAACCCAGAGTCGCTCATCCCAGCCTCAATCCCTAGCTAATTTAGGGGATTCCAAGGTATTCAGGATATTGATAAAAAGAGAGCTTCACCTTTTAGTCCTGTTGTTTCCTCCACACAACAAACCCGCTATAAATTCACCTACTCCAACCCAGTTTCAATTGTTTAGTAAAAAAAAACTGAATAAATTCCAAAACAAGGTAGTCTACAATTAAAACAAAACCTAGATGTTTCCATTTAAACATATGATTACAGTCAGATAGAACTGCAGACGGTTGCATGTTGAGCTAAATCTGGCACGGCTCTGTTCATCTGCTAAGTCAGAATGGTGGAAAACCCTGTGTGTCAACAGCGGGTAAGCTTGTAAAATGACAAAGATGGACTCTGAATGTGCAGAACACAGCCTGATCACCTATTCTCGTGTTTCTTTTTGTGGGATTGCTAACAAAAACTCCAGCTCTCCTGACAACGCTTTAAACCAAACGAGAGCGTGGGCTCAGGGCTCCTGATGTTTCATACTTGATGAACATGAACCAACTTTGGACAATGTCATCAAGTTAGAAATAAACAGCCTGACCGAGCGAAGGCGGCGAGGCTTCAAAAAACTGATTACAGGGCTTCGATTTCTAGCCCACACTTGACCAAAGAATCAACATATTCGCCGTATAACGTTTCAGGAATAGATGAAAAGAGAGAGACCAAGAAAGAAAAGAGGAGAGTGTTTAACAGAAAATAGCATTACTCTTCTGGATTGCCAGCTCCGCGGGGTCTGCCAGCAACAACACTGAGGGGAGTGTGTTGCAAAGAGGAGTGCACTACGTTTTGGATAGATTACATTTACAACCTGAACTCTGCCCAAAAGTTGGAGAGTAACATAAGCATCGTATTCCGTCAGAATCTATGGCAGCACGGCGCAAACACTCGACCTTATCTCATCTCTTCCAGTATCTCCTAAAAGCAGATTTACCATGTTTAGGATATTTAGAGTAAAGTCTTCATCCTCTCTGCGCTCCCACAGTTTGACTTATGGAAGATAAACTCCATCTGCGATCTGTGTTTGTTTTTATACGTGTGCGTGCGCTCTTAGCCAGCGTGTGAGTGTAGGTGAGATATTGCAGAATACGTCAGTCTGGCCTTAGATTACGTTCCGGCCATGTTGAACGATTCACTTCAGGGTTATCTTTATTCTTTAAGATAAGGTGGACAGTTCTCAGACTCCCACTCTCTCACTGTTATTCCATCTTCACCGTCTTGGATCCTACCTGCAGCCTGGATGGTTGCAGATTTATGGCGATAATGGGAATTTAGAGCAGCAGCAACAGACCTTGGACAGGAGCTGGCATAAAAACAGATTTAGGCGGAAGGCATTGAAAGTGCACTCTAGTCTGGGGTTTACTGTGCTATGTTAAAGGTATTTACACCATATGAACTTTTTTCAATTGTTTTTTTTTTAAATCACAACCACAAATTTGTTTTTATGTGCGAAATCTTAAATGGTAGACCCACATAAAAATAAAAAAAATTAAATCGGAAAAGTGTGGCATGTGTTTAGCCCCTTTTAATGTCCATCCATCCATCCATTTCCAACACGCTTATCCCTCCTGGGGTCACGAGGGGTTCTGGTGCCTATCTCCAGCATTCAATGGGCGAGAGGTGGGGTACACCCTGGACAGGTTGCCAGTCTGTCAGAGGGCAACACAGAGACAAACGGGACAAACAACCATTCACGCACACACTCTCACCTAAGGGGAATTTAGAAAGGCCAGTTAACCTAACAGTCATGTTTTTGGACTGTGGGAGGAAGCCAGAGTACCCAGAGAGAACCCACGCAAGCACAGGGAGAACATGCAAACTTCATGCAGAAAGACCCAGGGTAGGACTTTCTTGCTGCATGACAACAATGCTAGCCACTGCACTGTGCAGCCCCATCCCTTTTAATGTGATACCCCTAAAGAAGATTCAGTGCAACCGACTGCTTTCAAGTCATCTAATGAGTAATTAAGGTGAATTTAATCTAATCTCAGTGTAAATCTAGCTCTTCTGTGAGTTTTTTTTTAGGTTTATTAGATAATTTTAGCAAATGAATCGAATCATGAAGATCATGGGACACAGTTTTTTTTTCACTTCATAGAAGGTACACCTGGTCTGGCGTTCTGTCAGCTGTGACATCATCCAGGGAGGCAGATCATCCGCTATTACCATATAACATAGAAAGGATCTGAAAGAATCTCCATAGGAATTGCCTTTTTTGAAGGCTGGGCCTTATCAAAAATCCTTGCGATTGGATAAGCCACTTGTCTGTCATCTTTATCGACGTGCTATTTCAACCACTCACACTGAAGCTAACCCGTGACGCTGTGAGAGCGACGCAGGAAAAAACAAAACTTTTTTTTTTATGTGTTTGCGGCTCTAGTGGCACGCGTTTCATTGACAGTGAGCTGAAAGAAAGAGGGGGGGGGGGAAGACAGGCGGCAAAGCGCCACGGGTCGGAGTCGATCCCGGGCCGACTGCGTTGAGGACTAAAGGCCTCCTAACACGGTTCGCGCTAACCGCTGCGGACGCGCCCTGGAAAACAAAACTTGCCAAATCCGGTCAGGAGAAGGGCGAAAACATCGTTTCCACCAACAAAAGCCTTCAGAGCCGTTCTCTGATGTTCTTTTAATGAAACAATATTAGGTAGATTGGACAACACGGAAGAAATAGCAGCATCAATGCTAACACTTGCTTCCAGGATGCGAGCCGCCATTGTTGTTGGAATCTCACGGTCGCTTCTCCACTACGTCACATCCATGAAATTCCCGCCCTGCGTCCTGATTGGCCAGACCATAAAATTGGTTGGAGAAATCACTCTCTATGGGAGATGTCCCAGATGTATGTGAGTGAAGCTTGGCGGAGCGACATACATCTGGCGAGAGTCAGGTTAATAAAGAACGCCCTTGTTTGAAAAACAAAACAAACAAAAAAAAACTTGTTTACAGTTGTTTACAGTTTATAAACATGTGAAAGGAGCTCTGCTCTGGTGCAATTAGACCCAAAGTTAAACTTTTTGCCCTGCATGCATCCACCCCACCTATGGTCAACAAGTAACACTGCACATCCATCCCAACAAAGAACATGTGGTGGCAGCATCATGTTGTGGGCATGCTTTCATTCTGCAGAGACAGGGAAACTGTTCAGAGTTGATGGGAAGGTACGTGGAGCTAAAAACAGGTCAGTCATAGAAGAAAACCTGTTAAGGGATGTTCACACCGAGCGCGAACAAGGCGAAGGAGTGAATGATTTACATATAAACCCTATGGAAAGGCTGGGGGATGGCTAGACTGTCAGCGTGGATTTTATTTGTGAGAGAGGAGAAATATCAAGTGATAGACGTGAAAATTTGTCTCGTTCAGTGTGAACGTATTTTTAGAGGCTGCAAAAGCCTTAAAGCTCTAAAGATGCAGCTAGAGCTACAAATTAAGGGCCCAGTTACAGTCCAGATCCAAATCAAATCGAGAATCCATGACCAGAGCTGAAAATTCTCCAACCAGTCTGGCTAAGAATTTCCAAAAATGTGTAAAGCTGAAAGAGAAATAAAAAGTATTAAGTAAGTATTAAGTCAGAGGGGCACATCCTCATATCAGATTTTTATATTTATATGTTCTATCCATGTACCACTTTGTGTTGGTCTAGCACATAAGATCCCATTAAAATCCCTTAAACGTTTTCTTTTACGTACCTCGACAAAATGTAAAAAGGTTCAAGGGCTTTGAATGCTTTTACAAGGCACTTTGCACCACCGTGGCTTTAAACGTCTCCTTGTTGACACTTCAACCAATATGTTCTTCTCCAAGGACAAATGGTAAAACTGGAAAACCGTTTATTCTCCCAACCCTGGCCAAAGTATAATGAACATCTGCAAAAATTACACATCTTAATAAGATTTTCCAAACAGCTCTCCACAGATTATTTGACGTCACTTCTCTTTTCCTCTCTTGTCATTTTGCTCTCTTATAAAGACTCCCCACTTTCCACCCAGCTTTCCCCTCTCACTCAGGCAGACACCATTCATTAGAGCGCCATATTTGTCCATACTGTTCAGCTTTCTCTAAACAACGAGGATGAAGCAAACACCCGGGAGTGTCAAATGGCCTCCCCAGCTGTTGATGCACTAATTGCGCCGCCCTCAGAGTGCAGCGTATGTGTCTCCTTTAGCCGTGATGGATCTTCGAGAACAGCTTCAGAGGAGGCCGATTGCAGATTGAGACGACACACGCGGAGGAATGGTTAGCATATATCACCCCTGTTTTTGAGAAATAGCTTCCTTTTTCAAACACAGCTGCAACGGTCTCGTTTTATCCGTTTCTCTCGCTCAAAGAAAAAGAGGAAAAACAAAAAAAGAAAGACCTTTTTAGATAAATGTTAACGTCCAGTCCCACCTGAAACTGCTCAGACATGCCATGTGGGATATAACTTGAAGTACTTTTTTTTCTGTATCCGCCTGGAATACAGTTTGACCTTCCTTAATTTTAACTTGCCAAGCAGGGGTCTCAGTCGTTGTCATACCTTGAGGGCCTAAAATCATTTTCTAAAAGAGATATTTAAGTGGGTGGTTTGACAGTCATCGTAGCTTATTTTTAATATCTTGGAATGTGCTTACGCAGTGTTGTTCTCTGACCAGCGTTACTCAAAGCAGTAGAAGTGAACCACATCCCGGGACTGTAGGGAGCACTAAATTCTCATTTAAGGTCTGCAGGTTTGCTGAATGTTGATTCTGTGTCACGGTGTTAATGGGGATTTACCTCCACAGGCTTAAATTACTCTCCTGCTTGGTTCCCCGTGGAATGAAGTAATAGCTGCAGAATTTAAAGTACAACACTTGAATAGTGTTTGTCATTGGTAAGAGATTAATCCGCAGCACCTCTTGGTGCCGTAAGACCTTTAAAAGCCCGGTAGTGTGCATGATACTCGCTAAACGCTGTCTTACACCAGCCCACAGTTACAGAGGGATACAGGCCCACCAGAACCAGCGCTTGTTTATCAGTACTGGCATTGATCCGGATTGAAATTTTGCACAATGACGAGCAATTTACAATTAGAAGTAGAGTTTGTTTTCAGAGCTGATTGTGGCATTTGGGATTCAGAAGACGGAACAGGGTGCAGGCAGTTCAAATTAGTTTGTACAACCAAGTGATTTAGCTCAAGGTTTTTAAAAAATAATGAATAAACCCAACGAAAACTAATCCATGTGGAACTCCAGAAAAAATATTTATTTTAAAAAAATATGATTTCTGAGAATCCTGTAAGCATTCATACCAATTCTGCCGACCGGGGAAAAAATCGATTTAGATTCTTTTCCAGCTCTGAGTTAGTGCGTTTACGTGGTTCCCGTACCTGATCGTGACGCTTTCTGAGAACTTCCCTTTGGAGGATTTCCAGGGTCGGCCAACTGGAAGGAGCTTGGAGTAGAGTCAGGTATAACAATAATACCTAATAAAAAAAATCATTACTCCCTTCAGCTAGAGATGTGCCTGTCAGACTTTTCTTTGCTAATAACTTTTTTTTGTGTTACTTTCAGGAGCTTGCAGATAAAAAAGTACTACTGCGTCCAAACCTATCTGTAAATTAGATTTTAATTTAATCAATGGTCAAATAAACGTTTAACACATGTTATGAACCCAACAGGGGTTTACAAATAACAAGAGGTTCCCCATTTATTAATACATATATCCAATTGTTAACTCAAATCATTTGTTCCTAAAATAAATTTTCTCACTAGTGGTCAAATGTCATTCACTAAATGTCAGTGTTTTGTTTTATTTTTGTTAAAAGCATCAAAGGAGTTCAAATATACTTGTGATGTTGGCTTTCTAGCAATAGAATGAGAAAATGTTTTTTCTCTAACCCTCCCGCCAACTAAAAATAGCACAATCCTTAGAATAGGTAGAACAATATCCGTATGACCTGTGTCAAGCATAATCCTGCAGTACTTTCAGCAAATATTAACCAACGCATTATTAAACCCTTCAGGAAACTTACCAGCCAGTGAGGCACAGCGACACATTTTGTTTGTGGGTGAGGGCAGAAATGAGTTGGGATAATATGTATGTTTGAGTAGAAAAGTCATTGAGGAAAACGCTTTTGTCTCCAGACCAGAAAAAAATAGGATAGAACAAATTAGATACAGTGTTTTAACAATGAAACCGATAGGCGTGTAAATGGCATCTGCTAACGCTATCAAATAACTCTCCGTCTGCTCGCCTCTCACACCTAAAAGCTCTCCTGTTAAAATTCCATCCATGGATCAGTCTGGTCACACATTTCTCACACTGATCCTTTCCTGATCCGGATCCTTGATTTGGCACAAAATAAACAGACCAACAGAGAGCGGTGTGAGATTATGGCAGAATCTTCTCACGGAGCGACAAAAACCTTTCAGTCTCTTTGCTGTTTTGTTGTTTTTTTTTTTCACGTGAGCATGTTTGGGCTTTCGAGTAATGAGCCCGATCTCTAAAGGTGCCCAGCAGGCCGGGGAGTGCTTTTGACAATTCCATTCTCCGTCTGGCTGACCCTAATCTGGATTAGTTGATTTTCTTTCCCTGGATTAACATCTTGTGGTTCAATTAAACATCACGCAGCCCAATGGGTTTGAATCGTGGCATTACTGAGTGCTGCAGGGAGGTAGAAGCGTAACTGAAAAAGATCCAGCCTCAGTGTTTCCTCCGTGGGAATCCAATTCTCCGCTGTCCAGCCAAACCTTCTGGCTCAGACAGAGTTTTCTTTTCCTTTCTCCTCCATGCAAGATACATCTTTGCAGATTTGCTTTCTCTATATTTGTTTGAAATAAAAAAGAAAAAAAAAACTTTTTTCTTTTTTTTTTTAATAATTTGGCTATCGTTCCAGTTTTTAATTAAATATTTACATAAATATTACACTTTTACAACATAAAAGAAGATAAATATGAAGCCAAATTTACTTTTGTAAAAGTAAATTCAAGGGTCATGTCAAAGTTTCAGCTTTGACATGACCCTTGGAAGGTTTTAAGACAATCTCAACTATAGCAGCTAATTAGTTAGGAAAGCCCTCTAGAGGCCAGTTTCTGAAAGTCAAACAAATAAAGGTATTTCTTTGCTCAATTAAGGGTTTTAGGCCTGTTTTCCTTTAGCACTAATGATTATGCATTCTTCATTTTAAATATTCATTTATGAGTATTGCTTGTTTTCTTCATCTCCATAAACAATGTTTTCTTTTAAAATGACTTTCTTTCGTCTTGCTGGGTGGCGTTCTGTCTATAAAATATGACATATTTGTTGCTCCATTTTAAGCTTTGCATATATACTGTAAAAATATTACATTGAGACTATTAGCTGTGTTCCATAAGCAAGTTAGGTAAAGTCTAATGTTTTGCGCTAATATTTCAGACAAGGCGGTTACTCTGTGAACAGACAACGCTAAGAAACAGCAGTAAACATTTTATGAAGGCTCAGTGGTCTAGTAGATCACTTTTTATCAACAACAGGCTTTATTAGTACTTTTAATAGTACTTTATTTGCATCTTTTTTTTAAAGTTTGGTGACAAAGTTAGTATTTAGAAGGAAGAAAGGACCAAAATGGAAGATAGTTGGTTAGCGCTCTTTTGTCTTTATTTAATTCTTTATTCAACATCTGATTTGGTTTTACATAAAAAATAAAGAAAAATATACAATTTTGTTTCTACATCAGTTTCTACATCACCCATATACCTACCAAGATTCCTGCTGCCATGCTAGGAATTCCTGGACAGTGTTGAGAAATAGGAACAAGTTTGAAAAACTCTCTATGAGACTATTTTTATCTAAAAAAAAGAAAAAAAAAACAATGTTTCAATTTAAAAGGTTTGACAAATATGTAATATAAATTAGTACAGCCTTAATTCTGTTTTATTAGCTTGCTTTACTGAATTCTTTATTTTTCTATGACCATTTTATCCGTTAGCTAATTGAGCCACATTTTTGTCTGTAGCGCTTTTTGTATGAATTTTTGTTATGAAAATAAACAATAAAATATTGCATCTACTGCCTTGGCTTAAATTTACATCTTAAAGCAACAAGACTAGCTTTTCCTTCATAAGCCCCATTTACACTACCCTTTTTTAACCAGTCCGAGCTCGGTAACTGAGATAACTATCGAGTGCAAATGGAACGGAAACTGAACTGTACCGTGCCAGACACAACCGTTCCGCGCTAAATCTAGACCAGTTCGATAGTAGGGCTCGGTCCGGTTTTTCACTGGCTCGGTTCTCTCATGACAAAGAGCGCATGAGCAGACAGCGTCATCTCCTTACAGCCAGCTAACTAATTTTGCGGTTTCAGACATTCATAAAAATACTAGCTTCCTTACCGTGCCACACGATTTCAAGTGATGATTCTGCTTAGCAGTGTGATGAACCTCAACATCTGTCGTTGTTTCCTGCGTCTGTAAGGCCTGATTAGACGTTTGTTTGTCTTATCCACGTCCCAAAAGCCGACTCTGTCAAGTAAATTTACCAAAGGTTGCCGTCTTCGCCTGACTCTCCGCAAACAACGAAATATAACCAAGCATAACTTCCTGAATGTTATGGGTGCCGCCATTTTTATTTGCTTGATTCCCTCCTTCAATCCCAGAGAGCAGTAGTACCGCAGATCGTCACTAGGAGGCGAGGAACCGTGATAGGGTGATGTGTAAACGGTCGTCAGAACCAAGCCCGGCACGGTTAACTGATCCAAGCTCGGTCCGAACTCGGCATGGATGGGTTAAAAAAGGGTAGTGTAAATGGGGCTATAGTGTTGAGAGACGGCAGTCAATAGGTCAGTAAAGCTCCACAGAATCTGACTTTTACATTTAAATACCTTGTGCTGAAGTATGTATATTTTCTGCGTCTGCTACAGCAGTCTGCACAGACTTGAGTAGTAAAACTCAGTTTTATCTCTCTTTCATTGCAAATGTCTTATGTTCCTCATGTCTTATGTCCAAATGTCTTATGTTCCTCATGTTCCCCCGTAAACAAATCACATTTTGTATGTTTTACTTGTCATTTTTATGTGTGAAAATAACTCAATGTTAACATAAATGCCAACTGTTTTGCTTCTGGTTTCGACACGCTGGCTAATCTGATTAACCCATTATGAAAAAGATGTCAGTTGTGCCAAATCAAGTGTAAAAAAACAAACAAATACTTGAGCAATAAGAACGTCAGCAGTTTGGCCAGCCGGGATATCCTGAAGAGGAGGACTTGAATAAGAAGTACCTCTTCAATTAATGGCGTTTAGGTGCCCTTCAGGAAGGCACTTGACCGCTCATTTGTGCTACAAACTGCTCAGAAGTAGGTCCTGAGTCGCCGGCAGGACTTGGCTGCGCTTTAAGAGGGCACCTCTCAGGTGTGAATGTGTGTAGCTGTTAAAAGTTGGAGTAACGTCGGCTCAGCGAAACCTCTCCCTGGGTGGAAAGATGAGAATTCAATGGTCCACTGATGTACAGGGCTTCGTGTCAGATGGAAATTATATCACCCTAATAGAAAATAAACCCCACGCTGTGTCACAGTCTGGTGTGCTAGTTTCTTTTTTTTTTCTTTACAGAACGGAGCCGCAGTGTGCCGCAGGATTTATTTTGTTAGAAATAGGCTGTTATCTTTCTTAACTTTTTGGCCATTGTTTAAACTGGTTTGCATAAACAGTCGCGGCCAAGCGCTGGATAAACTTGAAACCTGAGATACATGTCAGAGGAATCTCAAATGAAAGAGGAGCTCTGGTTTGCAGGGGGAAAATAGAAACAGGAATTAGGTCTGACAGACGGGGAGCGCGGAGTGATGTGCAAATGAGAGTGGATGGAGAGAACGTCTTTATAGTTATTGCCAGTATGTAGGGGTTCCTTTTGAATTCAACACTTTTTAAGTAGAGGACATAGCGCATTTGTGACTTTGCGTCTTGCACTTTGTTTCTGAATTATAAAGAATGTATCGATAAAACTGGAGTGAGAGTTCTGCATATTGTAGTGTTTCTGGTTTGCATCTTTCCCTCATAAGCAGCTCCTAATTACAGAATATCAATCTAAATGTAGCAGAAATCTAATGGCAGTAGCGTAATGTGAAATTATCACTTTAGATTTTGCAGACCTTCAGGAGCAACTTATGTTGTGCGCGTTAACATACAATGTGGAAGAAGGCGGAGGCAGAATATCAGTTTTTTTCCATCATTTTTAAGACATACATCAGGGCAGTTCAACTAATGACAAAAAAATAAATTCATTAATTAATTAAGGGAGGATTCAGGAGCAGTTAAGAGAAGAGAAAAGTTGAAAGTTAAAAGCCCGGATTGACTCTAGTGCCTTCCTTGTCCTCTGCTATTCTCTAAATTGTTGCCCTCGTTCTTTTTTTTCCACCCTCTAAGCCCCAGTTTACGCTCTGTCACTTTGTGCCAAGTGGTTGATTTCCTCCGCTGCAGCTTTCAGTGGGGGTTGGCCGGATGGAGGTAGAGGTGGCGACTGGTTCTGTCGCTGACTAGATCATATGTGACACCGTAAGCCCTTTTTACCCCAGCGCAGTCCGTCTTAAATCCTCTTCTCTGCACTGACTGACAGCAGCCAGACGTCCTCCGGCTTAGACACCAGCAGCTTCTCGGTTTCACCTCCTGACCTGCATGACGTAAAAACCGTCAAGCCAACATTGATTTTCTTTCGATTTTCTTCTACGTAATGTTGTGACATTGGGTTTGCTGGTTTGTGGGTGAAGGGTTTCTTTGTTGCAGAGATTTCTCATTGATGCTCTGGTAGAAGTGTCCCAAACAACAGAGAAAAGCCCATCTGATTGCTCGGGGTACAGTCTCCCACTTATGTGTTTGTGTTATCCAAAGCTGCTCCGTCTAAATAACTCACACAGAGATTTTAGTTGCGAACGCAATCGACTTTTCCCAAGGTCCATTGTTTAAAATGTTGTGCAAATGTTGAATTAGTTTGCCACTTCTTAGGGCTGTTTGTGCCTTTGTTTGGGCGTGGACCGAGCTTCGGACATGCTGTTTATATCATGCGTCATCTGCACATTGTCTGCCACAAATATTGATAACGACTTTTCTTTTATTTGTTTTGCTTTTGTTGTCAGAGTAAACACTTTACTCACTAGTAAACACCCACCGCTTTTGGCTTTTGATGTTTTAAGAAAGGTTCTGCTTGAGCTCTGGTTTCTCTTCTAATGTTTGAAGAAATAGATACAATAACTAATTTGCTATATCAAAATTTCTTTATTCCAACTTCTTCAAACCACAAAGATCCTGCCTGTCTCAACTTTGGAGGGATTATTAATCCCATCATGGAACTCTTTCCTATATCGTTACATCGATGTAGGATATTTCATTGGGAATTTAGGTGGTGCATAATAGTGAAGTGGATGGAAGATCAGACCTGATTAACAAAAAAGTGTTTAACCTCTTTTAATTTCATACCCCTGAAGAAAATCTAAATTTTCTCTCAATTGTGCACATCTTTCACCTTTTCCTCTTTGCAAAATAGCACAAGCTCCATCAGATTGGACGTGAACAGCAATTCTCAAGTCTTGCCACGATTTCTGAATTGGATTTAGGTCTGGACATAAACATGGCGAGTCTAGGACATGAATAATGCTTTAATTCAAACCAGCCTACTGCATCTCTGGCTGTATGTTGAGGCTTGTTGTGTTTCTGCTAGAAGGTGAAGTCTTTCCAACAGGATTTCCCTGTGTTTATCTCCGTCTGTCCTCCCATCATCTATAAGCAGCTCGACTGCCTCTTCTGATGAAACGCATCCTCGCAGCATGATGCTGCCGCCAGCATGCTTCATACTGGGGATGGTGGGTTAGTCACACATGGCATCTTACAAAGAATCCAAAAAGTTCACATTTTGGCTCATCTGACCTTCTGTAATAATTAAGGCCTTCTTATTGTCAAACTTATTTTTATTTAATGGTATCAATTTAGTGGGGTGTAGATTTTAAGACCATTCATCGTTTTTTATACTTCACTTTTAATCCCAATTAAACAACTTGAAAATGTTGTTGCGCTCTGATTAAATGAACAATTAAAGAAGCATGGACTGTTTTGCAGTGTGCTGTATTAAAACCAGCCAGTGACTGAAATGAACAGCGGCGGCCCTCTCTCTTCGTTTGTGCCTCATGATCCACAATATACATGTCAGAGGTGCAAGAAAGGTCAGCTAACAAATGACAGCCTTGTACTAAACTGCGCTTTTGACCCCATTGTAACAAAACTGCTCCCACAATGCAACTGTTCCGAGGAATAAATCATCACCTTCTGACCTCGCGCGCTGACCCTTTAAACCCAGGAGAAAACCTAAAGGTGTTATGGATGATAGCGAAAACTGAGATAAAGGAGGAGGAGGAGGGGAGTGAGGAGGGAAAAAAAAAAGACGTCCTGGAGTAGGAGCTGCTTCTTTTCTCTCGTGGAGCTTTTATGAGTTTGACAATTAATAGTCTCTGTAGGTCTCTTGAAAGCCGAATTGAGCCAAATTGTGTCTTAGCTTTTGAGTTGCGTTCAAGCGTGCCGCACAACAAAAAGCAGAAAGAAAGGGGGGAAAAAAGAATGGCTGCGATGGCGAATTACCCTTAAAGCCGCTTTTTTTTTTTCCAAACACTTCCTCTTTGTTTTGCAGACATAGGCCCTATGGGAAGCCTTCTTCATCTGCTCACACAAACACCCAGAGAAGTGACTGCTCGGCACAACCAAAAACACTTTATAACAGCCATCTTTCAGCGGCTCTTCTTGCTGCGAGAACATTTGGTGAGAGAACGCAGATCATATTGAGGCTGACGTTTGTTTATTCGGGCTTGACATCTGAAGGCAGACGTTATTTTTGGTCGTCGCAGTAGCCGCGCATCGGTACGCTATACATCAGCGGCTTTTGCTTTACAGACAGTGAGGCATTTACGTTTAAAGCCGACCGGTAAATCAAGCAGATGGTGCCTCAAATTATGTTGCACTTTAAACGGAGTGGGAAGGGAGGGCTACTGCCCTTCTTTGGAGAAAGTTTTGGCTGACATCTGTAAAAACACGAGGATGAAACTAGAAATAAACACGAACAGGGCGAGATAATGGGATGTACAGGCAATGCGGACGAATAGTTGGAGCATTCCTGTTTTTCTTGTCCACTAATGATGTCTTACGGGCATAGAATTCAGCCTCTGCCACCAAATTTCTTCCCATGCTAAACCTTTGTCTGCGGGTCTGAAGTGCATACAAATGGCTTGTTAATTAAGATGGATAGTACTTGTAAAAGGCTCATCTTCATGATAATAAGAGAAAGTTAAACATGTGAAGCTTGTAAGACCTCCTTGTAGGGTGGAAGTAGTTGTGGAAGTATGTGTGGGGGGTAAAAATAAAAGGAGAAGCGGGGGGAAGGGTGGCTTCACCATCGCACATGTCTGAATGAGAATGTCATCGCCTACCATGTGATCGCTGCGTGGTTTTTCATCTGTGTGGATCCATGTGTGAAAAGAGGCAGCGCTCTGTCCAGACCCTCCAGTCGGTTTCAATGAAAGGCCTCAGCGGGGGGGCAAAACTGTCCCTCATTGTCGAGTTATCTGGCAGAAATCTTTCTCTTATTTTACACCACCTCATGTTAAATTCATCAACATTTCTCCATTATTTTCTGTTTCCTTTGCTCCAGAGGACTCTCTAGATCAGGTTTTTTTTTTTTTTTTTTTTTGCCAAACTTTTTCCAGCTAAAGCCTAAATGACCACGGCAGATGTACATCGCACCAAGAGAGCACGATACTTGATAACCATGAGTGAAAGTGGAGTAAGGTATTTGCTGGCTATGCAATAACTGGTTTAAAAGGAAGGACAAAAGGGATCGAACAAAGACCACAAGGTGTATTCTTCTTTATAAATCATTTTGTTTATGTGATGTTTTAAGGATTATTAAAAGGGAAAGACGGAACCATCCGCCTAGCTCCTATTCATGTTTTCTTAAACATGTCTTTCTCAACAAACTCAAAATTATTATAAGCCAAAAATGAATAAATTCTTCCTCCATTGTGCGTGTCTTAAGTAATATTTTTACATTTGTTTGTCATGAATTAAAGTAAGTATTAGACAGAAATAAATAGATCCCAACATGCAACTTTTGACAAACGAGATTTAAGTTTCTTAGCTTCCCAAAAGACCAGGAAGGCTTTAATGGGCCATTATCATATTTTAGAGCCATAAAGCCTAAAAACCTTAAAGATATGAAAGACAATAAACCACAATCCGCCTTGAAGTTGGTTTTTATAAGGAATTGGTAAATTAAATGAACTTTTCTAACATAAAAAAGCAACACACACAGCTCTTTTTTACTTTTCATCACTTAATTTTACTGGAATATCAGACAGAAGGTTCTGTTCTTGACCCATTGTGGTTTCCTTTTTATAAAAATTGGCTAGGAAGCAAACTTCCCAACTCAGCTTCTACTTCTACACGGTTCTGAAATTAACCTTTCACTGCTAAAGCTGTTAAAGAATTCAACATGCTAGTGAGAGCAAGCAAGCACAGCTCTCACACATATCACGCTTTTAAATATATGTTTTTCCATTTCAACAACAGCTTGACTATAACTGTGAGAAAATGACAACAGGAAACTTCTACTGATGAAATCAGTCCCCAACTTTTTAAATCTTCAGAATTTTGTAAAAGTTGAAATTATTCTTGCTTATCTGGTTATTTGAAATTGAATCTGGTAGAATCAGCCATTTTTATTGACTATGGAGATATACTGCTCATGAAGTGATCCGCTCATCGTGTTTAAATGTTGAAGGATATGTATGAAGGACACTAAGTTTTATTATGAGCAGTGGTTTTCTCATCCATCACTGTGCACTCTGCCCTAAAGTAAACTGGAGATCTTTATATGCTCTTAGCCTCAGTCAGTGGTATGTGCTCATATACAAAGCCATGTTTGGTAAGATTTTTGCTTACTTATCATTTCTTATTAATCTGAATTTTTTGGTTTAGTTTTTTCCTATTCACTATACTAAGAAAGCAAACTAAAACTTCCATTGTTCTTGGCTCGTAAACGCTTCAACTAACAGCACGTACTTTGATGAGCATTTTTTTTTTTAGTTTAATAATAGAGAATAATCTCCTAATTCTACAATTCTCCATTGGATTTAAAAGTACTACCTCCGTCAAAACACCCTGCAGCACTTTTTTTCTCTTATGTCCTGTAGTCCTTTGAACAAAAAAAAAAAAAAAAAGAGCTCCTAGGTTTGTTTTCAGCACAAAAATCATCATAGGTACATTACAAAATAAAATTCAGGTTATAATACTGAAGTCCAGCCTTACTATGTAGTTAGTATCTATCTATCTATCTATCTATCTATCTATCTATCTATCTATCTATCTATCTATCTATCTATCTATCTATCTATCTATCTATCTATCTATCTATCTATCTATCTATCTATCTATCTATCTATCTATCTATCTATCTATCTATCTATCTATCTATCTATCTATCTATCTATCTATCTATCTATCTATCTATCGAGAGAGAGAGAGAGAGAGAGAGAGAGAGAGAGAGAGAGAGAGAGATTTTTGCTAATAGTTCTTTAACAAAACAGCTCAGTCTCAGTCAGATTTGAATGTAAAGCAACTAAACGATGTTTCATTCCTGTCACAGACTCTCAGTTGTGTCTTCTGGAGCCTCTAGCATGCTTTCTTCAAGCTTTGGCCTAGCTAACAAACCTACCCCTCTCCCAACAGGTAGATGCACGCTCTGTACAGACGGATTGTTTAACCTGTTATTTTAGGTTACAGTGTTAACTTTCTGCAGGATTTTAGATCCGATCCCAACAGACGTCCTCCCGCTGATGTGTGTCTCGTCCCCTGAGCTTCTGCAAATCTCATGCATTCATCATTTCTTCCAGCAACTATGAAATTGAAACCATAATAGTCTTTAAAGCAGCGCACAGCAGTTCCAGAAGACCTGGATGCCAAAGCTGGCTTCAGGAAAAGGATGCCTGATATCTGCTGTGTGTCACTTAGATTGAAGATTTATCAGAGAATCCCAGAAAAGGAAAGTCTGACTTCATCCGCAACAATCTGAGCAACAATTTTACCAAGTTCTAGGCATATACTCTATATGATGATGGATACAGGGAGATCAAAGAACATTTGCTTTGGAATGAAATACTATATATATCCAAATTAAAGCAAAATCTGAATAATGTTCCATTACTAAAGTAAGGCAAAGCTGTATAACATGCCTATTAATCATGAGCATATACTCTCTCAGTGTGATAAATTGTGGCTGTATTCACCTACAGGCAGAGGTTTTGTCTTAGAATTGGTCCATTGGGCTTTAACTTAAATTATTTGCATTGTTCAGGAGTTTAAACTGTATGATTATGATTATAGGGTTTGAATTTTCTTTCCCTGACTCTGTAGATTTTCCATCCTTTATTTTTTACATAATGCAATTCATGCTTATCAGCAGGTTGCAAAGTGTTTTTCTACCCTCCTACCAGAAATTATTATTTTATGCTTTTTACTTTGTCTTATGTGAAATAAAAAAAAAAAGAGGATTGCACAGGTATGTTAAAAAATTATTTCTGCAGAGTGATAAGCTATGAGTAGAATTATACGGATGATGTCTTAAAGCAGAGTCTTTAGAGATTCACACATCTTGTTTTGGTACCTGGCTTCTTATTATGCTCGGCCCACAGGTTTTCTACAGGATTTAAGTCAAAGGACTGTGATGACCATGGAAGAAGGTTTATTTTGTGTTTCTGAGTTGATTCGTTCACATGTTTTGGATTAATATCCCTGAGAGTCCACTAGATTTTCACTTAAAGTGCCCTGGTATTTCAAAGAGCTCATTAATGTCACACGTGTCCTGGACATGTGGTGCCACTTTCCCCATATTAATCCGTTATTTCACTCCAGACACAACCGGAGTGTTAATTACTGTAAAAACTCAATCTTAGCCTGATCTACCTAAAGCACACAGCTCCTGTTAAAGTCCCTGTAGAATTTAGAAAATGTCATATGTTCACGTTTGTGTTGGTAGGGCAGCAGTAGTTTTATTTTTCTGGCAAAACAACCAGCTGACCTGTAGACAGTTTCTACTGGTGACCACCAAGTTCCCATTCTGTGCTGCAGTAACAGGAAAATACGAGGCTCCTTATTCAGCCCAGCTTGCCATGGTTCCTGCCATTTCAGTTTTATTAATAATTGGTCTGATTGTAGATATGGGCAAGTCATGTAAAAAAACTTTTTCTTTTTTTTCGTGCGACCTTTTAAGCCACTTCGCTTGAACGGTTCAGTTGTCTTTCCGGTTTTGGAGAGTGGAGAAATGGGGCACTGTCACGCCATAGATGGCATATATGTCATCAACCTCTGGTCAATGTCCCAAGAAAAGGTGTAAATTAAAAATATATATCTTAGTTTTATTTATTCTGTAGAACTCACTGGGCGTACCAACAATTGAGCCACAGGTGATTTTGCTAAAACAATTATATCTTAACTTGGGTTTTTTGTTCCTAAATACATGTCATGAGAATAGATAGAAATACATACATTTTTATTAAATTTTCAGATTGAGATTATACTACTGCAGATAAATATAGTTTTGTTATTTTATTTTAAGGCCAATTAATCTGCATCTGTATTTGGATCCTTTTATCTATAAAATTTACTCCATTTTGGATGTGGAGTCTTTTTCCCTTTTACAGTATAAGGCATATTTTCAGCACTTGATGTGTAAAAAAAAAAAAAAAAACCAACAGATATCTTAACTTTTAATCTCTTTTGGGGGGGTTGATAAGCAATTACTGGGAGCTTTGTTCCCCAGTTTCTCTCTTTTCCATGGTCTGCATGGTTTGAATGCCGTAATTTCAGGTAATTGCGGAGAGCGCGGCACGATAAGGCCACAGACTCTCGCAGAATCAGTGGCACCAACACCGAGGGAGGCGGCAGACTGCAGTTACGGTCTCCTTCCATTTTTAAGAAGCCTTTTAAAAAGGACAGACAACCGATAAAGCGAAAATACATTTCTTTCCTTGCATCTTCAAAGCATAGCTTTTCACAAATAGGCTAATTATTTTGTTTTTGAGCTTTCATCTCACACCAAGGAGAGAATGCTTGTTTTGATGTTCTCCTAACCTCTCGCAGCGTGCTGCGTCTAAAGGGCCATGGTAATTTGGATGATGGCTTTGAAAAGTGCTTCACCTTCAAGGAGAGCTAAATCTCACCTTGACGCCATTAGCTTGACTCTGATCTTGCACATAGCCTGATGATATTTTCCACCCAGCTCTCACAGGTAAGAGTTGGGAGTCTGTTTATGAAGGAGAACTTCTCGTAGACAGATGCAGGACTCAGAAACGTGACACCGCGTCATGATTTGTTTCCACTCTGCTGTGTGCGTAGAAGGACCCGGTGTGAAACGATGGTGTGGGCCTTATGACCTGGTAGGTTGGATTATGCGTCCCACAGGAATGTTTGGAGGGGACCTTGTTTTGCCGGGGCTCACGCGGGGCTTGAGGGGGGCCTGGTGTAGACAAACAATGTTTTAACAGTCGGTGAAGTGGTCCGCCGAGAGGAGACTGATCCCCTTCATCGAAACCACTTGTCTCCTTGTTGGTTGCATGAGGCAAAGGTGCTCTGTGATAATACGCAGACGCTGCTTTTGTTTTGTCTGTTTCTAACTTGCTCATTTTTGGTTGTTGTTTTTTTTTTTTTTTTTTTTTGGCTGCAGAAGATTTTCAGGGGGATATGATCCTGCCCTGGTTTCTCTCCTGCACTTTGCGTTTAGCTTTGGCAGACGTCCAGCCTTGTCTGCTTGTTCCCCTGGCACTTTCCCATCAGATTCCTCTCTCCTGAGCTCGCGTGCACTTTGCTCAGCCTGATGACTGTGGTTAAAAGATGGATTACCCTGCAGGCATTTGTTTGACAGAGCGAGCCAGTTGTGACTGTACACGTGCTGAAGAAGCTGAGGAGAAGAGATTGGTTTGACCTTGTCGTAACTGTTTAGACGTGCTTCCTGGTGTTGTTAACACACAGAACCAGGATCGCACTTTTACCAACGCCCTTGACCTGCCGAACCTTTGAGGTTTTAAGCTTCATAAATCTGAATCCAAGAGCCTATGACGTTTAGTCTAAACATTCAAGACTACCTCAAGGAGAAGTAGTGGTGGAGATGAAGTGAAAAAATATTATCGTCCTTGTCCCCAGAGCTCCAGAGTCCACTTTTTCACTTATTTCACCACTTTTTACTTGAAAATTATCAGGTGTATGCCACTCCTTCTCTAAAGTTTTGAGACCAAGGCAACCAGAAATGGCTTTGAGTTTTTCCTAGACAGATTGTAATCAGTTTCCATTGTGGGAAGTCTTTGCACTGGCTCTGGAAATTAATTTGTTGAAGCAGTTTTGGGAACTCAAGGGTTTTACGTATAGCTGCAAGAACTCTCAGAACCCCTCCACCTTTCCTCATTATGTTGCTATCTTAAGGTTCCACTGAAGCATTTCAATTCTGAGATTTGTTTGAGACCAGATAGACTGAAGGTGACTCCTCCACCACCATGTTTGACAGTTTGTATGAGGTCTTTATGCTTATATGCTTTGGTTTTATCTAACCGTGCTGTGCATTACGGGCAAAAATCCCTTCTTTGATCCTAAGGACATTGCTCCACAAGACTTGATTCAGATGTTACTTTGTGCTGTCCTATTCTTTAATCCTAGGAACCCCGCCAAATGAGCAGTAAGCCTACTGGTTTTGTCTTTTTCTAATCAAACAGTTATGAAATGTGCTATTTAACCTGCAAACTATTGGGTGCTTGTGATTTCTCGGCATGTTGCATGGTCTGACCGTGGGGTGAAATTGCAGAGTTGTCCGCTCCTTGAAAGATTTACATCTGTAAACTTTGGGAGTGATCTTTTTCTCTGCAGAGTGATGGATTTCAAATATGAAATTTCCTTATAACAGTCCAGAGATTAATGGGGAGCAACAGGTTCCTTCTGATGTTTTTGGCAATACTTTAAGTCATATACGTATGCTTCTCAGCAGCAATTTGCCAAAACTCCTGATATATCTCTTAAATTGTATGGAAACAGCAGAGGTGCACATTCCCACGACTGAAAGTTTTTTTTTTTTTTTTTTTTTTATCCGGGAAGCTCCAGTTGTGACTTTTCTTTTATCGACATCAATTGTGTTTAATACTGTGATGCTTTGCCACCTTGCAACTTTTGTTTGTCCACACATGAAACTAGATTGCTGCGACCTTCGATAACTAACCAAACTGTGCCCTGAATCTGGAATACAGTTAGTTTTGGTTGTTTTAAAATAGTTTTGATCTGTATACGGTTTTGTTTGGTTGTACAGTAGCACAGTTGTGAGCACTGTTGCATCCTGGGTTTGTGTGGAGTCTGCATGTTCTCCCCATGCATCTGTGGGTTCTCTCCAGGTACTCCAGCTTCCTCTCACAGAGTTTACAGGCCTTATTGTTTGTCCTTGGTGTCTCTGTGTTTCTCTGGGATGAACTGCCCTGTATGGTTTCTCTGTAGTAAAGGATTATGTTTTTGACTGCCCTTTGATCCTTGTTTTTGAACGCATCCGACTGGGCTCCTGCACACTAGTTAGAAATGCATGATGCACTGTGAAACTGTTTAGTCATAGAGGGAGAATATAATAGGCACTGGAAATCATAGTCAGCCTTTGACCCCAACTCGTCTGCAGCAGCTAATGAGACTTCTAATCATTTTGAGATGGCAGGTTCCTACAGGAGGTGCACCCGGCTCTGTTCTGCGCGTTTATGATCAGATGATGTCAGCATTTACAGGCCAACTGTTGCAACCGCCACATTCAGAGGTCACGATATTTTCCATCACAGCTCGGAGGATATTTGTACTGCTAATGATGTGGATTTTGCTCAGAGGCTGTCGGCGAGCAGTAGTGGAGGCATGCACTCTGTTATTCAGTTATAATGCATGCCATTACTCGCCTAATTAATCAGGCTTTCCAACACTTATTAAAAACAACTGAGTTGGTAACTGGTATAATATGTGCACTGCAGTCTACCAGGAGTTTTGCTCAAATAAAGGATCTCTTGCTGCCGCAGTTGGCTTCAGCCTGCAGTTCTGTATGTCGTTCTGCTTCGGACTTGGCCGAACCGCAAGTGTGGGCCGTTTGTTTAGAAGGAAGCATTTGAAACCTGGCGCTGTTTCATCCTTTCAGGTCATGAAGCTTGTTTTCGTGGATGCAGGTGACGCCTTTGCGTTAATCTGTAACCTGGCCTCTGTGTTGTGTGGAACACAGAGACTTATTTTAGCTCATTTTGTTCCTCTCGTACCCTGTCTGTCCCTTGACTCCTTCTATCTGTTAGTAATGAGACCCTAAATGTTGAGATCCTACTAATTTTCCTCTTCCAAAAGTATTCACACCCCTTCTACTCTCTCACATATTGTCACATTACACCCACAAACTTCAAAGCACGTATTTCTTTGCGAATAGACTAACACAAAGTGGAGCAGGACTGTGACATTATTCACCAACCTGTAAAAACAGAACTTTAAAGAGATCTGCAGAGCTATTTGCTTCCAAAGCTACGAGGGGAAAACAAATCTCTTTTTGTAATTTGAGTAAAACGAACATAGACCAACTTACAGGACTTGAGTTCAGACCTCTAAATCATCTTACCTGTCATTCCTACATATATCATGCAAGCTTTGGGAATTTTGCACCAAGATGAATTCATCACAGCTGAATAGGAGCTCCAGCCTCAACGTCTTGGACAAATATCTTCCATCACTTACAGTCTCATTATTGACAGCACTCAGGAGCCACTAGGTGTGTGAATCATTCATACCTTCCCATAAATAATAAAACCCTGGCAGCCAGTTAACAGCACCTGCAACTTGAAACAGTAGTTCATGAAACACAATCTTATAGCTTGTAAACTAATGTGTTTCACCTGCCTGGGCCGTGGGTTCGAGGGAACAAAACCTCTCTTCCTGCCTCCTCCACCCTGACCTTGCTTCCTCCTCCGTAGATACATTTTTCACCAAAATCTCTTTGATACATCGCCGTCCCATGGGAGCCAGGCGGGTGCAAACTGGGAGCGTGAGGCGTAATTATTTCTAAAAACTGCACTTCTGGCCTAATTAGTTCACTCCTCAGAAGTTGGCCTTGCATTATTTACACATCAAGGGGGACATGCGGGGCGGGAGATAAATATTCATTGTTGACTTTGTCCCGCTCCCTCGTCTCTGGCGCAAGTTGAGTCAAGAGACGCTGTCATTGTGACTTGTTTATGCGACTTCTGCATCGCTGGCGCCCCAGAACATAATCCGCCTTGTTCTCCTGTAATTATCCCCACTCAAGCCGACAGACTGACACCAACTCATAGTGGGCTTAATAAGTGGACAACATGCTCTTCCTGTGCAGCGTGATCAGATGAATGGCTTCTGAATGAGGCGATTTGTCGTAATTGTGACCTGTGACCTGAATGTGTCACTACACCAAAACAGCAGAGGCGCGTTTCATCACGTTAGGCTGTGGCACCATTTCAGCAATCTTCCCCTTCAACTGTTCGGTTCTGGGTCGTCTTTAATGAGAAAGGCTGAACTGACTCCAGAGCGGGTTGGCGGCAACTGCTGTTGAGAGCTTCCTGCTTCTGTTGGCTGTGCAGCCGGTTTGTAGGACATTTAAAGACAGCTTTTCCTGTCAAATGCATGATATGAATGGATTCCTCTGTCTGGCCTTCTACCTCGGCGGTCATATGGCCTTGAGGGCCATTGTTTGCCCCTTCAATGCCTTATTGGAACCGTTGCTTTAGAAACCTAAACCTGTGTTGCAAAAATGTTTTCACTTCCTTGCAGATTCCTTCTTTTTCTTTTGTTTTACAAATTTTAATATCCGACAAGGATATCCTGGTTTAATACAAATTGCCGTTTTCACACAATGATTTCATTTGTTGAGGGGAGTAAGGCTATCTAGACCAACCTAGTCCTGTGTAAAATGGTAATTCCCCCCATAAACCTAATCACTGGTTGGGCACAACTGTGCTTGAGCTTATTGTCACGGAGGTGTCGGGATATTCTCCTGCAGGAATTTGTGCTACAGAGCAGAATTTTTGGCCCCTTCAATTGCAGCAAGCCACCCAGGTCCTAAAGCAGCAAGGCAGACCCATCACCGTGTTCGTCATTATGACATTATTTTTTCCAAAATACTGTGTTGATTATATGACAGACATAACATGATAAAAACCTTCAAACAATTCCTTATTTAGTTTGTCACCCTGCAGAATATTTTCATATTTATATATTTTCAAGTCTAGGGAATCATCATGATTCATTTGGCAAATTTGACATCAGTCTTTGTGTTCATCAGAAGCCAAGTTAGCACAATCGTTGCTCCAGTTCAGTCATGAACACTGAACGTAACGTAGGCCAGTGAGGCCCTCAGCTCCTTTCTGAGCTCCTGGATGAGTCGTCAAGGTCCTCCTGGAGAAACGTTGGTTAGCCAGACTCTCCTGGGAAGGATCACTGCTCTTTCATGTTTTCTCCCTTTTGTGGGTAATGGTTCTCACTGTGATATGCTGGAGTCACAAATCTTTAGTGAATGTTTTGTGACCCATTCCACACAGAGGTCAGTGGCCGGTTCCCATCTGTTCTTTCACTTTTTTTAGATGGACTCCTAACCCTAACCCTAATCTTTTGTTTTCAGGGTCTTTGAGGATACTTCATGGTGTCAGACAGGTTCTGTTTAACTGATTATTGATTCTACAGATCTGGCAGTAATCAGGGTGGGGTGTGACCTGACAAACTGACATGTAATTCACAATTTAACTTATAAGACCAGAGTGGTTTTGATATCCATCTCATGTTAAAAATTCATAGCTTCTTTTGAGTGTCTGTTATATTAGGTAAGTAAAACTGTATTTATATAGCTCTTCTCAAAATAAAATTAAAGTGCTACACGACAGAAGATAAAAACACAGAAAAAATTTAAAAAAGCAAAAGTAGATTTAAAACAATATGTTTTTAGCTGGCCTTTAAAGAAACCAGCGAGTCTGCTGATCTCAGAGGAATGAAGTTCCAGAGTCTTGGAACCACAGAAGAAGAAGCTCTGCCTCCCTTAGGTTTAAATTTAGTATGGGGGACAATCAGCAGGTCTTGGTCACTGGACCTCAGAGGACCTAGTGGAGATGTAGGGGTTTAGTCTGTTTCTAAGAGATGCACGCTGGTGTCTGTCCATGCAGACGTTCTAGCAAGTTATGCAACAAAGATGGAAGAATGTTATGATGCCAATGCAAGAATTACCATAATGACTGCCAACATTAATGGACATCTGATCACTGGAGAGTTTAAACAAGGCTTTTCAATATTTATAGAAGTAATAAACACAGAAAATGCGGCAAAATGTCTGTTATGATTCCAAAGCTAAACATATTTACTGGCTTTGAAATGCATATTTGGGTTAGTGGATGAAATGGCGGTGATAGGAGTCTAAGCTGTGGTAAATGACTGGAAATTTAATTTTGCTACTCTAGACTTGGAACTGAAAGCATGAATGTCTCACTCTCATTTCTCAGGAGATTCCACTTTTACCCAGGCTGCTGGATACTAAACCTTGTATAATTGCTTTCTTGCTGCCTAGTTATAGCAGGTTGGAAGGATAGTAAAGCTCTTTTTTGTACAAACCATTCCTTCCTATTGGTTTTACAGTAGAGTTGGACAAAAATATTTGCAAAGTTGGTGCCTGGTGCCAGAAGACAAGAAAGGTCTTCTGAGAAAAGAGTTTGTTTTTACTAAATGTTTCAACCTTTCTATTATTGGCCTGCCTTTGTTGGTCCCAAACCATCCTTACGTGACACAACAGCTTGTCCACATGCTGGCTGATATGGTCCAGAATCATATTATATGATACGGCAGTCTTCGTTATTTCATCCCTTAAATCTTTTTCCAGATCAATTTACTCAAACCAAACTAAACATTTTTTTCACCACATGCTATACTGGTTGCAGGGCTGCTTCAAATGTGATCTGGGAAAGGTTCGGTATCCTCATGTGTGCTTGTGTGCTCCACGTGGTTCTGGGTTGAATAAGGAAAGATACACCAGACTTTGATTAACATGGAATCACGTCATTTATATATAAACAGTTGATCTAATTGCAGATTTCACTTACACCACTGCTCCATCTGTAATGAATCTAAGTTATCAGGGAGAGTCTCTTTGTATGCGGGGCAAAGTTTATCCACATGGGGGGTCTGTGGTCTACTGTAATACGTGTTTGTTTTGGTTTTGAAGACTTGAAAGTGAAACTCCCTGAGCTGCAGCTAGTTTGCTCTACTGTTACACTCGCTGCTTGTCCCTGTGGAAACACGTCTTAAATTCATTTTCAAAGGGTTTGATTTGCAATGTCTCCAATATTAACAGAGTTTATACAGATTAGGAAAATTTGATCCACTAGTCTGTTTTTTATTTTTTTATTTTAATATGATTTTTTTTTTATTGTCGGTAAAGTACTTTTGCAATAGAAAGACAAACACATTTTTGTCCTGTGTTAACTATTTCTACTGTAGGTTTTATTTTTTATTTATTTTTAATTACATAGTTATTCAATCATTAAGATTTAATGAGGACAATTACAGGGATACAGGATTGTAACAACCTCCAATGAACTTGAGCTGTTTAAAAGAGATACTACCAGTATCAGCTATGTGCAACAATTATTTCATTAACAATGTTTTCCCTATTATAAAATGACAGAATCTATGATGATGTTTCAGTCAATCACCTTTTCCTGGAGGCTTCATTTAAGGTAAAAGTGTCCAGGTCCTTGTTCAATTCAGTTGAAGGGGACAAATCATATAAAATCCACTTATTCAGCCCTTAAATACATTTTGTTGTGTACTTGGAGCCTCTAGGAGTGCAGAAAAGTTGGCTGTAGTCTATCCAGGTGCTATGTAGACATATTTATATTCTGTGTGGGTCATATTTTTCAAGTCATTCCATTATCTCTATTCCCTATTAAGTTTTTTGAACATTTAGGACATGGTATTTGGTCATGTACTGCCAGTTTACCAGTCATATGACTCCACCGCCATTTTGGTGTCTTGCAGCGATTTTATAGCGATTTTATTGCATTGTGTCGTTGCCTTGCAGCAATCCCACACACCAAGCATTCATGTAGCAAGAATAGAGAGGAAACCAATCTGTATAATCTGACCCAATCTGTATAATCTGATTGAATTTGACTTTGTAAAGTGCCTTGAGATGAAATGTTTCACGAATTGGCGCTATATAAATAAAATTGAATTGAATTGAATTGAGCAGAATCAGGCGCAGCGTGAACGGCCATCTGCCACAACTGTTTGTGCTATTATGTCAGTCATCCCTGCTTTGGGTTTAAATGTCCGACAGATATTATTTCAGAAGCCACCTGTTTTATTCAAATGTAGATTTGCAAACATCAAATGTGCAGCCATACTCTTCTTAAAAAGCAAATGCTTTCACCTGGCAGCCCTTCCTAACAAGCAAGTCTTCTGTGAAATTTGCCTCACCATTGTAGTCTGACCTTGGAGTGAATTTGCTGTTATTCATACTTCATGGCTTTTTTTTTTTTTTAAAGATGACAGTGTATGATAAATAATATTCAAAATTGTAGTCCTTTCATTGTGTCCAGACTAAAACGGAAAGTGTTTTTTTTTTGCTTGTCTCGTGCTTTTAGGCCTAGTTGATATCTTTTCCCGCTTTCAACCACACGTCATGATCTCACTTTTTTTCCGTTTTATTCTTTTTGAAATTACAGCGCAGCACATTTGTTATGCAGCCGTGGCTCCTACATCTTCGATAATCCAAGAAGACAGAAACAGTTACTCCTTTGCTGTGATCTCTGCAGCTGCGGCAGGTAGAATGCAGCCATTTGGCAGAGCTTTAACAAAAAAATCTGGTGTTTCTTCTTTTTCCTCTGCAGGTGGAGATCACTCTGCAGGACATAAATGACAACGCGCCTGTTTTTCCTAATGATATTCTTGATGTGACCATTGAGGAGAATGTCGGGGATGGCTTCAAGATCATGCAGCTGACAGCCACAGATGCAGATGAGGTAATGACTCCCAAGTTTTCTTGTCTGTCTGTTTTTGTACTTTGCTGGGGCCATTTCCCACATACCTGCTTCCACAATGGATGTGGGTAATTTGAAACAAAAAAGATAAACCAAATAGTATTTCACAGAATGTTTAATCCACACTAAATTTGAAAAAGGCACATTTAAATAGCAATAACAGAAAATTGCTCCAAAACTTATGGCTAAGTATATGGGTCATTGATGGACATTTAACCAGGGTTCACATTTTAACCAGTAGACTTTTTGGTTGTTCTGATTTCTAAATATTGCCCCCTCTTCTGTTTTTTCACACTCAAATGTTTTATACCATCAAAGTAATTTTTATATCAGACAAAGATAACCTGAGTGTATCTAAAATGTTGCTTGAGTTGTGATTTGATTAAAAAAACAATCTTAACCAACTCAGCCCTATGACAAAAAGTAATTACCTCCCTTTTTAAATTACAAATGATATAAGATTAGCCACAAATCTGATTAATTTTAGACCTGTATGGAAAAAGCTATTCAAAACAATCTTGCTCAATGAGTTATATCATGACTTTGGCTACGTTCACACTACAGCCTGAAGTGACCCAATTCCGAATTTTTTTGCCCATATGCGACCTGGATCTGATCTTTTCATGACAGTCTGAATGACACAGATCGGATTTTTTCAAATGCGACCCAGGCCACTTGGATATGTGGTCCTGAATCCGATACGTATCTGACCTTTTCAAATGCGACCTGTGTCTGAACGGCCAGGTCGCATTTATCCGACCTGTACAGCACTGCTACTTATCATTGATACGGTAACAAGCACCTGTTGCAAGCCAATACAGCCCCATGGCAACGCGTTTACTCAATGCTATGGCCCGCCGAAGATGTGTGTTTTTACATGAGAGCCGTTCACAGACGCACATAAAGGTTGCCTTTGTCATTCGAAAATTGTGAATGAAGTCCGTATCAGTAAAGCCGCTCACCTCGCTATCCCACCATTCCTGGCTTCGACTCCGCACCCACACGTTTCTCTGTACGGACGTTACTGCCCCACAAAACGCCATTGCCAAAAATTTGGCTCTTTCTTTTGGATCTTCTTAAAAAGATTGCGTCGGTAATGTGCTGGCTCCGGCTGGAGAAGAACTTAAAGAATGCAAGATACGCTGCAGCATTAGGATCCATGTTTACTTCCGCAAACACTGAGCACGCTTGCTATGTGTGACGTCATTGCGTCCTAAACTGCGCATGCGGGACACTTAAGTTGTATGAATTCAGTTCACACAGGAGATCACATACAAGTCGCATATATTTGGAAATGTGAACGGACACGCAAAAAAATCAGATTTCACAAAAAAATTGGAATTGAACATCAAGGCCTGCAGTGTGAACGTAGCCTTAGAGCAACGGATGATTAATCATATTTCTTGTTCAGTTTCACTAGAGTTAAGAATTGACCAGGCTGCGGTCACCCCAGGTTCTTTGCCTGAATAATGTGACGTTTCTATTGTAGAGTTCTGTGGTAATAAAAAGACTCCTGAAACAGAAACTATATTTTACCATATTTAATCTAAAAGGCAGAGTGATGTTTACAGCATCAGTACCCTCATAAACAACAATGTGAGACGGGTAGATTTCCGGACGGCAGAGAGTGTCCAACTCTCGGGCAGGTCAGCTTATATGGATGAGCAAAGCCGGCTCAGGATTGGTCAAATAGAATATGACCTGTAGAACAAATAAATCGCTAAACTAGAACCTGTCTGACAACATGAAGTAGGCTAAACAATCCTAGACAAAAATAACACATTGTGCCACAGCCTAAAGTATCTATAAGGGGAAAAGCCATTTCTAAACCATTGGGACACTAGTGAAACACAGTGAGAGCCAATTATCCAGAAATGCAGAGAACATAGAACAAGGATGAATCCGGTCTACGAAAATTACTGCAAGAGCACCTCGGCGACTAATCCCGAAGATTACAAAAGAGCTGAGAACAACGTTTGCAGCTCTGCTGACCTAACCTGCATCAGTTTAGGTTGGTGTTCATGATCCAACAATAAAAAGGAGATTGGGTAAAAATGTCCTCCATGATAGAGTTTGAAGGCCAAAACACTGCTGACCAAAAAGAGCGCAAAGGTTAATCTCTCATTTACAAAAAAGCATCTTGATGACCCCTCCGTGTACACACATACTCCCTGGGAGGGAGAGGGAGACAAAGACTGCCCTGTTTCTAACATAATGCCAAAATAAGCTTCACTGTTATATTCAATTAACTTACCTGTCCAGCAGAAAGCCTGCAGCCTCCACAACCGTTTTGAAGCTAACAAGGCTAGCAAGTTTGTCCCCTTTCTGCTATTGTAATCAGAAATAGCCAACGTCTCCCATTTTGGCAGAATATAAAAGCAATACTTGATTTTTTCCTTATTAAAAGCAGAATTAGATACACACTGTCCCTTTAAGACAATCTCCAGCAATCAGTCGAAGACCTGAAGTTCAGGCACACTATGCCCACGCAGCAGGGCATTGATTCAAACCTCAGAATGGTTCAAAAAAGCCAAAATATGGTTCTGGAGTGGCCTGACATTACATAGGCCATTCATGCTAAACCCTCTGAACCCTATAGTTGTGACACAAAGAAAATTTCAAATATCTCTTAAGGGCAAATACTTTTTCACAGCACTCACAACGCTTCACAGTCTTGCATTCAAATCATTATGGTCTTAGAAACAGCTTGAATGTCAGGGATACTGGCAGAAACTCTGGTAAAGAGAGTTCCAACCTCCTATTCTGGTTGTCCCTTTGTGAAGAACATTGTTTGCTTTGCATCACTCTCAGTCGGCTGCTTCAAGCAGATGTGGACGTTGTATCCACATCTGGAGGCAGGCCATGTGGCCGCTCAAAGGTCGCTTCTTCAAGCCAAAGGACATAGTTTAAGTGAGTGGAAAAAGTCAGGCCATAGAGAGGAGAGAGATTAGAAAGAAGGCCTTTAGACTCAGATTTAACTTGCGAGGCCACACATTTTTATTGCACATCTGTTGCCTCACTCCCTTCTCCTTGGTCTAATGTGAAAAAAGTCACACAAAGACCTACAGTCTTTTTCCAACAGGACCTAGGTAAGTTATTTGATTTTGAATCAATTATCAGAGCCAAAGAATTCAAACTTTTAATATTAAAGCTTTTAATAAAAGGTATTAAGTTCATGGTCATTTTCCCTCATCTGAAGTGAGGAAAAGCCTGAGCTGTGCAACTTACAAGGCACGATCTCTGTTTTGAATTAAACATATTCCCTTGGAGGGCCGCACATAACACTTGATTGGAGAATTAAGTAAAATAACCGTTAAAAGAGAAGTCAAAACTTGTTTCGATGCAGAGGTTGAAATAAACTAGGAGACAACGTCGAGGAGCCTTTTTAGGATTTACAGATTATAGTGATGTTTACTCCAAACTGCAGTGCCGCCATGAATAGATTGCAAAATAGAAGCCTGTATTTTATCCCAGCTCTTTCCAGAGCCAGATATGAATCCAGCCAAGCCTTTGCCCACATCCTTATGCAGGAAACTAAAGTTGCGCTGACACTCAGTGTTCAGAACACATCGGTGGGAAAGCCACATGCGTGAAGCCAGCGCAGACTAGCCAAGAGTGGAAGATGTTGGCCAGCTGACGGGCTGAGTTCAGACATCATAATGATCCCGTCCCATTTAACAGCGCAACATGTGGGATTCATGTGTGAGGGAATTATAATGTTGGTTCAACGCATCCGTTTTTCCATACTTACATTTCCACCCAAAAGCAAGCTTGGTATTCCAGTTGAACTTAAATAAAACAAATTAAAACGTTTTGACTGATTGAAAATGTTTTTCACTGCCTTTTCTTGCCTTATCAAATTTGAAGGTATTATTAGACTTCTGACTAAAAGTGAATTAGGCAGCTCTGAATATTTCAGACACTGCTTATCTAAATGAAATTTTCCCATACAACCAACTCTAAGGGATAGAATGGTCAGAAAAAGAAAAGAAAAAAATATCCAGTCAGTGGTGAAAATGCCTTGTTGATGTCAGAGGTCAAAGTAGAACTGGCTGACTGGGTGGCAATAATAGAAAGCAGCAGCTCAAATAACCACTTGTTGCAGCTAAGCTAGGAGGAATACCATCTCTGAACACACAGCACTCCAAACCTTTAAAGCAGATGGGTCACAGCAGCAGAAGACCACACCGGGCCCCACTTCTGTCAGCTAAGAACAGGAAACTGAGGCTACAATTCACACAGGCTGGCTAAAGCTAGACACAACAGAGTTTAAAAACACTGCCTGGTCCAGTGAGTTTCGAGTTTAGCTGTGACATCCAGATATGGACAGAATTTGGAATAGATATAACGAAAACATAGATCTATCCTGCCTTTTTGTTTTTGGGAAATCTTTTTTGAGTTTGGCCCACTTACTGCCAACTGATCATTATTTAACACCACAGCCAAACTGAGAACCATTGTTGACCATGTCCCACCTTTTATGACTGTGGTCTAACCATCTTTGGATTTCTCAAACACGAACGCACATTCAGATCTCAATCCCATGGAGCACCTTTGGGATGCGGTGGAACAGAAGATTCTCATGCTGGATGGTCAGCCTACGAATGTGCTGCAACTGCATCGCGCTATTCTGTTAATATGCACCAGAATCTCTGAGGAACATTAGACTTAGACTTAGACAAACTTTATTGTCATTTTGTATGCACAGAGTGTATACAAAACGAAATTTCGTTGCATACAGCTTACGACAGTGTAATGAGATTGCAGTTGGAATAAGATAACATTACAATATAAAGTGCAGTAGTGATAAGAACAATGCAGGAGAAATTTTTTTATTTTTTTAAAAAAAAGTGTGCAGAAGAATGTTCCCCCATGTTTATGGTGCAAAGATAATGGTGCAAAAAGGCATTAATATGAAAAAGTTCAGTGCAGTGCAAAATAATATGGTGCAAAAATGCAGTAAACGTTCAGTGGTGTACTATTTAAATGGATTACTCACACCTTGTTAAATCTATGACATAAATATTTAAGGCAGGTCTGAGGGGAAAACGGGGTACAGCCACGTAGTGAGAACTGCAGCGGCTTGGGTCAGTTTTTACAACAAGTTTAGTTTATCTTTGCAGTGTCACTGCTTGTTGTTGTGTCATGATTACCTCAGTGCTGTAGTACACAGGAAACTTGCCGTCCCTGCTGGCTACTGTGCTTCACACCTCTCACTTTTCTGGGGAGCTAAGAGCCGTCGCTTGCTAATTGCATTTCCCTGTGCCCCAATCTGGCACAATTGCTTCACAATTGACATTTTAATTGGCCAGGACGTCCGTCCACTCCAACAGCATTTTCTGACTGTAAAGCAGACAACCCCAGTTAAGGTCAAGAGGCCAAGCGGGGATGTTGTGTTTGAGTGCATGAAGGTTCTTTATGTTGTAAAGTGAGAGAAACCAAACTATTTAGAGAAGGTAAATTAATTAAAATGATATAAGAGGTCCTTTCATAGCTTTTTGTGCTCAGATGAGCCCCCAGCTCAGCATCCCCCTTCTTCTTTGCTCTGCCTCTGAACCATATCAGAAAATTAATTGGCATACCCTGGGTGTTGGGTTCCGGACCACGGCGCAGGTGGCTAATGGGATTGCCAGATCTGGAGCAAATGATTGATGACAGCAGGGTCCTTAGATGAGCAGAATTTTGCTCTCCTTCCTGTTTTTCATTGGACCTGGACCTCAGACAAAGGTCTGGGAATGCAATGAGAGACAAGGTCAAGAAGACAGAGTTTAAAACGTACAGCACGAGAAAAAGATAAGAGTAAGTGTCGAACTTAGCCTGACATTGCTGAGTGTATCTAAAGCTTTAGACTAAAGGTTTTTTAAAAAGACTGGACAGAAAAAGGTTTAATTTGATTTTGTGAGAGGCAAACCTTATCTTTTCTCCAATCCAGCCAAACTGATATAGTTAATGCTGCGAAAATGTCTGTTCCACATGCACGTAACTTTTTAATGTCTTACTACTCAGTGTTCCAGCAGCGGGACGCCAGCGCTGTCCAGGACTTTTACAGACTGCTGCCATGAAGCTGCTTAGGCTGTGCAACTTTTTGACCTGTAATATCGATTAGATTTCAAAATGTCAAGTAAATTTCAAGAAAGTTTACTTGTGTGCAGCAGCGGGCACAAGAAAAACAGCAATGCAATGCTTTTTCAAAAGTATTATTTAATACAAGATGTATTTAGCAGCAGTCAAAGGTATCCAGCTATGCTGACATTTTATAAATGAGACCCCAGATCTGTTGGGCAACAAGTAACAGTTGTCCCTTCACCAGATACTCCCACCTGAGTTGTAGATCTCTGCTGCTGCTCCTCCCCGAGTTACCATAAGCCTCTTGGTTGCTTCTTTGATTAAAGGTATATAGCCACGTAAAATGCTTATAAAGAAAATACCAAAAAACGTTTCATCGTGATAAAATAAGGTTATATGCACCAAGTCTCCATCTTGATAAGGTTTTTATGGTCCTCTTTGTGGATAAAAAAAAAAACCCAGCACCGGGCGCCATTGTCAAATATAAACAGATGTGGCACCATTTAGCAACATTATTGCAGAACTATCATAATGCCGGTTTACTTAATTTATAAATCACTTGTAAATAATGAACAGTGCTCTGTGAGGTGTTCAAAGCTTGGGATATTTTTGATAACCTGACCATGCTTGGAAATTCTCCACACCTTTATCTCTAACCTGTCCTTGATGCAGTTTCATGATGCAGTTTTTTCACTCTAACAAACCTTTTACCCTTTCTGGGGGCAGTTGGTTGGTCTGGGTTTTATTTAGGAGCATCAGTGTATAGGAGGCAGAATACAGATTTTTGTTTAGAAAACAAATAACTTTCCTTCCATTTTATGAATATTTACTACTTTGCATTGGTAATTTACATTTACATGCTGTTAATTAAAATATCCTATGCCTTCATTTCAGTGGAATCAAAATACTAACTTTAAGAGCATTGAAAAACAGCATATTAAAGTCAAGTCTTTAGTATAAATCATACTTTTCTGTGAATCAAGCAGTACTAAAACCTTTTTAACCACAAGTTATGAAAATCAGTTTTGAATAAATCACATATATAAGGTATAAAATCGAATGAAGCTTAACCTGAGTTAACCTTTCATGCAGATCATTAAACTATTAAGTAATGAAAATCACAATCTCAATAGGTTGAGTTTTTCAGTGATTTATGACATGCTGAGTTGAATTTCATACAATGTAGACATGATATAGGTAGGAAGTCATCAGCTTTAGATTGAAATTTTTTAAGGGACATTGTTTAAATACAGCCCCGAATAAAGGCTTAAAAAAATCTATGTATAGCTTAGCTGCTCAATGAACACGGCTCACTGAAACAAATGTTACCCAAGTTCATGTCCTTGAGAAATAAAGGGTAAAGTAAAACATTGAATCTTATGGAACTGAGCAGTTTCCTGGTTATGTTTTAAGACATGAAAATAAAACATGGATATTCCATCTTAGAAACAAGTAACTTGGATTTTCTAAATGTAAATTGCTTTAAAAACGATTTATTTTGACATTAGATGTAAAAAAAAAAGGACATAAAGAGGTCACATTTAGGTACGACCATCAACCCTTTAGTTTAATGTGTGAAATATGGGTGGAGGGACAGATTTAATGTTGTTGATTACAAAAACGTTACCTGAATCTTTTTTTAAATGATCCAACATAAGAAACCTCTGATTCAAGCAATTTATTTTCAGAGATTGTTTAGACGATGAAACTGTAAAGCCTGGAAAATATTTCCAGACTTATTTGGACGTTTCAAGGCTTTGCAGGAACGCTGCGATGAGAATCGACAGATTCATACAAGCTGATTCAGCTTTATAAAAAGTGGGAAAGATTGAGCTTTAGGTGTGCTTTTACAGTTTTTCATGGTATCTGGAGTATATTAAACAGTTAAAAGATAATCATTTCATATGAATTTATAGAAAACAAAGGGGGAAAAAAATCCAGAAATCAACTGAATCACTTGAAGATTTGAGTTGAGAATTTTGAAATGGCAAATTTGTAGGAACCCTGATTATACAGCTAGAACAGCTAGGATACTGATTACTTGAGTATTATGCACCCAGGCAATAAATGTGTCAATATGAAACAACCTAATGCAACACCTCTCTTTATGAACCGTACCATTGTTCTGATGGGATCAGACAGCGTTACACAGACATCAGGCGCAGCTGAAAGAGTCTCTTTTAGCTTAATGTAACCAGAGCCTTCGCCTCTCCACGCTGAATAGCAGCGAGCTTTTTGAAGTTGCTTTAACTTTTTTGGCAGAAGACACAAAAGAGAGACAGTTGTCTGATCTCTCATTGTCCCAACACAAATATAAATGTCAAGCTCTGTCGTCGGGCCCATTCACGTCATATCACGTTCGACCCTCTTCTTTCCTATTCCAAAGCTTCTTGCCACGGCCATCATCTGCGTCGCGGAGCTCGTAGCTGTCCAAAGCAACACGGGATCAGTTTATTGCATTTTTGTAAAGGAAAACTATGAAAATTGCATAAGATAAGCAAGCCTTAGCAGAAAATCTAATTTCATGTTGTGCTTTCGTTTCCCTTATCCTAATATTCAATTTGTAATAAAGTAATGAGGGTTTTCTTTTTCAAAATGAATCACTTTGATGCAGTAGTTTTAAACTGCTGACACCTGTTTTTGTGAATGAAACTATTTTTTTCTTATTCATTAACACTTTTGAACATTTTTTATAATGTAGTTATTCTTGTTCGTCACAAGTGGACTTCAAACAGTCTTAAGGGCAACTTACATATTACCCACATATTTGGTGTGGACAATTATTCAGTATGAATATATATCATGATATAACTTACTTCAATAAAGGGGACCTGATATTTCCAATATTTCAGTATATATTGCAGTCAATGATTACAGCATTTGTCAATGACTGATGTTCCGGGTTTGACGTAGTTTTATGTGTTACTTTTTTAAGGCAAATATTTTCTAAAATGTTATACTGGAGGAGTTTTCTAAACAGGGCAAAACTCACAAATTCCAGAGGAATGAATTAAATAAAGTGTATAAATGTATGTAATTTGTTCCTATTTTCACTGAGCTTGTTTTCTCAATCAGACAAGAGATAATCTACTGACAGATGTGAACGGCCAGTACGAGATTATCAGGGTGTGACAACGTTGCGTAAAAATATCAAGGTTTCATGATACCATGATGGAGTTAATAAAAAAAGCCCTAACATGAACAAATGCTGTTTGTTTTTGTTTAAAACAAACAAAAAAAAACTGTTGTTCGTACTGCTGCTATAGTAATATTTCTTATTACTGTAATTTTAATACTGTTTCTCGCTATTTGGATTTAAACACATGGACTTGAGCAGAACATGTAAACAAAGGCAAAGTTTGATTCCCTTTTTGCTGTTCTTCTGTTTATAAAGTAACGCAAGCATAAGCTGATATTGGCTGGTTAGTCAGGCTTTCTGCTCACTTAGCGCAGTCAGCTGACTAACTACTCCTAGTTTGCCAACTTTAATGTAATACAACATCCCCTTAATAAAGGTGATTTGTGTCATTTCATTAGTTTCCACCCAGGCTGTCCAGGTTTTTCCACACACAGCTGAATTTGTTGTTGTAATCAAAGTAAAAGTACAGTTACCTTTTTTTTAGCCAGCCCACTGGCATTATGCAGCAACAGGTGGGGGAGGGGAAGACCAGCATTACTCTGCTCCATACAACTGGAGAAAACTCGGGGAGCTCTGACACTTTCCTTGTCCGCTCTTCAAAAGCACGTAAAAGTTTGAGAACAGAATTATGTTTTGTAAAGCATAGCTTGGTAAAAGAAATAAGTGTTATCGTCGAACAGGAAACCAGTCATTGCCTATCTTCCAGCTCTCCCAACTTCTTAAGAGTAACACAAATGCCTTTTGACAAAGGACAGACCTAGGCAGACTAATGTTTGCAATTAAAAATCATGTTTGGGTCTTTTTTTCCTGATGGGGAATCTGATTGAACCCTTCAACCTTTGTCCTTTTCTTCTTTCATTATCCACACTTGTAATATGTTCCAAAAAATCAAAACCACAAGCTCTCTACTTACGGAGCGTCTCTGGGGGAAAAAAAAGGCACAGAGAAAGGTTTGATTCATCCTCGGCGAGGCAGGAGTTTGATCTGGAGACAAGAAAGGTGAATTGTCTGGTTTTGCTGGTGGACAGTTTCTTTGATCTCTACCTGTCAGAAGGCTCTGTGTTGCAGTTGCTTGAGAAAGACATTTGGAAGGAAATTGTATCAAACACACTGGCCTACGTAGTTAAATGTTAAAAAGTAAGAAAAAAACTACAAATAGAATAGAAATAAGTAACAAAAATGACCTAATGCTGTGTTTCTCTTTCTCCTCTCAGGGTCCAAATGCCTTAGTGACCTACACCATCATCAGTGGGGCCGACGACAGCTTTCGCATCGACCCCGAATCTGGCGACCTGATCGCCACCAAGAAGTTGGACAGGGAGCGGCGGTCAAAATATTCCCTCCTGGTGCGCGCGGACGACGGAAAACAGTCGTCCGACATGAGGCTGAACATCACTGTCCAAGACGTCAACGACCACACGCCCAGGTTCTCCCGCGCGACATACTCATTCGACATCCCGGAGGACACGGCGCCAGGTGAGGTCGCTTAATGGAGCATACGGTTACAAACTAAACATGCCGAAATGGACGGAGCAGGCAATGTTTTGTCTTCTGGAAAAGCTCTCAGACCAAACTAACACAGCTCAAGGGGGACATTTTTTTCTTTTGCATTTTTTCCAAGCATCTTTTTTTTTTTTTTTTTTTTTTATACGTGTTGCAGTTCAGAAATATTCAGCATTTTTCTCAAGAGTGAAATCAAAAGTTTAGCGGGTCAAATGGAGAATAACTCACCGCTGATTTACAGCCACTGACAACCGTCTGGCAGACCTCGTTCACCCCTGTCCGCACTGGAAAAGAGTTTGGTCATCAAAGAAAAATGTCTATTGCGGATGAAATTGCATTATAATCCCGCTAAGTAATCAGAAAACCCTTAAGAATGAGCTGTTTGCTGAGCCAGTTGCTAATTCTGTCTTGGACTGCTGCGTCTGAACAATCAGTCTTGTTTTTATCAGAAATAATCCCCCAGCATTAATGTTTTAAAACGCCACTGTCATCCCCCAGGCTCCATCGTGGCAGCGATCCTGGCAAGTGACTCCGACTCAGGGGTGAACGGAGAGGTCACCTACTCGCTGGAGGAGGACGATGAGGACGGGACCTTCCTCCTCAACCCAGTGACGGGCGTCTTCAACGTGACGCGTCCCTTAGACTATGAGGCTCAGCAGTACTACATCCTAACCGCGAGAGCGGAGGATGGCGGCGGGCAGGCCAGCACGGTTCGGGTTTATTTCAACGTGCTGGATGTGAACGACAACTCCCCTGTCTTCGACACCGCCGTGTACAGCGCTTCTGTCTCAGAGAGTCTGCCTCCTGGGTCCAGTATTGTCACGGTAGCAGCCAGTGATGCTGATGACGGTATGTGGAAAATTTCACAGGAGGTTATGGCTTAAACCAAATAAATGCTTTCTGTTGGTTTTTACACATATACCTTTTTTTTTAAATTACAAGAAAAAGTAAACTACTTCTTTCCGAAAAAGCCCATAGTATTGATGTGACAAACACTTCTGCTGATATTCAAAATTTAAAAAAAGTTTTTATTTAGCAGAAACCTAGTATTTTTTATTGTTTTTAAAATGTGAGATTAACAAATTCAAAATTATACAGAAAAAATTATACAGAAACATTAACTTTGACCTCCCAAGAAGAGTGAGATCTCAATAAATTAATATATTAAAAGTGGGTTTGGGTCAATTGGCTCATTTGGCAGTTCATACAACCTTGTTATAACTACATTCAGCAATAATAGGAATGCTCATATCTCATATGATACATTTTCTGAACTCTTTGACCTACATCCTGTTCACATTTATGTGGTTCTTAGCCTTGCATTATAATTTCACCCTTTATATATATATATATATATATATATATATATATATATATATATATATATATATATATATATATATATATAAAAACCATAATCTAATAAATGAGGCTCATATGTTGGATTAAAAATACCTTTTCATCATATGTAAGCAAAAGAATCATCATTATTAACAGAAAGTAATGGCTTTACAACATCAGCCTGAGAGTAATTAATCATATAAAGTGTTTACATTAGTTAATCGGGTTACTGAAACAAATTGACTTTTTGATAATATTCTAAATCTCAAGAAAGAATATAGAGAGATTATTTAAATCACCAGATATAAGAAACAAGACATACCCCCGTGGGATACAGTCTGACGCATGTTGATACGAATCACTTTGTGGTAGTCGTCACCATTTTATATCTAAAGAAGTCCAAAACTGCAAAGGTCCAAAATGGTTAAGTGCTGCAATGACCAGCATCCATACAATTAGGTATACAAGAGCTATATATTATCCATCCATCCATCCATCCATCCATCCATCCATCCATCCATCCATCCATCCATCCATCCATCCATCCATCCATCCGTCCGTCATCTGATATTCCCCGTTTATTGGGGCGCAGGGGCAACAGGTTCACCCCGGCTTCACCCTCAAGCTCATTCTGGGGGATCCCAAGGTGTTGCTTGGCCAGACCGGATGTATAGTCCTTGGAGCTTGTTCTGGTTCACGACAGTGGGATGTGCCTGTGATACCTCCAAAGAGAGGCGTTCTGGGGCCTGAATCACCACAACCTTTGATGCAGAGAATCAGCAGGTTAGGATGGTGGGAGGAGTCAGTGTTCTTCAGGGGAAGCTCTCCGGAGGTCCGCCTCCATCTCCACATTCTGGAACAGTTTAACCTTCAAGGTGGTTGTGACTGCACCCGTGGACAAGCCGATCCACTGCTCTGAGGTACAGTCATCTGTGTACGGAGAGATCAGGAGTGGGGAGACAATACACCCCTAGGGGGGTTGCCGTTGCTGATGGTTCTTGTGCGACAGAATCTGATCCCCAGCCTCACCTGCTGCTGCCAGTCAGGAAGCTGGTGATCCACTGACAGGTGGCGGTCTGCGCCGTGAGCTGGGGGAGCTTTCTGGTCGGGTTGATAGTGATGAAGGCCGAGCTGATGTCCACAAACAGGATCGTGGTGTGCATCCCTGCATGGTCAAGGTTGTGCAGGATGAAGTGTGGTCCCAAGCTGACCACGTCTTCTGCCGACCTGTTTGCCCAGTAAGCAAACTGCAGGGAGTCCAGCAGGGAGCCTGGGATGTCCTTCAGATGCTTCAACACCTGTCGCTCAAAGGATTTCATGACTGCAGAGGTCACGGGGACAAGTCTGTAGTCATTTAACCCTGCGTTGGTGTGTTTCTTGGGGACTGGGATGATAATGTGATAGTGGACAGTTTGCTGGAGGGAACCTCTACAGCTCCAGAGACTAGTTGAAGATTTGAGTGGGGGTGCAGGTAGTCCTTTTTGAAGTACCATTTAACATTACTTTGTTTGGAAATATTTTACTGCATTTTTTTGTAAAATACTTCAAACTCTTTAAAAACATATATATAGTGTGTGATTCAGTGGCCTGAGTTTTTTCCTGCCCTTCAGGTGGTGGAGTTTTGAGATTGTGGAGTGAGTGCGGTTCTTTAATGGTCGGCGCTACTCATTCCCCTGCTGTAATTACAGCTTTATCCAAGCCTAATGTGGTTATCGTGACCTACATTCCTTGGAAATACGCTGCCTTGCTCTCTTAACCCAGAGTCTGGCTTCTTTCTTCGCATAATCTGACCGCGTCGTCCTCTCAGATACAGGCCGGCTGTTTTTCACTGTCACAACAAAACGCTGCCATTGTTAGCACTTCCGAAGCTCTGACCTCTGACCCAACGGCTTGTCCCCCTTACAGCATAGTCTAAACTCAGATGGAAGCAGCACTCAGGCTCCTGATAATGGATTACTTGTGTACTGTAAATACACATCGAGTGTGGGAAGGTGTCAGAGCTTTCCACATGAATACCCCGTTGAGTTGAATAACCGATGCCCAATTTAAGCTCATTTTAACCTCCACTTCCTGGTGAGCTCTGTGGATTAGGGCAGATTCAAGGTTAGATGGTTTACTCCACAAATCCACTCAAATGCGAAGCAGTTATGCTGTCTGAATAGACGTGGTGCCTATGTGCGTTTTTTTCTAACACTGCTGAAAGGCATTATCAGTTTCGGATGTGGCTTGCAGTTTTATTTCTGTTTTGATAGCAATCTGTCATTCTGCATGAATGGATTGAAATCTTGGAGGTCAAGAGGAGAAGCCAGTAGTTGCACATGTACAATTTGTGGAAATGGATGTTGATTATCCACGTGAATGCCCAATGCAGAGTATCTAGTTTTTTTTACATCGTAAACAATAGAAAATATCAGAATTTGACCTTCGTTATACCATGCTTTCTTGTGATTATCTGCTTCTCTTTGTTTGCTTTTCCAAACTCAAGGTTATATTAAATTGTTACTTATAATTTTTTTGGAGATGAGACAGTTTCAAATTCAATTCGTTATTCTTCACATAATGGTCTTTACAGTTGGTCTAATCATTGCAGCTTTCATATGCCTCCAAACAGGGTTTCTTCAACACTTTGAATCAGCACTTTGAATCGTCTAATTGCTGAAAAGTGCTTTATAAATAAACTTGTCTTGCCTTGGCTTCAAGGTCCTAAAGACATAAAAAGTCCTAAATTGGATTATCCCAATTTTAGACCTTAAAAAGTCTTAAATACCGGCAGGTTGTTGACACAAAAGCCTAAAAATTGCAAGCTCACATGCTCTTTCAAGCCCCATTGTCATGGAAAAGTGTTGCCCATAAAGTTGGAAACATTTTGTTTTAAGAAACATTACTATTTTTATTGTGATTTAATTTTTTGTGTTCTACTTAGAGGAGAGTGATCAATAAAATTTCAAGTGGATATAAAATTAATCTGTCAAGAATAAATCACATTGTCACAATGATATGAAAGGTCAAAATATTTAATCCCAACTTTATGAGCAACATTGAATTTAAAAAGGGTTGTATTGAAGACAACTGGATGGGGGAAAACTCAACCATTATAATATGAAGCTAACCTTGTTAGTTAATGTTGTAGGTGAGGGAATGTGTCCTGTAGGTGACTAATAAGTCTCTGCTCAACACCAGTGTGTCAGCAGCAGAGCTCCCGTCCACCTCTTCATTCAACAGCCAGATCAATTGAGTTCAGAACAGTTTTGTTGTTCAGGACAATTTGCAGAGCAAAACTAACACTAAAGAAATTCAAACTACAATGGAATGGAGTAGAAAAGTATTTTATTGTCCCACAGTGGGGGGAACCAGGTGTAATAGCAGCAAATGGAAGCATGCAGATGCATATAAAAACACATAAATAAAAAAATAACAAACGATGCAAGATAAATACAAGAATGAAACACATTTCTCACTGTAACATATTTAATATAAAATATACAAAAACTCTCTCTAATCACAAAAACCTTATGTTTTTAGGTCCAAACGCCCAGCTTCTCTACAAGATCTCATCTGGTGATCCTCATGGGCACTTTGTCATCACCAAGGAAGGTGTCCTCAAAACCAAGAGCGCACTTGACCGGGAAAACCAGTCCTTTTACAACCTGGTGGTTACTGTCAACGACCTGGCACCGCCTCCCGCTGCCCGCTTCACCAGTACTGCCCAGGTGTCAATCATCCTCCTGGACGTCAATGATTGCCCTCCCACGTTCACCTCCCAGAAGATGACCTACATTCAGGAGAACACACCAGTAGACACGGTGGTGTTCACCGCCAAGGCCGCAGATGCCGACAGCGGACCCAACAGCTATGTGGAATACTCCCTCATTGGACCTTTTGGTAATAAGTTTAGCATTGGTATGATCGATGGAGACGTCCGGTTGGTTGGAGAACTGGACAGAGAAGAACTTTCCAATTATACCCTCACCATTGTCGCTACAGATAAAGGTGAGCCCCGTCTGTCCTCCACCATGGACGTAACTATGATAATTCTGGATGTCAACGACAACACGCCGAGCTTCTCACAAAACATCTATGACATTGAGATTGAGGAGAACATCTTGACTGGCACTGATGTCATCCAGGTGTTCGCCTCTGATGCGGATGATGGCACCAATGGGCAGATCCGGTTCTCTATCGCTGGAGGCAACACCAACAATGACTTCCGAATTGACTCAGTCACAGGGGTGATTTCAGTAGCCAGACAGCTTGACCGTGAGACACATTCATCCTATTCGCTGGTGATCCAGGCTTCAGATCGTGGAAGCAGCCCCAGAGTGGACCGCACAACAGTCAACATTGTTTTATTGGATGTCAATGACTGCTCACCGGTGTTTGAGCTCTCTCCTTACACCATCAATGTTAAGGAGAACCTCGAGAACCTACCAAAAAACATTTTGCAGGTCAGTCTTCTATTTCTTTTCTTTTCCCAATACTTAAACTGAAGTTTAGTTTCTTTTTTCCTTCACACAAAGGTCCTCCATGATAAAACGAAGCCAGGTCTTTAAATGCCAGTTCAAAGGCCTTCAACCAGCTAATGCCTTAACTAAATTTGTACTAATACTAACTTAATAAGTGCAGGTATGTAAGTGGTATAAGTTCACTGGAGCAGAGGGCCCGATGGTCTTATTTTGCGAAATGACAAATACCCAACTGAAATGATAAAGAAATGATATATGGCAGCATTTTGCTGTGCTCAATTAAGCCTTTATAGGATTTCACCAAAATATGAAACTGGTCTAAATTGCATGACGAGGCAATTAACATTGAAACCACCCTGATGACTAAATGGGCCATGTATAAAAAATGAAGCAGGGAAAGCCTGTTTCCAGTAGCACGGCAGCTGCACTTTCCTTCACGTGTATACCTTAACAGGAAATGAGGCTACAGTTATGTGGTGGGAAAGGGTCCAGACGTGGTGGCTGCACAGCAGCTCACATGTATGCTAACCTGCTTATAATAGGCATGTCAGGAAGGAATGAGAGGCAAAGTGGGTAAAACTTGGACTTGTAAAATACGCTTTATTCTGAGAGAAAAAAAAACAGAAATAATAGAAAAATAATATGTCTGCAGCCTAAAGTAGGGGAACCCTACTTAGCAACTCTCTGGTTTTCCTTTTTGTGGATTCTATGGGAAAGTCTGATTAGACAAAATGAAAAAGTAATGATCTTTCTACTCAACAAGTACCTCCATGGTGCCACTGCTGGTAATTATCCCCATCTGGTTTGAATGAATGATTTAGAGAGGACAGTGGTTAGGCCGGGCTATCCCCAGCATGGTTTCAAGCACACTCCACAATTATTGCCATCCTTGGTAAAGATTTGTGAAAAGCCTCAAAATAAATTTTAATTTTATTGAAGTAACGTAATATCACACCATACACACGTTTATTGATTTACATGTTTTATAAAAGCATTTCTTAAATGTGCACCTAAATTATATGGGTTATGAATATGATGTGAAAGAACCCTAATTCCATTAGCCACTCTTGAAAATAGGAAAAACACCGGAACATTTTAAGATAAGACTAAAAGAGAAAAGCTTGTCACTTAAACTTACCCTGATCCACAGTCAGAGCAATTATTAAAATGTTTTCAACAGCTGAACTGTCTCATCACTAAGTCTCTAAAACAAGCTGTCCACATTATCATAATGACAAGTGACCAGCCAGTGGCGGCTGGTGATTAAAAAAAACACAACGATGAACTCTACTTTAACTTCCTTTGCCTGCTGTTGGACTTTTAAGCCTGGTCGGTCCAGTCCGACTCCCTTTAGTCACGTTTTTCCTCCAGCAAAAAATCCTCACGAAATTCTTATTTTGTAAATAAATGACTAAATGTTGTTTCGCTGCGGCATTGTTTCATATCTTGTCGTTGTTGTAGTTGTTGAGTGACGCTCGCTGCTGCACAACTTGAGCCGCCATTGGTGTGACTTTGATTGAAAGTTATCATAAATTAATCTAATTGGATGAAGAATGACTCAAAAAGTATTGATCGTTATGGGAGCACAGAGAATCTTTGAGTAACCAATTAGAGAACAACATTAAGTCACATGGAAGCCAAAATGGTACAGAGATGCATACACTCTCATTTGTCTGGCACCTTACGACATTGAAACATTAAAATTAGGAAGGCCTACACATTTATTTCGTAATTTATGTTTATTGTGTCTACACTTAAAGAGTTCATTTGCAAAAACAGATAACTCCGTTTTTAGCCAAAAAAACTAAAATGTAAGTGTGTGTGTGTGTGCGTGTGTGTGTGTGGGGGGGTCCTTTTAATAAAGGTGTATTTTTGAGATGCCATTATTTTGTTATGTCACTGTTACAAATCCATCCCGTAGGTTAGTTTGACTGGTATCACCTTAACTAAATAATAAAAAGTATGTTTTTTTGAAAATTTATAAAAACAGAGTTATCTGTTTTCACAAATGAACTCTTCACTTTTTCTACTAATATTCAAATAATGTTCGTTTAATAACCTAATTTCCAGGTTGTTGCCAGAGATGACGACCAAGGAGCCAACGGACAGCTGAGTTACATGCTCAGTGGCGGGAACGATGAAGGAGCGTTCACCCTGTCGTCCAGCGGTCAACTGAGCGTTACTCAGACTCTGGATCGGGAAACTCGGGGGAAATACATCCTGCTGATTTCAGCCACTGACTCAGGTACGACTTCACCAGAAGACTCATGTTTACCTTTCTAAAAATGAATCAACCTGCCAGTTTTAAACACTATCCTGCATAATGTGTTCTACCTTAGAGGTCTGAGTTGCGTAGCACTTTTCTGCTGGTGCACGGACACAGCTTCGTTTTAAAATCAAATGCAATCAGTTTTCAAAATGATGCTGATTCAGGATATCTCCATGAGCACCAGCGTCAACAAACATCATTTTTATGGTCAGAGTGTGCACGCAAATCTTTTTGCTTGACACAATAACGTAAACATTTTTGGAGTTTTTAGCTTGCAAAAACAGCGGTTGTCTTTTAAACGTCTTGTTCCACAGAAGTCTTTTCAGCAGCCTGAATTGAATCGCATCCTGTGTTTATTTGGATATGGTGGTGGAGCTTGTTATAGCCAGATAAAAGGTTAACTTGTTATTGCACGGAGGCCAGTTAATGTGCAGTTGAAGGACTACGTGCGTATCCCCGTTGCAGCCAAATCACATGGTATTCCACTTAAGTATACGTTTCCCTGAGCTGCTCTGGCAGAGCTGTCATGGTCTGAGGGTGGTTCTGTTTCATTCCTGGTCCGGCCATGTGACCGTGCATAAGACTGCGTATTTTTGACTTTTCGTAGGCTTTGGTGAGATGCGGGACAATGTTGCATGCAATGATGTTGTGACATGTGTAAAAAAAGAAAAAAAACACCAAAAAAACACGTGCATATCCAAGTATTTGGATAATTTGAAGAAATTATCTGTTTGTTTATTTTGTCAAATAAACCACTGCAAAATGGCACTTGTTTTTTATCATAATGAAGGCAGTTTAAGGTATTGCTGTCAAGGTTTTGTTGCTTCATATGGTGTTTAGAGGAGTTGCCCAACAAGCCAACATCCTAATTATGATTTGATCCCATTTTGTCCTCTTCGCAGGGACTCCATATTTAGAGCCCTGACAACAATTTCAAAATATTTTGACAAGACGCTGCAGCACAATGTTGAGGCAGAGAGAGGGATCTGGGCTAGAGTATCAAAGTATCAAAAAGCCCATAATCACAGTGCAGGCCGAATCACCCAGCAGCATTTTCTCACATTTTTGAGGCCCGGGCTCAGACAGCGGGGGGGGAGACGTCTCTCCCAGGCGCTATCTGGCCGGAGGTTTCCAAGGTGGACGAAGCAGACGCGTCTCCAAGCAGGCTGTCTCCATGACCCGTTCTGTACCGCAGACGTCCGTGTTGAAGCCTCTGGTTGTCCACGCGCGTTTGAGAAGACCGGCAGGCTTTGTCAGGGAGTGTCTTTGGTTTAAAAGAGACGTATTTTGTAAGAGAAAGGCTTTAGCTGTCTGTCAGGAAGATGAAGGGCTGTCATGTTTGGGGTTGTCTGAAAGCAGAGGCCGAGTCCTGCTGGAACCACAGCACACAACAAACATTTCAGCTTGACAAAAAGAGATAAATGACTCCAACTCCTGTGCTTGAATCTTAAAGGGATTTTCATGTTTTTTTAATGTCTTCGTCCCTTTCATGTTGTGCTTTAGTGAATTCTCCTCCTTGGCCGCTTCCTGTGAAGGTAATCTCGTTAATGCAGCTATAACAGAGTTTTAGCGCCATGAATCTTCACCAGAATGAACAACATTCTTAAAGTTGGTAAAGTACGGAGCTTGATTTATTTTCCAGGTGTGGCTTAGTAAGGAAAAGGTAAAGTGGCGTTTTTGGAAAAATAGTCGATTTCCAGGATTTATTTAAAGCCCCAGCGTCAAAATGATAAATGTCTGAATGTTTTAGTTTAAGTCGCTCCAGCCGGTAATATTTTTACACTCGTTTTTAATAACAGATGTCAAGAGACGTGTCCTTTCATCTGGCCATGTCTGTCATCTATAATCTGTCCATTCATCAATTTATACTACCACTCTGTCCTTCTGTCTGTAAACCTGCCTGTACCCATCTGTCCATTTGTCCATCTATCATTCATCCATCCTCTATATGTCCATCCATCCATCCACCCATCCACCCATCCATCCACCCATCCATCCATCCATCCACCCATCCATCCATCCATCCATCCATCCATCCATCCATCCATCCATCCATCCATCCATTCATTCATATGTCCAATCATCCATCCATCCATCATCTATATGTCCATCCATCCATCCACCCATCCATCCACCCATCCATCCATCCATCCATCCATCCATCCATCCATCCATCCATCCATCCATCCATCCATCCACCATCTATATGTCCATCAGTTGGCCCACTGAATCTACCAGATGAGGAGCCGGGTTAAGTAACGGTCACTATTTTGAAAAAGCATCACAACATTATCATAACTTTGCAGCAAATTTCTGTTCAGCTCCCCTGGAAGGGGGTTTACAGCTCGTTGGGAGAAAGCCTGGACGAGGAGATTCATTATTTTTATTCCTCTGAACTCCATCATCCTTGTTCAGTAAAAATGAGGTTTGCTGCGTTTGTGAGTTAAGCGCATCTGCAGACACACAGAGACACTTGAGGGCTTGCATTGTCCCTGGATGCTCTTGCTGCTCAGCCAACATCTGGGATCAGCTGCAGGCTAACCAGATTTTTAAGCCACTGCTGAGTAATGCACAAGTTTGGAGGAATGTAAAACAATGAGCTCTCCAACAGAGTGAAATGCTTTTCTCAAGCAATCTTGCTGTAATGGCTTTAACCAAGCATCTGCCGTTATGGAAAACATGTTTTTACACAAATGGAGGTTTCTCATTTAGCACGGTTTCACTGTTACTATTTTATGTTTCAAACCAAAACACATGACCCACCGTCTTCTGTTTGGATAAGCAGCAGAGCCTAAAGTGGACGTTGTTGTTGAAGAGGATTTTAGAAAATATCAAGTTAGCAGCACAAAGCTGGCTGCAAAGGGTCGTATTTTGGACCATGTAGTGATCTCATGTGGGAATAGTTAAAAAGTGCTTAAAATTAAAGCAGAGTCAACCGTGCAGATGATGTTTTGGGTCATGTAGGCGTTCCTTACATGTATTTGGCTCTTCAGTGTTGAGCTTAGATTTACAAGTCACATCAGTCAGAAATATCTGAGTCTTTTTGTACTTATTTTTACATTTTTAGGCATTTTTAGAACAGTCGTTGTGAAAGGAAGTACACCCTCTTTCAATGGTAGGGATTTTATGGATCAGAACATTCAGGCCCAGCTTCAGATGTTCCACAGATCAACAAGAGTAAAAGGTCCTTTTTTTCCCAAAGTCAGCCCAAATCTTTGCACCTCCACCTCCGGTCTTTTTCTAATTGGCCTGTCATGAACGTAAACTTTTAACATCTAACTTAGACCTGTGGAGCCTGAGATGGCGGTACTAACTGAGAGTTTCTCCAAGCAGTGCATGATCTGAAATTCCAGTTAATTTTTTTACAGTTGTCCCAAATATATGCTGATGACTTTAAGCCCTGCCAGTCACCTGTATGCTCTGGAGCAACAAACCGCCAAAAACTTCTGCTTTTATAGAGATTGTCACACTTGACAATCAGTTCATTATAGTTTCAGAATAAGAAGATACAACAGAATAAATACAGGATCTTGTCCCCATTTCAATATGTATTTATAAAACAAACCTAGACAACAACTGTCTACAACATTGTCTATAGTGTCCATTTTTATTTTTGTTAATAGGATTTTAGAAATTAAATAAAAAATAAATGTGTTTATGGAATAAAAGAAACTTAAACACAGATCTGTGTTTATTTAGTTTCTGCACATTTTTCTTTAAAATCACTTCTTCTCTTATAATCATCGACATAGGACACAAAAAGCGTTTGCAGATTATTTGCCAACAACTGTTTTTGTATGCTCTAATGAAGTGGTGCATATTTAAAAAGCTCCTCTAACAATAATAATCATAGGTGTAGTAATAACTGTATTCTAAGAGAGAAACGACAAAAGAAATAATGAATTTAATTTATAAACTTCATTTCTGTGTATGGCTCACTGCTGTCCTGCAGCAAGCTGCATATGGAGCAGACCAGGATACACCCCAAGCTCTCCACCATGGATCAGGCCAACAGGGATAATTTGCCTACATTAACTTTTCAGTGTTGTCAATATTTATATGCAGAGTGATAAAATAATGTAGTACATTAAAAAGACATGCCAAGGAAAGCAAACTGTCCCTCCCACACCATGTCTGTCCTGCTCTATGCATCACTCTACCAATAAATATATAGTGTGCAGGAAGACAGTTTTCTTTACTATTATACGTAGCAGGATGAAGACCATTTTATCATCACCAGGCCACTCCTTCCCCCCATCTGAATTTTCCATTTCGGATAGTTTTTCCTTTAAGAAACAGTGACATGGTGGAATCTGCTCTGAGCCCCCAAGCTTGGACTGAAATAATATCACAACCTCAAAAGGAGCAGCTGATTTTTTTTATTTGGTCTTGAAACCCTAGAACTGAACAAGAATGCACTTTCTTTCTACTATAACTGTATTTTTAAATGTGTTTTTGTGAGTATGTTTGTGGTGACGAGTGTCCTCAGGGTGCTTTGACGTTTGACTCCATTTATTTAAGAGAAGGCACATGCCTTGGCCCCTGCCTTTTTTCTGTGGATACAATTAGAAAACCCATGTCTTTCACATCCCTCCAGCACATCTCTCCATAGCACCTCCGTGTTTGTACTTGGCCTTTTGGATGCCGGGTGAACAGACGTTTAAGGAGCCTAAAAGACCGCTTAGGAGATAAAGAATTTTAATGACCATCTCTGTTTAAAAACAGGATCTTTTATTTTCTTAGAGGGCTGCCATGAATCTGTAGCCTACAAACTTTCCAAACTTGATTAAAAGACCAGAAACTGTCATTCTCGAGGCTAAAATCAAGTTCCAGCACACACATTTTAATCAGTGCGTGTCCTTGTCTGCCAGAGGAGCCAAACAGAAATAAAGCTAACGAAGAACAAACGCTGATAATGTTGTGGTCAAATCGTCCAGCGCTTAGAGTAATAAATCATTAATGGAGTCCATTTCTGAAGGTTTCAGGCAGTCTGCAGCCTAGTGGCAACACGAGAGTTAGCCAAATAAAATATCAGGTTCCTGAAATGAACTTTAACAGAGCCGTAACATTCTGGATCAAGCTTTTAAAAAGCTCTGCAGTAACAATGTGGTCTCGGAGGGTTTTTTCCTATCGCCTCTTTTCTCTTTTCCACTCCCTGGTACAGCCTTTAACAACTGCTGGATCAGAATGTTTTTGTAAATAGCTTTGCAAGCGCTCGTGGTGTTGCTGATGGGGTATTAAAAAGGTGGTGTAGGTTGGATGATTAGTGCTTCAGCCTGGCAAGATTTGCACAGTAATGATGTTTATTCGCTCTTGTTTCTTAGGGCAACTTTCTCAGAAAATAACTTGCTCTCGTTTTGAGCGCATGCGAGGTTAAACATGTATGATTTTTGCTCCTAAACACGGTTCCAGAGTCTCATTCCAGCTTTATGCGGTCCATGTATGAACATTATAGAGTCGGATTATGAGCGACCTACGCTGCCAGTGTAAGTTTTTTCCACGTCTCACACTGGTTATGACCTGCTGGTTCTGGTCCACCGGGAACAATGCTGCATTTTTGGGGGATTGTCGAATATTCAACAACACAGCAAATAAAAGCACCAAAGCAATAAAAACACAAAAGTTCCCAGCAGGCCCTAAAATATGAAGAAAAAAACCCTGTTTTTCTGCATGTGTGCAAACCACGGAAACCCTCTTAGTAACATATGTGGAAGAAATTATACGAAAGCATTCAGACACAACACTATAAATAACTTCTAGGGCTTACAGTAAAGCTTTATTTTGGCTGTGCAGAATGATTTTATTTGATGAATGCTTCTAAAATTGTCCCACAGTAACTTGCAAAAGTATTCATATCCCTTCAACCACAAATTTAAATGCATTTTATTGGGATTTCATGTGACAGATTGACAGAAGGCAGTGCATACTAAATGATACATGGTTTTAATTTTTGCTTTTAACAAATGAAAAAGTTAAAAGTATGCATTCAGCCCCGATGCTCTGATACCACTAGATTAGTTATGTCATTTGTAAATAGAGTTTACATGTGTGTAATTTAATCTCAGTACAATTCCTGTGAAGGCCTCTGAGGTCAGAACATTACAGATCATCATGAAGACCGAGGAACACAGCAGACAGGGTAGGGAGAAAGTTAAAGTAGGATTAGGTTATAACTCAACACCCCAAGGTTTGAACATCTCACAGAGCTCTGTTTCATCTGGAAATGGACAGAATGTGAGACAACTGTAAACCAACCGTGGCATGGCTGTCCAGCTAAACTGACAGGCCAGACTAATACAGAATCAATCTGAGAAGTAGCCAAGAGGTCCATGGTAACTCTGGAGGAGCTGCAGAGAGCCACAGCACAGGTGGGAGAATGTCTCGTCTGACAAGCTGTTAGTCATGCACTTTACATATCTTGTATTTATGGAAAGGTAATCGTTCACACTGAGCCTGGTTCTGGTTCTGCTGGAGGTTTTTCCTTCCTGTTAAAGGGGAGTTTTCCTCTCCACTGTCGCTTCATGCATGCTCAGTTAAAGCCATTGACAATGCAGACGACTGTCCACTGTGGCTCTACGCCCTTTCAAGAGGAGTGAATGCTGTTTGTCAAGACTTGATGCAACCTGCTGGGTTTCCTTAGAGAGGAAACTTTCTGACCAATCTGTCTGTATGATTTGATTGCATTTGACTTGAGATGACAAGTGTTGTGAATCGGTGCTATATAAATAACATTGAATTGTATTAATCAGAAAAGGTTGATTGTTAAAAACTGTCCTGTCAATAGTTTACCACAAGCCGTGTAGATGGCATATTAAATATGTGAAGGATGGTTTTGTGAGACCCTTATGCAAAATTCTGTGGTGTAAAAGTAATGCTCCACATTATCCTAAACACACCATCCCCACACTGAAACAGGGTGATGGGAGCATCGTGCTGAAGGGAACCTTTTCTTCAGCAGGGACAGGGAGGTCGATCACAGCAGATGGGAAGATGTATGGAGCTAAACATTAAACAAACCTGGAAGAAAAGATGCCAAGGACTGCAATAAACTTGTGCCAGGAATGGAGGGTTCTTGCAGGAGAAGAACCCTAAACCATTGAGTCGGTATTAAGATACAGCATCAACTAATTAATTAATTAATTCATTTAACTGTCAAATCAAGGGCTCAGATTTTTGGATTGATCCACAACTCCACTTACTCTCCAGGAACCTTTAGAACAGGTGACCCTCAGACCGGCAGACGGCATTTTAATTAACTGTTTTTAGTAAAAGGGCTTTTGTTGAATGGTGTTATTTTGAATGAATTGCTGCTTTTCTGTAAGGAGACGTTTGATTTATCTGTGAAGTTAAAGACGAGTGCAATGCATGTCGGTGCTCTGTCCAAAGCCAACTTCTCCCAAGGGAAACAACTTTAACTTTAACATTTTGACTTTAACATACCGGTTTAGATCAAAACATATTCCCATATGTAGAAAAGGTGCAATCAAAATCCAGACCTAAACCCAGGCAAAGATCTGTGACAAGACTTGAAAATTGACGTTAACAGACTTGAGCTGATTTACAAAGAAGAATAAGCAGCGATATCCCTGTGTAGATGTGCAATGCTGGTAGAGACAGAAAAGACTCAAAAGACTTGGGGGGCTGAAAACAAAAGCACACCACACTTTTAAGATCTTTATCATTTTCCATGATCTTCACAGTCTTGCACTGCCTTGTGTTGTAATTTATCACATGAAATCCCAACAAAATACATTGAACTTTGTGGATGTAACGTGGCCAATTGAGAACAACTTCAAGGCGCTTTATTAATGTAAATATTCAGCTCTTTTGTGTTGGTGTGAAGCTTTGGGAGCTCTGCTGAGATATCCCTTTCACTGTTTTGCTTGTTAACTGTGAGAAAACCTCTGTTTACTCTGATATGTTTGGCAAACTGCAGCGGGACAGCTCGCACCCTGCACTCAGCTCCACGAGGCCTTTCATGGCTGTCCGTGAGGGCCGCATTAAAAAGAGCTTTGTCGCAAAGCAACAGGTTCTCAGAGGCAGAAAAATGTCAATTTTGCCTCGTTGGCACCCGATTCTCTCCCTTTAATCAAGCAATGATGTGTTTTATTTACGTCGTCCATTCAGAGCACAATCTCGCTGCAGTCCATAAAGCATAATTAACCGTTTAGCCTTAAGCTTCAGGCTACAGATGGGCTGTCTCATAAAGTCCCACATTCATTCGTCCTCTCTCAGTCAACCTGTCCCGCACTTCCAGGTTTAATTAATTCGGCTTGTTTGGAGACCACAGCTTTACCCTTCCTGGGCGAAGCTTAGCACATTTCTAGATGAAGCATCAGTCAGTCACATATTAAAGAAGGAGATTATCTCTTGTGCCAGCAGAGACACTCAAATGTGCTTCTTAGCACAGCTTAGACCGAGAGACTCCGGGTAACTGAAGGTCTTTCCCAGGAGGTGGGTGCTGCTGCTGTTTGCTACGGATGGACCCCCTGCGATGCTCTCACAGCAGCGTGCACACTCATGGCAGCTGCAGCGGTCAGAAAACACAGGGCTTAATTGTTATTAACGCGAGATCTTTGTACCCCCTCCAGCTCTGGAAGTATGGCCACATCACCTTGTTGGAGGTTAATGTGATTTGTGCGGTGGTAATGTACACTGATAAGGTGCTTAGTCCCTGCCATATGTTTGTGCTAGACAATGGTTTCTGGGCTGAGAGGCTTACAGAGAAAACTGTCTGTGGATCATTTCAGCAGCAGAGGAGGTAGCAGACGGTCAGCTGCTCCGTTTTTTTTTTCTTGCTTTTCAAAGATTTGTTTCTGAGGTTACTCTTGGTTCTTCTTCACTGAAGCAGACGTCTTAGATCTCTGCTGCAGCAGTGAAATATCAGCAGGCATGTTCAATTCGCTGCCACTCATACGATGAGTGCCATTGAGAAATATGAAGAGCAAGGCTGTGCTTCGTTTGTCACCACGCAGTGCAACAAAAGTCATGCTTTTAATTATTTTCTCTAAATTGAATTAAAGCGGGGAGGAATTCCCATGTTGTTTGAGAGCTTTGAGCTCCTTGATGGATGGTGTCGTCTTGCGTGATACGAGGTGCACTGACGCCACCGTCCATTTACCTCATTCCACTCTGTAATGGTGGCGCATAGGATCAAAACGATTATCTGAGCATGATCAGTCTGATGTTTTTCTCCGGAGAAAAGTCCTGGAGACAGAGTTATCACAGGGATTAGGTATCCATACCACGTCAGATCTACATTGTTAGGAAAATCTAAGTACACTCTGTGATTCACTGTCTGGTTGAACCACCTTTAGAAACAACAGTAGCTTGAAGTTGTAGTTTCTCTGTAAATGGCAAATGGACCAAATTTATCTAGCCCTTTTCTAGTCATACAAACCCCTCAAAGTGTGTTAAACTGGAGCCATGTTTCCCCAAATGGTAGTTCCAGTTGGGGTTAAGCACCAAGGAGGCTGGAATCAAACCAACAACTTTCAGGTTAAAAGTCAACTATTCTTCCCACTGAGCCATGGTTGCCCTGTCTTATTACCGCCTCTTACATCAGTGTGGAGGGATTTTAACCCCAGTGTTGCTCAAGGTGATTGAAAATGAAATCATCATTTGTTTCTGCTCAGCTCTCCTACCGTCCCACCACAACATCTCAATCAGGCTGAGGACTTGACTTTGACTAGGCCATTGTGACAACTTGAGTGTTTTCTTTTTCAACCATTCTGTTGTAGATTCTCTTCTCTGTTTAGAATCGTTGTTCTGTTAATGCCCCGGTTTGGGTTAAGCCTTATCTGTTGAACAGGTAACCTCACACTTGATTGAGAGATACTTCGGGTTTACTTTAACATGCAGAGTTTATGGTTCACTCTGTGACTGCAAGACGCAAAACAAGCTCAGATCATCACCTCGTCACCACCATGCTTGACAGCAGGTAACTCTCCTGATTCGCCATGTCAGTCATAAGTTGTGCTGTCGTATTTGTTTTTAAAAAGAGGAGCTTCTCTCCTGTCAATCATGCCAAATAATAGAAAAACTATAGGAAATAACTTTTATTTGTTGACCAACCCATTTGGTCAGCAAATAAAGGTTGTTTTCTAGTATTTCAAGCTTTGCTGGAGTCTTCGCTTGACCCTCTCCATGCATTCATGAGGAGGATTTATTAGGTGCATTTGAATATTATCACCTTGCTAAAACAGTTAAACTGAAGGGTGTTGGTAGTTAATTTGTTGACCCACTGTAAATGAAAGTCTGCTGTCTTTGATTCTGCTGAACGCCTGCTCCTCTAGACCTTCGACTTGTGTAAAATGTATAACGTCAGATGGATTTGCAGCATTTTCTAGCCACATCAAAATTTGCCAGGCAAAAATTCACATGGACCAAAGAATTGTGTGTTTTGATCAAGGATGTTTTAAAGTTTTTGGCTCAGTGTAAAAGCAGTAACGGTGACGTTTAATCACCCGCAGAATAGTGTCAGATTCAGGCAATTTGCTGACCTGGGATTAACCTCTGAAATAAGATTATCATCTCAGTACAAACTTCAGAGGTAGAGCGCTCAATCTGTAACCACCAGTTAGGATTATAAATACTCTGATAGGCATTTTACCAAATGGATTTAATTCATGGAGGTTATTTGTATGAAAGACATGCTATTTAATATCCTCAGAAACAACAATTAAAACAAGTAAAAAGGGGAAGGAATAAAGAATCCTGGGACTGGATTTTCCAATGGAAACATACTTGTCTAACCACAGTGAATGGCTGTCACCGGTAGGCAGCTGACTTCCCTCTGCTATTTCCAATGGCGCTTTTTCCAGGCTAAAATGATGTCATTGGTCCTGCAGCCATGGACCAGGTTGTGCACTGCCAGATATAGACATATTTTGCTGCTATATGCCTACCGTGCTTGAGGTGTGACTCCTGCCTCGGCTGCATTTATCTCTCATTTATCCTGACAGTCTCCTTTAGGCTTTGCCCGATTCCAGTAAATCTGGAGGTGATGCTGCCGGTTTTTTGCACTCTTGGAGAGCATTCCTCTCCCATTGAGTCACCGCCTCCATAAAAAGAAGAAGGGGATGGGGGTTTAGTTTGTTCATGATGAAAATGCTCCAGGATCGCTTTTCTTTTTTCTTCTTAGTTTTTTTTTTTTTTTAGCAGATTCAAGCCTCTGCAAAAAGAATTCAAGAAACGGAAACTTTCAACATTCTCATCTGCAACCTCGTCGCTGTTATTTAGCAGCCGCTGTCCCATAAATCTCAGGAATGTCCCACCTTAACATTAACTACTTGAAACAACTGACGTTTACATGCCCTCCGCGTAACTGCCCAGATATAGTATTCCTCGACTAAATCTGTCATCCCACGCACTGTAAGCAGATATATCTGAGCTATTTGCACTTGAAGACGGAGGTTTGGAACGGCTAAAGCAACAGCTGCCAGGTGATATGCGATATGTGCGAGCGTCGGGAGGCTAAGAAGACGCGTCATGAGGTCGCATGGACACGCATGACGCTTGGAGAGTCGATACATCAAGGAAGATGCAAAAGAACGCTCCTTTATAGCTGGCGTCTGACCACAGCAGTGGGTTCACCGTGGGTTTAAGTTTGCATAGAAGAGCGTCAAAGGGTGTCCGGGATTATTTAGGCATAGCTTCGATCTTTGGTAAGGGAGTGGGTTGTCTCTGTTTTGTGCTTTCTAAGGATTAACTGGATGTGTTCAGGGGACAGAGGCAGAGGCCAAAAGGTCTGAGCGAAGGACGTTGTTGATTCTCCCGAGGCGGTAAACAGGTTTTGACATCACATCCTGCACAATACTGAACTGCCGGGAAGGAGGGGCACACACACACACACACACACACACACACACACACACACACACACACACACACACACACACACACACACACACACACACACACACACACACACAACAGAGGCCTGGCCTTGCAGCCCGGCCTGCTTCCGTCCTCAGTGTGGGAACAATAGTATTGAAACGCAGCCGCAGCGCTCCCTGTGTGGCAGAAGCCAGCTACAGTTCAGGAAAATAAAGCAGCGGGCGTGACATCAAAAGCAAATATTTTCTACATGCGCTCAGTCTCTCGGTTGGAGCTTATGGCTTTTGTAGACAAAGCCACTTAGCACCCCGGGCCACTTATGAGCCCGGCAGCTCCAGTAGCCTGCACACAGCATCTCTGATCAACAGTGGTATTATCCGGTTGTTGACTGTCACACACACACTTTGCCTGGATTAATTTAACTTAAAGTGATACAGACACCTCGCTGACTCGGATTGCTCCTCGATAAAGAGGATCACCTGAGGAGGAGGAGCTGCTCTAATCTGTTGCCATGGCAGCCGGCATAACGACGACTTGCGTCACTTGAGAGGCCGTTCAAAAAGAGTTTGTCATATTCACTTCAGTATTTTGAAAATCTTGTTTCCAGGTCGGATAAATGTGGGGATAAACATTAAATAACAATATTATAATAGTGTGCATGCTCAAAAAGCTCCAAAGCTTTACCAAAATCTGGAACACCTATTCACCTGAAAAGCTAAAACCCATTTTCATATTCTCCCAAAAATGCTGTTGATGCATCAATAAAAATGTGTTTTGCCAACCTGCTTTAGAGCAATATTAAAAGAAAGCTGTTTTATACATAGACCTGTTTTTACCAAAATGTTCACATTTTGGACAAAGAAGACAGATGGTTTGAAAGGGGTGTGAAGGAAGCCATCTACGTCAAGAGAGAAAGACCAACCTTAAACAGAGGAGGAGGCCTTAGGTTCCAACTCTCAAAAACTTACAACACAGCTATAGGATTAATTCCAGCCAATCGTCAACTTAACTCTCACCCTCATTCAGGTGATTAAAACATTGTTCCTTTAAGCCAAGCCAATAACAACTCTAACGACTCCTCGTTACAGAGGAGTGGACCAGTTTCGGTCCATTCCGCTGGCTTAATGGTTTTAACGACCGCCCATTACTAAGGGGTGGTCCTGTTTCGGTTGAATTTGCATGTTATCTAAGCCATTACAGGCCTTTGTTTGGAATGGTATAAAGCTTGTTACTCATCATTACTCCAGACTTTTTGAATTGAGAAAGCTTCCGGGAGAGGAAGCGAAACGTCTTCAACTACGGAAAACAAGTCCAGTTGCTTTGTTTTTTACCTTTTTTTGGAATGACTCTAGGATCCATAACCATTTTTAAAGAGGAAAGCGCATAATCACTTCGATTTCAACATTGAGTATGGATGGTTGTAAACACGGGAACCTTCAAAAGTCAGCATCGTCTTAGATAGTTGGCTCACTGTGGCGATGAGTCACTTAAGATTAGTGTGGTATGGTTTCAAGTTCCCTTTTTTGGGAGGAAAACTGTTTACTGATCGCTCTGTTTGTGTCATTTGTTTTGCTTCTGGAATTCAGCTGTGTTTATTCTCAACGCGCATGTTAGCCACTTCTGTTCTGACCAGAAAAACCTGGGTACATTACAAGCTTGGGGTCAGATTTCTGTTTATTATCATAAAGCCAGGCTGTTATGCGAGGTTCCAGTAAACTAACTCAAATCGCATTTTCAGAGGAATCCCCTTTTCCTTCCTCAAAGAGACTGCGGGGGTCTCCAAACCCAACGATAATCTTAAATTTTGTTGATGTTTGTTGGGAAAGTTTCCTTTTGCTTTCTGCCCACAGGGATGTCAGAGTCAGTGTATACAACTCAACATCAGCTGTAGCACTTGCAGTAGATTTTATTTGTTTTCGCTCAAGGGTTCTTTTTTAACCGTGCTTGAAAGCTCTGAGTTTGGTACAAGCATGAATCGCCTTAGATCTATGCTGTTTTTATTTTTTTGCAATATATGTTTATATATTGTTACTTTATAACAATTTACTGGTATTTTATTTTAAGAGAAAACTTGTAAATGGAGTTTAATAGGCCACTGGAAGAGACCAAATGCTTGCTCCTCATATTTTTGGCAAAAGAATGTATAATAAATAAATGCGATATATAATCGCCACTTATGGACCTAAATGAATAAAACATAAGACCAGCTTGTTGGCTACTTAATCTTTAGTAAGATGTCATTAAACAAATTGCCAATAAATTGCCACTACTTTGCCAGGCAGGCCTTCATGACTGAAAAACCTTGTCATGTCTCCGCATTGTATTTTGATGTTGAACTCTTGATAAATAGATTCATTTTCTGGTGCATTTTGGGGAGAGACTGCAGATATTGTTACTAAGCTTCATTAGGGAATTTAACTAGCCTGGCAAAAATTTGTCACTAGTCAGTTGCAGTGATCATGCATCTTAAGCGCATTCCAATAAAAATCAAGACGTTCATATTTTACCAATAGGGGTACAGAAATATAGTAAACTTATGAGTTTAATTTATAATAAATAAACTGTATTTTTTTCTCTTTCTGTGGCAAGAATGGTTAGTAGATCCCCCAGCCCTAGGGATTCTCATGCTATGATAACCTTAAGTCACAAAAAATAAATTAGGCAAAAATGTATAAAATAACTATTTTTTCCTAACTGGTTTATTTAAAAACAAAAAAAGTACAAATCATTTATTCTCCACATAAAACAATATAACTATTGCACTTAAAATGATGCTATCCATATCAATTGTTGATTGATTTTCTTATTTTGATACATAAATTTAAAATAAAAATATAGCAGTTATATGTCTGCACTGTTGCCTTGTACTAAGAAGGTTCTGAGTAAAAATAGCTGTCTTGGGTCTTTGTGCCTGTAGTTTGCAGATTCCCCCGGTTCATGCATGGGTCTCACAGTCCAAATAGTCCAAAAATAGGCTTTTTAGGTTAAGGATTTATACACAGTGGATGGATGGATAAAACAAACACTACTTTTCAAATAAATGGTTGTTTTTTTTATTTTGTGCAGAATAATGTACATTCCTGTCATTCAACAACCTGATAGCTGGGTTAAATGGCCTGCTGTCTGCTGCTTAATAGACATGCTGCTTGTAGTTTTCAAACTTTAAAAAAGCATCTCCAGGCAGACAAGTACGTCTGTCTGTCTATATATATATATATATTGGGTCTGCAGGGAGGAAACGGCTGGGGATCACCCTGGACAGGTTGCTGGTTCCATCACAGTACACACCAAGCAAACAACAATCATGCACAGACACACTAACGCCCAAAGGCAATTTGGAGGGGGACTAACCCAACAGTCACGTTTTTGGACTGTGGGGAGACGTACCTGGAGAACACACATGCATCCCCAGGGATGACATGCAAACTCCACACAAAAAGACCTTATGGGAGGAAACCCCAGGGTAACTATATATCCTGCCTGGTCTGGCAACGCCACAGAATGAGCTGCAGGGGGTTGCTGGAGAGAGGGACGTCTGAGGTCCTCTGCTGGACCTGTTGCCCTTGTGACCCAATCTCAGATAAGTGGAAGACGATGGATGGATGGATGGATGGATGGATGGTTTGAAAACACAGTATACACCCTTAAAGCATCTTTCCTATATATGGTCTTGCAGTGACATAATTATAATTTAAAAGATAATATGTGACTTCTAAATAATATAAGTTTTGCAAACCTTCACAACACCGTTTCCCCTGTTTTCTCATATTTATCCATCTATGCAGGCTAAAAAAAAGCAGAATTTATTTACTTTCACTCTGACCCCCCGCTCCTTCTCTCTCTCTTCTCGGATTCTGTATGTTTGGATTTATCCCCGCATTAAAAGAGACTGCGGCCACCGTCCCAAAGTTGTTGTTTTTTTTTATCTCTTATTAATACAGACCCCCAACTGTATACTTTTTCAAGCAGCTGATGTTTTCCCACAGCTGTGTACACACGGATTGTTTGTGGTTTGATCTTGGCACATCATAATTGATGCATTCACACAGATTCCTGAGGAGAGTTGCAGAGAGGATGAACTTTATGGTTTAAGGAGGTGAAAATGCCTCTCGGAGCTTTCAGATCTCAGCTTCCTCTCCCTCCTCAGGTGCTCGGTATTTACTCTACAGGCCATGTGCGCATCATTAAGAAGTGAAAATACCTCCAGGCTTTTAGAGATGTCCCCAAATCCCACAGAGCGACTCTCAGTAACGAGGCTGAACTTGTGTTTATGTTTGGAATATAGATTAGGCAGTTTAGCGTGCCATTCGAGGAAGGATTATAAAAGGGCAGCTCAAGCAAGGCAGATGTATGAAATGCTTTTTTTTTCCTGCGTTGCAGTTCATTTTCATCTGCTATTGATTAAATTCCAACCCCACAGGGCCCAGCTTGGCCCGTTTCATCAGCCGTTCTGGGAAGAAAAAAATGTTTGGATTTTTGCTGAAAATAGCACTTCTCCTTGCTCAAATTCCACCGACTGACTGCCTGACTGCTGTGCTCCTTAAAATAGATCCCTCAGTGTGGAGATTAAATCTATAGGTGTCCAAATCCCCAGAAAGGATGACTAAAGGATTGGGTTTCAGAGACATGGAGCTGTTTGTGTTCTCCTCTGAAGTGGGTTGATGTGACAGTACCAAAGAAAATGCAAAGCGTTGCTCATACACACTGGCTAGGATTGAACAAAGCAGGAACAGTGTGTCTGAACCCTCAATGTTACCAATTGGACCAGTGTTGATGTTGGAGTACATGATGAGTCGGATACAATAAATCACTGCGTTGCAAGACGGAATTGGAGCCATGATGGTGTTCAGATGTCTTCCCGTTGTCTGCTCGCGGTGGCACAAACAATACTTTAAAACATTTGTGATGAAATAACTTCAGCTTTTACTTTCTCTGTGCCCTTCCAGGCTCTCCATCCCTCAGCGGGACAGGGACGGTAACAGTTCTAGTGGACGACGTTAACGATAACATCCCCGTTTTCACCGCCTCCACCTTCCACACGACCATCACGGAGGACGCCCCTACAGGAACCGACGTGCTTCTGGTCAACAGCTCAGATGCAGACGTGGGCAACAACGGGGTTATAAGGTATTCAATTAAAGAATGTTCAGATGTTGTGACTATATAAACCACTGGCTTCACAGAAATTAGCCTTGAGTGCTTGCAAGGACAGCTGTGGGGCAAACTAAGTACACCAAGTAAACTAATTGCACTCAATTAACTGATTATCAGCAAGTGTGTCCAACTCCCTGAAAGCAGGAGTAACAACAGCTTTCTTGTCTAAGCTTTACAGCTGTGTGTTGACACAATGCTAGGGTGGAAAGACCAGCAAATGTCTTTCTGGAAGCGTTCCAAGGTCATCTCCAAAGTACTGGAAGGTCTTCAAGTACTTAGAGAATATTAACAAGTGGAAAACATTTAAAAAAGCCTTAAATTTTGTTATCATATATTGTTCAGCCTGAGGTCAGTCCATGCAGTGCTCTGAGAAGCGGCAATAAATTTAAAAGCTTTACACGCCTCAGGTAGCATTTTAAATATTAGAATTCATTACGATACAATAAAAAATATACTGAGCAAGTCTAGTTTGTTTAGAAGGGTTTAGGGAGACAGCCTGTTTTCTCTGAACCAATTATGGCAGCATACCTTAGGTTTGCAAAGTTGCTTCTGAATGAACCACAATACTTCTGCAACAATGTTTTTTTGGACAGATAAGACCAAAGTTGAGCCGTCCGGTCCAAATGCACAACCCCATGTTTTGACAAAACTAAACAGAGCAGCTCAGACGCCTTATACCAAATGTCGAGCACAGCGGTCGGACTGATGCTTCGGGCTTGTTTTGTAAACAGACGAGTCATTGCAGTCATCGAGTTGACCATGATCTGCTTTATATAGTAAAGTATTTTAGAGTCCAATGTGAAGTAATCTTTGTGACGGCTGAAGCTCAGCCCAGACGGAGTCATCAACGGGATACGGGTTCCAAAAAAGGAGCAAAAGCTAAGAATGAAGCTGCTGCAACGATCCAGTCAAAGTCCAGTGGGGTGTGCTTCGTTGCTTTCCAGGACCGTAGATCTTTTTCTTAATTTTTGTGAGCCAATGACTAATAATTTAATACAGTGTTCAGATTCGCCAACGATGTGGTTATTACAGTAACGTTAGAATAAAGCTTGACGCAAACTGTGTTGAAGGGCCATTGATTACAAGGAATAGTTTTTGGTTTTGTTTTAAACATATTGCTGTTTCCAATCTCTCATTCAACGTCATTTTAGGGCAGATCATGACTCAGTTTTAGCTTTTCTGTCAGCGTTTGTGAAACTCAGGATAACTGCAGTCCATGAAAGTGGTTCAGTTTGCAGAGTTTTTGTACAAAAACCAAAGTTTTTGTTTAGGCAGTGTTTTTTTATAAGCTTGGACAAAAGCTGTTTTCACAATCGCAGCCCCTGCCGTGTGTGTGTGTGTGTGTGTGGGGGGGGGGGGGGGGGAGAGACTTGTAAGAGCCTCTGGCCTGATCTCTCTAAAGACGGACACTGACTCAGGTCCAGCCCCAACTCTTTCCTCAGCTACCCCACTGAGTACACATCGGGGGTACCACGGCGTGTTCCAGTTTCCCAAAACACAGTAATGAGGATGTTAATTGCTGATGACAGTAGGAGATGGTGCTCATCAGGGGTTCGAGGTCCTTTATAGAGTCCAGAACCGGTTACCTTCACTTAATCGTTTTCATTCTCACAACTCATTGAACATAAAACATGAGCTGAACCACAAGCATCTGTGGACAGTTTATGTTGGTGAGGATGTCCAAATAAGCTTTGCATGAAGTTCACACGTTGTTCTGCAATTTGTCGTGCTATCTCTGTTAGGGGAACGCTTTTCAAAATATGCACTGGTGTGTACATGTATGTGCCAGTTTATATTTAAATCTGAGATCCTGATGGAGACTCATGAACTAAAAGATGAAACATATTTATTTTAAAGCAGAAGTCACCCCCCAGCCACTCAGTTCCCAGTCCTGATGAGCTTTAGCCTACATGCTGTTATGTGCACCAGGTTTTGGTTACACTATCCATTGCTATTGTCACGGGATTTAATTTAATTTTAATGCTTTTTAACCACGTCTCACTTTATGTTTCACTTAAGAAGAAAACATATTGATATGGATAAATATGCAGTGGTGGGAAACATATTTTCTGTCACACATATTTCTTTTCAGTTTCAGAGAAGAAGTTTAATATCAACAGACAGAAAAAAAGCAAAATGCTGTTCCTAAATTCTGATTTCAAATGATAAGAAACAAAAAATGTATCCAAACTGACCTGGTTCTATGTGAAAAAGTAATGGCCACCTGGTGTGCTTTGCAACAATGTTGTGCTGCATGACCTGAGAGTCCTGAATCCTAAGGTCACAAACTGATTATTGTTTAGTCATGACCAGTAAACTGAGGCAGATGAGGTCTGCAGTTGTTTAAAAGGTTCTTCTAGGTTCTCTTTTCGTTGATGTGCTGTTTGAGTAATCTTGGTAGGATGGCCACTCTTGGCATGGTTCACCTGTTAATTGTTTTCTCCATCTATGTTTTGTTGGACTGCCAAAGCCTCTTTCTAACCCTTTCCACTGTGATACATGTCAATTAGTATTTATTTCATTGGTTTTTGAATTACTTTAGTTGTTTTTTAGACCATTTAGTCTACTTCCTGCTGCCAGACAGGTTCTATTCACATGAGTTCTTCTATATCTAACAAGGACAAGATATAACAAGGACAACAATTGTGTGTTCACATAGGGCTGATTTGGATAGCTTTTGTCCCCTAATAAGTAGAATAGCTATTTGAAAACTTAATTTGGTGTTTACTCGGGTATGCTTGTAATAGAATTTGTTTTGAGTATCTTGAACATTTCGATGTGACACAAAATTAGAAAAAGCTTTCCATAGATGGATTTTAGCAGATGTGGCAGAGAAAACACGCTGAACCAACTGAGACTGTGTGTGAACAATAAATCTGAAAACTGTGGCTGATGTAACTGCCTCAAACTCTTAACTCACAGATTTTAAGGAAAATTTGTGTTTTATTTTTTTACATGCTTCAGTCAACCTTGAAACGGTGCCCTCTATAGACTGTCCATCCAGTAAAACTGTTAATGTGTGACTCTTAAAAGCTCTTTTAAATGAAATGTATGACCTGTAATAACACATTTACATATCACTGCAGATCCCAGAACCTGAAGCAGCTCCTCAATCAATAAGCAAAGTGTTTGCCAACTAGAGGCATTAAACCACCATAGCTGAAATCCACTCTTCATCTTTCCTACAGCTACAGTCTGAGTGGAGGACACGGCCAGTTCTCCATCAACCCTGCTACAGGACAGATTATCACCAGCTCCCTGCTGGACCGAGAGGAGAGGGCCGATTACCAGCTGCTGGTTGTTGCAACAGATGGAGGGCAGCCCGAGGGCTTGTCCAGCTCCGCCACCGTGTCCGTGACGGTGGCCGACATCAATGACAACCCTCCACGCTTCCATCATCACCCCTATGTGACCCACATCCCTGCCTCCACTGCAACAGGTTAGTCAGGGGCCCTAACAGGTCCCACTTTGCGCCTGGTATCTCTGGTGTCTTTGTGCTTGTGGACATGGTTTATACAGCTGCCTCTCAATAGATTAGTGAAAATCGTATACTGTAGATTCATTCCACTGAAAGTGATTCTGTTGATTTTGGGGATTACAGCTTAAAGCTAATGAACACGCACAATTCAGTTTCTCAAAGCACTAGGAAAAAAAGACCTGCAACACAGTAATTTTATGTTATGGCCTACATGTTTGTGAGGAGATTGCTGACGCGCCATTTGCCCGGCAGTCATTGTTAGCCTCCCCAAGGAGGATAAACCACAAAAGGTCTTTGGATGGAGTATTCTGTGAATGGACAGGTTGTTTAGCAGTCATATTATTAGAACGTTAAGTGAAAGAAAGAAATGTGGGATACAAAAGTTGCAAAAGCAACTGAGATAACCACAGCATTGAGAAGATTGTCATGCCACCCTACACAGACATATCCAGGAGATGGACTACAACAGCTACATTATTTGTGTTAAACCACACAAAAAAGCCAAAGACTGTTGCTCAGTGGTCTAAAGTTTCTTTTGATTTAAAGAAACATGAGCTAAATGTTTTATTTCTTTTGGAAATTAAGCTCTCAAACTCTAGAGGAAGTATGGAGATGAGCTGCTTGAGGTCCAGTGTAAAGCTTCCACACTCAGTGATGATTTGGGAAGTCATTTCATCTGCTAGTTTTCATCCACTCTGTTTAATCAAGTCTACAGTCACAGCAAATGCAATTGGAAATTATTTGGGCTCCATCTGTTGACAGGCTTTATGGTGATTTTTTAATTAGAACGCAACACTTTTTCACACCGTCCAGAAGTACGATTACCTGCTTTAATGGCCATATGGCCTCTGTGCGAGGCAAGGCAAGGCAAGGCAAATTTATTTATATAGCACAATTCAGTACAAGACAATACAAAGTGCTTTACATGATTAAGATATAGCATAATAATAAAATGCAGATAGAAAATAGAATAAAAGCAAGTAGGGATAGAATGTAGTAACAAAAAAGAACATTAAAAACAGTAAAACTGTTTAACTAGAACAGTCAAAGGCAATTTTAAACAAATGCGTTTTTAATCTTGATTTAAAGGAACTCAGGCTTTCAGCACTTATACAGTTTTCTGGAAGTTTGTTCCAGATAAGTGGAGCATAGGAACTAAATGCTGCTTCTCCTTGTTTAGTTCTGGTTCTAGGTATGCAGAGAAGGATGGAGCCAGAAGACCTTAATGGTCTGGATGGTTTATACACTGATAACAAGTCTGTGATGTATTTAGGTGCTAAGCCATTTAGGGATTTATAGACTAACAGAAGTATTTTAAAGTCTATTCTCTGAGATACAGGGAGCCAGTGTAAGGACTTTAGAACTGGGGTGATGTGCTCTACTTTCTTAGTCTTAGTGAGGACACGGGCGAGCAAACTGACCTGCACAAAACAGTGAATCTACAGAGTATAACAAGATATACCCAGTTTGCTATTAAAGCAACTTTCCTGAACCCGTTAGCAGAGCTGCAGACGGATCACCTCCATGCCACATGGTATTAGTGCAGTAATCTTTCCAACATGAGCCCTGACCAAGTAAGGAATGCACTTCCTGTACAGTACATGGAATGCTTTTCAGTAAGCCACCATTACTGTACTTCATATCCATTTGTATTAGTCTTTTTTTCACATTGTAATTTCCAGTGAAACAGAATTTGGGATTCTCATTAGCTGGAAGCCATTGTCATCAAAGTTTACAGAAATAAAAACTTGTGATAATTCTGAGCTTTTAATCTGTTTAAGTTTCACTTTATGAATTGAGTTACTGAAATACATTTCATATACATTACTCTAATGTATATGTTCACATTTTAAAATATATTTAGTAAGATGCAGAGTGCATCAGTAGAGTCCCTTTTGATAGAAACATTTCAAATCTACCGGATGGTGTGTTAATTTTAGGAGCCTAAAAGCTGCTCAGTAGTATAACAACTAGTATAATTGGTTTCTATGGTGATTCCCACTCTTTTTGATAAGCAGGAACTCACAGTACCAATCATTAATTACTGCCAGAGGAAACCACAAACTTCAGTATGTCATATAAAAATAAAAAAATACTGTTGAACCTTAAGAAGGTTCTGTTGGCCTTGCAAACATTTAAGCTTTTGTAGTGGGGTTTTCTTGTTTCTTTTTTTTTGCTTTGTAGAGCTACTGTATGGCAGGTTAGAGAGACCCTATAATAGAAAAATTGAGAGCTGGCACATAATGGGAGTGACTAAACTTTGGGTGCACGTACCCTACCCAGAGGGTGATTTAATAGATCCCTGAATTGTTGCACTAGTTTGAGATACAGTACATAAAAAAATTTATGTATAAAACATAAACATAAAACATAAAGGTTTTTATGTATAAACTGCCATGTAGAGAACAAACTGTGGACAGAAAAGGATTCCAAATTAGGATGTTTCTGAATATTTAGTGATATCATCACCTTTTGAGATCAGCATTCTGTAGTAAAATCTAAAATATTGCTAATACTTAAACTGTGAAATGTTAAGAACATGAAAGGTTTAAAAATGCCTGTTGAGCAAGATCAAGTCCAACTTTCCATGACTGATTGAGCAGTGGAGCTACTAAAATGGCTGGGTTTGCTCACTTTATTTATACACTTTATTAGATTTATCATATCTACTTTATTTATAGGTACAATGTAGTATTTTTTATTAAAATGTGCGATGGGGGTAAGACCTGAAAATCGAGTTGAATAGTAATAATGTTGCTTTATTGCTTATGCACTGGCACCCTTATTTACTGGAAATGAAGCCTATATTCTCTTCTTACTGTCTTTCATTCCTTTGGTGGGGTCAAATACATCTTTTTTCTCATTTGTGTCTTCAGGGTCCCTGGTTTTTGCTGTTACGGTCACAGATGAGGACTCGGGTTCTAATGCCCAGCTGCACTACTCCCTGATGGGTCGCAACTCTGAGAAGTTCAAGATCGACCCAGTAAGAGGCGCAATCACTGCCAACGAGCGGCTATCCGGAAGTTCAGAGGTTACGCTGACAGTTCGCGTAAAGGACGGTGGAGCTAACCCTAGAACAGATACGACCACAGTGACGGTCCGCTTTGTTACCGGAGGAAACTTCCCTGTCATCAAGCTGAAGGAGCGGGCATTTACTTTTCCAGAGAATCAGCCCACTAACCACATTGTTACAACAGTAACAGGGTCTTCAATGAGGGGTGGACCCTTGTCATATTACATAGCAAGTGGCAACATCGATTATGCCTTTCACATAGATCAGCTCTCAGGCGAGCTATCCATTAGACATCCACTGGATTATGAGCACATTTCCAAGTACATTCTCTGGATTGAGGCCAGAGATCAGGGTTTCCCTCCTTACTCCTCCTATGAGAAAGTAGAAATAACTGTTCTGGATGTGAATGACAACCACCCAGTGTTTGATAAGGACCCGTTTCATGCCCAGATACTAGAGAACCTCTCACCCCAGCACGTCCTGATGGTCACGGCTGTTGATCTGGACAGTGGCAACAATGGACAGCTAGAATACGCCATAACTGATGGCAACAAAGAGAACAGTTTCAGCATCAACCGAGCCACTGGTGAGATTCGATCCACCCGGCCGCTGGACCGAGAGAAGGTGGCGCTTTACGCTCTAAAAGTGAAAGCCACTGATCGAGGTTCACCGCCGAAAAACACAGCAGTTAAGGTGCTGATTAACGTGCTGGATGTGAACGATAATGCTCCCAGGTTTTCCAAGATATTTAGTGCAACCGTGGCTGAAAATGCTCCTGTTGGCTACACTGTCACCAGAGTCACCACCACGGATGAGGACGCTGGTTCAAACGCCGTGAGCCGCTACTCCGTTACAGATAGTAGCCTGCCATTCAGCATTAACCCAAACACAGGAGACATAACTATCAGCAGACCACTTAATAGAGAAGACACAGATCACTACATCGTCAAAGTGTCGGCCCATGACTCTGGCTGGACAGTAAGCACAGACGTAACAATATTTATAACAGACATTAACGACAACGCCCCCAGATTCAGCCGTCCCTCTTATTACTTGGACTACCCGGAGCTCACAGAGGTGGGTTCTCTAGTCACGCAGGTGTCAGCCACAGATCCAGACGAGGGCGTCAACGGCAGAATTTTCTACTTTATTCGATCCCAGTCAGAGTACTTCAGAATCAATGCCAGCTCTGGAGAGGTGTTCATCAAGCAGCAGTTAAAGTATCAGAACTCGACCGGTGCTAGCAGTCTGAATATAAACCGGCACAGCTTCATTGTGACGGCCTCGGACCGAGCAGTGAAGCCTTTAATGAGTGAAACAACAGTGATTGTAAACATCGTAGACAGTAATGATAATCCTCCTGAGTTTGATTTGACCACTTACTTCACTCCTGTCACTAAAAGTGTCAAAGTTGGCACCAGACTCATCAAAATCACCGCTCACGATAAGAAAGATTTTGGCCTTAACTCTGAGGTTGAATACCTGATAATAGGAGGAAATAGCTCCAGTAAGTTCAAACTAGACAAAACAAGTGGGTGGATTACTGTCGCTGCTTCCCTCACGTCCGATGTAAATAAGATTTTCCTCATCAACATCTCTGCAAGGGATAAAGGAAACCCTCCTTTGTCTGCAAAAACAACAGCAACGATAGTAGTGACCGAAGAAAACCATCACACTCCAGAGTTCTCACAAAGCCAAATCTCAGCCACAATACCTGAAAGCCTTGCTGTGGGAACAGCAATCAGAACTCTGTCTGCCAGAGACAAAGATAAAGAAATGAATGGCCTTATCACTTACAGTATAACCTCGGGCAACGAGAAGGGTTTGTTTGTACTGAACAGTAAAACTGGAGTATTGTCATTAGCTCATCCTTTAGACTATGAAGAGCAGCACCAGCATGAACTAAGAGTTTCAGCTTCGGATGGTGGCTGGATTGCAAAAACAAGCTATGTTTCAGTCACAGTACAAGTGACTGACGTGAACGACAACCCTCCTGTTTTTGATCCAGACGAGTACTTCCCCTCTGTGCAGGAGAATGTCCCCAGCGGCACCACAGTGCTCAAAATGAATGCCACAGACCAGGATTCAGGATCGAATGCTGTCATGGCGTACGTGATTCAGTCGTCAGACAGTGACCTGTTTGTTATCGACCCAAACACGGGCACCATTACCACCCAGGGCTTCTTGGACTATGAGACAAAGCAGGTCTACCATTTAACAGTGAAGGCCTTCAACGTCCCTGATGAAGAGCGCTGCAGCTTCGCCAACATCAACATCCAGCTGAAGGGAGCCAACGAATACGTTCCCCGCTTTGTCTCCAAACAGTACTACTTTGAGATCTCAGAAGCCGCTCCAAGAGGCACAGTTGTCGGGGAAGTGTTCGCCAGTGATCGGGATCAGGGAGAGGATGGAGTGGTTTACTATCTCATCTTTGGAAGGAGCAGAAAGAAAGGCTTTGGGATTAACAGGAAGACTGGCCAGATTTATGTCACAGGGACCCTGGACCGTGAGAAAGAAGAGAAGGTCTCTCTAAAGGTGTTGGCGAAGAATGCGGGAAGCATCCGTGGGGCAGATATCGATGAAGTGTTTGTTAATATCACTATTCTTGATGCCAATGATCCACCTGTTTTTACCCAAGACCTGTACGACGTGCAGGTCAGTGAAGGTCTGTCGCCTGGGGGGCTTGTCACCTTTGTGAGTGCTGAGGATTCAGACTCTGTCCCCAGTTGGAGTAGGTTTTCTTACTCCATTGCTTCTGAGTTTAATAAAAATGTGTTTACAATAAATCCAAAAACAGGGCAGGTGTCTGTGGCTGCGCAGTTGGACAGAGAAACAACTCCTGTTTATAACCTGACAGTTCTGGCAGTCGATACGGGGACTCCCCCTGCCACCGGGAGCGCTACCATCATTGTCAATCTGGAAGACATCAATGACAATGGTCCAACGTTGACAACCACCTATGCTGAGGTGATGGAGAACCAGAGAGCTGGCTCCTCAGTTACAACCCTGACAGCCTCAGACCCAGATCTGCCCCCCAACCAGGGCCCTTTCCTGTACAGCCTTCTGAGTTCCGGCGCTGCCAACAGCTACTTCAGCCTCAGCTCAGCTGGCATCCTAACCACCAGCCGGGAGATTGACAGAGAGCAGATTAGTGATTTCTACCTCTATGTAGTGATCAAGGACTCTGGCGTGCCTCAGATGTCCTCCACTGGAACAGTTCACGTTAAAATAAACGATCAGAATGACAACCCTTCAGAGTCGCGGTCCATGGAAATCTATGTCCACTACTTCGGAAACACATTTCCAGGAGGTTCATTGGGAGATGTCAGACCACAAGATCCTGACATCCATGATCGGTTCCACTGTTCTCTAATCCCTGCATCATCTGGACTGTTTACTATCCCCACAGGAACATGCAACCTCAACTCTAAAGTCCGCTCAATGGACGGATCATTTGAACTAACCATTCGCAGCAGTGATGGCGTCCACGGATCGGTCAGTAACACAGCCAAAGTTTTCTTTATGGGCTTCAACAATGCCACTGTGGACAACAGCATCCTTATCAGACTGCAGTCTGGTGGGGTCAAAAGCTTTCTCACAAATCACTACCTCAGCTTCTTACGCATTGCCAACTCTCAGCTAGCAGGACTAGGCACAGGGGTGCTGCTTTACGGAGCGTTTGAGCTCAACAATCAGACTTTCGTGATGGCAGCTGTGAAACGGGGCCATGGACAATATGTGAACCCCAGCGGCGTGGCCACATTCTTCCAGAGTATCAAAGACATTTTATACAGACAGAGTGGGGTGCAAATAGATGCAGTAGACCATGATCCATGCACGCATAACCCATGCCAGAACGGAGGCAGCTGCAAGCGGCGTCTCAGTGTCGGGCCTGAAATGAAGACAGAAGAAAGTGTCCCTGTGATCCTCGTTTCCAACCACCCTCTGCAGCCGTATGCCTGCAGCTGCAGGCCGGGATACGCAGGAGCCCTGTGTGAGATGGACATCGACGAGTGCCAGCCGTCGCCTTGCCACAATGGTGGAACCTGCCACAATCTGGTGGGGGGATTTTCCTGCACCTGTCCCGAGGGCTTCACCGGGATGGCCTGTGAGAGAGACGTCAACGAATGCCTTTCCAATCCGTGCAAGAATGGGGCTCTGTGCCAGAATTTCCCCGGCGGCTTCAACTGTCTCTGCAAATCCGGGTTTGCAGGTACTACACACACAGAGGTCACCTTTTATGTGTTTTCAAACTGTTTTGCACAGCATCTTAGAAATGTATTCACACCCCTTGTATGTTTTCAAAGGGGTGTTAAAACCACATACCTCAATATATATTTTTATGATTTAGTGTGATAGTCCTACATTAAATAGTGGATAATTGTTAGGTTAAAAAAAATAAAAGACTCATGATTTTCAGATTTTCCAAATAAAAATCAGAAAAGAAAAACGTGCTGATGTTTCCACCCGCATTTAATCTGACACCAGTGAATATCCAGCGGAACCAATTCTGAAATCATCCTAAATTCAGCTGTGGGATTTAATCTCAGTTTTCATACACTGTACATCAGAGAACATTAGTGAACAAACATCCTGACGAGCAAGAACCATAGAATACAGGCCAGTGATAAAGTTGTGGAGAGGTTTAAAACAGGATAAGGTATCAGGATCAGAATCAGAATTAGCTTTATTGCCGAGTAGAATTTTAAAACATGTACAAGGAGTTTGATCTGGCGATAAGGTGCTACACATAGACAAACATACAGTGGACATAAGTAAATGTAGAAATATATAGAGGGGAACAAACAAAAGTAACGCAAGTTGTATAAGAATTGTACAAGAGTACATAAGAAAAATACAACTATATTTGCAGAGGGAAGACAACGTGGCAGATGTTTACATGTGCATTATTCAGTTTGTGTTACACGGGCGTATTGCAACAGGAGAGGATATAATTTATATAAATTTATATGTAGATGGACAACAAAACAATATCCCAAGCTACAAAGCTCTCATGGATCACTGTTAAAATGATCCTTTAAAATTCAAAGAGTATGACATAACTGCAAACCTACCAAGGTATTACCGTCCAACTAAATTAACAGGATGTTAAAGGAGCAGCAGCAGAGGCTCATATTAACTCTAAAAGAGCTGCAGAGATCCAGGGCTAAGAAAAAGGAGAATCTGGTAACAGGACAGCTATTAGCTTTGCACTTCACCAATCTGGTCCTATGTCCTGTAAATATATGGAAGGAGGTTCCCTGGTCAGATTAGACTAAAATTGAAAATTTTGGCCTGCATGCAATACGCTGAGTGTGGTAGAAAACTAAGACGCCACATAACCCTGAAAGCACCATCCCCATGGCGAGACATGTTGATGGAAGTGTCATGCTCTGGGGGAGGCTTTTCTTCTACAGCAGCAGAGAAGCTGGTCAGAACGAAATCTAGCTGAGAATATGCTGGAAGACTTGAAACTTGATGATAATAGACATTCTCCATCCAAGCTGACGGAGCATGAGATGCTTCACAAATAATATTTGGATACCACAAAAAACTTAATTGCAGCAAAAGGTAACTCCTCAAGGTGGCTCAATGTAAATGCATGACACACTTTTCAGATCTTGATCTGACAGAAATAAAAAGGAAAAATCTGTAATGCTTTTGTCGAATGAAATTAATCTTTATTTCAAACATATAAGTAGATTTTCATAAACACAGTAACAACAAATTAATAAATAATTAAACACATAACAAAGCTATCCAAATGATGTGATAAAGTAATAATGTTTATCAATAGGCATAATTCATTAGTTATATGCAATAAAATAAAATTCTCTCATGTCCAAATAAGAGCCGAAGTGAATAGTTATAATATCCTTTGCCCTTTAAAATTGTACTCAATTTTATGTTGGTCTATCACATGAAAATCTAATAAAAGTCTTTAAAGTTTGTGATGATGAGCTGATAAGCTCCAGGGGTGTGTATACTTTTGGGAGGCACTTTAGGTCATATAAACATATAAAGTATAGTCCCACACACTAAAGGTTTTTGCTTCTGAATGTTTCCAGTTGATTTAATGGCCCTTTGAACACAGACACCAGTTTCCAGTTGGGGGGTATCAGCTGTGATGCATATCAGCCTGCAGTGTTTGCTTTAATAAAAAAGGATGATACGAAGCTGACCTTCATCAGGATCCAGTTTTCACCACATATACAGTTGACTAGTGGGCCATTTCCCTTTGTGCCTTCATGCACATGCAGTTCTGACCACACACAGACACCAGGATTTCTGCTCCGACTGTATTACACACACATTTCCTCATTATGGATTTCTTATTTGGCTGCGTTTTGAGTCATTTGACAAATGAGCAGCTTTATAAAAGATCCAATCAGGCCCCTAAATTTGGAAATGCAAGGAACACAGCGCATTATTGGGCCGGATTAAAGGGGAGGGGATTTTAAGTGGAAATAGTTTGAACAGCCGTTTGGATCCTGTGTGATATTTAACCTCTGGCTGCAGCATCTGAAAGACATTTTGAAAGCATGCTGCACATGGCGATTTGCCTGAAGTGAAGTCATTACTGTCCCTTTTTATTATGACGATAAAAAATGGCCGCAAATCTTAAAGTTTTATCAAGATGAACTGCCCTCACGCAGACATGAACCTAGTGACCTACAGTAGTTTTTGTGCCCTCCCTTTGAACTCTCAACTTCCTGTTCTCCACAACTGGATTTTGGCAGCTAAATCCATCTCCATTAAGCAACATGTCTTAGGATTTACAGCATTAAATTTACTCCCACAGTTCACTGTCAGTTTGTTTCTTTTGTACCATGTGCCACACATCATTTGTGTCTGTTGTTTTTATTATCACTGTCACATTCCCTATCAAGATGTTAAACCTTTGCCTCCATGTGTGGCAGCCATCCATGTACATTTCAGCTGTCTGTCTGTCTGCACTGGAATAAAACGCTAACAAAAGCGGCCTGCAGTCGGTTAGGAAGCCTGATTGTTCTCTTTGAATTGGCCAGCTCAATGAGATCATTTGGCTTTTCCAAACTGAGTGTGTTGTTCTTGCAGTTATGTCATCTTGGACATTTCAAATTCCTCCAAAACAGGTGAAAATCAGCCTTGGTGAAAAGAATGAATAATCGCTCTTTGGAAAAGAGATTTCTAAACAGATCATTTCAAAATGGCCTTATTAACAGACTTCCAACAGTCATTGACAAACAATGGTGAAGCCAGAATGGGAAAGCTGTGTGTGAAAAACTAAGTACATTCACGCTGCTTCCAAGGAAAAAAGTAACAGTTGATTAAAAGTGCATGATTAATTGATAATTATCAGTGTGAACACTAAATAAGTAATGTGTTTTGTCTATTCACTGGTTTGGAGCACACAGGTTTATGTTATCTTAATGCCAAGGCTGATACACATCAGCAATGGCCTTCGAGAAACAACTCTTTCTCATCTACAATGAGTTATAAGGTAATTTCCAAACTGCTTACAGTTCATTATTTTGCAATGATAAATATTATTAACAAATGGAAAATATTCCAGAAAGCTGGCAGGATTTATAGGAGTGGATGTCCCAAGAAATGCAACCCAAGGACAGACTCAGAAAATCAGTAGAATACCCAAAAACTTCATCTCAGACTCTAAAAGCTCTCAGTTCGTGTCTTGAATATTTAAGTTAGACAAAGACGGAACACATTTTTTTATATGAAAGGTTTAAAAGGAAAGAGCTTATTTTGTCCATATAGAAGAGGACTGCATCCTTTCACATCTAAATGAACGTGGGCAGGCAGGGCTGATCATTTGGGCTTATTTTTGTACCAATGTATTTAAGTCTAATGCAAAGCCATCTGTCCAACAGCTGAAACCTGACTCACACTGGGTCATCAGCAGGACAGTGATCCCAAACAAGACATCTAATCTAAAACAGAATGGTAGAAAAACAATCAAGGTGTAGCAGTGGCACTCTATCTAAACTGTTAACAGGAGAAACAAATGTCCAAAACCTGAATGAACGAAGGCTTCACTGAAAAGACGAGTTATTGCTAATAAAGATGGTTTAACAAGCTGTTCAGCCATGGGGTGTATTTGCTTTTTCATTCAGCGCTTTTCCATTTTGGCTTCATCTTTGTTTTATAAATAATTGCATGTTGATTTTTATAATTTCTTCATAATTAAAACTTAGAACTGCAGGTTCTAGTTTTTTTTTTACTTCTTCATGTCTTTTGATACCTACTTGAAGGTCGATTAAAAAATATATATACTTTTTTTGCAGAGCAGTTTGCAGCTGTGATGTCATGAAAGGCATGCATGACTCAGTGTTGAGCATTTTTCCTCTGTTGTCCACCCCCCATCCATTTTAATTTGTGTTGTTTTGTGAACTCAGGCAAAACGTGTGATTCCATCATCAATCACTGTGAGTGTAACCCTTGTTTTAATGGCGGCTCCTGTCAGAACCGGTTGGATGGATATTACTGTCACTGTCCGTTTGGTAAGTAATGAAAGGAAACTTGCAGGATCACTTCATAAAATAAAATAAAAAGATAAAGGATTAGAATTTACGGGAAAGACATCCATCATTCTCAAACCCCAATTTCTTAAGCAGAAGCTGCAACAGTGTTCATTTTTCATGCTCTGTGTTTTTGTTTTTGTTAAATGCCAAAACCGTGGGTGAAAACCAGGTGTACGTCTTTGCAGGACTATCTTAGAAGATTATGATTAACCTGATTCAATGTAAGCACATAATATTAGTCTATCAATTTGTTCCTCAGGGGTTTTTGGTAAACACTGTGAGCTGAACAGCTATGGTTTCGAGGAGCTCTCCTACATGGAGTTTCCCTCTTTGGATCCCAACAACAACTACATCTACATCAAGTTTGCCACGCTGATGAGCAACGCGCTGCTGATGTACAACCACGACAATCAGACGGGCGACAAGGCGGAGTTCCTGGCTTTGGAGATCTTTGAGGGCAGGATGCGTTTTTCCTTTAACCTGGGCAGCGGCACCTACAAACTGATGACCATGATCAAAGTTTCAGACGGCCAATTCCACACAGTCATCGCCAGGAGAGCTGGGATGGTAAGGGGCATTTTTCATTGACAGGTTTATGAACAATATTAGTTTTATGGATCCAGTTGCCAAAAGAGCGCTGAAACTGAAAGAGCTACATTCAACAACATTTATGTCCTGAGCTTTTACAGCACTGCACTCCTATTCGGTTCTAGTCTCCTCAGATGATAATTAAAACCCCAAACCACTGATAGCTCAACTTAAGGGTTTTATGGCCTGTAATTACACATTGCTGGTTGCTGAGATTTACGATACCAGGATCCACAATGGCCCTGAAATATGAAAATGTGTCTCCCGTGTTCTGAATCAGAGTCTCCTCCATGCCAGCAGCACAGTGGCAAGGAGAAGGGGGCAAAAAGCCCGAGCAGGTTCTGTCAGATCTCTCCCAATGTTCCGTTCCTGCTGGACTTGAGATCTGTCGTTTCCCGCAGTGCGGCGGGGTTTCATAGGAAGCTGGTAAAATCGTTAAATTGTCAGTTTTGAAATGTTGCAGAGTGATGGGGTGGAAAAGGAATACAGCACATATTGAGGAGTGCGAGTCGGTGAAAATTGAGGTGTTTGTGCTCTTGAAGAGTGAGTGAGAAATGTCAGGACTGTAACGCCAGCTCCCTCGGGGGCTGTAAAGTGAACCCGATGGCCGTGTTTGCAGAAGTTGATGTGGGTCATTTCTGTGGTTGGGCATCAGGTCAGTTCCCACTTCCTGTTCCTGGCTTATGATCTCAAAAACAGGGGAAACTACAGACACAGACTTCTCCTTGAAGTCTGAGCGATCAGACAGAGCACAGAGGTCATATGTGGTGTTGAAATCACTTCTATGAACATCAGGTTTTGATGAAGATTCGCTCTTGAATTCTACTTAAATGCCTAAAATAACAGCAGCTTTATGCTGATCCTGATTATGTCTGTATAACATTTATTTTTAGTGTTGCATCAGCAGTTTCGCTTCTGGCATCAAAGCAGACTTAAGCGGTGTGACCTTTAAAATTTTTAGCTGCCATGGTGAAATTTCTTAGACCAAGAAAATCACCGTTTAGAATTTGCTTTTTGGTTGTCCATTAAACAACATATCAAATGCAGACGTCAGGCAATAATAAAAAATAAGTTAACTCTTAGCCAAACTTTGGGTTCCTCACAATAGTCTCATTTGTCTTTTTATCATTCTAAATCCTTATTTTAAATAAGTACAAACTTTTATGGACATAACAGCTGACTTTTCCCTCTTTTACAAGCCAGGCCTAAACAATCTTCTAGCCTTGAATTGCTGTTGTTGACGTACCACTGATATATCTTTTTGAAACCAAAGGAGGTAATTCCCAGACATGTCCCATACTCATTTTTTTATCCTGTAACACAGCATTTTAAGTGTTTAGTTTTTATTTATTGTTTTTGCCTGATTAACAAAAAATACCACTTATCTTTATTTTCAGAACCTCCTTACCAATGACTAAAGTCTCTGTTATGAACTGATTTTTGTTTAATGTTCATGATTTTCAGTTTTACCTCATCAGGAACACAAAGATGCATTTATGTTTGAAGAAAAACAACAGAAATTGGTTGATTTCTGATGAATGTAACAGAAAATAATTTGCTTTTGAAATAAACGCAAGTGTCTTTGTAATCAGTTGAACTACCGATAAAAAGCCTTTGTGGCACAGCAGGAAAATACCAGGTGTAGTATGGATGAAATTATACAGCCAAGAACACCGATTGACTACTGGACCATAGAGGACAGAACCAAGTCAGTTTGTTTTAAATACAAAATATAAAGGCCTTCGTTGAAGGCCGTTTTAAAAAGATAGTCCGACAGTTTAGTTTTTGATGCCGTCAAAAAGCCTCAACAACAAGCTTTTGATTTAGTGAATTGTTTTTCCCAATAATGGGCGCAAAGCAGGTGAAGAACAGCAATACTGTGGTCCCTCAAGTCAATCTTGTTAGGGAACAATATAAAGTTTTATCAGAGTTTATTCAAATCAATGTCAACAGAACACAAAAAATATAAGCTTCATTTTTTTATGTTGCATTTGCTCCTAATTTCTAACCTTTTATTCTTTCTTAAAGAAAAAAGGATCCATTAAATGTTTTGTTCTGAAAGCTCAGCTGAATCCATGTGTGTGATTGCACAGATTGTGTGTGTGCACATGTTCGTCCTGCAGGGTCACGCTCCGCTGGGTGATTTGTGTCAGAGAACCAGGCTGGTGTGGTCCGTGTTTACTTAAACTCCAGGAGAGGTGGAGCATGATTGCTCCGGTTTTTCAACACTTTCACACACTTTTCCGGACAGTTTCCTCACCGGCACATTTCTTTTCCTCCTCCTGGGCTTGTTCCCCACATCCGAACGCACAAGCAACAGCACACATCTGGGGAAATGCTTTACTGGCACTGATGGAAAAACAGGAAACTGTCGGGAAACAGAAAAATGTTTGGCATTTCTGTGCCACTCTCTTATCACATACATAATAATAATAATTGAACTTTATTGACAATGGAGAAATTCATTTCTGTATCTTAACCCATCCCCTTGGGGAGCAGTGGGCTGCCATGTGCGGCGCCTGAGGAGAAATCGGGGGTTAAGGGTCTTGCTCAGGGACCCAGAGTGCAGGCAGTGGGGATCGAACCGGGTACTTGCAACCTCCTCTGAGTACAAGCACACTGCTCTAAGCACTAGGCCACCACTCCCCATATGAATCGAATAATGAAAAATATCTGATTTGCATCCCTTGTAGAGGTCATACTAAACGTCCTGAGCATGCAGAATGAAAGACATGCATAGGAGTAGATTAAATCATTAGTTAATTAAACCTGAAGTCTACCAATTTACAGAAGTTGATGAAAACAGATATCTAAAGTTTATCAAATACTTTTGTCTCTGGCTTTTATTATAACTATTGAGAAAACTATTCACTGCGCTATCCAAAGTGTTGATTTTGGCTATTCCAATCACTTTATTATGCAGAGGTGAATAAATCCAGCACGGGGGCATGCAGAATGTTTCTAAAAAACAAAAGAAAAAACATTTGTAAAAGAATGGGTCGTTTCTCAGGAGCTCAGTGATTGGATGCCACATCTCAGATTTGCCTTTTAAGATTTGCTTGCAGCTAGATTTGCTGTACAACTATTCCACAGTCCGCTGGTAGCAGTATTTTTGCAATGTGTAAGCAACTCAGCCGCAAAGAGGTGGATCACAGAAAATCTGAGTGTGCAGAAGTCACCAATCAGTCAATAGTTGCTCAACTGCTTTTAGAACTGCTGTCAAATAGTTTGGCTTTAAATTGGAAGCTATGCATCACATGCTAAGTTGTCGATCATGAAGCAAAGCGTAGAAATTGTCCTTTTTTGTATTGTTACACTAAACGTGGACTAAACATTTATTCAAATTCTTATTTGTATCACAGAGGGTTGGTCAGCAGTTGTAAACTAATGAGGTTCAATCTGTATGTTGTAAGTACATGAAACGCTTAGATGAGATGCTAACTTAAGTGTTGTCACCTTTGCACAGCTAGATTTTCTTACAGTGCCTAGTTAGCATTCTTGTCCCTTTAGGCAGGTGCCTGTCTATAGCGGTCATTTGAGCGAGATGCGGGACACAGCCTGGACAGGTCGCCCGTCCATCACAACACAGAGACACACAGGACAAACAACCACGCACACAATCACACCTAAAAGCAACTTAGAGAGACAAAATCACCTAACCGTCATGTTTTTGGGCTGTGGAAGGAAGCTGGAGTACCCGGAGAGAACCCTCGCATGTACAGGGAGAACATACAAACTCCATGCAGAAAGGCCCCGGGACGTTTATGCTGCGAGCTAGCAGTGCTGCTGACTGTGCCACTGTGCAGCCTCTGCCACACAAACAAACAAACACGGAGGGTTTTTGCTCAACACTAAGTTGAGAAAAACTCACTAAGCTGAGAAAAACACTAAGCCAGGAGAAGTCCTGCTAACTCCAAGGAGGAATATGTTGATGGATGGATTTGGTGAGATTTTATTATACTCCTGGTTCTCAATATACCGCTTTTTAGAACATATCCTTACAGCGCTGTCTGCTTCAAAGATAGTGAGCCTCTGTCCAACAAGAACAAACGTATGATTGACATGGAGCGTGTGTTTGCTTGGCTCTTGAGAAAGTCTGCTAAATGTTGCATCTAAGCATTGCTTTGGGATTGGGATGTTGCGGATTTTTCAATGATTGTGATTTGATATAATCTGTAGCATGTGATAAAGATACCTTCTGAGGGGCTTTCTATCATATTCAATTGGAAAGTGGTTTGGTGCATGCTTGGGATTTACCTGAGACATTATATCACTTGGCTGACTGAGAAACTCCAAATGAGTTGGATTAGATTGCTAAAAGGGAGAAAATGTGGGGACCTCGTTTAAAGATCTCCCACCGAGAATCTGGCATCAGAAGAGTGGTGGAATATTGACCGATGGACAACCTACCTCTGACTAAGTGCTGAGCTGTCTTACCTACTGCACTGCCATCCATCCATCCATCCGTCCGTCCGTCCGTCCATCCATCCATCCATCCAGCCTCTGGTTCTATTTGCAGTGTTGCATCTGTATGCTTGAATTTATTGTTAACGTATTTAAGTTTAAGATAAATTATAAACCAAATTTAAAGGAACCTTTTTACCTTTTTTTTAAAGAAAAGCTCCTCACCTTCTGTTGTGGAGCTCAAAGCGTTGATATTGCTTTTAGATTTTTTTTCTCCCAGCAGCAGTTCTGCTTTTCATCTTCCTACCTAACTAAAATAAACCGCTTCAGTCTGCAATCAGGCGGTGTATTTTAATAGCATAGAGCTCCGAAGTCATTTGGATCTTCTCACCTCACGCTTCACAGGACATAAAATAATCGCTTTGTCCAAACATGTTAACAGCTGTTTAAGTAACATGGAATTTGTTTATTTAGTGAATCATTTTTAATGTTAGTCACAATAAAGGCAGGAATAAATCTGCTTATCCTAGTGCTGAATATTTGGATTAGCTTGTTAAAATAAGGAAGGTAATTGGGCACAGAGGACCTGTTACATCTAATCAGTTAACGTTGGCGTATGGTCTGCATCCATACTGTTAGCGGCACCGTATAAATCCTGCAGAGGTTAGCAGGGGGTCCTGGATGCCTTTGGGCGAGAGGAAAGTTTCTCCCTGAACAGCCAATCTGTCTGTCAGTGAGCTAAAAGAGAGAGACAGACGACCAGGCGAGCACAGGCTGCCTCCTACGGCCAATTTAAAAACTTCAATTAATCTTTAACATGCTGTTGGACTGGAGGCAGTAATCCACCTTCATGAGAACATACTAAGCAAAGCACAGTGGACAGTTTTATATTTTTAAGAAAGTACAACACACCAAGCCAACCAAATAACTGATATCACACTAAATGTGTAATTTTTTTTTCTCCAGTGTAATTTTTTTTCCTCCAGAATATGAAAAATCAGCCAGATTGTCACAGCTTTGCATTATAGTAACCATCCATCCATCCATCCATTTTCCAAACCGCTTTATCCCTCATGGGGTCGCAGGGGTTGCTGGTGCCTATCTCCAGCGTTCACTGGGCGAGAGGCGGGGTACACCCTGGACAGGTTGCCAGTCTGTCGCAGGGCCATTATAGTAACCATTATAGTAATTACTGCAACCATGCACCATAGATGCAACAATAACTGTAATAACTTATGTCCAATAAGCTATTTAAACAAGGTGATATAACCTGTGCAATAATCCTGTACAAAGTGTATAATAAAATATGTGCAATAACCTATTTATACATAGAAGTGTATAGAATTGTATATAGCTGTATAACTGTATCTAACTGATTCTACTTACCTACTTTGGCACCTTCTTCTAACTTTTGACTATTGAGCCGATGGGACAAGTGAATTTCTCCATTGTGAGATCAATAAAGCTTATCTTATCTTATGTTATTTCGTTATGGCTTCACCCTTACAGATTTGTCTTATTTTCCATTAAATGGTTTGGATAAATCTCTTGATAGAGGTGGAAAAAGCTTTTTTTAATAGTTTATCATTGTCATATTTTGCACAACAAAACAATCTAACTTTTTTAAAGGGGCGTGTCCAAGTTTTATATCTACTTGATCTCAGAAAGGGGGAAAACTCACTTAAGCTGGGTAACTAAAGCAAGGCAGTTACTGACAATTATTTTCATGCAAATTGACCATTTTTACATTTAGTAACCTTTTAACCCTAAACCTTAATGGATTTTATTTTAATTTTATGTGATAAACCAAGACGGAATAGTGCATAATTCTGGAAAAAAGAAAGGGGTAGATGGTTATCTATTTAATTATAAAGTCATTGATAATTTTCATTCCACTTTACAAGTGTGACCTATTTTTTACTTACACTAAATTTTTATAAATCACACAAAATATGAGGAAAAAGAGGTATAAATAATTCTGAAAGACATTAAGTGGATTTGCTCTCCCAGTTGCCTCTTAGTGAAGCTGAGAGATAAAGATAAAGATATGTCAGGCTCAGTCCACCACAGATGATTCAGGTTTGTCCCTGATCAGGATTTCCTTCAGACAACTTTAACGTCTTCTCTCAAACATTGACGGTGTGCTTCTGTTCTCCTCATCCTACAGGCAGCGTCCCTCACCGTGGATCTGTGCAGTGATGAGCAGGAACCAGGATACTGTGCTGTGAGCAACGTGGCTGTACACACTGACTGGTAGGAGAGTCTCACACACACATATCCAGCAGCTTTAATCCATCCAAAATGTGAACAAAACTATATTGCTAATAATTTATAGTGCATGGTCTTTAAAGCTAATGGAAAGATTAGACTTGAGCAGAATAGTCCATGTAATTTTATAGCTGTAGTGGTGCTCTTTGACCTAATGGACAATATTCCTTTTCTTTGCAGTATAAAAGATAAACAGACATACAATTTAATATCTAGAGTACGGTGCAAATGGCTTGTTTTATTTTCCATATCTTAATATGATTTTTCAGAGCAGCCAAACTTTCTGGTAATCTTATTCATGGTCTTTAGGAGCAGTTTCCTTGGCTTTTTTTCTTTTTTGGTGGGACCAGGATGGAACAGTTTTATGAATTAAAGGATTTTTCCCCCCCAGCGTTAAACAAAGACAACAACACAACACGAAACATAGACAGTAATATCTCATCAAGTGATGACTGACTGACTTCCATTATGATAATATCTGTTTGGTCAGGTCTTAAAATGCCTGCAGAATAAATTATAACGTGTGCATATTTGAGACACTTTTTATGTGTAAATAAATTCAAATAAGACAATTTTACACATTTCTACATTAAGAAGCCTTTAAATCTTGACCCTGCCCAAACCTTAACCTAAGAAGTTATGGACGGATGAAAAATTAATAAGTTTTACCTTATTTGGTAGGTATGGGGGGTGTTGGCCTAGTGGCTAGAGCAGAGTGCTTGCGCTCTGAGAAAGTTGCAAGTACCCGGTTCGATCCCCACTGCCTGCACTCTGGGTCCCTGAGCAAGACCCTTAACCCCCGATTGCTCCCCAGGCGCCGCACATGGCAGACCACTGCTCCCCAAGGGGATGGGTTAAGATGCAGAAGTGAATTTCTCCATTGTGAGATCAATAAAGTTCAATTATTATTATTATTATTATTATTATTTTTAATTAATTTTCTTTTTTTGTCCATGCTAACCCAGATCTGTAAAATATTTAAATGCAATCCCATACTTTTCCAGGCTGTGTAAGAATCCTGTACAAGCTACTATAGAGCCCTTTGTCAAACATACTTTTACAGTGAGTCAACACTAGTCAGTGAGAATGACATCATTTGTTGGAGCAAATATGCCATAAACCTTCATTAAATCGCCAGTTCTCAGTGCCTGCACACACTGACAGCTCTAAGCCAGGCATGGTGCGAGAGTGTGTGTGTGTACTTGTACTTGCAGCCGAGTGAGATTTTCTTTTTGCGCATTTTACTAGTAAAGTGACGATATTGATGTAAAATGAGGACATATTTTTGCTCCTCACCTTCTTTTCTGGGCTAGAGGTTAGGTTTAGGACTAAGGTCGATTAGGATTAGGGTTAGGTCATAGAAAGGGCTGGAAATGAATGGCAGCCAATGGAAGTGAAAGCAAGGTCCTCACTTTGTATTTAAAACAAGGAAGTGTGTGTCGGTGTGGGGGTGTGGGGGGCATCTTTGCATGTTTTCTCCGTGTCTTTGTGTGAAGCTGAGGTCTTGGCCGAGTTTCACAACCATGTTGTCGTGAAGCTCGCTGACCCACAGCATCTTTTTGTTGACGTGTGGGTGCGTGTGAATGCTTTAAAGCCCTTGAATGCGTCTGTCAGCTTTTGGATTTCTGAGCGCGTGCATGTCTGCGTGTTTGCAGGATCCTGGATGTGCAGCCCAACCGCCTCTCGGTCGGAGGTGTCAGGTCGATAGAACCGGTCCTCCATCGCCGTGGTCAGATCGCCACCCACGACTTTGTGGGCTGCATCATGGAGCTCGCCGTCAACGGCCGTCCGCTGGAGCCGAGTCAGGCGCTGGCATCGCGTGGCATCCTTGACAGGTCCGCTGACCCCCCCCCCCCCCCACATCCCCGGACTCTCTCTGTTTCTCCATCTTTTCCCCTTTATTTCTCATCCGTCCATCTTCTCTAACCTTCTCGGATCCCACTGTGGGACATCTGTCCACACATTCAAATCCTCCCGGGAGTTTTTAAAAGATGTTTTTTTTAACCACAAATGGCAGACCTTTGACGGGGGAAAGGCAGTTGCTGAATATTTTCTTCTCTATCTCAGCAGTGAATAGTGAGGCAAAGGCAGATCTTTTAATATGCTAATCCTCCGGGGTTCTTTATTGGTTTTTGTACTGCCGCTCCGGGAGACAAATCAAAGCTCATCTGCTCCTGTTTTCTGAGTTTCTTTTCCAGCAGACCCTCGGGCTTCTTACTGTGAGCCTGAGTTGTCAAAGTGCCCCTCTGATTGTCGGGATTTTGTATGGCTGTGTGTCTATAGATGCCCAAGACTGGAAGGAGCCTGCACCGCCAGCCCCTGCAGACATGGGGGCACCTGTTTGGACCACTGGTCTTGGCAGCAGTGTCAATGTGTGGACGGCTTTACCGGAAAGTTCTGTGAGAAATGTAAGTTTGCATCATTAATTTTGTCAATTCTATATGAGCTATATGGAGAAAACCAACAACATTTTTTTGGCGCCACATTGTGTTGTACCACAGCCTCTGCAGTACCAGTACACACACATTCTGAGGATTACATATTCTTACTGGAAACAAATAGTGGCATTACTGAGAAAACTGGAAACTATTGTGTGTTTACTGTCAGGTTCAATTTGGTGGGAAATCTGCTGGTTGACTTTACAGCGTGAAAAAACAGAACCATATTTTTCTAATCCAAATGCAGTCATGTGAAAAAAAAGAAAGAAAGGAAATGCTATAGAGTAGATTGAGACTCTGCAATGACAGATTAGAAAAAAAATAATTATTCCAGTAATCAGAACCAGAAAAGTTGCTCCTCGGGTCAACGTAGAACGAGGAGCAACTCAAAGAGCCCTTTTTTGGCCTTGTGGATTTCTTCATTTGTGTAAAGCACGAAGTTCCAAAAAACTTCTTTAGGGAAGAAAGATTTCTAGGCTGACACAAACTAGTGCAAAGATCTGAAGTAGAAGGAATCGACTCCTCATGAGCCTCTGGAACGGCTGCGGAGGAAGTTGCAACATGGCTGCATCGTGTCTGCATCCAGGAGTTGCACTAAGTAAAACTTTCTTGAAATTAGTGTATTTCTCCTTGATTTGAGCAGGGATGAGTATTTTTACTCCTAAAATAAGATAATTAGACATCCTGCACTTGAAATAAGATGCAAAAATCTTATTCCATTGGCAAATAATCTTATTTACCTGCTCAAATCAAGGAAAAATATACTAATTTCAAGGAATTTTTACTAACTTTTAGTTCCCTTTTACAGTGTTGTTCTGATACAGGAAAAGACTCCGGGTGTACCACTTACACTTTGGAAGATACGCAGATACGCATCTTGTGAATTTACCTCTTAAACCTTAGAGGACGGCCATTTTCTTCTTGCAAACCTGCGACTTTAAAATATAACAAAATACCCTGGTTCACATATCATAAATTCATGCCTTTAGTTGTGGAAAGATCTATCTATCTATCTATCTATCTATCTATCTATCTATCTATCTATCTATCTATCTATCTATCTATCTATCTATCTATCTATCTATCTATCTATCTATTTATCTATCTATCTATCTATCTATCTATCTATCTATCTATCTATCTATCTATCTATCTATCTATCTATCTATCTATCTATCTATTTCTTGGTCTACAAGATGCATATTAAGATAAATCATCACTTCTGAAGGCGGATGGTTGCACTAGACATTATGCACTGGATAAATGCCTCATTTTTTAGATTTAGAGAAAAACATTGAAAAAAAACATGTATCCATTTCTAGTTGGTTTAGATTTTTTGATTAGTAGCTGCAGTGAGGCGCTTTATTTTATGGCTGATAGGAAGCTGGACGGCAGATGCTAAGTTTAGCATCTGTTGTGAGTGGCTAATGGTTTACAAGTCCTAGTTTTATCTCAGTAATTACAAACTTTATTTTCTCTGTAAGTGTTTCGCTTACTGGAGACCCGAACCACAGTGAAAATTGAACCACGGCGTGTTACTGCTGTTTCAAATGACAGAAAGGAAAATGTCACTGGGTCAAAAGAAAACCTTTTGGATGACGACTATTACATTTTTATTCATGATGTTTTTCATACTTGGAGTCTTGAGTTGGGACTTTGCAGATTTTAGGCTGCACATACTGACCATATGACAGCTTCAGGGCTTCAGTTGTTTTTATTACACTCATATTTGGCTGAAGCGCAGCTATTAGAGTGCTTTGGAACATAAAATCTTATCATACACTTAAAGGCTTATGTTTATATAGTTAATAAACACATACATTTGTATTACATTAGGTTTTGGGGATTATATTCACATTCAAGGCATTTTGGTACGGTTCTTTCTTTAAGCTTCGGTCCCTGAGAGAGCATATGTAAGGATTTAATGAGTTACCCAAAGACGCATCGGCTGTTCTGGGGACTCCCTTGCGTACTGGAAGGTATTTGTAACCACTGGTGAGAGCATGGGGACAAATATTTGGCTGTGGAAGTGGAATTGGGAAAATAATTTCAAACCCACAGCCGCCGAGAGCGAAGAGGAAATTTTCACTTGGCACATGAAACGTCTGTGACCTCAGCAGAGACTCAGTACTTTCTGTCTTTTTTTCTGCAGACATGACAGCAGACACTGCCCTGTCACTGGATGGCACCGGCCGCCTTGACTATACCCTGAAGCAGGGCCCCAAACGTGACGTCCTGCTCAGGCAATCGCTGCAGGGCGCGCCGTCCGACGCCATCAGTCCGAGCAGCCTGGAGGTCAAGTTCAGGACACGGAGCAAGAGCGGCACGCTGCTGCACGTTCAGGAAAGCAGCAACTACACAACTGTTAAGGTGAAGAAGGGAGTCTTTCTTAAGTGGAGTGACTAAATGTCCTTTTGTGCAACTGAATTCTGTTATTAGACCTTTAAGTTCATGTTTTCAACCAGCTGAGGCATGGAATGGCGAAAATGTATGAGCGTTGCTCCAGATAAAGGTTTGCAGGATTCAACAGTCTGTTCATCCCGCACCTCCTCAAAGACGTTAAACAAACTCACGATACAAGGCAGAGATAAAAGCACAGCAGTAAAATCTTGTTCTGGCTCCTACAGATGAATGTTTCTGCCTGTGTGTTCCAGCGATGAGCTAAAAGTTCGAACTCCTGGACGGGCGCTCATTTTTGTTACGACCAGGCTTGTGGGATGCAGCATAAAACAGAGAGCGATCACAGACTGTAGGAAAATACTGGTTTTATTGAGCTGGGAGAGTACTGAAAGGTAAAGTCTTAGAGATAGAATGCCAAACCAAACACAGCAGGACCTAAAGTTCACATTTATCCTCATCAACCCAGCCAGTGAAGACAGTGCACCAGCCAAAGACCATGACGAGGGGTGTAACACCATTGATAACTGGGTCTGAGATCCTTCTGTGGGTATGTGTACAGCAAAATACACTGTGAACACTGAATGTTGCTGCGGGGAGCAGCGTTTTTCTGTTAGGAGCACAAACGTGCTGACTTCATTCACTAAATTTGAGGAAAGATATTTCATTGAGAGAAAAAAAATGTACACAGGGCCTCCAAGGCACAAAATTAACTTTCCGGCCCACTCCTAATTCACTCATTACTCGTATCAAAGAAGATTACAAAGGAAGTGAGAGCATGCAGTTCAACTGTACGGAAACACAGTCACAGTTTAAAGGTAAATAAAAAATTACCTGATTTTTGCCAGGTTCTACAATCATCTAAATCACTCAACAGACGCCACACTGTCATTTTATTGAACAATAGAAAAAAATTGACCAGTTCTGTGAGGATAAAGAACTACACCCTTCTGTTTTTGCAGTATTTGCAAAGAAAGTAGCTGTTTGGTTGTGCAGATCAGATGCATTGTTGCTCCCTGTTGGACTCTACGTACCTCAGTTAGCATGTGAAATATTAAGGCTAAAGACAGAAACTGAGCAAGTATCACTTTTTTGGAAGCTTTGCCTTTTTGTCTCTGCAAATTGAAGCCGTTTTGCCATATTCTTTTTAAAGTTGCAACTCAATTAAGCCGCAAAAAATACAAAACAATGCTCATTAGACAAATGAAACCAAAGTAGAGATGGCATGACGTTTTTAAATAAAAACAGCACAAACTCATTTGAACTGTGCAGGACGATGGTTGCGGCGTGACCATTTGGGCTTGTTTTGCCGCCACAGAAACAGGGCACGTTACACTAAAGGAGTCGACCATGAACTCCTCTCTATAATATACTAGAATCTAATTTGAAGACATCTATTTTGACAGATTAGGCTTCCCCCCAACTGGGTCATCAACAGGACAACGGTCCCAACCACAGCCACAAATCTGCATCAAATAGGCTAAAAAGGAAGTTAATAGGATGATAACAGCGCCTCCAAGAAAAAAGTCTTAAAGAAAACAAGTACTTCCCCTTATTGGGTCTAAGATTTCTTTTACAAGGTATAGAATCCTGTCGTTGGACATAATGGAAAGCTTTCTTTACATTACTGTAGTGTCAGATATTTCCTTTTACTAGAGACCTAGTAAAAGTTGCTCTTGTGTTTGTGTGTGAGAAAAGCTCTGTAGCAACTGATAGCCCTTTTAAAGAGGTGACTTTTTGTTGAGGTATATTCCCATCGCTACCTCTTGTGACCTGGGATTTTGGGCCGTTGTTATGTCTTTAACATGCTGCAGAACTGTGAGAGGGGCTGATCTGATTGGTTAGCCCCTATATGTGTTATTGCTTTCCAGAAGGAAAACAAGACTACAGATTGTTAAGGAAAGAACATTTTAACGGTGCTATGTTTAAAACTAAAATGTTAATAAAGATTATTTCTGCAGAAAGGTTGTCATAGCTACAAATAAAGCAAAATTTAAACTTTTTTTAATTTTTTATTTAGGCACTCCTTTTGCTAAGTGCAAAGTGCTTCGTAATTAGAATCCCTTCCTAAGAGAATATAACAGCCTGGACTGAGCGGGAACATTTTTCGCCACTGTGCTAAGATATGGTAAGAGGGTGTTACATACACTGACTGTTTCTAACTGGAATATTTATCCATAAACCAGCAGTCATCAGCACAGTGTGACTGTAGAAAAGGTTCACTGATCTTTCTCAGAAATCTCCCTTGTAGCCCCTCTCCTCTTCCTCCCTCCCGTTCTGACTGATCCTGGGCAGCTGCCCAAAGAGGCCCGAACGTTCATTCATCGCCTTCAATTTTCCTTTCAGACTTCTCAGCCCCATTGACCACTTCCCACTGTAACAGGAGGTTTTTTTCTGCTATGATTTGGTCTTCCGGCCCAGAGTGGCTTCTGGTGCTCATCAAGTCACCATCTCAGCTTTCTAAAGTATTAAAGCAACTATAAAACAAGAAAACTTGGTGTGGGAATGCATACTGTGCAGGTATATATATTAAGACAACTACATAAACAGTGATATGAAAAAACAAGATGTTTAATAGATAAGTCGTGATCGGTTTTCCAGCTTTAGAGAGCTCTGTATTCTTTGGCTTGGAGTGCTTTTTTTCCACATTTCCCATTTTAAATCAATTCTTCCGGAAGCTACTTATCATGGCTGACTTTGGGGTTCTTAGTAAAGGGAGGAGAACAAGATTACTTTTCCATCGAAGTGAGGAGAACACGAGATTACCATTCACAGAGAAAGCCACAAACTCACAGTTGATGCCAAAGGGAGGCTTATTAATTTGGTTTAAAGACACATTCTGTGTTTTTTTTCTTTTTTCCCTCAAGCCAGAGGATGAAGCATTGCACTCCTTTTGCATCCATTTGTTTCCAGGCTTTTGATCATCCTCTGGGTAAATGGCATGAGCAAAAAACACGCAAGTAGTGAGAACATGATAAAGTGCAGGGTGTCCTGGCAAGGCAAAGATTTATGAGCATCAAGCTGCATTCTTGTTTTCGATCTCTGACCTCAGCATCCCAGGCTGAGAGCCGTTCGGTGTCGGTTTGGTGCAGACTCAGGAAACACTTCCTGCCATCAGTTCTGATTATTGTCTTCAGGGCAACGCATTGCATTAATCGGAAAAGCTGCAATCTTTTTTCTTTTTCTTTTTTTTGCCTTTGTTTATGTAGTTGCTCCTCACAGACCAAACTTTATCTGACTTTGGAAAGATTTGGGGAGTCAATATTTTGTTGAGCGTCTTGCCATGTGTCCTCTTTGATATGTCTAATGTTTATATTCACATAGTAATATCACTGTTGTTTGGCTTATTTTATAACAGTATCAGGAGCACATGAAGCCTTTACATTAATGTATATTTTATTATAGTGGTATAATCTTTTATCTTATTATTCAAAATACAAACTTTAATTTTAGAACATTTCTACACTTCCTTCTATTCAACAGCTCAGACCATATAGACACAGGAATCTTTGGTCATTCCTGTTTGTACATTCAATTCAATTAAATTCAAAATTATTTATATAGCACCAATTCATGAAACATGTCATCTCAAGGCACTTTCCAAAGTCAAATTCAATCAGATTATACAGATTGGTCAAAAAATGTCCTATATAAGGAAACCCAGTTGATTGCATCAAAGTCTTGACAAGCAGCATTCACTCCTCCTGAAGAAGCGTAGAGCCACAGAGAGAGTCGTCTGCATTGTCCATGGCTTTGCAGCAATCCCTCATACCGAGCAAGCACGAAGCGACATCATCTGCACTTTAGTAGAGTCTTTGGGTCCTCTCTGATTCTCCAGCAGGTATTTATCTAGAACCGCCAGCTATAATGCTCCAAGGTTGCAGTGACCTTTATAAGAGAAACAGGCTCACAACATCATAGCTTTTCCTCCAAACTTAACAATGGGCAGCAGTCGCACCTAATTTATTATACTACTGTGAAAGAACACGAAATACGTCAATAATATAAAATTTTCCAACTTTCTGATCAACTTCATAAAAATAAAGTGTAAAATAAGAAAAAATGTTTAATAATGTTCAAATGTTATCTTTGGCAGTATTTTTTGGTTGGATTTATGCCTACAATTATGCTAATGCATAAAAACAAACAAAGTTGAAAAAATCTTTTGAGACTTTTTAAGAGGGCTTCTAATGCAGCTGTGAACTTGTGCGTTTTGGCTGTTGTCATCATTTGGGGGCTATGTAACTCTAAATAGAGAAGAAAGTAATCAAAAACGTTGTCTGTTGCTGAATAAAAGCAGATCTTCCATCATGACCAAAAACGTTTTTAATCAGTCTCTCCTCCACCTACTGTTATTCCATCAACGCAAGTTTCATAAAATTCTTAGAATGCTTTTGCATATTCCTGTAGACAAACAGACTTTACCAATTACATGACTTTCCTGGTGAGAACAGGAAAAATGTCATTCACACAAACAATCCAAACACTGAGGACAAACGGAAATAAAATTGTCAATATGGTCTGACATCAAAATTAAATAATTAAAGGCGAGCAAATAGGAATGAAAAAACCTTGTTAAGCATCTCTAAAGATGACTATTAATAATAAAAAAGATTATATATGACCTTCACCGACCTCAAGCAAAGGAACCCTCTACTTTGGTGTCAACCTTAAGAAAAAAAAACACTATTTCACAGTTTACAAGGGAAGAAACTCACTGAGTTTTGGAAACTAAAAACAAAGGCAGTAATTGTGTGAAAACCAAAGGAGAGCTGTTATAAGGAGCTTGTCTCTCAAGGTTCTGACTGAGAACCCTTTAAGGAGACTCTAAAAAATATATGACATTTAATTTTGAAAGGAAAATCAAAATTTATCATTATCAAATGGATTTTGTATAGTTCGTTTTTTTTCTTCGGTTATCTTTTGTCAAGATTGAATATACTCTTTTGTCCTCATTAGTGTTTTTATGTTTTCCCATGATTCAATTCTCTGCTACATTTTTGAAAATAACCCAAAAATATCAGTTAAAATGATAAATTCCTCTTGGTTTTTATGGTAACGTTTTGTAGAAAACTGTATCGAGCCTTTAGCTTGAAACTATCTTGATATTATGATAAAAGCAGAAAAGTTTTTATTTGGGATTTTTTTTAATATATCCAAATAAGCAAACATTGTTTCTGTTCTCTCCCTCAGTTGAGGAATGGCAACATCAACTACATCTCGGATGCAGGCATTGGTGGGAAGGTGGAAAGGTCTTTGGGAGACTCTGTGTTGTCGGATGGCCAGTGGCACATCCTCCGGATGTTTAAGAACGGCTCGTCCACCGTCCTCCAGGTGGACGCTGGGCTTCCCAGACTCATTCAACACGCCACCCAAGACTTCGGAGGTCTAGGTGTTCTGACCTTCTCACTGGGGGGGATCCCACCTGGATCTGCTCAGCAGAAAACTGGAGCAGGTAAGAACTTTCTTTTGTGGGTTATTCCATTTTTTCATTTATGAAGTAATGCGTTAGTATAGCTGTGGTTAGATATGGCCACAAGTCATGTTTTGTGATCAATCTTGACCTTTACCTGCCACACTAAGCATAGCAAACTTCATAAATAAGGCTCCGAGAGTACATCTTGGCCTCAAACAGAAACAAATTTGATATCTTGTTGGAAGGAAGGAACAAAGATGCACTACGGCTTCCTTTGCAGCAATGAGGATGATGCTTTGGTCTCTTGTAAAATACGACCTGAACCAAGAAGGGTGTCTCTGTAATAAACGTTACTTCTTCATTCCAACTTTCAACCATTGCTATAAGAAGGAGTGGAGCATGCGACCCATCAACCAAGTTGAGGTGTTTTAGTAATCTGATTGGAATGGGCAGAGCTATACAGTCCTATTTAATTAGAATATCCCTTTCAATGTGGATCACTTGTCAAATTAAACTAACAACCTTTAAGCAGTCTCTCTGTGTGTAATGTATCTATATAATGTGTTTCACTTGGTAGATTGAGTTATAAACTTTTAGTCGCATTGTAATTTATTGAATACAACTGTAGAGTACTTGAGTTCCACCAGAAGGAACTAGAGAATATAGCTGGAGATTTGTTACTGGATGGATGGATGGATGGATCGATTGATCGATAGATCGATGGATGCATGGATCCATGAGTAGATGATCATCTTTGTATTTTTCAGCACACGCTTGAAACCTAATCACTGCAGGATCAGGGAGAATCCGGGAATATACAGGAAGACCTGCAGAAATGGCTGCATTCATATTTGTACACAAATATAGCTGCCATCTCTTGGCCTTTAGCTTTCCCGGAAAACTGCATGTGTATATCAGGGCTAAACAAATTTACATTCATTTCTGGTATTCTGTGAAACAAAACTATATTCACATGTAGTATAAGGGTGTAAAAGTATGAGGAAACATTAACAGCAGTTGTAAATACCTACTGCAGGAGCTTGGTACGGTTGGCAAACATATCTGAAACCGCTCTCTAACTGCTGAACTAAGCTGCTATCTAATAAAATTTTGACAAAGGAAAATTTCTATCAATTATTCACAAAAAGAACCAATTTTAGTTTAATTTTACTCTATTCTGGAAAATCTTAACTGTTAGTGCTAAACTCTGTCCCACATTAGCTTTTCTTAAATCCCAGATCAGATGTCCTTGAGTAAAAGTTTGGAAAAGGTGAAGCAGAGGGTTTCCAGGAGGAGGTAATGCAACACAGTAAATTTTAGGATTTCAAGGGGAGGGAAAAACAAGGCTTACACTATGTACTAATATGGTAAAAATTAGCTATTTGAATGATTTGTTGAGGTCTTTTACAAAGGGACCGTTTCAAAACAAACACGCTCTCAGCACGCAGACCTGTGGCAGTCTGCCTGTTAACCAGCCTTTACCTCAGTGTGTGTCTGAACATTTGGGTTCTGTTCTTCGCTCACTGCTCCTGAGCTAATGAAAAGACACAAATGGATTTAATCTGCAGTGGGATAAATTCAATAAAAACCTGTTTACATCTGTGAGGCAGCGCTGTTAGGTAACAGGCTGAATTAGACACAGAGACATTCATCCAACCCAGATGCATGTCTTGAAGCTATAATGGCCCCGACGATGGATTCTCTGTTAGAAAGTATTACATATGTCTTCCTTAAAATTGGCCAGTGATGGATGTTGCCCATTTTAAAACATATAAATATATATCTATTTGTATATTTTATCACAGGAGGAGCTTTCCGTGAGAAATTACCAGTTGCATTGCTTTTGTCCTAAGCTTGAACTTATTACCCATCTAAACAAAATTCCTGTACCTCTGATTACAGCTCCCTGTTCCTGCTGTTTATGAGGACATGATCCAGGCCAAACGATTTTTCCTTTAGGCTTCTGTTATGTGCAGGTTACCTGCTGGTGGCTGTTCTTGTTACCTAATTCAGTTCCTTCCTCCATTTTTCTGCAGGTTTTGATGGCTGCCTGGCGTATGTGAGGTACAATGGGGAGAACCTGCCATTCACTGGAGAGCACAGCCTCATGACTTTAACCAAGACCAGTTCATCTGTAAAGATTGGCTGCAGAGGGCCCAACCTGTGTGAGAGCAGCCCGTGTTTCGACGGCCTGATGTGCATCAACCAATGGTACACATATCAGTGTGTCCCACCCGGTGACTGCGCCTCTAATCCCTGCCAGAACCACGGCAGCTGCATGCCAGACCCCCATTCAGGGTTCACCTGTATCTGCTCTGAATTCTACACTGGCAGGACTTGTGAAACCCTGGTGGCCTGTCTGGGTGTGCAATGTCCTCAAGGTACTGTCTGTACCACAGCAGACAATGGTGGCTTTGTCTGCAGCCCAAGTCCCACAGTAGAAGCCATGGTCCTCCCCATCTGGGCTGTCCCGGCTATTGTTGGCAGCTGCGCTACCGTCCTTGCCTTGGTGGTGCTCGGCTTGATCCTGTGTAACCACTGCAAAGACCGAAACAAGACCAAAGTGCCAAAGGAACCCAAGGAAAAGAAACCGAATGAGAAGAAGAAGAAGAAGAAAAAGAAGAAGGGTAGTGAAAATGTTGCCTTTGATGATCCAGACAACATCCCACCATATGGAGATGACATGACAGTACGAAAACAACCAGAAGGGAACCCTAAGCCAGACATTATTGAGAGGGAGAACCCATACTTGATATATGATGAAACAGACATTCCCCACAACAATGAAACTGTTCCCAGTGCTCCCTGTGCTCCATGTAATGGTCCAGAAGCAGATATTGAACATTATGACATAGACAATGCCAGCAGCATTGCACCGTCAGATGCAGACATCATCCAACACTACAAGCAATTCCGCAGCCACACTCCCAAGTTTTCCATTCAGAGACACAGCCCGCTAGGCTTTGCCAGACAGTCTCCGTTACCACTCGGAGCAACAAGCTACACTTACCAGCCTCAATACACGCAGGCCTTGAGGTCCACTCCACTAAGCCACTCCCACTCAGCCTGTCCTACCCCCAACCCTCTCTCCAGACATTCCCCAGCTCCATTTACCAAACCGTCTTCCTTCTACCGAAACACTCCTACCAGAGACCTCAACCTGGCTCGCCGGGAAGGCAGCCCGCTGGACATGCACAATGACCTGTGCCAACCCCCACCCATGTTTAACTATGCCACCCGGCTAGGGAGGCGCAGCAAAAGCCCGCAGACAATGGCTGGCCATGGCCACACCTCCAGGCCGGGAAGCCGGCTGAAGCAGCCAATTGAACAGATACCACTAGAGACAGGGCCTCCAGTGGGGCTGTCCATAGAAGAGGTGGAGCGGCTTAACACGCCGCGTCCACGCAACCCCAGCATCTGTAGTGCCGACCACGGCCGCTCCAGCTCGGAGGAGGACTGCCGCAGGCCGCTGTCGAGGGTTCGCAACCCTGCTGATGGTATTCCAGCTCCAGAGTCCTCGTCTGAAAGTGACTCACATGACTCCTTCACCTGTTCGGAGATGGAGTACGATAGGGAAAAGCCTGTCTCCTACAGCTCCAGGGTTCCCAAGCTCTCACAAGTCAACGAGTCAGATGCTGACGACGAAGACTATGGCGGGAGGCTCAAGCAAAGGCGGTACTCTAGCCGTCGGGCAGAAGGAGGGCCCGGCATCGCCCAGACACCTGCCCCTGAGCAGCACTACACCCTGCCACACAAATTGGGCCAGCAAGCTGGGGGCTTCAACTGGGACAATCTTTTGAACTGGGGGCCCGGCTTCGGACATTATGTTGATGTGTTTAAGGACTTAGCCTCGCTTCCTGAGAACGCTGCAGCGAAAGACATTGAAATGAACAGTGGGGATGGTTCAGTAACCATTCTTAATGAAGGAGAAGCTGAGCAATATGTATGAGACTATTTATTACACTGTTGTAGAATACTGTCATTCTCCATTCTTTAAAAAGAAGACTGTATATTTTGTGAGTACATTGAACTTTTTAGTGATACTCAACAGAAAAAGACGACTTTTAATGCAGTAAGGCAGATAAGCGGTGAATTATCTCATCGTTGCCACCTTGGAATAGTTTACTAGTCATTTCTAAGTTTAAACTGTACAAAATGTGCATTCATCTCTCTGAGGCCTCAATACAGCGTAGCCATTGATACTGGATGGATTTAGGAAGAAAACCCTCATCTGAATCCAATTTAGGAGCTTACATTTATCTTGATCCAACATTTTTGTTCTTTATTACCAATAATATCTCCCCTCCTGAAAAAAATCCTGTCACACTTACAGTGGAGAGATAAGAAAGTTGCTAAATATTAACTCACAGAAGGTAAATGCTAAATTGGCTTAAGAAATCTGACTTTAGGGGCACATTTTTAATTTTCCTAAAAAGAAGTGTGTATGTGTGTTTGATCCAAACGCACCTGATGCATCTCTTCTGTGTGAAAACAAGTGCTTCCAATGTGTCTCGGACCCCACCAACGATCTGATCTCTTTTCGTCCGTCTTTGCCTTACTCCGGTTCCTCCCCTAAGACTGGTTAAACGCTCCAAGAGTGAAAGGTAATCACGTCTGCTGCCTTACAGACATTTGAGGATTCTGTTTCATTGGCCTGAGGAGATAAAGTATTTTCGGGGAAATAGCGTTTGTTAAAAAAATTACATTAACACTCTCTGACCAGCCAACTTTATCTCTGGCACTTCTGAAAATAAAAAAAAATATGTTGATCCTGTAAACATGACCTAAACTAAAACTCAATGAACTTATGTACATTTTTATTATTTCATGAGAAATCACAGTCATTTGTCATGTTGGTGGTGTCCTTGTTCATTATGTTGACATGTATGGTTTCTACATTTTTGTACTGTTTATTAACTTAAAATACTTTAGAAGTGTTTTATGCAAATTTTCATACGCTGAAATGTTATGTTCTTTCTTTCGGGGAAAGTAAGATCGATTACTTATTTTTTACATTTGTTACATATGTAACATCAGTATTTTCCACTTTTGATAAAACTATAACATGCTGTATGCTTTGTACCTGTAAAAAGCCAATAACAGAATAAAAAATGGTATTTATTTAAAAAAAGAGTTTCTCATTTCTTCTTTCTGAGCAGTTCATTGAGATGCATGTGAGCGTCTGCACTTTTTAAAAATAGATAAAAATCATTTGGGAGCTGAGTTATTCTCCATCTGTGCAGGATTTTAAATGATACACAGTCTTAACAAAACATTTAAGAAAGCATTTCAGGACCCGAATGAAACTGAGCCACATCACTCACAGCCAAACCAAACATGGAGTGGACAGCAGGACACAGGGCTCCCTATTGCTTTTAACAATTATTTACACATGGTTTATTTAACAGAACCCCGATTTTTTATCATAGCTCAGTGGTTCTGCGTGCTTATCTGCTCCATAATTTAAGCGGGGGCATCCAGGGAGCATTGAGAAGACTGACAGCCTAAATTTGGACCAATGAAATGCTCTGAAGCTGAGAAGATAATAACACTCAGAGTTAACGAGACCCTGGGCCAATGGAAGGGGCAAAATGGCTCCATCGCATTTATCCCTTTCCCCTCATTCTAATATGTGGTTTTGTATCTTTGTCACAATTAAATTTTTAAGATCCTTATGCTCATTTTCTTTTGTATTAGGGATGACTGATCAGAGAAGAGCAATCATGTAAATCTCATGAAAAATTAAGGCTGACAGAACTGAAAAATAAGACAAATGTGGTTTATTGAACATAATATCGCTTTAAAGAGGTTGTTGGTTAATAACTTGATAAGTGATAATCACGTTGATATATTTTGTCTTACAGAAACATGGTTGCTGCATGATGATTATGTTAGTATAAACTCCTAACAATTAAAATTTTCACATTCCGTCGACATACTGGAGGGAACAGCAACTTTCTTTCAGTCAGATTTATTGATCTTTGAGTTACTTCATTAGTATCATTGCATTGTTACAATTGTATTTACTCAGATTGCCCTGCGCTGTAGTCCGTTTCCTGTTTTTGAAGCAGCTTCCAGTTCGCTTGGCATTCCCATATGTATTCGAACCGCTCCAGAATTCAGTTTGACCGAGCCAGGACCGAGGTTTTGAGGTGGACCCAAGTTCACACCTCCCCAATCGAACCAAACTTTCTAAGTGAATGAAGCAGAGTCCAATTAAAGTGCACTAAAGGGGGCCGATGTGAATGCACCCTGAAATAAACTTCACAGGTTCACAGAAGATAAATATCAGGAGTTCCCTTATCATGCTCTCTGTAGGTGTGCAAAAGGGGCCTCCAGCAACAGAGGGTCCCGTTGTTTGGCACAGTGTGGTAGCATGTAAAACATCCATTAGGACTGAAGGTAATCTGTCTCCCTGATTGTCTTTGGGAGCAGCCTACTGTTGATCGTTTGAGGGGTGTTACCATTTTCTTTCCCACAAATGCCACTTTTAGACGCTTTCCAGACAGCTACTTGACATCACCAGCTTGTAGGAGAGGTTATGATGTGTTTAAGGATTAATTGAGGCATATATCTTTAAGAGTAAACATTGCATGTTACATTATTGGGACATGGCCCTGAAAAACTTTGAGCATGTGTTTTTCCTGTCAGCCTAAATGTGGTTATTTCACTGGGTTGTGCTGTTTGTATTAACATTTGAGTTATCATTTTGAAACATCAGTTGTAATCTGTTTCATAGCGCTGAGAAGCAACCTATTCATCCTGGATAGAGGTGTGAAAGAAATGAGATCGAGTTTCCCATGGTGGAGTGCTGTCTCATGTTGTTTTCTTCTCTGCTGAGGTTGTCAAAGTCATCAAAACTTCACTCCTATTAGGATGATTTCCAAACTGACTCGGGTTTTCTCATAATTCACGTAGAGAGGGATCAGTGTCTGTCTTTCATCCTGAAGCAAACAAAATCTTTCCAAAGACAAGATGGAAAGATCCAATTTTTTTTCTTCACTTTTACCAGCATGAAATCAAAAGCACTGTAATTTCCGGGTTTAAAAATGTTCTTCTCCGCCTCTGAATATGGTGCTATTGTTAATATGTCCATAAGGTGCAACATAATCCACACACAACCAAATTACTAACAATATGTTTGTCGTTGAGTGAGTGCTCACTCACTGATTTGTTCTGTAGGATCTCAGGAACTATGCTATATTCTGCACATGTGAACACGTGGAATATGAGCAGAGACAAATCACACAGTGGCTCTCATGCTGCTGGTTTGTATGGTGCTTGTTCTCTAAATGTTCTCTTTTTTTCTTAAATGTTAGCAGTCTAACAAAAAGAAATAATACCAAAAGTGTACCCTAGAACACAATTAATTTAGAATCCAGTCACAATCTTTTTTTTTCATTAGTCATTAGTGTGGATGTCTTTTGGATCAGGAACATTAGTTAATTAGCCCAATTTCTGCATAATTATATTTTCATGACAGCATCTTTAAAAAAAACATTGGACATGTTGCACCAGGGGCTGCACAGTGAGACAGTTTGTACTGTTGACTTGCAGCAAGAAGGTTCAAATGCCCTCTGGGGTCTTTCAGCAGGGACTTTGCATGTTCTCCCTGTGAATGTGGGGGTTCACTCTAGATACTCCGGCCTCCCACAGTTCCAATAACATGACTGTGAGGTTAATTGTTCTCTCTAAATTGCCCTTAGGTGTGAGTGTGTGCATGAATTATTATACTGTGTCTCTATGTTGCCCTGTAACAAACTGGCAACCTGTCCAGGATGTACCCCGCCTCTTGTTAAGTCCCTCTGTGTTGTAATGGACTAAGTCTGCAGCTTCAAAATGGAGGATCTAGGTTTGAATCCTCGTTGTGTCAGGCAGGGCACCTGGAATTAAAAACTTTACCAAGTGTGTCAGTTTTAATGATTTTCTGTGGCGACCAGTGAGCAAGGGAGCAGCCGAAAGGACTCACTCACTCACACATTTTTGCACCAGTTCCCTTGTTTGTGGATTTCAGGTTAAAAACTTATTTTAAAAGGTTTTAAACCACCGCTATTGTTGTAATTCTCTATGTTGTTGTGTGAGGCTTTGTCTTTTTTTTATCTTTTTAAAAAATCTCTGTGAAGACGTTTATTTTTAACAAGATTATACATCATAGTGTGCATCAAAGCATGACTTAACTCCCAGCTCATTAACTGCACTGTCAATATCCTATGTTATGCAGACAACATCCCTACTAATGAGAACCTGGTGAGGACTTAAATTTTGCAAAATTATTTCTTCTTTCTCTGTTCAAAATGCTCAGATATCTCTATTATGTCCCTGCTTGCTGTTGCCTTGTCCTTACGTTGATCTGGAGTCTTATCAAGGTTTACCATTGGAGCCTTGATTTAGGCGACCATTCTCAGACCAAACCCTGTGGAAAGCCCAGGGTCAGCACAAAGACGCCACGTGACATCTTTGTGTCATGTGTTGTTCTCCACAACATTGCTCCTGTCAGAGGAGAACTGCACCCTGCCGTAGAGATGTTTGGCTCGGATTATGATGACTGTCCTATTGTGCAGACATCACTGTCCATCAAAGTTTCACATTCACTCGGCAGGCAGCTCTTCACTTCCAAGCAACCTATTTCTGTTGCTTTAGTTAGTGGTTACTGAATCAGTGTATCGATACTGTACTGATGATGGCATTTCACTGCGCTTATGAAGATGCTTCACATGAGGTTAAAAGAGCAATTTCTCCCCTAGGTGGTGCTTGAGCACTGTCTGTAAACCAAAACAAAATGTATTGCAATCCGTACCTCTCCTCACCTTCACTTGATCTGCAACCCGGCCTCCGCTTTACCTTCTCACCTGTCACTTTCTACGCGCATATTTGTAAAGGATAAAAGTACAGCAAAACAGCATCACTTTTCGAAGGAACATTTCAAGTGAAGTACGTCACTCTTTATAATGCTGTTTATGAGAGAATATTTTGATCTGCTATGGGTGCCATGGTGCTTCAACTCTGCGCTGCTCAGACGGGGGTATTTCAGGGCAGGGAGGGCCAGCTGTTCACATGCACGTACGTGCACGCGCGGCCGTCCGGCTATGTAAACAAGAAACTGGAGAACAACACAGAGCAATGCGGTGTGACCTCATACCATAGTCCATCTGAAATGTTACCTTTAGTTCTTCACATCACTATTTTCTTTTGTTCTTTATATCTAAACTAATGAAATTTTGCTTATTGCTCCTCTAGGGTACTCTGAGCTGACTGACCCTACAGATATCAGCTGTTCAGGAACTAAAAACTCAGTATCCCTGTTCAGGGTGAGTTGACCCAGAGTTCAAGAATACTCTGTGTGTAGAGGCACTTTTCTGTAATAGACCAGTGATCCTACGAGTTCTTTGGTGCTAGCAAAGCATCTTTTCTAAATCGAAGATGTCATGGGTATGTGATTTTGTTGAGGTTTTGTTGTTGAATGGTTTTGCTTTAATTTTTATTCCTTTTAGCTCTAATCTCACTGGTGTCAAAGTCCATCTGGTATTCTGTAACTTTTAGATCAGGAATTACCTCTTTAATATGCAGTCGGGACGATGGAGTCCTGCAAGTGACCTGCTCATTTGAGGCAGATGTGTTGTAGCAGAGACCCATCTAAAAGCTGCAGGACACAGGCTCTTCAGGACACGATGTCTTGGTCCCCATGCTTACCGTTCCATTGGTCTTAGTTCTGTTAGTGCAGCTCCTGCTTCCCCTGGTCCTAATTTTGTAATCATCACACCTTGTTTTTATCAAGTTGTTTTTTCCCAGTAAATATTTAGTTACATGTTTGTATTCAGTGCTGCACCACATTGATAATTTATTTTATTGCTGTTAAGGTATTATGTACAAACGGATGCCAAACATGACAGAGGAAGAGGTGAGGAGGAATAACAAAGGCAGACTAAGATAAGAGAAAGGGAGAAAAGAAAGAGACACAAAGAAAATATATAGAGAAAAATGACATTATCCAACAACCAGCTGCTACACAAAGTCCTCCAACGGCCACTATGGGGAAACCAGGAAATGACAACCATGGGCACCTGCAAAGAGACACAACTAACGAAAACCAACAACAAGCAAACAAACTAAAAAAACAGACAGCAAAAACACCAGAAGCAAGGATTTAGAACCAAACTGTCGATACCGATGTAGAAAACTACAGGGCAACACAGCTACTGTAGTACGAGTGTGTGTGTGTGTGTGTGTGTGTGTGTGTGTGTGTGTGTGTGTGTGTGTGTGTGTGTGTGTGTGTGTGTGTGTGTGTGTGTGTGTGTGTGTGTGTGTGTGTGTGTGTGTGTGTGTGTGTGTGTGAACATGCAAAATAAACTTGATGAATGACTTAGGAGGTAATTCAGGGATTAATTCTGCTGTGTTGGAGAAGGAAACATCTAAAATATGCTGGATACTATTTATTGAGGTATAGATGTTAACAACTCTCCTTCAGTCCTTTGGTTTTACATGAATACACGAAATGGAAAAGAGCAAATGCCACTTCATCATTGTCGAGGTGTTCCAATCACTCAGATTGTGGCTCCTGTTAGCTGAGTCTGGAAACAACTTTGCTGCTAGATAAACAAATCGCTACTCCAACCTCAGAAGGCTCACTGTCCGTGTGGAACAACATGAACCCACTACAAAATTAGCCAACAGTCTTGGCAGTCTTCTTCAGGTCACAACTGGATCAAAGCTGCAAATTTCTGCTTTGATAGGGGTTTTAATTCTCAGTGTTCTAAAGCCAGAGTTTCCTTTTAACTACATTAAAGCATCCACGAGGAGCTGTTTGGAAATGAAAGGGGAAGACAGAAGTATGGGAGTCAATGGTTGTGTGAGAACGACAGCGGCTGTCCCATCTCTTTCAAGGTTGCTGTCTAACTTGGTGTAACCGTGCAGTTTGACTGCAGTTTAGAAGGGTTTGAACTGATCCAGGCTCTGGTTGCAGCAAGCTTGGGAACATTTACACAAGCATATGATGGATGGATTGTCATCCTGAGATCTTTTGCCCAAGTGTCGCCGTAAGGAACTGCTTTGGGGTGTTCTGCAGAAGCAACACATCTGTTTTAGATAAAGTTTGTGATGCTCTGCTCGCTCAGCAACTTTTATTTTATTTGTTTAGTTTGTTCTAAGACGGGGGATGATGCTGACTTAAGTGCCGGCTTAATCACACTATTATTGTCACGCACTATGAACTTTAAAAAAGAGGAATCTTCAACTGTTTTTCTGCTGATAAAAAAACTCTTTGCTTTTGCTGTTTCACTGTGTTTTCCGCTCGTTTACAGTCTGGTTCAGAAGTGTGTGAAATAACCTTTAGTGTTCATACATGACAGACAACAGAAGGTGTTGGATGCCTGAAACTAAATTTCAACTGTTGATCAGAATAACTGGAATAATAACTGGCCAGAAAGTAACATGCAGCCATCATTGGCATGGATTTTTTGATTATTTATTAGAATATTTCTTTCCAAAATGGAACAATAATACAACACAGATTGGAACTGTGTGCACATGTCCAAACTTCAAATTTTCTCTTGACCACAAAGTGGCCAAATCATACCTGTAGCCTGAACACCTACACCAACCTTTTGTTAAATGTCTCTTCTAAAGTTACATGTTGAAAACATGCTTTTTGTAGCCATCTCCAGTTCTGGCATAATTTCAGCAAGATATTTGACCCCTCTTGACAAAATTGGCAGATTTATTTTACATTGGCTGATTCCTGATTCAGACATTGCCTCTAAACATTGTCCACAAATTTCAATAGGGCTGAAGTTGAGGCCTGATTTATCCATTTAAACCCCAGTTTTCAGTGTGTTTGTGAGGATTGATCTGTTGGTATGCCAGATTGCCGGTAAAGCTACATTGTCTCTACAGGTTTTTTGCTGGGAACAGATTTGTATTTTTACTCTTATTATTAGAATTTTAAAATGACCACTTTCAACTTCCAGTGTTTGTGGTCCTGAACTAACCTGCATGCATAAAAAGTTGACAAAATTATGTTCCACCATGCTTGTTTCTTCAATTGTTGCTAATACTGGTCTTACCGCTTCTCACATCCTGTGTTGGAAAATTGCCTGTCACAATTCAGTGACGTAAGATGCAGCACGACAGTTCAACCTGAGGTTGCTTTGGAAAACATCAGATACATATCAGATCTAAAATCCCAGATGAAACTGGCATGAGTTGAGAGATTTAAAAAAAAATAAGAATTTGTGTTGGTCAGATGGTCATAAACACTCTGATATAGGGACAAAAATGGCAAACAAGTCAGATTTGGGCCAGTTTTACAAGCAGTGTGAAGCTAACTTACGGATCAACCATGTGGCCCAAACTGTTACCCTCTGAAGCAGTGGTCTTAAACTGAAATCCTCGAGGGCCAGCATTGGCTTTGGTAGCATCACTGCTGCCAGCATTTTTCACAAAGGAAATGTAATAATGACGATGGACTAGCTCCAAATTCTTCAACATTAAAGGAGCTATAAGTAATACTGACACCCTGTGGCCTAAATTGGTACAACAGGTTGCCAATCAACAATCTAATATACCATTTTAAAACGGTTTTTACTTACACAGGACAGGTATATGATGTTGTATTTTGTCCTATTCTGGTCCACTTCTCTTACTGGCTTCCATGTTTGCAGGCTGCTGCTCTTTTGCCAAAATAAAATACCAACGCTGCCTCTGTGTTGGGAACCCGGGGAACTCTCATAAGACTGGCTCAGGAACCAGGATGTGAACATGAGCTACACTCTGAACTGAAGTAGTTCCGGAACGTATCTCTAGGTTTGAAAGGAGAAAAACGTGACTAAGACATTGTTGATGGAGAGGACCAATTGTTTATAGGGAATGTTACTTCTATCCCAGGTGAGACATGAGAATGTTTTAGGTTGATTTTACAGTAAATATCTTATTTATAGCTCCTTTAAGATCAACAGGTAGGTCGTTGAATTGTGAACACAGTTGGGCTTTTTTTTGTCTTAGAATGGATGCAGACTAACATCAAGCTTTGGTACAATCCATTAGTCTTTATAACCTTTGATCAAAACTACCTACATGCCCCCAGGTACTACATACCTTATCCTTCAATTTTCCCATTGCTACAGCTTGCTGGTGAAGATTCTCAGTCATCCAGGTCATGGTCATTCCAAAAAAGTTAAAAAACAAAACAACTGGACTTTTTTCCGAAGTTTGAAGACATTTCGCTTCCTATCCAGAAAGCTTTCTTAATTCAAAATGTCTGGAGTAGTGTGGAGTTGCAAGCTTTATAGTAATGCCCAACAGCTAGCTTAGATAACATGCAAATTGAACTGGAACAGGTCCACGCCTCTGCAATGGGGAGTTGTTAGGGTCGTTATTAGCCTGGCTTACAAGGTTTAGGTCCAGCTCTAAAACATGAGAAGTATATCTTTGTTTTGATGTGTCTTAAGAACATTGTGCAGCACTGTGCAGCATACATCTATAATAACAGATTGGTACATCTGTTACACACAGATTACATTTGACATCTTTTTGATGAAATTTTGTCCCGTCTTTATATTAAAAAAAGGTTATCAGTCTTACACATCCATTAAAACATCTTAATTTGTATCTCCTGTCTGGTGCACCAGTGCATATTTGGTGTGTCACTGAATAAATGTCCCGATCTGTGGAGGTGGACAATTTAACTCACTCCTAATCATTTTCAGGTTTTGCTGCTTCAGATCTTTAGTTTCACACCGAGTTAGGGTTAGAATGAAATCATGTTCTGCGACTCCCTTACTAAGATGTACATAATTGAATCAAACAGGTAGGGCAAAAACCTCAGAACACGTAAACAATTTAACACACAAACAAGCACACGTCCCCATCTGGCCAAGCCAGAATTAAATTGCCTATTGAGAGGCCTGATATTTTCCAAACCTCAAAGTTTAGCAAGAACTTCCAATGAGGTAAAAATGGATATACATTAATAGGTGCAAAGAAATAAAACAAAGCTTTGCTCAACAGTATCATCAATTTGGCTGCCCAACAGATCAGTTTTAAATAGAGCTATGGACATTAGTACACATGTGCTTTTGGAGAATAGCTATTTTAATGTGGTGGCACAGTATGGTTATATTCCCTAGAGCATTGGCCTGCCTTGGCGAATTGGCCTCTGGGGAGGGGTCAGACTAACTGTACTGCTCTGACACTTTCTAGGAGTTCGGTAGCTGAGCTTCTCGTGAAGTATGAACAGACAAAGCAAAAACATGATGGCTTCAAGATTTCTTTGGAGAAAGCTAGATAAAGTATATTCATTAAACATATGCAGACGCGGCCAGACCTTAAGATTTGTCTTGCCATGAAACAAACTGCTGGCAGTCGGGGCTCATGTGTCTTTATTATCCCCTTAGGGTATAACTGATCACAGCAAATAGTAAAACAGAAAGACAGACATGTGATAAAACAAATTACACATCACAATCACACTATATTATTTAATAATCGAATCACTGTAGTGATAAATTAATGCTTTAGTCTGTTAGTCCAGAGTCTTGGCAGCAGATCTGTGTCTGGATGGAAGCAGCTTGAATTCATCATGCAGTGGGCGGGCTGGATCTGCCAAGATCAGATTGGCCCTTTTCACTGACCTCTCCTTATGCAAGACAGTGAGGTCACTCGAGGATCTACCGACAATTTTCCTGCATAATCTGACAGTTTGTTCCTTTTTTACAAGTTAAAAGACCTAACCAAAAGATGAAAGTAAAAATGAATAAGTACTCGAGAAAACCTTCTCATAAAAGTAGAATTTACGGTTAAACCACAAAGCTTCTGAAACAAAAATACATTAGCTGATGCCACAGGAAGTGGCATGTTTTACTGTTAGACACTCTTTAACAAATACTTTTTAAACTGTCTGGTAATATCAAACCAGGTGACCTCACATAAACCAGAGTTTAAAACCTGAATGTGTCACTGCTGGATGAACTGTGGTGTCAAATCATTTCTCATATTTTAGAAAACCAAACATTTCTCCTTGTGTGTGCTGCAGGTTAGGTCGGGACATCTCTCATTGTGCTGACATGAGAAGATTCAAGCAGAAAGAAATGCCCACTCCACTGCCAAGGTCTGAGCAGAACAAAACAAACGGCTTTAATGGGCCGAGGGAGGCTGTTGTTTCTGAGTCCAAACCACAAACACAAAAACCATCAGCAAACAGGCCAAAAAAAGACATTTAGGTTTTTTTTATAGCAGCGAAGTAAAGAGCTACCTTACCTCAAATTTAGATTATATGAAAACAACTCAGCCATCATACAAACACTTTCTTCAAAACAGAAATGTGTCCTGCTCGTTCTACATGTATAAATAGGGTTTATATGTCCAACATCCCGCTTGGTGTCTAGATTAGACTCTGAATTCAGGTTTGTAGATGATCTGTTAATGACTACACAGTCATGCGACGTGCAGATTTATTTTGTTTGCCACACCATATCTGATCAGAGAAAGATTTGATCTAAAGGACAAAAAAACAGCTCAAAGCCTTAGAATAAAACAAAATTAAAGTCTGTGGAACTGGCTGCTCTACATTGAAGGCACTTAACACACTTTCCCTGCTGTTTGCTGATGTGATTTTTATGAAATCCAAATGTTTCTGGATAAACAGTGTCGTGGGAGGATAGAAAGCTTTGAAAAATGGAGATGCAATCTTGCTCTATCACATACACAGGTGTAGAACTAACAAACAAATTACAATCTATATACAAAAGCAGCTGTAATCTCTCCCTTTGACCTCTGCGTTTCTTCTCTTTTGCCGCTGAAAATACAGAAATGTATTAGTGATGATGTCTGTAGGAAACGGCAAAGGGCTTAATGTCACAATCCACAGCACCAGCGTGGAGAATCTGTTTCCTGCATTAAAAAAAAAAAAAATACAAAAAAAAAAATCATCCGGCCTGGGACTTAGCAGCGTTTCAATGGAGCTGTGCCTGAAATTTTACGGCCGAACCATACAGACTGCATTTGTCTGGGCCTCCAGACTGGAATTCCAGAAACAAAATGCAGCAACATGTGAAAGGCAGCAGCGTTCATTAAAACCATTAGCCCATTATGGGCTTCTCATTGGCACATGACAAGCATTTAACCACAGTCCAGTGACAGATCCACAGCTCGACTAACACCTGGTGGAATTTTCTAGCTGAATAACCCTCACTTTGCCCGTCTTTCACCCTACAGTCAAGCTTGCTTTAAATGCAAATAGGAAGGAACAGTCACGTACAAGCAAATAGCACCTTTTAAATATGGAGGAATGCACACACTTGGCAGCAGAAGGAAGCACAACATTCTTTAGCAAACGAGAAAAAAAATGCTCATTTCCTCATTGTCCCAACGCTGCTCATTGGCTACTTCAGTCGCCAGTTTCCCTTTGGATTTTCCCATGCCCCTGCTATCTTTTCTCAAGTCTTAATCTTTTCACTCTGTCAGGCCCGCTCTCAGCAGCCTCTGCGCTTTTTCCAAAGGTCTGGACTTCATGCTAATTGTCTCTCAATGGCAATGTCACCTCCCACCTACATAATGCACCTTGTTTCCTCTACTCTGTCGGGGCTGCACCGTTTTTTCACACATTTAAATTCAGGAGGGAGGCGGACTATAAAGCGCAGTGCCTCGGGCTATGGTGAGGCAAAGCAGAGCAACCGCACTCAAAAAGAGATATTTACTTCCATTTAATTTACATTAAAGGTTTTGGGTGGGATCGCTGGCAGGACGTTTTGAAAGATGAGTTGAACGTGATTCTTTTAATTTTATTCAACGCTCACTGTTATCGAGCAGCACTACTGAATCCTAATCCTTCACAGTGCCTTGCAAAGGTATTAATGATCCTTTGAACTTTTGCACGTTTTGTCACATTACAACAATTCAAGTCAATTTTATTTATATACTGGCAATTCACAACACATCATCTCTAGGCACTTTACAAAGTCAATTCAATCAAATCCTCCAGACAGATTGGTCAGAAAGGTTCCTCTCTAAGAACACCCAGCAGATTGCATCAAGTCTTGACAAGCAGCGTTCACTCCTGAAAGAGCGTAGAGACACAGTGGACAGTCGTCTGCATTGTTGACGGCTTTGCAGCAATCCCGCATACTGAGCATGCATGAAGCGACAGTGGAGAGGAAAACTCCCCTTTAACAGGGAGGAAAACCTCCAGCAGAACCAGAATCAGGCTCAGTGTGAACGCTCATCTGTGTTGATGGGGGATAGATAAAGACAGAGCAGAGACACAAAAAGCACAGAAGCACACATTGATAAAACAATAAATCTCTGCTTCTTTTTTTTAGAGTTTAAGTGAAAAGATAATGTTCTGTGGTTTCCCTTTTCTACAAATAAAAATTATATGCTGACCATTTATGGTTAGCCCCCTTTACTCTGATATCCCTAAATAAATTGTCTACTAAAGTCGCCTGATCAGTAAATCTTTCAGCTGTCCTGTGATGGCCTCAGATGTTGTTATGGGACATTAGAGAACATACAGCATCAAGAAGACCGAAAAACACAGCAGACAGGTCAGGTGTGCTTTGGTCAAATGAGACCAGGATGTATAATTTCACCAACATGTAAAATGCTTTGTGGAGAGGAAAACGCACACTGCACATCAGCGTGAGCACACTATGCACATGAGAAAAATTGGTGGAGGAGGCATCATGCTGTGGGGATGCCTTCCTTCAGAATGGTAAATGGACTGAACTTATAAAGCGCTTTTCCAGTCATGCTGACCACCCAAAGCGCTGTACACTATAGCCACACATTCACCCAGTCGCTCTCACTAACGCACTCACATTTATACACTGAGACACAGCTCGGTAGGCAACTTGGGGTTAAGTGCCTTGCCCAGGGGCACATCAACATGTGGCAAGGGGAAGCTGAAATCGAACCCACAACCTTCTGATTGCAAGACAACTACTCAACCCATCAAGGCACAGAGAAGATGGATGGAGGTACATCCTGGAAGAATACCTGTTAGAGACTGCAAAAAACCGTGGTAGAGATTCACCTTCTAGCAGGATATTACCCGTAAACATATATATATATATATATATATATATATATATATATATATATATATATATATATACATATACTCATTTGTTAGAATGTCCCAGTCAAAGTCCATAACTAAATACAGTTTAGAATCTGTTGCAAGAGTACAAGGCTGATGCTGCTGATGCTCTCCATTAGATCTGACTGAGTTTGCGCTCTTTTAAGAATAGGCAAATAATGTCAGTTGCTAGGTGTGCAAAGGCGATAGACATGAATGTATCATAAAAAACTTGCAGCTGTAACTGCACCAACAGGTGGTTCTACAAAGTATTGACTGAGGGTGGTTGAATAAAAATAAAGTCACGTGTTTCTGATTTTTTTAAATTGTTTTGTAGAAAATAAGACATTCTTTCTTGCAATTATTGTTTAGTGTGTGTTGGTCCATCACATACAATCTCAAGGAAATCCACATAGATTGGGCTTGTGACGTGATAAAATGTGAGAACTTCAAGGGGTGAAGTTTGCAAAGGACTGTATTCCTGAATTAGCTACTGCATCTGCTGACAGTTTGATGCATGGTTCTCAGAGGCAGTAAAAAGGCAAAGGAAGGTGAAGGTTAAGAAAATCAGTGAGGACATGAATGCAGAACCCCTCTTGTGGGTTAAGCGAGAGTGCTGTCATGAAAAGAAGGCAGATTTACTGCTAATTGTGTCCACGAAGACCTAAATACACTCTTTTTTCTTTGTTTTTCTCCCACTGGAGGGATCTCAACTGCTCAGGACTAAGACGACAGCCATGCACCATTAACATCTATTCAAGTGCTCATGCTTTGATCTTCTCTCTGAAGGAGAGCAAAAGGGGGAACACGAGGGGGAGAAAAATAAGAAAAAAAAAACATCATCAACAATTCAAATGCACCCAATTATTGGACCATAAATAAAGGCCTAATTAGCATAAATTGCTTCCACATTGTTGCTATTTTTACATCATTTCTTCTCATTTTCTGGTCTTTTTCTTCCCTGGATTTTTGTGTACCCAAGCTTCTGCATTACAGAACTTGAGTTATGATGGAGATGCTTAATTTCATTGCGAAATTGCTGTGCTAATTAAAACTGGTGCATAAATATTTGCTGCTGGCGCAGTATTCGCATGTGTTTTTATTTGGAAATACAATAAAGCACAGCATCATTTTGATCCAAATCGCAAAACTGTCAATGCAGCATCTGTCACTTTTCAAACTAATGGTCCTCTTTCACCTCTGATGTCATACCGTGAGCGGTTACAGTGCCAGCTTGAAAAATAAAAAAACACGATTATGTTTTCCAACATTAGGAGCAGAGCAAAGGAAAGCAAGTCAACACAGCAGCCAGCTTCACACGTTGGCTTGAGACGCCTTTGTTTTCCAGCTGATGGTGCTCATAAAAAGCGAGTCTGCACTGTCTGGTTTGGGTTATGAAGTCTCTCTTCAATGCAGAAACAAGGTGCTCAGGATCAGGTTGGCCACAACCTCCTCTAAAACACTGTTCCTGGTCAAATAAGGGAGGTCTGCTTTCCACGTTTGACCCTGTACAATGGTATTGTGACTTAGCTGCCTGCAAAACCCAAGATGTAAGCTGCTGCCTCCTTGGAACCAAACTGTTGCAGAGCAGCAGTCAGTAATCACAACGAGGTTTAAAGATGGGTTCCCACGCTGAAGACGATGCTGGCAGCCTCAGGGTTTGAACCTTTACACGCCGCCGTGTTCTCTCAGACACTTTCAGCACATCTGCTCAGAGGTTCTGTTTGCTGTTTGACTTTAAGACATCTTTTGTTCTCCTGTGGCTTCGAGTCGAGCTTTTATTACACTCTAATTCATGTAAATCCTATTTATGATTTCAAGTCAAGAGAGGGGGAAGGTTACCAAAACAAGTCTCTCGGGTTTAAACGCTTCACTTGGTCACCATCGATGATGTAATTTGGCCTTAGCGCATAATTAAAGCCAAAGAAGTGACATAACTGTAATTTTCATCCAAGCTGCAGGGGGAAGACACACTGATTTCATATAAAAAGAGAAGGAAGTGGCACAACTCGAAGCAAGGCTTAAAAAAAGGGTTAGGATCTACTGAATTGGTGATGTGGTTTCACTGGGAAGTTACAGTGAATAGAATGACAATATACTTATTTTAAAATGGAAAATTAACAGAAGATGTTAATTGTGGAGAATAATATAGGCAAAACTTATGTTGTATGTGAAATTCTATGAACCTTTTGCAGCTTAACCCGCTCAAGACTGTGGAGATGACGATGGACTTCCAGAGAACAATTCGCAGAGGGAAACAAAATGTATATATTTTAACACAGTCTAATGAGGTTTAAACGCATTTATTTCTGTTAATTCTGATTTTTTTCCCCACCTGCAGCTAATAAAAACACAGCATTTAAGATTAGAATATTACACCAGAAAGGGGAGCTTAATGAAACATATGTTTAATACTGGCTTAAAGGTTGTTTTGTTTTTAATTTTTTTCAAAGGTACTTTTATCTGACAAACAAGCCTCTGAGCAATGCATGTTGTAATTTATTGAATATGACTCATTTAGTATATATTCATGCTAAATGACTGCAGCTTGTTTAAAACCAAGGCCAATTGCTTGTTTCTAAATAAAATTGGGCATTTGCCACAATCTTGGCTGATAAACCTGATCATGTTTAAATAGTTTTTGTAGAGAATGGGAGATTAGGATGTCTGCTGTAGCACTGTCCCTTATATTACACAGGTTACACATTAATGTTGCTTTGTTGAGATAAAAGTGAAAATCTAAAGCAGCGATATATCACAAAAGTAACAATTGAAAAAGGTGCACTTTGCTTTAGCTGCTCTTAGCCCCAGACTGTAAAGCTGCACCTGCTCCCTAAGGCATGGATTAGACGCAGAAGACACATTTTGTTTGAATGTACAATTGCACAGACAGATTAAATAAAAAGATGCTTTGTTGCAATTGTTTTTAGATTAGGTTTTGCTGTTTCTAATGGCATTTAGCTTTATTTGATTTTCCAAACAGATCTTTTTTGACAACTGTTCCCCGCAGGTAACAGGATGAGTGTTCATAAGTACTCAACAAAGCCCCGCTTTAAAAAGAAATATCCATTTCTTTGCAAACAGTTTACACCACCCAACTGATTTTATTATATTATGTTTCTCTTAGATATATATAAAAAAGCCAAAGCTGTTTTAGTCTGCCTCCTTTCTCAGTGTGTGGGATGTTCAATTTGTTGCCCCCAGACCACCTCTGTGTTGGCCAGCCTAAGAAAACCAAACACTTATTTTGCCTCCCATCAGACACCATGAAATCAGGCATAAACGGGAGACGACCTCCTCCGTCCACAGATGCTGAAGTTCACTCCTACCGTAGCTGACCTGCCTCTGAACTTCCCGACTCTGCATCATAATCCTAGCCAATGTAAGCAGATGCCTCTTTAGGGTTGGCTTTCAGCCTCTTATTTATGCATGCAGTGATAGCACTATCCTGCATGTGATACTTCAGGAGAGGGAAGAGTCCACTTCTGGTGAAACCAGAACTCCATTTTCCCTCCAGCATACCACCCAGGTTTTCGCCTGATATGCTCAGTCCCGCAGACCCTCACCTTTGAGGCCACACAGTTTGTTACGGCAGCATTAGCTCAATTACTTCTGGTGTTTCTGCATGAAATCCCTTTGGAGTTTAGATGAGTGAGCCTCACCAGCTGCAGACACAAACATGGGGGAAGCTATTGGAGAGATCAATAAAATGCTGCAGAAAATAAAAGTGTCTATCTACAAAACATTGGCTTTTACAGTTTGAATGGCAACATCCTGCAACTGCACACGTTTCACAAGTTAAAACAATTTGTTCTCCAGACCGATATTGGACTCAGAACACGTCTGGTTCAAAAAGTAGCTGACTCAGCTTGAACATGACAATTCATTTTAACATTAGAATTTTTGCTAATGACTATTTGTGCACTTTTTAATTTCTCAAGCAGTGTTTGGTACATTCACACAATTGCACAGTATTTTACATTGTTCTGTATGTCTTTTTTTTTTTACTTCTGAGCCTTTCAGGAAGTGTTTTTGGTACATTTATTTTTTTATCTTAATGTGCCTCATTACATATTAACAATTGCACAGTATTTTCCCTTTCTCCTAAGTCTTTATCTTCTGCTATACATCTCAAAATTAAATTAAACAATTTCCATATGGTGTTTTTGGCATTTTTTAGGGTTTCCTCTATGAATGTTCATTTTTTGTTTTTCCATGGATGTCTTTAATTTGTGTTGTGTCTGAATTCTGAGCCGATGTCTCACCGGAATTTTATTATGGTTACATAATTACAATAAAGACTCTTGGTTCTTGATTTTTCATTGTGATAGCTCTGAAATTACCAGGCAGCCAACATCCCACTGTGAGACCTTCTGATGAGGCACACAAAGTGAAGCAGGAGGCTGTTACTTATGCTGTTACAGTACTAAAAGAAAATAATTAACTCTTTATATTATAGATTTCACATGATTTAGCTTTTCTTTTGTTACATTTAAATCATTCTGACCAGATGAATTTTAAAACCAAAATAAAAGTAGAAAATACCAAAAGCAATTTCCAGATATTCGTGAAAGCTACTCAAACCAACTCCGTGCTATTTGAAACAAATATAATAAAATAACCAACCCCTCACCCCCCCCAGGGAGGGTTTTGGCCAACTCGTCATTGTAAAATTGTTTTAATTCAGCCATTTTGGAAGGCTTTCAAGCATGAATGACAAGTCAAAATCAACGTCCAAATCCAAATGTTGCTTTTTATTTTCTAAACTTAGGCATGGACTTATAACCTGTTCCAGACTCTTATATGCCATTGACTTTATTTTTTATCTGTTTTTGAATTTCTTTACATCAGAGTATATTTCTAATATATATCATTTAGCCTGCTTCACTGTGTCAGACAAGTTCTGTTAAAGTGATTTCTTATTTTTACGACTTGGGCGGTAATCAGGCCTGGTGGGGCTTCTGATGTTGAACCAAAGAAATATGGTTATTCGTAATTAACAATAATTTGTCAAATCATAATTTTCCAAGGAAGAGTTATCATATGTTAACTGAGGGCCAAGTTGCTTTGGACAGCTTTTTTCTCCTCAACATTTAAAGTCATTGCTTAAAATCTGCTTGCGGTGTTTACTCAGGTTATCTTTGATGCTAATATCTGTTTAATGACCCAAAACAACTAGGTCTGGAAAAAAAACAGATTTAATTTAATAGGCGACTAATACTTTTTAATGAAGTAACCATCCTGTTGTACTGAATTACTGTTTAATAACTTTCTAAGTGCATTGAGAATGTGAGACGCCATCAAAGTATTCATTAGGTCAACAAAAAGAGGCTTTACCTAAACATTTTCATGCGATTAGATTCAGTAGCGAGCAGCTTGTCAAGACGCTTCAAACTCTGCACCTGGTCTCAATTCAATCCCTCCAATCTGCTTTCCTTGGACACAGCATCTTCCTCTTATTTGACTTCGGCTCTTTGAGATATAAAATAGTGCGCCCCAACTTCAATGCTGTCTACTGGGAACAGGGGACTGAAGTGTAGAGACAGGCCTTCTGAGGAAAAGGGATTTATTGAGGTTTGGCAGTCAGGCGAGGAGACACAAAGCTAAACAGTATATACAGTAACAATTATTAGACCCTATGAATGCTTTTTTTGTACCAGTTGTTTGAAGAAGTCAGTCTTAAAGTCTGTCTGTCTTTTATGAGTGACTTCAAAGGATTTATGGTACCAGAATTTTCTTCATATGGTTTCTCTTCGGAACAGTGTCGGCAAACATGATTCGCGATCAGATAGTTTAGATAGCGGTCTGGATTTCCATCTGTCCAACAGTGAGGATGGCCTACATTTAGGTTTTTACTGCTTAGCAAACGGAGGTGCTTCCAAGGTTAACAGATAGCAGTAAATTCCTCTGCTTCGTGCTATTATCTTTAGTACGGGCAAATATAAAATTGTGATAGGTTTACTGGTCCTGCAAAGTCATTACTGGCTATAAGTCTGGAAATCTACATCTGCTGGCAAAAACAAAAGTATTCATCAGAGACATGAAGGCATTTAAGTAATGAAAGCTGGAAACAGAATGTCGACTTTGCTGCTGTAGGTTTTGCAGGAGTATTTAAAAGGAGCCATAATCTGAACTGATCCAAAACAGGATTTTGGTTAGCATGCATGGCCTTTATTCACAGAGACAGTCTGACTCCATCTACTTCTAAACTAAACCTGGTTTTATTATTTTCCACTCATTCAACCAGGCAACAAAAAAATCCCAATAACTATAGTAATAGTGGAAATAAAGATTTAGTTCACCACCGGAACCTGATTGATTTCATTTACTACTTAATTTTATGTTTGAACACTATTTCGGCAAGGCAAGAAAAATGTATTTGTATAGCACATTTCAGTACAGAGACAATGCAAAGTGCTTTACATGATTAAAATATAGGAAGAAAAAAAACAGAATAAAAGCAAGTAGGAAAAAATGTAGAAACCAAATAGAACATGGGAGAATTTAAACTAAACGCAAACATTAAAAACAGTAGGACTACAAAGTTGAACTAATGATGCTTCAGTAAAACAGTTTAACTAAAACAGTCGAAGGCAATCCTAAACAAATTTGTTTTTAAGTTTGTTCCAGATCAGTGGAGCATAGGAACTAAATGCTGCTTCTCCGTGTTTGGTTCTGGTTCTAGGTATGCGGAGTAGATTGGACCCAGAAGACCTGAGTGGTCTGGAGGGTTGATACACTGATAACAAGTCTGTGATGTATTTAGGTGCTAAACCATTCAGGGATTTATAGACTAACTGCAATTTATTCTCTGAGATACAGGGAGCCATCGGAAGGACTTTAGAACTGGGGTGATGTTCTCTACTTTCTTATCTTAGTGAGGATGCGGGCAGCAGCGTTCTGGATCACCTGCAGCTGTCTGATTAACTTTTTAGGCAGACCTGTGAAAACACCGTTGCAGTAATCTGTAATTTAGGGATAAGACACACCTAAACCTCCTTGATTAATATTTCTTCTGGCTTTCGGATTATTTCTTGGCACAAGAAAAGTATTATTGATAAGAGGAAAACATTTGAAACAGCTTCTAATCTTTTCAGGAGTAAACTTGTCATACTGTGCAAAGCTCAGAAAAATAACAAAAAGCAAGAGCTGCACTCAGTCTCTGCATGCCTCAGTTTGCATGTCGTCAAAGTTCATGGCAGGACAAGAAGTACTGCAAAAGTATGGCTTGATTGGAGGAGTTGCACCACAAACTCATTCTAAGAAAATGTATGGTAGCACTTTTGCCAAGGTGTATGGATCACAAGACGTCTGGGACCATGTCCTTTACACCAGAGGTTCTCAAACTTTTCGTGGCCAGGGACCCCTTAGCAGCGGTAAACCTTTTCCAAGGACCCCTTTAGACTCTTCATGCTGATATTATTTTTAAACAGCCTTTTGTACTGTTAAATACATTAGGAATGATGTATGTTGTTAAAAAGTATTTATAAATACACCTAATATTAGAGATTTGGTGGAGATTAGATCCTCATTCTCAATAAAGTCAAACTCGATGTAACTGTTGTCATACTTCCTAATTTTAGCTGATTTGGCATTACCTTACTTGATGAAGTGGACAGAGTTAACAATTTGTCCATTGTGTTACTCAGCTCAACCCCGACGCATCCTCGGCAGTGCCTCCTCAGGCCCGACAAGGTGCGTTTCACGGACGCCCAACCCGTGGATCGTGGACCCCCGGGGGTCCGGGGACCCCAGTTTGAGGGCTTTAGACAGTTGAGACCTACGTAGAGATGGCAATAAAGTACAGCTTCATATTTGGAAGAAACCAAACACAGCTCCTCAGAACAAACACCTTACACCAAGTCTCAAGCACAGCAGCGGAGAGATGATGATGTGGGCCTGTTTTGGAGCAATGGGAACTGTGAAGTACAAAATTCTTTTGTTTGGTCTTGTTAGCTTGAAAACATATTCTTCAGTCCATAATTGAGTAGTTTAATCCTTCCACATTTTCCTTCAAACTAGCTGGAATAAGAAAATTGTTGCAGATTATTTATGCTATTGCCTTTTTAAGCAGAACTGTACACGATATATGAACCTTTAAGACTTTTACAAGGTTTCTTTTGTGTAATCTGTGTCACTTCCACTCATCACAGAAGTTGCAGTCATCTGTCTGTGAAAACAATTAGTTCATCAGCATAAACACACATTAAGCTGAGAGGCTGGGCCTTTCACTTACATAGATTTTACTAGACATGTACAGTTAGGGGTTGACCACAACAGTGATTTGCAGAGATGTAGGCCAGTAAATGAAGATGCTTTGGCTGACATTCAGACCCAGAAATGATTTACGGCCTCTTGATGGGTTTCCCATGGGTTTCTCCTTGTTGGAAACAAAAAGAGCCTGCTCAGCCAGCCGCTCAGATGGAGGAGAGGTGAACGATCCTGAAAGGGAACAAAGTCTGGAGTCTGAATATCTAATCTGTGGAGCCTGTTGCTCATTGATGAGGTGCAGCAATGAAACGCTTCCTTTGTAGTTTTGCTGACAGAGCAGCCTGTTTATGATATCGAGGAGTTTTTCCAAATGAAAAATACTCCTTCCTAATTATAGTCCTTAGTGACTGTTAGCGATCGAGAGCCTTCCTGACGGGGGACCGGGGGCAGTTGGTTTGATGTCAACTAATTCAACATCAGTTTTTATCAACTTAAAAAGCACTTTGTTATCCGTGTTCAACCGAAAACCACATTCACTAATCTGGTTGGAGGGTTGGGGCTCTGTCCCATGAGGGGTGCTGTGTGGGTTTATCGATGTGAGTGTGTTTTTCAGGCTGGATAAGAGGCAACACATCAGAGAGCAGCCGGGAGGGCCTGGGTTTTCCTGGCACACAATTGTAGGAAGTGTTGCCACACTATAAATGGAAGCTGAAAGAGTTGCTTTTCTGTCACTAACCTGCAAGATTTATGTTTTCATTCTCTTTTTCTAACCTCTAAGCTGTGAGAGTCACAGTAAATAAAGAAAACAAAAATCGCCTGGAAAATGCGTGCAGTGCTGGACTTTTACTGGTCCCTAATTTTTTAGATAACATGTTATGGAAATTTTACATCAGGACAAAATGAAAATTGTTTTGGCCAATGTTATTGTTTTGTTTGGTTTGATTGAAGAGTAGCTTTTAAGTGTTTTAATGTGAAACATCATAACAATGAACAATTAACCAACAATGAACTATCATAACACAAACTATTTTTAATCCTCTTTACATTTACAGCTAGAAAAGAAACATTTCCAACATGGTAAATGATACTGAATATCACAAAGTTTCAAGGCATTCTCTTCTTAAAGTACATATAAAAATGTCTTCGTTGATGTGGCACGATCTAAAAGACTGTTACAATTTCAAGGCGTTTCAACACAGGCCTTTCACAAAGTCAAACAGATCACAAAGAGCTGGTAGTGATTTAAAGAGGCAGTCAATTAGTGAGTTTTCCACCTGCAGTCAATCTTCCATCAACAGAACCCCCCCCCCCCCCCTTTACACGAAGGTCCTGAGTACTTTGTTAACAAACAGAACAAAAAGTTTTTCTCATTATCTACAACTGTTTCCAAGGCCAGGTTAAAAAAGTTACTAACAGCAACTAACATCATAGAAAATAGTTACAGGTAAAAAAAGATTTCCAAAAAAAATGGAAATAAATAAATCAAAAAGCTTGTCTTTATGTTAATGTTCTTGTTTATCTGATTTTCTAAAGGACACAGGTCAACCCCATGCCTTTAATGATCACTGTTATGGTGAGCTAAAAGCTCTTTGGCTATGGGATAATCAATATTACCAGTGTGAAATAATGCATATACATCAAAATGCTTTGCTATTTTATCCTGTATTTGTTTTTTTTTCTACCTATGTAGCAAACCTTGCAGCGATTGAATTCCTACCTATAGATAACAAATTCAGTTTTTCAATTGATAAAAATTGATAAACCGTGTCTGAGGGACGAAGTCCCTAAATGTTTTAATTTTCACCACATTATTATGGGACTACACTGACCCTATGTTTAGCTCGTAAAGTTGGACATGTCCTGAAACTAAAATACAAAGTTTCAGAAAGGAACTGACTCACTGATACATAATCCAGTTCTTCTCAATTATAACATGTTTAATCTGTTCTCCCTCTGTACTCTAAGATTCAACACTTAATAAACAACAATAAACAGAAGCAGCTGTTTCTGTTTATTGTCTCAGAGTATTTCTGTTTTTAATAACAATTCTTGTCTGTACAGATTTCTGGCTTTTAGGTATCATGCCTAAAGTGTCTTTTTATGCTTGCCTTAAATTGTGATATGATTTCATAAGATCCAGCATTAAAATCTATTTTTTTTATCACAAATTCTAGTGACAGAGCTGCTCAATCTCACAAATTTTAAATATATAACAAAAATATTTTCCTTTTACACCTATATCACACATTTACATGTGAAGCTGAGGGATTGCTGCAAAGACATCAACAATGCAGACGACTGTCCACTGTGGCTCTACGCTCTTTCAGGAGGAGAGAATGCTGCTTGTCAAGACTTGATGCAATCTGTTTGGTTTTCTTAGATAGGAAACTTTATGACCAATCTGACTGGATGATTTGATTGAATTTGACTTTGTAAAGTGCCTTCAGATGAGTTGTTGTGAATTGGCGCTATATAAATAACATTGAATTGAATTGAATTGAATTGAATTGAATTGAATTGAAATGAAATGAATTGAATTTTAGTGGCCATGAGAAAAGAGGCACTGGAATGTCTGGCATGTTATTTGCTCACTGGTGGCTAACCTGGATCAATTTCTGATGGATACATTGTATTTTAATAAGATTAGTTATACCATATAAGCATGTGTTCTGTCCATTGTGTTATTTGGGATCACTAAACATAAACCTATATCAAATTTCACATGAATTATTAAGGGGAAAAAAGTTACTTTGGCTTAGAAAAATAATTTCAGATTATTTTTGAAACAAGGAAGAAAAATCTGTTATCCATGTGAAATAAAAAGTTTCAGCTTTATTCATTCATTTTCACAATACAATAAAACTCAAAGTGGTCACGCAAGGTGCATCAGACACTGACTAAAGATTGACAATTGAACCAATTTTCATTTAATTGGTTCTAAAGGGCCCGTAGCTTCATCTAGCCTTGTTTGACCATTACTACTGATCAGACACAATAAGAAGAAAGATGTAGCTTATTACTGGTCAGTCCTGAGGAAAATCTGCCTTAGGCTTGCAATAATACTGCCGCTTAGAACACAGCTCCCAGCATGCAACACAGCTTGAAACCTGACCCCCAGCATACTTTGGGGGGATCTGCATTACCCTGTGAAAAATCACCTTCTTTTTCAGGGGGGCTACGTTGTCTAATGCAAAGCACCAGGAAGCGACATCATCAACAAAAGCATCAATTTGTGAATGGGAAGAAATAACATTCCTGCCATCTGCTGGGTATTTCTGTGATAATGAGGAAATTAAAAGGGGGACAGACTCTTTAAAGTTTGATACAGCATTATCTGATTAGATCTACTATAATGAAACCTTCTTTTAGGGGGTAGAGAACTCAGTTAAATTGAACTCAAAGGTTATTAAAAATGGTCAGATATGACAGGGTTGTGAGGAAATACTGTTAATTCTTCACAATCAATGCCATATGTCAGCACAAGGTCCAAAGTATGAAGGCAAGAGTGTGTCGGTTTATGCACATTTTGATCAAAACCAATTGAATCTAGGCAACATTAAGGTTATAACATTCAGTCTCAACATGAATATTAAAATCCCCCACTATAATAACCTTGTCAGTTTTTAACACTAAATCAGATAAGAAGTCTGAGAACTGATCTAAAAACTGAGAGTAAGGGCCTGGTGGAAGATACAAAACAACAAACAGAAGAGGTTTTATTGCTTTACAATTTGGATGAGGGAAACTGAGGGTTAAATGTTCAAAAGTAGTTATTAATTGGCCTGGGACTAATTAATAAATCAGACTGAAAGATGGTTGCTACTCCTCCTCCTCATCCCATAGTTCTGGAAATGTGGAAATTTAAATAATTGGAGGGAGTTGAGTCATTTATAGCAACGTAGTCCTCTTGTAGCCAGGCTTCTGTGAGACAACATAAATCAATCTGATAATAAATCAATTCATTAACTAACAAAGTCTTTGGAGGGAGAGACCTTACATTTAATAAACTACTGCAGCTTTTGTAAGATACACCCTCATAGCTCATAGCTGGTTTATTAGCTCTGCTAAATAAGGAGGGAGGAGGGAGGTTGTGGTTTCTCTAATGGGGTTACAGGGGGCCCACTTTTTTCCTGTTGAGATCTGGGGTGAGTCTCCTATAGTAGTGGTGAAGTCTCTTTCTTGGTCATCTTTCTGGCTATATCCATACTGGCTTGTTCAGACTGTACTGGGCTTATCTCTTTATGCACTTGCGGTACTTTGTTTAAGGACAAAACTGCTGGATAGAAATAAAGAGTTTTGCACCTGATGTATTTAGAGAGAAACCGTCTCTTTTTAAAATATGTCTTTTCTCCCAGAAAATATAGAAGTTGTCAATGAAAGCCACAGATGTTTTATGGCATGTTTTTTAGCCAGTTGGTAATCATGACAATCCTTGAAGTAGTCATATTTATACAATAAATGGCCATGCGGTCTGCTGAGAAACACAATGACATGAAGACCCTCTACTATTCCCTACATAATTCCTCCTTGATAACAGCCATTACTTGATTTGGGTGTGGTAGAATGGGCTAATCTTAAATGTGAATGATTATGAGATTACAGGTGCTGGAGCTGCAGAAAACAGTTAATGGGTAAAAAACAGAAAACTTGCATGCTTCGGTGGCACAGTGGTTAGCGTGCACGACTCATGTACGGAGCCCTTAGTCCTCGACGCGGCCGACCCAGGTTTGACTCTGACCTGTGGTCCTTTGCCGCATGTCTCTCCCCCTCTGTTGTATCCCCTTTCCTGTCAGCCCACTATATGAAAAAATGAGCTACTAGTGCTGTAAAAACCTAAAAAAAAAACAACAGAAAACTCACAGACACTAAGGGCTCAGACACTGACGTGTATTGGACAAAATGGACTGATTAAGGAAAATGGGTCAGCCTAGTCACTTCCAGGATATGGTGAGACATTCTCCACCAATGTCACGCAAGGCACACTGATGTCATATGGTCCACCCCCTTGCAGGGGAGTGTATGCACTAGATTCTATATAACGCTTGTGTAAGTGATAATTGTGGCTCTTGCTACCTGAATGCTACCTCCCTCGCATTCTGTTTATGTATGAGAGTCCAGTACTGAAGCTGTATTATTCCTATGGCTTGTTAGATTAAATATGTTAACATATAATTTCTGTACCAAGACTCATATTCTTACTAAAGAGGTCTCCAATAAGGAAGACAACTTTTATAGGGTAAAGAACATGGGAGGACCGCAACAGGGTACGGTTAAGTCTTAACAGAAAGTTGCAGGATACTACCATTGCCTTGCATGGTGCAATTCAAACATGCATCTTAAAGAAACATATTGTCCCAAAACCCCTGAACCTGTTAACACTTGACACTGTGGCTGTTTATGACAGTGGTAATGAGGGTTTTGGACAAATTGGTCCTTTAAAGATGACCTATTATGCTTCCTTTTATACATTTAGGATAGGTCTATGGGCTATACAAAACATGTTCATCTCATGTTTATGCACAAAATCATTCTCAGATAATGTGATTTCACCTACACAGTGCACTAGCGTCCCTATGGGGGTTTCAATGCAAATCAGCATTATGCTAATCATTAGTTGTCTGTCTTTTCAGCTGTGGTTAAGTGTAAGGGAATTATTTGTACATTGTTCAGCATTTAGGAATGCCCATCTTAAGTTGTGTATGTGATTTATTCCAATAATAATTATAACTTCAATGTAAGTTGTGATATAAAAGTTATGTATTGCATCCTACATTTTTATGTTACAGTTTTACTTCAATTGGGCTGTTAGGTGAGGGGGTTGGCTCAGCTCGGCTGGGGACGCTAGGTCAGAGACAATGCCCACGCCGATTGTGCCGTATAATCGGGAACTTTTTGAAATGGCTTGTTTTCAAACAAAACACTTAATTATTGCCACAGAAAAAGCTAGATGTTTTTTTAGGCAAAGCACTCTTGAGAAATAAAAATCAATAAATTCCATCTCTTGTGATCAGCTAAGATAAAACTAATATACAATCATACCAATAAATAACATCTGTAAGGCACACTTGTTTTTATTCCATTTTAAGCTATGTTATTTCTTTAAAGATATTTGTAAAGACTTTTCTTCAATAGCACCCAGGTAATGTGACTCACTGACAAATCCTGTTAAATTGTTCTATATTAGCCTGATGGGCCACACATTTTTATTCCATTTTAAGCCTTTTTATATTTTTAAGATTTTTACAATAAAAAAAATAAGGTTTTTCTTCAAAAGCTTCCAGGTCACTCCAAACCTGTGTGAAATTGCGCTACTACTTTAGCCAGATGAGGCCCACTCATTTTTATTCCATTTTAAGCCTTTTTATATTTTTAAGATTTTTATAATAAAAATTAAAGGTTTTTATTCAAGAGCTTCCAGGTCATGTGACCCACTGACTACAAACTTCAATTCAATTCAATTCAATTTTATTTATATAGCGCCAATTCATGAAACATGTCATCTCAAGGCACTTTACAAAGTTAAGTTCAATCATATTATACAGATTGGGTCAGATTATACAGATTGGTCAAAAATGTTCCTATATAAGGAAACCAGTTGATTGCATCAAAGTCCCGACAAGCAGCATTCACTCCTGGCGAAGCGTAGAGCCACAGGGAGAGTCGTCTGCATTGTACATGGCTTTGCTGCAATCCCTCATACTGAGCAAGCATGAAGCGACAGTGGGAAGAAAAACTCCCCATTAACGGGAAGGAAAACCTCCGGCAGAACCGGGCTCAGTATGAACGGTCATCTGCCTCGACCGACTGGGGGTTACAGAAGACAGAGCAGAGACACAACAAGAGAGACAAAAAAGCACAGAAGCACACATTGATCCAGTAATCTGTTCTACATTAGATGGTAATAGCGGGTGAGTCGTCTTCAAACCTGTGTGAAATTGTTCTACTACTTTAGCCAGATGAGGCCCACTCATTTTTATTCCATCTTAAGTCTTTTTATATTTTAAGATTTTTTTATAATAAAAAAAATATTTCTTCAATAGCTTCAAGGTCACTTACTCCAAATCTGTGTGAAATTGTTCTACTACATTAGCTAGATGAGGCACAGCCTTGATGTTGTTGAAACAAAGGATAGTTCTAAAGTGTTTATTTTGAACATTGTTGAACTGAGTACAACGTTTGCATATTAGTTGTACAATGGACAGTTCCAGCTGCCTTTCTTTGCATTTTCATGTTCTGTGCTCTAAGGCACAGGGCATGGAACCATCTGTTCAAAGTTGTCTCATTGGATCTCTTAAAATACAACAGAAAAGATACCTGTTCAGTTTTATAGTAATACATTACATGCTCCTCTCACAGATTAGGGTGTTTATTTGCTTGTCATCTATAAATTACAACTTCAAGACTGCCAGGAGTTTGTCCATATTTATGCTTCAAATCTACATATTGACAACTCATACTCTCACGCAATCTGTAATTGGAGGTCCAGGGGTATATATATATTTATTTATATATATATATATATATATAAATCAATAAATCATTCTTAATATTTGGTTGTTATCCTTTGTTGATTAGTCTTTGATGATTTGACATGTTGAACAATGTGTGCTGCCTGCAAGCCCCCAGTTTTTTAACGGTCCCTAACTGCACCACCACGTGTGAGAGGAGGGAGCAGCTGAGGGACGCTGGCCGAAACGCTGATTCCGCGGAGCTTTAATATCCAATATCCAACTTCACCGCGCTATCCGCCAGAGGGATGGCGGCTTGCGGGACATGGGCGCCAGAGGTGAATCGTCAGGGCACAGGGGAAGCAGGTAACGGCGAGGCCGATGAGAGCTCGGGGCGGATCACTGCTGGCCGGCTGGAGATCAGACGGAGAAAGCCCGTGGAGTTAGACGTTGGGAGCTCAGACACCAAGGAGCGCTGCGGGCGGATCCGGAGCGACTTGAAGGGAGCAGAGAGGCGGCTTTCGACGCAGGTTGTGAGGCCAGAGGGTGGAGGCGGACACCTGCTGCTTGCCGCCTCCCCGCTCATCAGCAACGACCTGGAGAAAAAGACGGCTGCTGCCCGCTGAAGCCTGACATGAAGCTATCTCTTTCTCTGTATCCCTTAGTAATTATGCTGCAGTTGCACTAATAAACCAATTGAAATTAATAATAAAACAAAGTATCATACCAAGCAGACAACATGCTAAGCATATCAAGTTATATGTTTTACCTACCGCTCCACTGACGTTGTCAGAATCCATGCTGAGGTCTGAAAGCGCATTGTGCTCATAGTACGCGCATCCTGAACAGGTTGAATGTGATTGGCTTATGAGTAAGTCACCCCACGTGGAGTACTTTCCTGTGATTGGCTTATACAAGTGAGGCTTCTGATTGCTTGCAAACCATTCACTGTTTAAAAAAATGCATTTGTGAACCGGGGCACGGCAGGGGAGTCTCAAAGATCCACACACAAATGCAGTGAAGTTTAAAGACCAGAGCTGTGCATGTGTGGATCTTGTCCTGTGTGTGCGTGGATTTTTTGTGCATTTGTGGATTTTTTTGTACTTGCATGAATCGAGCTGTGCATGTGTGGATCTTGTACTGTGCATGTATGAATCACATATGTGTATTTATGAATATTGAGACCCTTCTGGCTCCATATTCTGCGGCCTGCAAAAAAAAGCATTTAGGTTTTAGATAAAAACATGAATCCAGTCATTTTGCACTTCGTACGCATGTCAGCTGCAAGTTACGTTCAGTCAAAATATTCATGAAACTGGTTTGAACAAAAACTGGGTTGACAGAGAAAACCCTAAATAAATCAAAGACAGCATGTGTCTTTATGGCAGATTAATCATTCAAAATCAAGCAAAACCTCGTTGTCATGTTCAAAAACATCATTTATTTTTGTTGAAGCCTGTCAAAGCCTTTTTTTCCTTTGTGTAAAAGAAATCAGCTCTGGAGAACACATTACATCCCTCACTGACTTGTGTTTTCCCCAGGGGTCCATGGAAAACTCCCCCTCTAACATTTGAACATCAAGGTGAACCTTGGTAAGAGAAGGAAAGCTGCTAAAACATCTTCCAGCCGTGCAGAAATGTGAAGACGCCAGCTTGAGAAACTTACATTCACCAGAGTGCAGCGAAGTATAAGAGCATAAATATTAGTAGCAATTTCACGTCAGCCTCAGCTCATTGCTAAAATACACAATGTAATGATTATTTTTAGAAGTAGACAAAGAGAGAAGATAAACAAAAATGTTCACAAATACTCTGAGTTTTATTTTGGGCTACAAATTATGTGGATTAACCTTCTGCCCTCTGAACCAGACATATTAACCAAGGTCTCCGGCTGCAAACGTGGACAGTACTTCATAATCTTTCCTCACTTCAGCGTTTAAACCTACAATAAATCATTATTACCACCTCAATTCCATGCTTTTTACTGTTTACTCTCCCTCCTGTGGAGTAAAATGGCAAATTTGCAAGATGAAATTAGTAAATCTTCCAAAGAGCCCCTTTTACATTCCTCTGTTTCAGAGGCATATTTTATCTAACTGCTGCCTGACAGCCGAGTAATCATGCATTAAAGCTGCATCCTCAAGTCGGCTTTTTCACAGGAGAAACCGATACTACACCAAGTCTCATGGGAATTTGTGCATCATGCAGTAGAAACGGCCTTCACAGCTGTTCAGAAGCAAAGGAAGACAATGTCATGATGGAGAAGATCAAAATTAAAGAGAAAGAATTACAATGGCATTAATTTCCTTACATCATATCATGTCTTTTTACCATTTAGAATTTTGTTGTTAATTTTTTTCTGTAAATACGGAAAATCTTGATGCGTTTTCAGATCCTCTCTGAACAGAATGCAACAACTTCCCAAAAGAGGCTAATCTTTTGGGAGTAGCCCGCTCATGTATCTTCTCACCCATAAATTGTTGCCGGCTCTTTAAGCTGAAATCTCTGTCTAGTTTCTGCTGAAGTAAATCTCACCAGCTGCCGAGATGTGAGCCAAGGGTGGCTCTGTGTTTGTGGGTCAGTCTGCCAAGAGCTCAGCTGTGATCATCAAGCTGCTCTGAAAAGATGAGAGGACTTAGAAATGCAACGGGTGACCAAAGAACAACCAGAGTCGTGCTTCTTAAAGCTTTTTGTTTTGGTAGTCGCTAATAAAACTTCATGATGGCAGGTGGGGATCTTGCTGTCTGTGACATTCAAAGAGTGTCTCCAGATAAAGACTTTGAAGTGTCACAATAACCAAGTAGCAGTCAGCATTTCATGGTTGCAGATTTGACAGAGGGCTGGCAGGAGCAGAATCCTTACTCTTTTCTGATGAGTTACTTTTTCCTGTGATACACCTATTATGCAGTAAATCAAGGGAGGTCTTTAGAGTCCCAGTTGTCTTTTAACAAGCTGTATTGCTGAGAAATGATGGTATAAAGCCACATGCACTGGGTTTCTTCTAACCTAAAGGCTTTATTATAGTAACTTCAGGTTTTCTAAACAGTGTAAATGATAAATCATAGAAAACTTTGTGTAAATAATTGCTAGCATCATGTATTGAAGGCAGGGGTAAATTGTAGGGTGAGATGAAATTGCGTGCACAGACTTTCTCTCAGTCTTCAGCATCTGGAATCAACATGTCGTGCTGCTATTCAAACAAGCTGATTGGATATCAACACAAATCCTGAGATTGTGATTGTTAATGTTGCTAATACAGCAGGAGGAATGTTGGACAGGTTATGGAATGATAATCATTATGCCCGCCGAGACTCACTCAGCGTAAACATTAGCTTAGCTGGTGGATACTTCAGGCCGCCTGCACCTGTTTGCATGTCACAAGCTAATTCATAACTCTTTGAGAGCTGTGTAAGGAACACATGTCCACCCTAAATGAGTCCATATGGACAAATATGGTTGTTGAGAAGATTTAGGTGGATTTCACGCTCACTGTTGTACATTAGCTTTACATCAGTCAGGATGTAATAAACCGTAGATCTAATTTGAGCCATGAATTTGACTCACAACAGCTTGAACCAAGGATGGACGTTTAACTATGGACTTAATTACTGCACTGCCACATGCTGCGTGGTTTGTGAAGACAAATTTCCAGTGTTTCACACTCCTTATAAACCTCGTGTTTCATCAGCATTACGTTCTCAGGAAATCAAAAAACCACCACAGCCACTTCACCACATGCGAACGTCTAAGAACATCTTATCTTGGTTAATTTAACCTTGTGCTGGTGTGAAAGTAAATTCACCCAACAGCGTTCAATGACTGTAGTGCCAAACATTTTTTTTTTATTATTGTTTGCAGTTGCAGGGCCAGGGAATGAGATGCCTCTACATGTTAGGAAGGGTGCTTCACTATCTCATCTTTTTTTTTCCTCACACATGAGTTGTTTATTCTTTTTTGTGAGCTGTTGTGTCTAATGTTGTTTTATATCTGTTTTCATTTTAGTTGTTTTTAAATGTGCTTTATAAATAAATTGATTGAATTAGCCCTAAATGGCGTCATACTATAAAAGATACACAATGTACTAAGAAAGTAAATTAGATTTGGTTATTACCCGGTTATAAAACAATTTATATCTAAACAGAACTTTAGTGAAAATTGAAAAATGTTGCAGAAAAACAGATTGCACCCCACGATTTAATGACTTCTACAAATACCTTTGGAACCAAAACTTGTCGTTTTCTGTATAACATTATCACTCTCTTATGTCACTTTGCAAGAATTTTGCCTTCCTCATTTTTAATTCAAGATAACATAGGACAATAAATTCCTTTATTGTCCCACAATGTGGCAATTCGGATCTGACAGTGGCAAAGACACAGACAGAGTTACACACAATTAATAGTAATGAAAAAAGAACAAGCCAGTCTAATCAAGTTGCTTTATCACAGATTTTTCTAAACTCTAGCTGTTGGACTGATGGTCTTATATTTGATTCAAATACTTTGGTGAGGAGATCGTGGTCATCTCAGTGACAGCAAGGTACCCAGTTCCTGTGGCCTCAAAGAAGTGCCCAGATCATCGTCCGTCCACCATCATGTTTAACTGATGGTACGAAATCTTCATGATTATGTGCTGTTTTCTCTAAACATGGTGCTGTAAATTACAATTAAATAACTCCATTCTGCTTTCATCTGTCAAAAGGACATTGCTCCAGAAGTCTCATGGTTCAATTAGCGACAACGTTGCAAGCCAAAGTTGTGCTGCGATGTTCTTTTTTAAAGAGAACAGAGCCTAACACACAAGCCATACCTGTCCTCTCTTTCTGCTAAAACCATTGGTTTTGTAGAGGTGTTCACACTTGATTCAACTGAATCTCAATTAATTTTACTTATACAACACCAGTTCACAACACATTTTGTCACAAGGAACTTGTCAATTAATCATCATAAACTTCCCTTATTACAAATACTTTACCCACCCCCCACTAGATGTAGCCACCTGCAAAAAACATTTTTTTTATAAATATATGACATGTTCATTTAGAAAAATAAGCATATTCTAATAATGAAAAACATCTCCTTCTGGTCTATATAACTACTCTACTGCATCAAAACATTTGCTTACTTGTTAACGATGGAGAAAATACACCGGCTTTTATTTTCACAGATGACTGAGCTCGTCATGGTGAAGCTTTTCACTCTTTTCAGAGTGATTAAAGCCGAAACAAAGAACCATCCTCCTCTCAATGACTTTGAACTTTCCTCTAAACAACTCTGAGATGCTGGTTCTCACGAACGAAAACCCCCCCAGAGGTGAAATTTGTGAAACAAGCTGTAGATTGAGAAAGCAAACCTTCCCTCCATCGCCCCCATCCCGGAGTAAAAGCGTTAATTAGCTCAGATGTCCAGGCAAATATTCCTTCTAGTCTTCTCATGAATGTGAGGAAATAAGTTGTTTGGATAAAACATTTTCCTCCAGATAATTTGAAATACCATGAGAAAAATTAGGATACATTATCTGATTTTTTTAGGCAGTTTTATCAGAGCCGTAATCTAGAGGTCTCTATGTGTTTTAGTTTCAAACATGGGAATCCCTTTGCTTTCACTGTGGAGGTGAATTCATGTGGAAGCTCCCCTTCCTGGATGGGATTCGGCACAGCAGGGACCAGTTCAGAGTTGATTCTGATTGCACTGATCAAAAGCTGCACCACGTTCCAATATTCCTCCACAGGGAAAGAACACAAAACTTCAAAGGGCTCCCATACTAATCCCATTTGGATTATTAGGAAAATATTACAGGGATATTGGGCACAAAACCGTTAACACAAGGGTTCCATAACGTTTGATAAACCGAATAAGGATGCAGGTGTATTATGTTCATTTGGACCCCTTCATACCCTCAAACATATAAAGCTTTTACGGGGCATAAAATTATAGATTTTGGCGACAGCTTGTTTTTCCCATTTGCTTTGGTTCATTGCACAGGTTGCTCTTTGTTCGGTTTAATTGTCATTCCAGGGCACATTCCCCAGCTTGGTTTAGATTGGTTCATGATGGCCAAAAAGCTGGAAAACGAGCACGAGACGATCATGATGAGTCTGAAGCCAAATTTGGTTAACTATGATGCTGAAATAATGTTTTGATTAAAACTAAGATGTGACGGCTTTTACACAAAGGTGGCTTTAACTTGGAAAGATCTGAATACAAAGTGACAATATACGGTAAACTCTTCCACTTTTTTGTCACACAACAATCACAAACTTCAATGTTTTTAGTGGCCATATTGGTGATAAAACAACAAAAAGTACTGCATAATTGTGAGGCGGAAGGAAAATTGCATTACATTACTTAGTAGAATCAGATTTGGCCATAGTTAAGGCTGCAAGTCTTTGGGGGAATGTCTCTACCTGTTTATTGTATCTAAAGACATTCGGACTCGACTGAGCAGAGATAAAATTGGTGTTTTGCAGGTGTCGAGCAAATTGTGTCTACTGGAGCAGTGATGTTATTTACAGTGAGCGCCAAAACTGTCCTAATATACCCTTTAGCCAGCCAGCATAGAGGAGGACCACAACAAAAGGATGGACTGATTAAGCAAGCGAGTGTAATAAGCCGACATGCTGGTCATTGAGCTAAAAGCAGACTTCACTCTGGACGGGTGGATGGGTGGTGCTTTTCAATATGGGGGTTTGACAGATAATGGTCGCTTCATGTATACTCACACTATTGTTTCATGTTCCCATAAATGGCAACACGATGTTTTGGACTATTTCCAGCAAAACAAACAAGGAATCACTAGAAAAATCATGTTTTGGGGGATGGTTATAAAAGGTCTCCTCCATACATCTCACTGTGTTAGCAGTGTAAGTTTTGTTCTCCTACAGCATCATATTCCACGTGTGTTATGAATGATCGTTTTTATCATATGACTCAAAGTATGCTTAGAAAACTTTGTTTTGACATACTTATTTTCCACACTAACATTTTCGATATATGTTCATTTTATTTCTTCAAATCTGTTTTGTGGTGAAAAACTAGCTGATAGACCTTTAAAACTTTTCCATTTTTACAGCACTGCATTTCAACATTTATGATACATGCATTGAACAGACAATTTTCAACCATCCAAACAATTACAACACCAAATTTTACGGTAACACACACACAAAAATAAAAACCTTAAACACTTGTCATTTACAAAATTGGTAAATGTAAACTGTTCACGTTTTTTTTGTCTCTGCATGTTTTTTGTGTCTGCAAGTTGCATCATGCAGAATGGCGGTGTTGCTCTTTAATCGCTTTCACCAAGACTGCTGATAGATGTTTTAGTAAATTCCTTCAGTCGAGAAAACATGGATTATCTTGCACGTATTAATGAGTTTTGTCATCAATCTTTGCTCCTCTTTCATTTCCACGGATTCCCACCTCATCTCCTTTTATGTTGAAGATAAGACTCGGCTCAAGAATGGTATTCAGACCTCTGCAGGCTTGGTGCAGGTTCATATTTTCTACATATAAGGGCAGAAGGATAAAAACTAAGCTCTTTGTTCAATTATTTTATCATTTATACATAATTTATAGACCCTTGCTCTATTTTTTTGAGGGGGTCAGATGTGTCTTGTAGAACTCCAGGATCCAGATTCTGTGACAGTTTAAAGCACTGATCGCTTACAGGAGACTTTCACAGCTGTAACTTTTTACACCACCAAATATTTAACATAAATGCCAATTTGATAAGACAACGACCTTTCTTTGACTCTTATTTTGAATTTAAAACATATTTCAGTGAGAGAGTTGGCTGCTTGTGGGCACAGTGTTGATATATGAAAAACATTCCAATAAAGGAATCTGTTGTTATTAATGGTGGTTTTGGCAGAGAAACAATTTCCTGTGTTTGAGACTAAATCATGAATATTATAACCTCTCTGCAAAGATAATTGTCCAGAAATCAAAAACCAGTCAGAATACACTAAAGGTTAGTAGCTATTGTTTATTTTACATCATGGCTAAACAACAAAGGAGGATGTGCTGTGGTCTGAAAGAGTTTTTATCATGTTTTAAACATAAAGATTCATTTTTGAGAGCAAGCGATTAAAAAACAGAATTATTCATAACAACTATGATAACACTGAGTTGGACAATTATGCAGAAAAAGAGGATTGACCAGTGAACCTTTTAGAGCTTTTGAAGTATTTGGGTAGAAATAATTTCAGTCTTCAATTTTTGTCACTATTATACACAATTGCCTTTCTACAGATTCTCATCCTCAGTAATTGGTTTTCTGTCACTGTCCATTTTTATTGTCAATATCATTATTAGTCTATTTACTTAATTTGATTATTTTATTGTGTGTGTCATCATCATCACTTTATTAAAGACACAAATAAGTCCATATTAACAGCCATACAAACAAATTAATAAATAAGAAAAGAAATAAACAATAAAACAAAAATAAAAAATACAGTTACAATCAATTAAAATAATCAGAAATATGCAAAAACACTAAAACTCCAATGGTTCCACACAGTGGTGCCTCCAGAAATGTTTGATAGGGGTGGCCAGATGGGGCCCCTTAAACTCTTGGGTGACACACTGAAACCAAATGCCATAATTTCAGGATTTTATTCTACTGTTGTAGTAAAGCTGCCTGTAGAAAACTATCTTAAAGACTTAAGTAAACGCCTACTAATACCTTTTGGTTTATTGTTTGATTTTTAATGTTACTAATGATTCAATTCAATTCAATTTCAATTAAATTTTATTTATATAGCGCCAATTCATGAAACATGTCATCTCAAGGCACTTTCCAAACTCAAATTCAATCAGATTATACAGATTGGGTCAGATTATACAGATTGGTCAAAAATTTTCCTATATAAGGGAACCAAGTTGATTGCATCAAAGTCCCGACAAGCAGCATTCACTCATCCTGAAAAAGTGTAGAGCCACAGAGAGAGTCGTCTGCATTGTCCATGGCTTTGCAGCAATCCCTCATACCGAGTAAGCATGAAGCGACAGTGGAAAGAAAAACTCCCCATTAACGGGAAGGAAAACCTCCAGCAGAACCGGGCTCAGTATGAACGGTCATCTGCCTCGACCAACTGGGGGTTAGAGAAGACAGAGCAGAGACACAACAAGAGAGACAAAAAAGCACAGAAGCACACATTGATCCAGTAATCTGTTCTACATTAGATGGTAATAGCAGGTGAGCTGTCTTCTGTGGATGATGTCTCAGATAACAGAACGCCAGACCAGGTGTACCTACTATGAAGAAAAAAAGAGAGAGAACAAAAAAAAGTTAAAAGCTGAAATGACAACAAGCAATGCAAATTGGAGAACAGTAGAAATCAGTAGAGTGAGAAAAATAGGCCCTGATGTCCTCCAGTAGCCTAAGCCTATAGCAGCATAACTATAGAGGTAGCTCAGAGTAACATGAGCCGCTCTAACTATAAACTTTGTCAAAAAAGGAAGTTTTGTCTGATATATTATGGATCTTGATTATTAAGGGCTTTATACGTGAGAAGAAGAATTTTAAATTCTATTCTTGATTAAACAGGAAGCCAATGAAGGGAAGCTAAAATTGGAGAAATATGATCCCGCTTGTTGATTTTCATCAGAACTCTTGCTGCAGCATTTTGGATCAGCTGAAGACTTTGAACTGCATTTCGTGTCCTTCCTGATAGTAAAGAATTGCAATAGTTCAGCCTTGAAGTAACAAATGCATGGACTAGTTTTTCAGCATCACCCCTGGACAGAATGTTTCTAATTTTGGCGATATTCCGGAGGTGAAAAAAGGAAACTCTAGAAACCTGTTTAATATGGGATTTAAATGACATGTCTTGGTTGAAAATAACACCAAGACTTTTTACTTTATTACCAGAGGCCAAGTTAATTCCATCCAGATTAAGTGATTGATTAAGAAGTTTATTTTTTGAGGACTCTGGTCCAAAGATTACAACTTCTGTCTTGTCAGAATTTAAATGCAGGAAATTTTAAGTCATCCAGCTTTTGATGTCATCAAGACATGACTGCAGTCGAAGTAATTGATTGGATTCATCAGGATTTATGGATAAATATAGCTGAGTGTCATCAGCATAACAGTGGAAATTAATCCCATGCTTTCTGATAATTTTGCCAATCAGAAGCATATATATAGTAAAGAGAATTGGTCCAAGGACTGAACCCTGTGGTACTCCACAGGTGACCCTAGAGTTTGAAGAAGATTTATTATTAACATAAACAAACTGGAATCTGTCCGGTAGGTAAGATTTAAACCAGCCTAATGCTTTCCCCTTAATCCCTACAGTATGCTCAAGTCTTTGTAGGAGAATATTGTGATCAACTGTGTCAAATGCAGCACTGAGATCTAACAGGACAAGTAATGATCTATTGTGCATAGACCAATAACAGTACAGTTAACATTTTGAGTTGAACAACAATTCCTTTTTATTGTGTAATTATATTAGGAATAAGATGTACATTTATTAATTTATTGAAAAACAAAACAATTAATTTAAGTTTAAGTTGTAAGTTTTTGAGAGTTGGAACCTAAGTCCTCCTCCTCTGTTTAAGGTTGTTTTTTTCCTTAACCAACCTTAAACAGAGGAGGAGGACTTAGGTTTCAACTCTCAAAAACAACACAGCTATAGGGTTGATTCCTTCCAATTATCACCTCAGTCCTCACCTCCAAACGGGTGATCAAAATATCACTCTTGTAAACCAGACCAATAACGACCCTAACGACTCCCCATTGCAGAGGTGTGAACCAATTTTGGTTTAATTTGCAGGCCAACAATGACCTTAATGACTCCCCGTTACTAATGGGGTGGACCTGTTTCGGTTCAATTTGCATGTTATCTAAGCCATTACAAGGCCTTTGTTGGGCAGTACTATAAAGCTTGCAACACCATACTACTCCAGACATTTTGCATTGAGAAAGCTTTCTGGATAGGAAGCGAAACGTCTTCAAACTTCCAGTTGTTTTGTTTTTTAACTTTTTTTGAATGACCATGACCTGAATGACTGACAATCTTCACCAACTTTATCAGATTTTATTCTGGGACTATTTTATGTTTAATGGACACAAAGATGGAAAGAAAGAAGATGAGACAAAATGTTAAAAGGGAAATAAGGTGAAAAAATAGAAGAGTGGAAAAGGTGAGAATAAGATATCCTCAGAGTCTGCTTCTACATCTGCAAAGAGAGATATAAAAAGAACAGCAAAACAAACTGATAAACTATTACAGGTACACACAACCAACACCTTGTTAACATCACTGAAAAATACACAGCATTATTTATTACAAGCTGTATAAAGATAATAGAGGTTTTCTGTATAGAATTTAATCTGTAAGAACCTGAATCTAAGCACCTGTAGATGCTTGCGAGAGTGTGTTTCTATATGTAAGACTTATCCATAAGAAAAATGCTCAAAAGTGGTTGTGAGGAGCCAAAGATCCCCACCCCCAGAGTACTGAGGCAGACATCAGGGGACCAGAACTTCAGATGCCCGAAAGGATCCCCAGAGCAAAGGTGCCCAAGAGGGACCAACACAGGGAAAGCTGCCTCTCCCATCCCAGCGGAGAGGAGGAGCCCAGGAAAAACCCCAACAGCCACAATGCCGAACCCCCCGGGAGCTGCGGCGATGAGTCCGCAGGCTCCGACAGCTGCCAGCTATGTCAGAGTGGATCCAATAATGGGCCCAGTGACCCGAAGCCCAGGGACACCCCACCCCGTCCACCGGCAGGGCCCCCTGACAGAGCCATGGTGCCCAGGGCCCACGAAGCAGCTGCCAGGAGTGAGCCAGCACACACTCGAGTACCCTGCTATGGACACCGACGACCAGCAACACATCAGTGGGACGAGGCGCCAGCCAATGGAGGGGAGCAGAACATGGGGGGGATGGGCTCCCTACCTAGTGGAGACCTGAGATGTCACAGGAGAGGGGCAGTCCAAACCCAACCTGACATGATGACAATCAGAAAACCAGGTACACAGTCACATTCCCACATTCACACCCCAGTGCCCCCACATGCAGGCGGTCTTACCCACAAAAAAGAAGAAAAGGATGCAGTACACACACTTGCACTCATTACAAACATCCTATACTCCCAGGTCAAGGCACTCCAGAGGGGTATCCAGTCCCAAGACCCGGGAGGTGAACCCCATCATCAGGATTGGGGGAGGGGGACCACCATCAAACCCTGACCCACCTGGTCCATACTCCAGCCCTAATCCCCCACCCTGTTCCCAGCCTAGATGACCCACGGGCCCATCTACCACAGATGGTGCCAACATGAACCGAATGTTCGGTCTTGATTTAAAGCAACTCATAGTTTAGGCTGATTTGCAGTTTTCTGGAGGTTTGTTCCAGATTTGTGTAGCATAGGAACTAAATGCTGCTTCTCTATGTTTGGTTCTGATTCTGGGTATGCAGAGTAGACCAGAACCAGAAGATCTGAGTGTTTCAGAAAGTTGATACAGCAACAACAGGTCTTTATGTATTTTGATGCTAAGCCATTCAGTGATTTATAAACTAACATGAGTATTTTAAAGTCTATTCTCTGAACTACAGGGAGCCAGTGTAAGAACTTTAGGACCTGGGTAATGTTCTCTATCTTCCTGGTTTTAGTGAGAACATGAGCAGCAGCGTTCTGGATCAACTGCAGTTGTCTAATTGATTCTTTTGGGTAGACCTGTGAAAACATCATTGCAGTAATCAATGTGACCAAACATAAACGCATGGATGAGTTTCTCTAGATCTCGTTGGGACATCAGTCCTTTAATCCTGGAAATGTTCTTTAGGTGGTAGAAGGCTGACTTTGTAATTGTCTTTATGTGTCCTTGAATGTTCAGGTCTGCATTCATCACTACATCCAGATTTTGAGCCTGATCACTAGTTTGTTGCTATAATAACTAAAGCTGTGTGCTGACTCTAATTTGTTCCTCTTTAGGTCCAAAGATAACTTTTGCTTCTGTTCAGCTGCAGAAGGTTTTGGCACATCCATGCATTGATTTGTTCTAAGCATCTATTCAGTGCATGGATGGGTTTAGAGTCTGGTGGCATTGTAGTGTAGAGCTGTGCATCATCTGCACAGTTATGGCAACTCATTTTGTTTCTTGTTTAACCTTAGCTAGTGGGAGCATATAAATATTGAATAGAAGGGGTCCTAGGATTGAACCTTGGGGTACCCCACATGTGACTTTTGTCCCCTGATGAGACGTTACCTACTGACACAAAGAAGTCCCTGTTCTTTAGATAGGATTTGAACCAACTGAGTGCTTTACCAGAGAGTCCAACCCAGCTCCACAGTCAGTTTAATAATATATTATGGTCAATGTGACAAATGCTGCGCTCAGGTCCAACAGAACAAGCACTATGGTTCTTCCACAGTCTGTATTTATGTGGATGTCATTAAACATCCACATAAATACGAGGGTGGTCTCAGTACTGTGGTGAGTGTGGAAACCGGACTGAAAAACTTAAAAACTGTTGGTCATTGTCATGAAGCTATTTAACTGTTGAAACAGCTTTTTCAATAATTTTACTGATAAATGGCAGGTTGGAGATTGGCCTGTAATTCTGCAGATATTATTTGTCAAGATTGCTCTTTTTTAATCAGTGGTTTAATAACTTCTGTTTTTAAGGCCTGGGGGGGGGATTTACTATGTGGATCAGGTCAGATGCAATGATAGGCTGGATTCTTTCAAGAAAGGTTGTAAGTAGGATATCAAGACAGCAGGAGGAAGAGCTTAACTGATTTATAGTTTCTTGTAAGCTTTTACAGTTGAGTGATTGAAATGTAGTCATTTTCTCTGCATTTATGTTTGAGCATAACATTGGTACTGGATTTGACATGAATGTGCAGATTAACCCTCTGATTTTTTTTTTCTCTGCAAAGAACCTGGGAAATTTATTGCAGAACCTGGTAGAGTGGAGCTCCAGAGGAGGGTTTGTGAGTCTTTAAACTCTGGTGAATTTAGCGCAAGCATTGTTGATGTTTTGTTTTTTTCTGCAAAGAATGTTTCTCTTGCATGTTTTAGTAATGAGTGAAAGCTTTGCGGCTTCTGTTGAAGATTTCATAATAGACATGAAGTCAAGTTTCTACACCATTTAAGTTCAGACCTACGAGAAAGTCTTCTTTCACATCTCACTATTGGGGCTTTTCTCCATGGAGTTTTCGTCCTCCCAGAGACAACCTTCACTTTAATGTGTAAATTATCTACTAACTCATCCATTGTGTTATAGCATTGAATCGAGGTGGAGGAGTAGATTTCATTAAAGGTTTCAGCTGCGTTGTCTCTAAAACAATGTTTTGTTACAATATATGTTTTGCTAAGTGAGTCGACAGAGATTGTACTTTCTAAGATAACAAAGAAATAATGTGACAGGGTGACATCAATTACAGAGACCAGTTTCCAATAATGGAAATATTTACACCCTTGCTGATAATCAAATCCAGAATGTGTCCTCGGTTGTGCGTTGCTTGTTTGATATGTTGAGTCAAAGCAAAGTTATCACATGTTCCTGTACTTTTTTGCGTCCCTGTCTTTTGGCATGTCAGCATAGATGTTGCAATATCCATCCATCCATCCATTTTCTGACCCGCTTAATCCCTCATGGGGTCGCGGGGGTTGCTGGTGCCTATCTCCAGCGTTCACTGGGCGAGAGGTGGGGTACACCCTGGACAGGTCGCCAGTCTGTCGCAGGGCAACACAGAGACAAACAGGACAAACAACCATTCACACACGCACTCACACCTAAGGACAATTTAGAGAAGCCAATTAACCTAACAGTCATGTTTTTGGACTGTGGGAGGAAGCCGGAGTACCCGGAGAGAACCCACGCATGCACAGGGAGAACATGCAAACTCCATGCAGAAAGACCCAGGGTTGAAGTTCAACCCACCCAGGACCTTCTTGCTGCAAGGCAACAGCGCTACCCACTGCGCCACTGTGCAGCCCAGTTGCAATATCCCATAACTATTAAACAGTCATAATGCATATAACAGATAAAAGCTCATTAAAGTCATTGAATATTTTTTTTTCATATTTTGGGGTTTTGTAAATGGTGACAGAGTTTGTATATCGGCTTTTATCTCAATTCCCAACAATTCAAAGGAGTAATATTTTCCAAGGAAACTTTCTTACAGTTTATTGAATAATGAAATACTGTAGCAACCCCTCTGCCATTCTTATGATTTCTATTTTCACTTAAAAAGTTGTCGATAGGAGGCGCTGTTTCAGTTAGTACAGGTGATTTTTTATTGTCATCCAACCATGTTTCAGTTAGAACACAACATCAGTATTATGTTCAGTGATGATGTCATGAACCAGAAGTCCTTTTGCTGATAATGAGCTTATATTTAGCAGAGCCAGACGTAGTGACTTGGTGGTAGATAGTTCTTTAGTCTGAGGTTTCTTTAGACAGGGGATTATTCTAAGATTTGAATATAGGCAATTGGATTTAATTTTGCAGGTTTTGTTATTTTTCTTATAGTGATCAGCATAAAGTGAAGGTAGAGGTAGCCATGGCCAAACAAAGACAATACAGTGACTTTTATTATAGTTGGACATTAAGGAGGGAAAGATGGATATATACAGGTTGCCAAGGATAGGAGATGGGAAGGATGGTCAGCAGGTTAGGGTGATTTAGGATGGAAATGGACTGACAGGTGTAACAGGTGTGATAGGGAGATGGAAGGAGTATGTTGAAGAGTTGATGAAAATTAGGTAAAGCAAGTTTATTTGTATACCACATTTTGTCATTGAACACCTTGACAAGGACAGTCTCTGTAATGTAGTGAGCATGGAAACCTGACTGGAAAACGTCAAAGCGGCTAATCATAGTTAAGAAGGTATTCAGGTGTTGAAACATAGCTTTTCAATAATCTTACTGATTAAAGGGAGGTTTGAGATGAGCCTGTAGCTCCGTAGATGTAGTTTGTCTAAATTGTTCTTTTTCAACAATGGTTTAGTAATTGCTGTTTTTAGGGCCTTGGAGAATCCACATTCTGCTATTATAAAAATATATATAATTCAATTTTCAATTCAATTTTATTTATATAGCGCCAATTCATGAAACATGTCATCTCAAGGCCCTTTTCAAACTCAAGTTCAATCATATTATACAGATTGGGTCAGATTATACAGATTGGTCAAAAATGTTCCTATATAAGGAAACCAGTTGATTGCATCAAAGTCCCGACAAGCAGCATTCACTCCTGGGGAAGCGTAGAGCTACAGGGAGAGTCGTCTGCATTGTCCATGGCTTTGCTGCAATCCCTCATACTGAGCAAGCATGAAGCGACAGTGGGAAGAAAAACTCCTCATTAACGGGAAGGAAAACCTCCGGCAGAACCGGGCTCAGTATGAACGGTCATCTGCCTCGATCGACTGGGGGTTACAGAAGACAGAGCAGAGACACAACAAGAGAGACAAAAAAGCACAGAAGCACACATTGATCCAGTAATCTGTTCTACATTATATGGTAATAGCAGGTGAGCCATCTTCTCTGGATGATGTCACAGTTAACAGAACGCCAGACCAGGTGTACCTACTATGAAGATAAAAGAGAGAGAACAGAAAGTTAAAGCAGAAATGACAACACGTAATGCATAATTGAAGAACAGTAGAACTCTATAGAGTGAGAAAATTAGATCATTAGATAATTATATTAAAAGTTTTAGTTGTCTCCAACTAGAACTGATTTTGACAAAATGTCCAAATTCAGCTAAATAAACTACAAAAACTGACATCATACACAAAGTTCCTCCTACTACTACCTCAATGTTCTACCCACACTTGTGGAGGTATTGAAATGTTTAGGAGAGACAGCAGTGGAGTTTTGGCAGTGTAGAATGAAATATTACTAAGCATGAAGATCCCTGAGGAATGGAATCCAATTTTAAAAACCAAAGAGAGTTGTGGAAGAGACAGAGGAATAAAGTTGATGAGTCGTACAATAAATGTTTGCGAGATTAGAGAAAGCTAGATCGAGATCTGAAGAGAGCGTCTATGAGCAGCATTACGGTTTTACACCAGGAAAGTGCAGTATGTGCTTTGAGGATGTTGATGGTCAGAGGAATCCGCATTGTGTTTTTGTAGCTCTAGAGAAAGTATATCATTGGATGCCAAGAGAGGAGCTTTGGTATTGCATGAGGAAGTCTGGAGTAGCAAAGAAGTATGTTAGAATGGTGCAGAAGATGTATGAGAGCTGGAAGATAGTGGTGAGGTGTGCAGTAGGTTGCATGAGTATAAAGGGGAAGCGTTACGGAGTTTCATTTAAGTTGTATGCTTTTGTTTTTAAAAGTACTTCCCCGGAAGTAGGAGCTTGTTTCCCGGTGTACAATACAGCTTCATACTCACAGCATATCTTGTGTACCTTGCATTATTTATACAATAACAGGAAGTGGAAATGCATCGAGGACCAGCTCTGAGCCCCTTTTTGTTTGCTGTAGTGATGGACAGGTTGACAGATTAGGTTAGACAGGAATCTCTATGGATTATGATGTTTGCAGATGAGAGTGTGATCTGTGGTGAGAGGCAGGAACAGGTGGTGGAAAATCTAGAGAATCTGAGGTTTGCCCTAAAGAAAGAGGAATGAAGTGGAGCCATGGGGTTATAGGAGGCAGAGATAAAGAAGGTGGATGATTTTAAGTACTTGGGGTCAACAGTCTAGAGCAACAATGAGTGTGGAAAAGAGATGAAGCAGGTTGGATTGGGTGGGGAAAAGTTTCAGTTGTGCTTTGTGATAAAAGAGTAACAGTAAGAATGAAAGGAAAGGTGTACAAAATGGTGGTGAGACCGGTGATGTTGTATGGTTTAGAGACAGTTTCACTGAGGAAGAAACAGGAGGAAGAGTTGGAGGTAGCAGAGATGAAGATGTTGAGACTATTTTGCAGTGAAGAGGATGGATAGGATCAGGAATGAGTACATCAGAGGGACAGCTCATGTTAGACATTTTAGAGATAAAGTCAGAGAAGCCAGACTTAATTGTTTTGGACAACTACAGAGGAGGGATAGTGAGTACATTGGTAGATGGATGTTGATGCTGGAACTGCCAGGCAGGAGGCCTAGAGGAAGACTAAAAAGGAGATTTATAGAAGGAGTTTAAGAGGAGATGAAGCTAGCTCGTGTGAGAGAAAATGAGGCAAAAAATAGAGTTAGAGAGAGACAAATTACTTGCTGAACCCTATAAAGGAAAAGCCGAAAGAAGGAGAAGGATAGACGGTTCAGTACTTTGACAGTTAAGTGATGGATGTAGAGTTCAACTATTCCAGTACCCGGTCACATATATAGGCATGCAGAATATTTATATTTCAATAGCATAAAGGTAAAAAAATATATATTGCTAAAATTCTTGTTTTCCTTTTTATGTCCTAGTTTCCACTCACAGTATATCTTATAGTTGACACAGAGATGATTTATGCATGTGTCCTCACCTGCATTCTAAGTTAGGAACCATTAGCTATATGGAAAATCTTATGGGAAAGTGTATATGTAACCCTAATATTTATATGCTCACATGTATTTTACACCCCTTTCAAACTGAACTGAATATACATTCATAGCATAAACATGCTTGAATGAAATATGTTTGTGATGGCTTCCTATTCAGTTGCCAATTTTCCTTTTTGCCAGACAGTCATTGAAAGTGCTTTTAGCAGTGCTTCAGGATATAAACCAAGTTTAACAATAAGATGAACAACTTTGAAGTCTTCAAGAGCCTCCAAGATGAAAAGTTTTAGGTCTTAATCATTAATCATGCCCTTGAAGCTGGAAAGTTTCTCGGCAGAAATGCAAAAAGGTTATTTATAGTATGAATGATAATGTGGATTAATCTGGGCCAGCCCCCCTGTGGGATTTCCAAAAAACAAAGACAGCACATGGATACACTGCTTGTAGTCCAGCATCAGCACAGGGGCTGCTTTGTGAAAACTCAGTGAGGTAATTGGACCCCAGTCACTATAAACAAACTGGTGGGATATTAAAGGCTATATAAACAGTGAGATTGTGACAAATAGCTTAATTTTTTTAATATTTCTTGCAAAATCAGAATTGTTTTGTCACAAAATCTTTGCCATCTGATTTACAGAGCCCTCTATTGTTTGTAGCACCTCAGGGGATTTTCATCCCAAACAAATAAAATTTAAGGTCAGATTTTTTTTTGTTAAATTTACAGAGGGAGACTATGCTACTACAATGAAATCTTGATTCATTTTAAGTCTGTCCAATAAGTGCAGACGGTGCTGTGTTGTGTGCTTCCATTTACAAACTGACAGCCAGTCTGTTTTGTTGCACAGCAGCTTTCTTTTGGTTTTACAGTTATCTAAACAACTGGAATGGACACCAGATGTTTAGCTATGTAAACCAAATAATAAAATGGGAATTCAGTGAATGGTTGAAGATCCTCATCTCTTTGAATCTTTTGGGTTAGCATTTCCTGCAACTAATTATATTTCCCAGTATCTGAAACCTGTGTAAATGTTAAACAAACCCAAAGACGTGGAGGAACATTTAACCCAAAACAGCACTTCTCAGAAGGCCACAGGGAATATTTTATCTGTCTCCTTCTTACTCACTGTGTTAGAAGGTCATTATCCTCCTGGATTTAATTTATCGTTTCTTAATTTAAATGATGCATCTGAAGCCATACAGAAGTGTTATCTGATAAAAAAAAAAGTCTGAGTTACTTTTGATGTCTGAAAATGATAAATTGATTATGGCAGCTGCACCGATTTATTTCTTTGTTTTTGGAGAAGCGAAGCTATTTGTCTCATTTTAACTGTGTCAGTACTATGTGATTAATTAGCCACAGTGTAGACACATATCCCAGAAAGTCTCCAAAACACCTTCCAGCTTAGCTGCCAACCTGCCAACTGCTGTTAATGTTTCCACCTGTTCCGCTGACGACAGAAACGATTCCTTTCTCTTTCATCTGCGTGATGTTCATCATGCCAAGCTGAATGCAGCGCAGACTGCCTGTTCCTTCCCAGGCCCATCAAATCATTGCATTTTAAGCCAGTTTAACTACATGCCTCTAAAAAGACTGACAATAATTAGAGCAGTAACACCAAGCCTGTGATGTGGAGGAACTGTTCTTCATCCTGTCCTAATGTTTTCCAGAGTCTTATCAAAATTAAATTAGTGAGTTTTTCTTCCACTTGTTTCAACTCACCCTATAAAATGGCACCCATCTTCCCTATTTCAGCCACAGTTTTGCTCTACTGTGAGCAAATGCTTTGTTTTATGTCACCAAACTGACAGTGTGAACATTAATCCACACCTGCAGACGAACTGACATGGTTTGTCAAACTGTGGCTGAATAATTTAGGAAAGAAAAAGTCAAGTCAAGTCAAGTGTGGACAAATACAATATAAAGATGGAAAGACATCAGAAATGACCTTAAAGGAAAAACTGTTGCTGCCCATCAATCTGGGAAGGGTTACAGGACTAAATATGTTATGGAAAATCCATAGTTATCCAAAGCCTTAAAAAGTATTCTCCCCCTATGATTTTTTTGTTGCCTCACAACCTGGAATTAAAATGGATTGTTTGGGAGTTTACACCATTCCATTTACAGAACATGCCTACAACTTTAAAGATTAATAGTTGTTTTTCATAGTGACGCAAACAATAAATGGACAACATAAAAGAATTCAATATGCATAACTATTCATAACCTCCCATCCAGCACAAATAAACACACAGTATAGACACCTTTTGAAGCATTTACAGCTGCAAGTTAGCTCGCCACATCTGCCCGCTGGGGTTTTTGCCATTCCTCAAGGCAACACTGCTCCCACTCCTTCATGTTGGATGGTATTCATTTGAACAGTGATATTCAAGACTGTGGTCTGGACTTTGAGTAGGCCACTCCAACACATGTAAATGTTTCCACTTAAACCACTTTAAGGTTGCTGTTGCTTCACCAGTTTGCTCAGGGTCATTGTCCTGCTGGATGGTGAACCTCCATCCCAGTTTCAAATCACAGGCAAATTCTAACAGGTTTTGCTCCAGAATATCCTTGTATTTAGCCCCGTCCACTTTTCTTTCAACGTGGACCAATTTCCCAGTCACCGCTGCTGAAAAATGTCCCCACAGCATAATGCTGCCACCACCATAGTTCATTGTGGAGATGGTGTTCAGAATCAGAATCAGACATACTTTAATAATCCCAGAGGGAAATTGTTCTGTTCTTTGTATAATGGGATGTGTTTGGTTTGCATCAGACATAGTGTTGCTTTGGTGGTAGAAAAGTTACATTTTAGTCTCAGCTGACCAGAGCGCCTTCCTCCAAACATTTGAGGAATTGCTCAGAGACCCTTTGACAAACTCAATACTCAAAGTAGTATTTTTTTTTTTTCTGGTTATGCTTCCATAAAGTCCAACATTTTTGGATGACGCACCAGGACAAAGCCCCTTCTCTTTAAAAAACACCATGGCAAATGAGACACACACACATCCTTGTTGTGCCTTGATTCCATAGACTTCGACTCATCTTCAAGCCTTTCTATGGCCTAACCCTACCTCTAGCCCTAACACTAACCTTTCCTGGTTTATACCTAACCTAAATCTAATTGACACCTGCCAATTAGGTTTGGCACCAAACCTAATTGGGGTTGTTGCCTAACTCCTGGCCAAAAAAAAAAAAGTGAGGACCATTTTTCAGTCCTCACTTTACATGAAAGTCCTTACTTTACTAGTAAAATTACCAAAAAAAATGTTCTTGCTCAGCTGCAAGTTCAAGAACACACACTTTTTGTGTGTTCTTGAGACAAATTATCTGAATGTGCAGCTGCTATGAGCGAATATGAACCCAGGAACTAAGGGAGAATGACTAGAAATTATGTAGAACTCAAATAAACGTTGCAAAGGACCACTGTGAAAATGAGTGAGCAAAATAGACCAAAGGAATAAATGGAGGAATAAAAGGAGCTATAAAAACACAGCTATAATTCAAGACATGAGAAGCAGAGCAGACACAAAACCAAACTCTGAGTTCTATAGATCGTGACAGAAGGGGTGCAGTGATCTCATGCGCGATGGAAAGAATCACAGAAGACATCCATTGTTTCTGATTTTATTATTTTTCCTTAAATTACCAGGAGCAAATGATCAAACTCTCTGAATGAAATCAAATATAAAAATTTGAAATGCCTCATCAAACCCATGGAGACCAGTTTGGAATATTTTTGGTTGCCCTGCTGTTTCCTGTTTTTAGACTTTTGTTGGTGCAACATAAAAATTGGTCCTACACGGCAACAAGAGGAGTCAAGGCTCAGAGACATTGACCTGTTACCGACAGGGGTTCAACAATTAACTGCCATCATGTCCGTGCCACGGACACATACAAAAACCTCTTCACAGCCACTCTTGCAGACATTCAACAGTTATGACTCTGATTAAACACCTTTAATCTTTGGAATAGACAATGGGATTAGAGTGTTAAAGTGCACTGCCATCAAGCCTTCAGTTTCACCCCCATCTGTGTCATCTGAACTGTTTCAAATCCTTTCAAAGGCAAGGCGCAGTTGTAACGGGAGTCCTCCTGCTGGGACCATCCTCTGAACTGTACTCTGATGTTTAATTCGAGCAGACAAGTTAACGTGAGCAAAAGTTTAATTTTGCACCACTGGAACTTATACATGACACTTTTTTGGGACCGTTTCCTCTTCTAATTTGCGCTGGTTGCTGTTACAGAAAGAAGGGGATGACTCATGTTTGAATTGTTTCCATGCATGCATGGGGAGAGTTACTTTGTGACACAAAAAAACATGAACTTTGGAAAAGACCCTGCATAAGATCACACCACCTGATCTGAACCATTTTATTGTTGCATTTGAAATTGGAACAAACAACCGGAACAATGCTGTCAGAATTAAAGATGAGACATCTCCAGATATGGATAAAAGTCAATACTTTCAAGATTTTTCCTGCTGTTTTTATGAATATTTGAGTTCAAACATTTTTGCCTTAATCCTTTCAGACAAAGCCCTAAGCTACCTGTTCATCTCCCACTACAACGTGCTATCTTTGTTGAACAAGACAACAAGATAATATAACTCCTTTGTTTGAAATAGAGACTGGCCACTGACCTGGAAGGTAAAGTCCACCGTTTTCCAGTTGGGAATCTCAGACTATTGGGCCTTTTCCACTAGTACCATGTCAGTGCAGCACGCTTTGGCTCTGCTCTGTTACTAGTAAGGTCCCTTACTAATTTTCAAGCAAGCAAGCAAGAGAACTTTCTTGGTTGGAGTTCCAAGTGAGCTGAGTTGGGCTGAAATGTAAAATAGAGGGTGGGGTCGCTAGTTGCATCCCTCAAGTGACTGTCTTGCCAGAATCAGACCCGCCATTTTTTTTAAACAACAGCAACTGAGCGTATTCCAAACTCTAAAGAAAATGCAAGCATTGAAATTGAGACAGTGATTCAACAACCAAGGGCAGACATGTCTGTGCTTGGTGGCTGATGATACAGACGGAGCTAAAATCTAAAATTAAAAAGTATTAAAAAACGTGTTCAAGCTTATGGCCACACACAGGTACCAATGAACAACAAAGCAATGCTGTGAGAAACTTAAAAATTTGGAAAGCAATTACCGGACCATCAAGGAACATAATGGCTGGAGTGTTTTGTAACTTTAGGCATCTTTTGTGTAACTGGTGTCATAGTGCTAAGCTTACTTTGAACAGACAAGGAAACTGGACATTCTCTCAATTCTTTCTGAAAAAGTTTCAACACCTATCCAAGAGTCTTTGACAGTTCTGGTGGCTCGTACTTGAGCAACCTGTGCGAGCAACCAGAATAAAACAGGCATTGTGTAACGTTTCTGGCACTGGAGCTGCTAATTGCAATCAGCGCACCTGTGCTGCCTTCACCTCTGCCGGCTTATAAGCCCTGCGCCTCGCAGTCTCCAGTGCCAGAACGTCTCGAGCCTCACGGTGAGAACTTCCAGCCATTTTTCTGAGAGTCTGTCTGCCTGTCTGCCTGTCTGCCTGTCGACCCGCTTTTGCCCCTGTTTTTCGAGCCAGCCTGACCCCCGTTGGATTTGTCTGCCCGCCTGAGTTCTGTTCTTCAGCCTCAGTGATTTGGACTGCCTCCCTGTGTTTCGGACCCTGCCAGCCTGTAAGTTTCTGTGATTGCCTACTCTTTGATATTGTGATTCTGGATTTTGGATTTGGACCTGGACCTGGAACCGTCTCTGGATTCTCCCTCGGAAACCTCTGCTGGATTAAACGGATATCCCTCCCGTCAAAGAACCGGACCGGACCTGGACAAAGAACTGGATAGCCCCTTCACGGACCCTGCTGCTTCCTGGAAACCAGACGCTGCTAAAACAAGCCGTCCTCGTGCCCCAGGTTAGTGACTCAGCTCCGTGTAATATTCCCTCTGTGCCCCGCTGGTCACTAACCCACCACTCTGCCTTCAGGAACCGCCAGAGGCTGTGTGCTGCCGCACATACCAGGGGGGTCCGCGCCGCCACCATCTTTAATAAACTGTTAAAGTTTTACTCACTCGTTTTCGGGTATTTCTTGGGTCCATCCATATCCATTACAGTACGTTCTGGCCCCCAAACATGGACCCAGTACCCGAAACCCAGTGGCGCGCGGGGGTAGAAAGATCCATTTCAGAATTAGAAATCGGAGTTTCGGAAATCCTTAATCATCTCCGTCCGCAGCCTTCACTTCCGCAAACAGCTTCCGCGAACCCTCCGTCACTTCCGGTGACGTCACCAATGTCAGAGCCCCGTCTCACCCCGCCGGGACTGTTCTCTGGCGATCCTGAGCAATGTAGGGCTTTCCTCACTCAGTGTGAGATTCATTTCGAGCTACAGCCTTCCTCATTCCCCTCTGACCGAGCTAAAGTCGCTTACGTGATCTCCTGTTTGGCCGGTAAAGCCCGATTATGGGGAACTTCTGAGTGGCAGAACGACTCACGCATTTGCCACTCATATGATGCCTTCTCCGGGGAGCTCGTGAGAGTTTTCAGTCCCGTGTTGCCCTGTCGGGAGTCTTCTAGAGGGCTTCTGTCCCTGAGACAGGGGGATAGGTCTGTGGCCGACTACATAATTGATTTTCATTTATTGTCTGCGGAGAGCTTGTGGAATGAGTTTGCCCTTATGGACGTTTTTATTCATGGGCTCCACGATAAGATCAAGGATGAACTTGCTACCCGAGAGTATCCTAAGTCCCTCAAGCAGCTTGAGGAGCTGGCCACTAGAGTGGATCTCCGTCTCATGGAGCGACGAAGGGAGCGTCGCTCTAATCCCCCGACCCACTCTCGAGTTTCGGCTCCACCTCCCGTCACCTTGCCGGCCTCACAGAAACCCTCTGAACCTGAGCCAATGCAGTTGGGCAAGCTGGGTTTGTCAAAGGAGGAATACTAGCGCAGACAGCAACAGGGACTCTGCCTCTACTGCGGTGGGTCGGGTCATCAGGTCCGAGGTTGTCCGGTAAAAGGCCAAGCTCAGTAGGGGGTGGGACATCCCTACTGAGCTACACCAAGTTAGCGGTCCCATCTGATCGTCTTCTGCCTGCAACTTTAACCTTTGCCTCTCATTCTCACTCAGTCTCTGTTTTCATCGATTCAGGGGCCGACACAGAGTTTTTGGATGAAGGCCTGGCCAGGAGATTAAAAATTCCACTGCACAATGGCTCTGCTGCCCGTAGTGTTCTCGCCCTGGATGGGCACGAACTCAATCAGTCACGCCTCGTCTCCGAGCCAGTGGAATTAACTATGGGAGGTAATCATAAGGAGGAACTGACCTTTATGATTATTGAATCCCCACAGGTTCCAGTCATCTTGGGCGCTACCTGGCTCCGCAAACACAACCCCCAGATTGACTGGCGGCGGGTCGAGGTTACAGGTTGGGCTTTATCCTGTTCTGAGTTTTGTTTATCTTCCGCCCAGCCACCTCACTCTTCTAAGGGTAAGATTGATGAATTCTACCCAGATCTGTCCAAAGTCCCGTCCGTCTATCATGATTTAAAGGAGGTTTTTAACAAAGCCAAGGCCACAAGTTTACCTCCTCATCGCCCATATGATTGTGCTATTGATTTATTGCCAGGCACCTCTCCTCCTAGGGGCCGTCTCTATTCATTATCCCCTCCGGAGTCCCAGGCCATGCAGGATTACATACATGACAGTTTAAGAGCAGGCATTATTCGCCCCTCTTCCTCGCCAGCAGGGGCAGGTTTTTTCTTTGTGGGGAAAAAGGATGGCTCTCTCCGCCCATGCATTGATTATAGGGGGCTCAATAACATTTCGGTTAAGAACCGGTATCCCATCCCCCTAATGAACACTGCGTTCGACCAGGTCCAAGGAGCTCAGATTTTCACCAAGTTGGACCTTCGCAACGCTTACCATTTGGTCCGTATTAAGGAGGGGGATGAATGGAAGACTGCTTTTAATACCCCCACCGGCCATTATGAATATCTGGTCATGCCATTCGGTCTGACAAATGCTCCAGCCGTTTTCCAGAACCTAGTTAACGAGGTTCTTAGGGATATGATTGGTCGTTATGTGTTTGTTTATCTGGACGACATCCTCATCTACTCCAAGAATCTCACCCTTCACAAGCAGCATGTTCGTTCCGTCCTTCTCCGTCTCCTTCAGAACCAGTTGTTTGTTAAGGCAGAGAAATGCGAGTTCCACACCTCTTCTACCTCCTTCCTCGGTTTTGTTTTGTCCCCTGGACGGACGGCTATGGATCCAGCCAAGGTTCGTGCTGTTAAGGAATGGCCTGTCCCACTGGACCGTAAGCAGCTCCAGAGGTTCCTTGGGTTCGCAAATTTTTATAGGAGGTTTATAAACAACTACAGTCAGGTTGCATCCCCGCTCCACGCTCTCACCTCAAGTAAAGCCAAGTTTGTTTGGACAGAGCAAGCGGACGAGGCTTTTAAGCTTCTTAAAGAACGCTTTACCTCTACACCGATCCTGATTTCCCCCGATCCAGAGAAACAGTTCATCGTCGAAGTGGATGCTTCTAGTTCTGGGGTTGGGGCTGTCCTCAGTCAGGAGTCTGTTGATGGCCGCATTCATCCCTGTGCTTTCTTTTCCAGGAAGTTGTCTAAATCTGAGCAGAATTACGATGTTGGCAACCGAGAGCTCCTGGCCGTTAAATTAGCCCTCGAAGAGTGGAGGCATTGGCTTGAGGGCTCCAAGACTCCTTTTTTGGTCTGGACTGACCACCGTAACTTGGAGTATCTTAAGACGGCAAAGAGACTCAATCCCAGACAGGCCAGGTGGGCTTTGTTTTTTAGTCGCTTCAACTTTTCCCTGTCCTATAGGCCTGGATCCAAGAACATCAAGCCTGACGCCTTGTCTAGGGTTTTTGAAGCCAAAGAAGAGGACCCGGATCAAGAAAGGGGGTTCATTCTGCCTGACACTGTCAGATGTGCTGTCTCCCGCCTGGGACTCGAAAGGGAGGTAAGAGAGTCTCTCGGTTCCGTTCAGGTACCCGATAAGTGTCCTAAGGACAGGCTCTTCGTTCCCCCTCAACTCAGGTCCAAAGTGATCGAACTGTGTCACAGTTCTCGCCTCTATGGTCATCCCGGCATTAATAAGACCATTCGGACCATCAAGTCCCAGTTTTGGTGGCCCACTCTGGTCCAGGATGTCGGGAGGTTTGTTGCAGCCTGCTCCCCTTGTAATCAGGCTAAGGTTTCCCGTCGCCCCCCTTCAGGGCTCCTCCATCCTCTGCCTGTCCCTTCTCGCCCTTGGTCCAGCCTTTCCATGGATTTCATCACTGGCCTTCCCTCCTCAGATGGGTTTACGGTTATCCTCACTATTGTGGATCGATTCTCAAAGATGGTTCATCTGGTCCCCTTACCCAAGCTCCCCTCAGCCAAGGAGATGGGGTTTATCCTGGCTAAGGAGGTGTTCAGGTTGCACGGTCTGCCTTCTGACATTGTGTCCGATCGAGGTCCCCAGTTTGTGGCCCGATATTGGCAGGAGTTCTGCGCCATGCTCGGCATCTCCGTCAACCTGTCCTCCGGCTTCCACCCCCAAACCGATGGCCAGTCCGAGAGGATGAATCAGGAGGTCGAGACCAAGATCCGCCTCTTCTGTCAGTCCGATCCCTCCAAGTGGGCCCAGAATTTACCCTGGGTGGAACACGCTATTAACGCGACGCCCTCTAGCTCTACTGGGCTCTCTCCGTTCTACGTCGTCTATGGGTTCCAGCCTCCTGTCTTTTCCACCGAGGAGGTAGAGTCCAGAGTCCCGTCTGCCCGCCTCTCGGCCCTGAGATGCCAGCGTGCCTGGAGGAGGGCCAAGAGAGCTATACACAAGGCTTCCCAGGTTCAGGCCCGCGCAGCTAATCGCCGACGCGTTCCTGCTCCTCCGTACAAGGTAGGAGACAGGGTCTGGCTGTCCACCAGGGACCTCCCGTTGAAGACGGATAGCAAGAAGTTGGCACCACGGTTCATCGGGCCCTTCCCTATCACCAAGGTTGTTAACCCGGTGGCGGTCCGCCTCCGTCTGCCATGAGGGTACACCCTGTTTTTCACGTTTCCCGTATTAAGCCTGTTAAGACCTCCAGTCTGGCTCCCACCGTCACACCCCCACCTCCCACCCGTCTGACGGTTCCCCGGCCTACACTGTTAAGAGGATTTTGAAGTCCCGGAAGTGGGGTCGAGGCACCCAGTACCTCATTGACTGGGAGGGTTACGGGCCTGGGGAACGGCAGTGGGTCCCGTCCCGCCACATTCTGGACAAGTCCCTCATTAGGGATTTCCACAGAGCCCACCCGGACCAGCCTAAGGCGTCTGGAATCCGCCCTTGAGGGGGGGGCTCTGTAACGTTTCTGGCACTGGAGCTGCTAATTGCAATCAGCGCACCTGTGCTGCCTTCACCTCTGCCAGCTTATAAGCCCTGCGCCTCGCAGTCTCCAGTGCCAGAACGTCTCGAGCCTCACGGTGAGAACTTCCAGCCATTTTTCTGAGAGTCTGTCTGCCTGTCTGCCTGTCGACCCGTTTTTGCCCCTGTTTTTCGAGCCAGCCTGACCCCCGTTGGATTTGTCTGCCCGCCTGAGTTCTGTTCTTCAGCCTCAGTGATTTGGATTGCCTCCCTGTGTTTCGGACCCTGCCAGCCTGTAAGTTTCTGTGATTGCCTACTCTTTGATATTGTGATTCTGGATTTTGGATTTGGACCTGGACCTGGAACCGTCTCTGGATTCTCCCTCGGAAACCTCTGCTGGATTAAACGGATATCCCTCCCGTCAAAGAACCGGACCGGACCTGGACAAAGAACTGGATAGCCCCTTCACGGACCCTGCTGCTTCCTGGAAACCAGACGCTGCTAAAACAAGCCGTCCTCGTGCCCCAGGTTAGTGACTCAGCTCCGTGTAATATTCCCTCTGTGCCCCGCTGGTCACTAACCCACCACTCTGCCTTCAGGAACCGCCAGAGGCTGTGTGCTGCCGCACATACCAGGGGGGTCCGCGCCGCCACCATCTTTAATAAACTGTTAAAGTTTTACTCACTCGTTTTCGGGTATTTCTTGGGTCCATCCATATCCATTACACATTGTCTCCTGAAGTAAGACATAAGTTAGCTTGTAAACAGCAATGAAATCTGGGCTCTGTTCATACTTTTTACTTACTGTCTCTTATGTAGGGTTTCAATTATGTGTTTTGGTTGAACCTGGATTGTATTTTTTTTTCTAAGCTTCCCCAAGCAGCTACCCTCTTTTCCATTACTACAATTTAAGGTCATGTCCATGAACATCCCAAACAGAGTCAGAATCAAATTTTTTGCCAAGTTTGTTCATACAACAAGAAATTTGGCCCCAGTTCTCCTTGGCTCTAAATTAAGACATTTTAGAACAAATATACAAAAAAGTTAAGCAAGTGCAGAAGATGACCAGCAGCTCCTGTTGTACTTTTTCAGTTGTCACAGGAAGTAGTCTCTGCTGGGCCTTCTTTAGTCTATGATGAGGACCAGTTCAGGACCAGAGAAAGGAGTGGTTTCCAGGAACCAGAAGTTATCCACAGTGGACACAGTGTTGCTGAGAATGGTGAGGGGAGGCAGTGTGGGGGGTGTTCCCCTGAAGTCTCCTGTCATCTCCACAGTTTTGAGTGTGGAGAGTAAGCTCCAGGTGGTTCTGACTGCACCAGTGGACCAGCCAATCCAAGGATTAGATATAGTAATATTTTCAAAACAATATTTAGGAGACATGGCTTTAAGCCTTCCCCAGTGACAAAAAAACAACCAAACTTCATCAGAAAGTCCATGAGGGTCCACTGGAACAAAGGCTGGAGGAACAAAGGCTTTTGCTCCAGAATTCGATATGGCACTGTTATTTGGACCAGGAGTGCCAAATTACAGTCCTAGACAGCTAATATCTTGCAACATTCAGAAGTAGACCCTGTTCCAACAAACAGGCCTCTGTGGAAATTAATGACATGCTGATGAAACAATTCAGCCATTTCATTCTGGTGTTTTGGAGAAGGGCGTGCATCAAAAAGTTGAACGACAAAAGCTTCTACTTAGACTCGACTTAGGTGCCAATAGTTTGGAGTGTCCTTTCCAACATTAGAAAAAACATTTGCAGGAAGGTACAGAACGTGTGAGCCCTTAATAGTGAACAATGTTGCCCCTGCGTAAGTTCAATTCAATTCACTTCAATTATATTTATATACTGATATTCACAACACATCTCAAGGCACTTTATCCTTCAGACAGATTGGTCAAAAAGTTTCCTGTCTAAGGAAACCCAGCAGGTTGCATCAAGTCTCTCCAAGCAGCATTCACTCCTCCTGAAAGAGCGTAGAGCCACAGTGGACAGTCGTCTTCATTGTTGATGGCTTTGCAGCAATCCCTCATACTGAGCATGCATGAAGCGACAGTGGAGAGGAAAACTCCCCTTTAACAGGGAGGAAAACCTCCAGCAGAACCAGAACCAGGCTCAGTTTGAACGTTCATCTGCCTCGACCCACTGGGGGTTAGAGAAGACAGAGCAGAGACACAAAAAGCACAGAAGCTCACATTGATTCAGGAATCCTTTCTACGTTATGCGGTAATGGCAGATGATCTCCCCCTCTAGAATGCCAAACCAGGCGTACCTACTATGACAAGAAATATGACAGAGAAAACAAAAAGTTAAAAGTTGACATAACAACAATCAATGCAGATTGGAGAACAGTAGGAGAACTCAGCAGAGTGATAGAAATAGACCCTGATGTCCTCCAGCAGCCTAAGCCTATAGCAGCATAACTACAGAGGTAGCTCAGGGTAACATAAGCCACTCTAACCATAAGCTTTGTCAAAAAGGTGTTGTGCCATGTCAGGACGTGACAGACTGCATTTCCCATGATGCATGGTGGTCAAAATGGCCACCAACTCCCATCATGCAACGCGGCCCAAAATGGCCGGCGCCCTAGCAACCGATAACGTTGCTAGGGTAAAGTTGATAAAACTCGGTTGCACACGACAATCTTCCTTCTTCCCTGGCGCCCTGCCAACCGAGAAGACACACACACAGCTGTTTCCGTTGGGAAAATCCCACGCCACGTGCTCGAGTTTCTCGCTGGACCGAGATTTTTTCGAAGCAAAACCATTCCCTGTGCAGACAGGAGGTCGACTCAAAAAGGTACCTTTAATTCCCTCTGATCAAATACTGGAAGCCGCCTTATCTCCCAGTGATCGAGAGAGGACGACGCGTTGTTTGGCCCAACAAGCGTCTAGGAGCCCAGAGAGAGAGAGAAAGACGAAGGAACTCTCTCAGTCTGGTCCCCGCTGCAGCCTGCGGACACCTGCGGTCGTCAAGACGCGTTCAGGACGTCGCGTGATCCAGAGCGCTCCGGACCGAAGCCGGGACTTTCACTCCGGACCACCTCAAAGTAACGGGGTTCTCCCCTTTTATTTCTGTTTCACCAACAGGGTGTTTTAGAAGTGCCTGGGCAGACGTAGAAATTTGTAGGCTTAGGTTAATGCTTGTATTCCACGACGAAGTTGGAATTATTTTTGCTGAATATTTTCTTTGTATGTGCATGCATTTTACATTTGATTCTGCTGTGTTGATTTGTGATTCATCAATAACCCCGCCGTGGGTCATTGCTTCGTTTCTGTTCCATCTTCTTCCCTGCCTTCCCCCCTCTCTCTCTTTTCGCTTCTTCTTATCAGTTTAATCTCTTTGTCCGAGCTCATTTCGCGGTTTTGCTTTAAACTACCAGTTAGCCGCGCCCTCTCGAAGCGAGGCATTACCCCATCAGCGTAAGCGTGGTTACGTCATCAGAACCTCCCCTCACGCTTCACGTAAATTGATAGACCATACGTCATCGTAGCGGCCATCTTGGGAGGGTGTCGGATGACTGGGCTGTAGCTTAGCTGATAGCTTTGTAAGGCATCAAAGCGTCCGGTGGGACTCTCAAAGCTGTTCTGTCTGTCAATGCTATGTCAAATGCCGATGTTCTGAATGTGGTTTAAACAACCGTGAGCTGAACTAAGAGTTGCAACCGCTCATTTTAATCCATTTGTTTTTCTTTCCTTTCGTTTTGTTTGTTTTGTTTATTCTTTTATCTCCATATATATTTTGCGTGTTAGTTAGTAGTGAGTAAGATTTCCAAAGTCGTTGAATCAGAGAATTACTGTAACAGGGAATTGCTTTTGGTTCAATAAAACACCACTGCGGAATAGACATTGTTTTGTGTTCAATCCAATTCACAGTTGCCTGGTTATTCAGAAATCAGAGCTAACCTCCTTTGGAGTTAACATCTGACATTAATACAGAGACAATATCATTGGATGGTGATAGACGAATAAGGATTTAAACTCTAATTGCAGTTACATTGGGGTTCTCACAGCCTGCCGGATAAACCTCGTCGGTCACAAGTCCGACCAGATCATTTATCCCAGCATAAATGAGTTCATAACAGCAAATTAACTAATGCATTAATGGTATAAATACTTACAAGCTTATAGCTAACATCACCACCATTTGAACTATATTTTGTTGTAGCGGAATTTTGAGTTGAATGATTTATTATTTAAATTATAATGCCAAATTATAATTAATAATAATAATAAGCATATTCAACCATCTTCTGGCATAACATTTACTGGCGTCCCTGGGTGGGCTAGTCTACTTATTTGGCGTTCCTTTAGACTAAACTGAATAACCAGCAACTTATGAATTTAATGAACACAATCTACATTCCAGCATTTTGACTGCTCACCTTGCCAAAAGGGCTATTCAGTCATAATTGATTAAGGAAGTACTCCTACTAAATATGTACGTGTTTGTGGTGGTTTGAGGTTGTTAACCTGAGGTTTGAATATTGATTTCTGAACCTGGAGTTAGTTAGACTGAACTGACTAGAACGTACAGCGCCTCCAGCGTCTGCTACTGATCAGTCACCTTCTGTGTCGTGTTCTGCTTTGAAAAGAGAGACCTTGCCTCCATCTGGTGGACGTTGTGTGTAATTGCATCATAATTGTTTTGATGAAGGAAACGATTCCCCATCGGCTGGACATTGTGTGTAATTACAGCTCAGTCTTCCCAAAAGTGAAGGGCACCCTGCCTCCATCTGGTGGCCAGGATAGGTAGTTGCAGTCACGGTTAAAAATTCAGGTGAAAGCACTCGGCTTCCCTGAATGGATATTTGAATGTCAGTTTCTTAAAACTTTCTTTACGGTTACTCCTTTTAATAATTTTTGTCAACTTATTATAATTTTTTTTATTCCTTTTGAAATATTTTTTTTAAACTTTTAATTTTGTTAAATTATTTTTCTTTCTTTTCCCCCTTCTGCTCATCATAAGTGGTCAAAATTGAGCTGTGATTTTGAAACTAAGGTTGCAATTTAGCGGTTTTTAACTGTCATTCTTTGCCACCTCTGAAGTTCCAAACACTTTGCTATTTTCCACACATGTGTAGAGCACCTGTTCTTAAATAACTTGCATCACAAACAAAGCCACAGCTTTATCACTTAATTACTGGCCGAAAGGTTAGTGGTCCATGTCACTCACAGTTAATATTCTCAAAGTTAAACAAGCATATTAACCGTTCCTAAACATAGGAGTTGTAAGTCGCAGGGTTGATTTTCCCCTGCGCAGCCTAATTAAACGCACGTATTTGACCACACTTCCTGCAGTAAAGTGTCAGTCGTAGTGCGAGTTGCTGTTGACAGTAAAGTGAAGCCACTTAACAGTTGTTGTTAGCAGTTGTTGTTTAGCGCTGAGCTAAACTAAAGTGTATGCGTTGTTGCCTAGTGCTAAGCTAGAATACAGCGTTGTTGTTTGTTGTCTGTTATTTTAGCGCTAAGCTAAACTACAGTGTTATTTGATTGTTGTTGTTGTGTAGTGCTGAGCTACAGTTGTTGTGCTGCTGTCCATAGCTGACAAAGAATGGATAGTAAAGGTTCTTCAGTCAAAGGAGCTGAAGGTCCACAATCCTCCATTGGAATGGAGGCTCAGGGTGTCATTAGCTCACTGCTTAAAATGACACCGGAGGACCAAGACCGCTTGAATCAGTTTAACATAGAGGACTGTGAGAGAAAAATTCAGGAATTGGTGGAGGAGGTTCAAAGCAAGCCAAAGGATAGATTGGTAGCAGATGTTTTGGGTGAATTATCTGCGTTATACCACCGAAGGTTAACGCTAGAGACCGATCTGCGTAACAGAGAGGTTGAGATGCGGATCGCAGCTGAGGAAAGAGTTAGGGAGCTAGAACAGAGAAGTGTTCAGGGCAGCTGTCATCTCACAGAGGAGCGAGAGGAGGATCTCATTAGCTTGCAGCCAGAAGGATCTGAGGGAAAACATGGGGATCACACCTGGAGGACATTGGATGAACTGGGCCCTCAGACACCTTCTGAGCGAGGGGTAAGCGAAGGTCAGGACAGATATAGCAGTGTGATACGGAAAGAGATGCCTAAACAACTTACGGTGGCAATCAGGACTGATCCACATGATGCAAATCATGGGAAAACACCTGCTTCCCACCTGACCCCTGACACTGTCTGCTATGATCCTTTCCCCCCACCAGGGCGACGGGAGCACCGTTCCTGGGACACAGGTAAACCCCACTCCTCTGAACTGCGTCCACGGACAGGAGTTCATGACAGGGAGGGTCCCCCGGCGTCCCACGAACGGCCGCCGATGCCAGGTAGGTGGTCAGAACCAGAGCCCCCTTGCTATCGTGGCTACCGCAGACAGGAGTCGTCAGGAGAGGACTCAGATGGACCAGCCCCGATCCCTGAACAGGGACTGCGGATGCGTCAGCTTGAGTCTCTGGCCCGAGACATAGAGCGTTTTGATCCTAGCAATACAGAATCCACCATTGATGACTATCTCAGAGAGGTAGAGCGCTGTCTGCTAGACTTATATAGCCCCTCGGCTCGAGAAAAATTGAAGCTTATCTGGAAAACCACGTCCAGAAGTGTCCATGTTTTCATAGAAAGCCTCCCTCCAGCTACACGTGACCGTTACTCAGCTCTTTGTCAGGCTTTAAGAGAAGAATATTCTGTGTTCACAGACCCAGCTTCTGCGACTCTTGGAGCTTTTGCAATTCAGCAAAAGAGAACTGAAGCGCCCAAGGAGTATTACCGCCGTTTACGGGCTGCTTACTTTCAGGGACGAAATGCTCCCGGCTTGGAGGAAGACCACACTTTCAAATCTTTGTTCCTCCATAATCTTCATGAAAGCGTGCGTTATGAGGTTACCATGCATTGTAGAACCAAGAGACTTACCATGCAGGAAATCAGGAAATACGCGCAGGTTGCATGGGAAACACGTGTCCGGCCCAACAAAGGAGCCGACAGTGATAAAAAGGTCCTACAGATTCAGATCGAACCAGAAAAGAGGTTAGGTCTGGAGGGACATGAGATGCCTCCCTCTAAACCTAAAACTAGATTTGGGTTCAAGAAGCAACACGGTTTTGAACCGCAGCAGAAGAAAGCTTCTCATGATAGGAGAGGTCAGCATGACAGCATGGAAGGTGAGAGGTTTCAAAAATGGCACAGGCCGGATCCAGCCCGACACGGTAAGCAAACTGACTGGTCGGGAAAGCCGAAAAGCACACATGACAACAAAGGCTGGAACCTGCGCATGGAGGAGTCAATGAGAAAGGAGATGGAGGAGACTTTTCGCAGGTTGCTAGCCGACACAGTGCGTCAGATCGCGCCGCAGCCGTCCTCACCACCATCCAATCCTGCCGACCCTCCTGGGAAACCAGGCCCAAAACCCACGTCAGCATGACTAGGCGTGGACCAGGCTCCCCCTTCTAACAGAGTTTATCTGATTAAGTGGGGGAACCAACCAAAAATTCACCAACAACCTTCTGAGATCCCATCAGCAGGTGATCAGAAAACCCCTTTTCTAAGGTTTTTAGGTGAGCTAAACCATCGTGAAAACGCGCATCGCTTGTACTGCTCGACAGTTATAGGAGGATGTGTCACAGCAAATGCTCTGTTAGACACAGGTTCCGAGATCAGTCTAATGTGTTCAGATTTGTTCGATGAGGTGACCAGAGCTATGGTGTCCCTTGGGAAACCGTTACAGGTGGAGACCTGTAACGTGGGCATCACCAGCTACACTCAGGATCAGTCATGCATCACCAAACGGGCGTGGTTAGACATCACTTTCCGTGACATGACCCTGCTGCACCCCATCTACATATGTACTTTGGACACAGAACCTTTTCTTGTGGGTCAGGATCTGTTGAACAGGTTAGCTCCACTCATTGACTGCCATCATGGTCATCTTTGGGCCCAAGTGGGGACCCCCGAGCCTCTTACTTCTGGAAGTGGACCATCCGTCCCTATCCACCAGGTGACCTGCTCCGAAGAGCCCAAAGAACTCTTAGCACCATTTCTGCCTTCAACAGAGCCGATTTCAAAATCCTCTGCCACACCACCGCTTCTCAGCGATCAGAGAACTTCTCTCTGCAGCCACACATCTTTCCTTTGCTCACTTAAACACTCTGGAGGTGAACCCTATAACCCCAGAGTGGCCGAAGGTGTGCACCTGGAAAGCACATTCATGCCAGACGTGCTGCTGGCTCTTTGGTCAGAGAAATCTGCGATCAGCAGAGATCTGTACAGCTCTCTGTGCCGTGAAAAGCCCCATCTGGCTGAAACAAAACACAGCCACTATTTGCTCTCAGCAGACTGGCCTCGCCGGCTTCTGAAAGCAACGGGGGTGTGCATACTTTATGCACAGATTGGCACAAGGCAGCTCTCTCATCCTTTCAGCATTGTGGAGAATTTACATCCTCCAGTGTTTGTTGGTGCTGATTTTCTGGTACGGCTAGGTGCACAACTGGACACTTGCAATCAGGTCCTGTGGGCTCAGGCTCACGTGACCCCAAGTTCCTTCCTGGGCACCCCTGAAGTCATGCGATCAGGGCAAACAATCCCACAGGCTTGCCAGGTGGCTAGCGAAACAAACATGCTAATACCACCACAGACTGCAGGTGTACCTATTAGATTAGCCATCCTGAAAGGACAACAAATACAGAACACACAGGTTTTCTTCCAACCCCTTTCTTATTTCCAGGAATCCAACCTGGTCACCCGGGGCACACCCCTGCTTGAGCTGAACAACCGCTCAGCTCACCTTCTAGTGGAGAATCCAACCCACATGCCAATCCAAGTGGTGGCGAAGAAACGCCTTGGGGTGCTCATCGAAAGCTCTTTCCACGACTTTGAGCTGAGCATTCCCGTCATTGGAGACCTGCCTTTATCCTTGACCGGCAGACAGGACTCTCCAGACACAGTGTTTATTTTTCCTTCCAACATGATCCAAACCAGGCGACATGAAGCTCGGCCTGCTGGATCCATTTGTGGTGCTACGCTTGACGCTGGAGGAAACCTGTTGGGGTATGCGATAGAAACCAACCCAACAGAACCGGCACCAAATCAACCAGAGAACCAGGACTCATCCACTGAGCCCTGCCCTGGTTTCAAAACAGAAATTATGCAGCAGCTGGAACAAGCTGATGCACTGACCACTGAAACAGAGAGAACAGCACTTAAAGAGCTGCTCCATGAGTTTCAGCCCATTCAGCCCAAAGATTCAAACGAACTTGGGATCACATTGACACACGCCCATGACTCACCAGTAGGAGGACACAGAACCTGCAAAGCTAATCTGAAAACTCTCCTACAGGTGGCGTCCCGGCCTTCAACGGCCCAGGACACCCAGGAGTATGTACAAGGCTGCTTAACCTGCTGCCAGTTACAACTCACACAACCGCTAGACCGAGCCCTGCTTCAGCGAAGGGGGGTTACATTTCTGTGGTCACATCTGCAGACTGACTGGATCGGTCCAGTCCCCAAATCGTCAAGAGATAACAAATATCTTTTGACAATAACAGGCAGCTTCACAGAATGGGTCAAATGTTTGCCGGCACCGAATGACACCGCCGTCACCACAGCAGTCCTGCTGCTAAATCACGTTTTCAGCCGGTGGGGCCTTCCCCTGTCCATCGACTCGGACAGAGGAACGCACTTCACATCAAGCGTAATGACCGCGCTTTTCGACATGTTGGGCGTGGAAGTTAAATTCCACATCCCCTACCACCCACAGTCATCGGGACAGGTGGAACGGATGAACCGCACCGTGGTCGGCATGTTAAAGAAATATGTCAACAGCCACGGCAGGGACTGGGACATAAAGCTTCCCCTGGTCCTAATGGCCATCCGCTCGACCCCGCAATGCTCCACAGGGGTGACACCTTTCGAGATGATGACAGGGAGACAAATGACCCTTCCCCTGCATCTCATCTACCAGCCCGAAGACGTCAGTGTGACAACCGTCTACACGGCACACCAATGCGTCACTGATTTAAAAGACCATCTCCAAACGACTTTCACGTGGGCTCAAAAGAACCTAGAGGCCAGCGTGCAAAGTCCGGAGCACAAATGGGTTCATGCGAACCAAATTAAACCGTCCACCAAACTCTCCTCACAGGGAACGGAGCCTAACTCCGCCCCCGCCGAAGAGAACAATGCATAGCATTAAACAGGACAAGTGCATGTTCAATCAGGACATTTTAAACGTGCACTAATAAAACAAATGTCCATACATAACTTCACGTCTATAAATTCACACTCAGCAATAACACCATGCATTTCTTTGGAAACGCTCACAGAAGTGGTAAAGAATGACATGATGTATACTCAGGTTGTTAGAGATTTAATGCAGGACCTCACTCGAGAGGTTAGCTCATCCGTAAATAGCCTTGCTGAAGGACGGATTCCTCCGTACTTGGTACCAGTAGATTTGGTTGAAAAGGTTCTCAAATCTGCCTCTAGTGAAACACTGCAACCACCACAAACACACCTGGCTTACAGCCTAGGTAGTGCAATTCCAATATTTGTAAATCCTGACAACTTGGAGATAGGATTTATGCTAAACCTTCCCATCATTGAAAGAGCTAACGTGTATAGGCTTAAATCAGTATTGAATGTCGGTTTTTGGCAAGGTGAGACCCACGTACACCTACAAACCCCCTCGATGCTAGCCTATCATGATGCTGACCCCAAACTTTATTTAGTTCCTAATTTGGATTTGTGTACCAAAACCAAGGACATCCACTGGGTATGCCCAAGCAACCCATTTATCAGAGACGTTACCAATTACCTGTGTGGTCTAAGGAATGAATCCCCTGAACAAAACTGTCAGGCTAGAATGACCCTTAAAGATGCAGGTGTGGAAACCAAAATTGAGCGGGCAGGTAACCGCTGGCTCGTTAGCACCCCAGAGGCAGAAGCCCTGTTATCTTACGAGCAGCACGACACCGTTACTAGACTAAAACTGCCCAACCAAACCATTTTCTGTTCCCCACCTCAAGGTGCTGTAGTCCACATTGGAAACATGGTTCTGCATCACCTTGACGTTGACAAATATGACTCAGAGATTGAAATAATAGATGTCTTTAAGAGATACAATTTCAGCATCGATGTCGGCATTGAAAGACAGCTTTTACGTGCAGGCACCCAGCTGATTAAATTCAGTCTCACTCCATCAGAGTTGAGCTCGGTCCCTCTGCTTCGCTTCCCCAGAGCTACAGAGTCGACCGACACTCACATTATGACCATTATTGTGGTTCTCCTTGTATTTGGATGGGCCATCACTACGGCGATGGCATATGCAGCATACAAGCAGATCAAACAGTTGCAAACCAGGATTGACACCCTCACCTTCGTCGCCCCCAGGTTCGTAACATCAGCTCCTCAAAGGCCACAAGCTGATTAGACTACGAACCGCTGTCTCTCTCCTTTCCCTTTTCCCTCTCTCCTTTCTTTGGTTCAAAGTTCAAACCTGATGACCAATGAATGTATTGACAATGGTGATTGTGAAGTTTGCATTTTCTTTTTTTTTTATTTACTTATTGTTTGCCTTATTAGCCAATAGACATTACTAGCTATAGCTTAGTCTGCCCAGGCTAGGTCACTGACCCAGGCACAATAAATGCTTTGTTTTTTCCCTTCCTCTTGGATGATGAACTGAACTGCATGAATCCCGAAGGACTACTAGAAAGACTATTAGGTTGTTCCACTCATGCACAACGGATCTTCGTCACGCCAGAATGGACTTGGTTGTAGCTTTAAAGACTGTGACCAGCATCCCACTCTTCAAAGCTAAAGGGGGGTATGTTGTGCCATGTCAGGACGTGACAGACTGCATTTCCCATGATGCATGGTGGTCAAAATGGCCACCAACTCCCATCATGCAACGCGGCCCAAAATGGCCGGCGCCCTAGCAACCGATAACGTTGCTAGGGTAAAGTTGATAAAACTCGGTTGCACACGACAATCTTCCTTCTTCCCTGGCGCCCTGCCAACCGAGAAGACACACACACAGCTGTTTCCGTTGGGAAAATCCCACGCCACGTGCTCGAGTTTCTCGCTGGACCGAGATTTTTTCGAAGCAAAACCATTCCCTGTGCAGACAGGAGGTCGACTCAAAAAGGTACCTTTAATTCCCTCTGATCAAATACTGGAAGCCGCCTTATCTCCCAGTGATCGAGAGAGGACGACGCGTTGTTTGGCCCAACAAGCGTCTAGGAGCCCAGAGAGAGAGAGAAAGACGAAGGAACTCTCTCAGTCTGGTCCCCGCTGCAGCCTGCGGACACCTGCGGTCGTCAAGACGCGTTCAGGACGTCGCGTGATCCAGAGCGCTCCGGACCGAAGCCGGGACTTTCACTCCGGACCACCTCAAAGTAACGGGGTTCTCCCCTTTTATTTCTGTTTCACCAACAGGGTGTTTTAGAAGTGCCTGGGCAGACGTAGAAATTTGTAGGCTTAGGTTAATGCTTGTATTCCACGACGAAGTTGGAATTATTTTTGCTGAATATTTTCTTTGTATGTGCATGCATTTTACATTTGATTCTGCTGTGTTGATTTGTGATTCATCAATAACCCCGCCGTGGGTCATTGCTTCGTTTCTGTTCCATCTTCTTCCCTGCCTTCCCCCCCTCTCTCTCTTTTCGCTTCTTCTTATCAGTTTAATCTCTTTGTCCGAGCTCATTTCGCGGTTTTGCTTTAAACTACCAGTTAGCCGCGCCCTCTCGAAGCGAGGCATTACCCCATCAGCGTAAGCGTGGTTACGTCATCAGAACCTCCCCTCACGCTTCACGTAAATTGATAGACCATACGTCATCGTAGCGGCCATCTTGGGAGGGTGTCGGATGACTGGGCTGTAGCTTAGCTGATAGCTTTGTAAGGCATCAAAGCGTCCGGTGGGACTCTCAAAGCTGTTCTGTCTGTCAATGCTATGTCAAATGCCGATGTTCTGAATGTGGTTTAAACAACCGTGAGCTGAACTAAGAGTTGCAACCGCTCATTTTAATCCATTTGTTTTTCTTTCCTTTCGTTTTGTTTGTTTTGTTTATTCTTTTATCTCCATATATATTTTGCGTGTTAGTTAGTAGTGAGTAAGATTTCCAAAGTCGTTGAATCAGAGAATTACTGTAACAGGGAATTGCTTTTGGTTCAATAAAACACCACTGCGGAATAGACATTGTTTTGTGTTCAATCCAATTCACAGTTGCCTGGTTATTCAGAAATCAGAGCTAACCTCCTTTGGAGTTAACATCTGACATTAATACAGAGACAATATCATTGGATGGTGATAGACGAATAAGGATTTAAACTCTAATTGCAGTTACATTGGGGTTCTCACAGCCTGCCGGATAAACCTCGTCGGTCACAAGTCCGACCAGATCATTTATCCCAGCATAAATGAGTTCATAACAGCAAATTAACTAATGCATTAATGGTATAAATACTTACAAGCTTATAGCTAACATCACCACCATTTGAACTATATTTTGTTGTAGCGGAATTTTGAGTTGAATGATTTATTATTTAAATTATAATGCCAAATTATAATTAATAATAATAATAAGCATATTCAACCATCTTCTGGCATAACAAAGGAAAGTGTTATGCCTCACAGACCAAAACTGGGAGTTGGTTCCACAGGAGAGGAGCCTGTGTCATGTATAATCTGTCAAAAAAAAAAAACACACACTTAACAAAAACATTTAATGAGAATTTTCTTTGTTTTTCCATTTTTTTGTACATGTTTAAAAACCTTTATACACATCATATGTTGTGGGAAATCTGAGTTAATAAGACAAATATATAAATGTTTCACACAACATCAACCGACCAGTTTTTCATAATAAGCCTTATAAGGTATGCATTTTGAGCCTTTTTCCTCTTGTAACATTTCTGTTGCAAAACAACAATACTACTCATTCTAACTATAAAGAACTAGACATTCCTTTTGTTGCATAAGTAAATGCTGTCTGCTGTAAATCAGAATCTCTACATTAAAACTGGGATGAATCCAGGGTAGTTGCTTCATTTTAAAATTTGGACATGTTGTTAAAGCTAAAAGATAAACATATTTAATGTTGAATGGCTTGAGGAAAGAAAGTTGAGTTTCACCTAAATAGATTCCTTAATATGCTTGAGCCAGTCACAAGTAACAAAACATACAAGTAAACCAGGACTGCCCATGGTTACTGTTGTTTTATAAGTTATTTAAAGTTCCCTTCATGCTTTTTCTAGATATTCTTTATGCTTTGTAAAAACTGGCTGTTTTAAATTGCATCAAGACAACATTTGCCAAAGTCCAAGCTCTGCATCTGAAACAGATTTTCACTAACATGTTCTTGGAACAGTCAGCGCTGCAGGACCAGAGGCTTAGAGGTTGGTTTTCTGCATCTTTTCATGTTAGAAACATGAAATTAACACGTCATCCTGAGAATATAGTCTCTAGACGACTTGCATGATGTGTAATTTTTCACTTATGTTCTTACAGGAATCTGACATCACCATAGACTTGATTTATGCCATTTGTTTCCACTGCAAAGGCATAAGATCTCACATTACTTATGTTACAGTATATAATCCTCATCTTTACACCGATTGTTCACATAACACCTCAATGCTTTCCCTAACTATTTATAAAACATCTTTCATTTTAATGCATCTAGTCAGACTTCTTACACTTTCCTTTTAAATCCGCTTTTCTATTCTTTATTGCAGACAGGACAGCAGGGATGTTTAATGTTTGCAGCAATGATAGTAAATCTATAGCATTTAATACACTCGTTCAATACAGAGCAAATCCTTTAAAATAACCCTATTTCAGAGGTCTCCAACTCACGACGTGGTCCTATTTCCCTAAAAATACTTGAATGATAGGTCCATAGCAAATGAGTTGGTTTTGCAGAGGCCTGGTTGCAGAGGACTGGTTGTGAGTGTGTTGGACCAAGGATGTATCTAACACTTGCTGGACAGTGATTCTTGAGGACTAAAGTTCAAGACCCTTGGCCTATCTCGTTTTAAATACTTTACTACCTCACAGAGGGACCATGTTTTAATCTTTTGGAGTGGTTTTGACAAATAGATTTTCAGGCCAAAGGTTTTTGAAAATTTTGTGTGTGCTTTAATAAATGGTAAATAGGAAATAAAAATGCCCAGTCATAAATATGTGAAACCTTGCCTGAGCATTTGTTTGATTAGAGTTAAGTCTCTTAAGAAAGATTAATAAATTAAAATAGTCTGGATGGTTTAGACATTTAGAAAGCCAGGAAGAGTATTTTAAAGAGCACAACATAAACAAAATATGTAGACAGGAGGAATTATTCCATTAATATCTAAATTCTTCATTTTTTCTAATACTATATATATAGGTTTTGGAAGGTACATGGCTAGAGTCGTCACCCAAAGTAACATTTCTGCTCACCTGTTTTTGACACTAAATATTGCCTTGTGGTTTGGATAAATCCTTTGTATTTTAAAGTCACAGTATTGAGCTGAAACTGACCTTGTTGTCCCACAAATTTTACACAAACGTGCTTTAATTGGAGATGTCATCAGGTAATTAAAAAAAAGCAATCAAAGATCAAAACTTTAAGCCCAAAAAGCCAAACAATGTCACCTCATCTTCAGCACTGTGAACAAAGCTTTCCTCATGGGCATCGTCTTTGCATTTGGCAAAGAAGTAGTAGCATCTAGCCACCTACAGGTCTGAATGGTTGTCCCTCAGCTGCCACTGTGCAAGAAATCAAGGTGTAAAATATTTTTTTAATTTCTTATGAATAGTTTGTTTTGTCATGAATGTATTCATATTTATGCCCCAAAGACCCAGCTCTAGTTGTTTTTTTGTCTTCCTACGTGTGATGAGAACTCTTAAAACATCCAATGGCGTGAAATGGATATCATGATATCCTGGCACAGTGTTTCAAAAGATGTAGAGTGTGTCATCGCTTTGGTTAATGCCTGGTTCTCCTGAAGCTCCATTATAGTGCTCCAACACTGCCTAGATGGTTATTTTGCAGAAAGAAAATGATGCTTTACCGACCCGCTCAACACTAGCTCTAATACAGCTGCAAAAACCTTGAACTCTTTAGGAGGCTTAGTGAGAACATTTATCAAGCTCTGGAATCCAGTGACACAACAATCCCTCCAGACTTTGTTAGCATTGCTACACCTGCCAGGTTTTATTAATCCTGCATGGCATACACACAGGTATGATAGATGTGGCAGATTTACCACTCGTTGGTCTTTAAATCAAACCCACTCCTTAGAGGGTGTTGCGAGCCTAAAAAGGGACCTTTATAATGTAAGCTGTAACATCGCAAATGTATTCAGATATACAGTACATATATATTTACAAAACTAAATCTTTGTTTTAGCCACTAGAGATATATATTTTAAGATGACACTCAAAAGAACAGTTGTTCTTCTTTTTTCTCCATTTCAATCAAATAACCATGGATTACATCAAAGTTCTTAAAAAATGAGTTTGCCTCAACCAGAAAAACCTTGACTTGAAGATATCAGCAAAAGAAAATTAAGACACTGTGAATCCCAGATAAGAAAGACACCTTACCGAGAGACTACGCCTTAAAATCCGGTTCATTGGCGATGCAGGATGGTTGCAACATACATCAGACATCAGAAATGAAGGAAGAAGAGCTGTAAAATCTATAAGCTAAAATTTGACAAGACCGGCACAGATAAAATGTAGTAAAACTCCCTGAAGTGAACTTCTCCCTCTGTGTGCCACAGCTGTGCAGCACAGAAGCCAAATGTGACTGCTCAACCGTCTGTGTACAAAAAGTCATGTACCATTTAAGATTTTAACAGGTTTGTTTTGAATTGCTTTGAGTGGAAAATCCCAGATGTGTGTGGTACACTGTTTGAACTCTCCTATTTTACTTTAAATCACACATTGTGTTTGCTTGTGGTCAGATTGTTTATTTCTATGAGACAGCTTTACGATGGTTATGACATGGTTGAGTAGATGAACTCCATGGTACATGATACTCCCCATCACAACGCTCCTGAGTTTGGTGAATTTCAGGACATATGTGCAATAAAAAAGATCTTCATGCTTCTTCTGTCATACACCTCTCTCATAAACCAATTTATACTGCGGACAGTATTTACATGAGTGTTTGGATTTAAGAAAAAGGCAAGACTTTTTTTCAGAGCAAATTCACACATGAAAATTTAGCTAATGTAAGAGAATGTTTAAATAAGTGTCTTTCTTTTCTTTTAAAGGACAACTGATAAGCAATAATCTTTCAGTAAGGTCAATTTTTACTTTGGGTTTGTGTCATGAAAAAAAGCCTGTTTTTTTAATATTTTTTAAATGTATGAAATAAAACAATAAGTAGTCAATTACATACAAGAAAGAAAATAACGATGAACACTCTGACCTTCCAGAAGCCCCCTTGTGTTGCAAAAAGCTAGTTTCCCAGAAACATACAATGATGTTCTTTACCATCAAACTGATTGTGTTGAGTCGTGTTGATCGAAATCTTTTGGGACTAAATACTCTCTCACTATTAGGACGGTAATTTTTGCTCCTGTTGGTTTTGCAGGTTTGGTCACTTGTAAAGAAATCAATTCTCTCATTTTCCTTTTGATACTAGGATACAGTTTATCAACAAAAAAAAAAAATATCCAAAAAAAAAACAAGAAAAATGATACAGAGAACATATAAATAGAGGTTTTGCTCCCACTGAATGGCTATGTAGAGTATTGAGAATATTGTAATCTCTTGCATCAAAATTACAGTCTCTTTCATGGTCCTTTTAATAATAAGTAATAGTAGTAATAAGTACTTTTTAGATGAAAAGGCTTCAAAATACCATTTTTTTGCAATGAATATATACAATGTGTTTTACTTAGTCAATTAAGTTAATGAAATGAATAAACTTGTCAATAATGATCTAATATACTGAATGAGTCTGTAGTAATAATTAAGCCTTTTTCGCACAGGATAAGCATTGTATGGGGATCCCATGCAATAAATAAATTTCCCTTCTACATCTACTTTTTATGTGCCACATTCGCACGGGATAACTGAAGCCTGAGATTTTGCTGAGATTTATAGACATCTCTATAACAGATATAATGTTAACATGCTGTGCATGTAATTTAACCTCTGGTTAATTACATATTTTATTAACTGACTTAAGGAATGATATGAACCAGTGTGTGAGTTGAGTTGACGTTTAAACTACTTTGCAGGCTACGGCCACAGCTCAGTGCTGCGTTGTTGGCAGCGCTAGCCAGCGGTATAACAAAAGACTACAAACTGATGTTTTGCTGGCCCGGGATCCAAGAGGCTTTCTAAACAATCCAATGCAGCCCCCATAAAAATGTGCCTAGGAAACAAAAACTACCGAATCATGTATGGCATCCCACCCATTTGTGTCCAAATTACAGAGATGCCTGTTTGCATTGGATTTGTATTATCACAAGACCTCAGAGTTCATCAACATATAGTAGGTAATTTGCAGGGGAATTGTTTTCTGTACAAATTACTGACACGGCCGATTCGCACGGGATTGACGAAAAAGACAATTCCCGCTATTTTATTACAAATTGCACGGGGTCCCTAGGTAAACGAACCCCGATGGAATAGGACTTTTGTCCATAAAATTAAGCATCATCCATATATCAGCCAAACTTAGATCCTGTATAAGCTGATAGAAAGGTCTTGACACTGCCTTTTTGAATACTTGATAAATGTGGCAAGGACTTGTTTTGATCAGTGTTTACCAAAGAATTCATGACTGCACCTTTGGATACTTTTTAGACTTGTAGTTGTGAAAAGTGGTTTAGAAGTGATTAAGTTAACTATTTATCAGATTAAAAACATCCCAAATACTTGAAGGGCATAACAGAATAATAAAATAAAGCATAAATATTACCAGAACAACTTGCTTTTATGATCATCTGCTGAATATTACGACAAATACGAAATAAAAATAGGACCCAAATTGGTCCTTTTAAAACAATATAACAGTTCCAATGTTCTAACTCTAAGGCCTAGTGCTACTGAGAAAAACCTTGCTGTCTATACTGCCATGACCTGGAAAATTTCCCTTTGCACCAATCAATACAAACACAAAACTAAACTTAAAACTCCTTGATATATGTTCATTAATTCTGAGAACAATCAAAAAATGTAAACCTAGAATCAGCAGTCTCGCCATGATTCAGGTGACCAAGTATTCCACTCACACCAAGCAATAGCTTCTAACGGTCAGTGATTTGCATCTGATATAGACTGCACCTAGGAGGATGGGCTTAAAAACAGCAGAGCACCAACTGCAGGTTGCTCAGTGGGAGCCACCAAATACTTCTGGATAGCTGTGGAAACGTTTTCAGAAAGAACTAAACGAAGGTCCGATTGTCTCTGATTTAAGCCAGTTTGCTGTTGCGATGACCTGAATAACTGAGAATTTGCACAGACACCCCTTGGCTTCAATCGGTATGTTTACCAGCCATAAAGTTTTTACTCCTGTAACTGTTCTCTAAATCATTTAGTTTTCTCTGCAGTTTTTATGTTCTTGTGTACACTTGCCTGGATGTTGATTATTTTGTGAGAGACTGTTGAATTAATTAGTATTTTACCTCAAGCTGTTATCTTACTGATTTAAAGATCTTGCCGTCCTCTACCATGTGCTTGATGTGCTGATATGTGGATGTGAGAGTGTTCTCAAAAATGTCTTGATCGTCTTTGTTACACTTTTTATGTAGGGACTCCATCTGCGTCTCCATTGCAGGCTTGATTAGTATTGATATTTCCTGCAGTGTTGTGACCTTCGCCTCCTTTTCATGAGTCACGTTATTTATTTAAACCAGGGTATTTTTTGGATGTCTGTCTTTATTTTATGCATGTCAAACTAAGATAACATTAGAAATGGGATGCTAAGAATAACAAAGGAAGGGTTTCTTTGTTAGAGCCTGGTGAACCTCTGCCCTCTTGTCTTATGCCTCAGTAGGAAACATGCAGAAAAGCAGCAGGTCCAAATAAGTTGTACCTTTTCTTTGTAAAGTTGGCTGCAGATTTTATATTAGAACCAATGTCTTATATCTTCAGTCTAAGCCTAAGATCTAATAAAATGCCCAGTTTTTGGAAATCAGCTCTTGTATTGCTTCCATATATTAATGACATTTTTTGAAAACTTAGTTGCAGAAACATTCATTTGGTGACCTTGGTCTATAAAACTCCATCATGCTTAAATGCTCTCTGACAAAGATCGAATAATGCCTATTCTCTTCGCTCTAATGACATTTTCCTTTTACTTGCGATGACCCGGATAACTAAGAATTTGCACAGGCAACAGCAAACAGGCTTAAATCAGAGGCGCGAGCCACCAGAATCGACAAAGACTCCTGGATAGGTGTGGAAACGTTTTCAGAAAGAACTGAACAAAAGTCTGGTTGCCTCCGATTTAAGCCCGTTTGCTGTTCCTTTCGCTTGTTCCACACGTTCAAACGGAAAAAAGGAACAAGCATTCAGCATTACAGCTCCTACAGTATGGAATCAAGATAGTGGATCTTATTTGTTTGAAATTATTTCAAACCATTCTTGAAAAAACAAACAATGTGAAGATCTCTTTTGCAAATGAGCTCTTGATCCCAATAGGATTTTCATCTGGTTAAACAAAGGACATTAAATGAGGGAACAAGCAAAACATTTGTAGCTGAAGAAGAACACAGAAGCTTGAGTGCTCGCATGTGTCAATTGATTCCAACATGGTTCCAAAACATCACCTCCTGATGCCATTGCTTATGTTCTTCACTGTTCTGCATGTGCACCCACTTACTGGTGTTTATCCAGTACATATAAGGCTGGATTTTATGCTGTTTGTTGGTAAAACAGCTAAAGCTCAGTCCGACTGGATAGAGAACTGCTATGAGCAGAACCTGTCGAGTTTTCCCACATATTCTCAATGGGCTTTAGGACTGGAGCTTGACTGAGCAATTCTACCACATGAATATGATTGATCGAGGTTGGCTACCCTACAGAGGGTAAATTTTATTTAATTTAATTAAATGGAAATGAGTGTATGTTCTCTCTTTCAGACTGAGTCAGGCCAAGGGTTCATCAAAAAATCATTAGTTTTAGTGCAACTGATAGTTGTTTCCATTCGTTTTTAATATCATAAGGAACTGTTTAGATACATATAAGTGATTTTGCTTAAACATGTGCAAAGGGTTAAGGCATACTTGGATCTTTTTTTTATGGCAGTACAGATTGATCAGAGTTCCTTGAAATTAAATAAGCTCTAATTTCACAGCAATGATACAAAGAGCGTTTAAACAAATCTGTGTGAGGCCCTTTGTTCAAGTGACACGTGGAAGGGTTAACTACTTTGGAGGAATGAGAACCAGAAGGTGACTTCTTCAACATAAGAGCCACTCACAGAAAAAGGTGCTGGTCTCGCAGCCTTCTTTTGCTGTTTCTGGAGTGAATTACCATCCACCTGTTGACCCTGGCTCTGATCTCCCTCTTATTTAGCCTCAAGGGGGTCTGTATGCACCAGGTGTTTTCCATCACCCATTATGCATCTCCAACTGTATGGCTATTGTAAGGCTCAGTCTTTACTGCCCTCTTAGCTGGAACAAAACAATACCTTTTTGACAACGTCCTCGCTGGCTAATCCGGTGTGCCAAAGATCGCACAATTTTCATCGCAAAGACATCCGGATCAAGGTTTACGCTGGGCTGCAATAACGTTGGACTGGGCAACAGGAAATCCCCAGTGAGCGTGAGCACACAACTCCTATTCAACACAGCAACTGGAGACTTTATTTTTGTTCAAGGGGTGCCACACACACAGCTGAGGACAGGGCTTGTGTCCTCGCTACATTGCACGCGGGCGTGGGTTTATAATGAGTTCATAGTATCCTGACTGGTTTGGCTTTAGATAAAGCCATTTACTCTCTTCAGAAAGTATATTTGGCTTTTAATTTAGCTGAGCCAACATAACTACCTGATGAAGCCCTTGATTTGCAGAGGCTTTGGGGACCTACAGCACGGGGCTCACACGTGGCGGCAGATTTAAGCCCATAAATGTTATTGTAAGATGTCTGAGAGTGCAACAGAGCACTGAGCAGCTGATGGACTCTGGTTCTGAGAAAGGAACCCCATAAGAGATGGTTTCCAAAAGCGGAAGGCAGACAAAAGATCATATGGAACAGTACCTTGGCTCCAGTCCTGATTTTGTTGCCCGAAAGGCTTTTTTATAGCACATACCTATTTTCCATTTGTTTCTCGAGAGCCTCATTTCCTGTGAGTGTGAGTGACCTTCTCTCACCCTCAGTTAGTCTCTATTACCAGCAGCAGAGCAGCCAACTCACCGCTGGTAGAGAAAACAATGACGACAGGAAGCCAGTGTCCTCGTCACAATGCCAGCTACTCCTAACTGGATTTATCAGACGCTTCCTTTCAGCAAATGTAATTTCCATAGAGATACAAGATAACAATGGAATAATGGAATAATGCAGCCATAGGCAACAGGAAGTAAATAAAACTGAGTTTTTGTAGAAATGAACAATTTCTGTGTGTTTGCGTAGAAGTGGATGTCTTGATTTTAACGCTTAAATGTCCATTAAGCAGGGATGTTGCACATATAACTAACTGGTTTTGAAAAGAAAAGGTTGTGCATTATGAGAGAGCAATTTCCTGATTGTAAAAAAAAGCAATGTAGGTATAAAGCCTGAATTACCTTGGAAAATCTCCTGCAAATCTGTGTTCCATCACAATAATGAAGATTAATGAAAACTGAATTGCCATCAACTGACCTCTGTCAAAGTCTGTATTAGTCTCCCACATCTCAATCACCAATTAAAAGAACCAGCAATAATAATAATATTAAATATTCAATAGCAACATCAGTTCATCCATATCAGCAGATGAGCAAGGGTTCTCTAGATACATTTCCTCATCGGTACTAACTAGTATAGAACAGAAGAGAGATTATTTTTAAAAACTTTAAATAAACTCAGAAATTCAAATTTTAAGCATTCATATCGGTGCTTGTCTCTTGACCAGATCAGTCATTGTGAAACTTTCTATCCTTGGGATTTCCCTCTGTTCTTAAACTATAAATGTAGGTGTGTCTCAGTAAATTAGAAGACCATCAGAAGGTTAGTCCATTATATTATATTATGTCAGATCCTGCTTTCATGGAAGTAAACTGAAAATACATCATTGCTGAAATTAAATAACGTTTGTCACTGATTGGTTCCTGATTATTCCCTTCTAACCTGATATGAAAGAGCATCAGAAAAGGAAAATATAGCTCTGAAATTTGGAAGGTGGGGGTGTAAGTACCAATCTTTTATCAAAAGTATGAATTTATGTCCTTGGAAATAAAGTTGCTGTAAGTGTTCTCTTTAACCTTTTTAAGTAGTAGTATTAATTTCATTTAGTGATGCCGTCTATTGCAATAGACTTGGATAAAACAGAAATAAAGACATAAATTAACCATCTCTTTTACCTCCAATTCTCTGCTGAAGAGGATAAAAAATAAGCTCGACAATGTTTTGTTCCTTTGCACCTAAAAAGCTTGTCTGAAGGAGCTAAATTAAAAAAAGGGAAATTTATTATATGCTTATTAATTCCAAAGAGTAGTATTAATATTTATGCTCAAACCTATTCACAACTCTGGCATATTTAGGTGTACTTTAACAATAAGCTAGACTGGACTAGAAACACTGAGGCGGGTCTACAAAAAGGGCCAAAGCCGACTCTTTTTCCTGAGGAGGCTGAGGTCCTTTAACATCTGCGGGACGATGCTGAGGATGTTTTATGAGTCGTTGTTGTTGCCAGCATGATCTTCTTTGCTGTCTCATGCTGGGGCAGCGGGCTGAGGGTTGCTGACAACAACAGACTGAACAAACTGATCAGGAGGGCCGGTGATGTTGTGGGGGAGGAGCTGAACACTCTGATGACCGTGGCAGAGGAGGATGATGTCCAGGCTCCAGTCCATCTTAGACAGTGTCTTGCACTGGTCTTGCACAAGTCACTATCACTTTATTTGGATCTATAGTTATACATATGTATATATATATATATATATATATATATACACACACATACATGTATATATATATATATATATTGACTTATATATGTATATATATATATATTACTTTGTGTGGTAAAAGTAATTTCCCTCTGGGATTATTAAAGTATGTCTGATTCTGATTCTGATTATAGAAATCTTTTGATATTACCAAGAAGTTTCTTCTAACTTGAAGTAATATTAACATCCAGCTTGAGGCTTTGACTTGTATCTAATTGAGAGTCTGTGGGGGTAGATTAGGGTGATGGTAGGAAGGCCTTCCAACCTCAAAGACTTGGAGTTAACCACCAAAGAGAAATCATCAAAATACCAGTGAAAATGTACGAAAGGTTGGTTAGGATTATGAGGCTTGATTGGTGTAATGCTAATAAAGATTACTGGAAAAAGGTATAAATAATGTTTTATATCCCATGGTTAATAAAATATAAATACTAGAGATTTTTAAAATGAATATGTGTACAAACGTTTATTTTTTCCAAACTGACACTTGTTTTACTTTTATTATACTTTGTGAGGTATCTGTCTCATTTCTTATCATAAACAATTTCAAACCGAAATCTGCTCCCAGTATGAATAATTGTGGATGCTGGGAATCCAATTTTCAGAGTGTGGAACTGAATCAAGTGCTTATTTTTGTTAACTTTGATGATAATGGCTTAGATGAATTGAAAATAGAAAACTATGTTTCTTATAAAAAAATTGACCAAAAAAGAGGATATTTAATGCAGAAATGTGACATCATGGTTCTGCTATGGCCTACACCACCATTAGCAAAACTATTGATTTGGTAGTGGTCTATCAGAGCCGTTGACATCCTTGAAAAATGGGTAAAGTACAAGAGCGCTTCACTGAAAGAGTCTGTTCATAGAGCGCTGCATTCAAGAATATGATCGGAAAGTTGAGTGGAGGGAAAAGATGTGTTAGAAAACTTTGCACAAGGAACATTTCTAGGAAATTCATCTATGAGTTTATTTCCTGATATGAAGTACTGAAGTGAATTTCCTTCTCAGTAATTACTGTAATTTATTTAGATGCACCTGTACCTCTGTGAATGTGAAGAACAAATTAACAGTATTTATTGTTTTTAGGAAATGTGTGACCATAATCATTTCTAAAATGACAAAACCCTTCCCTGTAAAACCTCCCAAATACAAATCCAGCCTTTATAAACTAACAGTCCATCACCAGATATTGCTAGGAAATAAGCAGAGGAATGACTGATTCTGACTTTTTAAAATATCAAATGTGGTTAGGCATCTCTGAGGATCTGTAAAGAGCATAAGTTTCCCTGCGTCTGTTTTAATTCCTACTTGTTTTAATTAATTGTTTAAGCAAAAGCTCAGAATCAGCCATTTGTAATGTGGGGATCAGTCATCACTGAGAGAACCATGACTTTCACACAAGGACAACATTATACCCATGTCTCCGTGTGCGCTTCATTCAAACAAGGCAGTAAATCACCAGGGTCCCTTAGAAGTGCCTCCAAGAAACTCAGGAAGCGTAAGTGATAAAAAAAAGTAGTTTGAGCGCTATTAGGATACAGGATGAAAATAAGATGACAAACATATGATATTAATGACCAACATCTGCTACGTCAAGAAGATGTTGCTGTTCAAGCCTTATGTATGAATGAAAGACATGTTTGTGGCAGAGGGTTGGCGGCGCTGAGTTCAGCCAAACGCTGCCTGGCACTTTGCACCAGGCACGCAGAACAACCACGGTCTGTTGGAGAGAAGTCGCTCAGTGCTGGAGCAGCTGCTTGCTGATTCAATTCTAAACAGACAGGAGGATTTAGTAAACTACTGTTAGAGTTGGGACAGGTTTCCAAGTTCTCCCCGTCCTCTAGCAATCACTGTTTGAAATGAAGCCCATTAGGTTTGTCCCTGATCACCAGATGAAGTCAGCGAGGATGAAAATCCCATCGAGACCTTCTCCCTCAACATGGAACCTTGAGCACTGTTCTAAAGTCATAAATAGAAATGTAAAATGTGCCCCAGATGAACATCTTGGTAGCTGGAATAACATCACAATGCAAGGAACACATTAAGGAGTTTTCAAGCTGCATTAAAAACACTTTGCACTACGAAGTGACAACGATAGCAGCAGAACAAAGAAAAATGCAGTTTGAAACCAGACTGTTGCTGCTTCTACGTAGCTTCATACCACAAGTAAAAACCTCCTGCAGGTTGCCTTGATGCAGGGCAAGAAAGGCATTCAAAAACTCAATAAAATCTCTGTGTTTAAACATTTTACAGTGCCATGCCAAAGTGTTAATTCCCCTTGAACATCTCTACATTTTGTCACATTATAGCCACGGAGATGTGGTGGTGGCAGCATCATGCTTTACAGATGTTTTTCTCACATCTAATACTTGAAAAATGTGCCCAAAAGGATGTGGTGCCCAGTGGACCAGGGAATGGACTGGGGATGAGGGCTGAGCGTGGTCTGGGCTTCTAGAACAAGGTAAATACATGCTAAATAAACTAAGATAATATTTAGGGGTGAAGGTCCGACTCAGGTGTTTTCAGTCAATTTGAAAACTGTATTCCAGTCAATGGATTTGTTCCTGAAACAGCTCAAGCAAATAATTACCCTGAAGGGCTGTCACAAAACAACCAAGATTTTATTTTTTTTTTACAGTAAATGAGTCACTATTCTCTCAAAAGATCATAAAACAATGTAAAAAAAAAAAAAAAAAAAAAAAAGGCACCTGCTGCTCAAAGAAACAAGTGCTCTTCCATATTCAAGTACATGGTTTTCTAAAGTGTGGGAAAAGATTTGCTGAAAATCCATTTGCATTTTGACACTTTGCACCTGCAGAACAGGACGTGTTTTAAGGAGTCATCTAATATATGTACTGTGCATATGTGGATTGAATGAGATTCAAAGTAGCCATTGTAAAGGCTAGGTTACATTCCTTTTTACAGTATCTCACAAAAGTGAGTACATCCCTCAACTTTCGTAAATATTTTACTATATCTTTTTGTGGGACAACACTGAAGATATGACACTTTGATACAGTGTAAAGCAGCCAGTGCTTTACAAGTCGCTGCTAGAATTTTTGCATTGTATCAAAGTGACATATCTTCATTGTTCTGCCAGAAAAATACACAATAAAATATTTTTAGAAATTTGGGGCTCTGAGTTTATTTTGTGTTATAATGTTACTCTGATTGACAGGGGACACTACTGATGATAGTAATACACACATTTTAGACAGAGAGGCCAAATGGTTTGAGAAAGAAGTCAAAGATGACGGCTAAGCTGGATACAAATCCACAGTAAACAAGTTCCATCAAACAGCTACAACACAACTATGACTATTTTAAACAGGCTTAAAACCCCTCACTATTGAAGACCTTTGTATTGGCACACCTTAGGTGACTGAGAAGAACATGCACCTTCTTTCAGTACTAGGGTTTATGTATCATAAAGGATCCAGCCATGGGAGGAAAAAGAAATGAACTTTCTTTCTTTCTTTCTTTCTTTCTTTCTTTCTTTCTTTCTTTCTTTCTTTCTTTCTTTCTTTCTTTCTTTCTTTCTTTCTTTCTTTCTCCACAGGCTGCATTAACCCACAGCTGCATTGGGGAAGACACAAGTGCATCTGTTGATCTTGCTGGCAGAGGAAACGACTATGATTCAAGAAACTTTGGATCCAAAGTAAAGCATGGTCTGATGTTTGTGTAACCAGTGAAAATATCTGTGATCCAAGAGAAAGAATCTGAGAATAGATTCCCCAAGAATGGATCATGTCTCCGATTACATAGAGAGAGCGTTTATTCCCCACTGCCTGAAGAAGACTGCATTGAAACCAACACTCTGCACATCTGACCCTTGCAGCAGTCTGAGTAAAGGTTTGTACCCGCTAGCATGAGATTGGTGAGCTCATCTTATCTGTTCATTGGAAGTGCTGAACTCTATGTGCTCTCTTGTTCATCAGAATGGTTCACGGTTAGATGTTTTGTCTGGGTTGGGAAAACAATCTAAATATTACTGCATTACATTTTGCTTTGTTTATGTTATTTGAGCCTGATGTTACAAAGTTGTTTTAAGTTTAAAGTTACAAGAAATGTAATTTCAGTGAGTGGCTTGGTCCAGTACCATCATATTGTTCAATTTTATCTGTGTTTTCCCTTCTTCTCCTCTCACTAGCCCTCCTAAAATATGCCTGCATACACCAAATAAACTTGGTAAGTTGTCTCCGTTATCCCACTTGCTTATTCTCTGCTAATATAATGAAGGGAACCACCATTAGTTGTGTTGCGATGCACTCTGCCAGCACTCATGCACACATTAATATTTGTATTCATTAGGGCTGTCAAAATAACGTAATTTCGATTAATTAATTAAAAAAAAATTAACGGATTATAAAAAAAGAACGCAGATTAATCGATGTCGTATAGGGGTTTTCAATAGGTGAGGCGCGCCTCCCCTGGGGGGCACCAAAGAGTCACAGGGGAGGCGCACGAAGACAGAGAAGAAGACAGCGCTGCCGCTCAACTCTGTGAATGTAGCGATATTCGTGCCTTCTGTTTGAGCGCGCAGGAACCAATCCAAGCGCGCAGTGAAACAACTCCGGTCTGGCACAGTTTGAAAAACTCTTCTCAACCCGCTGTCCTCGCGGTGAGTTCCATCTCTGCTCGCGCGCTACTTTGCTCACGCACACCTGCTCGTTTCACACTCAACACCAGCTGTGCACTCGCTCGGCTGTTAAAGCCAATCACAGACAGTTTTTTTTCCCATTCAATCAGAGTATGGCTTGCAAATACTGCATTCAAATGAATTAAATCAAAATGCTGCAGCCTTTGGCAGAAATTACTAAACATCACCGAGGGATTGAAGAAAAACAAATAAAAAGTGTAATATTTTAGCCTAAAATATTTAGGCTAAAGTATTTAGACTAAAATATTAGACTTACTAAGTGAGCTGTGAAAAATGTTTTTGTCTCTTTTCTTTACAGCTTCTGGGAGGTTATGCAAAAGTTTATTCTGATCATAATCATCATGAATGTCATTATTATTTAAAGAGCACTTTAACACGAGGTAAAACAAAGTGCCAAACATCAGAAATACATCAGATAAGAGATAACAACTAATAAAATGCTTGTTTGTTAAAATAGCACTAGGTCTAAATTATGTATAATTAGCCTAAAAAGTAGATTGGAATATGGAATATGTTGACGTCTGTTAAATTCAGGTTATCTTTTTTATTATCATTTCAGTTGACGTTTCCTGTTGACGTGAGTTCAGTTTGACATTGGCATCTGTTTAGTTCAGTTTGTCTGCTGTTGAAAACAGCACTTTAATGTATCTAATGCTGATTATTCATTGAAACGTTTGAATTTAAATATTTTAAATACTTTCACAGCAAAAATTATATGCGATTAATTTAGATTAATTAATTACAGAGTATGTAATTAATTAGATTAATTTTTTTAATCAATTGACAGCCCTAGTATTAATGGCTTAATGCTATTAATGACTTAGAGGGGTTGCTAAATAGTGTCACAGTCACTATTTTCCTTTTTTGTCAGCTTAACTGCTAATTCCAGAAGTGACCGGGAGTTTATACATGTTATCGCAACAATAGTGTATGTCCCACCCTTTGCAACCTGTGATGCCATCTACACAGTTACCAGCAGACTTCAAACATAGCATCCCAAGGCCCCTTTCCTGATATCTGAGTATTTTAATACTTGGATTAATACTAATTGTATCCCGACATCAAGAAAACATACAGCATATCACCTCTCCTTCCCCTGGGGGGCTCAGATCACAATCTATTTTGTCTCCAGGCTGTGTATAAACCCCTTGTACACAGACAACCAGTTGTGACATGCACAGTGAAGAGATGATCTGAGGAGATTGAAGATGCTCTGGGGGACTGTTTCAGCTCCACTGTGTGGGAAAAGCGCTTACTGCATCTCCGACTACATCAACTTCTGTGTGAATGACACTGTGCCCCTCATGAAGGTGCTGTGTTTCTCCAGTAACAAGCACTGGATCAAGCCTTAAACAAAGGCTCTCTTTTGAGAGAAGAAGAGCAGCTTTATATTATGAAACAAGGAGGAACTGAGAGCTGTGCCGAAGGAACTGAGCAGAGAAATCAGGATAGCAAATACATGAAAGACCAGCTACAGCAGGACAACACCAGTGGCCTTTGGAAGAGTATGAAAACAATTTCAAGTCACAAAGCACTCCCAGGCTGTAGGATATATATGAAGCGCAAATTATCTGAACCAACTGACGTGACGCCACTGTCAATTAATTTTGGAGACTTGTCAGTAACTATCCAATCAGTAATCGCATTTTGTCCCAATGTGAAATGCCCCTTACCTACAGAAGCTGCAGGCCATTTCTCTCTGACAACATTACTGAGATTTTACATTATGAATACATTGTAGTCAATTCAATTAAATTTTATTTATATAGCACCAATTCATGAAACATGTCATCTCAAGGCTTTTTACAAAGTCAAATTCAATCATATTATACAGATTGGGTCAGATTATACAGATTGGTCAAAAATGTCCTATATAAGGGAACCCAGTTGATTGCATCAAAGTCCCGACAAGCAGCATTCACTCCTGGAGAAGTGTAGAGCCACAGGGAGAGTCGTCTGCTCAGTGTGAACGCTCATCTGCCTCGACCCACTGGGGGTTAGAGAAGACAGAGCAGAGACACAGAAAGCACAGAAGCACACATTGATCCAGGAGTCCTTTCTATGTTATATGGTAATGGGAGATGATCACAGCTAACAGAACGCCAGAACAGGTGTAGATACTATAAAGAGAAAGAAAAAAATAAATAACAGCTAACATTGCAAATTGGAGAACAGTAGAACTCAGCAGAGTGAGAGAAATAGACACTGATGTCCTCCAGCAGCCTAAGCCTATAGCAACATAACTATAGAGGTAGCCCAGGGTAACATGAGCCACTCTGACTAGAAGCTTTGTCAAAAAGGAAAGTTTTAAGATTAGTCTTAAAAGTAGACGGGGTGTCTGCCTCACAGATCAAAACTGGGAGTTGGTTCCACAGGAGAGGAGCCTGATAGCTAAAGGATCTGCCTCCCATTCTACTTTTAGAGACTCTAGGAACCACCAGCAGACCTGCAGTCTGAGAGTGAAGTGCTCTGTTAGGAACATACGGGATAATCAGAGCTCTGATATATGATGGAGCTTGATTAATAAGGGCTTTATCAGTCAGAGGGATGCAGTAAAAATAGGTAAAAATGGTGAGTGAGGAAAGTACAATTTGGACATACGTTATCACGTTTAGAGGGCGGGATACATAATAGAAGATGGATAAAGGCATGTGGCCGACCTCGTGAGCAGCTAAACACAACAGTAATTGGCAGGAACTACAGCATTCTCATCTGAACGAAGGTAACTCAGTTTTGTTCAGAACTGCATTTTATGCTAAGTGTTTAAATGAAAGGGTAATGCTTGACGCTAGTTCTGCTGTGTTTTAAGTGCTCTGTATGTTGCATTTTGCACAAAGTGTTTAAAAGGTAGTGCAATGTAAAATTTACACTCCTAATACCTAATACACTGCAAATTCTTGCCATGGATTGCTCAATGACAGCATGAAAACATCTGCAGCAGTCTGTGGTAATGATTTTATTAAGTTGGGTATAAGTCTGGTATTTAAACTTGGGCTTTAACATATATTTGTCTGTGGTTACCTTGAAATAACTTATCTGACTTGATGTACAACTTGTTTTTCAATTTTGGTAGATAAGGCAAAAATGCATCTGGTATTGCTGTGGGATTCAATTTCACCGCCATTTCACATCGTTGTTGTCAGGGTTAGAGCAGCTTTGGGTACACTTCTGCGTGGACAGAGCAATCTTACAGTTGCCGTCATGTCAATTCTTTAGCAGGTTTGATCAGACACTGAGCCCTCCCCCAGCCCTGTCCCCCTGCTGAACCCCCTTAATCTTTGATGATTGCCTCCCCTCCTTCACTGAACTTCATACCTCTAAGCCCTCAGCCATCACCCAACCCTAGGCTTTAGAGAACTCCATTCAACCTGCACCACCATACTATCCCTGGACCTCAAAGAAGCAGCTGTTGCTGCCCATCAATCTGGCAGAGGTTTAAAGGTTTAAGATTATTCACAAGTGGACAACGTTTAAGACAGCAGCCACTTTTTCCAAGAGTGGACCATCCAGCAGATTCACCCCAATGTCAGAGCAAGAAGTGACTTTTCAGAACTCGGTCAGTGAGTTAAATGTTTTGTTGACAGGACAGTTAGGAAAAGACGGCCTTCTTTAGGGTTGAAGGAACAAGCCTGCTCCCTCTAAAAAAAAACATAACTGGACAATTTAGGTTTGCAAGCTTGCATTTGAATAAACCAAAAGACTTCTGACAATGTCTTCTGGATAGATGAGACAAAACTAGACATCTGGTCATAAGACAAAGATTATTTTAGGACCATGACCAGATTTGAAGAAAACCAAATTGCTTTATCAACTTTAACACCTCATTCCAACTGTCAAACATGGCGGTAGAGAGATGATGAATCGGGGTTACTTTGAAACCACAGGAACAGGGCTTCTTGCAGTCAATGAGTCAGTCATGAACTCCTCTGTATACGAACATATATTAGAGTGAAGCTTCACCAAATTAGGGTCATGTAACAAATGAAATTTTGATGCATAAAGGCAGAAATGTAAGAGATTCATAAAGGCATACATAAAAATTGCTTCAAGTTAATGCTACCGGGGGTTACATGATCTAGGTTTATATAAATGCATGCAAAAAATTGTAAAACCAGTTTTACCAATTATTTTCTCTATATTCAGAGATTCATCTGTAAAATCTTAGAATTTTTAGCGGGTTCTTTCTAATTGTAACATGTTCTACCAGTGAAAATATGACCAGCTGATAATTTGTATGTGTTAAAAGGAGACGTTATACTGACCTGAATTCAATGCACTACAGTAGCTGAAAAATGTTAAAAGTATAAAGTGATTTTACCAGGTCCTTCCCAGAATCGGATCAGTAACTTAGGATGTATCTTGAGTTGTCAGGGTGGCCATAAAAATATTTTCTTTTTTTTTTGACAGAATTCTTCTCAAGGTCCTCCTGCTGCAAGAAAGATGCAGCATTGCCCCATATGTCCTGCTGGATAAATATTTGGTTGTTTGTCCTGATAAAACATTTTGGGGTCTCACACGATGTGGTCCCTGAACATCTGTGAACTGTACAAAATTCTTCTTTTTAAAATCCCCCTGATGAAACACAGCTGGCATTATCTAGATTTACTTTCCACATCTGGATCTTTTATCTCTTCCATAATACCTTTATGTCAGAGATATGAGCATTTAGTCTCTTTTTTGAAAGTCTGCCATAAATTCCTTGCAGTTCAGTTACAAGATGCTCTTACAATTGTCCTCCAAAGATGTACACAAGTAAGCATTTGGAGAAAAAAACGCTTCAGCACCTGTTTCTGTCAAGATGAGCTTCATGTGTTCCCGTTGCCATATTCACCCAGCACGTTTCAGTATTTTATCTGCGGCTGAAGAAGGCACACAGCTTTAAACAACATGAAACTGGTTCTTAAACAGATGTGGAAAGAGAAGCTGTGGAAAATTCAGAAGTAATCTGATGCTGGATTTGCACCAGACGAAATGCTTCTGAAATCAGTCTGCCACATATTTGGACCAAAAAATGTCACAAAGACCTCGATGATGTGTTTCTCTAATTGAGATGCAATCTGTTTCCTATTCATGTTTGATTGAAGTTGATGGTTTTTCCTGGCATGCCAGTGAAAACAGAATCCCAAAAAGAAGCAGGAGCAGAATATATTTTCTTTCCTTTCTGGTACATTTTATTAAGTCCATGTCTCCAGCTAAAAGTGGTGCAGGTTTGTGTTCATAGGGTGTTACTGCTTTTGAGGATGAGTAGCGTGACACTTAGCCGTAGCTCTCTGTGTTTGTACTTTACTGTTCTTTGGAGTCTGGCCACAACAAATGCTCGCTTATTTTAGTGAAATTACAAATGTTGTGGATTTTCCAAATGACTTATTCCACACATAAACAAAACCATCCACAAGACAGTTTCAGTGGTTTATGGTTCCAAAAGACAGAAAGGCAGAAAATTACCTTCAACCAAATGGAAAGGAAAAAATTTGATTCGCAAAGATGATAAACACCAAACAGTAGTATAAGACTTTAACGTATGAGCTGCCAACAAAAGCAGCTGCACTGAACTCAAAGCAAAAGCCAGTTTTGAAGACATAAGTTGAGGATTACTCTAATTGTACTGGCAAAGCTCTTTTGTGGCCAGCTGAATCACGACTCTGAATATCTTTAAGTGTAATAACATGGAAGCAAAATGTTGCACGCTCACTCAGAAAAAAAAAAAATCCTTCTCAACAGCCGAATTCTGGCCAAAGGTACACTGTCATAAATCAAAACCTTCACAGAGGCTCATGGTGTTCATTTAATGCAGTCTGACATGTTAGAGGGCGTCTGAGTTACAGCAGAGCAACCAGGCAGAGAATGCTAACATCTGAGCCCTAAAGGATATTCCAATCAAACTTTTGTACCAAACATATATTTATAAGAACTCACTTAGTTTTCCTAATCTCTGGTTCCTATTTTGTAATGTATTATTATGGTGTCAGTGTCGCCAATTTGGGTCTTGGACAAAAACCATGCAGGCGGGCAAGGATGCCAAAAGCAATGGGTGAAGTTGCTAATTGAGTCGGAGGCAACCAATGGTAACTTTTAGTCCTAATTTATTTGAATATAAACCACTGCCTAGGTTTCTAACAATGTTTCATTTGAATACATTGAAGCTAGAAGTGCAATCTGTGAATCTCCCATTTAGCTGCACACATTTCAGTTAAACATTTCCAGTACGTCTGCAGATCCTGGAGGAAGGAGCCGCCATTGTTGTTATAGCTGGTCCCTGTCAGCGTTGTCCTCTGCCTTTGCTGCCTAGCACTGTTACTGCAGTGGATTTCAGTCCTATTTTGCTATTTCTTCGAAAACCCATGTTGTTGTTTTTTTTTGTTTTTTTTAACCCCTTTTACAGAAGTGTACCCCACAAAACTCAAAGCTAGTTGCTCTTAGCCAAGCCAAATTAATGAACATGACGCCCTGACTAACTGGAGTTTGAAGAACTTTCACATACAGAAGCACTGACCAAATCTGAAAGTGTGGATCCTCCATGAACCCAGTAATCAAAAACAGCCATATGGTTCTGTTTCCCTCCTACTAAGCTCCTAAAAAACTTTTACATTGTTACTGTCAGGGTTCTCTGTGTCTTGCTGCTCTAACTCTACTCCTCAGGTGTGTCTAGTTGGCTGAGGAGGCGTGGCCCACACCTGCAGCTCGTTGCAGGCGGCTTCCTCTGGCTTCTTAAGCAGAGCGCTGACAGATAGAAGACGCCAGAGCCTTAACCAGTCGTGGTACGACGTGGCCTCTGTCCCAACTCTCGGAAACCAGCTTGTGAGTTTTTGACTCTTCGTTTTTTGACTAATTTTTGGATCTCTCTGTTTTCGCCTCAGATTTTGGTGCTTGGATGCACTCACCTGTCTTGACGTCTCGTCCGAAGAAACAGACCAGCAGAACCTATCTGCTCAGATTTTGCTCTGGCGCTCCCCTCATACTTCCTGGATGTTACCCAGCGAGGCCTGAGATCCCCTTTCCCGGGTTCTGTTGGTTCTGTGTTCACTCTGGTCAATCCATCTGTCAACCGTTGCCGATGAGGCTCGCTCAGGATCCCTCGCCAGTTACATCAGCCGTCCTCAGTAGGGTGACCACCTGTCCCGCGTAGCGCGTGCGCGCACAGCGTTTGAAGCCCAATTCATGCGTCCCGCAAATTGAGACCGTGTCACGCATAATCAATGCTTTCTCAAAAAAAAGTTGGTCGCTCTATCCATCTTATTTTCGAACGCGGAAGTAACTATGGCCACAGCTTCAAAGTATTCATGACTGAGAGAATGACATGAAGAAGTGGCCTCATAACGTACGAGGACATTTTAACCTGTTTTGTGTCACTTGGCACGGACGGTGTTGTGCGCAATTCTGTTCCCCCGTGAAAATCTGTTTCCCCCCGTGTCGGGAGCGCGCTTTGCAGCCGTTTTCCAGGCGCTTCTAATTGATTTCTCGGTAAAACAACTCATATAATCATGTCAAGGTTGTAACAGTCAGTTTAATCGGCAGCTGTTTACAAAATTGTAAAATAAAAATAAATAAACGAGGTCTTCTTACGCTGTTTTGTGTTATTTTAAATGGCAAGATAAACGGTCTTTTTCCAACTTTTGTCACTTTAACCTGACAAATAAAAGTAAGCCATAAAACACTATTCCAGCACGTAGTGTGTATTTATGATTTTACATTGCTGATAGAGGAGGATGGGATGGTTGATAGCAGGACACAAACATTGTGGCTGTTTCTCAATTCACGAGAACGCGAGCGCGTTCTCGTGAATTGAGAAACAGCCTAAGACTTTCTGAAAACACAAGAGTGTAGACTTCCCAGTACATCCCTATGTAATGTAAAATATGACAGTTTACTGGATTAAGGAAATTTCTAGTATGCTATCACACATAATTTTTGAGAATTTAGAAACATTTGCTCTTTATTTCCCAAAGTTTTCGGGAGATGTCTGAAAGACCTCGTTTATTTATTTTTATTTTACAATTTAGTAAACAGCTGCCGATTAAACTGAATGTTACAACCTCGACGTGATTATAGGACTTGTTTTACCGAGAAATCAACTAGAAGCGCCGGGAAAACGGCTGCAAAGCGCGCTCCCGACACGGGGGAAACAGATTTTCACGGGGGAACAGAATTGCGCACAACACCGGAGCGCTCTGGTGCTGCAGCTCCAGGAGAAGCCTTCAGTCATGCAGCGGCGATCTTATGGAAGGTAGGCTGATGAATCATCTGATTCAGAAACATCCTGGCTGTTGGCTCGTTGTGATTAGATTGCTAGTTAATTTTGTAATGTTTTGGATTAAACTGATGTTATAAGTGGACATCTAAACATTCTGCCCACTTCATGTTTTGGCTTGAAAAGGTTTGAGTCCTAAAGGTGACCCCAATGTCCTAAAAGTGTCCCCAGAACACTGAACAGTTTTTTTTTTCCTGCGCCTGCCTTTACCAACATCCAAGTTCACCATCCTTCCTCCCCCTTCTCGTTCTGTGAACCTCTGGAGTCGTGAGTTAAGACTTTTGTACAGTTCCTGTGGTGTAGAGCAACTACAATTCCTGTTAATCCTTTAATTTTAAATTATAATATATTTAAAGTGTAATGAAAATAAATAAAATTAAATAGCTAAAGTAAATCGGAATTGGAAGTGCATCTGTTCATTGAATGTTCAAAGTATTATGAATCTTTATTTAGAAAGAAATACACATTGGTTGGCCTATTCATGAGTATACATCAGCAATTACACATGTTTATGGGAATAGGGCATTATTAATATACCATGTAAGGTGGTATGTGCTAGAAATGTGTAAACCACTATCAGTGAGTCTGCCCGTGAGGTAGGGGCACCGCCGCGCCAAGCAGTGTCCCACTTTGTCCCTCAGAAACATACCCCTTGTCCCCCCTTGGGCTTATTAGCAGGTGGTCACCCTAGTCCTCAGCCACTAGCCGCCTATCTCCAGCAGCGTAAAGTCATAGAGTCCTCCCGACGCTACTTCTTCCCGGTTAGGTCCGCCCAGCCCAATGGTAAGCAGCGCCACTTCTAGCAATTCTCCTGGTTCTCCTTTCAGAGTTACTCACTCCCTCTCTCTTGCAGACTCTCCAGCCGTGACGTTCTGACCCAGCCGAATCGCCTGTAGTTCCGTCCGTAGATCTGCCTGTTTCCAAAATAAACATCTTAAAACTGTGCATTGCCTCCCGTTCGTATCTGCATGTGGACTCGTCACCTGAAAACCATGACAGTTACATTACAAAGTGTTTTATGTCTCAGCATAACTGTGTGTTATGGGAGCTGTGCAGTGAAGGAGAAGAAGGACTTAGCACGGGTGGTGAGGACAGCGCAGGGAATTGTGGGATGCCGTCTGCAAGATCTGGACAGAGTCCAGAGAAGAGCCAGACTCAGGTTGGATTAAACTGACTGTGCATTTCTGTTTATAAATTTCTGTATCCAAATAATTATTTGTTTTAAATGCCTTAAGATGACATTTATTGTAAATTGGCACAAACAAATAAACTTAATTAATTTCAATACTATTTTATTTCACTTTATACTCAGGCTGTTGGTGAATTTGTTGGTATACCAAATGAAATCCAATTAAATACATAAATTTTGTGGTTTAACCTGACAACACATGACTTGCCTCAAAGGGTGTAAATGCTTTCAAAATCAACTGCAGCATTTAATTGGTTGTTATGGAGCCAGTGACCCAAAGATGGCTCTTTTTACTGCAGTTTTCTAACTCTGAACTCTGCAGATTCATTTTTTTAAAAACCTCCTTTGTGTGACAAAAATAAAATATTGAGTCCTCCTTCATCTGGATGGCGAGTGGCTAAAAGAAATGGGCACCTGTGTCATTTTAAAGTAATGCTTAACTTAAAAATGTGCATATATTAATCATTATCTTACATTTATTTAATGAGCTTTGGGTGCAACAACAAGAATTTATGAGGGACAAATTAAAAAGAATTGAAATTTCACAGTATATGTAATTGCAATAAAACATATTGTTTAAGTCATTCTTACACCGCTTTATCAAGGGTACCAATAAGTGTGATTTTAAATCCTAAGACATTAATGTAGTTTTAAGTGATTACTGCTGATAAAAGCAATAAATGAAAGGCAGTGGACCAATTAGAGCGTCAACATCTAACAGATTTTTTATCTGGCACCCATTCCTATTGTTTATAACAGCACAACACTGTCAGTACACCTCGTATGTGTAAAGAAACGGGACTTTGGCCGCCAGACGACTTCCCAAACATCCACGTCCACCTGTCCCACGTGTTGCCTTTGCCTGCTTCCCCTGAGTGGCCCACTTCCGCTCGCTCTACTGATCTCTGTCAGCTCCGAAACAAACGGCTCTAACAGACACTGAGATGTTTCTCGGTTGTTTGAGCAGATCCCGTCTCTGACAAGGTCAGGGAGCAGAGACCAGGAAAACTGATCAGGATCTCAGTCTCCCGCCTCATATTCAGTCAGTTTTATTAAATTGTGATCCAAAAGGGGGGGGGGGGGGGGGAAATCTCACCGGTACCACATGTGATGGCATCAATCCAACCCAAATACTTCCACCGGTGTGTATACCAAGACAGATGACTATAGGTCTCACAGCCTGGCTAGCACTACTAGCCGTCTTAGTATTTATTTTCAGAGTTCAAAGCACTGGCAGCAGCACACTTGGTGTCTGCAGTTCAGCACAGTGCACCCCTGATTACCACATTGAGGCTTCGCAGCCCACAAACTTATACGCTGCAGATTGTGCCAGCTACGAACTCCACATCTGCAGCACCCTGAAGATTGGGGGTGCAGATGTGAACTGAGGAGGGAGGGGGGATTCGGAGGCTTCAGAGCAGGGGGTAAAGGGATTCTTCTGAAACCAGACTTTGCTGTGGCTTGAACGGCTGCTTTGTGCAGCTTGGCGTAATGGCCAAACCACATTAAAGCCCAAGGTTTGTTATTCACCAAAGGATTGATAACTAATGACTCACAGACCCTAAATCTGAGCTGTGAACTTTGTGCACTGTAAAATTCATCAGTATGCTAACAAGGCAAAGAGAGACTCTATAAAAGCCTGCATGAGATAAGAACTACTGTGGAAACATGTCGATGTACATGTAGGATGGAAGCATTTTGGGATATTTTCATTGTACTCTGATGATGATCTTCCACAAGCAGCTGGTTTTTAAAAGATGATGAGAACAAAAGATTTATAAAGTCATCATTGCACAAACATAAGAGTCAGTGAACAAAGGCAAGAATGACAGCCGAGCATCTGTTGTAAACCATTATATTTTCTGGGTGGAATGATCATAAAACAACAGAAAAATAAACAATTGGTTGCACAACATTTTCATTTATTGTAAATTTTACTCCCAAAGGTTGAAAATTATCCAATGTATAAACTAACAGACTACTTTATTAGCTACACCTATTCTATTGCCTGTAAGCATAAACAGCCAGTCAGCAGCGCAATGCCTAAAGGCATAAAAATGTGGTGAAGGCAACTTCATGAAGTTCAAATGTAGCATCAGAATTAGGCAGAAAGGGGATTTAAGTGGCTTTGGATGTTGCATGGTTGTTGAACCCAAATGGTCCAGGCAGGCCAGTCTAAACTGCAAATCTTCTGGGATTTTATATTCAGTTAAATTCAATTTCATTTTACATACCACCAATTAACAACACATGTCATCTCAAGGCAATTTACAAAGTCAAATTCAATAAAATCATACAAACAGATTGGTCAAAAAGTTTCCTAAGGAAACCCAGCAAATTGCATCCAGTCTTTGACGAGCAGCATTCACTCCTCCTGAAAGAGCGTAGAGATGCATACCTAATAGAAAATTATCCCAAAAGTGAAATTGTACAATAAGCAGCAGATGGATATATTTTATTTATTTATTTAGAAACAGGGACGGTGCATATTAATGAACATACAAATCATATGTAAATATGCCAGATTGTCACCATTGGCTAATTTCCATCTGTAGTCCCCGGACAGATTGATGTTAACATTAAATTTAAAATAAAAGAAACATAAGACACATACATTACAGACAGGCAAGACAGAAACAGTACAATAGGGTTACTCACAACAACAAACTACACGAGATAGACTCAGGACAACTACGCCAGTGTATAACCAGTGTGTAGTTCTGATGGCAAAGGCGGTCCTTATGATTAAAACCCTAAAACCAACATGAGATTCATGCCCACTGAGTGTATTTGACCCCACAGTAGTCGGAGTACTAGTTTTTCAGCATCACTTCTGGACAAAGATATTCTGTACAGGAGTGATGCTGAAAAACTAGTCCATGTATTTGCTACTTGAAGGCTGGATTATTTTAATTCGTTACCATCAGGAAGTCCACAAAATGCAATTCAAAACCTTCAGCTGATCTAAAACACTGCAGAAAGAGTTTTGATGAAAATCAACAAGAGGGATCATGTTTCTCCAATGTTAAACTTTCATGCACTGCCTAGCATTGATTAAGTTTAAATAACATAAAGACCACTATAAAATCAAAGGACTCCTGAGTTTAGAACCAACTCTATGTTATCTTGGACATTTTTTGAAATACTGGGTGGCCTGGAGAAAAGTAAAAACCAAGAATTAGTTTATGTACCAGCCAATTAATGTGTACATTAAGAATTCTATTAACTTGGAAGCTTTTGGCAGTTATTTGAGTTAATTCTGCTTGTTTGTGTTAGCAAATTGACCCAAATTATTGCTTCAGCCTCCAACTTCTAGGAAATCTTTTCAAAGAGTTTTCTGTGCTTTGCTGACTTGACCCCAGAGGGCCGTTCAGCTGCAAATTATGAGCAAGACACTTAATCAAGGTTGGCCAACACATACATAATCCAGGTTTTTACTTCATGCTGACTTTTCATGACTTTTTCCTCTGTCTGAGTTCCTAGTTCTCAGTTTGAATGCCACAAATACAATTAAATTTTTTATTCACAAAAGGCTCATCAGCCAGATTGCCTTGGGTCAGCTTCCTGTACTTAACTAGTAGTTGGAGAGCTGTTGCTTCATAGATTTTAACATCTAACCTTCTACAGAAAAATATTAGTGTAGCATTTCTCCTTGATTGGCTGTCTCTATTGGATAATTACTAAATGGATGATTGTGTATGAGCTGGCAACACTTCATGCAACCTTTACTAATGCACTGAGTAGTTTCTCATCCCTTAAACAACAATGTCAGGAGACACACCCTTTGGAAACTGTGGAAAAGAACCTGAAAACTTGACCAACAACTGAGGACCTTGAAAAACATTACAAGCCTTTGGAGTGCTGGTCATGAAAGCCGTTTGAGTAACTGGTGATGAACCATCTGAATGACATCACAGGCCCCATGCAGTTTGCTTACAGGGCGAACAGTTCAGCAGATGATGCTGTCAACTTGGAACTATATTTCATTCTGCACCACGCTCCAGCAGCAAGTCTCCCATGATTTGTTCAGTATTGATCAGTCAACTCCTATGACCCCATTAGTTGTCTTCCGCACATCTTTTGAACTAACATTGATGTGGATTGGTTCTTTCTAGTAAGTTTATTGTGTTTAAGACATAGTGTTTTATTTTGACAGAACTGGGAGTAATGAATTAAAAAAGTTTTCAGGCTTTCCTTTTTACACCTCAATAATATTGCCAAAATTAGAAATATTCTATCCAGGAGTGATGCTGAAAAACTAGTCCATGCATTTGTTACTCCAAGGCTGGACTATTGTAATTCTTTACTATCAGGAAGTCCACAAAATGCAGTTCAAAGCTGATCCAAAACACTGCAGCAAGAGTTTTGATGAAAATTAACAAGACGGATCAGATTTCTCCAATTTTAACTTTCGTTCATTGGCTTCCTGTTAAACCAAGAATATAATTTGAAGTTCTCCTTTTCACGTATAAAGCCCTTAATAATCAAGCTCCATCATATATCAGAGCTCTGATTACCCCGTATGTTCCTAACAGAGCACTTCGCTCTCAGACTGCAGGTCTGCTGGTGGTTCCTAGAGTCTCTAAAAGTAGAATGGGAGGCAGATCCTTTAGCTATCAGGCTCCTCTCCTGTGGAACCAACTCCCAGTTTTGATCTGTGAGGCAGACACCCTGTCTACTTTTAAGACTAATCTTAAAACTTTCCTTTTTGACAAAGCTTATAATTAGAGTGGATATGTTAGCCTGAGCTACCTCTATAGTTATGCTGCTATAGGCTTAGGCTGCTGGAGGACATCAGTGTCTATTTCTCTCACTCTGCTGAGTTCTACTGTTCTCCAATTTGCATTGTTAGCTGTTATTTATTTTTTTCTTTCTCTTTAAAGTATCTACACCTGGTCTGGCGTTCTGTTAGCTGTGATCATCTCCCATTACCATATAACATAGAAAGGACTCCTGGATCAATGTGAGCTTCTATGCTTTCTGTGTCTCTGCTCTGTCTTCTCTAACCCCCAGTGGGTCGAGGCAGATGAGCGTTCATACTGAGCCTGGTTCTGGTTCTGCTGGAGGTTTTCCTTCCTGTTAAAGGTGAGTTTTCCTCTCCACTGCTGCTTCATGCATGCTAAGTATGAGGGATTGCTGCAAAGCCATCAACAATGCAGACGACGGTCCCTGTGGCTCTACGCTCTTTCAGGAGGAGTGAATGCTGCTTGTCAAGACTTGATGCAACCTGCTGGGTTTCCTTAGAGAGGAAACTTTATGACCAATCTTTCTGTGTTTGCTTTTGCTTGAATTTAACTTTGTAAAGTGCCTTGAGATGACATGTGCTGTTAACTAGTGCTATAAAAAACAAAATTTAATTGAATTAAAAAATGCAAAGAAAGAAATTAATCACCATTAATGTCCCATAGGCTGTAGGAGACTTTTTTGTTTTTTGGAGATGATATAAACTTTTTCTGTTGGATCAAAACATTCTTGTTTTTTGTTGCATCAAAAGAGACTCTAATCCTTTCTCTCCATGGACAGACGACAAATTTAGTTTAATATAAAGCCTTAACTCTTGGGTTGTTTTTTTATTTTCTGCAGACACCAACAGTCTTGGATAGATAGATGAGAAAGCTGTGTCACAATCCTCTCACTCCTCCTCAAAACCTCAAAGGCAATTCCCTAATTACAGGCTATTCTTCCAGAACCTTCTTTTAAGAATGAAAACAGCTAGCGAGTGATGAGAAAACACAGAGTGAGTCCCATTTTCATGCGATGAATCAGCAGCAGAGAAGATGATTAAGGGCTTTAACCTCATGTCCGCCCTTCTTTGCATATCGGTTTGAAAGAAGAGTCATGCCAAGATACGACTCACCAGGATTAGATGGGAATATTGAAATAATCCCGTTTGGCAGTCCAATTTGAGGAGATGAGAAGTTGGGTTTCACAGCAACTGTGTGTCAAACAAAAACACTATGGTTTATGGACATAGTGATTGGTTTATACTGAGATTCCTGTGATTTTTTACACATGATGTTAATACTTCAACGTGCTGTAGGGATTAAGGGGGGAAATGGGCTGATATGAATCTTATTTTTCCAACAAATTCCAGTTTGTTCATTTAAATAATACATTTTATTCAAACTCCAGGGTTTACCAGCACATCTCCACACCTAAACATTTAATCCCTATTGCCCATTTAATCTTTATTTTATATTTTAAATAATACTCGCTGAAACATCAAGTTTTCCAGGGTGTATCTGGCTCCGAAATACACATACAGGAAAAAAAAAACACAGATATACATTTGTCATACACTGGTGGTTTAAACTGTAGCCGATATTTTACACAGGACAATTTAGAAGCAAGTAATTTTAGATTAAAACTCATCTACACTGTTTGCCTGCATCCAACAGGAAGTGGTTTGGTCCAGACGAGAGGTTTAGCTAACCAACCGACCAATAAAAGAGGGTGTTATAGGTTCACAGTGAATGGCAGCTGTGCAAAATGCACATAAGATTGCATGAAGCAACCAGCCCACCCACTGCTCACCGCAAAATATATGAAATCCAGATCGAAAGCTTATTGTGCTTTTTTTGTGTAAGGGGGCATATTGTTGTCAAGTTGTTCATGTTCAAAGCTTTAGAGGGGATCAGTCAGCATGTGTTACTGTACACCATGTGGTGTGATCTACATGTTCATAAAAGTCAATTTTTAGAGTAACTCTTTCAGTTAAACATCAGTGACCGCAGCATATTTTTCACTGTAACCTCCAAGGATTATCCAGAGACACAAAGTAGATAATAATTTCTTGTAAAAATAAATAAATTAAATCAATAAATTTAGATTTCCAGTTATCAAAGGTTCCATTTGCATTGCTTTGTTTGGTATCCAATTCGTTTTTGTGCTACAACCAGATTTGAATCCATGCTCTATGGACCTGATCATCTGACTCATAAGCGTTGTGAAACAAAAAAATGCCACATGTTGGTGGAAAAATAAAAATAAGCTAAAGCAAGCTAAAATACACTGTGGCGTTGCCAAAACGTCCAGAATTCACATAGTTCCCTTCGTTTGATACCTCTAATTCTGCACTCCCAGCTGGTAGATGGCCACTCGTTTGGGCTTGCTTCTGGTTTGATGATGTTAAAAGGCCGTCGTTCCTCTGCACTGCCGCCACCTGCTCACTTGGGATGAGAGATTGCTGTAAAATCAATGCCATCAGTGCTAATGGCTGTGCTTCACCAGATCCATAGCTTTTTACCACTTCAGATTAAATGTTCAGCTGAATTCAGCTCTGCTGTGTTAACATAGGATTTAATTGGACTCAATGTAATTTTTTCTGAATCTAAATAGACATTTACATTGTACTGGAATGAATTGGACTGAGATACTGTGGATCTTTTCGTTTTGTAAAGCACTTTGCGAGGACCTTTGTTGAACTGAACTGTAGTAAAAGACTGCAATGTAATCTTTGCTCTGGAACTGCAAATGATATAAAACCTTGTGAAATAGTCCTTCAATTTATCCCTTGATTGTAAGCTGTGAATCAGTACCAGTTTCAGCATAACGTTCAAGGTTTCAATTACCGATACAGTCCTGTTTGTTAAATGTTCATTCCTTTTGTTAAAGCACAAAGAATCTCGCAGCTGTGTAAAACTGTTTGAGTTCACAATAGCAAGATGTGTTTAAGCTTTTGATATATTGATCTACAATCAATAAGCTTAAGCAATATTTATATATCAGAAAAGTGCCGCTTGTGTACTCTGCTGCACCCCCACCCCTTGTGCCTGTTGTCTACCCCTCTCAGTAAAGTAGTAAAGGAGCTTGATTATGTGTCTAAAACATGTTGAAAGAGAAGCTCGCACCTACTAGTTGTTTCTCATTGTTTTTTCTAAGGAGCTGAACAATGGATTTGGTTTTTGAATCCCAAAACTCCATCATAAAACTGAAGAGAAAGGCTTTTGCAACAATGTGAAAAATGGGTATGTGAAAAAAATTTTTTTAAATAAAAATATGTTTTTCTTGAAATAAGTTTTAAAGTAAATAGTATATCATCTCCTTTACAACTGAACGCAGTGCCTTTGGGTCCTAAAAACATTTTTATGACAGGCTTCGGTTGTGAAGTGTAGCTGCATCACAGCAGCAGTTCTGTTCATCTCTTGTCCTGATGTCTCATTTCAGCTGATGGACAAATTTTATGTCCCTTCCTATTCGGCTGGGCATTGCATCTTTTAAAACAACCAAATCATGTTTACAGAGTGCCTTCTTCACCCCTGCTGACCCTTGTGGAACAGTGCAAACTGAGCTCAGCACTCAGCACACTAAAACTGGAGTCTGAAAAATGAGAAACAGAAAACTTAACCGCTTATTGACAGACGTTTGTAAACATATGCGACCCAAGAAAAAAACTTCCAACAATGTGGCTTTGCTGATTTTTTTGCGTTAAAAAGTGACCTTTGACACTGAAAAGAATGTGGCACATAAAAAGTGATATTTGTTAGATGTTTTAAAAAAATCCTTTGAGAAGAGAAAAACAGATTTTAAACAATGCCCTAAAGCCACTAATGACCATAAAATCTAAGAGAGTCCTTTCCCACATCTAATGAGTATTAATTTGAGTGTGTGCTCACTGGGGAGGAAATGAATCGGGTGTCTGAACAAGGCTTTCATATTCTAAAGCATTCTGGTATATGAGCTGCCACAGCTGAGCGCCGCGCCGCCGTCACACCCACACATGCTTCCTCATCATCACGGCGAGGCTGCTGCACTTCCTTTCATGGCTCCTTGTGGGTTTGTCTGTACAACCAGAACCCTGCAGACGCCATAGACGTGCTGACAAGCTCTGTTCCAGGAAAGGTTGGATGAATTATTATGAGACACGGTAATATTCAGTCAACCTTTTACAGTGGTAAATAAAACCTTTGTGGGAAAAGAAGAGGACATTCACCCCAGTTTTCAACTTATGTGCATATCCAGTACATCATGTTGTTGTAGGAGGGTTTTGTTTTTGTTTTTTATTCAGTTTTATTTCTTGCAACAAAAGGCAAAATTATACTGTAAAATACTGTGATCAGTTGTGTACATCTGTTTAGTCTTGTGTATAATGGCATGGCTTAAAAGCAAGAAAGAATATCCACAAGCACAGTTCTCTGTGGTTTGTGAATATGTCTGTTGACTGTAGCAATAGGAGCGATTCATTCCATTAAAATTGTGAAGTAACTTCATTATGTAACTTATTTAGTTCATGGTCTCCTAACTGTAAAGAGACATTTCTCTGCAATAATTTCATACAAATTATTTCATACAAATACATTTTTTGTAAATCAACAGTGAGCCCTTGTTAAAGGCCTAGTTTAATTCGGACCTATAAATCTGTATTTAAATTCTTATGAAGCATTGTGGGAAATTACAGGCAGACTGGAGTCACAGCAGAATGCTTTGAAATCCCTTCATAGGGTACTGGTGAATTTGGTCTCCAAGCTGTTCACCAAACATCTACTGACTTCCTCCCTCTCACTAGAAGAGCTTTAACTACTCTTGTCTCAGGTGGCAGTTGTTTTTTAAATTCTTGAGTTAGACATATAAATAAATATAATTACTGTGCTGCACACCAAAACACATTTGAAAGGAAAACACTGTTGACTCTGTTCTAAAAACAGATTACTGCTACCGCCACCAATGCAGACAACCTTGTTGCCTCCACTGCTCCAGTCGTGTTTAACCAGCTTGAACCTGTCTTCTTCTTTTCTGGATGAAATTATGCAACACATAAAAATCTACTAATTGACCTTCTCCCTACTAACTTGTTAAAAATGGTTTTAATACTGTTGGTCCTGTTCTCCTGTCTTTTTTTCAACTGCTGTCTTAGCTCAGGAACTGTGCTTGCTTTCATCAAACTGCCATTTCTCTCCAAGGTTTTAGAAAAAAATGTATTCAACCATTTCTAAAGGGCAATGCTGCGTTAGAAAAACTTCAGTCTGGTTTCAGAGCATGACAGCGCTGAGTCTGCCTTGTTAAAAGTTCATGACAACGTTGCCATCTCTGTTGATCCAAAGTGCCCTGCTGTTCTGGTTTTTGTTAGACCTCACTGATGCCTTTGATTTAGTTGATCACTGTGTTCTTCGGTCTCATTTAGACCACTATGTTGGTATCTGTGGCACAGCTCTGCAGTGGTTTACCTCCAACTCGACAGACAGGATGTTAACAGTAACGATTAATAACTCCTCTCTCCTCTTGGGTGCCACAATTCTCAAATTTCATCCCTCTTCTTTTTTTTTCTTTATAAGCTGCCTCTTGGAGCAGTTCTGAGTCAGCACCAGCTGTGTTTAATTGTTATGCTAATGAGTTACAGATTTACCTATCCTTGAAGCCAGGTCTAAGTAATATTTACAACTCCCTCCTTAAAGGTGCATAGTTTTAAAGTTAAAAATTATATATTTTCTTAACCATACACAGCCTTACAATTGCCTGACGTGTAAAATGAGTTATCCTCTATTTTCCGCAGTTGTCTCTATAAATTGGATTAGTTGAGAGAGTGATTTGGGCCGTGTGGGCGTGATGCACTGTGAGCTCTCGGTCACCTCGTTACTTGTTGTTGAGTCTCGGCCGTAATAGATGCATTAGCGAAAGAATACGGGCTAACTTATATTTATAGCTTTCTTACGTCAGAAGACATCACTTCTAAATAAAAGACCTGTGTGGTTGCAGCGGCAGATGCTTTTCCTCCTCTCCCATACGCGTGCACAACACTGGTGTCATTTCAACTTGTCGCCAGAGGGGGCAGACGTCTGCAAAAATCCTTAAGCTATGCTCCTGTAACTGCATCACTGCTGTCAAAAAGTGGCAAAATGTTATTTTGTCAAATGAAAAAGGGCTGACTCTATTTTATTTAGTCACAATGCTAGAACTGATGTTCTCTGACCTTTAAATCAAACAGTTCTATTAAGAACTTAGGAGTAATATTTGCAGTCTATCAGTCATCCAATAATGGCATTGAACTTGCAAAATGCAGCTGCCCATCTTCTAAACGATCACATCAACCCCGTTATTTCGCCTTTTATTGACTTACTGTCCGTTTTAGAATATATTTTAAAATTTCATAGTTTGGTTTTAAAGCACTTAATGGCCTGGCCCCACCTTTTTTGTCTGAATTACTAAACCTCCTTGAGCCTGGCAGATCTTGGAGGTCTTCAAACCAGTTTTTATTAGAAATACCAAGGACCAAGTCCAAACACTGGGGAGATGGGGCTCTCTCAGTGGCAGCACCCAGACTCTGGAACCGGCTCACCCTGGATCTACACTCCACCGCTGACCTTAATCTTTTTTAAATCAAAACTCAAAACTTAGTTAAGCAGGCTGGCTTTTAGTAACAAACAGCATCCCGAGATCTTTATAGTTTGATGAGTTGTTTTGCATTTCTCTGTATGTTCTTTTATTGTATGTATTTAAATTGTAAAGCACTTTGGTCACCTTTATTGGTTGTGTAAAGGGACATATAAATGATATAAATAAATTTTTGGTGTAAATGTGACAAAAGAAGATCACAAATATTACAATCTGAAATTTAAATAATGACTTAAAAGGTACACAGTATTGGTAAAAATGTCCAAGAAATTTGTAAATCCTTTAAAAAAAGAATAGCATTTGCCTGAAAGCACATCTATAATATTTCAATGTATCATATAACTCAAAGAAGCCCATATTTGTAGTTTGAGCACCCTTTGAAACAAAACACAGTATTTAATGTGACAAAACAGTGATGGCTATAAAAAGCATGTGTCCAATGCTTTATTAAGTCAGAACAGATGATAAATATTACTAATTAAAGCACACTTACTTCTTGAGGCCAGTAGACATCCGGTCGTGAGCAGGGAGGAGGTACTTTCTCTAATAAACAACATGAGTACAAGGTTATCTCTTATTTTCTAGCTTTTTCCTTTTCTTCCTCATCTATTTCTTCTCTTGTGAGGATGGCAGGTACTCAGAATGCATTCCAGCTGCAGAACCCTGCTAGTTCCCCCCACCTCTCCTTTTTCAGCGTTATCTGTTCATGGGGTAAAGTTTCCATTTGCAGGATAAGCAATGCCACTGCTTCTGCTGCCAAAAAGAGAAAGACCACAAAATCAAGGTGGCCGTCCTCCGCATGAAGCTTCATCTCTCAAGGTTTAGGTATCAAGGCAGAAAGGTTATGTCCTTAAATCTGCTCACCATTTTGTGATAAAAAAAAAAATGCACGAGTTGTTTTTCTCATTCATAAATATTCCAGGTCAGTTGCAATATTTCTGGTACCTGCTAATGGATTTCGAGCAATAGCCTGTTTTGGAAATGCTCGCATCGAGCCGTTCTCAAAGACGTGTAGCACCTGGGTTTGACATAGAACAGTCCTCCAGAAATTAAACCGCAAGCAATTTCACAGAGCTGCTGCACCAGAAACTGAAATGATGGGGGCGTTGATTTAAATCTCAGAGAGCTACTAAGTCAGTGTCGGAAAGGATCAGAGTGTGTTTCATTTACGTTTTCATTTACTACAGCCTCATTTATTTGCTTCATTTATTTGTGTATATTTCCACCATTTTCTGTCTGCTTCTTGGCAGTTTTATATGTTACAATGTTGACATTCATGCACCACATTCCCCACCTATATTCTAGCTATGTGATTTAAATCTAGTGGAGAAACATGTGCTCAAATGCTGAATGAGACACTCAGCTCGATTTCTTCTTTTTTTGACAGTAAGCCATAAGTCTGTCAGATAGATGGCCTCACATCTGACTCTACCTTGGTATACAGAGGAGTGCAGGGCCTGTGGCTGCCAAACAAGATCAGAACACCAACTTTCCATCACTCTGCCTAGCAGGTGGTTTGAAGTGTTTGTGCTGATATAGTGTGTTTGTTTATTTTCAAATAGTGTGCTTTGTTATTAGTACAAAGCCAAAATGTCTCCACTCAAACTCATTGTTTCAAATGGCATTGTTACACAGGTCTTTACAGCTTTGCAAACCTTAATCATGCTGCCAAAACAAGCCAGGCTGTGTAAAGTCTTTCAGATTGTGCTGACATAAACTTTCATGAATCCTACGGAAGAAGCGAGAGCGCAGTCATGCAAACATTTTATTTAGCTTCCACTCTGTTCCGTAAATATCTGCCGTGTGATTTTGTGCTCTTGTGGTTCGTGATCATTTTGTTAGCCACTAATATTTAAAACCTTCAAATTAAAAAGGGCATACTTTTGTTTTGCCATGACAGTGGATTAACTGAGGTCTTTTTTTAAATAAACTGACTGAATGTTGAAAAGCCATCCTCATTGGAAACACATCGTGCATGAGGAGCACACCGATCACTGTCCAACACAGCTTCCCCCCAATGTAAAGCTGTGTCTGAAGAGGGAGGGCAGCCGTTACAGAGAACCTCCATTGCAGGACTAAATCCTGTTTTACCAAAGACATGTTCTTTTAGTTGTCATAATTTGGCCCAGACAATAAAGACATTGCAGAGGCTATTGAAATGCAAGTGTCCACAATTTTGTCCGATTTTGAAAACCTGAGATTTCACCAAAATTCATTAAATTGTGCCGACACTGTTCTGCCAATTGATCTGAAACCTCCAGAGCAGAACGTGCAAAGAATGCTTCTTTATGAAATGAAAAGCATAATGAACATCCCTAAGACATTCACTTCATAACACAGTAAGTCAACAACATAGAGTCTTCAGTCAAAAACTTCTTCAGAACTGCTTCAGCATAAACCACTACAGGAGATTTTTCCTGCTCACAGGTTTAACCATCTTTAATGACTCTGAAGGATCTTTGAGGATGAGAGTTACTAAAATATCTGATAAGCCTTTTTGGTATTACTGAATTTAACTGAATTATATAGTGACCCTGGGTGTATAGACATTGATGTTGCAATACTCAAAGGCAACGGTCGTAACACCGACCTGAGCACCACCGAGGATCGACGTTGTTCATTAATACTTGCAGTCTGGTTGAGTTTGAAGTGTTAATTTATATAACATAAAACATTCAACCACTGTTTGAGTAGAATACCATTCATTTTGATGTTGTGCTGTATATTTCTGCAACCGCCTCAAGATCAAGGCAAGGCAAGTTTATTTGTAAAGCACATTTCAGAACAAGACAATTCAAAGTGCTATACATGAACAGAACATAAGAAACGAAAACATTACGGAGGAAAGTGCATTACAGTGGAATAGTAGCAGCAGGTCTAGATAGGTTGGACTAAAAACTTAAACATTAACATTCAAAGGCAACTCCAAACAAATAGGTTTTTAGCCTTGATTTAAAGAAACTCAGAGCTTCAGCACTTTTACAGTCTTTTGAGAGTTTGTTCCAGATAAATGGAGCATAAAAGAACTAAATGTGTTTGGTTCTGGGTATACAGAGTAGATTTGAGCCAGAATACCTAAGTGGTCTGGAGGGTTGATGCACTGATAACGAGTCTGTGATGTATTTAGGTGCTAAGCCATTCGGGGATTTATAGACTAACAGAAGTATTTCAAAGTCTATTCTCTGAGATACAGGGAGCCAGTGTAAGGAGTATAGGACCTGTGAAAAGACTGTTGCAGTGAACAGTTCAACTAAAGATGAATGCATGGATTAGTTTTTCAAGATCCTGCTGAGACATCAGTCCTTTAATCCTGGAAATGTTCTTCAGGTGATAGAAGGCCGCCTTTGTAATTTTATTTAGATGCCTTTAAAATTTTAGGTTTGAGTCCATCACTACACCCAGATTTCTTGCCTGATCGGTGGTTATTAGCTGAAGCAGCTGAAGCTGTGGACTAACTTTGGATCGCTCCTCAATTGGTCCAAAAATAATTACTTCAGTTTTGTTTTTACTCAACCGTAGACAATTTTGGAACATCCATACATTGATTTCTTCTAAGCATTTACTCAGAGCTTGAATGGGTTTATAGTCACCTGGTGACATGGTGATGTAGAGCTAGCTGTGTGTGTTGTCTGCATAGTTATGGTAGCTGATGTTGTTGTTTTTTTATGATCTGAGCTAGAGGGAGCATGTAGATATTGAATAGGAGGGGACCCAGGATGGACCCTTGGGGAACCCCACATGTGATTTTTGTCAACTCTGATGTAAAGTTACCTACTGACACAAAAAAAGTTCTCGTCCTTTAAGTAGGATTTAAACCAGTCGAGTGCTGTAACCGAAAGACCGACCCAGTTTTCAAACGCTCACAGAGTCAGGATCAACTGTATTGAATGCTGTCCTGAGGTCCAACAGTACCAGCACTGTGGTTCTTCCACAATCTTTATTTATATGGATGTCCTTAAACCCCTTGACAGTCTCTGTGCTGTGGTTAGTACAGAAACCTGACTGGAGAATGTCAAAGTTTAGTGCTCCCTTGCTCCATGAGTGTCTTTGTTTACATGGTGCTGATGGTTTTGCTGTTCAGTTAGCTTAATCAATATAGAACAAAGATAGGTAGAAAAAAAACTATGCGCCAGCTGAAAATATATTTTTCATGCTGGTTTGGACACATAAAAAGCATCTAATCTGTATCCTGTGTTGTATCTGTATTTTGGTCTTCTTGTGAACTCCCTCTAAATAAAATCAGCATCATTTGTTTATAATTACATTGTGTGCAACCTCTGATTTAGAGAACATAAATACAGCATGTTCAAATCATTATAATTCTTGCACTCAATCAGCAATTATGCCTCACACCCATGTTTGTTGGCTTCATTGTGTCCCTGTACATGTGGAAGATTAAAACAATATGAATTTTCAGTGATACAGTAGTCCAGCCAACGCATGTGCAAAAAACGTTTGAATCACAAATGCTCTCATACCAAGATGCGACCACAAAACCAAACTCGTTCCATGCAGCAGTACCTCTTCATACTCAATTCTGTGCTGTGCACAAGAATACGACACAGATCACAAATTATTTTCACCCTGTAAAATAATAAAAAGAGCATTCCTGGCTTCTGCCAATGGGACTTATGATACTGCTATGATGCAGACCTGTCAGTGCATTCTGTTGTGATCGTGCAGTGGGTTCTGTTCAAGATGTGTCACAGTGACACGGACCTCCACGGAAGCTTGGAGGTGGCCCCACAGCACCAGATGTTCTATGAGAAGTGAAGGGGGCTCTGTTTGAGTTATACTGTGATGTGGGCGAGGTGAGGAACAGTACGCATGACTGCAGTGGTTCTGCCAAGAGCGACTGTAAGTGCTTTAAGGCATGACAGCGGAGAATTGAAACCAAAAGATGGAGATAACTGTCAGAGGGGGATATGCTAGTTATTTTAATTTAAACATTTGAATATATTGCATCTTTCTGGTTGCAATGATTTCAGTAATGCAGAGATAATGAACCGGGGTCAAGCTGCTCGCATCCCAGAAATCAATCACCTCATTACAATGATGGTATGACACATTTCTAGCTGAAACATTTGCACAGCTGGTCTTGTTGGCAGGTTTTTGCTACTCTGTATGAAGTATAAAACATCACTGATGGCAAAATAAGAACATATGGGGCGAATCCAACCTTCTCCTCGTTGTGCAGTTTATCACATCTTTGAAAAGACCCCAAAATGAACTTAAAAGACAACAACGTTTTGAGATGATGTACATTTTTTAAGTCTGATTTTCAATATTTCTGCTCTTAAATGCTCATTACTAAAAATTGAGATAAATGTCATCATTATTTTAGAACAGGCAGATGTATTTCATATTTTCTTATGGATATTAATCCCTGTCTTTGCAACCATCCTGTGCCTCCAACTTGAGTCTTTCTATTCTTAATTTGTTAAATGTCCTGAACTCTCATGAAGACCCTGCAGGTTTGTGTTGCACTTTCAAAGATGCTTAAATCAAGGCAGGCAAAAATGGAAATATTTATTTTGACCGCTGGCGATGGCCACCAATCCGATGCATGTATGGATGGATGGACTTTTTTCCCCACCATGCTCACCTAGACCTGGAAAAAGATTGCCCGCATTTACCAGGGGAAACCTTTCCCCTCATGACCCTGTGTTGAAATATTTCTTCAGGGTCCAGCATTCAACAGGCAGGGGGCATTTTGGAAAAACTATTAAAAAAATGATTAGTGGATACACGATACGTCTTTGTATCTTAGAGGATTACATTAGAAGGAGACCTCTGTGCAGCCTGTTTTATCTCCTGGATCATCTCACTGGGTCATTCTCATGACAGCCAATTGGTCACAGATGTGTCTCCATGAATGATAATCCTGTCACTGATGTCTGCAGCAGGGTAAAGAGCATCTGATTAAATTGGGATTATGACAGAGTTTGAGGGTCCTGGCAGGATTAAATGACTGTCAGGACTAATGAGAAACAATGAGGTTCTTCTGAGAGGTTAATTAGATGTCTCATTGTTAATATTATCCAGCTGTAAAAGCTTGATAAGACAGTTAAAGGATAACGACCTAAAATGCACCTGATTTGTGTTGAGGAAATATATCTCAAAAATTTGGAGAAACTTCTTATTGTGATGTAATGACTGAACTCACAACAAATGACTAGAAATATTTTTCCACTTACAAAAAAGGTTACTCACTTTTCTGGCATAACGTTCTTCATTTATTCACTTGTGAACAATGAAAGGGCTCAAGCTGAGAGAATTGAAGAACTCAGTTTCTCAGGGAACAGCCCTTTAACTGATCTCTTCAGTTTTTCTTTTCCTTTTTGTCACGCCTACAGTACTGTGCTTAAGTTTTAGGCAGATGGAAAAAAATGCTGTAAACCTTAAAAATAAAAAAATGATTAATGGTTGATTTGATCAATTTATAAAACACAATAAAATCAAAATCACATCAATATTTAGTGTTGCTACCCTTTGTCTTCACACCAGCATCAATTCTTATAAGTACATTTGCAAAGAAATTGAGGATTTTGTAGGATTTTAGTCAGGTGTATGATCAGCCAGTTGTACCAAAACTGAGATAATGCTCATCTATGTCTCATGTTGGTTGAAACACAGTCATTAACTGAAACAGAAGTAGTTGTGTAGGAAGCATAAAACTGGATGAGGTTGTGGAAGACAGTTTCCTGTCTAGAGTCAAACACGGTGGCAAGACTGAGCACAGCAACAAGACACAAGGTAGTTATACTGCATCAGTAATATCTCTCCCAGACAAATATTTCAAAGCCGACTGGTGTTTCAACATGTACTGTTCAAGCTCGTTTGGAGAAGCACAAGAAAACGGGCAACGTTAAGGATCGTAGATGCAGTGGAAACAGCATGAAATACATATTAAACTTATTTCCCTTTGGAATCGGAAGGCATCCAGTCAGAAATCCGTTGGTTCATTGGGCTTCATTTCTGCAAATGGTCTTGGAGATTTGGTCACGATCGATGGTTTCCTCAATGCTGAGAAATATAGGCAGGATTAAAGGAAGCCGATATCCACAGATCAGGAGCAGCTACCCTACAGCCATCAAAACCACGCAAAGGGACCCAAAAGGGTGAAAGAACAAAACCAACAACAAAGCAGAAGATCAGAGTGACAGGACAGAAGGACAAAACAGATCCAAAATATGCATGAAGACAAATTATGCTATAAATATTTATCTATGAGACTATAAACATGAGATATAATTTAAAAAAACATAACTGTCATACCAGTTTCTCTAGCTTATCACATTTCTTCTAAGAGAAAGAACCTCAATGTTTATGCTTACATGTTCCAGAAAAGGTAGAAATTGCATTATTTTAGCTCGTATGTTTGTAAAAAGCAGATACAAATATTTTTTATGGATTTAGAACATTTGTGATCACATTAAATATATTTTAACATTTTAATACTTTAGCAATACACACTTCTTTAGGCCTTTTGTGGCCTTTCTTATGTTGTAATATTCATCTACAAGACCAGTTTTTGGGTCATAGGTACACTCATTTTTTTCAATAAATGTGAAAATCACATAATGGACATAAAGGTTTTTTTTCAGTTGAAAGTATACAAATGTCAGATTTTGATATTTGATGTGTTTAGTTAAGACATAAATATTTCACTGATTCCAGTGCGGCTCGGTGTTATTCCTCAGTTTCTACACTTGGTTCCAAATCAGATTGGAACAACGAAGAGCTAACAAACCAGGCAGTAACACGGAGGAATTTGCTTTCACAGGGAAGGTCGGTGACCTGTTTTCTCAAGGAAATTTATGAAGCGTATTTGTAGTGCTTTGTCTGTATTCATTTCAGCCTTTGTGCAAAGCAGTGTTCGTTTTGGATTTCTTTCTTGGACTTTCAGGGTGGTATTCATGGAGCTGGACTGACCCACATTCCCCAAGTGGTCCTCCACTCCATCAAAGCTTCTCATGCTCGGTTCTAAGCTTACAAACTGTGATGAAATGTCATTTCAAATATACATGGAGAGCGGAAATCATCAGGAACTTTTTTTTTTACAGCCGCTCCCTCAATTGGTCTGACTTCCAGTGGTTCAGAGAGAATGTCAGACATTTCTGTTTAAACTCAGTGTTTTAGCATGTCAGTGTTCCTACCCAGTCTGGAAATGTTTGGGATTATTTGGAAGTCTTTTCCAGGATTGAACAAATATAGGTACAAGAAAAATGCTTGTATGTCCAGACATTTTCCCCTATCCCGTTCTATGAGTTCCATCCGTTCGTCTGTCCCTTGCATTTTCTGGATTTTGCAGGTTTGAACCTCGAGCGCCGTGGAAATATCACTACAGGAAAAATGTGCAGGATCTCTGAATAAATTGTGCTTTGAAAATGGTTCTAAATAGAAATGTAATCCTCACACACGTGAAGGTAAAAAGTGTTTTAGCTCTAATTAGGTTACTTTGAAGCAGACATCAAACAGAAAATCAGACGGTCAAGGTTTGTCATAAGAGCAATGCCTCCCAGATGTGCCCCTCTGGCTGCACATCTTTTAACGCAGGTTGTTTATTTTGCCCTCAGTCGTTCGTTGCCCTGATGACAAGTGGTGGATGAACTGATCACTGAGAAACATTCGAGTGAAATCCCGTTAAAGACAGCGGTATCTCATAAACATTTGGTTCTTGTTATGTAGCTGGGAACGTCGCGGCGGCCTGAATTGGCCCGAAAATCCTTTGGCCTTTTGTCTGTAAGCATGTGGATTCTGCTGGCAGGCAATTCTGAGAACCACCCAAAACAAAACAGCCAGGAGGTGCTCCGCTGTTCGGCGGTGAAATAACCAGCCTGCACGGTCAGATTTGTTTTCGAAGGAAAAAAAAAAAAAAAAGCACACACGGCTTTGATGATGTCACCGGAGTGCCAGATCCCTTGTGGGAGTCCCACAAGGCATTGGCCATCAGTGAAAAGGTCCCATTCTGGTAGGTCGGTGATTGGCAAGCATGCCAACTTAGAACAAAAAGCTCCCTCTGTAGTTAGATGGCTGTCTGATATTGTTACCAGACTCCCGTTCTGCTCTCTGGTCCAACCTCAAGCTGCAACATCACGCAGAGATGGGTGGCTGTAAAACCAGAGGATGAAGAAGAAGTGGACTCCTGTTATCGCATGACCTCAACCGGCTTCACAATCAGTGTTTGGTTTTCCTTCAGGAAAAAAAGAAAAAGTATGGAAAACAGGGATAAGGCTGGAAAAAAAAGCCCACACCCATTGGAAAGTAATTCCAGCAACCGCCATCTGAAAGTGCTTTGCAGTGATACCATCACACTTTACTATGAGCAGTGCATCCTGGGAGACAAACTTGGAGTCCAGCAAAAAAAAAGAATATGGTGTTCATAGAACTAGGTCCAAACAGTACAAGAGGAAATGTTTTTGCTTTGTTAAAAATTTGACTATTACTATATTTTCTTTGGTTAATTGAAGAGAATCGTACTTTATTCAACCGCAATGGCTTCAGTAGGAATACCAGAGTTTCACAAGAGCAGCAAAGTGCTAATAATTTGTAAATGCAGTTTAGTTACAAGAAAAAATGTCATCTTTAATCTTCGTTGATTGTGACATGCCGCCTACATATAGAGTTGAGTAAAGTCTGAAGCCGTGGTAAGAAATAGGCGTCCTCCTCTGCAAACTATTTGGTATTTCCTCGCATGAAAACCACAGGTATAACTAATAACATTACCAGCAACTGCTTTATTTTGGTTGAGCTATTTTCAGACTAAGTGGTTCATTTAACAGTCCATGAAAGTATAAAAGCATACTATTTACATCAAATTAGCTGTGCAGTTTACAGTTCCCTTTCAATGGTAATCAGGGTCACTTTTCTAGGATTGCAACTTTTTTTTCGTAGTTTATTGCTGATATGTACAGTATGTACTAAGTTGTATTTTGTTTATCTCCTGATACTTCGTCCCACAATAATTTAAATACCAGACACTAAGATCCTGCGTTTCCAAAACTTCCAAAAATAGTTTTTTCACAAAAGTAATTAAAACTGTCCTCTTTTTTATTATTCTTTTTTTTTTTTTTGCTTGGACACATGCGGCATGATGTAAAATATTGAATGTGTAATGATACTAAACAGTGAAAATGACATCTATAAACAAGGCTATGGTTTAAAAAAAAACTGATCTAAACGTTTAATTGTAAAATGTCTTTTTGGAATCTTAATTAGGATTTAATTCATGTTTAAATCAAACCAAATAGCGAAACAATCTAGCATTTTACATCAGAATAATTTTCTAAGCTTGATTAAAAATGTTGAGTTTTGCTCCTTACCTATGTCCCTGTAAAACATTTAATACATTACAGAAAACCCTCTTCATTTCTTATTAGTTCCCACCTTGCTTGTCTTAACAAAACATTCTGTAAAAGATTGTTGAGCCTTCAGTTACATAGTCAAGCATTTAAAGTAATGTTTAAGTATTAAATATTTATTCAACATCAATCATTTTTAAAAAAGTAAACATTGTTTAATGTAATAAATTAAATAGCGTTTAATCAAATGCTTAAATGAAAATTTAGACAATATCCATGAATCGTACTCAATAAACTAGTAAAAACAATATAAACCTGTCTCTGGTTTACATGTGCCACTGGCAACACTGCACTGTCGCAGAGTTAAAGAGTCTCCCTCCGTGTTTTGGAATCTGATAGCAGACCACATTGGACCAGCCAACTGAGAAGTTATGGAGTTACTTGTAAAGACAAGGCCACATTTACCCCTGTAGATTAAATCCTACATCAGCGAACCACACATACGTCTGATCAGGTGAAGGTCATTTCTGTTTTATTTTGTTGTTACGGCAGTCTGTAACAGCGATGGATACATAGATGAGTTTTTGACAAGGGAGCCTGCACGGAGCATCTATACGCACCAAGTGCTGCATAATGACCTGAAAAATCATTCAATATATTTCAAATGAAGCTAATATGTGGGTCAAAACTCACACGGCGCTGCTTTAACTTCACCTTACAAACAGCTACATGGTTAAAATTTTGAAACAGCTAAGATTTTGTAAGATGACCATGATCCCAAAAACACATTTAAAAACTGCTTTTGTGACGCATGAATGATGCTGTCATTACACTTTTGTAATGGCCTGCGCCAAACCCTCAACCTAAGTGTCATTGAAAAGGTTCTTAAAAGGCTGCTTCATGCCAGAAATCCTGATCTATGGTCAAACTGGACAAACATTTAATTATTTTGCTACAGTCACAGTCAGTAAGTTTGGAAGGGTCATTGCGCGGCTTTCAAACAGAAAAATGTGTATATCATTAGGAATGGTAATGGCTCCATCATGCTTTGGGGTAGTTTTGATGCCAATCCTTATTAATGATGGTCACGATCAGATGATGCAAAATTATGAAACTCTTCTCACCGACTTAGAGTAGAGTAAGCATGATGGTTTTGCTTCATGTTGCATGCCGTGTCTTATCTCAGGCGTCACAGAAAGAAAACTTATATTCAAAATAATAAAAGGAAAAACAATAAACGGCATTTCATGTTGGTGGTTGTGGTGGAGCTTTGTGGTATGACCTGCAAAGGGAGGCTTGGGACGTGGAATGGGCGAGCCATGTGTGTGTTTGGCCCGCTCCAGGATTTATGGGTCAAACTGATAGCAATGGGGATAGGAGCTTCCCAAAGTTCATTATTTATTTTATTTATTTACAGTAAATAAAATACAGCAGGCCCCACATTGTGTCATTGTGCATGCTAGTGGTTGGTAACACTGTTATCTCACAAAAGAAAGGTCCTAGGCACAAATCCTGAGGCCCAGAGGAGTTTCCTTGTTGTAAAAAAACAGACTTATGGTTTGGTTTGACTGTCTTAGTATCATCCTTGTTTTCTGTTTACTATGTTTGGTCATGCAAAATATTGAATATTAGTTTATACAGCATATCGGGCGAAGGGAGAAACAATATGTTTTTTTTAACCGTTTAACTTTATTTCTGACAAAATACACACAAAATAATGAATTGTTGTTTTTCTCGTAGCGTGCAGAAATTAATGCCATCTTAACCTTTGATTTCAGCTTTTTAGATCATTGCAGTTCCACCCTGATGAAGCTGTGTGAGCAGCACCCAAACCAGAATAAAAGTTGATTTTAAGCGCTGTCAGCTTTAGTTTTTTTCTTTCCTTTATGACGTCTTCTCTAATCTTTTACATCATTTTCTGACTGATGTTTTTTTTTTATTAAGAACAAAAAATAATCTAATAATTTTATCCCGTGAGCAAACAATAAGACTAAATGTGTTTAATTTGATAGAACGGTCATGAGCCTGTGGTGAAATGCAAAATGTGGAAACAGTAACAGCCAAAAACCTCTCACTTCTGCTAATTCAAATCTTCTCAGGAGACCAGCGTTTATTAAAATAAATTTCACTAGACTGGACATCTAAACCCTCGGGATGTTAAAACTTAAGCCTGAAGTAAAGCTTTATACTTTAATGTGTGCTGTGCTCATCTTCTGAGCTCAGTTCCTTCAGAGGGGGAGGAAAAGCCGGACAGGTATTTGCTTCAGCCTCATTTATCAAAGTGGTCCTCATCCATCTGCAGCTGGAAGATATAACTGACACTCATCATATCAAAAGGCACTTCAGGACTCCCACTCAAAGGAGCTTGTTTTGAGCCGTAGAAACTTTGCCACCCAGTCCTACTTCCTGACAGGAACTGAGCCAATAAGGATTTACACCTGGCAATTTAAAGATCTGGAAAAAAGAAGAATTAGCTCCTTTAAGTTCAGAGTCCAGAGATGAAATGGATTTTTTTTCATCCTATTTCCTTTTTCTCATATCACATCCAGCTGTCAAAGGCTGTTTTATACAAATCTGTCTCAGGAACTGGGATGTGCACATGGTGGATAAATCAGCAAATAAAAAAAAAAACAGTCTGCTGGGGCTGTAAGTCGTTTCTAACTGGTCTGACTTTCACCAAGGTGTGGGCGGCTACATGTCTCTCCCAGCAGTCTTGTTTTCTGCACCACCAAATCGAACGGAAGAAGAAAATCTGACAGAATCTTATTTCTGTGGTAGTACTTAAATAAAACTTAGACAAAAAACTGCTTAGACTAATTGCAGTTTTTATTTGAAAACCAAAGATCTTAGAAGGACAAGCATCTGTTTTTATAGCTTTTTTCTCTTTTCTTTGGATTACAACTATGGTTTCTTTGGCAAACAGCCTCAATAAACACATTTGTAATAAGATATGAGTGTATTAAGACATGCACTCTGCATTAAGTCACGGGAACTTGTCATCAAATGCTTCCAACTGATTAATACGATAAGACAGTAATGAGGAAAAAAATCCAACTTAAGTCCCCACTATCAGGGTAACATAACGCATGTTGGATTAATCCATCACATGTTCTATTTCAGCTGAAAGATGGAAGAGCTGTCAGAGGATCCAGAAACACCTTGGGAAAAAGGTCGCCCACTCTTCACTGCGCAAAATGCCTGTTTTCTAAGTCAGGTTTCAATAAAGACACACTTCCTCTGCTTGAACCTCGTAACATGGCGCATTTGGTTTTCCAGTCAGGCCAACATCAACTGTGATAGCAAGGCTGGAAAAATATTTCCCCTTGTTGGGCGATTGGGTTACAGCAAGTGCCTCTAACAACCATGCTCCTCAAGGTTGCAGGGAATGGCTGATGGGATGTCTAAGTTTTTGTAATGAAAATGACCCGGCTCCAAAAAACCCTCAAAACTCACTCTGAGCCTCTAAACAGTATGGAATGGAAAAACATTGTTAGCGTAGTTTTTGGGAAGTGAGTGTCTTCACAATCAGACGTTTTAAGAGGGAGTGACTCCTTGAAAAATCGATGGTTCAGTTCAGTTCACGGTTCCGACTCTGCTGCCGGTGCATTGCCTGATTTCAGGCCGCCTTTGATTTTTCTGCTTTACCAACATCTGCCTGGCCTTATGCACTCTGATCCTTCTGTAGGTCCCCTGATACTCAGCTGGGTTCTTTTGCAAAGTCAGGCAATCCTTCAAGCCGGTTTGGCTTCCTTAGATTTCCTTTTGCCCATTGGCAATGTACAATTAACCGAAATCCACTTATAAATCTAGTGTTTTATGACTGAATTGCACTGAGCTCTCTGTTAATGGACCTGATGCTGATTATATGACTGTATTGTATTGAAGAGAACTGAATTCGGATCTTAAAGGATTCCATAGAATTGGAAATAAATTGAAAAACAAAACCCCTCAAGGAGACATTTGTGTTGAATAAGTGCTACATAAATACATTTAACTGATTTTAAATGAAGAGTACACATGTTCCAGACTAGGAGAAACAAACTATCTAAACATCTATTATGTCATCATCCAGGAGAGAATTTCTAAACAATGCTTCAGACGGGTAGGGAATGGTCAAAAAGGATTTTGATTGGCAGAGCGTTCTGATTGCACTGTATCACATATAGACACTTTCCTCTTTATAATGTGACTTAGCTTTACATGGATATGTTCAGAAGAGATTGATCAATAATGCTTTCTAGAAAAGAAACACTATCTGTCAGGAAGAAATCATATTTTCATAAGAATCTTATTAACATGCACCTGAGTCTTGGTATAAGGCAGGCTAAAACTTTAGAAGAAGCTTTCTGTTCAGAAGTTCTTATTGAAAACAGTCCAAGTTCTATATATTTTGCATGATCAGAGAATGATTCAATTAATGTTCATAATTTTTCTGAATTGTTGTTTAGGAACATATTGATGTTACCAGACCGCTGCTGCATAAGGAGCTTAGTCTCATGGCTGAAATATCTAAATAATCACAACTTTTGTACAAATGTAAAAAACAATCTCCTGATAAGTTATTCTTTACATATTAATCATTTCTATTTTGGTCCAAAATATACAAATATCCATCCTTCCTAGATGTGACCTGTTGTGAATTACTGGATTTCAGAGCTGCATTTGACAAAGTTTATATCAACATACTGATTTATAGTATTGAAAAGGGGGTGGGGGCTGCCTACTTGGCAGACAAGACTACTTTCTTTAATTTGGCAATTATAAATGTGAGCAAACAAAGATCACATATGGGATTCCTCAAGGCTCCATTCTCAGACCAATTTTATTTAATATCTACATGCTCCTTGTAGCTCCTTTTATTTAGAACTTTCCTACCACAGTTATGTTGATGATAAACATATTTACATTTCCACATGACCACAGGCCATTTTAGTCACTTAATAAGTTTATCTATATCATCAATGAGTGGATGGGTCCAAATTTGATCTAGCTGAATTTAGAATTAAATTAAATATTTTATTAACCCCAAAGAGAAATTAAATAATATTACAGGGGTGATTGTTTGTGGTCTCAAAATATGCGGTTAGAGATCAACACTGAATTATATCCAATGAGACTGTAAAGGTGTGTAGTCTTTGAGTCAGGAAATGACTACAGCAAAATACCTGCTGGTCTAATCTAGCTCATAAATACAGGGAGAGGAATAATTAAAATGTTTAAAACAACTAGAATTGTGACAAACAAGGTCTGACAAGGCCCCAAGTTATATTACCAATCTGGAACTATGAGGAGGATCTTTAGGGATGTAAAAGAAATCTCTGCAGCAAAGGACTGTAAAACAAAAAAAAATGATGCACATCTTTATGCCAGTAATTGCACCTAGTGCTATATATATTTTCAAAGGAAACTTTTTTCTGGAGTCTTACCAGAAAAGGGAGAGTTAAGAAAGACCAAGTAATTGAACCTAAACCTAAATATCTGCTTCTTTTAATTTCTATTTTGACAATTCATATTCTTCAAATTCAATAAACAAAAAGATCAGATTATTTAAATTACGTACAAACAGCTTCAAGCAGTCGTTTTCGAAACATCAATAAATCTCAATATGAACTCTCCTGACCAAAAATCATCAAACCATGTCAAGAACAGAGCGAGTTAAAGCTTTGATAAACTAGTTGATGTATTTTAAAGTCATATAAAAGATCCACCAATTGTCTTTTAGTTATTTCACCATCTCTTCTTTGACATAATTTTATTAAAGTGAACGTGGATACAAATTCTGAGCTGCTGTAAATGCTACAGAGATCCTACAGCTTTGTGTTGACAAGACAGACCCATGCAGTTTTGTAGCTGTTTATGGTTTCAGGAATGAGAAACATAGTTTGGCCCCTTTAAGATAATTTAAAGATGTCCTGGCCTTGCAGCTCTGAAACAGATTCAACATATAACCTTGAATGTTTTATATCCAAGAGTAGCGAAGGAAAATTTTTAAACCTGAAAGTTTAGAGACTGAATGAATAAGTATTAAAGTGGAAAAACAGGAAAACACATCAAAAAATATTTCATAGCAAATCCAATAAACGCTCTAAATTCATCTAAAAAGAATCAGGCTGTAACCTGCTCATCAATCTAGATCTTAAATAAGCATTTTTTTTTACTTCATCTGGAAGAAAAAATGATTCACATACTGAACAATGTCCACTGGCCGGCCATAAAGCTGCAGGTGTATCAGTCAAGGCTGTGAGCCAGACACACTAACCTCTGCAGAGAGGTTCACTGCACCAGACTGTTTCTGAATCAGGCCTTCTGTGTTAAACGGCGCCCGCTCATGTTTATCCCATTACAACAAATCATTTCACATGGGCACCAGAACCAGCATGCGGATGTATTAATAACGGGATTCCTAGTTTGTTTGGCTGTGGGGATTTATTGCTTTCAAGGAAAAACATCAGTATTTATTTTTTAATTTTTTTTGGGGGGGGGGGGGGGGGGGGGGGGCTGAACAAATGTTTTTGTGTTTATTGCTTGAATGAATGCTGGCCGCCTTCACTGAAGAGCAGCCTCACTGTGACCCTTGGAGACCACCTCTCTCTGTCTCTACTGGGACCAGAGGAACTTCAGCCTTACAAGCCATCAGCTTCGCTCCTGTAAGAAAACAGCAATACCCCAAGGGATGATGGGAGCCAAAAACAACCAACCTGGAAGCATTGCAATGACATTCATAAAGCTCTCACTCATTTTGACAGCTGCAGGTGGCCACACAAGGAAGCTTTGTCTGCCGCGTTCAAAGTGATGGTGCCCCCTGCAGCGAAACATGCGTCCACCAATGAGCTGATAAATGATATGAGGTGTGGAGTTTATGTTAGAGATGCACCATGGAGAACGTAAGCTACACTTCACTGCGCTAGGCAGATTTTACAGAGGGGGAGGTTGAAGCACCTTGCAAAGTTACAACCTGAAACTTTGATGTACTTCTTTAAGACTACACAAAGTGGTGCATAACTAACAGAAAGTGGCATGAAAAGAAACTTTGCTTAAATAAATCAAAATTTGATTTATTTGCATTCATTATCATTTACCCCTCTGCAGGAGCTGCAGAAATCCAACGCTCAAGGGAAAAATATCTTGCTCAAAAATAGCCACAAGCATTTTTTTTTTCATGCATCAGTGATTTTGTTCAGGCATCCGTACATCCATACATCTCCAAGGCATGTACTTTTTTTTTTTTTTTTTTTGCTAAAGGGGAAAATTTCACACATGTGGCGGACGTGGTTAAAAAAGATTTGAGATGGATAAAACATGATTGAATGTAAATAAATTATCAATGAATGTCAAACTAGCTTACTAATATAAACTAATATTATATTGTCTGTTGATGGTGTTGTGATTAAGCGTGTGTGAAAGAGACATTTTTGAGTGTTGTTCTTAAAGAAAAGCACCAGATAAGTTGAGTCCATTTAGAATATGCTTTGCATTGTATAATTCCCTGATTCTTCTTTTTTAACTTATTGTGTTGAAGTTTAGGGTAATGCTAGTAAAACATTTACTAATTCCATTTCTATTTTGAAAATAGGGGCTGGAAAAATTATGAGTGTCGAATACACCATGTAAAATTGATACATTTTATTAGCAGTTATGTTTCAAAAAAGGATAACATTATCTGTGAATTTTCAAAAATATTTATTAAAAGAAATTGTTCCTCTAATTTAAGAGGGTCACATATTTTCAAAAGACCTAAAGTCAGAACTGGTCTGTTAGAACCTTGTATTTCTGTTTATGGAATAAATTTGTGGAATAGCCTAAAGAGAGTAGGTCAATTTTAAATTTTAAGAAAATATTAAAATATATAATGTTGTCATGTTTAATGGAATATAGTGACTTGGTGGAAGGCTGTAATATTATACAAGAAGATTACCTTTTCCTTCCTGCTTGCTGTTTCCAATGAAGTATGTGTATGATTGGTTAGTCAATGTTTAATATATCTTGTTTTAGTACATTCAGATTTTTCTCCTCCTTTCCACTCCTTTTCATTCATTTTTTGTCTTTCTTGGTCATATTAAAATCTAATTTCATTTTTTAATCTATTATTTAATTAAATAACTTTAATTAGACAATGATGCATTACACGTGTTGATCAAACACACAACATAAAATCCAAGTGAAAATGTTTCAGAGAAGGCATCGTAAATGCAATGTTAGGAACAACATAACACAACAGCAGGTTTTTCTTTGGATGTTTTTCCCAAATATGAGACAACCCAATACTGCTACAAATTTAATTTAATTTTTCTACTTTTGGTCCACATGAAGTCATTCTGTCTTTCATAATATGACTCAAGACAAATAAGTTGACATGAAAAATAGCTGTGATCAGAAACTGTTTCATTTGAAAGGTTTAGAAATACAGAGCGAGTTCTATTTTTGCCATGTAGTGTTTATATTCAATTTGAAAATGTAAACTGTGCAAGCATTTCAATGTCACCATGAAATCAAATTTAAACCACTTTTGTAGCTGTACTGGGGAATGAAAACCTGTTGTACTGGAGAGTTTGACGACAATTTAGTGCTTTCTATCTGTGAAAAATGATGGTGATGATTCATTCTCCACTTTGGAGGGGATTACAGTTCATTTTAACCTTTATAAAAACCTGATGCATTGTCTTCTAATATAACTTTATGGGGGATTTCTGATTGGGAACGTAATAAAAGAGGATGTGATTGAGGTTCAGCAGTAGGAGGAGACGTGAAATCGTACCAGGTGGAAGTAATTAGCACCGCTGAAGGGCATTTCTAATCAGTTTGCCTCTTTTCACAGCTTTTTAGGAATTAAATCCCAATCTAAACCTATTCAAAATAATTGATACTGGAAAATGGCCGTAGCCATAAATGGATGAAAATATTTTGAAGAATGTTGAAACTGTTTGTGCTGCCATTTTACTGGAGTGGACTGTTTACTGACTTTGAACACACATACACAGAAAATGGCCCAGCTTCACATGAAAGCTACTCAACACATTTCGGCATCTAGACATGACGACAGCATCCGAATGAGGAAGAAAGGAGATTAAAGTGATATAACCATAAATATGGTTTGATTGTTGATGTCAGATAAACTGGTGTGAATATTTCAGAAACTGATGGTTTTCTGGAATTTTCATTTCTGAGGGTTTCCAGAGAATATATAAGAAAAAAAATAGAAAACATCCACATCCAATGAGATGCATTTGTGAGGATGAAGCTGCCTTGTTGAGGGGAGAAGAGAATGGGCAGCTTGGTTTAGGATCATGGAAAGGCAACAGAAGCTAAAATAACTGCATCATTTTAACCTGAGGTTTGCAGACTATCATCTCTGAAAATAACACACCAAACCTCAGAGCAGATGGGCTGCAGAAGCAGGAGATCGCACTGACAGCTGCTCCTGACAGCCAAGAACTTAGAACTTAGGCAATAATTCACAGATTCATTAAAATAGGACAACAGTTTGGAAAGGTTCTCTGATTTCAGACGAAACACTCGGTTGGGTCAGCACTTGTCATGAAGATCACAAAAGCCAACAACAGTTCAGGCCAATAATAGTAATGAAATGGTGTGGGGGATATTTTAGCACACTTGGCCCCTCAGTACCAGTCAAGCATTGTTTAAATAGCATAGTCTACCTTAGTATTGTTGCTGAACACCTCTTTATGACAAGAGTAACCATCTTCTGATGGCTATTTCCAGTAGCCATCAGTAGATGATAATACACTTTCAGTAAGTAGAAATCATCTCAAACTGCTTTCTTGAACATGACAGTGAGTTAACTTTACTCCAATGGCCTCGACAGTCACCAGATCTCTGATAGAGCACCTTTTGGATTTGGTGAAATCGGTGACTTGCCTCATGGACGGCCAGTTAAAAAAATCTGCAGCAACTGTGTGACTCTTGTCATGTTGATAAGGAACAGAATCGCTGGAATGTGTCTGACATGTTCTTGACACAGTTGTCAAAAAAAAAGGGGGTTCCAGCCCGGCGCTCACATCGTGTTGCTAGTGAAGCGTCCAGTGAGTCTTTTTTATCATGAATTATCTATAACAGCGGTTCCAAAACTTGTTTAGCCACGCAGCCCCTTCTGTGTCCCAACCGGGTTGATGCACCCCCAATGTTAAAAAAAATGCAAAAAAATTGCAGTTGCAGTTACAACAACACGACCATCATAAGGAAATAAAGTTAGAACATAATTGGAATTAAATTGCAATAACATTACACACAACATCCACAGCAGGATCCTGAGGATTCTCATGGGGCAGCGGTGGCTCAGCCTGGAGCCAGAGAAAGAAAGACACACTCAGACCACGCCCCCACAACCTGAAACGTCTCTGAAGCAGAGACCATTCAGGTGGTTTCAGGGACTAAACTCTGATGATCTACCTGTGTGTGTTCTCACTTTATTTATTTCATATACCAGCTTCTAAATCTGAGAGAGAGATACACTTTGGTAGAGTGGCACAGAGTAACAATAACAGAGCGCTCCGTAAAGCTGTTAATAATCAGAGAAATAAAAAGTTATTTCCTGATTGTTTCACAGGGCCCTCGGCAACACACCTCAGCGCCCCTTAGCCCCACCGCCGGTTGCCGGTTGCCGGTTGCCGGTTTCCCTGTTCTTGTCTGAATACGCGTTAAAAATGCATCTCTAAAATGAACTGCGCCTGTCCGAATCATATTATCCAGTGAAAAGTACTACAGCTCTGTGCATGAACGTAGTCAAGAAACCGCATCTACCACCAATTTTCCCAGCAGCAGCAGCGGTGTGGACATGGATGTGCATCAGTGCTTGTAGCGGTTCAGAGTCACGGCACCAGGAGCAGCGCTGTTTGTAGGTGCTGTGCGCCACACTTTGGGAATCCCTGATCTATAAAAAATACCATTGTTCTTGCTGGTAATTCATGCCGTTATGTGGTTCCTCATTCTTATAAATGAAAACCCCTAACATCACTAAATGGCAGCAAATTCAATGCTGAAGATGACTTGTATTGTATAAAATCCAGTCTTTATCACCCACAAAAGTTCTTTGTATGTTTCATTAAGCATGTATGTGATTTTATGTGCATCAAGGCAACTTATAACAAATCCCAACAAAAGAACCTAACCTCTTCACTTAAAATACTTAATTACTGAGTTATGGAAATTTGTTTTAGCAGATATTTTTTGCTATAAACCTATTATTGGTAGGCACAACTGAAACAGCATCACACTGCATTGCACATTGACAAAATCTAATTTACAAATGTCTTGTGTCAGCAGAGAGACTACCACAAAGTAGGACATTGAGCAGAGTGACAACCAATTGTTGTTTCATACCAAAGCCATGCAGTAACCCCCACCCCCCAATTTTAACAACATATTCAAGATGGATTGTGTTCATGGTAAGGAGAGTCAGGTTTCTTTCATTTTTTTTCCATTGTATCGTGTTTGCTGACTACATAAATGTAGTAATTGAAATGTAAAGCAGGCTTCCCGTGGTACAATGTTTACACAACGCTCCTCACATATGGTACGAATTGGTGGACAGCTGCTATCAATCGCTGGAGCCGCATTAGAAACACTTTGGGAATGAATTTTAAATTGAGAAGGAGGGATGTAGTGTGTCAAAGACTCTAAGGATTTCAGAGCATAATTCCTAAATGTACAGGCTGACTATGTGTCTTCTGACAGGGATGACATTTTACAATAGTTGTCTTGATTGCAAATTAACTTAAAAGCTGAACCAGAGTCTATTGGATTTCAGCACATTTGGCTCATATGATAAATCTATGAGCTAAAATATGACTTATATTGGACGAGTGGTGGTCTAGTGGTTGGAGAGCAGGGCGCTTGTGTCCTGGGGAGGCTGCAAGGTTCTGGGTTTGAATCCCACAGACTGCCACTCTGGGACCCTGAGCAAGACCCTTAGCCCCATAATGCTCCCCAGGTCCTGCACAGTGACAGCCAACTTCTGGTGAGATGGGTTAAATGCAGAGGATGAATGTACTGGAATTAGGGTTGCAATGACAATGAAGAAAATAAATATTGTTTTTATGTATTTCTTAACCCGTTGTTTAGCAGAGCAATATGTTTACAATTTTTTGCAGGATTTAACTTCCATCCACTTCTGACTGCAGATCCACATGAACACAGTCACATTCCTAAAACTTCTTTTTCTTTTCTTCAGATATGTAGGCCTTTACTTTGCAAATGCTATCAGATAATAACTGGACCCACAATTAGTTTTTCTACCACCCATAAAAACATTAAAACCACAGAATTCCCCTTTGAGATACGCTAGTGCATTTTCTCATTTGTGATGTACACATCTTCACAAACTTTGATTTTGAGAACTAACAAATAACATGCTAGCTACTGTTTCCTCTTTTAACCAACATCATGTAAGGTGTCCTGTATGACCAGCATTTAAGGCACCATGGCTTTATTAGCAGCACAACAGGTGAATTTAAGGCATGTGACACAGGTTAAAAGTGAGTAAAGATGGACACGGTGGTGCATGTGTATGCACAGCTCAGCAGGACATTTGCAGGATATGTGGGTTAAGTCACGGCTGGGTCTGTGTTAACGGTCATAGTCCTTTTTCTTTCACCACTTCTCACTCTGCACCTTCTTAATTTTCTGTCTTTCTTTATCTTATTCCTCTGCTTCTTACCTGTTGATCAGACAACCATAAGCACTTTATGATGTCACCTGGGTCTAGGTATATCTATTTCTATAGGGACATGCAGCTTTCAACTTCAACTTCCCCCTCACACCTATGGTGAATCTAAGGTTTGCTACATGGAATATGCATGGAGCTGGCACCAGAGAGAAAAAGTTGAAGATTTCTAACCAGATTAAAAGATTAAAGGCAGATATTGTCTTATTGCAAAAAACTTGTGTAGCGCGCAGACACAGGCAACTGTTATCGGAAGAGTCCAGCTGGCTGAGCACACAGGAACTGGTAGAGGCAGGGCACATCACACTAAACGAGATGAGAAGAGACGTTCTGGCAGGCATGAGTTGGCTCAGGCAGGTATATATGGACAGGGAAACAGGTGAGCACGGTTGGAAGTAATTACTGGTAGCAGGTGAAGCTGATCTGGGCTCATAGACTGGTGACTGAGGAGACTGAGCTGATTGGATAGTGGCTGATTCAAGAAAAGTCCAGAAAAGTCCAAAACAAAACAGACAAAAACCTAAATCATGACATTGTCAGTATATATGTCCCAAATGTTGATGACACCTCATTCTTTCATTCTTGCTTGATAAATTACATGTATCAATTATATGGAAATTTTCAAAGACTACAAATGTGTAAAAGTGAGGGAAGTTTTGTAATGCAGTGTTTGCAGGTTTGGTGAAGTTATAAATAAGCAGAAATTCTCTATTAATGACTCTGCTCTGAGTAGCTATTAGCTCCGTCTATGATGATGAGTCTCCTTTTCATCTTAAACTTAGTGGCACGCACTAAAAATAAATTTCACCCACAGTAATTTTGGAGTATGTTAGAGTTGTCCACATTTCTCTTTTTCATCAGATCCCTTTGATAAGCGAACCTACTAACCGTTTTTCTTTCTTTTTTACCAGACTCTCCAGTTTTTGACTGGAGGCATAAGACCACCAATCACAGAGTGGAAAACAGAACGTTGCCTTATGGGTGCTTCTTGACTTGTTTCCGCATCTGCAGTAATTTTATTGTTTGCACATGTGACAATGACAGATCATATCCTGTTTGTGCTCGCTTCTAACTGGGGTATAATAGCAGGTTTCTGGATTCCTGCTGTTACGGTTAGTCCAACACTTTCAAGAAAGTGCCATCAGTGTTCTCCTGCATGAGAAAGAAAGAAAGTATATATGTGGAATAACGTTTTTTTTTTCTTTAACTGTAGTAATGCAGCTCAGTTAATGTTTTATGTGCTCAAGTAAACACAAACTTACTACTTAATCAGTGATAATCATCTGGGTAAAAACGCTTCAGTGACATGTAACATTTCTGTTGAAAGGGAGTCTGACTGCAGTATTTGGTGGCTTTAGCTTGTCTTCTGGATCTCACAGAAGCAAATACATTTTTGCCATATTTTCCTCTTTTTCCCCCTTTATGTCTTTATTCGCACAGCTGCATGCAGATCTGAGTCATGGTGGGATTCTTACAGTGCTGTGGAAGTATTCAAATGATCAAAAACACATGACTGGGAATTATTCATTGAGACCTGGGGGGGTAAGAGTTTCTTGCCAGCTCAACATAAAATTGCTGTGTTTCTCCTGCCACGTATGCTCTGAATGTGGCATTTTTCAAATGATGAAACATCCCTCATTAAGTGTTTTTTGTTTTCTTTCTTTTGGAGCCTCATCGGAAATTTAGATTTTCCAGACTCCTATTTTTTAATATACTACTTTGCTATACTACTTTACTGCTCTTGCCAGGCATCATGGCTATTTATTATAACCATAACTCAGCAGGATGTTCAACAATATAAGAATTACTTTTCTTATATTTACAATTTTTTTTACTGTATTTGTAACTTCATAACATTTAATTTACCTTCCAGTATAAGAAAGAGGAAGAAAACACTGTAAGACATCTCCTGGCAGGAACTCACTCATTTATCATAACTGATATTTCATAAACTCATCAGCATCATGTTACTGGACTTTTTAGTTCAGTTTTGCAACTAGTAGCATTTGCATCACATTAGTGCGATGGGATTTTTATTTATAAAGCTGTTTTTAACAAGCAATAATCGATGTGTATGACTGTATGATAAAGAAACAGGGGGTAGGTATTGATAGAACACACTAAAAGTAGTGAATGCATTTCTAAAAACATACTCAGTTCCAAAAGATAAAATAAGCCTTGACACATCATCCTACACATAATCTGCAAGAAAAGAAAAATGTGTTCTTATAGTCCAGTTGGCAAAAATAGGAACAAATTACTTTTTTGCCAAGCATTTCATATTTCAGTATAATTAAGATGAAAACTCTTGAGCTCCCATCAGGTTAATCTGGCTTCTCCTTGGGCATCACACAAGACCAAAGTTCTACCAGAAAATGTAATTAGAATGAGCTGGAAGAAAAGAACACTGTCATCTAGTTCTGGCCTTTTATCATTTGTACAAAGAAAATATTTTTTTCTACAGATTATTTGATTTTACATCAGTGTTTTAATGGAAAATAGCCAATGGCATCATGCATGATCTCAGCATCCTGAATTATCTGATAAACATTCCTTACTAAAGGAAGGTAAGCCCTAATGAAATGAAATCTAGAAAATACAATGCTATGTACTCATTATCAGCTGTGTTACATAATTTAATGGATAAGATAAAAGGGTAAGTTTCATCAAGGATCAAGAAGAATCATGAATCTTTTTTGTCACCATGTGTTATTGTGGTGATTTTTTTTTTGAGTGATTGCACTGACCAAACACACTTCTTGAGAAGCTTAAAGCATACAAATAGTCTTTAGGGTCTGCTAGGACTTGCAGCGACTGCAAAAACTCTGATATCGATCCCTTTTTGAACAATATACTGTAAATTACTGTCTTGTTGCATGAATTATTCCCTCAACGCTCCATCGATGATGGACTGATGCCCACAGTAAATTCTGTGCAGTAATTTTAAGCCTTCATTTACAGAGCTCTGCAGTCAGACATTCCCTGAGAGATTAGAGTGTGCAAATAGGCATTACTAGTAATATATTTGTAACATGTAACAGACCAGAAACTTCTCAGCTGGGGGCTGTAGTCCTCACAAGTTTTAGAAAGAAGCTGTATTTACCTGATGGAAGTGGGTGACATCAGTGGCAATGTGTCTGGCCCTTCTCTGGACTTGTGCAACATAAATCATGTCCAGATCTTGTAGACGACATCCCACAATCCCCTGTGCTGTCCTCACCCCCCATGCCAAATCCTTCTTCTTCTGCACTGTGCAGCTCCCATATCACACTATTATGCTGAGACATAAATGCTTTCAACGGTAGCTCTGTAAAAGAGTTTTAGCAGTTTAGTGGGAAGTCCAGACCTTCCAGAGGAAGAAGAGCCATTGTTGGGCCTTTTTCACCAGGTGAGAGGCGTTCACAGTCCAGGAGATGTCTGAGGAGATGTGAATGCCCAGGAACCTGATGCTGTCCACACGCTCCACTACCTCCCCCTGTATACAGGGAGGAGCGTGGTCAATCCTCCTGGACCTCCTGTAGTCTATTATTACCTCCTTGGTCTTGCTGGTGTTCAGGATGAGGTTGTTGCTGGAGCACCACCGTGTAAGACTGCAGACTCCCTCTCACCATTCTCATCATTCTCATCATTGTTGAAATGAGACCCACCACAGTGGTGTTGTCTGCAAACACAACAGTGTTTGTGGGGTAGGTAGCAGAACAGTCATGAGTGTGAAGGGCTGAGGACACAACCCTGCGGCGTGCCGGTGCTGAGGATCAGTGGGGCAGATGTGCGTTTCCCTAAATATTACCTAAACTGACTAGAATCCAAGAATTACCAGGAGCTTATGAGGGTTTCACAAAGCCTAATAATAGGGATTTGTTTCCTAATTCGGAGCTCTAAAGGTTTGTTCACACCAAACGCGAATGAGGCAACCCAAGCGACCTAAGCGAGTGATTTACATCTTATCCCTATGTGGAGGCTCATTCAGAACTAGGAGCATCTCTGAAGGATCTGGTGGACCCAGGGATGCCGGCACCGTTGTAAACACAGCACTATGACTCGCACGGTAAAATCCCAGTCTGCCATGTTGAGCCGAAATTTACAAGCATCAGATAGAAGCTCCTATTATTTGATGATGCGGTGAAGTGGAGCATTTTCGCCTGTTGGCTACATGCATTTCTGGTGAAATGTCAAGCAAGCAACAGCACAAGAAAGACGTGAAAATTTGCAGTTTTCTGCAGTTGAACCACATAAACAAATTCAAAAAGAGTGCATTACAGGGTTAGATTGGGGCGTTACTTTCACTAAACCACCCCATAGGTGTAGCAGTCAATTTTTTTCTACACCCACTGCCACTTTCTGAAACTTTTCTTAGTCTCTCTCTTCTAGTCATTACTCATTATTCTTCAAACGTCAAATAATAGATGGAAAAATATATAATTGAATTGAATATTTTTGGAAGAAAAAAAATGACTGCACTTCTGCTATAAGTCATATTTGTTTATTTAAATGTGTGTATATTTTACAGAGCAGTAATAAATAAGAGTTTATTTTTTGTGGTCCTTTCTGTTGGATAAGCATGTAAATTTGAATACGTCTTTGTCTTATTGGAGAAAAATGCAGCCTTCCTTCCCTAGCGCCTCCTGAAGGGGAAGTACCATTCAACGTCAATCTGGACCTTCAGATCCTCACATGAAGAACCTAGTGGGACATTGATCCTTGTCAACATCATCAATTACAAATCCAAATTTAAGGTCCTTATAATACTTCCCAGCTTACTGCTACCGAGACTTCCTTTCGGATTACAGATGTTTTAGCAAACCAGGCAGTAGCAACACACAGTCCTGCCTGTAGCCCCCTTTTATTCCTCTTGGAAAAAGATTGCGTCATGGTCCGAGTGACCAACATTTACCCCACTTATTGCCTGCCCCATAAAAAACATTTCCAAAGTGAGTTTTACAGAGTCCAAACACAGACAGTTACAGGTTGTAGGTCATGCAATGTGACCTTCATTATGCTCCGAATAAGTGATGCAATTACACTCAGCAAGGTTTTTGTTATGTCTTTAACTATTCTCTCCTGTTACCAAAAAAAGCTCTTTATACCCATTGTACATTACATTCTTCAGTCCAAATGAGTAGGTTGGTATGACACAGTTCACCGTGGCATGTGGAGGTAACATGAAAGCACGGATGTTCAGGCTTAATCAAAGTTATATGTTTTTAATGAGTAGTTTTCTACAAAGAGGAAAAAAAACAGATGTGGCTGCTACCTAATTCAAAGAAATAATTGTAACAAAAGAAGTCTTTAAACCCAAGTTATTGAAACTTTCCTACTATTCTTTAACAAAACTTTAAGCCGTCTGAACAAACAAAAACATAAAACGTCCTTGTAACTCTAAAAAGTGGGAGCTGTGGAAAATACTGGAAAACACCACTGAGATCTAAGAGAACTGCTGATGAGGATGCCCTATTTAGAGTCAAGTAAAAAAAACATGGCTGAATAAGTTAACTTTTTATGTCTGTGGTACAGACAATAAAGAATGATTTAAAACTGAATTCAGAAGAAGAGATATACACTCGGCCACTCATTAGGTGATCTGTTCATCTCAAGCTAACACGTGTAGCGAATCAATCAATTACAAGGAAGCAACTCAATTTATTGAAGGATCTAGATGTGTTAAAGACAACTTTAAAAACTTCAAACCAACCGTCACTTTGAACTGATTTCATAAAAGAAAGTGACTTGTTGGGTCTGTGTAATTTGTGTGAATCCTGAGTCAGTGATTGACTTGATTATTGATGCTGTGCAAATTCTCAGTTCCCCTTCCTTGGGACCTAACATTGTTCTCACAGCATTCAGATTGTAAAGTCAGTATTTGATTAAAGGAAAAAACACAAAATTATGGATCCATCCTTCCTTGTTATAACACTGGTGTCAGTGTAAAGGTATGAGGGATGTTCTCTTGGCACATTTTGGGTTAAAGCAGAAAGTGAGTCTACTTTACTTAGTCTGAGATCAAGTTTCTTAACAGAAAAAGACTAACTGCGCTCTGCCAGTTTGGGGTTGGTCTTGGCCCTAAATGAAGAGGTTCTAGTATCTCATCTTGTGTCTTAAGACAATAAGGAAGGAATTTGGTTATAGCTAGACCTGAGGGGAAAAACAAAGCTCATGATTCACTGGTCCATCAACCTTTTAGCAACTATCTAGGTTAAGAGTTCCCAAATTTACCAGCCTGTGACCCCTCAAAATAACAGTGCCTGAGACCGGCAACCACTTTTTTTTTTTTTTATTCTTTTTGGAAATAACGGGAATAAAGTCATAAAATTGTGAGACTATAGTTGTAACTTTATCAGAACTTTTACAAAAAACCGCAGTCTTCCCCTTGTGTTTATTCTCATATTCTTGTATGCCCTTCCCCCCGTGTTATGGCTATAGCTGATTAAAGAAAATAAAGTACATTTCCACCATAAAAAAGCAAGAAAAAATTAGAGCTTAATTTCACACATTTTCGAGAAAAAAACCTGGATGTTTTCTGATGTCGAATATTAACAAATTATAGAGAAAAAAATCTTTTTCCATGATTAAAAGCACAAATTTGCTTGATTAAAACAAGCATATCTCTGACATTGTAAAGTCCAAAATGTTATTATTTGGATCATCTCATGACCCCCACTATGAGCTACTTCTGCAGGGTAAGCTCAGAGTAAAACTATTTCTTCTCTGTCCAAAGAAGTTAGCTAGCTAGTAAAGACATATTATCGGGGTGCCTGCTGGTTGCTTCAGTTTGGGTAACACTGGCTTACACTGGGACACCGTTGGACACCTTGTGATCCCCTATGAAGATATAAAAGTGTCTGCAGAGGTGGATGGGCTTCACCCACAGACCTGTCACCACTGTGACAAAAAACTCTGTGTAGCAGAAGACAAAGAATGGCAGGTTTCAGTTGTATCTTTTTGTCTTGAAGCTTAATGGAATATTCATAATCCATTAGATCGTAATAGTCTTTTAATGACTGCTCTTAAACAGCAAAAAGTGGCTGCAGAAGAGTGGATGAGTCATTTCCGAGGACTCCCTTTGGTGGAACCATAAACAAGTAACTAATTCCACACAAGAGACCTTCAGGGGCAGTGTGTTTTCATGAAAGTCAAACTTAATAAATAATTATGGCTCTGAACCTTGCACGAAGAATCGGTTTTAACTCGTTCATGTTCTGTTTTGTGGTCAGAGAGATGAGTCTTAATTGCGGATGCTGGAATGCTGTGAAGCCTTCATTAACCCACATGAGGGATGAAATGGTTTGTGCCTCAGACTGATATTTCAACAGGCTCCTCTCTCTGGGAGTGGGGATTAATAATGTTTCAGACATAGCAGCAGAGTAAATCATCTCACTAATGCTGTTTGTTAAATCTGGGAGCAATAAAGTTTCTCTTTTAATTTTCAAATCCCAGTTTATGAGGGGAACTGGAAATAGAAGTCGGATGAGACCCTTAAATGAAGACGGATGAATAAGCCACGTTGCACAGCAGTTACTGAATAAAGTCCCTAAATAAATGCAAAACTAACTAAAACAAATTGGGTTTTTTTATGTTCAAAATCACAAGTGGTTTCTCTACTCACCTGATGTTTGATTACTACTTACCCTCAATATTACCTTTAAGTACTGGGCTACTTCTAGCAAACCTAGCACGTTTTTGCTTTAAGTCCAGTGAGTTGCTTAAAGGAGCAATATGTAATGATGAAACTTAGTGTTTCAAATCAGAACAAGTGAAGCAGCACAGGAGCAAAACTTGACCAAGACATTGTTGATGGAGAGGACCAATAGTTTATAGGAAATGTTACATCCATCCTGGGTGACAAATGAGAATGATTTCTGGTTAATTTTTCAGTTCATTTCTTACTTAACAACTTTACAGAAGTTATAATCTTTGGACCAGAGTCCTCAAAAAATAAACTTCTTAATCATTCACTGAATCTGGATGGCATTAACTTGGTCTCTGGTAGTAAAGTAAAAAATCTTGGTGTTATTTTCTACCAAGACATGTCATTTAAATCCCATATTAAACAGGTTTCCAGAGTTTCCTTTTTTCACCTCCGGAACATCGCCAAAATTAGAAACATTCTGTCCAGGGGTGATGCTGAAAAACTAGTCCATGCATTTGTTACTTCAAGACTGGACTATTGTAATTCTTTACTATCAGGAAGTCCACAAAATACAGTTCAAAGTCTTCAGCTGATCCAAAATGCTGCAGCAAGAGTTCTGATGAAAATCAACAAGAGGGATCATATTTCTCCAATTTTAGCTTCCCTTCATTGGCTTCCTGTTAAATCAAGAATAGAATTTAAAATTCTTCTTCTAACGTATAAAGCCCTTAATAACCAAGCTCCATCATATATCAAAGCTCTGATTACCCCGTATGTTCCTAACAGAGCATTTCGCTCTCAGACTGCAGGTCTGCTGGTGGTTCCTAGAGTCTCTAAAAGTAGAATGGGAGGCAGATCCTTTAGCTATCAGGCTCCTCTCCTGTGGAACCAACTCCCAGTTTTGGTCCGTGAAGCAGACACCCTGTCTACTTTTAAGACTAATCTTAAAACCTTCCTTTTTGACAAAGCTTATAGTTAGAGTGACTCATGTTACTCTGAGCTACCTTTATAGTTTTGCTGCTATAGGCTTAGGCTACTGGAGGACATCAGGGTCTATTTTTCTCACTCTACTGATTTCTACTGTTCTCCAGTCTACTGTTCTCCAGATTTGCATTGCATTACATTGAAATGACTGTTGTCATTTCAGCTTTTAACTTTTTGTTCTCTCCCTTTTTTCTTCATAGTAGGTACACCTGGTCTGACGTTCTGTTGACTGTGAAATCATCCAGGGAGGACAGATCACCAACTATTACCATCTAATGTAGAACAGATTAATAGATCAATGTATGCTTCTGTGCTTTTTGTCTCTCTTGTTGTGTCTCTGCTCTGTCTTCTGTAACCCCCAGTCGGTCGAGGCAGATGACCGTTCATACTGAGCCTGGTTCTGCTAGAGGTTTTTCCTTCCCGCTAACGGGTGTTTTTTCTTTCCACTGTCGCTTCATGCTTGCTCAGTATGAGGGATTGCAGCAAAGCCATGTACAATGCAGACGACTCTCCCTGTGGCTCTACGCTTCTCCAGGAGTGAATGCTGCTTGTCGGGACTTTGATGCAATCAACTGGTTTCCTTATATAGGAACATTTTTGACCAATCTGTATAATCTGACCCAATCTGTATAATATGATTGAACTTAACTTGTAAAGTGCCCTGAGATGACATGTTTCATGAATTGGCGCTATATAAATAAAATTGAATTGAATTGAACTTATTGCTCCTTTAAATATTCAAAGACATAATCTCCATATTTATATTTCTGCCTCCCCTCACCATCTTCAATAAATCTGTTTGACATCATTTCTGATTCCTGGGAACCAGCCTTTCTTGGGACCTGAGCTGGTTCTCACATATCGACTTTGTTCGGAAGAAGGCCCAACAGAGACTGTGCTTCCTGCGGTAACTCAGGATATACAACCATCCACAGAAGCTGCTGATCATCTACACTAACGTCATTCAGTCTGTCTTTGTTTTGTCCATCACTGTGTGGTTTGGGTCGTTCACAAAACAAGCTACGATGAACAGTTAGGTCTGCAGAGAGGATCATTTGAGCTGACCTTCCCTCCATCCAGGACTTGCACCGGGTTGGGAAAAAGGCAGCTGACATGTCTGCAGACGCCCCACATCCTGGACGCAAACTGTTTAAACTGTTACCTTAGGTCAGCATCTGCGACAGAGACAGTTTCTTCCACCGGATTGTCTTTTTGATAAACACTTATCAGTCACAGAGTTCAGACATCTGCCATGTTCATTCACACCATCCATTGTCTATATCTGCTTATCCATGCAGGGTCACGGGCGGCCTATCTCGTAAAGGTACGGGCCAAGGTACACCCTGGACAGGTCGCCAGTCCATCACAGGGCAATAGACACACAACCATGGGTGCATAAACTTGGCAATTAAACCTGATTCTGATTTATGGCTTAACATAATTTGTGTGAGATGTACATTTAATGTTTTAGGAATTATACCGACTACAATATGAAGGATGTGGTATTTCCTTCTTGCTGAGTTATATGATGTTCCATGAGGGTTTTATATGTATAAACTAACCAATGTTCAAACACAAAGAACAAACTTCTGATCCAAACATCTTCTCACTGTTTTACTTTTTATGTGAGATTTACGTGAGCTCAATGTTTTCATTAGCATTGCTACAGCATTAATTCATTCGTCCTACATATGTTTCCTTTAGATTTATACTGTGCAAGTGTTGTCTTTAAGTGAAGTATGCCATCAGCTGTCAAATGCACAAGTGATCCTAGTTTCACAAAGGGGAAATCCCAAATGGTCACAAGTGACGAAAATAAACCCATTGCACACCCGTTAAAACCTACAACGTCCATGACTGATGGTTTCATTATGTCAGCAACAGGTGCGTGTCTGCCGTCTTTTAAGCTCTGCCAAATGTTCCTCTCCTTATTAAGTGAGAACAGGCAGAACAGAAATAGGAAGATCAGTTCGCTGCAATGATTTTTTTTTCTTCCAGATGCTGTTGTTAGCCATGCAAAGGAGAGTAAACATATCCTCATGTTCAAAACAAAGGATGTTAATGCTCTCACCTGCTGATGTGCCTCTCTTTGATGGTGCCAGCATGAATCGGCTCTCATGTTGGCAGGAGTTGGAACAAGGTGAGGCCTCGGGTCCTGCTGGTTTGGATGTGTGTGTGCGGATCACTTCACTTGTTAGATAATGTTGAAAACGGTTTGGTTTGCCAAAAAAACTCTCTAATAAAACAAAAACAGCTTTTAAAGTTGGTTGTTTTATGACTTGTAGTTTTAAATCCCAAATGTAGCAGCAAAGTCAGTTATTCAGTCCTCAGTTATCACATATAAAGGCGTGTTTAACCAGCAAGATAACAATTAACGCTGAGCTAAACTTATTAGATTTACTGTGTGTTTTTATTTCTCTAATTCACCCAGGGTTAGAGTTAGATATTCAGATTTTTTTTCAATATTTACAGATATTGTGTAACAAGGGTGTGTAAACGTTTTTCACTGCAATTTTTTCCCTATTTTAGGCCTTTTAAGATTACTGAAGTTATTTATTGTTAGGTTTAAACACCAAACATCTTATTCAGCAACCTGCACAAAGAAGACACAGAGAATTAGTTAAATTTATCTTGCAAGGAGAGTGCTCGGAGACTGCTCAGTTACAATCCTCCAACCCACTCTGAAGCAGTCTCCGCTCGCCAGGCTTTTTATTGAAAATTGGAACGCCCTAGTTACACAGGATTCCAACTGCTGGGGGTAGGGAAACAAACCAGTTGAAATCCGTTAGGCAGAAAAACAATACACAACAACATCATTCAGGGTCATGGAGTAACTTCTTTATCTTCCACAGGCAGCTGTAAGATACAATTGGGTGCAATTGCAACTGTTTGCATGCCTGTGATCTGAATCATCAGTATACAAGGAGAAATAACACTTCAGTAATAAGTATAATATAATGTTGTATAGGCAATGAGATATTATAAGTGAAACATAATAAAACTAGAATATAGATTAAAAGTAGAATAACTATAATAAATCCAACATTTATATTTGCAAAATACCAGGATAACAAGGGTTATTTAGGGAATTGTACCTCCCTTGCGAATCCACAGATGCCAGTTTAAAGCTGGAGCGGCGCGTGGCCTGCGCAGGTCTCACACATGCCCTCTTATGGTTGCTGGTCCGGATCTGGAAGAGCCATAACTTGGGTTGACGATCTTTGTGTGTCTTTATGAATGGTTTATTAGATCCTGCAGCTCGGTATAGGTGAAATTCTTTAGCTTTCACCCTTTTGACTATTTTTTTTTTTTTACTTATAACTCTTAAGATTTATTTCAGAAATTTAACGTTGACAGCAAAGGCAATATGCAAGAGGACCTGCTTGTGCATCTCAGCAATACTGCTAAGTTCAAAGACGGGTGTCCTTTTTTTCTTTTCCCCAGAGGATCATGACATGCCTGACAGAGAAAATCAAGAAATCCAGACTTATACTGTAGTATGTGTAGATTTTGAGTTTTTAAAGTTCTTAAACTTTTTATCAGCTGATAAACAGCCAGATTGGGTTCAATAGCAGTTTTCAGTTATTTGCCTACTATATTTGTTTTTTGTTGCTCCTTTTTCTTATTTGCACTTTGAAGCTATACTTAAAAAAAGACTTATAAACCAGTAGCACAAAAGGTGAACGCTTGTAATTTCTTCTCCTCTTCTAAGATTTCAATCAGGAGCCAAAAGCTTCACCTTTCGAACTGTTTCTAATCATTCGAGACAATTTTCCCATAATCTGAGAGTGATTGTTTAGCTCAGAAGGCTGAACCACTTGGGTGTTCCAACAGGACAAAGATCCAAAACCTCAGTCAAAACAGGTTTTGGAGTGGATAATGCAGACTAGCATTAAGCTGCAGGAATGGGCTGATTTCAAGTTGACTAAAATGTTGTTGACTATGCTCAAAAGCTGGCTCAATGTAAGGAAACCAATTCAGATAAACTCTAGCAAGTTTCATAAGATGATTGGTCGAACTCCCGGTCAGACTTCTGCCAGAAGTTTGTTGATAGCCACAGAAAACATGTGGTTGAGGTGCAACAGTTCCAGCAGGGAATCTCAGATCTTCCCTTTCTCTAGCGCTGCCCTCCATCTCCTCCCAGAGAACTCGGAGCCATTCCCGGGCCGGGAGAGACATGCAGCCTCTCTGCCAGTTCTGGGTAATATTCTGGAGCCTCCTTCCAGTGGAACATGTCTTGAAAACAGAGAAGCATTCCAGTGAAATGACTGGACAACCTCAGCTGATTCCTTTTGGACGCAGAGTAGCAGCAGCTTATCTTCAAGCTCCCCTCTGGATGGCAGAGCTTCTCACCTTATCCCGAAGGCTTAGCCGGGCTGTCCTACAGAGAAGAAGAATTTGTTTTACTTTTACATATATTTTTTAGATATTCTTTGATACTTAATTTCTTTTGCAGTATCTTCTGTTGATCTGTTTTTCAAATAAAAACCCAATTTGATGTTCCGGGGCTTAAAAATCGACTGTTCTCTGCGGATATATTTTTTTTTTACTTTATGGCTGTTGAGTGTTAGTGATAGATCCCATTCACAGCTGTCATGTGCTTCCAATTTTAATTCTGGGGCACAAGCAAGTGATCAGAATATAACAACTGCTATTACTAACATATTAAAAAAGAGTAAAGTATGTAATGTGAGCCAGATGATTAGAGAGAAGCTTTTCGAGGTTGGAAAACTGTCGGTGGATAAAAAATATTTGCATGAAATACACATCACACAATCCTTCCCCTAAAACCACCATGACATATAGAGCCCCTGATCTACCAGCTCCAGGGAGCCATATTTTCCCATGGTCCGATCTGCTGTTTGAGTCAAAGCAGGCACACGTGGCACTCTGGGTGAAACGAGAAGGCAAAGCACATCCAATCAGTGCAACCACATTACATGAAATCCTCTGATACACGTTTTTGTTTTTTTGTGTTTTTATGATGTTTGTTTAGTCCCGACCTCAGCGCGGATAAAGGATAAAAAAAGCAGCATCCATTTCTGATGATCGGCTGGAAAACTCTGAAAGGAAAAAGAGGAAAGCAGGGATGAATCAGACATTAAAGGACATGCGTTGGTCTCAATCCTGCTTTTGATTATATACTAAACAGTTAATACAAAATTAAACCAGATTGCCCAGAGGCAAAAGCTAATTACCTCATTTCTGGAATTATGCTAATTCTTAGATGTATATCCAATCATTGAATAAGGCCTTGAATAATATTTGTGATATTTTACAGCCCTGAAGTTTGCATGCAGTAAATATTTGAACTGATTTGCAGCATTTGAAGTTAGGAAGTTGATCTACTAAGAAGGGGAAGTTTTTACCTTCTTCATCTCTTCATAAAGCTGTGGAAGGTTACTTCTTAACATAAAATACATACAGGCATCTACTGACATTAAATTTTCTGGGTTTAAATTGTTGTTTCAGTGGTTAGAACACCTTAAATATATTTATTCATCACTCGCCCTGAGCATTTCAAGGTTTTGTGAAAGTAAAATCACAAACTTCAATGTATTTCAGTAGGATTTAGTGTCATGTTCACAGCTGTTGCTGTGATTCTGTTCCTGTTGTTGGCTGCTGACATCAGTCTCTGCACTCTGGTTTGTTCTAGCAAGTCCTTCTGATTGAATGCCTGATTACTTGTTCGGCTTCACGTGTGTGTAGCGCTATTTAAGCCTGCCTCCTCCTGAGCTCTGGTGCCAAAGAGCGCAACAAGGCACTTAAAATATACCAGTAGAAAATCTTATAGACTATAAAAAGAAGAGGGTACTATGTCGCAAGATAATCAAAAATGCATAAAAAGAAAACATGGAGAGAATATTGCTCTACAATAAGACCAGAAATAAAACTACTAAATGTATGGTCAGTGTTTAGGAAAATAACCAGGAAAATTACCCAGTAAAAATACCAGTATTAGCAAGAAATCAGGAGATAATAGTTTTAAATAAAGATAAGCCAGATCTGCTTGGTGAGACATTAGCTGCAGTTCATAATGGTGAACATCTTGGAGATATATAAAGATCCAAACACTTTTAGAATATAAAAGCACGGGGGGGAAAAAAACAGCAAAGCTTTATGTCAATACTAGAGATGGATATGACTATGAAAGAACCTAAAACAGCATTAAAAGGAACAGAACACTCAGCTCCAGGGGATGCTGAATTATTCTATGTTTCATCAACTCCCGGAAGCTTCTCAGGATATAGTATTGAAGCTTTTCAATAAAGTATGGAAAGAAGGTTCCATTCCAATTACCGTATTTTTCTAACTATAAATCACTCTGGAATATAATTTGCATCAGTCAAAAAAATATGTTCCTATATAAGGAAACCAGTTGATTGCATCAAAGTCCCGACAAGCAGCATTCACTCCTGGAGAAGCGTAGAGCCACAGGGAGAGTCGTCTGCATTGTACATGGCTTTGCTGCAATCCCTCATACTGAGCAAGCATGAAGCGACAGTGGGAAGAAAAACTCCCCATTAACGGGAAGGAAAACCTCCGGCAGAACCGGGCTCAGTATGAACGGTCATCTGCCTCGACCGACTGGGGGTTACAGAAGACAGAACAGAGACACAACAAGAGAGACAAAAAAGCACAGAAGCACACATTGATCTAGTAATCTGTTCTACATTAGATGGTGATAGCGGGTGAGCCGTCTTCTTTGGATGATGTCACAGGTAACAGAACGCCAGACCAGGTGTACCTACTATGAAGATAAAAGAGAGAGAACAGAAAGTTAAAGCAGAAATGACAACACGTAATGCATAATTGAAGAACAGTAGAACTCTATAGAGTGAGAAAATTAGATCCTGATGTCCTCCAGTAGTCTAAGCCTATAGCAGTAAAACTATAAAGGTAGCTCAGAGTAACATGAGCCACTCTAGTTATAAGCTTTGTCAAAAAGGAAAGTTTTAAGATTAGTCTTAAAAGTAGACAGGGTGTCTGCCTCACGGACCAAAACTGGGAGTTGGTTCCACAGGAGAGGAGCCTGATAGCTAAAGGATCTGCCTCCCATTCTACTTTTAGAGACTCTAGGAACCACCAGCAGACCTGCAGTCTGAGAGCGAAGTGCTCTGTTAGGAACATACGGGGTAATCAGAGCTCTGATATATGATGGAGCTTGATTATTAAGGGCTTTATACATTAGAAGAAGAATTTTAAATTCTATTCTTGATTTAACAGGAAGCCAATGAAGGGAAGCTAAAATTGGAGAAATATGATCCCGCTTGTTGATTTTCATCAGAACTCTTGCTGCAGCATTTTGGATCAGCTGAAGGCTTTGAACTGCATTTTGTGGACTTCCTGATAGTAAAGAATTACAATAGTCCAGCCTTGAAGTAACAAATGCATGGACTACTTTTTCAGCATCACTCCTGGACAGAATATTTCTAATTTTGGCGATAATCCAGAGGTGAAAAAAGGAAACTCTGGAAACCTGTTTAATATGGGATTTAAATGACATGTCTTGGTCAAAAATAACACCAAGGTTTTTTACTTTATTACCATAGGCCAAGTTAATGTCATCCAGATTAAGTGATTGGTTAAGAAGTTTATTTTTTGGAGGACTCTGGCCCAAAGATTACAACTTCGGTCTTGTCAGAATTTAGATGCAGGAAATTTAAAGTCATCCAGCTTTTGATGTCATCAAGACATGACTGCAGTCGAAGTAATTGATTGGATTCATCAAGATTTATGGATAAATATAGCTGAGTGTCATCAGCATAACAGTGGAAATTAATCCCATGCTGTCTGATAATTTTGCCGATCGGAAGCATATATATAGTAAAGAGAATTATCCAAGGACTGAACCCTGTGGTACTCCACAGGTGACCCTAGAGCAGAGGTCACGGATTAGCGGACCACGGTCCGGATCCGGACCCACCTGCTGGCTAATCCGGACCCAACCTGATTTAAAACATGTATAAATTACTGCATGTTGTCTGACGACAGCGTCTAACTCAGGGGTTAAAGTTCTCCGTCGCTGCGACGGATTTCCGTCATTTGGAAATTGAGCGCAAAAAGCCCCGTCTAGACTTTTTTTTCAAGGTTTTACACTGAAGCTGCTCTCAACCAATCAAACCTGGCAGAGCCGGGACATTAGCCAATCAGAAAGAGAGTAGGGTGGGTCTTTGCAAAGCGGACATTGCCAGTGTGAGGTTTATCAGTGTTTAATCATTTTAACCTTTGGAAGAGCATCTCAAACTGACCACAGATGGCATGAATGAAAGTAGCGGTGGTCAAAGGTTTCTTTGGATTTATAAACAAGCAGGTCAGAAAGTTCAGCAGATAGAACAGCAAACAACGACTTCCCTCGGTAAGCGTCTCTGTTGCTGCTCCAGCAGTTAATTAATGAATTATTTCCACCTGTGGCCATGTCGCCTGTCAGCGTTTATTCCCTCGCTGATAAACGCGGCGACCAACCAGGGATCTCCTCGTGATTCGCTATTATGTTTTATTTAAACACAAAGAAGAGTAACGCGCTAGCTCAGGCTAATTTAGCATGACCCTTGAAGAAGAGTCGGAATGTGAAATAATGTGCCGCATTTGACTGGGTCCGATTCGGAAAAAGTAAAAAAAAAAAAAAAACCCTGCGCTGTTCTGAAGCAAAGAAGGCAGAGCTGTATCTGCTGTCGGTATGCAGCAGTGTTCACCTGATGAGCAGCTGCGCTCCAGGACACTAAATAAAATGACAAGGAGTTTGATGCTTACAGATTGTTAAGAAAACTACATCAAAAAGATAAAACAAATAAACTGCAGCTACAACATGGACTGGAGAACGGGTTCTACCTGGGTGAGGCCAGAGAAAGGCGATTCTCAGAGAGTTATTTTATGAAATTAAAGTGGAGCGCGGACACAGGGTTCATCCTGGACAGGTCTCCAGTCACTGGGCTAAAATATAACAATTTTATTAAACTTCAAAAAAGTTAAATCATGCCTTTTTATAAACTGTAATCATTAATTGGTGAACAATAACAGGCAAAGCAGAGACTGATTATTGTCATGTGCAATCTGTGTCAAATTAAAATGTATTATGTCATGATAGTGTTGGTGATGTGTCCTGCATTGTCCAAGGCTGTGTTTGGCCTTGTATGATCATAGGATTAATTTATATTGAATGTGACAGGGAGCCAGTGGAGTTAATGTACTGTACAGGAGTGAAGTAGATGATGTAATGATGCAAGCTGCTGTCTTTGTACTAGCTGACGTTTGTGGAGGGTTTCTGGAGGACAAAGAGGAAAGGGAGCTGGGATTGTAAAGTGGACTGTGGACCAGTTTGTCAACAGTGTGAAGGAAGAACTTGATGCTGCATAGATGAAAGTTAACCAGATGATGATGTGGATGTGGAAAGTGATGGAGAGGCTGTCCAGGATTACGCAAAGGGTCTAAAGCTGAAAGGTGGCAGAGATACAGGAATTTTCAATGGATATTTTAAAAGTACCAGATTTGGTTAAAGTTGACTTTGGACAATAAGCAACTAATGCTTGATCAAGATGAGCTAGTAAACTACAGACCTATATCTAATCTTCTTTTCTTATCTAAAATTCTTGAGAAAGTAGTTGCTAATCAACTTTGTGAACATTTACAAAGTAATGACCTACTTGAGGAGTTTCAGTCAGGCTTTAGAGCTCATCATAGCACTGAAACAGCTCTGGTGAAGGTCACCAATGATATTCTCATGGCCTCAGATAATGGACTTGTGTCTATACTTGTCCTGTTAGATCTCAGTGCTGCATTTGATACAGTTGATCACAATATTCTCCTACAAAGACTTGAGCATACTGTAGGGATTAAGGGGAAAGCATTAGGCTGGTTTAAATCTTATCTGTCGGACAGATTCCAGTTTGTTCATGTTAATAATAAATCTTCTTCAAACTCTAGGGTCACCTGTGGAGTACCACAGGGTTCAGTCCTTGGACCAATTCTATTTACTATATATATGCTTCCGGTTGGCAAAATTATCAGACAGCATGGGATTAATTTCCACTGTTATGCTGATGACACTCAGCTATATTTATCCATAAATCCTGATGAATCCAATCAGTTACTTCGACTGCAGTCATGTCTTGATGACATCAAAAGCTGGATGACTTTAAATTTCCTGCATTTAAATTCTGACAAGACAGAAGTTGTAATCTTTGGGCCAGAGTCCTCAAAAAATAAACTTCTTAATCAATCACTTAATCTGGATGGCATTAACTTGGCCTCTGGTAATAAAGTTAAAAACCTTGGTGTTGTTTTCGACCAAGACATGTCATTTAAATCCCATATTAAACAGGTTTCCAGAGTTTCCTTTTTTCACCTCCGGAATATCGCCAAAATTAGAAACATTCTGTCCAGGGGTGATGCTGAAAAACTAGTCCATGCATTTGTTACTTCAAGGCTGGACTATTGTAATTCTTTACTATCAGGAAGTCCACAAAATGCAGTTCGAAGTCTTCAGCTGATCCAAAATGCTGCGGCAAGAGTCCTGATGAAAATCAACAAGAGGGATCATATTTCTCCAATTTTAGCTTCCCTTCATTGGCTTCCTGTTAAATCAAGAATAGAATTTAAAATTCTTCTTCTAACGTATAAAGCCCTTAATAATCAAGCTCCATCATATATCAGAGCTCTGATTACCCCGTATGTTCCTAACAGAGCACTTCGCTCTCAGACTGCAGGTCTGCTGGTGGTTCCTAGAGTCTCTAAAAGTAGAATGGGAGGCAGATCCTTTAGCTATCAGGCTCCTCTCCTGTGGAACCAACTCCCAGTTTTGGTCCGTGAGGCAGACACCCTATCTATTTTTAAGACTAATCTTAAAACTTTCCTTTTTGACAAAGCTTATAGTTAGAGTGGCTCATGTTACCCTGAGCTATCTCTATAGTTGTGCTGTGATAGGCCTAGGCTGCTGGAGGACATCAGGGTCTAATTTTCTCACTCTACTGATTTCTACTGTTCTTCATTCTACGGTTCTCCAGTTTTGCATTGTATTACATTGAAATGACTGTCGTCATTTCAGCTTTTAACTTTTTGCTCTCTCTCTTTTTCTTCATAGTAGGTACACCTGGTCTGGCGTTCTGTTAACTTTGACATCATCCAGAGAAGACGGCTCACCCGTTACTACCATCTAATGTAGAACAGATTACTAGATCAATGTGTGCTTCTGTGCTTTTTGTCTCTCTTGTTGTGTCTCTGCTCTGTCTTCTGTAACCCCAGTCGGTCGAGGCAGATGACCGTTCATACTGAGCCCGGTTCTGCCGGAGGTTTTTTTTTTCCCGTTAATGGGTGGTTTTTCTTCCCACTGTCGCTTCATGCTTGCTCAGTATGAGGGATTGCAGCAAAGCCATGTACAATGCAGACGACTCTCCCTGTGGCTCTACGGTTCCCCAGGAGTGAATGCTGCTTGTCGGGACTTTGATGCAATCAACTGGTTTCCTTATATAGGACATTTTGACCAATCTGTATAATCTGACCCAATCTGTATAATATGATTGAACTTGATTTTGTAAAGTGCCTTGAGATGACATGTTTCATGATTTGGCGCTATATAAATAAAATTGAATTGAATTGAATTGAATTAATGTGGCATGATGTCCACAGCTCCGGGAAAATATGGGCTGCACGTGATGCAAATTAGCCAATGAGCTGTGTCAGTCAGGTTTGCTGCTGCTGGCTACTTTTTAGAAAAAAAAAGCAAAATCAAAATCAAAAAGCACTTTGGATTTTAAAATAGAAAAACGTTCTATTTTTATGTTATTTTTTGTTTAAAACGTCAATGTATAAGGTGGATGCATAAACATTTTATTTCAGTGTTAAATACTATGTGAAGTAACGGATTGTAATTAAAAATGTTTTCGGACCTTTACTGGTTGTTGATTTTTGTTATTCGGACCCCGCTGATTTTTAATTAGTGACCTCTGCCCTAGAGTTTGAGGAAGATTTATTATTAACATGAACAAACTGGGATCTGTCCGACAGATAAGATTTAAACCAGCCTAATGCTTTCCCCTTAATCCCTACAGTATGTTCAAGTCTTTGTAGGAGAATATTGTGATCAGCTGTATCAAATGCAGCACTGAGATCTAACAGGACAAGTACAGACACAAGTCCATTATCTGAGGCCATGAGAATATCATTAGTGACCTTCACCAGAGCTGTTTCAGTGCTATGATGAGCTCTGAAGCCTGACTGATACTCCTCAAGTAGGTCATTGCCTTGTAAATGTTCACAAAGTTGATTAGCAACAACTTTCTCAAGAATTTTAGATAAGATTATATATATATATATATATATATATATATATATACACACATACACACACACACACATATACACCAGACGAAACACATCACATTTAGACATTTATTTCACACATTCCAGGACTAACAACTGCCGTTTAATCTGTTAAGCCAATTTATTAAATTACACAGCTGCATACACAACTGTCTGAATAACATGGAACGTGCCTGGGAGGTTGAATGGGGTAAATTAGCAACTCCAACCAGCAAGGTTTTATCCAGCACATTTCACCATAATGGGCGGTTACGCATTTCCAGGAAAAAAAACAGGAAAAGATCCTACTAACCCAAATAATTAGTGACCAATAGCCTCAATATCTCACTTAAGCAAATGGGTGGAGAAAATAGTTAAAAGATTAGGATATGTTCTCGAACATAGAGAACTAATTAATGACTATCAATGTGGCTTCAGAACTGGGCGATCAACAATGGATGCATTAGCAAGAGTTAGTAATTATATAGAAAAAAAACTTACTCATTATGGCAAGATGGACTGCTCATAAAATTAAGTCAGATGGTAATAAATGGCAGGATGTATAACCGGATAGAATGTTTTCTATTAGATAGAAAAATAATAGTAAAGATTGGGGAGGCATATTCAGGAGAATTTAATGTAGAAAATGGAATACGTCAAGGGAGCTCAATTAATACAGTGCTATTTAACATTATGATCAATGACATTTTTTCGAATCTAAATGGAGGAGTAAAATTGGCACTTTATGCAGATGGTGGGGCCATATGGAGAAGGGGAAAGAATGTGACACACTTGATAGAGAATGTCAATAAAGCAATTAATAAAGTAGAAAACTGGTCCTATGACTGAGGTTTCAAATTATCAGTAAGCAAGTCTTGTTGTATGTCACTTACGAATAAGATAAAAATGAATTTAGGAAATATAACATCATATGGACAGCCATTAGAAATAGTAACCGAATTGAAATATTTGGGGTTATGGTTAAATAGTTAATATACATGGAAAACTCATATGAAACTTTTAGATACTAAATGTAAAAAAGTCATAAACCTTTTGAAAGCTGTTGCGGGAAGCAATTGGGGTGAAGATAGGCAGTCCCTGCTAAACAAATATAGGGCACTACTGAGGTCATCAATAGATTATGGTAGTATAATATATGGAGGTAATAAGGAGTTGGGAATACTAAAATTCCAGAGAAATGGATTTGGATGGAAAATAAGCACTCTGGCTAAAATATATAGATTAGATAAGGAAATATTGCAGTTCAATCCAATCATTGTCATTCCTCCATGGTCATACCCTGACTGAGGCAAAAGTGGACATGAGGGTTTTAAAATTAAAAGCACTTGGAAGCTAAATGAAGTAGCGGTAAAAACAAAAGTATAGCTTAGAAACTCATATTAAAATTACCTTAAAGTTTACACAGATGGTTCTAAAAACACAAAAGCGTATGTGCGAACAGGAATTTACATACCAGAGTTTCAAATATGTATATCTAAGAGATTATCAGATCAATTATCAGTTTTCACGGCAGAACTGGTAGCAGTAATAATAGGTTTACGGTGGGTGGAGGAGGTTAGGCCAGATAGGGTGGTGGTGTGCACAGACTCAAAGGTTCGGACTGAAAGGACTCGATTCTGGACTCAGCCTGTTGGATTGCCCCACTGGAGCCTCTGCCTGTCAGTGTCAGCCTGCGTATGATCTTGGACTGTCCCAGGATTACCGCTCCACTGACTAGCAGCTATGGAGTGAACTTCTGCATCTGCATCAAGCCCACACATTGGATTCAGTGCCCATTACAGATCTAATTAAGGTTAGTGGCTAACTGGACTCTTTACATTTCCTCCTGAGTAAATTATAAGCCACCAATCTGTCTCTCTCCTCTGCAGAGCTGCCAGAACCGGTTCCCGAAGTTTCCCACAACGGCTACATCTATTATTTTAATAAAATCCTCAAACGTTCTTTGGTGTTTGAATTATCAGGTCCCGTTCCTGACTTCTTAACATTTTGAGTGTTAGACAAACATAATGTAGTTCATAACTGTGGTATGAAATGGAAGAAAATTCCTGTTTTATTAAAAAATAACAATCTGAAAAGTGTGGCTAAATTTGTGTTCAGCTCCAGTTACTCTGATGCGCCTAAAGCAGATGCAGTCCAACTAACTGCCTTCAGAAGTTACCTAATTAGTACATAGGCTCAGCCTCAGAGCACATCAGCGCACAAACCCAAACTCATGGTGAAACATGGTGGTGGCATCATGCATGAGAATGGTGTTCCTCAGTTGGGGGCAGGGAAGCTAAATAGAACGCAATCCTGGAGGAAAATCTGTTAGAGGGTACAAAAGGATTGAGACAACCCTGAACATACTGCCAGAGCTATAACAGAATAAAATGTATTTAAAGGTTTTTGCTGCGCCTGTCCAAACTTTTTTTTCTATTTTTTTGGATTAAAATTAATTTTTTTACTGTCATTCTTTTCATCTCTCCCTGCTCAAATTATAATACGCTATATTTTAGTGAGATAAAAAAAAGTAGTCAAACTTTTTTAAAGATGGCATCTGTACATGTTTATACATTGACTAACATTAAAAGGGTGTTGCATATTAATTAAAAAAAGCCATTAAGTTTCCTAATTTCTTTGTCTTCATTGTTTTTTTTATTTCCTGGTCTAGATTTTATTTTTTGGGTCTATTCACAGCAACAAGAAAGCTATTTCTTAGAAAACCATTTCTGTATTTACCCAAGTTTAATGTCTACTTATGAGTAAAAGTCACCGAATGTTTATACTACTAACTATTCAATATAAAAGAAAGCAGAAAAATGTGGCCAGTAAAAAGAACAAACCCCGTGTTTTCTAGAAAACATTACCTAGTTTAAAAAGATTTAAATTTGCCAGTGAAAATCTCAGCTTTAGGAGTTCTGTGTGTCCGCATGCATCCACCGTCTGTGCAGCCAACTCAAATTTCTAACAGCTCTGAACTGTGAAAAGGTGCTGCACAAAACCGTTCCAAGCGCCCGCAGGCCTTTGGACGCTCCTGGTTTTGATCAAAGCGTATGAATTTATTAATATGGCATTTTTGTTGATGATGAGTGCATATGAACTTTGGACCTGAACTGTATGTTTGCTTTGAATGTAGCCCCACCCTGAATCTGTTATTGGTAAAACATACATTTAATCCACACATATAATTAGTGTAACATATGATTAACATTACAGCACAAACGCATCTTCATCTGCATGTGACGTGCCAAGTCCAGGCCTCTCAGCATCAGAAGTTTAGGTAAACCCAGTGAAAAGTTTCACAGTGAGCGTTTGGAGCGAAGCAGTTGAGTGCATTTGACCATTTTCCACTAATGACTCAGATTGCTTTTGCACATATTCAGTAACGTCTCCAAACCACATTATCAAGATTTTGTCTTCTTTCCAAACTTGGGCTTACTTGGGATTTCTGCACAAAGCCAACAGCAGGGATGAGAGCTGACTAAAACCTGTTTTAGCTCACTCATCTGTCTGCAGATAAAGCTTGTATGATGGATGGTCTCTTGGCTGCAAAAGATTTTTAAAAAACAAAATGAGTGTTGCAGCAACGGGGGCTCGGTGTGGAACTCAGCGACTCCTGGCATTCATGTGGATAACATGAATAAATTCATTCTGCAGCTTCTGTGAGGGAGCCAGCAAATCAATCAGGATGCACTAAAACATTCACAGCTTCCTGGTCATACCGTCATTATCAGTGAAACTTCATCTGTTTTGTTCATTTTTGGTAAAAACTGCTCTCAGGATGTAAAATTAACAGGTAAAATTCAATTACAAACTAATCTCTTTTTGACATATATCTAATACCAAATGATTGTGCATGGTGTATGTTACATTATTCTCACTAACACAATTTACCTGAAAACATCTTGTTATAATTATGGTCCAAGTTATTACTTTTCACTATATGTTTTTTTCCATTTACAGAAAACTCGCAGACAGTTTTCTAATAAATTCCAACAGACCAAAAGTTCATAGCTCAGGCAACAAATATGCAGAATTTAATGAAAAAAATGTGAACCCAGTTATGTCTGGAAGACCATCATTTGGTAATGAGTAATAGAAAAAACAAGTTCAAAACATGTTGGTAGAGTCATGGTTTTGGAGTTTGCTTTGCTTGTGTCTTCCCTCCAGAAGCTGCAGGACCAGTGTTTAGGGTGCACAGCCTCGGCTGAGTGCTGTATACACACCTCACCGCCATTAACTAATCTAATTCAAGATACTTAACGGAGCTATAAGTAATATTGACAGTGGTTACAATGCCTTTCATGGAGACCCCCCCATTTACTCAACAGTGGGTTGCGGTGAAACTCCACTGAATTTTTACTTCCACGGGACAGATCTATTATGTTGCATTCTGTTCCATTTCTGATCTGCTTCTTTTACTGGCTTCCATGTTTGCAGGCTGCTGCCCTTTTGGATGATGTGAGTCAAAACTTGGCCAACAGCCTTCCGAAAATGAACTACAAAGTGCGTGCTCTCTTCTCTCTGGCCATTTTCGGTAATTTCCATGGAGGTGGGCTGTGCTTATACGTCATGTCTCGAAAAGGGTTGTGGGTTTGCATCCTTAGCACCGGTAAGGCACCGTGGGCCTTGCTCTATAAGGCTATTCGAATGGAGCCCTTGACTGAATGTCTTTCCCTATTGTTCCTGGCGCAAGATGAGTTCAAGCCCATCCTCTCTTTCCATTGTCAGAAACAGCTCCTGCCTGCTCTCCAGCTGACAACCAGGAGTTCCTGGAGTCCTCATCCTCTGAAACATGCATAGCGCATAATCTCCAAGTTGGACTGAACCTTTTCTCCCTCCCAGCAACATTCATATACAAAAAAGTAAGAAAACCTATATATTTCCCCAACATGATTAACCAATCACTTTCCAGTGGTGATCCCTGTCATTCCTCTTCCAGATACCTGAGACGCCTGGTTCCTCTGGTTTCTGTTGCAATAAACCCTTTTAAATAATCTGGTCTGAGTCTTCTCTGCATTTGGGTCAGGAAACTGAGTCCGATCATGACGGGTAGAGTCCTAAACTTGTCCCACATTTGGAAAATTCAGGTGTACCAGCAGCAAAGAGCAAATTTTCAACATAAAAAAAACACTGTACATGTATTAAAACTAGCATATTCAAGAGATTAATTAGTCTTCAACTGAGCAGGATAATTTAAGGTGATGTACAAAATGCTTCAGGTTAATTTCCATACAGAAAACCCCTATTATTAGCTTTGGCTCTCACTTTATACGTGTCGTATTAAATAACACTGAGTATTTTTCAGTGATGTAATCAACGCGTTGGTTGGTTGCACCTGTAATACTTTATTTGTTTTGCTGTTTTTATATATCTCTCTTTGCAGGTGTAGAAGCAGACTCAGAGGATGTTATCTTCTCTCCTTTTCCCATATTTTTGTCACCTTTTCTCCCTTTTAGCATTGTGTATAGTTTTTTTCCTTTTCTTTTTTCCCCTCCTACCTTCCCATTTTTGTTTCCATTGAACATGAAAAAGTCCCAGCATAAAATCTAATAAGGTTTTATGCATTTATAAATCAAGCGGAGCAATACAACAATTATTAAAGCAACACAGCCAGACAGGACATGTTAAAAAAAGACAAGAAAAAAATAAAGAAAATAACTTTTCATGTAAAACATCTTTTGAGATGCATTCGTTTTTTCATTTAGGTCATGCATCTTACAGGATATAGGGTTTCTTGAAGTAGCACTAGCACCTTTAATTGTTACATACACAACTGAAAAAAAATTACTTGTCACTCTGCTTGTTTTTTGACCTGGATCCTTTTCTGTTTTTGGCAAAGACCTTTGTCCCTTCAGAATATCAATTTCCAACCATCTTTAGGCATTTTGTGAAGTTATTAACCTTATCTCTTCTTGGGAACTTGGCCCAGTTAAAAAAAAAAAAATCTAGAATGAGCATTTAGGTTACAATCTGTGAGGATGTTGCACAGAAACCATTTGTTATAAATAAATGCAACTGTTTGCTGACAAGCTGATTAGAAACAGATGTTTGAGAAACAAATACTGTGCATGAACAAGGAAGCAACCTGAAGGTTGTTTAACATTTCAAGGTTTCATTAATATAAGCAGGATATGCAGAAGCTATAGAAAAAGCATAACAGACAACAAGCCAAAAATGTGGCAAAATTTTCACTCTGGATTTGGTGAATTATTATATATATATATATATATATATATATATATATATATATATATATATATATATATATATATATATATATATATATATACACACATGATTGGCACCAATTCACAGCACATCATCTCAAGGCCCTTTATAAAAAAAAAGGGTATGTATTCAATCAAACCATACAGATTCCAAGTGCATACATTCCAACTGATCACCGGTTATGCAGTCAAGTTGAGCTTACAATTTAACTTGGTTAAAATGTTTTCTAAGGAAACTCAGCAGATTGCACTGTACAAAAAGCATGCAGGTAGCGACAGTGGAGAGGAAAACTCACCTTTAACAGGAGAAAACCTCCAGCAGAACCAGAACCAGGCTCAGTGTGAACGCTCATCTGCCTCGACCCACTGGGGGTTAGCAGAGACAGAGCAGAGACACAGAAAGCACAGAAGCACACATTGATCCAGGGGTACTTTCTATGTTAGATGGTAATGGCAGAAGATCTGCCCTGGGATGAGAAGTCAGAGCAGACAGACAGAAACATTGATCCAGGAGTTGTCATGGTTTTGAGTCTTTGGGTTTATTTTTCTTCTTCTTCTTCTTCTTCTTTTTGTTTTATGGCGGTTGGCAAACAACTTTCAGGTGCATTACCGCCACCTTCTGGACTGGAGTATAAACCAGATGTCTAATCCCTATAATCTCCCTATTAGACCTGTTTTCCTAAGAAACCTAAACACGGATTTAAAAACCTGGGTTTATTTTTAGACTTTTCTGGACTTTTTATTGTGTCATTCCTCTCGTTCATCAGTCACCAGTCATTTTCCTATTAGCTCAATCACCTCCCAGCCACCAGTCACCAGCCAATCAGCACTGTCTCATCCTATCTGCACTAGATCAGCTCCACCTGCTGCCACTAAATAGTCAATTCTGCCCACCTGTCACTCTCACTGCTTATACCTGCCTGCTCATCCACTTGCTGGCAGAACGGCTCGTCTTGCTACCTGTCTGAATGTGTTGTTTGCGCCAGCAGCTTTCCTTGGTTTGCTTCTGTGTTTCCCTGGATCCAGTCCTCACTCTGCCCCACTAGTTTGTCAGCTAGTGTTTGTGTGCACTGCTTGGAAGGGAGGATTCCTGAGGGATTCTGTTGTCCGCTCTGCTTACGCTGGAGAAACATTGTGTGGTTTTTATCAAGATTCTGTCTACGGCTTCTGGTCATTCTGATCTGTGAGTTCCTGTCCAGTCTGGGTCGGTTTGCCTGCCTCATCATCCACTACTCATCATTTCAATAAACGTTTTAAAAACGTAACTCTGTGTTGGTTGAATATCAGAGTTGTACCTGTAAACATTACAGTACTACTACTTTCTATGTGAGAGAAAAATACAGTAAAAGGTTAATGGCAGTAATTCTCCCCTCAAGGGCAGTGTCACGGCTAAACAGAGTGACAGGCCAGATGTAGCTACTAGGAAGCGAAAAAGAGAGGGAGAACATAAAGGTAAAAGTTTAAATAATAGCAAATAATACAAAATTGGACATTTGTAGGAGAAATATAATATAAGTGACTGATGAAAAGTGGTCATTGTGTCCTCCAGCAGCCTAAGCCTATAGCAGCATAACTATAGAGATAGCTCAGGGTAACATAAGCCACTCTAACTAGAAGCTTTGTCATAAAGGAAAGTTTTAATTCTAGTATTAGAAGTAGACGGGGTGTCTGCCTCTCGGACCAAAATTGGGAGTTGGTTCCACAGGAGAGGAGCCTGATAGCTAAAGGATCTGCCTCCCATTCTACTTTTAGAGACTCTAGGAACCACCAGCAGACCTGCAGTCTGAGAGCAAAGTGCTCTGTTAGGAACATACGGGGTAATCAGAGCTCTGATATATGATGGAGCTTAAATTTATACACATACAAGTTCAGCTAAATAAAATGTAATATGAAAAAGTACAAAATTTGTCACTCATTTTCAGAAAGTGAAGCCTTTATGTATCTCACCAAAATTGCATCTGGTTACAGTTACATAACGACATTCTGGATTCTTTTATATTGTATGGAGTCATTATAGAAATATTTCAAGCTTTAATGTCTTACAGTTTTGATGATTATGGTTTACAGGTAATGAAAACTCAAAATTAAATGTATCAGACATTTTAACTATTACATAAGATCAATTAAAAAGCTATATTTTTAACAGAAATGTAAAGCTTCTGAAAGTTCATCTGCATGCAGTCAATCCTTGGTTGGGGCTTCTTGTGCATTATTCACTGTACCACTGGAGCGTGCAGGTCAGCTGAGTTTTGCTGACCAATCAAGCTTGACGAAAAGTATGTTTATTACCTGCTTATGTTATTTTTTTAAAGGTCCTTTTAATATGACAAACGAGCCCCACTGAAACGCATATCATATATTTACTTTTTAAATGACAAGGTAAACGTTCCCACAGTTTTACCATTACGGGTAAGATAGTCCCTTACTCATAATTATCTCAACATATCCCAACTTAAAAAATAACTTTAAACCTTCATTTGGTTTTAATCCTCCCCCTTTTTTTCTCCCATTTATCCTCATGTGAGCGTAAATGCGGTACCGCGCACGTGACGTCACGGCCTTAAGAGTAACGCCCCTTTTGCCGCACCGGTAGGGCAAACAGTCGTAGAACGCACATACAAACCAGCCATTACAAGCGCAACAGAACCAGCGATATGACCGACTTTGCAGCCATTAAACTTACCCAAGACGATGTCCCAGGCGCACGGTTTACTGGTCGCACTGTGGAAGAACACACCAACCTTCAGCTGAAACGGTGGCTTGAGTGTCGAGGGCTCAAAAAAACCGGAAGACGGGCCGAGTTGATTCAACGGTAAGCTTTGTTTTTTTCCCTGCTCGGCGTTCATGGCTTTGTTATGATTTCCACCGTGCTCCGTTCACGTCGGCCTTTTTTATTTGTTTGCAATCAACGTCCAGGAATCTGTATATCTTGCCAATAGGTAGCTACAAAACGATTGTTCACATCTCAGAATCTTTCGCTTAAGAGATTCAGGGCGTTTGTTTTTGAGTAAGCTATCCCGGTAGCAGGGTACCATGTTAGCGCCTGCTAACATGCTAGCCTATATGCTATCATCACCCTTTCCACCGACAAAATGCTTGCTACATATGTAGGTGAATTTGGTAACTTTTTCCGGGTTGAAATGTTGTGTAGGCCGCCCGCACAAGTGTACCCAACGCACACACTTCTCCTTGGCACTCTTGAGTTTCGGGAAATTAATGAAGAAAACATCCTTCATATGCGGCCGATCAGCGTACCTCGAGTCGCTGTTACACGTCCCATAGCAACAATGTCTATAAACCATGGTCTTAGATGTTGGAAAAAGCAGTCGTTTACCGAGTAAAACCTAGGCTAACGCACGTCTCTTCCACACCAAAACAGCGGCGCGTTTGGGAGTTTGCCCTACTGCGTACCACGTGATGTGACGTCATCGTGACGTTGTGTTTCTAAAAATAGCTCGCGCGCGGTACCGCATTAACGGTTCCACATGAACAAAAACACATAGTTTTCTGCTGCTGCAGATGTTACACCTCTCGTATGAGATGTTTTCAGTTTTACTACGTTGTCATGTCTTCCATCTTTATTTTTACGATCCATGACTCATGGATCCTGCATCTCTAAAACCTCTATTAAACAAGTGGGGGGGGGGGCTGATCCCCAGTTGGATAATTGGTTCTGCTCCACCGTGAGTCTTAGCTGGACAGACTTAAAGACAGACAAAGGGACAGAAAAGGGACTCTGAGAACAGATTCCAAAGGCCTAAACAACATATGCTTGCATCCTTAATCATCAGAACCATTTGTTTCACGGTGACAATTACCATCTTTGATCACGGGTTGGGAAATTTGACTCTCAAGGTTCTCTCCGTCAAAGCTGAAGCTTTGATTAACGAGCAAACCTTCAGCAGTTTCTCTTCGCAGCCCATGTGGCGCTCGCCTCAAAATATTCTGCGTGATCTACGGGCTCTGACCTTTTCTCAGGGGGTCAAAGGTCAACTATAAGATGAAATACGTCCAGACCTCCTGAGAAACAAAGCAGCCATCTTTCAGTTTACCTCATTACAACAACACAACAACAATGCAGGAGGGCAGGTTGAGGCTACGCAGCCATAAATTAGTTAAGTCATGACACAGCACATAACTCCAAGGCTTCTGCAGCTGATGCTCATGTGTAATGCGTAATGTTTAATGGAATAAAGAAAAAAACTTCAGTGGTTATTTTAGATAATAAATTAAATTGTAGAGGGAGTAGAGGGGGGAATGACACTGAGGATGTGATCATGTTTGAGAAGCTCTGCTGATCAAATCAAAAAGAAGTGACATCTTTTAAAATGTGTTTTATGGAAAGTCATAAAAAATGGTCAGGATGAGTTGCGCATCTGGGGACGAAGTTTGAAGATTCGGTTATAAATCTAAACCCTCCCCTCAGAGTAAATAAACATGTGGGACTTTGATTCCGAGAAGAAAAGTTTTCGCCGACATTTTTAATTGTACAGCATCGTGCCAACAGGCACACATGCAGACTCAGATGTAAAGTGTGTAATACTTTGTGCCATTCTCCAAGGAGTGACCTCAGATTCCTACAGTGTTTGTGTAACCGGGAGTTTGGCTGAACTGGAGTGACTCCCAGTCTCTCGGCTACGACGGGCAAGAGGCAATGCCATGATGAAAGCCAGACGTGACGTCCCCACCTTATCTCTCCTGGGTGTTTCCACTCCAAACATGAGTCCAGCAGTGTGTAAAAAGACTGAAGCTAAACACAATCCCTGCACCCCTTTTCCTCCTCCTCCCTGCTTTCCTTCCTTTAACTGAATTCCTAGAGCTCACCCTTTTGTTGTTTCCTGCAGAAACTGTCTCAGAGGTTTTCAGCAGAGTCAGGCCATGTAACGACAGGCAGCGGGCATGACTAAGGTTAACTACTTTTTCACACCCAGGCAGCCATTAGGAGCATCTTGCCTTGTTGTTTCTAAGTCCAAACAGGCTGTACATTTTAAACTTCGCCTTCCTTATGGCTTTGCTCAGTCAGAAGGCAGAGGGATACGCGTGTGCTGCTGCCATCTAGTGGCTGCTTTTTTACATCCTGGCAGAGATCCTAAAGCCATGTCATCTGTATGTCTGTAAATAAAAATATTTAAAAAAACAGCTGAAAGATTTTCTTTTATGAACTGGTTCGGTTTGTATGGGAATGTAACAGATTCTGAGGATTCAGGAATGAACTATTGAACTTTTTCACCTTCTGCTAACGTATCGAAGGTCCTACCAGCTTTTAGGCCGTTTTTCACCATAACAGTTCATAAAGCAATGAAATCTACTGACCCAAAACATTATTTTGGACTAGTATTTAAATACCTTTCTTCTAAAACTTATAGTTGACTTTATGGTTGAGCATATGTGACTCATGATTTGACTTGAAAACTCATGTAATTCTTCAAATATGGACAGCTGCCATTGCTCTCATTGTCAAAGAGTGGGGCTCCCACAGATTTAGATAATTATTGCACTATATGCAAAACTTTCTTGCCAATTTTATACAATCTGAAATTGGTGCTGGCTTGTTTCTTAATCTTCCCAATACATTTGAATTTGTTGATTACGAGCTGCTGTTGATACCGGCACAGTGAATTTGGTATAAGTGAAGGGACGTTAGTCGGGTTTTGCGTTGACTTTAACTGATGGCTCCTTTACGCCGGCTGGGTTTGGCCAGGCTCCGCCCACTTTGTGAGAATTACAGCAACAGTTCGTCCAGCCCGGTCCGGCTTTGGTGAACGCCTCCTATGGTTGGCTTTAGCCCCACCTTCAGCCGTCAGCGTTGCGCTCTCTGCCGCCATTAAGCATTACTGTATGAAATTAACACTTTAACTAAATCTGCGAGAAATGGTAAAGAATAAAAAAATCATTAAATAAAAACAAATAAAACAAAAAATACACACAGTGTTTGTATTATTGTATATGCAAAAATGTTTTTAATATTTTTTTAAGAATAAAATAATCCACTGGGATACATATCTAGAGTTATTAAATACAGCATGTCTGTCTACACATGGAAAGCTTCTTTTTTTTCCCTTCAGGTGTGGTTTATGATTTGTAAATAGTAAAATCCTATTTCAGTTTGACCCACTATAGCCCCGTTTACACTACACCTAAAAACCGAGCCATGCCGAGACCAGTCCGAGCTTGGATCAGTTATCCAAGACAAGCCGACCCGTTTACACACAAAGCTTATCTCGGTTCCTTGGTTGCTCCTCGCCCCCTAGTGGCGATCTGCGGTACTACCGCTCTCTGGGATTGAAGGCGGGACCGAGCAAAACAAAAGACTTAGACTTAGACTTAGACTTAGACTTAGACTTTCTTTATTGTCATTTTGTATACACAGAGTGCATACAGAACGAAATTTCGTTTTCACACAGCTCAGAAAGATTGCAGTAACTCTACAGGATACCTTGCGGTGAATTACAGTACAGGATAAAGTGCAGTGATAAATCGCAGTCACTTACAGGATAAGTTTCAATTGACTTCCGGATAAAGTGCAGCAGTGAACAGTAGGCAGTTGAAATGTAAACAATGTAAAACAAATGTAAACAAATATGCAGTAAGGTGCAGCAGTGATTTAAAAGTAGACAGTTGCATTGTACACAGTTTTGCAGTACGTTTCCCGGTAAGGTGCAGCAGCAATTTTGCAGGATACAATACAATGTGCAAATGTGCAAATCAGCGAGTCGAGTGTGGTACACAGTTTTTATACTTCAGCAGTTCAGCAGTTCAACAGTCTGATGGCAGCAGGGAAGAAGCTTTTGCAGAACCTGGTGGACCTGCAGCGGATGCTGCGGAACCTCTTTCCAGAGGGCAGCAGGGAGAATAGTCTATGGTGGGGGTGTGAGGGGTCCCTGAGGATGTTACGGGCTCGAGACACACAGCGCTGCGATGAAATGTCTTTAATGGAGGGAAGAGGAGCCCCGATGATCCCTTCTGCTGTCCTCACCACTCTCCTCACGTTCTTCCAGTCGGAGGCACTGCAACCTCCACACCACACAGAGAGACAGCTGGTCAGAATACTCTCTATGGTGCTTCTGTAGAAGGTCGTGAGGATGGGCGGGGGCAGGTGGGCTCTCCTCATCCTCCGCAGAAAGTACAGTCGCTTTTGTGCCCTCTTCGCCAGTGACGTGGTGTTCACAGACCAGGTAAGGTTGTCCGTGATGTGCACCCCCAGGAACTTGGTGCTGCTGACCACCTCCACCGCTGAGTTGTTGATGAGCAGTGGAGCATGGTGAGGCCGGTTTTTCCTGAAGTCGACGATGATCTCCTTCGTCTTCTCCACATTCAGGATCAGGCTGTTGTCTCTGCACCAGCCCACCAGCTGCTCCACCTCCTCTCTGTAGTCCTGGTCGTTGTCGTCTCTGATCAGGCCCACCACCGTTGTGTCGTCTGCAAACTTCACGATGTGATTGGTGGTGGACCTGGGGACGCAGTCGTGTGTCATCAGGGTGAACAGCAGGGGGCTCAGAACGCAGCCCTGAGGGGAGCCCATGCTGAGGGTGATGACATCAGAGGTGTTCTGTCCGACCCGGACTGACTGAGGTCTGTTGGTGAGGAAGTCTAGCAGCCAGTTTCGTAGGGGTGTGTTGAAGCCCAGATGCTCCAGTTTTCCCACCAGATGTTGTGGGATGATGGTGTTGAACGCTGAACTGAAGTCCAGGAACAGCATCCGCACGTGCGTGTTCTTCTCCTCCAGGTGTGCCAGGCTCAGGTGAAGAGCGGAGGAGATGGCGTCCTCAGTGGAGCGGTTCCGTCGGTAGGCAAACTGGAACGGGTCGAGTGTTGGGGGGAGACTGGAGACGATGTGTTCCTTTACCAGCCTTTCAAAGCACTTCATCATGATGGGAGTCAGTGCAACAGGCCGGTAGTCGTTGAAACAGGTGACTTGAGGTTTCTTTGGCACCGGAATGATGGAGGCAGACTTGAAGCATGCTGGCACTATGGCTTGGTCCAGCGAGGTGTTAAAAATGTCTGTGAGGACACCAGCCAGCTGACCTGCACACTCCTTGAGCACCTGCCCAGGTATGTTGTCGGGGCCTGGGGCCTTCCGCGGGTTGACTTTCCTCAGAGTCTTCCACACGTCGGCGGTGTCAAGGCGGAGGACCTCCTCTTCCTGATGGGGAACAGCCTTCACTGCTGGTGTGCTGTTTAGTGCCTCAAACCTCCCAAAGAAGTTATTTAGTCCATTGAGGAAGTCAGCATCAACTTCACCCACCGGGGGGGAGGGGGTGTTGTATTCAGTGATCGCCCGGATGCCTTTCCACATGCTCCTGGTGTTGCTGGCGTCATGGAAAAGCTCCTGGATTTTCTGACTGTGGTTCCGCTTAGCTAACCTGATGGCACGGTTCAGGTTGGCTCTCGCTGTCCTCAGTGCCTCCTTGTCACCAGACTTGAAGGCTGAGTTCCGTGCTTTTAGCGCTTGACGGACCTCCGCAGTAATCCAGGGTCGTTGGTTGGCTCGGGTGATGATGGTCTTGGTGGTGCTGACGTCCTCAATGCATTTGTTGATGTAGGCTGACACAGTCATGGCGTACTCATCAATGTTGATCTTGTCCTCATAAGTTGCAGCAGCTTTGAACATGTTCCAGTCAGAGCACTCAAAACAGTCCTGGAGCGCCTCCATTGCTTCCTCAGTCCACACCCTCACCTGCCTCGCTGTTGGTTTTGCTCTGATCAGCAGGGGCCTGTATGCTGGGAATAGCATCGCGGAAAGGTGACCTGAAGAGCCCAGGTGGGGGCGGGGGGCTGCTCTGAATGCTCCTTTTATATTTGTGTAGACTAAGTCTAGAGTGTTCTCTCCCCGAGTTGCAAAATCCACGTGTTGGTAAAAATGAGGGAGAACAGTTTTCATATTTGCCTGGTTAAAATCCCCAGCAATGATGAAAACACCCTCTGTGTGTGCAGATTGCAGCTCAGAGATAGTCCGATAGAGAACACCCATAGCATCTTTAGTATTAGCGCTGGGAGGGACGTAAACCGCTGCGATGATAACAACAGTGAACTCTCTAGGCAGATAAAATGGTCTGCAGCTAACAGTCAGAAGCTCAATGTCCGGAGAGCAGAAACTTGTGACTAATCTAGCATTTTTACACCAGGTGTTATTGATGTAAACGCAGAGTCCTCCACCTCGGGACTTACAAAACAGCGCGGCGCCCGTAACATTCAGGAAGTTATGCTTGATATTGTGATATTTCGATGTTTGCGGAGAGTCAGGGGAAGAAGGCAACCATTGGTGAATTTACTTGAGAAAGTTTGCTTTTTTGGGAAGTGGATGAGACAAACGAACGTCTAATAAGGATTTACAGACGCCGGAAACAACGACAGACGCTGAGGTTCATTGCGCTGCTAAGCAGATTCATCTCTGGAAACCGTGTGGCACGGTAAGGAAGCTAGTATTATTATGAATGTTTGAAATTTGTCTGAATGGAGTGTGAATCGGGACGTGCAGCCAGACTGCCGGAAAACCCGCGGACAGTCAGCTGACTGTAAGGAGATGACGCGGTCTGCTCATGCGCTCTTTATCAAAAAACTGGGCCAGAAATAAAACCAGGCCGAGACCTATTTAAGAGCTGGTCTGCAGTTAGCGCGGTCCGGTTATGTTTAGCGCGGTCTGGTTCAGTCTGCTGACCGTTTACACACAAGAGTTATCTCGGTTACCGAGCTCGGACTGGTCTCGGCTCGGTTAAAAAAGTGTAGTGTAAACGGGCCTTATGTTCATGGTGGTCCTTAATATTAATGTGGTTGCTCTCAGTTTAACTTTCTCTGAGAAAACGTTCTCGTTTCTCCTCAGCCCACAGCCAATCAGCGAACACCTCACCTGTTCGTCACATCTTGCCTCCAGTCCACTCTGACTGGCCCTACTCTACACTAGCGACTCATGAGGGCTGAATACAAAATACACGCCACACTTTTCAGATTTTCATTTTAAATTTTGAGCAGTTTTTTTTCTTTTCTTCCAGTTTTACAACAATGATGTTTTGTTTTGTGTTGGTCCTTCATGTAAAATTGCTTCAGAATACACAGAAGTTTGTGGTTGTAACATGACGAGATGAGCCAAGGTTTAATTAAGGGATCAATACATTTTTAATGCGGTGTAGTAGCAGAGCGAGCAGACAGCCAATAAGTTCAAAGTAAAATGCATACATGTTTCCTTAAAAGCCACATTTTACTGCAGATTTGATGTCTTAACTCAGTATTGTGAAAAAAATGCACAACCTCTATTTGTCCAAAAGCACTAACAGCAGATCCATCCGTCACATGTTCCCTCCCCCCCCGCGTTGCGCTGGGCTTTCTCTTCTATGTCCCAGCTGAGGCCAGCTGCTGCTGGTTAGTGATAAGTGTTCAGCTACCATCACTGGAACACCAGGGGGTAACAAGTGAGTAATTATCTACATTTAACAACAACACACCACCACTAGGTCAATTTGTAAAGTTTTCTAATATTTACATTATTTTTATCATTTCTTTTGGAAATTAGGACCCTCATCTCTTATAAACCCTGGGCCTCCTCCGGGAGGCCTTGTTATTCCCGTAGCCTCTGTCCCTTTGATTCCAGCTCTGTGCGACCCTGACCTTTGACCTTGTGCAGTTAAACTTCTGCTCGCTAATGTATGGCGGCGCCACACTCCTGTAAGACCAGAGCGGCAGCTTTAAATGCTTATCCCGGTGTCTGTGTGGACGCTCATGGTGCAGTGATGGGAACGTCACATAAATTTGTGCTCAGCGGAGGGCCAGGACCAATAAATATCAGACTCTGCATTCAGCTTTTGTATTTCTGGACGAGTGGGCACTCCTGGAGACAAGGGATGGCAGAGTCCTTGCTGCAAATATGGTTATTTTTTTGCTTTTAGTTTTGTTAAATTAAAGAGAGATTTTGTCTCACAATGATTTTATGATGTCAGTGGAGCAGTAGCTCGGTGGAACTAGCCAGTTTTTTTACGGTTTACCATAAAAAACAGTGCAGTTGTAGTGCAAATGGGAATGCCAGCTTGTGATCAGAAGAAGCTTGTCCTCGGTAGTCCAGCTCCAAACCCCAGACTAAATGCTGGGAGTCATTTAAGCCAAATGTTGTTCAGTCCCTTCAGCAACTCAGGAGCCAGGGCGTCTTCACGGCCCTCGTTCCCGCTTCTGTTCTGCCTCTCTGTCGCCAAACCTCTGGAGCCGACCTCCAGTCACACCATCCTGTAGGAGTAACAACTAAGAACAGAAAGCTACAGAGGTTAATAGATGATGGTGTTGCTGATGTCTTAGACGGTGAACTTTACGTTGTTAGGATCCTGAAACATTGGATTCAGTCTACGTTTTAACAAATGTGAATTATATCAAAATGTACAATGATTGGTGATGGTTGTTACTTTTCATTGTTAGCATCTTTGAGATAAGTGTTTTTGTGGCATTAGTGGCCTTTATTTGACAATAGGCGGACAGAAAATGGGGTTAAGAGAGATGGGGGAATACAGCTTCATTGAGGACTGAGGACCTACATGGTCGCGTGCACTACCCCTGAGCCACCACCACGCCCAGATAAAAAAGTATTTATCAAATAGTCATTAGCTATTTAACTAACTAGATCAACAAATGTCTCGGATGTTTTAAAATCTGTATCAGAATCTGAGTTTCTGCTCATTCTTTCCGTCAAAGAATGGAAGAAGAACAGAAATGGAAGGACGGTGACTCAGGATTTGAAACTTAATTTTACAGATAAATATTTGAAAAGTGCGGCATAGATTTGTGTTCAGCCCAAATGAGTCAGTTCTATGTAAAACCAGCTTTCGCTCCAATTATAGCTGCAAATCTTCTGGGGTATAACTAGCAGGTTTGCACATCTACAAACTAAAATGTTTGCAATTTTTCTTTTTAACTCAAGCTCAGCCAGACTGGATGAGAACAACTGTTAACATTCATATCCAATGATTGCAAAAGATTATGCTTTGGATTTAGGTCTTTACTTTGACACAAAGTGTTTTTTATTTAATTTATGCTGTTAGATAAAAACAAAAGAGCCTCTTAATTTGATTTTTCTCTGATTACTCAGCTTCTGCTGCTACACTTTGTATAGTTAATGTTTTCAAAATTATTTGGAAAATTGTTTTTTTTCTTTGGTCCTTGTTTCTGTTGTGAAAACGTTAAAATCTCAACGTTTTTGTTGTTATTTCTCCATTAATTGACTTTAACCATTTTGCCTGTTTATTGGCTCTGATCTATGAATGTTTCAGACACAAACTACATACAGTAGACGACCAAGATGTTTCTCTGTGTCAAGCCTCCTGCCGTCCGATTTGCTCATGCTTAAAGCACAAAATACATAATATATTATCAAAACAGAGAACACTTTAAAAAAAAGTCTGACTCCTTCCAAAGAGAGGCGATCAAAATTTGATTTTTGATTTTTGTAAGTTTTTTTTTCTCTGTTTATTTCCATCACTTTTTAGACTTTTTAAAATGTACTCTCTTTGTTACTCATGCTTTATCAGAAGAAAGTGTATTGCTATTATTAATGGGCTCACTTCAGCTTTTGGTAGATTTTAATCAAAATATCATATCTTTACTTGTTTTTTCATGAGAGCTATTCAAAAGACCTCAGTCTAAACGTTAAGGCTTAATGACACCTTTGGTCTCCAGCCTGACTGGATCTTTTTCAGCTTTACTCGGCTGCAGCCGGAATTCGTCTCTTTCCACATCCAGAGAGAGATTTGGTTCCTTTTTGGCAGGGGCCATGCTGCTCCGCTTCTCTCAGGCGTGTTGTCATAATCGCTGCCAACGTGCCACAGGCAGAGAGGGCAGCTTGATGATTCACGCCAAGCTCAACAGATTTAAAAGTTCTCTAAAATGTTTTACTGCGCCGGCTTGCAAATCCACGCATGGAAGAAGGGTGTGGAATCAAGGCGCAGCTCCACCAGGATGTGCATCATTTATTTATGTTTTAAAGAACACTACTTATAGTGGGCGAGGTGCTACCAAACTGAAGGATTTAGGATGAGGTATTTTAGAAAGTGCTGAATTACTTTTTTTTTCTTTTTCAGGTAGAAATTTAAACATTTTCTTGGCTCCAGATTGGAGAAAAGTGGCAGCACAGGCAGAATCCGCATTTGCTTACCTGACATTGATGAACTCTCTAAAGAAGTTGTAACCCTGTACGGAAAATCCTGCAGGCGAAACACAGACAAACACGTACTGTGTTGGTTTTAGTTTATTTTAGGAGGTGGCTACAAATCTCTTTTTCACGCCTCTGCTCGTGTTGACCTTTAAGATGCTGCTGAAATGATGGATTACTCCCAAAAGTCAGTCAGGTTCCCAGCCATCACGTGAGGCTGAGCGTACTGTACTGCTGTGATGTCACACCGTAGAGTCACAGGTACACAGCATACAGGGAGGCACTGCAAACTTGACAAATCAGTTGTTGTACTCTGGAGTGGACCCTAGTCTACGCTTTCAGTAAAGTTGTGACTTAATGAGGAAACCCATTTTTTCAGTCCAGATCCCAGTGCCTAAAACCTCCATCCTGCTTTCTTCTAGTCAGGTCACCACAGTAGGATTCTGGACATAAATTGCCATGGGAGAAGATTGATTTAGTGTCCCTTAAATAACGTATGTGTTTGTTTGGACCATTAACCCGTTGAATGACCTGATGAAGAACCATTTTCACTGTTCTGGTCAAATCCACTGGACTTTTATCTAGATGTACTTTCAAAAGTTGCTGTCTACAAAAGCTGCCAGGGTGTCAGGGGAAAGAAACCCACAGTATCACAGGTCCTCCATCATACTTAACAGTGGGCATTGATGGATTCCCTACATATTGATATTTTGCTTCGCATCATGCACACAAAGACTTTTTGTTGCACAAAAGCTCAGTCTTCTCGTTGAACCAAAGCACAGAGTATAAGTTAAAGCCCCAGAAGAGTTGTGAAACCTAACATGTTGATGTTTGTGATAGTAGGAGAGAAAAGCTTTCTTCAACTATGCCATGTTAGCAGCCAGACGTCGTCTTTTGGACGTTATGGAGACTGGGTGATCAAAAGATGCCACTGTGTCCTGCAGCTCTGTAACGGTGAGCTTTAGAGGATCTTTCACCTGCTTTATCATCCTCCCTTTTGAGCGCAATGATAAAATAAATATGGGTCTCATTCTGCCTGTGCTGCACCGTACTTATACCACAGGGAAACAAAAACTAAACAATTGCTAAGTATGTTCCTATAAACTCTGACTTAATTAATTATAATTTCTACAATATTTAACAGAATAAAGCAGGAATGTGTTTTAAAGCTTTTCATACACCTTAGCTGGGGTGCTAATAAGTGTGCCATCAGCTGTAAATTCTTGTTGAAGGTTTCTTTGGGTAGCAGCTATTTCTGCTACTTCTTCTGAGTAATTTTTACTGCTGAGGTGAACATTTATGCTTTGGTTCAGAGATACAAACCTTTCACCTGTATTATTTTTCTGCTAGTATAGTCAGATGTTAGAAACTTAAACATAATAAATGACAGATCCACACTGATTAATTGTTTTAATCAGTTTATTTTATGTAACCTTTAGCTGAATAAAGGCACATTGTTACACTGTGTGACAGTGTTACAGGTTACAATTCATAAATTGAAAGCTTGATTTAAATGCCATAAAAATAAGTATTAGGCCTGAGTGTATTCTAAAGACTATTGTACCATGTACAAGGAGCACAAGAAGAGAACATTGTTCTGGTTCAGATTCAGAGTAACCTACGGTAAAGCAAACTCAAGGAGAGTAAATCAACAAGTATGCACTTAAAACAGAGGAGAATTTACTGAGTACTGCTTTGTGCATAAAAATATAGCAGTGTTGCTGTTTTTCTAGCCTCAGCAAAGGCCAAGAGACCGCATATAAAGGCAAATTTTTTACAAATGTGCTATACAATGTAACATTGGTACACATCATCTAAACCAGGGGTCACTAATTAAAAATCAGTGGGGTCCGAATAAAGAAAATCAACAACGAGTAAAGGTCCGGACACATTTTTTATTACAATCCGTTACTTTAAACAGTATTTAACACTGAAATAAAATGCTTATGCACCCACCTTATACATTGACTTTTTAAACAAAAAAATAACATCAAAATAGAACGTTTTTCTATTTTAAAATCCAAAGTGCTTTTTGAAATAGAGAACCACAATCTTTCACAGTTTGGTATATAGACAATTTCTTGACTTTCACATCTTTTATAAAACACCTGAACTTTTTTTAATTTCTTTTTTATGGCTTAATGATAGAAGTGAGCTTTAGGCTGCCCTGCAAAGATTTTACACCTGGGTTTGATTGGCAACAAAGCCAACCTCAAGCACATATCAAGGTGCTCATTCGTTCTGCGCCTTTAAATCAGCTATTTTCTCCGTATGTATGAGCAAGCGGATATGTTTGGGAACGCTCCGGAGGGCTTTGCCATATTAACAAGTGAAGTTAGCACAGGGGTTGAAGCAAAAATAATGTTTGACTGAAAACATTTTCTCGCAAGCCCATATATTGCCGGGGCGTGGACATCATGCCGCATTAGTTGGCTCACTTGCTTAGTGTGCAAAGTCAACTAAATCTGGTACTTTTAAAATATCCATTGAAAATTCATGTATCTCTGCCACCTTTCACCTTTGCGGATGAACCCTGTGTCCGCGCTCCACTTTAACTTCATAAAAAAAACTCTCTGAGAATCGCCTTTCTCTGGCCTCACCCAGTTAGAACCCGTTCTCCAGTCCATGTTGTAGCTGCAGTTTATTTGTTTTATCTTTTTGATGTAGTTTTCTTAATCTGTAAGCATCAAAATCATTGTCATTTTATTTAGTGTCCTGGAGTGCAGCAGCTCATCAGGTGATCACTGCTGCATACCGACAGCAGACAGCGCAGGTTTTTTTTTTTTTTTTTTTTACTTTTTCCGAATCGAACCCAGTCAAATGAGGCACATCCTTTCACAGTCCGACTCTTGTTCTTCAAGGGTCATGCTAAATTAGCCTGAGCTAGCGCGTTACTCTTCTTTGTGTTTAAATAAAACATAATAGCGAATCACGAGGAGATTCCTGGTTGGTCGCCGCGTTTATCAGCGAGAGAATAAACGCTGACATGGCCACAGGTGGAAATAATTCATTAATTAACTGCCGGAGCAGATTGACGCTTACCGAGGGAAGTTGTTGTCAGCTGCTGAACTTTCTGACCTGCTGGTTCGCATAAATCCAAAGAAAACCTTTGACCACCACTACTTTCATTCATACCATCTGTGGCCAGTTTAAAATGCTCTCCCAAAGGTTAAAATGATGAACACCGATAAACCTCAGACTGGCCATGTCCGCTTTGGAAAGACCCGCCCTGCTCTCATTCTGATTGGCTAATGTCCCGGCTCTGCCAGGTTTGATTGGTTGAGAGCAGCTTCAGATTATAACCTTGAATAAAAAGTCTAGACGGAACTTTTTGCGCTCAATTTCCAAATGACGGAAATCCGTCGCAGCGACGGAGAACTTTAACCCCTGAGTTAGACACTGTCGTTGGACAACATGCAGTAATATATAAATGTTTTAAATGAGGTTGGGTCCGGATTAGGTAGCAGGTGGGTCCGGATCCGGACCGTGGTCCGCTAATCCGTGACCTCTGGTCTAAACCGATAACTGTGGTGGAATTAACATGAATATTAGTAATCTACCAAGAAAACTAAAAAAAATGTTGCTTGAACACATTTTTTAACTTATAGATTAATAAAGATAGGCCCTACTGTAATTTAAATAGAGATAATAAAGTCATCTGCACTTTAGCTGTGAATAAATGCCTAAAAATGATCCTTGGGAGACTCTTTTAAGTTCCCCAGAAAATATTACTTATATCAGTGTGCAGCGACATGGTTGTCTAAATCTACTGAGACCCTTTTAATTCAATTCAATTTTATTTATATAGCGCCAATTCATGAACCGTGTCATCTCAAGGCACTTTCCAAAGTCAAATTCAATCAGATTATACAGACTGGTCGAAAAAATTTCCTTTCTAAGGAAACCCAGCAGATTCACAAGCAGCATTCACTCCCCCCGGAGAAGCGTAGAGCCACAGTGGACAGTCGTCTGCATTGTTGATGGCTTTGCAGCAATCCCTCATGCTGAGCAAGCATGAAGCGACAGTGGCCCTACTCAGGAGCAGTGGTTCCCAACCCTGGTCCTCAACCAACCCCCCCCCCCCCCCCCACACACATGTTTTAAATGCATCTCTGTTGCAGCAAGCCTGATTCAAACGATTACAGGACCTCCTCAGCAGCCATCAAGGACTGCAGGAGCCTCTTAATCACTCATTCAGCAAGGAGACACCAAAAACATGCAGGGTAGGGGTACTTGAGGACCAGGGTTAGGAACCATTGTTGTAGATTATGGATTCATGAATTTACAGTCGTTATATTGCTGGACATTGACCTCAGCCTCAGACTTAACCGTTTTCTAACCTCTTACAGGATCTCCAGCATTTGAGTTAAAAGAACAACATTGTTCACCCTTACTGTCCTGCTGTTATATTTCTGAAACTTAGACTAAAGTTTCAAGCAAAGATTACACACATAGGTCAACAAAAATGTAACCTGAAGTTATGAATAAATATGAATACGATGAGTTTCTTTACTTTGCTAACAACTGTCCCGAGTCACTCATAAAGCAGAACACTTTTACACTTGATTACTTGAATATTAATTTTCAGATTGTTGTCTCTGTTTGTATTTTCTGGAATCAGTTTTAGTTTCTGACCCACACAGATAATATCTAGATCTAAATAAATCAGATTAGCCCATAAACTTTAACCTCCTAATCACAGCAATGTTCTCATTTGATATATATGCTGTAGTAATGCAATAACAAACCCATTACGCACTAAGCAGCCTGCGTGCATGCATCACTGCTGCACCTGTTGGAGACGAACTTGCGTGCAAACGCGCAGATCGCATTCAAAGGTTGTCTAATCAAATCTGCAGATGCAGTGGTTTAATATCTGAAATGATAGCCATTCATCACATTTGAAGAAAAATTAATTTAGCAAAAGTCAAGCCATTTATTACATCACACTGTGATGATGTGCAGATTTCACATATGGCTTCCAGAACACTTCAGACGGTGTTGTGTATAGGTGTTGCCGCATTACATGGCAGCACTATGCCTTTGTGTGATCGCAGCCAAAACAAACAGAGCCAAGGTCTGATTTATGCTGAGGTGATGCGTATCTTTAAAGCCGAACGTTCGTCGAGCTGTGTCGTTAACTGTGCCAGGGCGTTGCTACAACATACACAAAGCTGAAACATCCTTAGCAACTGAAGTCTGCATGTGAAACTCTTCCAGTTAAAGCTTAGGCTAATGTCCAGAATTCAGACGGACAGAGTGTTGTTTCTTCGGGGTTAGGGTTACTGTTTGTGGCTTCCTGTGGCACATGTTCTGTTTCGCAGACCTGATGATGGGAGCATCTGTTGAACGAATCAGTTGTTGGTGAATTAGTAAAAAAAAAGATGTTTCTTTTGTTTTGTATATTGTGCTTTTTCTCCTGATAGCCCCATCTGTAACGGAGCGTCCCGTGTGTCTTTTTAGAACCTAAAATGGACGGTTGTAAAAAGAAAACACAAATACCAATTCCGTCACTGGTCCAAAAGCGAACCCTTATGAAAATACAAATTGAAAACAGCAAACAAAACAAAATAGACGAGATCAGACTCTAGAGCAGTGGTTCCCAACCCTGGTCCTCAAGTACCGTTGCCCTGCATGTTCTAGATGCGTCTGTGTTGCAGCTCACCTAATTCAAATGATTGCATGACTTCCTCAGCAGCCATCAGGGGCTGCAGACGCCTCTTAATCACTCGTTCATTTAAGTCGGGTATGTGGCAGCAAGAAGACACCTAAAACATGCAGGATAGGGGTACGTGAGGACCAGGGTTGGGAACCACTGCCCTAGAGGACAGAAAGGGTTTTACATATCAGACCATATAATTAAAGACAGGGACACACAATTGTGTGCATTTAATCTCATTTATCAATGTGATTTACAATGTATCATATCTTAACTACCGTACATATTTATAATGTAATTATATTTGTTTGTCTACTTGAGAAATTTACATATTTTTTCCCTACCCCAGCAGATGTTGTTTCTCTCTCTCTGTGCCGTCTCCTCCACTAAAACCTCCAGTTTGCTGTAACAGGTCAGCTGATTACAAATTAAAATCAGACATCTGCAGATCAAATAACGTCCTAGCGTCACCAAGGTGATTCCCAAACAACTATTGTGAAAACCAAAATGGTCACGCATCCTGTGTGAGGTCTTTGTTGGACAACTTTCTTATTTCTAAAACACATGACTTTCAGATGCTGCTCATCTGCTGGAAATAGTTGTTTTTAAGGCCAGAACCGTTTTGTTATGCTCTCTGCTAATCCGCCCTCTTCATTTTTCAGCAAACACTGTCCAGTATTCTGCCGTGGTCAGACAGGACTGGGCTCAGATTGTTTGAAAAGTAGGGAAAGGCCATGGCTTGGTTGTTATTTATAGAGCACAAAGGATATCCAAGGCTGCAATGGTACAAAATGTTTTGTCCCAAACTCTGAGCCGATGTTGCAGAGTTTGCTATTTGTTTCTTTTATTAACTGTTTTTTTTATGAAAACTATTGAAACAAGCTATACAAATGCTTTTTTTCAATTTCATTCATTGGAGTTTTCCTGGTAGGAGCAAAGGGTAAAATCTTCCCAGTGAAGGGCTTCATGGTGAGACAATAACTTTTTTTTGCATTTTAATTTGACAGCTTTTTTATACATAAAAAAAACAGCATTAAGTAAGGGGAAAAGCCAGAATCACATTGCATTCCATCACTGTGATTTAAGCATAAAACGTCACAGTGAGTGATTGTTTACAAAGGTTTACCATGATGGAAATGATGTTATCACTGTGCAAAGTCTAGACTTTATGTCAGTCATTTCCTGCTGGATATGTAGGAGTATTACAGCCAGAACCAATGCCTCTGTTCAGTTTTGCATTTGGTTTTTGGTGAAACGTTGCAATTATGTGAAACTGTTCCCCTTTTCCCTCCCTTTTGGTTTGAAGGTCAACCATTTTGTTTCTGCCTTTCTGTGCCACTCTGTCCAATGCCCACAAGTTTGGCAAAATAATCCAAGGTATCGGTCTACGATCTCCTCTATCCTTATATCCCGCCTTGTCACACCTCATTTGTGATGCCATTAATAGCAGAGACCTTAAATCAGACCAATCAGTTTACGATGATCTGGGCTTCTGACGCCACAGGTTAAAAAGTTGAAAACTTAGCTCTCGGGTTCACATCAGATTACTTTTGCTAGAAGGAGTTTTGAGAAAAGTCTGACAAAATAAGCAAATTATGTAAATAATTTGCATATCTGATCCCTGGAGCTGGTTGAGGTTCATGACTGTGCTCTGTGAGGCATTTTAGACGGAGTGTTGTGTGAATAATGCCTGTGCTAAACTTGATTTTGCTGTTTATAGACAGAAACTCAACATTTGGTGAAGGAGGCTGTCTAGTTTCAGAATCTCCTGCTTGCTTCTTGAAGATGATGTGGTGCTTTCTGTGAGCCATGACCTTTACTGTGTTGGAAACGCTACTATTGGATCAGAAATGACTGCTAGATAAAGACATAGACAATCTTTATTATCACTTACTGCACATTCCCAATGTGAAGCAAGTCAAATTTTGTTGAAAGACTCCAAGTGAAAAATAGAAGACAAAAGAGAAACTTTATAAATATAAGTATCCGTATCAGGAATGTAACAGCAAACCAAAAAATAAATACATTTTAATGTACAGAAAAGTTGTGTATGACCATACGAGTTGAGCAAGTATTTGGTTTACCCTTTCAAATTTTGTCATAGTTTTCCATATTTTAATCATGATCCTCAAAGTATTTTATCTGGATTGGGATTTTTGTATTTATTAGGAGGAAAGATACAACAAAACACAATTTTCTACCTTTTTTCTTTTCTTTTTTACAACTAACATTCAGAATCAGAACCTAAATCAACCCGAGAATCTGTGGACAGACTGGAAACCTCACAGACTGCTCACAGTCAGTCTTACTGATCTTAAGCTTTTTCACAAAGAACAATGGGCTAAAGTTTCCATCACTAGATTTGCAAAGCTGGTAGAGACACATCCCAAAATAAACTTGCAGCTATAATTGTAGTAAAAGGTAAGTTTACAAAGTATCAACACAAGGGTACGATGACAAGCAAAGGTCACACATTTTAGACTTTTCTTTGAGAAAAGAAATTGAAACACCATTCTCCTTCTAGTTCACAGTTTTGGACCATTGATCCATCTAAAAAACCAGGTTGTGTAATGTCACAAAATGAGGGACATTTTTGAGTATGAATACTTTCTTAAAGAACGCACTGCAGGTTGTCAGTTTCTAAAGGTGTCGATCAATAGGGATGAAATAGAAAAAGGACTTTTGAGAAGAACCGAACACAATCACACACTCGTTTATTCCCAACCAGTGGCGTCTCTGGCACGATAAGTTAAATGGGGCACAACACTCATCACCTATTAGCAGCAACTAATCTTTTTGTGTTGCATGAAACCTGATTTTGATCAATTTGAAGTGAAACACATAAATTAGCAGAAACAACACAGTAGAAGTGCCATTTTATATAAGCTAAATAATATATATATATAATTCCAAATAAAGGCTTACTAATATTGTTGTTGATCATTAATCCATCAATGATCCAACAAGGCCAACCAACACCAGATGGCTCCACGCTAGCCGGCAGAACATAAACGTAACGTGTGCATTTCCAGTATTTTGATTGGACGATCCGAGCTTGGGGCTGTAGTATTTGTGCCCCGCTGCTGTCTACTGAGAGTGTGTTGGTCATGCGCACTACGATTTCAGGTGTTCATTATTTAAACAAACGTTGGTGGGCTGGCCCCAGTATCAAGGCGCCTCAGGATGATTTAGCCTACTGAGCTTCTGGCAGACTTAGATATATAGACACAAAGGTTTATAACTGAATTTTATTGGTAAGGGAATCTGTCTTTTTTTACAATATTACGCTATAAAGAATGATCATGTCCCACTGACTATTGCAAACATAGAGCTCCACAGTGACATCTGGTGAGGCCAGGCCCCACTGGCCCCAAATGCAAAGACGGTACAGTTCCCAACAGCAGCAAACATCTTGCTTGATTTAAATTTGGTGCTGGACTAGATTTTTGTTATTATTCTGATGTTGATCATTACTCACTGTCAGGCATCCAAGCCTTCCTTGTTGCTTGCTGCCACTTGCTGTGTTTCTATGTGAGTTTGTCAAAAATGAAGTCTAAGTAAACAACAAGCCTTTCAACAGCAACTACAACAGGCTTAAATCAAAGGCAACTGGACTTTCGCTCGTTTCAGGACCTAACCAGGAGTCTCTACCAGCTCTGGAGCTTCACAGATGAGCAACCTGGAGTTTGGTAGCTGCTGTTCTTATGCACATGGTGGCCCATCCTCTCAGGAGCTTTTTAAATTGAATGCAAATCAATGACCTGCATTCTTCACCGAGTCATTAGGTTCTGTTGTTTGGTGTGAGTTGTTCACTTGGTCACCTGAATCCTAATGTTTCAGGTAATCCTACTTGTGCACCTTTGAAATGAGCTTAAATGCCGGGTTATGGATGCTGGAAAACTGAAGGCGCATCCCTTGCCCTCGATTCAGTGTTGGTTGCTCTCTGTTGACACCCTAACCTTCATCCTTCTTTTATACCATCTAAATTCTCAGTCTTAAAACTGAACACCATTGTCTTTCACCAAAGTTTTAACAAGATGTATTGTTGATGCAAGGTTTTCGCATTCGTTTTTTCAGTTTTATTCAATTATTTACAGGCAAATTCAGCTGTGTAATAGTGAACGGTGCAGTCAACATATAGTTATTTCCCACTGCCGGCTTATCAATGATGACTTACACCAACACTGAGCCTCCTCTTTTTTCCTCTCAGCTTCTGCTTTAAAATATTTTTTTACTGCAACAAATGTTACAGCAGGTCAGACATTGTAGAGAACTCAGACAAGTTTGCAAGGGCAAACAATAACACAGATGCAATTAAAGATGCAATCCTCTTCTTTTCCCTGAATCTCGCATAATTTTGCCTCTCAGCTGACTTACAATATATATATTCAGAGGTGTCCTGAGGGTAGAGATCAAAAGTGAATGTTAAGAAGGGTCACCAACTTTCTATCACATTAAACACTGTTAAACACTTCTTGAGTAGGTTGAAGAGCTGATACCTCGTTCCTATTTTGCCTTGCAACACCAAAATACACCCACAGATAATCACAAGTATCAGAGAATACATTTCTTTATTTCCACCTCTCACATTCCCAAAAGGGTGTCATGCATCATTACAATCATGGGTGAGAAAGTCAAACATTCCCGGGCATGCCAGACTGATTAGGGTATGGCAGAGGTAGATGAGCAATAAATGGCAAGGAAGTCCTGGAAGCAATCACTGAATTTACAATATGGATCAACAGATGTGTTGATGTATTATTAAGTATCTAATTTAGACCTATATGCACCCGATAAATCAGTTTGTGCCTGTGAGAACTTTTACATCAGATAATAAATGTAAATAACCAAGCTTCATGGATCTAAAAATGTTTTCCAGACTGGTGCCAAAAAAACACTTCAAAGCTGATCTTACCCAGCTCCTTCTTCTTTTTTTTTTTTAGTTTACTGGTTTTAAAAATGTATTATTAGTGTTTGCAGTTGTTTTACATGTGACATGTTTTAAGTTTGTTTGATAAGTTTGATACAGTTGATCACAATATTCTCCTACAAAGAGTTGAGCATACTGTAGGGATTAAGGGGAAAGCATTGGGCTGGTTTAAATCTTATCTGTCGGACAGATTCCAGTTTGTTCATGTTAATAATAAATCTTCCTCAAACTCTAGGGTCACCTGTGGAGTACCACATAAATTCTATAATTTATCGTATTAACACCAGGATGTGAGATCCATGAGGATGCTTCCAGCTGTTTAAGCTGGTCTTCCACTTCCTGTAACACTGCATTGCAAAAGTCTCCCTACAAATGAACTTTACATTTACAACCACAAACAATGTTTTTTTTTTTGCTTGTGTGTTTTGTTTTTCCAGGATTCTATGTTTTTATTCTGGCCAGCTGACTCTCTGCTCCCTCTACATCTTGCAGTCAGCGTGATCTGCTGCACCTGGCATCCATCCTCAGCATTAGGCTGATTTCATTCACCTGGTGACCAGCCTTTATAGACTATGTCTCTCAGCTTCTTGTTGCCAGATTAGTTGGAAGCCACTGGTGAGAAGTTTCCTTGTTTTTGGATTCCCTGTTCTTGCCTTGCTCTCGTCGGACATCTCGTGTTCTCTGGACACGACCTGGATTGTTTTCGTGGCCGCGATCTTAGCTGAGCCTTTTGGACCTATCAGTCATCTAGTGCCTGCCTCACCATGTTTTGAACCCTGCTCCTTCTTGGACCAGAACCCTGCCTTCAAGGCAAGGCAAGGCAAGTTTATTCGTAGCACATTTCTATAACAAAACAATTCAAAGTGCTGTACATGAACAGAATACAAGAAAAGAAAACATTACAGAAGAAAGAACGTTGCAGTGGAATAGTAGCAGCAGTTGGACTACAAAGGCTTTTTAATCTTGATTTAAAGGAACTCAGGCCTTCAGCACTTTTACTGTTTTCTGGAAGTTTGTTTCAGATAAGTGGAGCATAGGAACTAAATGCTGCTTCTCCATGTTTGGTTCTAGGTATGCAGAGTATACTGATAACAAGTCTGAGAAGTATTTAGGTGCTAAGCCATTCAGGGATTTATAGATTTTATATACACAAGTATTTTAAAGTCTGTTCTCTGAGATATAGGCAGCTAGTGTAAGGACTATTCAGGGATTTATAGACTAACTGTAATTTTAAAGTCTATTCTCTGAGATACAGGGAGCCATCGGAAGGACTTTAGAACCGTGTCGATGTTCTCTACTTTCTTAGTCTTAGTGAGGACGCGGGCAGCAGCGTTCTGGATCAGCTGCAGCTGTCTGGTCCACTTTTTAAGCAGACCTGTGAAAACATAGACAGCCCTGTTTAGCTGTCCGCACCAAGTTTTCTTTATTGATAAACATTTTTAAATGCAATGCCATGTGCAGCTTGAATATTGGGTTCTCTGATTCTCTGGAGCATAACAAAGTGTTAGACCAACACAAAGTAGTTCATAATTGTGAGTGGATGGAGCAAGGCTTTCACTTTTTTTCTTTTTTTTTTCAAAGCAAAATCTGCTAAATGTACAGCAGCATTAGCCCCTAAATAAGATCAACCAATTGCCTTTAGAAGTAAAGTAATTAATAAAATACAGAGTCAGATGAGACCAAAATGTATTCTCAGCATTAGTCCAGCTGTTCTATGTAGGCCTCAGGGGTTCGTTAGAGAACATTACTGAACAAACAGCATCATCAAGACCCATTTTAAAAGGTTCTGCAATCTCCTTGGATGTTTTTTCTGCTTGATGCACGCCAATGATTTGACGCTTCTTAAACAGATTGACATCTTTTCCACGCCCCTGGGACGTGTCGTTTCAACATGGATGTTTAGGAAATAAGAAGCTACTCATTGCATCAGCTGGGGTTAAATAACTTGTTGCTGAAAGATGATCATCCACGCAGTAATTATCCAATAAGCTCGTACCTATTTGTTTAGTTAAATCCAGGTGACAACCTTTTTTTGGCCAGGTAGTGTTTCAATTCAATTCAATTCAATTTTATTTATATAGCGCCAATTCATGAAACATGTCATCTCAAGGCACTTTACAAAGTTAAGTTCAATCATATTATACAGATTGGGTCAGATTATACAGATTGGTCAAAAATGTTCCTATATAAGGAAACCAGTTGATTGCATCAAAGTCCCGACAAGCAGCATTCACTCCTGGAGAAGTGTAGAGCTACAGGGAGAGTCGACTGCATTGTACATGGCTTTGCTGCAATCCCTCATACTGAGCAAGCATGAAGCGACAGTGGAAAGAAAAAACACCCGTTAGCGGGAAGGAAAAACCTCTAGCAGAACCGGGCTCAGTATGAACGGTCATCTGCCTCGACTGACTGGGGTTACAGAAGACAGAGCAGAGACACAACAAGACAGACAAAAAGCACAGAAGCACACATTGATCTAGTAATCTGTTCTACATTAGATGGTAATAGTCGGTGATCTGTCCTCCCTGGATGATTTCACAGTCAACAGAACGCCAGACCAGGTGTACCTACTATGAAGAAAAAATAGAGAGAACAAAAAGTTAAAAGCTGAAAATGACAACAGTCATTTCAATGTAATGCAATGCAAATCTGGAGAACAGTAGAAATCAGTAGAGTGAGAAAAATAGGCCCTGATGTCCTCCAATAGCCTAAGCCTATAGCAGCAAAACTATAAAGGTAGCTCAGAGTAACATGAGCCACTCTAGTTATAAGCTTTGTCAAAAAGGAAGGTTTTAAGATTAGTCTTAAAAGTAGACGGGGTGTCTGCCTCACGGACCAAAACTGGGAGTTGGTTCCACAGGAGAGGAGCCTGATAGCTAAAGGATCTGCCTCCCATTCTACTTTTAGAGACTCTAGGAACCACCAGCAGACTTGCAGTCTGAGAGCGAAGTGCTCTGTTAGGAACATACGGGGTAATCAGAGCTCTGATATATGATGGAGCTTGATTATTAAGGGCTTTATACGTTAGAAGAAGAATTTTAAATTCTATTCTTGATTTAACAGGAAGCCAATGAAGGGAAGCTAAAATTGGAGAAATATGATCCCACTTGTTGATTTTCATCAGAACTCTTGCTGCAGCATTTTGGATCAGCTGAAGGCTTTGAACTGCATTTTGTGGACTTCCTGATAGTAAAGAATTACAATAGTCCAGCCTTGAAGTAACAAATGCATGGACTAGTTTTTCAGCATCACTCCTGGACAGAATGTTTCTAATTTTGGCGATATTCCGGAGGTGAAAAAAGGAAACTCTGGAAACCTATTTAATATGGGATTTAAATGACATGTCTTGGTCAAAAATAACACCAAGGTTTTTTACTTTATTACCAGAGGCCAAATTAATGGCATCCAGATTAAGTGATTGGTTAAGAAGTTTATTTTTTGAGGACTCCGGCCCAAAGATTACAACTTCTGTCTTGTCAGAATTTAGATGCAGGAAATTCAAAGTCATCCAGCTTTTGACGTCATCAAGACATGACTGCAGTCGAAGTAATTGATTGGATTCATCAGGATTTATGGATAAATATAGCTGAGTGTCATCAGCATAACAGTGGAAATTAATTCCATGCTGTCTGATAATTTTGCCAATCGGAAGCATATATATAGTAAAGAGAATTGGTCCAAGGACTGAACCCTGTGGTACTCCACAGGTGACCCTAGAGTTTGAGGAAGATTTATTATTAACATGAACAAACTGGAATCTGTCTGACAGATAAGATTTAAACCAGCCTAATGCTTTCCCCTTAATCCCTACAGTATGCTCAACTCTTTGTAGGAGAATATTGTGATCAACTGTATCAAATGCAGCACTAAGATCTAACAGGACAAGTACAGACACAAGTCCATTATCTGAGGCCATGAGAATATCATTAGTGACCTTCACCAGAGCCGTTTCAGTGCTATGATGAGCTCTGAAGCCTGACTGAAACTCCTCAAGTCGGTCATTGCTTTGTAAATGTTCACAAAGTTGATTAGCAACTACTTTCTCAAGAATTTTAGATAAGAAAAGAAGATTAGATATAGGTCTGTAGTTTACTAGCTCATCTTGATCAAGAGAAGGTTTCTTAAGTAAAGGTTTAATAACAGCTACTTTAAAAACCTGTGGTACATATCCATTTACTAAGGATAGATTAATCATGTCTAAAATAGGACCACTGATCAAAGGGAATACCTCCTTAAACAACTTGGTTGGGATTGGGTCTAACATACAGGTAGAAGGTTTAGATGAAGCTAAGATTTTAGATAGCTCAGAAAGCTCTACTGCTTCTAAACCGACCTTTTTTACTAATTCTGAGAAGTTTCTAATGCTTGCATATGAAATGCATCAGGGCTTTCACATCGTGACACTGTTTAGGAGAGTTAAACGCTTGACTTTAAGCAATATGTTTATGATTTTGGAAATGTGCTCATCCCGATGTCTTTTCAAAAAAAATAAGATAAGAAATCCTCCCAATGGCTGATTCCCGGTTTGTGAGCTGTCGCTGTTCTATGTAATTCATTCCTTCCCCATCCTGGTGAAGTTTTCCTGGTGGATTTTACAACCACTCCAGTCTGGCAGCTCTCAGACCAGCGAGGCCCCCCTCTTTCCAACCACTTCCTGTTGTCAAACAGACAAATTGTTTCTCGCTGTTTTTTTGGCTTTACAGCACACCAGCAGGGAGGAAGCTGCAAATGAGAAACCGATGAGAGGGCGTGAGTGGCAGTCATATTATGAGCGTGATAGTCACCATCCTGTTAATTGTGCTCTCATCGCGTTGGGGAGGTGATGATTGAAAACACATAGCGTGAATGTGGCTCTCAGTCCTCTGGGAGGCCCTGCCTTTATTCCAGGAAGACTTTACACTCCTGCTAGGACTCAGGAGTCTGGTCCCCCAGATTCCCTATCTTTGTCTGTCTTTACTGTTTCAAGTTTGTAGTTTATGGTACATTAATTGATCTTTATTTTGTTTTGAAAATGTTAGAAGAAACAGAGTTTTTTTAATCATTCTTTATTCGTGGATTGATGCACTAAGGCTTAGTAGATAAAGAAAGCCAGCAAACATGAGGCATTTCTGAATTGTACAGTGCAGCTGGTCCTGCATTAAATCACTGTGGTCCTTTAAAAGGAAATAAATGAACCACACTATTTGATTTTTGGATGGATTCCTGATCACCTTCCCAAGAGTTAATCAAATGGTTATTTCCATTTGATTACTGACACATGCCTGAGGTATTTGTACTATTTCTGCAAGTGAAGGTAAAATAACCAGCATGACTGGAGCTCCACTTAAAACCTTTTAATTGGGAAAGGTTTTCCAGTTAAAGTGTTTTTCCCACTGAACGAGGTCACTGCATTGTCGTCTTCTGCTTCTCAAGATTCTATGCCGGAAGGCTCTTTGTTGAAAATCTCCACAAAGAGCCCTTAAAGGGGCATTGGAAAAGACTGCTGTTTGTCAAATACCCTTTTAAAACAACTCATTTGACACAAAAAATAAATAGATTAGGAGTAAAAAGCTTGACTTCTGAGCCGACTGGAGAGTTTAAGGGATTTCTTTTTTTATGGAAAGTGTTCCAACAACGTTGAAGTTTTCACTGCTGAAAATAAGGTTAAATCTTAATTCTGAAATCATAAGAGTTACAGAAACATGCAAGCACAGTGACACTGGTGTCATGGAAAAAAATCAGCTCTGCACCTGAAAGAGGATCTAATTGAACTCATTCAACTCAATTCAATAAAACTAGTTGTTTAAAAACCACACTGAAGCAGCACAAATACACTAAAAATAAAAAAAAATATGCATGCGTAGAAAAGAAACTTCACAAGCAGAGAACAAACCGACAGAAGATCACCATGTAAGCAGTTGGTATTTAAATGTTTAAAAAGCCGCAACACACACACAGACACACACATCTGACACATAAAACATAAGAAAATAAACTTAAGTGAAAGACATCTTATTAAGACTGTCTTTTTGAATCTTGCTTTGTGTAACTCTATTGCAGTGGAAATAAAGAGGCCAATATTAAAAGCATCCTTCTCAGATGGACTCACCTCATAAATCCTTCAGTTGCGTGATGTAGCTCCACAAACACAATATCAGGTTTAGAGAAAACGCTTCAAACCGGGTTCCAAATGTCTGTCATCACTAACCTTACAGACCAGAGTGTAACAGGTGAAAGAGAAATATTTAAAACAAATTGTTCTTCTTTTTTTTTTTGTTATCTTCCTACCCCAGTAACAACTAAAAGAACCAAACAGAGAGTGCTTTGGCCAGGTGGCTCAAACAAGAAAGTAAAGCTTTTTTTTATTTTTTCAAAGAGTGGAAATACACCATTTATGGTATGTTATGGTATTTATGATCCACAGAGGCACATGGACATGAATATCTTGCTAATTCTTGGAGATTTTAAGGGTTCATTTGAACCATTCCTTTTGCAGGCTGAAATGAATCCATTTTTATCTGATTTTAGTCTGATTTCCATTAACCCATTAATTGTTGCCAGATATGACAACCCTTATTAAAATTTGTAGAGTTCATCTAAATTTGTCGGTTTCAGTGCATTCATAAGTACTGCTGGTGTCCAAACCGTCCCATAGCATGATGTTCCCACCCCCCTATGCTTGTATCCCACTTCTAAGCACATTAAACATCTTTTAGACATGAGCTGAGGTGGAATGTTATCTCGCTTTATCCGTTTTAAAACCGTTTGGAGCGTGTTAGGATAATTGTCTAGCTGGCACATTCAGTTGTGCCCAAGTTTTGATTAGTTGTTGATTTGAGTTGAAGAATTATAGGTAGTCGTCCATCTTAATTTTTTTTATCCAGATTTCGTAAAGCACCAGTACAACTGAAAGCAAAACCGCTCCACAGCATGATGAACTGATACTTATGTCTAGTTTTTTTTAATTGGGGATTTTTTAGAATCTTCAGCTGCTTAGAAATTTCTACAACTTTTGTAAATCTGCAATTCTTCGTAAATCTTTATTGAGTTCACTGGACTTCCTTGTTGCTCTAATAAATAATCAACCTGGTGGCAGTTGTCATGTTAGCCTTTAGGTGTCGGGCCCACATGCAGAAACACACTCGGTAACACAGATGGAAATTTAAGGGTTTTATTGACTCAGGCGGGTCACAAGACGGCAGAACTATCTGCGGAAGGAGGAGACGGCTCGGATGGGCTCGGAACCAGGGAACCGGATCGATCTAGGAGCAAGGTGAGTGATTAGTACTAGTAAGGGTTCTGAGAGGAGACTAGTGAGCATAAGCTTACCACGAGGTGCGAGAGAACACGGCCGGGGAGGATGGTGTGTGAGTGGATTCAGCTCTGTTGTTGGAGGCAGATGTCCGGGTTGCTGGTGAGCGGGGCGAGGAGGTCCGAGCAGCACCGTGGGTACCGTGATCCAGAACAGCGAGAGGAACCGGAGGATGTTGGCGGGAGTCTTTGATCCAGAGGTGAGGTTATCGACTCGGAAGGAGGACGGAGGAACTGGAGAGTCACGAAGGGAACATTGGAGCTCGAGAAGGTAACCTTGGGAAACACAAAGGCAAAGTTAGCGTCGTGGGGAAGATCTGGCGAGAGGTCGTGGCTGCTAGGCATACCGCAATGAAAACACTCTGGCGTCCTCTCGCTGTTCGAGCGCTGTTCTTGTAGGCCACTCTGGTGCTGCTGGATGAGTCGCAGGTGTGCGTCTCCACCCACCAGTCAACCACGAACACCTGTGGAGGAAAAATGGCAGGACCGGCAGAGAGCTGCACAGCCCTGCTAACTGAGTCCTGACAGCGGTCAAATCAATCCTTTTAAATTTTTAAATCAATCATGTGAAGTTAAAATATATGCAGGTTAATAAACTCATCATGAGTGAATACTTGCAGTTTCTAGACTGCAAAGTAAAACAAATAGGTTTTAATTGTATATTGGTGCACCTGATCTTAAAGATACAATGAAAACATACAAAGATATACTCATTTATTTGCTAAATAGAAATACACTGTATATTGCATTTTGTGATGCAGAAAGCTACACTGCATCATGCTTAGTTTCTGACAACAATGAGAGACTTAACAATAAATCCCACTAAACTATTTGTGTTCAAGAGCTAACAGATTTTTTTTTTAATTATTTGATTGAGGAAATGCTTTAAAATGAGTCACAAAGGGGAAAAGAATGATGTGTGAATGATGAAAAGATTTTTCACAGAAACACAGCACAGAGACCAAAGACAACACAGACTGTTTTCCAGAGGCTCAGCTCGACTCTCTAATTAACCAGACATTCAAGATCCCAAGAAGTTCATCAATCAAAAACAGTCAAATAGATGAGAGAAGACACAGCTGTCCAAGTTAAATACACTGAAGGGATCTCTCTCATACAGCTACGTCCAAGGAAAAAAGGAAGTTATCCTGATTGTGTCTGAGCTACAAACTGTGGAGACATAGTTGGAAAACACAGTTGATTTTGAGGTGAAACATGTCTCCTAACAAAGGATTTCTTTTCAGGCCTCCTTCATGCAAAAAAGGACTACCTGTTCAAATGATTGCTATTAAAGCATCTTGACTTATGTATGAGAGAATAATCTCCAGCTGGAATGGCCCGTGGGTTCATCTGGGCTGGAATCGGGGATTCCCCCCCCCCCCCCACACACACACACACACACACATACATACACACACCCATCCTGATGTTGGGGATGGTTGTCTTTGGCTCCTCACAACCAGTATTGAGCATTTTTCTCATGGATAAACCTTACATACACAAGCGCACTCTTACAAACACCTGCAGGAGCTTGGATTCAGATATTTTCAGATTCACTTCTGTACAGAAAACCCCTATTATTATCGTTAGCTGTCACTTCATACATCTCATATTAAATAATACTGTATATTCTACACTGATGGTATCAAGGCGTTGGTTGTTTGTACCTGTAATACTTTATCGGTTGGTTTAGGTGTTCTTTTTATAACTTTCTATGCAGGTGTAGAAGCAGACTCTGAGGATGTTATCATGCTCTCTCCTTTTCCTCTCCTCTATTTTTGTCACCTTTTTAGCATTTTGTTTCATCTTTTTCTCTTCCTTTTTTTCTCTTCTACATTCCCGTTTTTGTGTCCATTGAATATGGAATAGTCCCAGAGTAAAATCTAATAAAGCTTCTTGCATATAAAAATCAAGCGGCGCACTATGGCAAAAGCAGTAAGGCTCCACATGTGAAAGTAAAATCTGTTGGGCTCTTTTTGGCATTAAGACAACAATTCTTAAGGCTACACTGTTGGACATGACATGTTAAAATAATAATAATGTTTCTATAAGCAGTGGATATGGATCATGACCAAAACAACAAGATCCCAGAGAAAAGCGGACAGAATTTGATTGCCCTGCAGGATGACTGGACTCTACCTTAGAGACATGAGGCGCTCTGTTACCTGGGGGAGCTTGAAGTAGAGCCTCTGCTTCTCCACAGGGAGTGGGTCAGGGTGGGAATTTGATCAGGATGCCTCCATTTGTAGGTTTTCATGGCATATCCCTCTGGTAGGAAACCCTAGGGGAAATAACTCAGCGGAGGGACTATATATCCTGTCTGGCGTGGAAACACCTTGGGACGCCTAGCATGTGGTGAAGGGTATCGCTGGGGAGAGGGATGTCTTGGTTTCCCTCCTGAACCTGTTACCCCCGCAACTCTAACTCGGATAAGCAGAAGGCAATGGACGGGTGAACGGACAGGTAGGTTATATAATTCTCATTTGCATTATGATCTGAGCTATCTAGAATATTAGCTTCATCTAAACCTTCTACCTGTATGTTAGACCCAATCCCAACCAAGTTGTTTAAGGAGGTATTCCCTCTGATCAGTGGTCCTATTTTAGACATGATTAATCTATCCTTAGTAAATGGATATGTACCACAGGCTTTTAAAGTAGCTGTTATTAAACCTTTACTTAAGAAACCTTCTCTTGATCAAGATGAGCTAGTAAACTACAGACCTATATCTAATCTTCTTTTCTTATCTAAAATTCTTGAGAAAGTAGTTGCTAATCAACTTTGTGAACATTTACAAAGTAATGACCTACTTGAGGAGTTTCAGTCAGGCTTCAGAGCTCATCATAGCACTGAAACAGCTCTGGTGAAGGTCACCAATGATATTCTCATGGCCTCAGATAATGGACTTGTGTCTATACTTGTCCTGTTAGATCTCAGTGCTGCATTTGATACAGTTGATCACAATATTCTCCTACAAAGACTTGAGCATACTGTAGGGATTAAGGGAAAAGCATTAGGCTGGTTTAAATCTTATCTGTCGGACAGATTCCAGTTTGTTCATGTTAATAATAAATCTTCTTCAAACTCTAGGGTCACCTGTGGAGTACCACAGGGTTCAGTCCTTGGACCAATTCTATTTACTATATATATGCTTCCGGTTGGCAAAATTATCAGACAGCATGGGATTAATTTCCACTGTTATGCTGATGACACTCAGCTATATTTATCCATAAATCCTGATGAATCCAATCAGTTACTTCGACTGCAGTCATGTCTTGATGACATCAAAAGCTGGATGACTTTAAATTTCCTGCATTTAAATTCTGACAAGACAGAAGTTGTAATCTTTGGGCCAGAGTCCTCAAAAAATAAACTTCTTAATCAATCACTTAATCTGGATGGCATTAACTTGGCCTCTGGTAATAAAGTTAAAAACCTTGGTGTTGTTTTCGACCAAGACATGTCATTTAAATCCCATATTAAACAGGTTTCCAGAGTTTCCTTTTTTCACCTCCGGAATATCGCCAAAATTAGAAACATTCTGTCCAGGGGTGATGCTGAAAAACTAGTCCATGCATTTGTTACTTCAAGGCTGGACTATTGTAATTCTTTACTATCAGGAAGTTCACAAAATGCAGTTCGAAGTCTTCAGCTGATCCAAAATGCTGCGGCAAGAGTCCTGATGAAAATCAACAAGAGGGATCATATTTCTCCAATTTTAGCTTCCCTTCATTGGCTTCCTGTTAAATCAAGAATAGAATTTAAAATTCTTCTTCTAACGTATAAAGCCCTTAATAACCAAGCTCCATCATATATCAGAGCTCTGATTACCCCGTATGTTCCTAACAGAGCACTTCGCTCTCAGACTGCAGGTCTGCTGGTGGTTCCTAGAGTCTCTAAAAGTAGAATGGGAGGCAGATCCTTTAGCTATCAGGCTCCTCTCCTGTGGAACCAACTCCCAGTTTTGGTCCGTGAGGCAGACACCCTGTCTACTTTTAAGACTAATCTTAAAACTTTCCTTTTTGACAAAGCTTATAGTTAGAGTGGCTCATGTTACCCTGAGCTATCTCTATAGTTGTGCTGTGATAGGCCTAGGCTGCTGGAGGACATCAGGGTCTAATTTTCTCACTCTACTGATTTCTACTGTTCTTCATTCTACGGTTCTCCAGTTTTGCATTGTATTACATTGAAATGACTGTCGTCATTTCAGCTTTTAACTTTTTGCTCTCTCTCTTTTTCTTCATAGTAGGTACACCTGGTCTGGCGTTCTGTTAACTTTGACATCATCCAGAGAAGACGGCTCACCCGTTACTACCATCTAATGTAGAACAGATTACTAGATCAATGTGTGCTTCTGTGCTTTTTGTCTCTCTTGTTGTGTCTCTGCTCTGTCTTCTGTAACCCCAGTCGGTCGAGGCAGATGACCGTTCATACTGAGCCCGGTTCTGCCGGAGGTTTTTTTTTCCCGTTAATGGGTGGTTTTTCTTCCCACTGTCGCTTCATGCTTGCTCAGTATGAGGGATTGCAGCAAAGCCATGTACAATGCAGACGACTCTCCCTGTGGCTCTACGGTTCCCCAGGAGTGAATGCTGCTTTTCGGGACTTTGATGCAATCAACTGGTTTCCTTATATAGGACATTTTGACCAATCTGTATAATCTGACCCAATCTGTATAATATGATTGAACTTGATTTTGTAAAGTGCCTTGAGATGACATGTTTCATGATTTGGCGCTATATAAATAAAATTGAATTGAATTGAATTGATAGTAATAGGTATTAATAATAAAAGGACCTATGGCCTTCATATACAGGTTCAGTGCCTTGAAAAGTATTTGCTCTTTTATAGATTTTCTCCTTTGCAAAAAATGTGCCCCCCTTGTCAAATCATGACTGATTGTCCTCACTTTTTCAAATCAATTTAGCATGCCACACCCAAGCCTGAATCCTGCTTGGTCTGTTGAATCAAGAAATCTCTTCAATAGAACCTGTCTGACAACGTGAAGTAGTCTGGAAATGGTTGCAAAGTCAGTTTCAGGACTTCAGCAAACCCCAGTGAGAACCACTATACAAAGCTGGAGAAAACATGGAACAAGCTTTACCAGGAGTGGCCGGAAGAGTGCATCAACAATTCATCCAGGTCACAAAAGAACCCAGAACATCTAAAACCCTGCAGGCCTCGACCCCCCCCCCCCCCCCCCCTGTTAAAATCAGTGTTCATAGTTCAGTAAGAAAATTGACATCCATGGGAATGTTGCCAAAAAAAATTTTTTGATTACTTTAATTTAGATTAATCTATTTTCCTACACAAACAGCTACACAAAATGTAACCTTTAAATAAATTATAAGATAAGCTACCATAAAAAATCCTTTGTTGTTCCTCAATAGGGAACTCCAATTGTGACAGTGGCAAAGGCACAGACAGTTACACACAATTATTATCCATGAAGAAGAAGAAGAAATAAAAACAAAGTCTAATCTAAAGATAGTTCTAAACAAACAGCAAGAATAGAAGATAAAACGGTAAATACCAGTGTAAATATTCCATAATTATTGATATGGAGAAAAACTCCTGCCTATTTACAGCACACACAATAATATAATATGCATCATGCATGATGCATATTATATTATTTGTGGCTCTGAACTATGTCCAGAAACCTTTCGCCTATTAAACACAATCGCTGACAGGTTTTGTGTTTTAACAGGTCATTTGGGAATCCTCAGCAGTAACACACTGTTTCTGAAAACATCTGAGGGTTATAAGTTAGCGGGAGCAATGCAGCCTATATTTTTCAGCCTTTGGTAGTGCAGAGAATCTGGTGTCCCAGGGTTGTCGCCACAGCTTTCCCTATTCACTGCAAAAAGGGAACTAAAAGTAACATCTTTTGAAATTAGTGTATTTGTCCTTGAAGATCTTCCAGTAGAATAAGATTTTTGCACTTAAAATAGGAACAACTTGTTTCCATCATCTTATTTCAAGTGCAGTTTATCTAATTATGTTATTTTAGGGGTCAAAAATACTCAGTCCATTGGCAAATTATCTTATTTACCTGCTCAAATGAAGTACAAAAACACTAATTTCAAGTAAATCTGAACTTACTTTTAATTCTCTTTTTGCAGAGTGGGATGTGTGACATCACAGAGAAGGGAATTGGGCCTAACACGCCTGTGCTGCACAGCCAGTTGTACCAACTAATAATTTGATCCAAACTGTTTTTTGGAGCAGGTTTTACACGTCAGCTTAAATACAGTCATAACTTACATCACTGTACTCTTATTTTCTCATTTTGGATAAATCTCAGTATCTTTGGAAACTGTAAAGTTGTTCATTCCCAATGTAAGATTGCTATTAATAATACTAATAATCACACTTATTTGTCATTGCAACTTATACATTCCAATTAAATCTGTCTTCTGCGTTTAACTAAAAGCTAGCTTTGAGTAACTTTGCAACAATCCCTCATACTCAGCATGCATGTGGCAACAGTGGAAAGAAAACTTCCAACAGAAACTGGCTCGGTGCGAGCTGTAATCTGCCGCAACCGATTAGATGTTTGAAAAAGACCGAGCAGGCACACCAAAAACACAGAAGTCTGCGCTTTGAATAGGTCAACAGCCTTCGCGTTTACTGATGCAATGGAGTCTCGTAACGTCAGCAGAGCCTGCCGGCTTCTCTACGCTTGAACACTCGACCGATGCACTTCTGCTTTTGCAGCTCAGATCTGAGAACAACTCGTGAAACTTCAGATGAAAATAATTAGCACACAGGGGTTGGAAACACTTTTGCTTCCAGCCTAATGCTGTCATGATGTCTGACGGTTTTGAAAGTTTTTCTTTCTGCTGTTACAGCGTGTGACTTCTGCTGGCTGTAATGTCGACCAAAGTGTTAAAGACTTTCTACTAGAGTGACAGGCTTTTTATTTCTATTGAGGAAGCTGATTTAGTCTTTGGTTCCATTTAGCTGCAGCTTCTGCGAATGAAATCATGCAAACTTTAATGTCCTCCAAAGACTTTGCATTTTTATGGTAATACTTGGGGAAAGATTTTCCATCTGCACAGTGAAGCAGAGATTTTTGTAGGTTTTGTATTCCGTCACTGACAAAAAAAAAAGGTGCACATGCAAACCGATGCGGGGTGTTTAGTTTGGAAGGAGCTGCCACCTCCAAAATAGTGGTTGAACAGTAGCGGCATAAGTAGAAAAGTAACATAACTTAAAATGCTTTGCAGAAGTATTCATTCTAAAGTTAAACGCGTGATCTTGCAATTACATCCACAAACTAAAATGGATTTGAATAAAATTTTAGACATTCGATTTAGGCAGCATTATGCTCCCACAGAATTTTTTTTTTTTAACTGCGGCCAAAGAACTTGGTGAAAGGCTGAGCGATGATTCAGTGATTGTTTTTGCATCAAGTATTTTATTGTCACATCTAAAACCGGCTGAACATCGGCTCTCGCTGAGGGAAGTTGCTCTACACAAGAAGATTGTCGGCCAGAGACTGTTGTCAAATCTGTCTTTGCGTAGACGGGGCCTTAGGTGGGCATTGTTGCCTTACAGCTATTCCCTTACTTATGAATATCAGTACACATCTGCCTCCATTTTCATGCTATGCTTCCTTGTTTTTCCCATTTTGAAGAGCAGCTGAGAGAAATGTGTCTCATTATGTCAGAGTTATTAATCCGGGAAAGATTATTTATAAAAAGTTCCTAGACTGTCTGGTCAATCTATCAGTAAGAAATATAAATAATAATAATAATAATAATAATAATAATAATAATAATAATAATAATAATAATAATAATAATAGGTTTTATCATGGTGAGATTAGGCAGCTACAATGAAATGTGAGTTTCTTTGAAGCCTTTAAAAAGATTCCATCAGTGTGGAGGGTTAAAAGCACCACAAATGTATGTTGTAAAAAGCCAATTTAACTTTCTTTTTTGAGCATTATTCACTATACAGAACGCTACCGCATCAATTACAGCATTTAACAGCTAAAGAGAGGGCTTCATTTGTCCCAATCGAGGGCCTGTGCTAAAACATGAAACAAAGAGAAGCTTAAATCGTTAGATGTAAGCATCAAGCAGATTACCCATAACAGTAAATGCTGAAATAAACTATTGTAAATGATCCTGGAAGGCTACCAGGTTGCAGTTTGTGCCATGGAAATTTCACGTTGCGCTCATTAATGTGGAAAAAAACCAAAGAAAAGATGAGGAAAAAGAGGAGAAAATGGAGGGCAACAGTGATTAGTGCAAAACACATCTGCAGCTTTTTTAATGACCAGGTTTGACTAAATTGCCCTGTGCATTGTTTTTACATTGCCCAACGCCTGCCAAAGCTGCAAATGGTTTTCCAGCATTGTAATAATCTGCACTTATTCTATGCAGGCTTAATTTGAAAATAACACCATTAAAAAAAAAGCAGCGTTGGTGGCCGCCTGATTCAGGACCTGCATTTTAAACGCCGTAAGTCCTCCTGAGCTCCCATCATCGGCAAGATGTTGGTTCTGCTGTTTTCGATCAAACGTCACCGAGCAATTAGTCATCGGGCAAAAGCACACGAGTAACATGATGATGTAAAACCCAGATTGTACTGAAGATAAACAACTTTAATACGTGACCACACATAGAAAGCTCAAAAACATTTTTACTCTGCAAATTTTCAAGTTAATGATGTTTGTATGTATCTTCTACACCAAACATGTTGTACATGGTTGTGTTGTGAATTGCTTTTTTTTAAAAGGCTGCTGTAAAAATACAGTCAATTATTATTATTTTCTTACATGTTATCAGGGGAGTAGTTAACATAACGCAGTGTTTGTTTATCCATGTGTGTTCTCCAGGCCATTTAACCTAAATACTCTCATTAGCCTGCTGGTGTATTTATGGACATTTTGTCATCGCACTCTTTGTTCACGAGGGACCTCTGCTGTGGGATTCGGAACAAGTGGTCAGGAGCTGAAACCTGAGTCGCCGACGTCGTTCCTTCTCATTCGGCACACTGCCACGTGTGGTGAGTTTGCCTTGGCTCTCCTAATGAGCTTGCAGTGTTCAGACTCCCATGCTTCTTCAAAATGAGATGTTTTTATGCAAAGTTGCCTTCAAGCAAACACCGCTTTGTATGAAGAGCTTGGAAAAGGCAACAGGAGAGTGCTGAGAGAAGCTCCAAGTAGCATATTAGGTTACTGCAAAGCAGAAATCCAGAACGCATCGGTCTGCTGCTTCATGCTTCACTACGGATCTCTGCTCTGTTTGCTGTTTTTATTGCTCAGACATCCAGCGCACCCACCGTCTTTCAGCTAACATCACTTAATCTGCTGTGGTCAGCTGGATGTCATAACTTTCAAAGACTTATTAGCAAATAAAACTAATTTGTGACAGGAGTCATTGTTGATCTTTCTTCTCCATAATGTGTTTAACTCCCCCTGGCAAACTACAGAGTGGGCCTTAGAAAAGTATTTATACACTTTTTCACATTGTTCTGTGAAGAGCATTGTGAACTGAATGCATGATGTATTTAGCAACTTTTACTCTAATACCTTTGAATAAAATCAGAGGTGGGTACTCATGTTAGAGCGGCATTGCTTCAACATATTTTTATTCAAGTAAAAGTAAAAAGTATACCAAGAACTGACTCAAGTAACAGTAAAAAAGGATTTGATAGAAAGGCTACTCAAGTATTTAGTCACTAATCATATTCTGGTTTAATATTTAAAGTGATTGGACAGACAAAAATATAAAGTACAAATTCTGGTATTTTAAAGACTAAAACAAAAAATAAAATCTACAAAAAAAATGTTATTGGAAAATTACAAATTCAGAAAGGAAAAAAAATATGTTCTGGTTGTTTTTTTAACAAAACACCAAATGAAACCAATATTTACAGCAGTTTGTGTATAGACAGCATGTTGGAACAGTGCAAAGTAGTTCCACTAACAATATCTACAGTTTACTGTATGTTCACTTTATATCTAAAAAGATCAGCAGATGACATTAAAATTACATTAAAACAACAAAGCTTGTGTGGAAACAAGAAGTCTCACTTTAACAAAAACTATAGATGTGTGTTTCTCTATTGGAGCTTTGATTAAGACAAGTCAGGACAAGTTAAGAGTAGCAATACTTTTTAAAGAATATTATTTAAGTAAAGTGCAATAGAACTACTTCTAAAAGTACATTGTGTTCTAAAAGCTACTCAAGTAAATGTAAGTAGTTACTACCCACCTCTGAATAAGATCCAATCAGTGATCGCCTTCAGAGGTTTGCTGATTGGTTAATAGAGTTCACCTAGGTGTAAATCTGTGTCAGAGTAAATGCAGCTCTGGGCTGAAGGCCTCAGAGGTTTATTCGACATCCGTGAAAAAACATCACGAAGACCAAGAAACACAGCAGAAAGTTGTGCAGATGTCTAAAGCAGGGTCGTTATGAAACAATATCCTAACCTTTGTGTTTTCAGATGATGGATTAAACAGAGCTCTGTGGGAAATTCAAAGACTAAAAGTCAGCCGAGACAAGGCTCTCTACCTCAACTGACAGGATGGGAAAGGAAAGCCTTAATCATAGAAGAAACCAAGAGCCCCACGGTAACCCTGCTTCATGAGTGTCTGCATTACATCAATTCAAACCAAGTTGTTTTCCATGAATTAAGAAACCTCTGCGCTTTAATACGGACCTTCAGCTCCCCTGCATCATAGACTCTGGTGTCTTTCAGCTTCCTCCAGCGAGGTTTGGGTCAGACTAGTTTACTGGCCAATCAGTCGCAACGCTTCCATGCTCACCACAGCAGGGGCTGGTACTTCTGGCTGTGCTAGCAGCTGCCAAGTCCTGCTGGAAAATAAGATAAGAATCTTTATAAAAGCTTTCAGCAGGGAGAAGAATCAGGTGCCTGAATATTTCATGGTAGACCACTGTGCAGATTTAACACACAGAGGATCAACAATAGCAGATGACATGGCTCCTCAAAGAGCCACTGACTGAACATAAAGCAACTCAGACTCTGCCTCTCCTGACCTTGTTTATTACATGAAGCATAAAATTTGCTTTCAACTGAAAGGATGGCTTTGGACGACTGAGCATTAGACCAGTTTATTGGTGGGGTTTTTTTGCCCTGATAAGATCCTTCTGACGTCGCTGGTTCAGGAGCAGCTTAACATAGGAAATGGGAGAGCTGTGGCTCACGTCCCGGTCGCACCTGTCTGGGATGTCTTTTGAAGCTTTGACTCAAACCGCAGTCCACAGCTTGTGAATCTCCCCCAAATGCTTGAATGGGCTTCAGTCCTCTCAAGGCTGTGATTGTCCCTGCTGCTCTTACGCCTTTTTCTACCACATCTCCTTCCTCTCAACTTTCCGATAAAACGCATGGGCACAGCACTCTGAACAGCTATGTTCTCCAGCAATTCACAGTGGATAACTGTGAAGTCAGCAGATTGTGTAGGACTCAACCTAATGTTTCTGTGAAGAAAATCCATTTAGTTGAAATTTGAGAGAGAAAATTTCTTTATTGTCTTTGTCATAATTATTCAATTTTATTTATATAGCGCCAATTCATGAAACATGTCATCTCAAGGCACTTTCCAAATTCAGTCAGATTGGTCAAAAAGTTTCCTCTCTAAGGAAACCCAGCAGGTTGCATCAAGTCTCTCCAAGCAGCATTCACTCCTCCTGAAAGAGCGTAGAGCCACAGTGGACAGTCGTCTGCATTGTTGATGGCTTTGCAGCAATCCCTCATACTGAGCATGCATGAAGCGACAGTGGAGAGGAAAACTCCCCTTTAACAGGGAGGAGAACCTCCAGCAGAACCAGAACCAGGCTCAGTGTGAACGCTCATCTGCCTCGACCCACTGGGGCTTAGAGAAGACAGAGCAGAGACACAGAAAGCACAGAAGCTCACATTGATCCAGGAGTACTTTCTATGTTATATGGTAATAGAGGATGATCTGCCTCCCTGGATGATGTCACAGCTAACAGAACGCCAGACCAGGTGTACCTACTATGAAGAGAAAAAAAAATAAAAATAAAAAAACAATCAGAGAACAAAAAGTTAAAAGCTGAAATGACAGCAAACAATGCAGATTGGAGAACATTAGGAGAACTCAGCAGTGTAACGTACAGGAACTGGACTCAATTCAGCCGACACAGGTCAGTGGCGTTTCAAGGTTCTTTATTTAAGAGCAGGAAGTGGTCTCGCCTTCTCAACGCGCAGTGGCTCGCGCTTAGTCTGGTTAACTCCTGAGGCAGAGACAACAGGTTAGTGAACAGTAGTCGTTTCACGGGAACTATGTGAAGGACTGGTCCACTAACCTGAAGTCGAGGCAGCAGAGCCCAGAGAGCCGGCAGAAAACCAAGCGGACTGATCCGAGAGCGGAGGTCCGTTTGGCAGGGGATCCGTTAGGGGCTTTTCCAGGGGCGTAATCTAGGGGAGTCCGGGTCCAAAACACAGAAAGGCAATTATCCGGCGGCGGTACAGACAGGGAGGTCCGACAGGGAAGGTCCAGGTCCAGTCCAGGTTCGTTCACAGGTAGGCTCAGAGGAATCACAGGGGTCAGGTAACAGGCAGGCAGAGAAGAGAACACTGGAATGCTCATACGACTAGCTGAGACAATCTGGCACTGGCATCTGATCTGCACAGGGATTATAAGGAGGTGAAAACAGATGAAACCAATGAGGACTAATTGCAGGCACGGTGGAGATGAGCAGGTGTCCTGATAGGAGGACAAGATCAGTGCCAGTGCCGAGATCATCACAAGCAGAGTGAGAAAAATAGACCCTGATGTCCTCCAGCAGCCTAAATCTATAGCAGCATAACTGTAGAGATAGCTCAGGGTAACCTAGGCCACTCTAACTAGAAGCTTTGTCAAAAAGGAAAGTTTTAAGCCTAGTCTTAAAAGTAGTATTGAAGATAAAGAGACATGAATGCTTGAAAAACATCATTATGTGCAGAAAGAATCCTTAAATATGATTCACTTCTTGAATTCAGTCACTGAAAATGAAAATGAAAATTTTTGTTCTGTTTTATTTAGGTGTACCTGTACATTCACCTTTTTTCTTGTTACACCGTTTTGTTTTGTTTTATTATTTTTGCTGTCAACAGCAAGGGAAATAACAAAAATCATGCCGTTAAAGATGTAATATTGTGGCTGCAAAGGAGCTGAGAAAACTATGGTAAAACAGGTTCAATAATTTAGTCTGTGCTCACATTTTCTGAACTCTGACCAAAACCTTGATTGGTCATTTAGTTTGTTTTTTTTGTTGTTGTTATTTATGGATGTATTCTTGTCATTCCTTTCAACCTTTTCTTTAAGTATTCAGCTCACATTTTATTTTCAGACAATGTCAGAGAATCAAATTTACTCTTAGACTCAGTTTCACATATTAAGCATCAGAAGCAGCTGCCCACTTATTTTTCTGGATCAGTGGTAGCAACTGTAATCTGAGTGCCTTGCTCAAGAGCACTTAGAGCTGGATGGGAGTTCTTTGTTTTTCTGCTCCATTTTTTTTCCCTCCTAGCAGCTGCTTCATTTATTTAAATTGGCCACCTTCAGACCACAAGGTCACTTCTCTCAGCATCGGGCCTGCGTGCCACACGGAGAAGTGCTCCTCTGGAGATTGAAAGGTAAACACCGCTCTTGTTAGTTTTTGATCAGGCCAGACCTTTAACAGGAATTCAAGCTGTGCTAGCACACCATTTGGTCCTGGTGAGCGAAAAGACATAACTCAGATTATTAAGTCAGTCAGGTGTGGGAGGGGATTGTGAGAAACACAGAATATTACACAAGCTTAAAATAACTTTGAGATTGAATCAGTCAGAGTGCCCTCCTCTGGCTGGAGCCCACATTTAACTGTTTGCACAGAACAAAATATAGGCCAATGGCATAAATGTTTGCTTTTTCATACACTGGCAGACGTCCTGAACACCACTGAGGCTCGTGGTTTATTATTTATATTATATGAAGCTCTTACTTCGACTGAAAACATCTCCAGAACACTAAATAACTGCAGCCTGAGCAGCTCAGGTACAGTCAGCGTCAGGACTCAGCAGTCCAACATGGAGATTTAGCAGGAATGTTAAACTGCAGCCACCTTTACAGTCCTAAATTACGTGAGCAGCTTGAGAAAATAAGGGGCGAAGTGAAGGGCTAAGAGGGAGATTTGCCAGTCGAGTCCTTTCACAGAATTTCGGGGTGGACCATCCCCAGCCACTTGCCGAAGACATAACATATTACCGCTGAAGAAAAGCAGCACAACGAGCGTTTTCTGTCGCCTGCATGCCGACACGCCCGGCACACCAACTGCTGCCTGCTTCAGCTGATGAAATGTCGGTCGGCTTGTGTTTCACTGAGTAGAAGCAAAAATCAGGGGGATTATTTTCATCCTCCTGACTTTCAAGGGAATGGTCAAGTAGTTGATTGTATATAATTAGCAGCTTTCTAAGCCTTACTGTGTCTTAACATTTGTATATTTCTCTTTAAAATGTTTAGAAAATAGTCATGATAAATGAAATTTTAAAACATCTTTAGTCGTTATTGCCCACAGTGACTCGTGACGCTCAGGAACTTGTTGCTTGTGAAATTGAAGCATGTAAGTTTCTACTTTCTTTCCACCAGTCATCATTTTCCATACTTGCTGAATCATATTCAGGCTCATGGCAAAGCTGGAGACGAAGGATTAACTAATCATCTGTCACGCTTAAATTAAAATTTTAGAATTGAATTCACTATTAGTCAACGAAATACACAAAAGGATTAAGAAATTGCATAATCACAGACAACGCGTGTTGTTGTTCTGCCTTCTTTGAACATTTTTGCTCATTTAGCTGATAAAAGGTATTTCACTGAAGGGAAAATGTTTGTTCTCATTTTAAAACAGTTTAAACCTAGCGAGTAAACATGTTTTAGATTTTAAATACATACGTTCACAACCACATGCTTCAGCATAATGCTCAATAACTATCAATTCAATTCAATTCAATTCAATTCAATTTTATTTATATAGCGCCAAATCATGAAACATGTCATCTCAAGGCACTTTACAAAATCAAGTTCAATCATATTATACAGATTGGGTCAGATTATACAGATTGGTCAAAATGTCCTATATAAGGAAACCAGTTGATTGCATCAAAGTCCCGACAAGCAGCATTCACTCCTGGGGAACCGTAGAGCCACAGGGAGAGTCGTCTGCATTGTACATGGTTTTGCTGCAATCCCTCATACTGAGCAAGCATGAAGCGACAGTGGGAAGAAAAACCACCCATTAACGGGAAAAAAAAACCTCCGGCAGAACCGGGCTCAGTATGAACGGTCATCTGCCTCGACCGACTGGGGTTACAGAAGACAGAGCAGAGACACAACAAGAGAGACAAAAAAGCATAGAAGCACACATTGATCTAGTAATCTGTTCTACATTAGATGGTAGTAACGGGTGAGCCGTCTTCTCTGGATGATGTCAAAGTTAACAGAACGCCAGACCAGGTGTACCTACTATGAAGAAAAAGAGAGAGAGCAAAAAGTTAAAAGCTGAAATGACGACAGTCATTTCAATGTAATACAATGCAAAACTGGAGAACAGTAGAATGAAGAACAGTAGAAATCAGTAGAGTGAGAAAATTAGACCCTGATGTCCTCCAGTAGCCTAAGCCTATAGCAGCATAACTATAGAGGTAGCTCAGGGTAACATGAGCCACTCTAACTATAAGCTTTGTCAAAAAGGAATGTTTTAAGATTAGTCTTAAAAATAGACAGGGTGTCTGCCTCACGGACCAAAACTGGGAGTTGGTTCCACAGGAGAGGAGCCTGATAGCTAAAGGATCTGCCTCCCATTCTACTTTTAGAGACTCTAGGAACAACCAGCAGACCTGCAGTCTGAGAGCGAAGTGCTCTGTTAGGAACATACGGAGTAATCAGAGCTCTGATATATGATGGAGCTTGATTATTAAGGGCTTTATACGTTAGAAGAAGAATTTTAAATTCTATTCTTGATTTAACAGGAAGCCAATGAAGGGAAGCTAAAATTGGAGAAATATGATCCCTCTTGTTGATTTTCATCAGAACTCTTGCCGCAGCATTTTGGATCAGCTGAAGACTTCGAACTGCATTTTGTGGACTTCCTGATAGTAAAGAATTACAATAGTCCAGCCTTGAAGTAACAAATGCATGCACTAGTTTTTCAGCATCACCCCTGGACAGAATGTTTCTAATTTTGGCGATATTCCGGAGGTGAAAAAAGGAAACTCTGGAAACCTGTTTAATATGGGATTTAAATGACATGTCTTGGTCAAAAATAACACCAAGATTTTTTACTTTATTACCAGAGGCCAAGTTAATGCCATCCAGATTCAGTGATTGATTAAGAAGTTTATTTTTTGAGGACTCTGGCCCAAAGATTACAACTTCTGTCTTGTCAGAATTTAAATGCAGGAAATTTAAAGTCATCCAGCTTTTGATGTCATCAAGACATGACTGCAGTCGAAGTAACTGATTGGATTCATCAGGATTTATGGATAAATATAGCTGAGTGTCATCAGCATAACAGTGGAAATTAATCCCATGCTGTCTGATAATTTTGCCAACCGGAAGCATATATATAGTAATAGCTATCACAACATAGCTAGCATTATTAAAGCATGTAGGATGTTTACCTCAATCCTAACTAGGTCATATCAGTAATTACCGACTTAACAAGGTAATAGTAATAAGTCGTGTTATGCCATTCCATCTCTAATCCATAATATATATGATTTATACAGGTTCTCTCCTTTCAATGCTTTTATTGTCACAAAATAGCTTGGCATTTCTGATATTTTCACTAAAAAACAGTAGTTTAAGCAATGTTTGTCTTATTTTCATCAAGTCAGCATGGACAGGTTTCTTTTTTTCCCTTATTTAATATGAAACTGCTGACATATACTGATAATTGTCTTTGGAAAAAAATAGCTAGAACCATCAACTCACGACACATTCTGAACCACAATGCTCCTTTTTTGATAAAGTCCCATCTATTTCTGCACATTAGCAAAATCTTCCTTTTAATAAATAACTTTTGGAGCGTCCCCAACTTTTGAGGTTTTATTATGGTCTTCAGCCATGCTGTGATTATTGTAAAATGATACTACAGACCCTACGAGCCACTTCTACCACATTTACCTACTCTTCTTCCACCCTCTTCATCATTAGTTACAGTTTCCTTCTGTGAGAGGTGCAGTGCTGTACTTGTTGGCTTGCAGAACATGGACTCATTGTTGCAGCTTCTTGATAAGGTTGTTGTGGTTGAGGCTATAATGCTGGCAGACCGTATGCATGCAGCACCAGTGCCTTAAGTCTGTTCCCCTGCCTCCCCAAAATAAACACAAGCATGTTTTCCCTTTCTGAGTTGTGAAGTCTGCTTCCATAACCAACACAAATTAATCAAACTCAATCAACAGGTTCACAAAAGGAACTCAATTTCAAGTTTTAATTTTTCAATTCAAATGTTTTTTTGTTGAAATTAACAAAAATTTTGGGCCCAATTTAGCTCCAAATAAAAGCTCCATTTGCAATCAAGGTACTGAAGATAGTCCGGTTCAGACTATGTGTCCTTAACCTCGCCCTGAACATGAAAGAACCTGTCAGAGGTCCGAGTTGAAGATCTTCTGAATGGGAACCTGCAGAGGTTCACATCCTCACCACTCCTTCGGGTGTTTTGGAGAAAAACAAACAAGACTATCAGGAATCTAAGACAGTTTATATCATTGACCAACCAATAAGAAATTTCAACATTTTCTTGTTCTCAACTGTTCTCCTGACTTTATTTCTTCTACCAAATCATTCATTGTATGAATGATTTGGTAGAAGGACTGAAAGAGCTTCTTGTCTTTAAATCATTTTGCCTGCAAGTCGACATTTTTTCTGGATTCCACCACCGCAGACGGGACTCTGCCTCATCTGCGGTCAGCTTCAACTGGATTTATAGAGTAAAAGACCTACAACTTGGAGAGCATGGATGTAGAGCACAATCTGTTTTATCTGACACATTTTATGCAAATAAATCCAATCTGGCATCAAACGGCTTCACATCAGACAATCCTGACTTCCAGGAAGTTACAATCCTGCAGATGTGAGCCATTACAGGAAACTGTCCCGGGAAAAGTGAGAGACTTAACGCACCGCTTTCTGTCAGTGTTCCACCTGAACCGTCATTACCTCCAAACTTCTCTCCAACAAGTTGGATCTGACTAAGCAAAGGAATGGCAACAGTGCTGTTTTATCCACCAGCTTCTGCTTGTTGCAACAAGAAATTGAGATTAAACAGCATATCAGAGGGGCGGAACAAAATAAGATCAAATTGGAAACAGATCTTTTGATAGTGTGGAGCATCTGTTTTGGTGTCAGGTTGCTTTCGCTCCAGTTAGGCCCACAGTTCTCTCACAAGATGGTTTCTAAATGCAACTGTGCTCTTTCCAGGCACTGATGCTTGTTAAGGAAACCCTTCAAAGCCAAACATCAATGCCTGATGTCCTCACATTTACCTTATAGACAACCATCACTGTCCCTGAATGTATGTTTTTCCCACAGAAGGGCTCCCACAGAAGATGACTGATGGCAGTGGGACTTTTGTCGTTGCCATTTGTGACTTCAAATTGGTGAGATTAAGTGCCGTGATAATCCGGGCTACTTTCCCACAGGAAAGCCGCTGCTGTCTGTAGTTCACAGGGTGGAAGCCTCTTTGTGTTTTTTCCATGAAATGTATAAACAATGGAAGCTGCCCTGTGCTAGGGTGAGTTAAAGGAAGGAATACATGTAAAATAAATCAAATCTGTAGCCAAGAATCCGATACAGAATTCGTACAATCTGGAGAGATCTGACATTATATTTGCGATATTTTCCAGGTCTGGATAAATTCAGGGGGAAAACATAGTGAAGCAGTTTGTTATTTTGAAGATTATCTTTCTTAATCCTTACCCTATTGTCTAAAGGTACCTCCATCCCTCCATCCATCCATCCATCCATCCATCCATCCATCCATCCATCCATCCATCCGTTCCATGCATGCAGAACTTTTGGCCACTTGAGTCAGGAAAAATAATGAATGTTAACATGGTAAATGCCTGGAAACCCCATGGATGGATGTGGATGTATAAACAGAAGATTAAACGTTTGTCTGCTCTTTTTTTTCCACTGATGGAAGAAAGGTGAAACTATCCAACTTTGGTAGTCACATTACTGACACAATTACCTCTGATGCTCATATTGCCTTTGACAGTGAACTTCCGAGGCACAGATGCATCGGCCCGGGCCCAAGCAGACGCCGGCTTCGGTGCCAAACAAGTGAGCAATCTTTTAGAAAACACTGGCAGCACCCGTTGTTTTCATTTGCAGCTCACTTTTTAACCTCTTCGCAAACTTTCAGCGAGCCTCTCAGGGTCCCAGATGACTGCGAGCGTGTTCAGAGTGTGACAGATAGCCTCTCCGAACAAGTACAAATCTGGCTCTGTGAGCTGCGTGGACATGTTTAGACTCTGCTGAAAAGATGCTGTCCATGGGATTTGGAAATTACAATGTGAACATCCAGCGTGGGGGTGAAGAAGAGGTCATCCCCTTTCTGCCTCCCAAAACGACTCCCCAGAGAGATGACCTCCTCGTGTCCTGACCTTTTGGCTCGAAAGCTATAATCTCTGTCAAGTTTCCCTCTAACTCCTACTGTCTCCATATTTCCTCTCTCCGGTCCCTCCATTCTCCTTGTCCCTTCAACTATTTAGTCTTTACATCACCTCCTCTTATTTTTTCAGTCATCCTCCCTGTTTTCTCCCCTCTCCGTCTGCTAGTTCACAGTTTTTCTCTGTGTCTCCCTCAGCTATGCAGCCGCACTGCCAGAGCTGACTCTTTTGATTTGAGTGCACTACATGTGGTTGAAATCTGAGGCCTGCTCTGCTGCCAAGCCACAGGCCCTGTAATGGAGCGCTTGTGCAGGAGAATAAGGCATTGTTCTTGGTGCACTTGGTGGATAAATAGAAAGGAGGGAGAAGCGGTCTGACTCTTGCTGAACACAGCCTCCGGGGTCAAAGGGGAGCTTCATAATCTCGTTGTAAATCCGACTCCGGGCAGCAGTGGAGGGAAAACCACCTGGGAGTCATTTGCAGACACAGGATGCAGAGATGTTAGCAAGGCAAACTGTCCAGTCCTGGTTTCCTGGTCTGTCTGAGTGCATGTGGAAATCACAAAAACAAGAAAACAAGTTTGTTATTTTACTTTATTTTGGCTTTTAACTACTTTATTTTCAAAAGTGCAATGAAAGCATGTAGGCACAGGAGCCTTGACAAGCAGTTCTTGGGTATTAACTTCATGGAGTGTAACATTTTACAGAAAGAGAAAGTACCTTTAAGAGTACAAAAGAAAGGAAAGAAAAACATTTATGCTGAAATATTAATCATAAGAAACTGTAACTACCAAAAGGCAAAGCTTTGAATTATATCAGTTATTGTGCTTTGTAAAAGCATTTCTATCCTTTACACCACGTGTCAAACTCAAGGCCTGCAGGCCAAATCCGGCCCTCAAGAGCCAAAAAGTAGTAGTCGTCTGGCAACCAGAAGGTTGTGAGTTCAATTCCAGCTTCCCCTTGCCACATGTGGATGTGCCCCTGGGCAAGGCACTTAACCCCAAGTTGCCTACCGAGCTGCGTCTCGGTGTATAAATGTGAGTGCGTTAGTGAGAGCGACTGGGTGAATGTGGCTATAGTGTACGGCGCTTTGGTTGGTCAGCATGACTGGAAAAGCGCTATATAAGTTCAGTCCATTTACCATAATGTGGAGGCCTATATCCTTTTAAAGTGTATTAAGTGGCTAAAACTGTGCCTCCTGTAGTGAATGTTGATTTTTTTTAAACTGTGTAGTAACAGCATCCTGCCACTAGATGTCAGTTTTCCCACAACACATTAAAACAACCCAGAAATGTCCAAAAAGTGATGCAGAATGATGAATTTACTGTGTAACTCAGCCCAATATCAACTTTTGTTTTGCAGATAAACTGTTCAAATGGGCCTACGGGTGGTAATTTTATGTTGCTGTCACTTTTTTACATTTTTACGTGAACTGGAATGAAATTATGAAATCAAAAGTGTCATCTATACACGTGCAATCAGCCCTTTTAATGACTTCATGGTGCCAAAGTGGCCCTATATAGAAATGAGTTTAACAGCCCTGCTTTACACATTTAGTCATAGTGCAACAATAAACTTCAGAGTATCTTATTAGGATTTTTAGTAATTGACAAATAAATTACTATTATTATTGAAATTAATATTAGCTGGTTTAGTCGTATGACCTATAAAAAAGGTTTGTCTTTTTCAAGGAACCACACGAGAAGCATATCACAGTGTGCAAAAGTAAAGAGCTCCCTCAAGACTTATAGAACCTTATTGTTACAAGGCACACAAATTAATGTGGTTACAGATGCATTTCAAAACTTCTTCATATTACATTAGCCACCACTAAGGCCATGTTCCAGGAGGCCGAAAGATCCTTTCACACCAAACTAGCCTCAACCAGGAGTTCCCAGCAAGATTTCTTACAGAGAAGTAAAACAGTGTTTAGCAGGGTTGTCCACAATCCAAGGACCGCCCACTGAGAGCTTCAGAGGATCTGAATTAGTGGGTAACCATTTTTTGAGAAAGACATCTGGTAATGTTATGAATCGCAACAGCCTCTCTGCACACTCACTGCACAAGACTCCACTGCTGAAGAAAAAACACGCAGAAGCTTGTTTAAAGTTTGCTGCAGAACATCTGGAGAAGCTAATGACCTACTGGAAGAGCATAGTCACACAGACTAGATCTTGCCGAAATTCTTTGGGAAAAAAAGGCCAGAGGCCCCAGAAACTACATTTGAAGACTTTGTCTAGAAGAATGGACCGAAAGTCACACCTAAGAAAGAAAAATCTTTGTTTAACACCTATTTTCTTTGGTATGGACAGACGGTGGAGTAAATAGTTGAATTCAAATAATTGACAGATTATATATTTAGAAGTTGGGTGAAATCACGGAATAAATTGAGACATTTATTCATTACAAATCTTGTAGTATTTTTTTAAAAGGTCTATCTGCTGCCCTGACTGCGGTTCTGACTTCACAATGGTTCATTTGAATCCTTTTTGTTTACAGAAAATCTAAGTGGAAAAAAATCCATCCAGTCCTGAATCCTTAAACAGTCATTTTAAATACATCTGGACCCAATTTATCCCTCTTCAGTTTACAAACCAGAATCCGGACGCAAACTAATGCTAACTTCATTAAAACGTGTTTATGACCGAGGCCAACAGTGAGCGTGCACATTCCTGTTGATCAGCTGCAGCGCTGTAGTAATAAATCTCACCTCCCTTTCAGATTTTTAAGGGTTAAGTTCGCCTTTTGTTTACTTCCCTGGATACGAACAAATCATTAGAATAACTACGATAGATTGATTGACCTCAGCTCATTAAAATTTATGTGCAAAGCGAGATGGGAGTGCTGGAAATTTGAAGCTGTGTCCTCTTGAATCATGAGAGCTGCCAGCCTGCTGGGAGTGTTGGAGCCAAAAGGTCCCGAGGTTTCCGTTTCCCATCAAATTATTTCACAACATGGTCTGTACATCAAGTCTTTAAAAACCATCAGTGTTCCTGCTTATAAACCTTTAATCTAATAGCTGCTGTCAGGGGGAGCGGCTCTGTCCATATGATGTGACTTTTACAGTGGGCTGTAAAGCTGTAGGTTTTCTCCGAGGCGGCGAGCAGGGAGGTGCAGGACGTAGGTGACGACAAACCACCATGAAGCAGGGTCACGGTGACCACTCACCTCCCCTCAGAGATGGGTTTTAAATGTTCTCACAAAGAGAGTAAACGTGCATGAATAGTTGACCTGTCTAACGGCGGTGCCGTGGCTGGCTGTTTGTTTGTTTATCAGCATTTCTCCATGGAAACTCAGGTCAGGGTGTCTGGTGTAGTTTGAAGATGTTAGGATTTCAAACTGGTTCACAGCATAGTTGTTGTATGCTGTGGTCAATATTCTAAAAATGTCAAAATCAGGTTAAAATCAACTTTGACGGGGATTTGCACTGAAGCATTTTTTTTTTGGGAGATATTCCACAATATCTGAATCCAGAGAGATGAAAAAAAACACAAATATGTTTGTTAGGATAAGCCTAGAAACAGGAAAACCAGAACTGCTGAAGTGTCAGGCGAAGCTCAAAACCTTAGAAAACCACTGAAAACTGGACAAGTTCACAGCCTAAGCAAAGTTTCCTTCTTGTCAGCTTCTGAGTTTTTTACTTTTTAGTTTTTCCAAACAAATTGAGAATACAACATCAAGAGCAGGAAACCTAACCTAGCTTATGTTTAATGGAAATGACTGCTCAGTGTTGTTGCTGGTATGTAGAAAGTTAGTTGTGTTTTAGTGTCACTGCTCCTAAATGCTCAAATTTCTCATATTCTGCTTGGGAGCTCCAAGCTCAGGAATCATTAAAAATAATAAGAATATTAGGTGAGAGTTCGGGTATAAGGCTGCACAACGGCACATTTGGCAACACTGTTGCCTTGCAGTAAGAACGACCCGGGGGCTTTCTGCATGGAGTTTGCATGTTCTTCCTGTGCATGTGTGGGTTCTCCAGCTTCCTCCCAAAACATGACTTTTAGGTTTATTTTTCTTTATAAGTTGCCCTTGGTTGTGAGTTTGTACATGGTTGTTTGTTCTGTTTGTCTCCGTGTTGCCCTGTGATAGACATGCAACCTGTCCAGGGTGTACCTTGTCTCTCACCGGGGGGAGGGGCTGCATGGTTAAGTGGGATGGTGGATGGATTTGGAGCATAGGTTCTGCAATTTGTAACAAAAAATCTATTTATCAAGACTTTAAAACAGTCCCAGCAGTTACCCCAAAAAGGGTGTTTTGTGTTTTGTAACGATAAGATGTGTTGCCGAATTGATGAAGGATTCCACAGATCGTGGCCATGTTGTGACTTTTGTAAGGACTTTTAAATTCATTGGCTTGCGTGAAATGTCCTGATTATTGCATACATGAAATCTAACATTTAATTTTGTCTCACAATGCATTTGCGGATCCTCTGTTTTCTCTGGCTTTTTCTTTGCTGTTGTGTTTGTGTTTTGAACATTCAACACCCAAACACTAAAGTACAATAGACTTCTGGGGTCACCTGGACAAATAAAATTAACCCGTTTTGAGAGAAAAAAAGTTAAAATGATGAATCTAATATACAAGAAAAAGGTTAAAAAAATATATATACAGTAAACTTGAAATGATGCTGGCGCAAAGACCTGCGACAGCCATGCCTCATGTAAATGAGCTAGAAAGTTTATAATTTGGAAAAAGATAAAAAAGTAATTTATTACTTATTACAAATATTAGATAGATAGATAGATAGATAGATAGATAGATAGATAGATAGATAGATAGATAGATAGATAGATAGATAGATAGATAGATAGATAGATAGATAGATAGTCAATATTTTGACTTTAAAATCTAATTTTGACTTTTTGTCGATATTTAAACGTTATTCTTTAATGGAAAACAAACAAAGAAACATCAGTTTTAGTAAATAATACCATGTCAGGATATCCAAATAATATGCCGTTGGTTAGGTCATAATCATCTGAAGGTATAATGCTTTCTTCTGAGGCATATATGTATATAAATTTTATTCTCATTACTCTTTCTTCATCACTATAAATTATGCATGGGATTAATTTGTATAATGTTTTTTTGTTTGTTTTTGTTCTAAGATGGTTTTGGTTTTATAAAATATCCCAGTGCATTTAATTTTTTACGTTCTTTATCTGAGCATTCTAACAATTCAATTATCGCTCAAAAATGTGGTTTGATACATTCTCAGTTTAAACATCATTCATCGTAAGATAGACATTATTTTTCATTCAACTCTTACTAAGATTTTTAATGCTATAAGTTAATGTAATTTTATTTATGTCAAACAGTTTGCTAAAAGCTGCCAGTTAAATTCTGGTTGCAATTAGAAACTGTTCCGAGCTTTTAGCAGAGCAGCTTCATTTTGAATAGTTACCAATTCTAATAAGTGTGTTAAATGTTTGACACATTATACAGGTCAATAAAAAGAAAAAAAAGGGTGGTGGGTAAAGGTGATCAGACAACAGAGAAAAATGTCACCTTAAAAGGATGTGAAGCAAACCCCCTTCAAGAGATTGGGGGAGATTCACAAGATGTGAACGGCAACAAGAGCCACAACGTTAATGTTTCTTGTGTTAAACCACTCCTGAGCTGGTGCCAACAACAGAAGGGTCTTATTTGGGCTAAGGGGAAAAAAGGCTGGATTTTTACTCAGTATTTTAAAGGTACGTTATCCATTTTATTTTGAAATCAAAGTCAAAGAGAATGGAGGAACAGTGGATAGGTCCAGAGTGAAGTTTCTACCATGAGTGATGAACTGGGGTGCCATGTCAGCTGCTAATATTGGTCCAGAGTGTTTTATCAATTCCCAAATCAGACCAGCTGATTATCTATCGTCAAATCTTATAGCACTTCATGCTATTGACAAGCTTTATGGAATGCTGATTCCATTTTCCAAACAGGACCAGTCACATTTCCTCATCACCAAATATACCAACACCTGCTTTAGCGGCTGTGATACCACTGTGTTCGATTACTCTACAAACTGGGCTAAACTGAAAGATCCATCACCATAAACAACAATGCAGAGGAGCTGAAGGCCACCTTTTAAGCCACTTGGGCTTCCTGAACACTTCAGCAGAGCCACATGCATGGAGCTGACTACCTCCACGTAACGCTGCACTGATGCAGCGATCCATGCGAAAAGAAGCCCTGAACAAGTAGCGCATGCATGTTCTGCACATTACATCTGTGGATAAAAAGAATCCTTCTCCATTGGTCTTGTGTAATTCTTGATTGTTTTGAGAAACAGTATCTTGGGTTTTTTATAAGCTGTAAGCCAAAATTATCGAAATGAGGACAAATAAATTATGTTTGTGAGAGATTTATATAACACATCAAATCTGTCTGTTAAATATTCCACAGCAACTAAAAGGTTGTTGTCCTTTTCATGAGGCTAAAATAAACAGCTAAACATTTTGACTTCTACTTTTTGACCGAGGGAACACTAGAGCAGCGATGTCCAAACTATTTGGCTATTGGACCAAAATTGTTAAATGGAAAGCACTCGAGGGCCAAAAAATTAATAACGTAACCAAAGATATTGTGATTTTCTTTTAACCTACCCAACAAAACCTCATCATTTAATGAAAACATATTAAACTGTATTTTGCCAATTTTAGTAAATGAATTCCAATCAGGTTTTAATGCACCAAAGTCTGCATTGGAGTAAAAGTCGCTCTATTTACTATGAAATTAAAGCGAATGTAAAAAGTGTGATTATTAAAAGACAAATGTTTTGTGTTATACCGAACATTCAGTTGTAAGATTTTCAGTTGTCCATAATACATTTACAGTAATTGAAAATAGAAAGTTTACATCTGCAAAAAGCCACCAGTGCTGGTCGGCCAAATCTTTTTTGAAATGAAGTTGGAGGGCCGCACAAAATCAACACAAGGGCCACAAACGGCCCCCGGGCCACACTTTGGACACCCCTGCACTAGAATATTAGGAGTGAGGGGAAATATGGGAAGAATCATTAATATTGCAAAATAAATAAAAGAAGGTGACATTTATTCTAAGCGTTGGGCTTTTCTTTGTGTCTAAAAACTGCGATCGCTCCAGTTTTGGCCTTAGAGCTAATCAAAGCGGTAAACACTGATCAGTGCAGCTTTCCAAAACCCTGTGCTGCAGACCTTACTGAGCCTTAGGCCAGAGTGTTGTGTTTTTCTGTCTTGACGTCACCGCCCTGGTTACTCAAACAGTTTCCCCTCCATTGAAAATGCAGGTTAGTGTTCCACTTAACGTTGTGCGTCAAGCCTGAAGTAACACCATAAGGGGCTAAATCTCCATGTTGTCATAGTGAGGGGAGGATAAACGGCCTGTTGCAGCTTTCACCAGCTTCTCTCCACTTTGTTTAAACATCAGAGGATAAAGCAGCCACTGTCTGAAAGGGCAGCTGTTTCCTCACTTTCTGCGTTTCTCCTGAAGGTGATGTATGAGTTGGCCTTCGAAAGAAACACCAAGTTCCTCTAAGAGCTAAAGACATTAAGTCACAGTAGCTGCTCCTGAATCTCTGATCCTCTGGCCTCCTACAACAAGCCCAACATGTGTGACGGATTATAACAAATGCACATAATCAATAAAATTCTCCACACGTTGCGGTGATGGATGCGCCGCCGCTGCCCTCTGTGCTCACATCATCATTAGTAGCCTTGTTGCTGGAGAGGATTCATCCCGATCAGCTGTGGAGACTTTGACTTTGCTTCGCAGCGTCTCGTTTCCTCCCTGAACCTTAGTTTATCTCCCTCTGTGAGAGCATTCGATGTCCCGGTCAAAACGAGACTCTTGACTGATGAGGGCGAGTGGACCGGACTCAGTTTACGGGCGGCTCTGAGAACAACACATGGGCTCAGCAGGATGCTAAGTGTCTGTGATGGAGGGCTAAACACAGTTAAGATTCTTGACTGGCAGGGATGTGATTCATTAACATCATGTGGGCTGTTTGATCAATCTAGGAAATCCTCGACTATGTTTTAGTATCATTTCGGAGAAAAACACACATATGGGGGTAATTGTATTCTCATATTTGATTCTTTTTTTCCTTGTCCTCAAAAAACTTAAATATAAAGTTTGTTTCTCTGGGTAGCAGAGGTCTATTTTTTCCATCTTTAGCAGAAGTTCTACATTTTACTTGGAAAAACACCAGTTTAATTTGTGTTAAACACAGATATTAATTAATGTCACCACAGGTTCTTGAACGTTTAAGGCTGTGGTCTTTAACGACATGTGTTTAGCGCTGCTTATTTATTTCATTTATAATATGGTATTTACATTTATGACACAGCTTTCATTCCTTTACTGTGCAGTCATGAAGACTGAATGATTTATTTAGCTGCTTTTTTTTCCAATAATAGACAATATGCTTTGTTTTTTTCTGTAAAACGTGTGCAAATAGATATTTATAGAAAATGTTGGATCATTTTAAAGCCCTCAGATTGCTCACTTAAATGATGGTAAAAACATGTTTGATGGTTTCCATCCATCTTGAAAATGCAACATAAATATATATTAACAATTTGAAATCTGATTATTTAATTAATATTCAAAATGACATTATGCCTTTCAAAATACCGTATTTACTGCATCCAAAAGGCATTTAGATGCAACTACTTTTAGAGATAATTACTTATTTTCTGGCTAACCATTTTTTGGATTACTAATAGAGCTGCAAAAACATTTCGGTGCTGAAAATTTTGTCCTGCATGTTTCAACCATGAAAATCTTCAGAAAATGTCACCCCCACAGAGCCTCAGTGTTGGCTCAAACCCCATTATCTTCCAGAATATTTCACTGGCAACAGCTCTGCAGACAAGGAGGCCTCCCGCATGACGGGACACCCAATTGCCTTGATTTACAAGGACGTTAATAGGAGGCGGAAACCACCTTACTGTGCACATATCCAAGGATTGTGTTTCACAGTGAATGGGAACATTCAGGAGCTGGGTTCCTGAGTGCAAGCTGACGCTGATGAGGAGGATCCTGGGGGACAAGCTAATGCGGCTCGACCTGCAGCAGCAGATTATTACGAGTGAAACTGCTTGAAAAACAACTATTTTCAGGACTTAATCCAATCAGATTTGGTGTTTAAAGCCCGAATCCACTGGAGATTGAAAGTTCCTGTGTGTATTTTTAGCAGCAATTGGAGTTTAAAAGCTAAATGTGGTGTAATTACTTGCGATTTTTACTCATAGGCGTGTTGACTTTTCAGAAACACATTCGACGGTTGTTACTGTAACTGTGGCAGCTGCAGGCAGGGATAATAAAAAACACCAGACAGCTTGAAAACAGTGCTCTTTCAGCACGAGTCAGAGGTCAGCCTCACTGTTTCCGTTACAAAACTACACCAGTTGATTTGCATATTTAGACTAATTATCTGTATTTATGTTATCTAACATTACCGCCAATTTCTGCTACCACTGATTTCCACCAGTTAAAAGCCTCTGAAATTCACAACCTAAATTTTATTTGAACACAAGTCGTTGAAGATTGCCGCCTGTTTAGCAAAACTCACCCGATAACTTTCTCATGTGAAACAGTTTTTTAGGGACATTAAAATTCACGTCAGCTAATTGTTTCTTTTTCTAACCTCTTCCAGTGTAAAAAAGTACCATGGAGAAAGTCTTTGCATCCAGAGGCTGATTTACCTGATATACCAACATGTCTTGATTGATAAACCCTGTATAATATTATGTGTTCAAACGGAAGTCCTTGTTTATAACCATTCATTATTTTTGTACAAATCATTTCTGGCCACTGACGTAACCATTGTATTCAATGCTTAATTAATTTCAGGTACATAACAGTGGACAGAATTGTGAGCCATTAAAATAATGATAAAATGAGAGAGAAATTCACAAAGCTGTTTTCACACCCATTCAATTGTCAATCTGCTCCTAAAAAGACATAAAACCTCATTCTGACCTAATGCAGCTAAACCACATTTTAATAAGCCATTATTGATGCATTTAGGGAAAAGTCTGCCAATATGTATTTGTATTTCTGTAAATTGAGGCAAGAGTAAAATTATTTTGCATTGGTAAATATCACAGCTCTTTGCAACGTGCAGATAGTGTTAAATAATTGATGCTTAAAGAACGCTGTTGGAAATTTTTACAAAGAAGAAGGTAAGGAAAAAATTCTATTTTTTAAAACAAAAAGGACAAGGATGTGACAAAATGCAGTCAGCCCTTGCTTTCAGCGATGTGTGGCTGATATTTTTGGAAAGTACCCAAAAATTGTCAACCTTTTGTTTAAAATCATGCTAGTATTTTAAAGTCAGATTTCAAACCTTATGATTGTGAAACATTTAAAGACATAGAGGCACAAAGGTAATTCTGTACAGCAGAGAGATTGTGCTATATGTGTGTAAATAATTCTCTCTACAGATAAATATTTTTCTTCTTTATTCCCTTCCATGATTAATTGACACAAAAAGATACAAACTGCTCAAATATATGCAAAAAATGTGTGCAAAAGGCGCAAATTGCACGGATGTGTGACTTTCCTGCTAAATCAATGTTCAACGCTTCTGGAAACATTTAAATCTCAGCAGTAAAGCAAGAATCCAGCCGGACAAAAGAAGTCAAACAACACTGATTTATTTTTAACCATACAGCGTTGAGGTACGTTGGAAGAGTCTGTTAAAAACAAACGGGCACCACATCTCAGCACCTCATTTATTTGGAGCTGTCGGGAGACGGTGGCGTCCAGAAATGGGAACTCTAAACATTTGTTGCACAAATGCAAGCATGTGAGCTGTGTTTTTTTTTTTTTTTCCAAAAACTTTACCACTTGTTTTGAAGATACATTACATTGTGGCCGGTGTGTTGATGACTCCGTGCAGCAAAAACGTGTCCGTGTTCGCTGCATCATGATTTTTAATTATCATATTTCTTCTTAGACATGGCATCTAAGTGTAGTAGGTTTAATCTGTGTTATGACACAATGTGAGGGAGGAAAAAGACGACTTCTAGGCCTCAGTTCAGCCGGTTCGCTTGGGTCTGCCAGCGAGCCGAGTACAGCCACACGATCACGAGGACAGCGGTCGAAAGCCATCCAACATCTCTGAGGCGGTCACGGCACCATTATTGTTCTGCTGTCAAGGAATCAACAACATAGTTTACAATTCAGTGCCAATCACGCACATTGCTTTTACAGATTGCTCACATTTGCATTTAATTTGAAAAAGCTTTTTTTTTTCTGCATGCGTGGAGAGTGGTGACACAAACGATGATGTCCTAACACTTGGACTGTCGCTGGGACTGAGAACGTCACAAGGTTTTATAATGATGCCAGTCTTTTGAGCTGTTTGCTTAGGTCCCAGTGGTTTTAAACTCAAACTATCAAAAAAAAGTATTTAAACTGCAGTGAGTTAAGAAATACTCGGAGAGAGAACATCACCTTGCCTGCATTATGAAGCTGGCTCATTCTTCTTGCGTTGTCAGGTTCGTCCTGCTCTTCTTTACTGCATTGCAAGATATTGGTAATGACAACAACGTCAAAATCCTCACGATTTTAAGCAAGTCTTAATTCTTGTGTTCTGGCCAAGATTCTCCGTGAAAAGGGCAAACTTTAAGTGGTAATTTAGAGAGATGCCATGGTCAGTCTCACTGTCAGCAGGCAGACGAAAGCATCTTAAATTCTGACTGGAAGTCAAACATACGGGACTTAATGCTTCCCAGATTGTGAGTCTGCAAACGAGCTTCCCTCACTCTGTAAATCCAGATGAATGTGTTTGTTCATCGGGGCACTTTTAGATTCATGCTGCAGAGGCACGGATATTAATCAGGGCTGGAGCGCTGTGAGTGAAAGTCAGACAGTAAGCACATATACAGTTAGATTTGGATGACAGATTATCCTCTCGCACTGTGTACTCTTCTATAAACCTGCCACATGAAAAATGGCTTCCAAGGTGTGTTTTGTAACAGCTCCAAAATTTAAACCAACAGAAATGTTTTTAATGTACTTCATAACCTTCTCGGCAGAGGCGACAGTACACAACAAATCTGAGTCCCAAAGTACCTGTTCATGAGTTTTGGAGTGATCGGTTATGAGATTGTTAGATGGATCGGTATTTTTGGAGTATACAATGCAGCTCCAGTCACTCATTGTGAAGAAAAAAGTGAACTAAAAGCCAACATCTTGATTAGCCAGCTCATCATGATCCAACCCTCACCTATGGACATGAAAAATGGGCCGTCGCTAAATAAGATCCCAGATGCAAGTGGCTGCCATGAGCTTTCCCTACAGCAGGCTGACACAAAGTCCAGGCCTGGGAGCAAACGGCCATAACACCAGTCCATAATAATTATAACATCCAAACTCAAAGCCTTTAGTTTATGAATTAGAATAGCTCTTTCTGTGAACTTTATCCACGCAAGCTTAATTAGAGCTGCAAAGAGAGCATTATAAGACACATTATTGACAAGTCCAATAAACAGAAAGAGGATATTAACGTTCTTGGAGCTCATGTTAGCTGTCATCCAAACGTATTCCTACTTTAGCATTTACAGAACGGGGGGTGGGGGTTTTAAATACCTTTTTTTCAAATATAAAATGCAGTACACAGCTGTTAAATTGTTCCTCTGAATTTTTAGGATCTCGGTTGTTAAGATGCTACTGTGTATCTGCCTGGTGGAGTGAACCTGGCTTTGGCAAATTTCATGTTTTCCCCCCATCGGTCAATTAAAATTTACAAAAGAACGTCGCTGTTTTGACTGTAAACAGGCCCAAAGCAAAAATCAGGACATACATTATTACGCAGAGTGGAGTAAATATTTGAACTGCTCAGCCCTCTGATGTCTTGGCTCCGTGGTTTTTGTGTGTTGGAAGAGAAACGACAGTTTGATTAATTACCAAAATTCTCAGCTGTATTGAATGAAAGGTTAAGAGAAGTGAACTTGCTGGATTGGGTCCTTCTCTGTCTCTCTGGAAGTCCGGACTGGAAATCAGATATCCTGCTGTAACCTCTCGCCTAAAATAATGCTGAGGAAATTGTAAAGCAGTCCCCGATTCTGAATCCAAAAGCAATTTGACCCAATTAGTTTGAAGGAGATGTGATGGCCTCACAGATGAATACCAAGTGGCTTGAAGTGTTTCTAGAAAAACCTAAAAATTATTTTCAGTCCCCACTGAACACGCAACTAATTTTCCAGGTTATACAACAGCTTCAAGCTGTGAATGTGGAGGACTCGTTATGTCTCATGACGGCCCTTTGATTACGTTTCTTTTAGCATTTGTGTTTTCAGCATGTCTCCTAAAAATTTACCATTTATTTGTGGCTAACTTGCAACAGACCGGAAATTGAAAATAGCAATAAGAATAAGAACATTTGGGAGGTTTTGTTTTTAATCAATAATATTTTTGTTATCGGTCTATCCCTCAACCAGTGGAGTTCAAGGATCTTGGTTAGTGGAACAGGAATTAAATGATTAACAGCCTCCAGCATCAAAAAGAAAAGTGCTTATTTTATCAGTCTGTTTGTGGTCTGATCCTCGCCAATGTGATGGTTAATGGATGAAAGAATCATGGATACAAGTGAAATAAATGAGTAGAAGTAAATGGTTCTTTAAAAATGACAACAAATTTCCTATAGTAGATATTTATCAAACAACACAAGTTGCTACTTTTTCAAAAGGTCATGCAACATCAGCTGCTCTAAACAAATTTGATTTAGCTGCACTGAGGTCAAGAGTTTGACTCCTCTGCTTCAGGCACAGACTTGAGAGACTTTTTCACTCTTTTCCAGCTAAGAATCATAGTCTCAGACCAAATGCCGTTTTTGTTTTTTTTAACTCACCTTTTTAGGCTCCAAACGTGAACATCCATTTGCACACACAGAAATAACCCCTGAAAACACAAATATCCTTCTACAGCCTTAATTGTGCAGTGCAATCTTCCATAATACAAAATAAGCCATTCCTCAGCTTCAAATAAATTCCCTAGATGTAAGATTAGCAGTAATTTTATGACTAGGTGCATGAAACTGTCTTCACACTCCATTTCTCCAATGATGATGGAGGCTTCCTACTTCCACTTTACTTTAATAGACCTCATTTATGAAGCTTAAATACACACAAAATGGGGCCTGATACTTGCATATGTCACTTTCTACGCAAATGTTTGGACCTACAAAAAAAACTTTACAAGAAACCGTATGGTCCTCATGGCAACTCTCACCCATCCGAGTGTCATGATTTAGTTTTTGTTTTTTGTTTGTTTTGTTTGGACTTTTCCGGATTCAGCTCTGTCACCTCTCAGCCACAGCAACCAGCCAATCAGCTCAGTCATCTTCAGCCACCACTGCGCACCTGATCAGATCCACCTGCAGGATGTAATTACTGTCAACTCTGCTCACCTGTTCCTTGTCCTTCGGCCTGCATTGGATATTAAAGTCAACGCCTCATTTTATTTATTCATTTTGCGTACATCATTTTAATTTTTGTGGCATACGAACGCTTGTATTATGGATTCTACACAATATTTTATAAATTAGACCCCATGTGTGATCATTTATGCATTTTATAATACATTGGTATATCTTTAGTATATCTTTTATATCCTGGCTTGGTCCATATATATTTAAAAATGCCAACTCAACTCCTTAGAGTGAGCCTAATTTATTATTATAATAATGTCTGACATAACCTTACCTCCATCATTCTTTTAGTCACACTCAGAAACCCAGACTTTATGGCTTTAGACTTGCCTCACCATATCCGTTGAGTGCTATTTTCTTGTGGTTCACTTGCTCTTCAAATCATTTTTTTTTTTTCTTTTTGAAGCCTAACTGTAAGCTTCTAACATGTCCTAATATTATTTTAAGGAACAATTGACACTTTTAAACCAGAGAAAAGTTTTACGCTAACTTGGGAATCTTTCAAAATGTCACTCAGTATTTCCTGTCCACATATAATTTCCAGTATTAAAGTAATGGCCTTATTTGGTTTAGCTCAAATTTCTGCATAGCAAATGTTTTCTCGGTGGTTAGAATTAAACTACGATGAAATTTGCAATGCTGAAGAGGTGGATGCAGCAGTTTCTTTATACAGACCTGCTACCATATGGCGGTAAACTGCAGAAAATCCCTCGGATCTACCTAGCAGCCTATTAAAGCTCATTGGCCTCACGTAATTCATGCATTTTTCAGTTTTGGTCATTCTCTACCTGACTTTCCTGATGCAAAATGTAGCTGTCTGTCAATCTGTGCCTGCCAGGGGGGTATTTTTATTTTTATTTCCTGAAAATGGCCATGGGATAGTGCTGCAGTAGATTGTGAGTGCATTGCAGAGGAAGAGCACAAGTACGAATCTCCTTGTAATAAACCGTGCATGTTAGTTTGGGTCCTTTGACGGATTAAAGGTGGGAGGGTTTATTTAACTATGTTAAATAGTACTCTGAATAAATACTCTGTATAAAGCTACATTTTAAGGATGTTTGTCTAAAATTATATATTTTAGATTCAAGAAGTCATTGCTGAGTATTTACTTGTTCTCAAAATATAAAAAAATGTATAAAATTGTACTGAAAAGTAAAAAGGACTGTTTCAATGAAAACAACCAAAACTTGGGTAAAGTGAAATATATAGTGGCAGCTTGAGCTCCTTGTTTTAGCAGCAGAAGAAATAATATTCAGGTAAAAGTTACATGGTTCCAATTTATTACAGTTTTGTTTTCTCTCTTTTGAAAAATCTGCAACAACAAGCTTCTGCTTAAACACCGAGAGCTGAAGCAAAGCAACTCAAATTAATTTGTATGACATCATTCATACATAGGTTTGTTTACAGGTCAATTACAGGAAGATCAACTAAACAGTGAGAAGAAATCTATCTGATACACCAAATAAATGTAACAGCGTAACAATACAAGACAGTATTAAGAATGAAATGAATGATTGAAATGACCAACTTCAGTCAAATAGAAATCTTGGATATTCTTTGTTAGCCTTCATGGATGAGCTGCAGTGAACAGCGTTATTTTCAGGCCCGAAAGTTTCTCCACACCTCATGTTTTCAGTTGGTTTCAGAGCTGAGAAGCGTACAAACTCTATTCTCCCATTTTTAGTTCTCATCTTTGGAACCCAGAGAAAAGTGGTCTCTGCTGACAAGAGATGTCCACCTGGCTTATACCAACAACTCGTAAATACATCTAAGCCAAAGACCATTTAATCGTTTCAGGTCTGTTACTGTCCCTGACCTCTAGGGGCTCTATTCACGAGAGAGCTTGCAGCTCGTCAGCCACCGCTTAAAGGTTGCCCATCCTAAGTGCCACATCCCTTTTTGCCTGGGTCTTGATCTACAGTGATCTTGTTAAAAAACTGTGTATCTTGGTGCTTCTGTGCTGCCTGCCGTCTTTTCTGTGAACTATTGTGCTATTCTAAAAAGCAAGCGTTTGTAAACAGCGGAAGCCCGTTGGGGTTCTCTGCCCATTTCTGTTCACGTTGTTTCCTGTTTAGTGGGTAGACGGGGCGCTCAAACCGTGTATCTTCGTTTGCCATGTTTAGAGAGCTGACTTTTGTTTTCTAGTAAGAAGGGGTGTTTTGTTTATTGTTTAAAGCTCCCCTGTGTTTGCTTTCATTTTAATTCATGTTGGCTTACCTTTTAATTGTAAAATAAATACTTTTTTTTTCTACCGAGATCATCTGCTTGGGGAACGGTTTTGTTTTTGTGTTACACCTTGTGCCACTCTGAAATCTATCCTTTTACAAACAGGGAGTGGTTTGTGGAGTGGTGCAATGTGACCTAACTTACTGAAACATAATTATAAACAATTGTTTGTCCTGCTGTGAGAGAAACGCTTTATTCTGGCAAACCTTTGAAAAGATTTTATATGATTCAAAGCAATTCAATTCAATTTTATTTGTATAGCATCTCAAGGCACTTTACAAAGTCAAATTCAATCAGAATATACAGATAGGGTCAGATTATACAGATTGGTCAAAAATTTCCTATATAAGGGAACCAGTTGAATACGTCAAAGTCCCGACAAGCAGCATTCACTCCTGGAGAAGCGTAGAGCTACAGGGAGAGTCGTCTGTATTGTTGATGGCTTTGCAGCAATCCCTCATACTGAGCAAGCATGAAGTGACAGTGGAAAGAAAAACCACCCATTAGCGGGAAGGAAAAACCTCTAGCAGAACCAGAACCAGTATGAACAGTCATCTGCCTCGACCGACTGGGGGTTACAGAAGACAGAGCAGAGACACAACAAGACAGACAAACAAGCACAGAAGCACACATTGATCTAGTAATCTGTTCTACATTAGATGGTAATAGCGGGTGATCTGTCTTCCCTGGATGATGTCACAGCTAACAGAACGCCAGACCAGGTGTACCTACTATGAAGAAAAAAAGAGAGAGAGCAAAAAGTTAAAAGCGGAAATGACGACAAGCAATGCTTAATTGAAGAACAGTAGAACTCAATAGAGTGAGAAAAATAGATCCTGGTGTCCTCCAGCAGCCTACGCCTATAGCAGCATAACTATAGAGGTAGCTCAGGGTAACATGAGGTTTTAAGATTAGTCTTAAAAGTAGACAGGGTGTCTGCCTCACGGACCAAAACTGGAAGTTGGTTCCACAGGAGAGGAGCCTGATAGCTAAAGGATCTGCCTCCCATTCTACTTTTAGACCCTCTAGGAACCACCAGCAGACCTGCAGTCTGAGAGCGAAGTGCTCTGTTAGGAACATACGGGGTAATCAGAGCTCTGATATATGATGGAGCTTGATTATTAAGGGCTTTATACGTGAGAAGAAGAATTTTAAATTCTATTCTTGATTTAACAGGAATCCAATGAAGGGAAGCTAAAATTGGAGAAATATGATCCCTCTTGTTGATTTTCATCAGAACTCTTGCTGCAGCATTTTGGATCAGCTGAAGACTTTGAACTGCATTTTGTGGACTTCCTGATAGTAAAGAATTACAATAGTCCAGCCTTGAAGTAACAAATGCATGGACTAGTTTTTCAGCATCACCCCTGGTTGTTAAAGTTCAGGTTTGAGTCCATGAAAACAGCACCGTCTTTAATCCTTGGAGTCTAATTTAGTTTTGCTACCTTAACTTCACTTTTTGGGGGCAAAAACAATGTTTGTCTGTTCTGGATCAAGTTGAAGAAATTTTAGATCCACCAACGATGGATAATTCGGATACTACAGTCATATGAAAAAGTTTGGGCACCCCTATTATTCTTAATTATTTTTATTTCTAAATATTTGGGTGCTTGCAACAGCTATTTCAGTTTGATATATCTAATAACTGATGGACACAGTAATATTTCAGTATTTAATTGAGGTTTATTGGACTAACAGAAAATGTGAAATATGCATTAAAACAAAATTTGACAGGTGCAAAAATATGGGCACCTCAGCAAAAAAATAGACATTAATATTTAGTAGATCCTCCTTTTGCAAAAACAACAGCCTCTAGTCGCTTCCTGTAGCTTTTAATGAGTTCCTGGATCCTGGATGAAGGGATTTTTGACCATTCTTCTTTGCAAAAAAATTCCAGTTCAGTTAGGTTTGATGGTCGCCGAGCATGGACAGCCTGCTTCAAATCATCCCACAGATGTTCAATGATATTCAGGTCTGGGGATTGGGATGGCCATTCCAGAACATTGTAATTGTTCCTCTGCATGAATGCCTGAGTAGATTTGGAGCGGTGTTTTGGATCATTGTCTTGCTGAAATATCCATCCCCGGCGTAACTTCAACTTCGTAACTGATTCTTGAACATTATTCTCAAGAATCTGCTGATATTGAGTGGAATCCATGCGACCCTCAACTTTAACAAGATTCCCAGTGCCAGCATTGGCAACACAGCCCCAAAGCATGATGGAACCTCCACCAAATTTTACAGTGGGTAGCAAGTGTTTTTCTTGGAAAGCTGTGTTTTTTTGCCGCCACGCATAACGCTTTTTTTTATGACCAAACAACTCAATCTTTGTTTCATCAGTCCACAGGACCTTATTCCAAAATGAAGCTGGCTTGTCCAAATGTGCTTTTGCATACCTCAAGCGACTCTGTTTGTCGCTTCTGGCTTCTGTCGCATCACTCTCCCATACAGCTTCTCCTGGTGCAAAGTGCGCTGAATTGTTGAACGATGCACAGTGACACCATCTGCAGCCAGATGATGCTGGAGGTCTTTGGAGGTGGTCTGTGGGTTGTCCTTGACCGTTCTCACCATTCTTCTTCTCTGCCTCTCTGATATTTTTCTTGGCCTCCCACTTCTGGGCTTAACAAGAACTGTCCCTGTGGTCTTCCATTTCCTTACTATGTTCCTCACAGTGGAAACAGACAGTTTAAATCTCTGAGACAACTTTTTGTATCCTTCCCCTGAACGACTATGTTGAACAATCTTTGTTTTCAGATCATTTGAGAGTTGTTTTGAGGTGCCCATGATGAATCTTCAGAGGAGATTCAAACAGGAGAACAACTTGCAACTGGCCACCTTAAATACATTTTCTCATGATTGGATACACCTGGCTATGAAAATCTAATCTTAATGAAGTTACCAAACCAATTTTGTGTTTCAGTAAGTCAATGAAAATCAGTTAAGGGTATTCAGATTAATAAAATGATTAGGGTACCCAAATTTTTGCACCTGTCAGTTTTTGTTTTAATGCATATTTCACATTTTCTGTTAGTCCAATAAACCTCAATTAAATACTGAAATATTACTGTGTCCATCAGTTATTAGATATATCAAACTGAAATAGCTGTTGCAAACACCCGAATATTTAGAAATAAAAATAATTAAGATTAATAGGGGTGCCCAAACTTTTTCATATGACTGTATGTCTCAGTGACTGTAACAAACTACTGTCAAGTGGTGTTAAAAATGTAGAGTTAAACAGCATACACATTTTAGGTTGTAGTACTCCAAAATCTGAGCTATGGGACCATATAGATTGAATGAAAGCGGCCCAAGAAACCCACTTATCCACACAGGGTTGCAAGGGGGCTGGTGCCTATCTCTAGCAGTCATTGGGCAAGAGGCAGGGTACATGCTCGACAGGTTGAGCCACAGGGTCTGACAAAGTAAAAAAAAAAAAACTCTCTCGGTGCAACAGGTAGGTTTGCTACCTGAGATAAATGCAGACTGTTGAAGTCTCAAAACTCACCACCCCAATTGCCACCATATCTGCTAATAAACATTCTACATGTACCATGATGGTGCACAAGATATGAAGCGACATCGCAGAAAATTAGGACCCTTCCTATCTGGTCTTCAAAGAATGAAAAGCCTTCACTTCAACAATTCATACTGTTTTTGAGTTTTAATGGATGGGTCTGTTTATTAGACAGACACTCAGAGGCCGAATGTTGGGAGGCAAACTGGTTTAATAAAGTAAAACACATAACAAACCTACAGGTTGACTGGGAAAAAACAAGAAATTAGGAACACGGAAAGGAGGAGACCAGAACAAGGTAGCATGACAAAGGACCTGACAACTCAATGTGGCTAGCTGGCTGTAGAGGTGCAAAACAAAAGGCCCAGAAGGTGGGGCAATTAAACACAAGTGAACTGAGTAAAGGCAATTAAGTTGACGGAGAAGGAGGACAGTGATCTGGCAGGGAAAGGAAGATAACAGAATCTCAAGCTGGCTTTACACTGACTATGTTTCTTGTGTGCGCCGTCCGTTTGTTGCAAAATGTGCCGTGAAGCAATCCAAACTAGATCCGTTCATGAATCCAGACAACCACACACCCTCTCTCCTTTATTTTGAAAGATTACCAGATCCGCTTTACACTTCCTGCGTTTGACTTCCTGTCTGGCTCATCTGGTTTTTAGAAATTGACGCATTTTGCTCCCTCATCTGTCACAAATAGACTTGATCAACAGAGGATGGTTCTCTGTCATGCTGTAGCGCCACGGAGCTGGTGGGAATTGCCCCAATGACTATAATGGTTTTTATTTGTAACGTAACGCACGGTTGAAGGAGTATGTGTGAATGAGGGGTAACAGGGAACATGAGAATGTCCAGATAATAGGGGGGAAAAAACAACTAAACTAAGTAGAGCAAGCACAAAAAACACAACTGAAATCAGATGCTATATAAAACAGGAACCAAATCTAACGGATACAAGAACGCATTATAAACATAAATACTGACCGAAAAGCCAGACTGGGGGTAGAAACAAGGATCTAAGGAGAAACAATACTAAAGGTGCAAAACATAAACAGAATGCAGGATCCCCATGGATCTACAAGAAGTAACCCAACCCCTGGGGATCCTGACACCTCCTCAATAATAGGAACAATTTGAAAGGAAGTGACGTTTAGTTTATGTGGGCTCTCTGAACTTGACACATGATTTGCAAATGGGCTGCAAGCCTCAAACTCTCCTTCCTCAAGAAAAATAAATTACATGCCACTCAAACCACTACGTTCCAGACCTGCAGACGTCCACAGATGGATTTTAGGTGTTAAGGGATTAGTCAGTCATGCTGAAGCTCACAGAAAGTCAAAACAAAAGTGCTTCACGTTTTTTCGGGTTATCTAAAACCTTCTTATACCCTCTTCACATTTGTTCTTAAATTTCAATACTGTCAAAGCCTTAGCTTATAACTCTTAATAATTAAACTTACCTTAAGGTAAATCTGCAAATAACTAATGACAAAACTTGAAATACGCATGAGCTGAAATACTTTTGTCTGTGTAGTCTTTATTTACCATGACTGCTTCTCAGTTTACAAATTTAATTTACTTAATTTTGTAACAACAGGCTTGCTTCCTGGGCGAACCACGTAAGAACACAAAATTAAAAACTTTAAAATAATGACAGTTTAGAGGTAGAAATAGACCACCTTAGCAAACTACACATTCCTTAAACATTTCCACATTTTGTCACATTAGAAAACAAAAACTTTATTGTATTTTGGGATTTGAACCATGACGAAGTGGTACATAATTGGAAAGTGAAAAGATAATTTGAAAAATATTTTCTTAACATTTTTTTACAAATAAAAACCAAAAAGTTATGACATGCATTTGTATTTAGCCCCTTAAGTCTTAGACTCCGATATAAAATCTAAACCAGGGGTCACCAACCTTTTTGAAACTGAGCTACTTCATTGGTCATACAAAGGGCTACCAGTGCTGACCTTTGAACTAGAAGAGTCAGAGTTCATCTTAACTTTATGTAAAATAAACACATTTTTCATGCTTTGTTATTGATATTGTCATTTTTAAATCTATATAAATGCAAGTGTGAATAAACAGGAACAGTAACGGAATAAAATAAAGTTTTAGATGCAGCTCAGTGGTGGATTGTGCTTTTTTTAACAGGCTCGTGGGCGCCACATGTGGTCCTCGGGGGCTACGTGGTGTCCACGGACGCCATGTTGGTGACCCCTCTAAAGTAACTAACTGCCTTTAAAGCTAAAGTTGGTAATTCTGTTCAGAAACACTTTTTGTTATACTGGGTAAAATTGTCCTTCCATCCTGAAAGTAATAAATACATTATGAATTCACAAAAAAGAGGTTGAAAAAAATCCTTTTCTGTGGGAGCTGCAGGCCTGTAAAAACTCTAACCAATCTTTACCATTCACTCTGATGGCCATGGATTTGTCAGAGTTTTGTTCCTTCTCTCACCCATAGACGTTATATACTGTAGAGGCGGCCTCTAGTTCTTCCTGTCTCATTCACTACAGCCCGCCTCACCCACTTCGTAGATTTGGCAGCAAAGGAAGAAAACAATTATCAGAGACAAAACACTTAAAATATATATTTTTATTACAATTGGAATTCCAAGGGGAGACACACACAACGTTACCATAAAGCTCATGTATTATAACCCGAAGTCCGCCCATCCATGCCGGTTGTAAGCGAGTGTCTGCCGAACCCCGCCCAGGGGCGCACTTCTAATAGCTGGGGCCCTCACTGTGTACGTGACTGAATGATGTCAGTGGGGCTGCATACACAGTGTTCTCACAAGCAAAACCGATCCACATTCCAATATCAAACAGGGCCCCAGGTTCTTGATACATTTCGCCAGATGTCTTTAAGAGTTAACCGAAATAACCATTAAGAACAATAAAAAGCTTTCAAACCGTAAACCGTCTTGAAGAGTACCCCGTAAAACCTCATGTGACTCCCATTTTGCCTTGTATCCCACAAGACGGCCGAATTAATTTATTGCCTGTTAGTGTCCCTGGAGATTCCGCCCTCTTTCCACTCCAGGCCAAAGTTTAATCATATTATTTAAAACTTGGGTAATTCTTACTGTTTTAAGAAAAATACATGATTAACCCAAAAACTGATTACTTATTTCCACAATAATACTCCCCCCCCCCCCCTCTGACCCTCAAGTTCTGGGGGAATCACCTCTTCTATTGGTTGTCCCACATGCCAATCATGCTAACTCGCTCACATAACACCAGTGGCCGCACTCGTTCCTTCCTAGTTTCCGCTTGCTGGCTGCGCATGCGCACTTCCAGTGTTTATGTATCCAGTTAACTTTGCGGCTAGCTTAGCGGTAAGCCGTTCATCATTGTAGCACAGAGGCTCTCACCGTAGACTCTGAACATTGCGGAGTGTCACAAGAAGCGAACCTCGTTCATGTTTAAGGCTTCAGTAGAAAGAAATAAGACCTGAGTGGACTTTTTTTCACGTGATCCCCTGAAGAGCGCAAGAGCAAGCCGTTAAATTTTTGTGTGGAATCATCTTAGGAGTTGGATTCGATCAAGATCTTTCAGTTTTTAATGACCCATTTACAACTTTGACTGTTTCCTGAGCCAAATAGACCATAACTGACAGGTGGGCACACCCTTCTGATCAGGGAGGCTCAAAGCACCCATCCTCTCAAATTAATATTCTTTTAAATCAAATATTATAATCATTGACAGTCACATGCAAATTCAAGTGCTGCTTCATTTCATTTTTACTATTCTGAATTTATGTTTCATGTTGGTGAGTAAATTTTCTCTGTCCACGAACACAAAAACCTCAGAGCAGCTTCATGAACCGCCGCTGAAGCGGTCTTCAGACTGAAATAATGCAGTCAGCATTTGATCATCTGCAAAAGTATTTGTAAATCAGTAATTTCAGGGTCAGATTAGATTATGCTTTCACTGAGAGAACTGGTTTAGATCTTTCCATCTATAAAATATACTTTCTGTTCTTTTCCTTAAGAAGTTTGTGTTGACTAAGCTGTCCTACTTTCACAGCCCTTTCAGCCACATCGTGTCTTTCATCTGGAGATTAGGTTGACCTAAAATGACTTTGTTATTACAAATTGACTGCCTTACAAAAACAAATAATACTTCTCAGTGATGAGAGAAAAAACCAGAAGACCCAGCTTCCAAGAAACACCAAATAAAAAAATCTTTCATCTTTCTTATTAGTATTTTATTATTGTCAACGTTTTTTTTTATAAATTTGTGATGAAGCTCAACTCTTAGGTACTTGAGTCAATTTTCATCAACAAATGTTCCAACAAAGCATGCACCATACACCAAATCTGAAATGTGAAAAGCAAAATTGTTATATATTCATATATACATCACAACTAGTTTGGTAGAGTTGTCAGATATTTTACTCAAGTAAAACTAGCACTTTCTACATATTTTTAGAAGTAAGAAAGTGATGATCATAAAATTACTCACGAGAGTAAAAAAGTATTTGATAAAAAGTCTATTCAAATACCGAGTAAATTATCTTAACATCCCCAGGTCTATGTGCATTCTGTTAATATTTAATCTTTTTAGTATTGTTTAGATTCTGTTCCTTCCTTCTTGATACTATCATTAGTTATTTTTCTGGTCATTGTGAAGTTATTTAGTTTATTTTTGTTTCTGTTAAATCCTTGTTTTACTGCCCATCTTTGGTTCAGTGAGTGAGTTTATTTGGTCGTTGTCTGTTCGTTGTGTTCTCCCCTATTTAACCTGTCAGTTTCCTCTCACTCTTTTTCAGATCCTCTGTTATGCTTCACTGTGTCTGTTCTCCATCTTGCTTTAGTTCCTGGTCCTTGTTGCCTCCCCAGTAAGTTTGCTATTTTGGTTAAATAAACACTATTTCACTCCAGTATGTGACTCACAAGCTCTTGTCTGCGTTTTGGTCCTGCAACAACCTCAACAAGCCTGACAATCTGATTTAATATGAGAAACCGATGTTTCACAGACCAAGAAAAAAAAAACACTGCAGAATACTTCATGTGACAATACATGCTGTTTACTGTACAGGTGCAGTTCAATAAAATTACAATATTTTTTTTAAATAATCATGTATTTCTGTAACTCAATTCCTAAAGTAAAAAACATTATATAAATTAATTATACACAGACTGATATTTCCAAGCCTTTATTTTTGTGAATTATGACTTGCACGTTCAGCTAATGAATCCACGACAGTAAAGATTAGAATATTACATCAAACCAATTAAAAAAAACATTTTAATACTGAAATGCAGGTTTAATGAAAAATGGGTTTAATATCTAGTTAAATGTTATTTTCAGAAGGTACATTTAATCTGACAAATGAGTCTACTTGGAAAGCGTATTCTAATCCAATACCTGTATATTAATTTGACCTCCGTATAGCACCGCAGGCTCAATAGATATAATCAATACTAAAACAAAAAGCTTGCGTTCAAATGTTTAGCATAAACTGTAAATTTGTCTGTTTGTTGCATCTTTGGATAAGGGTTAGGTTTATAATTTTTCCTTTTAATTAAGTGACGTTAGTAACCAGAGTTGGGAATAACAGCAAAAAGGATTCATTCAAGTAAAAGTAACCTCACTTCAAAATAGTATTACTTAGTCATTCACTGCAGGAGAAAACTGAGGTCAGACTCAGCTGGCATTAGTGGATCCAACAGGGAACCTGCTGAAAAACGGCTCTCTAAGATCAGGGGCGTTGCTAGCCATTTGGGGGCCCTGACCACCAATTCTGTGGTGAGTAAAAAAAAGTTTTTTTCACCATTCCTGTTGCCAATCTTTTATCTATTCATCAACTCATGACTTTGTTAAACAAAATCATCTGTAGCTTAAGTACCTTTTTCCACTACTCAATCACAAATTGAGCTCATGGATGGGAGACTGGAGAGATGTCCATCCTTTTTCTTGAGCAAATATTGTCATATTGCTTATATGTAATAATATTCTTAACACTTTTATTTTAAAGATGTCGTTACTATGTTTACTATAGCGACTCTGGTCGCTATCCCCCAGGGTGGGCGTACCGGCACTTATTTTTTTCCACTTAAAGCACTTTTTCCAAGTTATAACATTTAGGTTTTCAGTGTAGCGCATACACAAACTCAGAGCATCAAAATGTGCATAATTATTTCCCCCTTCTGATTACATTGGTTTAGATTCCCTCTGGAATGAGACCTTCCCAATCAACAGTAAGGCTGTTGCCAGAGAGGGTTTGGGTCTGAAAACTATCCCCTTGGAGTCCTGAAGAGACAGCTGGAAGCTATTGTAATGCCCGAGAGGTCACAAGGGGATGACATCCAGTGTGTGTGCTCTGTGTGCAGTTGGTTTATTCTGAAGCAACCTTGGAGTGAGTGTGTCAGGCACTGTGGAGATGATTTGGGGCTTGAAAGTGAGTAATTATGTGGCACTTGTTTTTACTGGCAAGAGCAAGGGACCTTGGAGGCAGCACCACGCAACCTCGATGTCGTACCTTGTTTGAGGGAAAACAATGCTTCTTAGAGGCGCCTTAAACAATAAAGCAAAGAGCACCTGGACTTCAAAAGAAACAAATTTTCATTAGCATCTAATTAAGTGGCGAAATGTTACACTTCAGCTTACCACTTTGACCCCAGGCATTGAGACAAAGCCTGAGAATGGACAGGTCGAGCTCTTAGTGTGGCCCCTCTTTATCTCTGCTACTGTTGGAAGTTTCTTTGAACCCCAATGCTCAACCTCTGCCGCCCTGCCAACCCCAGAGGTAAGCCGAGACCCCCCTTCATAAATGTCAGCAGTCGAGCCGCAGCCATGAGCTGTCAGGCCGAATTAGGACTAAGCACTCTGAGCTGGGCTCACATGCAGGTTCCCCAGGAGGCCGGCTAGGCCACCAACACATCCCTGATCAGACCCATGCCTTTTCCTTAAAAACAAGACCTTTACGTCTCGCAGACCGAATTATTCAGATACTTGCGCCCACATATGAACCAAGACCCTGTCCACCCTCAGCTTAGACTGCACGCCTCTTGAATTTAATTATTGCAATTTCTTCAAGATAATAGGACAGTATTCATTGAACATTTCAACTATTTACTCCCAGGCAAATTTTGCTTTGCAAAGTAAAAGTCTGTGTAACCCACAGAGCAGGGCTGTGACCTGAAAAAAACAGCCTTGGTTTCTCTTTATAACTCAGCTCAAAGCCAGATTACTGGTGGTATTTTCTCACATACTCATACAATGATTATTGTATGGGCAGACAAGCTGTGTGTTGGTGAACTGAGTCAGGACATTACCTACCAAGGCGAGCTATTGTCTGAGAGTCTGTTTGTGTTGGACGTGCTCCACATCACCTCATGTTGGAGATTATGGCACAAGCCACCCAGAATGCAGAATCCAAGAGGAATTTTTAATAAATTTCCTCAACATTGGATTCTTGAAACATTCTTTGTCTGTGCAGTCTATCCAGGGAAATACACTCCAGTTGATAATTACTGTTTTAAAATTCAAAAGCCATGGTGTTCCTTGATTAAACTGTTATGAAATGTCATAAAACAAATTTAAACCACCATCTGCTGAGTTTAACCTCTCTCATTAACCGATAAAAATCCTAAACATAAAGCATCAATATATCAGAAATTCACAAAAATACCATACTAGCTAAGTAGCCTGATGTTCTCATACGAAGCTCCAGAAAATCCAACAAATTAAATATGAGCCTCAAAACTTAAATGGGCATTAATATATGTGTGGGTGCATGTGTTCTTGCACTTGCAGCTGAACGAGCACACTTTTTGCTCATTGTACTAGTAAAGTGAGGACTTTGATGTAAAGTGAGGACCTTTTTTTTAGTCCTCACTTTTTTTCCTGGGTTAGGGGTTAGGTTTAGAATTAAGGTGTCAATTAGGTTTAGCTGAGGGTTAGGTATATACCGCTAAAGGTTAGGGTTAGGGTCAGGGTTAGGCCATAGAAAGGGTTGAAGATGAATGGAAGTCTATGGAAGACAAGGCATGGTCCTCACTATGAAACAAGTGTGTGTGTGTGTGTGTGTGTGTGTGTGTGTGTGTGTGTGTGTGTGTGTGTGTGTGTGTGTGTGTGTGTGTGTGTGTGTGTGTGTGTGTGTGTGTGTGTGTGTGTGTGTGTGCTGTATATTATATTATGTGCATACAGATGTATGTAATATCAAGGCAGGTAAGCTTCAGTAATATTGTTCCGGTTAGTTAAATAGAGGAGGTTGTTAATCAGTGTCGGCTATTCTGGTGTTAATGAAACTAACAACTAACGGGGCAACAAGATTAACCCAGAAACAGGAATGATTTTGCAGGTGGAGGCCACAGACAGATTTTCCCTGCTCATTTGTTCGACTGCTTTTCAGTAGTTTTGCATTTGACCAGGATCAGTGACACTACTGGTACTGGCTGTTCAACTCCACCTGGATGGCACATCAATCACATTGCCAGAAGCTTTGCTGTGTCTCGCAGCAGTCTGAAGAGAATGGAAGATATTCTAGGAGACAGCCATTTAGTCTGGGAGAGCTGGACAGGCCTGTTGGAGGTCCTTAACCCATCAGCAGGACTGGTATCTACTCCACTGTGGAAGGAGAAAGAGGATTGAGTTCTGCCAGAACCCTACAAAGTGACCTCCAGTTGGCCACTGGCATGAATGTCTCAGACCCAACTATTAAAAACAGACTTCATGGGGCTCCTCTAGTAGGCTCACTGTCCAGGAATTGGCAGGTTCAGGTAACTCTGAGGTCATGTGACAGACGTCAAAGGGTTTGGAGAAGCTGCAGTGAGCCTCATGCTGCCAGCAACATTGTTCAGGAGAATCGGTTTGGTGGTGGGTCCGAGTTGATCTGGGGAAGTATTTCCATAAAGAGACACACAGACCTTGCAGGACAAACAATGACCCCCTGACTGCTATTAGGTGTCAGGATGAGACATTGTTAGACCCTTTGATGGTGCAGTGGGTCCTGGGCTCTACCTGGTGCATGATGATGCTTGGATTCATGTGGCAAGAGTATGCAGACAGTTCCTGGAGGAGGAAGGAATTGACCACATTTATTATGTTGCTTGTTTCATGTCTATGTAGCTTTAAAATCAATGTATCTGTGTGTTTAGATTTTGTGTCGGGGCTCACACTGACTATAGGGCAGGTTACGGTCCTGATCCAGTTCCAGGTTGCCGCAAACCCCCACTAACATTGCTCCCAGGTAGCCAGCTGCGGCTCCGGCTGTGGAAATTGCGCTGGAGAGAACAGAAGTTCATGTGGTCCTTTTTGTTGCTGTCCCTCATAAATGATTAAAAAATAGCTATGGTTTTCTTTTTTGAGGGCAAAACTCGTTATCTGTGGGCTTAAATATCCAATCTTATCCTCCAAAACCCCTCTGTTTCCTCGTGTTTCTGTGTTGTCGTTTTGTTTACACTAATCAAGTTAGCGTAAGTTGGTGCGGTGATTTTATTCTGAAATTCACCAGAATTTTATCCTGTCTAGCGGCTGGCGCTTCCTGTTTGGCTTGTGAAATTCAGGAGCTTGATCCGGGGACCACTATAGCGTCCGGTCAAACAACCGCACATGGCTGATGTGAGTGGACACATTGATTTCTAATTATTAGGGTTCCATGCAGCGCTGTAGCCGTATCTGCACCGTATTCAGTGTGAGCTCGCTATTAGAGTTCAAGCAAAGTTACATTGGTTTTAAAATGATATTTACATAGGGGCAAGCAGGAAGAACTGAATGTCAAACTCATTTTGGGGTGCACTATTAGTTTTGTGAGTGAGACCACTCGACAGTTGCTGTCTTTCATGCAATGTATGGATTGTTATTTCTTGTCCTTATCCAGGTTTCAATCAGGGCAGACCTTCATAGTGAGCTCCAAGGCAGCTAATCTGCTTCTTCTCAATGTGTCTATCTACATCAGGCTGAAAAAAAGAACAACTTGTTTGTTCTCTACATGCTTTTGTCAATTTACATTGTTTAAAGCACGTTTGCATTACAATTTCTTTCTTAATTTCTTTGACTTGTGCCCTTTGATGCGGCTGCATGTTATTTTTTCACTTCTCTATGCCTCTTAGAGTGGATAAAAGTAATGAGAGTCTTTGGGTATGTGTGTGGCCTGAGTAGATCAACTGCTACATACATGCCAGCTGCACAAGGTACCCTTAAATCTTCCCTCTAACATGGACCTTCTGTCCAAACAACTCTGAATATGTGCACCATGTGAAGCAGATTGACTCAGTTTCAAAATCGTGCTGCTTTGTGTGTGCATTTGTAGCAACCCAAAAGGATGTATTTTTTTTTTTAAAGGTCCAATCAGATATAATTCTCATCTAGATTATGTTACTGCTATGTGTGAGAGAATGAAGGGAGGCTAAAAAGATTTTTAAAAAGTCATTTTCATTGTCTCAGACTTTGCACAAGGTTGTTTTTATAAAGCTAAACACTCGTGAAGACAGGAAAAATGAGCCTTATTAAAAAGAACATTTTTAATTTTTTTTCCCATTTCTGCCTAGAGGTGAAGAACACCATGAAAGTAAAACACACTTGCTATGCAGAATGAAAGAAAAGTAGTAAAATAGAAAAGGCTCTCCCAGTGTTTGGAGACTCAAATGACTCTTATGGTAATAATCCCAGTTAGCTACCAACATGATGTGAAACTCTATGCCCTCGTGGACTTGCTGGTCCACTAGAGACAACCATTCAGTGTCCTACTACTGTATCCTGTTGCCACCCTAGGGAATTGTCCTTGACATAAATCAGGATTTTACCTTGACATGGACAAGAAGGTGGTGCAAAGTAGCACTCCAGCAGACGTTCAGATAAAGTTTGCGGCAGCTGCAAGCCACCTGTCTGAATTCACTCTGTCAGACCACAGGCTGATGCTAAAAACCTGTTAGGAATAAACTACTTTGTCAGAATGTATTGGGTTTACTAACCATATTGTAAATTGAAAAGTAGAATAAAGTACTCCAAGTTGCAAGAGTAACAGATTCAGGTGGAAAACTCCAACAATTATTTTCCCAGTGAAACTTTCCAGTTCCTTTATTGGCCAGATGGCATGCATGGTCCTTGCAAGGGGTTCTGGTTTTGCCCTGGGGTCCCATCCTAGTGGGAGGTGCCCAGAAAACCTCAAAAGGAACGCATACAGTTAATTCAAGTTTATTCAATTTGTCTCATCTATTCAACATAATTTCCCACAAATGTCATCTTATGGCAGTTTCCTTTCCAATGAAGCAAAAATACACAGAAATCTAAATTACACTCATACAGTTCAACCATAACCACTGATTAAATTCAGTGACACATAGTCCAACATGATCATACATACGTCACTATGTAAGGAAGACCGCTCAGTTGTATCAAGGCAAAGACTTTGCAGCAATCCTTCCTCGGTGGCAGAAAAGTGGCGAGAGTTGATAGATGAATCATTTACTTGGCACTTACCCCTGTTCTAGGCAACTTGTGATGAGAGTTGAAAGGGAAAAACTCCCATTTTACCAAGAGAAATCTCCAGACGAACTGTACGAGCTATCTGCTGCAACCAGCTGAGGGTTTTCTGATCTGATGCCTGGTCCACAAAAGCTTATCATGATTCAAATTTAATCTTGAGGGGGAGTTTGTGAGAAAGTACCTGGTGGTCGTGAGTTTGCTTCTGGGGCTCTGCCGGGCTCAGACAAAAAAGTAAGAGGAAAACTTCTGCACATAGGCCCATCGCCTGCAGGGAGGAACAATGGAGTTTGGTCCTTTGTGAGCTAATTCCTGGCAGCATCATCCGGCTACTATAACATCTCGCTGGTATCCACATGTAGGTTCCATCTATCTATCTATCTATCTATCTATCTATCTATCTATCTATCTATCTATCTATCTATCTATCTATCTATCTATCTATCTATCTATCTATCTATCTATCTATCTATCTATCTAGTACTCCAGCGACAGATAATATGGCCTCATGCTAACAGCTAGCTGCTCAATGCCCTTACTGTAGAGCATCTCTTTGATAATTAAATGCTCAGAGTTGTTATATCTATCTTTCACAAACACAGACAGATCCCCTCCTCTCTTTTTACCGGTCGCCTTGGTTCTGCCGGCATGGAGTAAATGAAAACTGCCCATGTTTATGTGTATGTCCAGTGTCTGCGAGGTTAACCATGCCTCAATTAGCAAGGCCAAGCAGTTTTCTCAACAGACGCCAGGTAAGAGCCGCCAAATCATCCAGTTTGTTGGGAAGAGGTCTCACATTTCCAAAGACGATAGACAGGATGACAGGTCTGTCTGTACCTTTTCCTTTGGCTGAAATACCAGGCAAAGGTCTTGCATTTCTTCCTTCTCAGCTGACGGGTTGCTCAGTATGAGGCAGCACAGCAGAGCTACTGACCCCTAACAGCTGATCTCTGCTGTAAATAACTGGACCATGGCCACTCACGCGTTCTCCAGACACAAGTTTGTTTGTTTTTTAAACAGAGTTGTCTACCAAGCGGTCAGTTCCATTGTTTGTACAAGCAAGATGAATAAAAACAGGAACTGAGACTAACAACGTGTCTAAAAAATAGATTTACAAAGAGTAGAACTCAGGAATGAGTGGTAGCTGCTGGAAAAGGCTGCCAGCTTGTGCTGCGCAGGAAAAGTAAAGGCACCCACATACTTCGTGCCATGGAGTCCATGCAGACAGGTACACGCAGAGCTCAATTTTTATTATTTCATGCGCAGTGTCACACTATAAACCGCTCGGCGACAAGAAGTCTTCACATCAAACTGTTTTATATGTGACACTGAGCTGGAGACACTGAGCTGCTCCAAGCAGGCGGCTTCACAGTCCGTCTCTGTTCACACTGACAGGTGGGAGCCTGCTGGGAAAGAAACGGCTCTAAGTGCTCAACTAGCTAATCACACATTTTACCATCCCTTCCTCCGCTTCTTCCCATTGACAGAACGTGTGGGAATTGTAGGAATTTGCCACAAGAAATGTAGGCGACAGTACGCTCAACTATGAAGGATAAAATATCCGCGGAGAGTCCGCGGAGAGTCAGCGTGGAGTCCACGTGTTTCACAGTATGCGCACAGTACGCCTGAGTATGTGGGAGCCTTAAGAAGAATCCTTCTGATTTTTCTATCTTCTAATACATAAACTTTGAGGGGAAAATGTTAATTCACTGCATACAATAAGGCAAGAACTAACAGGCTTAAAGTTAACAATAAAGAGACAATCAGTCCTATTCACTTTACCTGTAAATGGTCATAATATTATGCCGGATTTGTATATACTGTAGTTAGGACCAACCTCTCCACTGAACCCATAATAAAAATTCTGAAGTATCCCTTGAAGATCCGACTGCCAGTAACACTATGTACTTGATTTTAGGCAGTTCTGTTCACCTAATCTTCAGCAGGCAAGCACAGCTGCTGCGTTATCAGTCTTACCAAATTGTAAAAACAACGTCAGATTCATACATGCTACATTTACACAGTCTTAGTTTTACTTCCTCCCGAAAACAACATTCATCCTCCAAGACTTGAATAATGTTTTGATTGAGTCAGGAAGGGAAAGCGGAAGCCCCTTCATTTAAGGTAAAGTTTATGGTCTCTTTTGTATAGCAGAGTCCGGACGGTTTTGTTAAGGAATTCAAATAAGTCAAGAGAGTGCAAAGAGTCTTTGTGTGGAAATCAAGAAAGTGAAAAAACAATCCTAGACCGGCAGAGAAGTTTTATAAACAGAAAACAATGTTTTAAGTCTGCAAGAAGTATTATCCAAGTTCCTCAAAGGTCAACTTTTGGAGCAAACATCAAAGATCAACAACATCGCTGCATGCGGCATGTGTTTCCAGATACTATTGTTTCATCATTAACTGTTATTGCAAAACAGCAAATGCCATGGATTTTAACGCTTCCTGTCATCAACATAGCATTGAAGGAAAAAGAAGTCTTGATGTGTTAAGATGTTTGAAAGAGCATTGCAACATGCCAGAGAAAGAAAAAGGGAGCGAGTGGCCAGCACTCACTTTGGAATGTCACGAATAAGATCAACCCAAAGTCACTGGCCACTAAAAGTATTGTTTTTCTTTCTTCCACCAATCAGTGCAGTGATAAGGCCTATCTTTGAATTCCAAGGTCAACAGGAAGCTCTGATTGGGTTTCAAAGGCAGCTAAAGGAAATGTGAAGGCACCAAGATCAATAAGCAGTGATGAAGGTCGCGCCATAAGCTGAACTTACTGAAAAACATTCAATAAACCACATAGTGACATGTAGTTTATATAGCCTCAGAGTCTGATATTCACAAAATTGCTTCCATTCTTATTAAAAAAGTAATAGTGTTGCATTTGTCAGATCAATCTAGGATTCTCATTTTTCAGGAAATAAAAAAGGGAATGCATGAGGTGGTGGGCTCTTAAAACTTTATTTTTGTAAACAGACAACAGTTTAGTGAAATTTACAGTCACAGTAGTATACATACAATTATTAGCCTGGATATTACTGTAGTTTTGTGGGTTTACTGATATGTTTTTAGATGAATACTGTAGGCTTTATGTGAATTAGAGGCAAAACAAAAAGTGAAAGATTCTCTAAGACCGGTGCTGTTTACATTAAGTAATTACCATCTACTGAAAGTTTATGTAGCAAAGGAAACAAGAAAAGAGTGTAGGGATTATCCACTGTTCTAGTGACATGTCCCTATAATCTACAAACTCTTTTAAACTGTATGTAAAATACCTTTATTGGTCTTATTTTCTCCAGAATACAAACTAATTAATTGTACCACATTCCAATTCATGTTGCTTTTCTTGCAGGAGATAATAAATTAAACTCAAAGGATGCTTTGAAAGAAGACCAGCCCTCAGCCGAGGAAGATTGTATCATTTATTAACTGAAAATAACATGATACTGTGATTAGGAATGAACAAACATTTCTTCTTTAGTCTGACAACACATCACAGAATAGTGAGCAACATTTTTTCATTTCATTTAGGCCAGTGGTTTTCAATAGGTGAGGCGCGCCTCCCCTGGGGGGCGCCAAAGAGTCACAGGGGAGGCGCGAAAAGACAGAGAAGAAGACAGAAGAAGACAGTGCTGCCGCTGAACTCTGAAACTATGTAGCGATATTCGTGCCTTCTGTTTGAGCGTGCAGGAACCAATCCAAGCGCGCAGTGAGACAACTCTCAACGCTCAAAATCGGTCTGTTGCGCGCTCAACTCTAAAAAACTCTTCTCAACCCACTGTCCTTGCGCTCAATTCCATCACTGCTTGCGCGTTACTTTGCTCGCGCGTTACTTTGCTCGCGCGTTACTTTGCTCGCGCGTTACTTTGCTCGCGCGCACCTGCTCCTTCCACGCTCAACACCAGCTGTGCGCTCGCTCGGCTGTTTCTGCGCTCGCGACTTCAAAAACTGTCCACTCCACCAGCCAATCACAGACAGGTTTTTTTTTTCATCCAATCAGAGTAGGGCTTGCAAATACTGCATTCGGATGGATTAAATCAAAATGCTGCAGCCTTTGGCAGAAATTACTAAACATCACCGTGGGATTGAAGAAAAACTAATAAAAAGTTTAATATTTAGGCTAAAATATTTAGACTAAAATATTAGAGTTACTAAGTGAGGTGTGAAAAATGTTTTTGTTTCTTTTCTTTCCAGCTTCTGGGAGGTGATGCAAAAGTTTATTCTGATCATAATCATCATCATTGTCATCATTATTTAAAGAGCACTTTAACAAAAGGTAAAACAAAGTGCTAAACATCAGAAATACATCAGATAAGAGATAAGATCTAATAAAATCCTTGGTTGTTAAAATAGCAATAGGTTTAAATTGTGTATAATTAGCCTAAAAATTAAAACGGGATACGGAACGTGTTGACGTCTGTTAAATTCAGGTTATCTTTTTTATTATTATTTCAGTTGACGTCTCCTGTTGACGTGAGTTCAGTTTGACATTGGCGTCTGTTTAGTTCAGTTTCTCTGCTGTTGAAAACAATCGTTTATGAATTTGCTCTAATGACAGTTACATTTTAAAACTAAGCCCTCTGTTCGTGATGTTTCAGTAAAAGTTGCATGTAAAATGGAAATATTTGGATGGATATTTTATGAATAGGCCTTTTTTATTAATGTACTTTGTTAAAAGAAATACAATAAAAAAACATGTGTTGGGCTATCAGTTGTTTTTGAAACACAACATTCCAGGAACACAAAAGAAATATGCATTTACTGCAGGGACCTGTGTGCAGTAGGTTTGTGGTTGGGGGGGGAGGGGGGGCGTGGTTATCTTTACCTATTCCTAGGGGAGGCTCACATTCAATGAATTTGAAAGCCCCTGATTTTGGCTGGCTACAGAGGCACATTTAAAAAAATCCATGTCACTTTTTGAAATGTCCTCCTGAATGGAATCCTGAAGCAAAGGGGGAATATCAGTTTTAGGATGCTGACTGTAAAGAAGAAATGTTTCCCTCAGCCATCTGTTAATTTTATCTGTGCTATGTCTGTTGTGAAGAGTGAAGTTGAAACCACTGTAACTTGATGCAAAAAGACTGCTAATTCATCACACATGCAGCACTTGATGATGTACTTAATCCATCTTATCATCAGAGTTATTTGCTGTGTAAATCAAGTGTTGAGTGGAAATACTGCAGGCAGATATCATTATATAGTGGATGTTACATGCATCTCAATAAATTAGGATATCATTGAAACCCAAACATCAGTTTGTTAGAAAACTAAAATATTACATAAGACCAGAAAATGACTTTTAATAAAAAAAAAAATGTTTTTATGGCTATGCCATAGCACAGTTAGCAGACTGCTGTCTATCTAGATGTCCAAAAGATGGTGCGTTGGTGGTCCTCTGTGTCCGGGGCTTGGGCCCCTTTGCTCTGTTGCGGCCCTGCCGGGGACGGGGTACCCTGAGCCTCAAGTCTCTAGGCCTATGCCTGGATCCGCTTTGGTGTAGCTGGCTGCCAGTGGAGCCCGCAGGCTTGGCGCCACATTTCCCGGGGGCTTCGGCATTGTGGCTTCTGGGGGGTTTCCTGGAGCTCCTCTCCACTCTCCCCTGTGATGAGAGAGGCAGTTATCCCTGTGTTGCCCCCCCTTGGGCACCTTTGTTCTGGGGGGGGGGGGGGGTCCTTGGCTCCTCACAAGCACTATTGAACGTTTGTCTTATGGACAAACCTTACACAACTGTACTCTCACAAACACATACAAGTGCTTACAGATTCACTTCTATACAGAAAAATCAACAGCTTTAGCTGTCACTTTATACATCCCGTATTAAATAATGCTGTGTATTCTTCAGGGATGTTATCAAGGCGTTGGTTATTTGTACCTGTAATACTTTATCGGTTGATTTTGGTGTTCTTTTTATATATCTCTTTGAAGGTGTAGAAGCAGACTCAGAGGATGTTATCTTGTTCTCTCCTTTTCCTCTTTTTTACCTTTTCTCACTTTTTGCATGTTGTCTCATCTTTTTCTCTTCTACCTTCCCGTTTTTGTGTCCATTGAACATGAAATACTCCCGGAATAAAATCTAATAAAACTTCTTGCATGTATCAATCAAACGAAGCACTATGGCAAAAGCAGTAATGATCCACTTGTGAAAATAAAATCTGTTGGGCTCTTTTTGCCATCAAGACAACAATTCTTAATGGTTACAATGCCTTAATGCTACACTGCTATGATATATATATATATATATATATATATACATCCATCCATTTTCTGACCCGCTTAATCCCTCATGGGGTCGCGGGGGTTGCTGGTGCCTATCGTCCTCTTTCTGAGAACGCACTGAAGTCTTTGTCAAAACTAATGAATGAAAGATTGTCTACCTTCCCTGAACGAAGAAAATGAAAATAATATGAATACGCCTCGCTAGATATTGTTATCAAAATGCATATAAACACATTTGTTTTGCTTAAATGTTTACTTTTCCACATAAAGTACGGGTCAATGTAAATGAATAGGCCAAATAAAACGTAGGACTGAAATGTATTGAGGAGCTAAATTGTGATAATACTGTTTCCCCCTGTGGTCCACCATGGATATTACACGTTTTTCAGTGAGACTGGGTTGCCCAATGATCCAAAATAACCAATCATTGTTACTAGATAACTTACTATTGTACGTTTCTGCTCTGAGTTTAAGTTAAAAGGGAAAGTCAGAAAGGAAAAAAGTATTTCCCTGCCCTGGAATGAATAAACGTGGGATCAAAGCCAGGGCTCCTTAAAGAAAATGAAGAGGCTGACAAATCACTGAAAGCTTTGACGACATTGAAGCACAAACACACAACTTGTACTTCCATCCATCTGTCACAAAGTCTTTACCCAGGCTTAATTACAGAGTCCAGTGCTGAAGCAGCATTCAATAAAGTGGACACTGTGCCAACTCTTAGTTTTCCCATCGAACTCTAAATTAACATGTCTGCGTTTGTGAGTGGCCAGCAACCAGTAAAGTCCAAAGAAAACCCATGTGGGATGCTGTGATGAGAGCTCTTTGTAATAACTTCTTCAGACTGAACCATCCTGACTGTAAGATGCTGGAAAAGCTCTTTGGTTGTTTTTCTTTCTCTCTCTCTTTATTTATTTTTTTGTTCAGAAGACAAGACTCCCAAGTGGTTTGAAGAGGTGACTCCGAGCTTCTTTTTCAGCTTTGTTGCAGGGGATAAAAATGCTGAATCACAAATCATCTTTTCAAAGTCTGGATTGTCGGGACAGAAAATGGAGACTTAATTTTCCAACCAGAGTGGTTTGCAAATAACCCAACATGTCTAACTGCTGACACTGAAGTACAGTAGATCTTTTGATTTTCTCCACGTCGTGGTTTTAAGCCAGAACCTACACCCACAGTACAAATGTTCAGCATAAACATTTATTTCAGATCTCAGCGCTGTTTACGAACTACCACCAACTGATGGGACACGACAACCTTTCTACGCCCCTCTAATTATGCCATTTTATAGGGAGGCAGAACTTTTCTGGACTTTCCAATGTGACTCTATAAACGTCATCTTTATATAATGAAGCCTATCAGCAGCACACTAGAACCAATAACCCACATCACATCTGCCGCCTACTAAAGACGAAAGTTTTCAAGTTGCTTTTTGCTTTTATTCTCATTAAGTGAGCTCAAACAGGAAAAAAACTACAGGAGTTTTAACGATAGTCACACATCTTTATTCATAGTTCCATCTTAATAAATCAGGACCCCATTCAAAAGTTTATGTCAGTGATTAAATTCAAAAAGTGAAACTCATAACACACAGAGTGATGTGGTTCAGGCTTTTATTTCTGTTCCTTTTGATGATTATGGCTTTCAACTAATGAAAACCCAAATCTCAGTTACCGTAGAAAATATTTTCAAATTAGGATTAAAAATGACTTTTGATACAGAAATATACTGTATCTATGTACTCTACAATATATGCACGTAAGACTTGGTTCGGCCTCCTTTTACATGAATTGCATCAATGTGACCTTGCATGGAGGCTATCAGCGTGTGGTGCAGCTGTTGTTGACCCATGTGTGTATCTGAGCCGCACCTTTTTAAAAAGTGTTGTGGTTGAATGGAGAAATCCTTAGGTCTCTCTGTCTTTCCCATCACGCTGTAAGGATTCCCAATCTCAGTACTCTCCTAGTTTAAATCAAGGCAGACGTCATAGCCTAATAGATTCAGCAAAGTAGTAAAACGTTTTTAGGTTTTCTTATCTTTTGTGATGCTGTTTGTTTTTTTACATATGTTGTCCACTTAGGATACTTTCCTAAATCAGTTGTGGTCTATATAAAGGGGAACTTTAATGCTTTGGTTTAAATTCCTTGTTAATTCAACCCCACATTCCCCCTTTTTACCTGTTATGAGGTCCATCTGAGAGCAGCTCGTTTTAGTGTGGCCTCTTCAAATCTAAAGGAGGCATTTTACATCCCCCCTCCTCCTGGTCGCAGAGCGTTCCACTCCACCCCGTTCGTCCATTTTTGAAGTATGCTGGGGACGGTGTAATGAACAAGTAAAGACTTATCCATTTGTAGCTTTGACATCCTTCAGCTTGGACTACAATATCACTCAGAGAAATAAAAATGGCAGATTTGTGAAATTAGTTAGCTGGAAGTTCATGAACTTGTTTGGCTGCCTTGCAGCAAATAATGTGACGTAATTGTTAAAAAAAAAAAAAAACGTAATAGAATACAGAGAAAACTCTACCTAGCCCTAAAAGAATGTAAAGATATTTATGCAGCTCCTTGATGGACTACATTCAAATACTCTGCACTCCTTGAAACTCCAAGTACACAACAACATATATTTGAGGGTAAAAAGTGGATTTTACATATGTCCCCTTTAACAACACTGAAATTAGATTAATTAAAACTCTGAAGACTGAGTTATGTCTTTTCTTGGTTTCACCCCATTAAGAATAATGCAATAGAATAGAATAAAAACTTTATTGATCCCCCAGAGGGGAAATTCATATTGTCACAGCAGCAGCAGATACAACAAAACAGACAAAAAGGTAACAGTATCACCTGTTCCTGTGCAATAACAGAAATAAAAGCTAACAATAATGACAAAAAACAAAGCCTGTGTTATTAGTGCAACATCTGTGCTGGCGTCTGTGTTTGTGCCTGATTTCTTCCATTTAGGCCCTGCTGAACAGCCTGATGGCTGTGGGAATAAGAGTGTCTGAATCTCTCCGTTCTGCACCTTGGGCGAGTCAGTCTCTGGCTGAGAGTGCTGCCCCTCCACCACATCTCCTCACAGAGAGGGTGGGAGGGGTTTGTAAGATACAGCTAATTCTCCTCACTGCCTCCAAGCTGTCCAGTTTGTGACCCACCACACCACTGGCCTTCCTCACCAGCCTGTTGATCCTATTCCTCTCTCCCTCCTTGATGCCTCCACCCCGGCACACCACAGCATAAAACAACGTGCTGGCCACCATGGTTTGGTAAAGGGTGGCTGACAGTTTGCGGCACACATTGGAGGACCTGAGCCTCCATAGGAAATACATACAACTCTGCCCCCTCCTGTACACAGCTTCCGTGTTTTCCTTCCAGTCTAACTTGTTATTGATGTGGACTTATAGGACTATATAGGAGTCCGCTATCTCCACCTCCTCCCCCTGGATGGTAATGGGGATCAGGGAGCCTCCTGCTCCGCCGGATGTCCGTCACCCGCTCTTTCGTTTTTTTGATGTTGAGCTTGAGATGGTTCTCCTCCGACCGGCGGACAAAGCTCTCCACCACACCTCTGTACTCCTCCTCATCGTCCTCGCTGATACAGCCGACAATGGAGGAGTCGTCTGAGCCTTTCTGGAGATGACAGCCGCTGGTGTTGATGGTGCAGAGGAATGGTGACAACACTGTTCCCTGGGGTGCACCAGTGCTTCCTGTCACCACATCAGACGGTGATGACATTACCGTCAAACACACTCCGTGTGCTGTTTATAAGAATAATGGCATATGTTGTGTATGGCTGCTTTCCAACGCGACATTTCTTCTGATCTGCTCCGAACAACAATTACGCCGGTCATGATGGAAAAGGTTATTATTTCAAAGGAAATGTCGCGGGTTTATGTCCGTGATGTCGTTGACGGTCTCTTCAGAGGGTCGTCGTTGTCTGTGGTTCGGTCAGAGTGAATATTTCAATTCCTTTGTTGTGTCACATAAAAATGTGTGTTCCAACGGCGGAGAGTGAATGTAATCTAGAAAAAAATAGTCTTTTTTCTGCTTGAAGAAAAGTTGTTTTGTTCTTTTTTTTACAAGTATGTGTAAATTGCAGTGTTTCACATTGGTTTCTTCTTACCACCAGCATAAAATTGTTTGGTTTTAAACAATAATCCTTTAAGTGTCGGCTGCATACTGTGTGCAATGAGGCGGCTGCAGTGCAACAAAACAGCTTTTACGGGGCATCAGCTCATTGCTGCATTTTTAACCCCTAAACACAACGCTGTAAAAAATGTATCTGCCCCTTTACACAGTCCTACTGTTTGGGCTTTTTTGTCACTCAATAAAAGGTGACCAGAATAAACCCAGAATGCACTTTTAAAATGATGAGTTATCAGGGGGAAAGCTATCCTAATCAGCCTGACCCCTATGTCAGAGTAATTTCCTTTAAATGTAATAACTAGTTGTGCCACCTTTAGAAGTAACAACTACCATCAAACACTTGTGAAAACTGGTAATAAATATTTCACATATTGTTCTGTGACCTCCAGCATCAGAATCAGCTTTATTTTCAGGTATGTGTGCTCATGCGAGGAATTTGATCCCTTGAAGGTACAATGCTCATGATGTTATTATACATTAATAATTAATATTATTGTATACATTAATAAAATAACATAATAATGTAGTAATAAAAATCAAACAGTGTGCAGTGTAGAGAGCACATAATGAACACCATATAAACAAAATGGACAGATTGAGTGAATATTGCATTAGTGCAATGGGGAGAGCACAAGAGATGCAGTAGTAAATTATTATTACCATTATTGTTTTTATAATATACTGTTGGAGGCAGAAGTGATGTAGAGATGCATATACACAGACAACATGTCTACAGTGTGAGAATGCTAGAATAAATATGTATTATATGTATGTGAGGTAGGTGGATTTGGTATAAAGTAAATTCAATATGACAGTGTGAACAGCGCTGAAAGAATAATGAATAAATAACTAATAAGTGGTAGCCAGCAAATAGGTGGCCGAAGAGAGGCAGAGTTACTGGGTTATTGCACAGGATTTTTTTTTGTCCTTTTGTTCTTTCATCAGAGTCAGCTGTTCATTAGAGTGATGGCTTGAGCTCTGATTACCCCGTATGTTCCTAACAGAGCATTTTGCTCTCAGACTGCAGGTCTGCTGGTGATTCCTAGAGTCTCTAAAAGTGGAAAGGGAGGCAGATCCTTTAGCTATCAGGCTCCTCTCCTGTGGAACCAACTCCCAGTTTTGGTCCGTGAGGCAGACACCCTGTCTAAGGTATACTATGCAACCGGGGTTGATTTTCCAGCGAGGCTCCCCCCAGAGGGCGAAAGTAAATGTGCACTGTCGTAAAGATGCTCAGCTGTTCTCCTGGTTTCTCCGTCAAGCCAGGCGCGGTTGTTTTGAGCTTAGCAGACAGGCGAATGCAACGAAAAGTCGAAAAAACGGCAGTACAAACAATGACTAACACAGTGAAAGTATGATCATCAGGGTTTCCCGCAGCGCTATCTTGGCGAGGCGGCTGCCTCGCCAAACTCACGCTACCGCCTCGCCAACATTCCAAAAAAAAAAAAAACTAACTCGATGTGCTTGCATGTTTATTTGACGTTAACACGCGGTTCTTTGTTGTTTCTTTCGCCCGTGCATATAGTGAATGGCAGGGAAAAAACACGCAAAAACACATGGATACGCCCCCCCGCTCCGCCAGTCGGTCCGCGCAAAACTAGTCATCGCATAAGCAGAAACGCGAGGTCCACGTCAGCCTTGCAGCCTTCTTTCTCCTTTAGCTCTCGCCATTCGGAAAAAGCTTGCCCGATGTTCACCTGTGTAGGACTCCTCTCTCTGTCCAGAGCCCTTTTCCTCTTTCTTGCCTGCTCCGACATGGGCTTTCGCTGTTTTCTCGCTGGTTCCGCCATGATAACTGCACAAATATCGCCACTGCGCTAGCAACGAGCACGCCTTTCACTGGGGGCGTGTAGCAGTTCTCGCCGTAAAGCAAGACCGACTCTCGCGATGCACCAGACTTCTGAGCCTGTGGGTGCGGGCCGAGGGCTCCTGCAATTGCAAGTACGGTATTTCCCCCTACAGACCACCAGGGCGGCCAAGAAAACCTTTGTTCAACCTGAAATGACTCATTTAATCATCCAAAACAGTATGGAACACATTAATTAACTGAAAAAATGTTGCATAGTATGCCTTTAAGACTAATCTTAAAACTTTCCTTTTTGACAAAGCTTCTAGTTAGAGTGGCTTATGTTACCCTGAGCTACCTCTATAGTTATGCTGCTATAGGCATGGACCGCGGAACGCATTTCAAATTGGTCGGGCCCATCAGGCAATACTCACAATACCACTACCCATCACATACGCACGCGCCCGCATACACATAAAACACCAGCATCCCCTTGATCACGCAACTGATTTGCGTCACATGACACAAGACAAGCCAATCCATTTTTAGACACCAGAATTTATTGCTTTCTCATAGGCTGTGGTCCCTGAGCATGATAAATGTGTCTGCCATGTTATAATTAAAATCGGCACCGAATTTTTACTTAACTTTTTTTCTGACGTTACAGCACACACGCCCATTGTCCACTTACAATCATTATATTACAGCTAACACAATATTTACAGAATAAAAATACTTTAAAAAGAAAAGTCAAACTCACCCCTGCTCTAAATATTCCCGAAAAAGTGTCTCCGTCTGTCATTATGCTGGATGAAGTCCCTGGCTATCCTCAAAGCATCCACTGTGGTCAAAAGATCCCTGTGTGTGTGTGTGTGTGTGTGTGTGTGTGTGTGTGTGTGTGTGTGTGTGTGTGTGTGTGTGTGTGTGTGTGTGTGTGTGTGGTGTGTGTGTGTGTGTGTGTGTGTGTGTGTGTGTGTGTGTGTGTGTGTGTGTGTGTGTGTGTGTGTGTGTGTGTGTGTGTGTGTGTGTGTGTGTGGGCGCACATCAAGCTATTTAGTCTTTTCTGGGTCATTGTTGATCTCAGATAGGTCTTGATACGACGGAGGGACAAGAAACACCTCTCAGCACTTGCAGTGGACACAGTTAACTAAGCTAACGAAGCAAACGAAGCTAACGAAGTAGCGGTCATAAGCAGCGCAGAGGTGGGAAAACTTTTGTTTACATCACATGACACAATCAGCCAATACATTTTTAGATGGGATGATTTATCGCTTTCTCATTGGAGAATGATGCTGCTGCCATAGACTACTGTGCATTTGAAAAAAATAGCTATTGAATATTTTAATTTTATTTATATATATTATTTTACATGTTTGATCATCAAAATTAGGTAGGGCCGCGGCCCTACTGGCCCTACCCGTTCCGCGGTCCATGGCTATAGGTTTAGGCTACTGGAGGACATCAGGGTGTGTTTCTCTCACTCTGCTGAGTTCTCCTACTGTTCTCCAATTTGCATTGATAGTTGTTATTTCAGGTTTTTACTTTTTGTTCTCTGTCATTTTTTCTTTTCATAGTAAATACACCTGGTCTGGCGTTCTGTTAGCTGTGACACCATCCCAGCCAGGGATGGATATTTCATACATATATATCCATCCATTTTCTGAACCGCTTAATCCCTCCTGGGGTCACAGGGGTTGCTGGTGCCTATCTCCAGCGTTCACCGGGCGAGGGGTGGGGTACACCTTGGACAGGTCGCCAGTCTGTCGCAGGGCAACACAGAGACAAACAGGACAAACAGCCATTCAACGCACACAGTCACACCTAAGGACAATTTAGAGAAGCCAATTAACCTAACAGTCATGTTTTTGGACTGTGGGAGGATATATATATATATATATATATATATATATATATATATATATATATATATATATATATATATATATATATATATATATGTTTGTGTGTGTGTAGTTACACATGTATATCCGTCCGTCCATCCATCCATCGTCTTCCGCTTATCCGGGGTCGGGTCGCGGGAGCAGCTTCAGTAGAGGCCCAGACGTCCCTCTCCCCGGCCACTTGGGCCAGCTCCTCTGGGGGAATCCCAAGGCGTTCCCAGGCCAGCCGGGAGACATAGTCCCTCCAGCGTGTCCTGGGTCTTCCCCTGGGCCTCCTCCCGGTGGGACGTGCCTGGAACACCTCTCCAGGGTGGCGTCCAGGAGGCACCCTAACCAGATGCCCGAGCCACCTCAACTGGCTCCTCTCGACATGGAGGAGCAGCGGCTCTACTCTGAGTCCTCCCCGGATGACTGAGCTCCTCACCCTATCTCTAAGGGAGAGCCCAGACACACTACGGAGAAAACTCATTTCGGCTGCTTGTATCCGGGATCTCGTTCTTTCGGTCACGACCCAAAGCTCGTGACCATAGATGAGGGTAGGAACATAGATCGACCTGTAAATCGAGAGCTTGGCCTTTTGGCTCAGCTCTCTCTTCACTACAACGGATCGGTACAGCGCCCGCTTCACAGCAGACGCCGCACCAATCCGCCTGTCGATCTCCCGCTCCATCTTCCCCTCATTCGTGAACAAGACCCCAAGATACTTGAACTCCTCCACTAGGGGCAGCACATCCTCCCCAACCCGGAGAAGGCACTCTACCCTTTTCCGGTTCAAGACCATGGTCTCGGATTTGGAGGCACTGATTTTCATCCCGGCCGCTTCGCACTCGGCTGCGAACCGCTCCAGTGAGAGCTGTAGATCACGCCCTGATGAAGCCAATAGGACCACGTCATCCGCGAATAGCAGAGACGCAATCCTAAGGCCACCAAAACGGATCCCCTCAACACCTTGGCTGCGCCTAGAAATTCTGTCCATAAAAGTTATGAACAGAATCGGTGACAAAGGGCAACCTTGGCGGAGTCCAACTCTCACCGGAAACGAGTCCGACTTACTGCCGACAATGCGGACCAGACGCTGACTCTATACACATGTATATATTTATATTGTTTGTGTGGAATGTTGTATATATATATACATATATATGTCGTTTGTATATCTGGAGCATGTAACGAAAATAATTTCCCTCTGGGATTATTAAAGTATTTCTGATTCTGATAACATAGAAAGGACTCCTGGATCAATGTGAGCTTCTGTGCTTTCTGTGTCTCTGCTCTGTCTTCTCTAAGCCCCAGTGGGTCGAGGCAGATGAGCGTTCACACTGAGCCTGGTTCTGGTTCTGCTGGAGGTTTTCCTCCCTGTTAAAGGGGAGTTTTCCTCCCCACTGTCGCTTCATGCATGCTCAGTATAAGGGAATTCTGCAAAGCCATCAACAATGCAGACGACTGTCCACTGTGGCTCTACGCTCTTTCAGGAGCAGTGAATGCTGCTTTGAGAGACTTGATGCAACTTGCTGGGTTTCCTTAGAGAGGAAACTTTTTGACCAATCTGTATAATTCGATTGAATTTGACTTTGTAAAGTTTCTTGAGATGACGTGTGTTGTGAATTGGCGCTATATAAATAAAATTTAATCGAATTGAATTGACAACAAATCAAAAACTAAGGAAAATAAGTGGCATTTTCACACCTCCGTATTTAATGCAAATTTTCATCTTAGGTATTAGTCAAGACTTTCTATTATCAACTGTTTATTGGTTCAGAGTCACTGATACATGCCTGAAAAATAGCAAACGGCAGATGTGCTGTAGAAGCAAAAGCTCAAGTGATTTGTAGCTTGAGCGGAAATGAAGAAATCAGACTGGATAAGAAAAACGCTTGAGTCTGTTTTCCTCCTTTGAATCAGTAAATGCTTGTCATACAGCAGAGAAAGAGTGCAAGAAGGGCAAAAAAACTACTGTCGGATTCTTCTTATAGGCTAAGGGTGGATGCTGACCACAATAACGTCATCATTACAACTGCTGGATCTCTCAATTAGTCATGAAGACAATTAGGGTGGAGCTGGTTGAAAGTACTCACAGAGCAGCGTTGAGGAGATCAATCTGAAAACTACCAACATGACTGAAACAATGCATGTGTTTTAATCTGCTTTCCATCATTTGTCAACAAGCAGGCTGTCATTTTAGACGACGCTGAGGCTTGTGAGGTACGCGTCAGATGTTCTCACTCAGATCTTTTCACCAGGCTACACAGAAATGGATGCTCTGGAATCGTAAACAGTTATATAGACCGGTAGGAACTGAAACCCCGAGTTATTCAGACTCCCACTGGACTATGATCTTCGGTCTCCTCCAAGAACTTTAAGTGTTTTTCACTTCAACTCAGGCTTTTTTTCCCCCTTCTGCTCTGGCCGGGTGAGACGGTGTCAGATCCTGCCGCAGCTGTGAGTCCACAGCTTTTGGGTTGAGCTTGTACCTCATATAATTTACCAACCGCTGAGGCTGCCTCTGGTTTCTGACATTTCAGACTTGCAGGACCACGACCACCGGAATAATCACTTGCTTTCTCTGAAGACTGCAATCATTGTCTGGAAGAGTGACTGCAATGCGAGTCTTTCAGTAATATGGGCAAACATATCGTAATTTTTATGAATATGTGGCGCCGTGGTGTTTTGACATCATCTTTACCAGATTGGGCTTTTTTTTCAAAGCAGTCAGCTGCCAAACACAAACAACAAAAATCACTTGTAGTAAAACCAGAGTCACAGCATCCATAATTCATATTTCACATGGTGTTCTCAACAAAAGGGGGATTATTATGAGTAATATAAAGACTTGTTTTTTTGAATGAGAGGGCTCGGATGCGTGCCTCCTCTCAGCCTTCGTCATCTCTCAGCATGTTGGCGGCAGATCAGCCTTCATTTTCTGAAACGGCTCCCTCTGCTCGGCTTCATCTCTGCTCCGAGTCCAATTCTGCTCCGGAGGTTGTGGCTTCTCTGGAAATCGTCCACCATCACAACCTCTACCACTCTGTCTCTTTCTCTTGGGCTCATTCACATTTCTCTAATTCTATCTCACCCTTCCCGCCCTTCTAGGCTTTGGTTCTTGCCAGGAGATGGGATCTCGCTTATTTTAGGCTCCAATTACGCTGCAGCTAAAACCCCGGATATTTCCCCACGTAGGTATGAAGTTTCTGCCCAGTTTTAACTCCAAGTCAGATCATTTTAGCATATCTTCAGCTCTTCAATTTAATGTGGAGTTATCAACTTACCTTATTTGAAATCAACAGGAGGAGGTTTACATTTTTTATCACTTTTCTCTGCAAATTGTTAAAGAAAGTTTGGTGTTATGTCTACTGCCCCATAACTCAAATGAAGAAAACGTGAATTTTCCCAGGAGTGGCCAGTGAACTTAATTTACTCCAAGAATACATTGAATACTCATCCAGGAGATCAGAATAAAACCCAGAACAACATCTAAAGCACCATAGGCCTCACTTTACTTGGTTAAAGTCATGTTCATGGTTTAACTACGAGAAAGCGACAAACAAAAATCTGGGAGAGAGCCCTGGTCAGAACCACTAATATATTACAAAAAGACAACAGCCAATCAACATCTTGATTCCCAAGACGTCCAGGTAACAAAACTAGAACTAGAACATCCTGCTACATCTGGTGTAAAACTAACACAGCCTTTCAGAAAAAGAATATCATACATAAACAGTCAATTACATTATTTCTGTTTTCCATGTAGGATACAGTATGTTTTTCTCATAGCTAGGCTCAGTGCAACAACTGTCTGCCAACAAGGTTGTTCCTGAAAGCGGTCGACAAAGGCAACGTAAGCGTCGGCATGAAGAGAACAGTCGCACTATTGTTATCCATCTGATCTTTATTTATTTTCTCCTTTCAAAACCAAGCGAAACAATAAGTGCTCTTGCTATCACCCTGCTGGAGGCTGTGTCCTGATCATTTGTCAATTTTACAGACATGTTTTCGTCTGCATCAGTGTGACTAAGCTGGTCTGCCAACAACAACAACACAGCAATCACAAGAAAGACGACTGACTGAACCTTAATGCCATTTTAAGTTCAGTTACTGAAACACTGGTCAAATGAAACCACTTCATCTCTTTTTTTAAAATGAGAATTTAAACCCTTTCTAATTAGAAACCTGTGTCCCTAACTTCCTCTTAGAGCTCTGCAGTCAGAAACTCATCAAGTGTAAAATGGATTCATCCTTGCGAGCCACATATGCCAACGCTGTGCTCAGACAAAAACATTACATCTCTAACCACACTGGCCACATTCCCAGAACAATCTAACCGCGTGTTTTCTTGCCAGACTAAATTCAAAATAAATGAGAAAAACAAAACTTTATAAACTGAACATCTCCTTCCTGTTAGGCCACTATTGCATTAGTATTTCAGCATCGGTTATTTAATGGTGAACATGTGTAGTTTTAAAAATGAAATCATCTGAAAAAGTAAATTATGGCCTTGTTATCAGGAGGAGGTGCAGAACACCAACCGGACACCTGCTAGTCCTCCTTAATCCTCACCAGTCTTAAACCTCACAGCAAAACGCTCTGATGTGCTCGTAAAGTTCGCTTGTGGTTTGGTTTGTGCTGAACGTACAGTCTCGTTGGCTGTCTTTGGACTCCAAAAAACACTCAATGAAAAGAAACAAAAAAATAAAACTTCTTTTGTTTTCTGGAGGAAGTCATTGAAAGGTCACTTGTGCACGCTTTCAGGTGAAAACAGATGGTTTCCCCCCTCACTGAGAGTTGAGGCAGTAAAAAAGCTGCAGAGTTGCGTCATGATTACCGACGTTGCAGCCAAGACCTTGATGAAATACATATGAAGACAGAGTTCAGACATGTTGAGGTCCCACACAGGACCACCGAATAGTGTCAGGGAGCATTTAAGGAAACAATCAGTTACTGTACAAGTAACCATGCCCCCCAACCCTGTTGTGTTCTTCTTTTGTAAGAAAGAACAAAACAGGTAAGTTGAATTTGTGAATTTAAAAAAATGGTGTCAGTATTTCAGCTTCTTACTGTTTCTGACCCACAAAGGAGGAAGGAGGCAAAACCAAAATAAGGCTTATATCTGTTGTAATCTGACGTTCTTTCACATCACATTGTTCTCACCCATGGTGAAGGAGAGGTGCAATGTAAAGAGAAATTGTCTTTGGAAATCTGTATTGAAGTTCGTTAGAGTCAGCGGCATCTCTCGTTGATTAACTTGTCTATCTGTGTACCAAATGGGCTCATAACCAGGCTGAGGGAAGCAGGAGTTCTGGCTTATTTCTAATGGATCGAATTGGGAATCAAATGCACACGTTGGTCACTTTAATAAATAAGAGATCACTCTTTGTGTCAAGCCGCATGTTTCATACGTATTTAAAATTACTTGGAATAACCTGCTAGACATGCACAGTGGTTTTCTTGGTAGCGCTGTTGCAGCAAGAAGGTCTTGGGTTCAAATCCCAGCCCGGAGTCATTCTGCGTGGAGCTTGCATGTTCTTGTTGTACATGCATGGGCTCTCTCCGGGTACTCTGGCGGACTCCCACAGTCCAAAAACATGGCTGTCGGGTTAATTCGTCCCCTTAAGTATGAGTATGTGTGTACATGGTTGTTACCCACTGTGTCTCCGTGTTGCCCTGTGATGGACTCCAGGGTGTACCCCACGTCTCGCCCAATGACCGCTGGAGATAGGCCCTGCACAGATAAATGGGTGTAGACAATGGATGGACGGATGGATAACCTGCCAGATATGCCGACATTTCACAATCTTCAGTGCAGAGTAAAACATTTCATCTTGAAAAACTAAATTCACAAGTGGATTACACGCCTGCTGGAAATATTTTTATTGCATCGGAAAAGCAGAGTTGAGACTGGGGGTTTGTCCTTTCATCTATCACCTCTGCTCACCGGTTCCTTCTCATTTTATTACAAAAAGACTGGAATGATGAAATGCTCTGCGTCCTGTGGCTCACATGATCCAAAGCCTCCAAAGAGCAAAGTTTAAAAGCATTCATAAAGTGATATTTAATGTTTCACTGTTGTGTTATTGCAATCAGCAGAAGTTGGCAAACTGTTTCTTTTACTGTGACATCAAAGATCTTTCAAGTGGAAGCATACACTCGAGTTTCCGCTCCACGAACTGAAGCAGCACGGCGTAAATCAAGAGAATGGTTGCGTGTCAGAATTAGCATATCGTAGCGTCCTGTTGGCAACTCGGTGCGTTCAGGTGAATGTCTGAACATTAAAGGCTTTTGAGCAACATCCTCAGCACGTCTGCAGACATGCCAGTGCTGTCCAAGAGAAGGTAAGTGTGACTTAAAAGGATGATGAATCAAAGTACTTTAGAGGAAGATGTGTGATTTATGCTCAGGTGATAAAAGAGAGAAAGTGAATGGTTCTGTGAGGTGAAGCAGACGAGCAGCCAAGTATGTCCCATGACTACACCAAGGTAAAGGAGACTATTAAAGTTAGAAATATCCCAGCATGTGTTGTCTCCAGGTACTCTGGCTTCAGCCCAAATTCCCAAAAAAATAGTGTCTGTTCTTGTACTTGCAGCTGAGCGAGAACATTCTTTTTGCTCATTTTACTAGTAACGAGAGGACTTTGATGAACATTGATCTTTGATGTTTTCTGGGCTAGGTGGACCCGACTATTGTCCATTGACCGCTGGAGAAAGGGACCAGCCTCCCTGCAACCCTGCACAGATAAGCAGGTCCGGAAAATTGATGGCTAGAAGGATACATCTTCACTTTATCTTCATTTCCGATAAAGTTATCAAAGGGATGCTTGTTTGTCAACACATGCATAGATTGCAGATACAGTTAAAATAGTTGAGGGCATCTTACAGTGAAAATGTGCTAATCTTAAGGTAAGAACATAATTGAATTTATAGTACTATTTACCTTTTACTGGGTGTTAAAAGGAAATGCTGGAGATGGGCACCAGCACCCCTCGCGACCCCATGAGGGATAAGGCGAACAAGAAAATGGATGGATGGATGGATGGGTGTTAAAAGTCCAAGGAGGTCTATAAATATTTTACATCACAGGATGGCACCACAAATGCCCCACTTCACTAAGGTATTGGTTTGGCAGCGCAGCAGAGCTCTAGGGCATACTAATAAAACTTCAGCAATAGAGGCTCACCTGGGGTAATCTTTTATAGACTGTAAACCTTTTTTATCCACCGCTGCAGTTCTTTTTGTTTGTTCTGGTCGGTCTTTTCGTCCCACCACAAGCCTGCACACCAGAGGCTTAAAAACAAGTCGCTGAGCCGATAAAAGACATGGAGACGAAAACACCCAGATTCTCTCATCGTTGTTCTTGAGCAAAGCACTAACCTAACTAAAACAATTAACAAATACAGACAGCATATTATGTGCACCACCAGGGAGAATCAAAAACTGGATCACTGTTAAGATACACTCACACCGAACGCGAACAAGGAAAATTGTTTGTGTTGATCGGCTGCTGTTGGTCGCGTGACATTTCTCCTCTTTCTCCCTCAAACAATTTGCACTGACAACGCAGCCAATCCCCCCCCCCCCAAGCTCGCTTCACCACATCATCAGATTGGAGGACCGTCTATCCTCTTGCCAGTTCCTCTTGTCTGTTCAACTCACCATGGTCAACATGGATTTTACTGAGCAAGCCACTGTACTGTATGTAATGTGGAAAGCCATAAAAACTGCGTCGACGCCCCTGGGTCCACCAGATCCTCAAGAGACTCACCCGGTTCCGTGAGTACCACCACCTGCAGCCTCCAGTGGTACTTCTGTGTGTCCAGGACCCAGTACGAAAACCTGTTCCCCCGCGTCGGTGGACCGATCTCCCTCCAGGATGACAACTACCGTATTTTTCAGACTATAAGTCACTATATAGTTTGGCCGATCCTGTGACTTATACTCAGGTGTTACTTGTATATCAAATTTAAATGGTAATTCATCTTGACCAGTAAGAAACCAAGGAATAAACATTACCGTTTATAGCCAGAAGTGGGCTCGCTAGGCTTGTGAAAACTATCCTTTTCCTGTACCACTTAGTTATACGTTAATATTGAAACATTAACTTATAGACAACAAAGACTGAAAACATGTTTGTATGTTAATTCACTGTTTCAGTCTTCATTCACGCAGGGGAGCGTCGTATGGTGCAGCTCGAAGGACCCAGACCGTGACAGAACCCTGTTATTAGGCTGTTTGTGAAGCTAATAACAGCTAGCACTAGCTACAGGTCTGTTGTCCTGGCCAGTTACAATTTCGCTGATGCATGTGAGCTTTATGTTGCTCTGAAACATCCACGTAGTATTGTTAGCTTAGCAGAAAGCACCGTTACACTCATGGTCTAATTCTTCAGCGTAATTTTGCCAAATTTCAGCGTAACAGCCGCCACTCTGAAATGCGCTGGATAAAGCCTTGCAGGTTGGAGTTGCTAATTTACCCCATTCATCCTCCCAGGTATGTTCCATGTCTGGTTGTGGATGCTGCTGTTTAATTTCATAAACTGGTTTACGAGTTTAAATGTCAGTTTTTAGTCTTGGATTGTGTGAAACGAATGTCTAAATAAATGTGTATAGTCCGGTGCGACTTATATGTTTTTTTTCCTGTTTATGACGCATTGTTTGACAGATGCGACGTATATTCTGGAGCAATTTATAGTCTGAAAAATACAGTTCATGCACTCTATCTCCGCTGGAGAGCGCCTTTCACTCTGTCATCGGTCAGTAGATCAATCATTGCTCAATAAAAAATATAGCCTAATTGTACTGTCTAAATACTATACGTTATATCATGATTATATAAATGGACAAGGATGACCCTTAATGTGACGCGAATTGAAGATTATTGAACTTTAGTTGCGCGACAGGACCTGACAATGTCTCACCCTCCTACCCAAGAGCTATCGCTGACCAACTGGCTCCGATCTTCACTTGGATCTTCAACAAATGTCTGAATTTCACCCCGGTTCACCCCGGTCCCCAGGAAACCACCTCTATGGGGTTGAACGACTACAGACCTGTAGCCCTGACGACTTTAAGCAACTGCTGATGAAACATCTAAAGGAGTTCAGAGGCTCCTTGCTGGAACCCCTGCAGTTTCCTTACCAAGCAAACAGGTTGGCACACAATGCAGTCAACCTGGGTCTACACTTCATCCTGCCCAATGGAAAAGAAAGTTGTTTCTAAAAAAAAATCTCAATCAGAACGTGATTGAAGATTTGCTGGCATGAAGGAGAGGAGAGCAACATTTATGTTCAAGTAGAGCATAGTGTTGAGTTGTGATCTCTGACCTTAAGTGCTCCCCTCCAGAAGAAAATCTCTTATCACCAACCAGCACTGAATTAGACTTAAAAAATAAAGGTCAATTGAACTTCTTAGATCATACCACCCACTTCCAGTAGCTGCAGCTAAATCTTACTAAAAGAATACACATCACTATTTTGTCAAGATTTGTGAGCTCAAAACCTTTTTTCTATCTCATGAGTTCCACGTATTGAGACAGAATACTTAGGATTAAACTAGAGCGAAAAATTATTGCCATTTGTATTGACTAGCTTTTATCAACAAAGTTCCACAGTTTATTGTCATAAAAACATCACTACTGTTGTGTGTCACCTGCTGGAGAGGATTCAGCAAGGTTAGAACTGCATAAGTCAAACTGTTAACGGTTAAGGTAAATCACCAGTAAAGTCAGCCATGCATGTGGTTCCATTTTAGATCTCCCAACAGTCTTTATAATTATCGAGCCAAAACATAAATGTCCCTTCTTTGGACCCAGAATTTTATTTCCAAAAGGCAAAGCTGATGTCATTTGATGAAGATGCCAACTCCATCCAGTTCATCAGCAACGAGAATATAGTGGTCCTAGTGGACTCACAAGTCTTTTCGATTTTTGAACCTTTAAATACTCAACAGTTTTTGCTTTTATTTAACGTTTTTGGAAGAAATTTCTTAGAGTCACTTTTCCCTTGTACAATGTATTTCTGTTTTTATGCAGGTTATAAATGTCAGCTCTCCAACAATCAGGCCCCTTTAGACTAACTGTGAAGTTTACTCCCTGTAAAGATCAGGTGAATGAAAGCTGGAAGTGGATGAAATCACTCCATGAGGCATATAATAATCTAAAACACAAACATATTTGTTTCTTCTTTTTATCTCCTTATGGGGTAGTTTTGACAAAGTAACCTCTTGAAAATTAAAATTACTATATAATCACTTGAGCATGTACTGAAGGTACCAAAGGCCCACAAGAAACCACCAACTTACATGTATTTCATTGTGATTTTAATTAATAGATTAACTCAAAGTAGTGCTGTGAGGACAATGATGCAACACACCCATTCCTCAATTGTCCGTACCCCCTTATCCCAGCAGGTTCATAGAGAGCTCATGCCTTAAGCAGTAATTAGATGAGAGGCTGGACCGTTTTCTAGTCCATCACATGGCGACATGGAGACACACAACCATGCACATGCACTCATACCCATACCCAGTCCAAAAGCCAAATTTTTGGACTGTGGAAGGAAACGGAAGTACCCAGAGGCCTCCCTAGGAAGAACATGCGAACTTCATGCAGATACCTGAAATCTGGGATTAGAACCCAGCACTGTGTTCCTGCAAGGCATTAGTGCTAACTACTGAAAATCTATTCGGCACAACATGATGCATGTATATTTGAAATGTTTGGGCAGAAAATGCATTGAAACGCTGCCGTTTGACTGCATGTAGAGCTGAAAGACCTTTAAGTCATTCCTCTACCACATCTAAAGATTTTCATTTTTTCCCTACTCTTCTTCCATCCTCAAAACAGTTTAACCTCAATCAGATTAGATGGGAGAGCATCCACAGACAGCAATTTAAGAAAATTCTCAATTGAATTTAGGCCTAGGCCGTTCTAACCCATTAACATCCTTTGAGCTTCTCCAGCCTCTGACACGTTCTCACCCAGGATACAGATTCTGAATCAGCTTATTTTGCCAGGTATGTTTAGGAATTTCACTCTGGATTGTAGAATGCCCACAGCGTACAAAAATACAATAACACAATAATGCAGTAGCAAAAATCAAACAGTCCGTAGTATAGAACACACGTATGAACTCACTTTAAACAAGTTAACAGATTGAGTCAGTAATGCAATGGAGCAGAGTGCAAAGGATGCAGCAGTAAATATTATTTTATTATTGTTATTATTATGTACATGTCAGAGGTGGAGGTGATGTACAGGAGCACATATACATACAACATACATGTCCACAGTGTGATGAGTGTAGAGAATGGGAACGGTCAAATAAATGATTATATATGGTAGTATTTACATGAGGTAGGTGGATTTGGTATACAGTATATACAATATGACAATATGAACAGTAAAAATGAACAGCACTGAAATACAGAGTAATGGATAAATTACTGGTAAAAGAGGCAGAGTTATTGGGTAATTGCACAGGTGTTTTTTGTTCATCAAAGTCAGCTGTTCATTAGTAATGGTTTATGGGAAGAAACTGTTCCTGAGTCTGATGGGTTAGGGTTAGGGTTGAGATGAATGGAGGGCAGGTTAGCACGGTTGAACCTTTTTGCAGTCCTGACTGTCGTTGCAGCCTGGCCCTGTCCTTTTGGGTGGCAAACCCAAACCAAACAGTGATGGATCAGCAGATGATGGATGATGGGTCCAGTCTGTCCTCTGTAGAAGTGGATCAGCAGCTCCTCAGGTAGATTGAGCTTCCTGAGCTGGTGCAGGAGGCACAGCCTCTTCTGGGCCTTCTTGATGACGGTGACAGTGTTGGACTCCCACTTTGGGTCCTGGGATAAAGTGAATCCCAGAAACCTGAAGGATTGCCCTGTATTTACTCCTCCAATAGTTTCTATTAACAAAATCTTCCAATCAGCATGATGCTGCTAAAGAAGTGTTTTACAGTAAGAATGAAGAGGTCAGGATGTTTTTGCCAAACACCGGGTTTTGTTTGAAAACCAGAAAGTTCTATTTTTATTTTTACTAAGTGGAAAATCTTTTACATGTTTGCTGTGCCCCTCTTTGTTCTTGGTATTCTTGGAATTATTTTTCGTTTCTTGCTAATTCATGATTTCCACAGGTGATTGCTGTCCTGTCAGCAGATCGTCCCACCTAAGATGTGGCTCTCTGTTGTTTCTCTGATCTATGCTCTGCTTGTCAGTTCAAGGGGACAGCTTTGTCTTGGTTCATTTGCAGTTGTGTCATTTTCCTTTCACTGTCAGATGATGGCTTGAACAGGGCTCATTGAGTTGTCCAAAGATTGGGATATTGTTTTACAACCTTAGTGGTGTCAGGGAACCAGGCACTTTAGGGATATTTTTGTATGCTGTCTCTAGGCAAAGTTTCCTTTGCTCAGGATATTCCGCTTCCTGGTTGGAGTCCCCAGACCATAAATCTAAACGAGACTGTAACTTCAGATGGACAGTAAACATTCATGAACATTAGCCAGTGCATGGCTCCAAATCTTTACGTAGGAGAGGCAGCTCGAACAAAATCAGAATCAGAATCAGAAATACTTTAATAATCCCAGAGGGAAATTACAGAAAAAAATAACAATTTAAAGCTTTTTGTCCACCTACTGTCTCTTGAGTGTCAGCAAACTATGCCCCTTTTATGGAGTGGTTATAACACAGAAGGTACAATTGTCTACTGACTCACTGATTAGTGATGAGAGGGATTTTAGCCGGTTAACTGGGAGTTAGAAACTGTAATACCTAAAAATCTGACTTCGCTAAAAGATTTCTTTGGCTTGGTCTAACAACGGATGTGATAATAGGCCGAACCTTGACAACATGCAGCAGTTTAGGTGTTGAAAGGTATCACCCAAAGTCCTGTAGCAGCATAGGGGGAACAGGACAGAGCTCTCTGTCTGTGTCAGCTCTGTGTGGTTCTGCACATACTGCCTTCATTTGTAGGAGCCAGCACATGTTCCTTGGTCAGGAGCTCGCTGAGAGCAATAAATTGAACACAAACGGAACCAACTCAAAGGGGAATCTATTCATCCCAGCTCTATAACTCTTCCTGTTCCTTTCCCCCCTATTATATTTTATGTCTGAGCTTTTTTTTTTACACTGATTGCAATACCAGGCCCTATAGAGTCCTTGGAAGAACAAAGCATCATAGCTGGAAGCAGTCTTGGCTCTGAAGAGGAGCAGTTCAGGGGTATTGAAAGAAGCAAACACACAAAGCTCAATATTAACAAAAAGTTTCAGTGTCATCTCATATATGACTGTTTAGTGCACATTTTGAGGAAGTCTGTGTCTTTCCTTGGGTTAGTGAGATCACTGCTCCTCCAGGTATCCCAAATGTTAAGTCCCACTTATCGTGGGAACAGGAAGGTCGGCTGGAAAAGTAATTACTATCGATTTGTAGGAGTGTTCACTGAAAGTAGTAGCAGTTTGAGCTGCAGCAGCATTTCATCAGCATGTTTGCTCTCCCAGAGGGGTGCATGCTATCAGCAGATGGGGTGAATGCTGTTTTTGAGATGCAGTTTTGCTTGACTCATCAAAGTAAAATGTGACCTCAACAAAAATGCTCCAACCTTTTGGATTAATTTTTGCAGCCGTCTTCAAAAGAAGAGACCAATCCACGGTACCCTGTTATACCCCTGGGATGCTAACATAGGGATTCATATTTAGCTTTTGTGGCTAATGTTCAGAGCTAAGAGCCTTCGGATATTAAAGTCTGTTTTGTCTACTTGTCATGTTGTGAGGTTCCGCATGCTAAACTTCAGGACAGTCGTTTTATGCTCACGGACGTCCACGCGTACTTGAGGCGGACTCTAAGTGGACGTCTGCCGGACACATGCATGCAAAGCTGAATTCCTACGACTGCGTATTAGGTGTCACACTATAAACTGTTTGGCTGAAATAAGTCTTTGTATCAAACAGTTTTATATGTGACAACAAGCTGATACACAGAGGTGCTCATAGCAGGGAGGTGTGAGAATGAGCAGCATCACTGCCACTCTCTGCGCCACACTGACAGGTGTGCGATGGGTGCCTGGTGGAGAGGAAATGGGGCTAGGGGCTCAACTAGCTCATCAAACTTTCTACTATCCATCCCCCTTCTTCGTACCAATGGCAGAAAGTGTGGAAAGTGTAGAAATTTGGCACAAGAAATTAAGAAAGTGGTAGGCTCGAATAAGAAGTCTAAAATGTCCGCGGACAGTGCGCAGAGTCCATGCAGCTCACAGTAAACACGAGTATGTGGAAGTCTTTAGATATGTACAACACTTCCAATCATATTTGGAAAAAATATCTTTTAAATCTATCAGCTCTTGGGAGAAACTTTGAGAGCATGTCCATTCATTTTGTACAAGATACAGGTCAAAGACATTCAAGAAAAATGATATTAGCATAGAAAGTCTGCCGGGGGCAGTCTTTCTTTTCCACTTTGTGTTACAGCCGTGGCACTTCCACTCAAATAGACTTCAGCGTGATGCAGTCATCACCATGCTTGACAGTTCTTACAGTGTTCTTCGTTCTGAACTCCTCCAAATAATCAGCTCATGGTGATCAAATAACTCATCTGACCACCAAACCTTTCACCAGAAAGCATTAGGCTTGTCAAATGTGCTTTCTCGCTTCACTCCCTCAGTCCATGTCAATGTTGAACTCGCCTCACTGTGAAGGGTGACACTGACGTTACAGCATTGTCCAGTTTGAGCCTATGTGGTTCCTGGGATGTTCCTAAACATCCTAAAACAAAATTCCTTTAAAACACGACCATTTGGGTCAGAAGAGTGGAACTACGTCACTGTTAGGCGTTACAACGTGCCAACAGTCCCAATCAAAACAGATTTTTGAACAGATAAAGCAGAAATTGAGCTTCTGGAATAGCCTCGAATTCAGCCCTGTTGGAAATGCATGAAATACGTCTTGGAGTTCAATCTGTAGCAAAAAAACGGTTTAAATGAGCTATACTACTTATAATAAAAAAAGTAATGCAGTATCCATCCAGCATTAAGTAATCTTGTGTTCACATTAAAATGGTAATGAAAGCTTGCAGTTTTTCTGCCCCCTCTGGTTGGAATACCCACCAAACTGAAGTGAAAGTCAGAAGCATGTTTATAGTCATAAATTCCTGCATGTCTAAGTCTGATAATTTTTTCAGTGAGAATAACTTGGTGCTTAACTGTGCTGGGGGATGACAGAGACCTTAAAGGCATACTATGCAACATTTTTCAGTTAATTAATGTGTTCCATACCGTTTTGGATGATTAAATGAGTCATTTCAGGTTGAACAAAGGTTTTCTTAGCCGCCCTGGTGGTCTGTGGGGGAAATACCGCACTTGCAATTGCAGGAGCCCTCAGCCCGCACCCACAGGCTCAGAATCTCGTGCAAGATCGCGAGAGTCGGTCTTGCTTTACGGCGAGAACTGCTACACGCCCCCAGTGAAACGCATGCTCGGTGCTAGCGCAGTGGGGATATCTGTGCAGTTATCATGGCGGAACCGGCGATAAAACAGCAAAAGCCCATGTCGGAGCAGGCAAGAAAGAGGAAAAGGGCTCTGGAAAGAGAGAGGAGTCGTACACGGGTGAACATCGGGCAAGCTTTTTCCAAATGGCGAGAGCTAAAAGAAAGAGAAGGCCGCAAGGCTGACGCGGACCTCGCGTTTCTGCTGATGCGATTGTAAGTAACATTTTAGGGTTTCCCTCACGCTACTGCCTCCCAACATTCCAAAAAAAAAAAAAAAAAAAACTAACTCGATATGCGCGCAAAGCTTGTCTCCCCCCCGCTCCGCCGGTCGCGCAAAGCTTGTCTCCCCCTCGCTCCGCTCCGCCGGTCGTCCGGTAAGCAAATTCCTAGGGGAAACACTGCGTTGGAATGGTTTCTCTCTCTCTCTGTGCATGTTCATACTTTCACTGTTAGTCATTGTTTGTACTGCCGTTTTTTCGACTTTTCGTTGCGTTCGCCTGTCTGCTAAGCTCAAAACAACCGCGCCTGGCTTGACGGAGAAACCAGGAGAACAGCTGAGCATATTTACGACAGTGCACTTTTACTTTCGCCCTCTGGGGGGAGCCTCGCTGGAAAATCAACCCCGGTTGCATAGTATACCTTTAAGTGGGAAACATCAGCACCAGAAGCTGTATTCCTCATTATAATGTATAAAGATTTCCAAAAGCAAGATGTTCATGAACTGGAGCAATAATTGGAGCTGTTAGCCTAAGTACACACATCTCAGCTTTGGTAAAATGTTTGCAGTGCCTAAGAAGTGTTGTGTGTTTACCAGAACTGCTGTGGTGACTTGTTTCCGGATGGGACGCTTGAGATTAGACCTTCAAATTGCTGTGGGTCTGAGTAAGGGAGGTCGTGGCCTCCTCTGAGATCTGCTTTAAGAGTGTGGCCTTTCATTTATGGGCTCGGCCATCTTTGCTTCTCTTTGGAGTTAATGTGCTGGATGTAATTCATTAAACCTCTGCATTCCTCTGCATCCCTCTCTGTCGTCATGTTTTAAAAAGAGTTCATGGACGCTATTGGTATGCCAGGCCATGAATGAATCATGGAAATTGGTGTAATTAACTCTAAGCAAGATTCTCTTCATGTTTACAACATTTAAGACCATGTTTTTCCTCACTGTATCCATACAGAGGAAAGGGAGAGGAAACGACAATATGGCTTCCATCAACTCGGAGAATAAATTATTCCTAATTACTTGCAGAGAGCAATAATGGTACAGGATTATTACAAGGAGTGAGAGGAAGATGCTGACACAATGTCTCAATCACAATGTAGAGCCAGATGTCAATGAAATGTCCAAACTGAATGGACTATTACATTTTAAATATTTAGTAATGTAATAGTAATAGTAATATCATCTTTATTGTCATTGAAACATACATTACAACGAAATTTGTTCTCTGCTTTTAACCCATCACCCTTGGGGAGCAGTGGGCTGCCATGTGCGGCGCCCGGGGAGCAATCTGGGGTTAAGGGTCTTGCTCAGGGACCCAGAGTGCAGGCGCTGGGGATCGAACCGGGTACTTGCATCCTTCTCTGAGTGCAAGTGCGCTGCTCTAACCACTAGGCCAGCACTCCCCTAAAAAAAAAAAAAAAATCTTTAAATTATCTTTAAACGTAACTAGAAATGCTGGGCAGTTTGAAGGCAAACATGATGGGAAAGTTTCTAATAGATGATAAAAATGAAATGTTGGCACCACTGCCTTGAAATTAATGAAGGAAGCAAGAATCCGCCATCATCAGCCAGTGTGTGTGTGTGTGTGTGTGTGTGTGTGTGTGTGTGTGTGTGTGTGTGTGGAAGGGGGGGGTAGATGGTTTGGGAGGGTTGAGGACTTCTGCTCTAAGCCATAACCCACATCCTCTGCATCTAAAAAAGCCAACCTCACCCACCACCATCCCGTTCTGCGGGTCCGGATGCCATCAGCTTCTGGCTGCTGAGTTGCTGTGCAGGTCAGCTGTGTGGTGAAAATGAATGCGTGTTCAGCCTGATGCTGGGGAAAGCACCACAGCGTTGAAAGACCTCCCGTGTGTTACCGGTGCCGAAGACCACACATCCGAAGGACCTCATCCGTTACAGACCAGTAGCACTGACCTCACATCTGATGAAGACCCTCAAGATGTTGGTTCTCAACCATCTTCACCTGCTGGTGAGGTCTTCGTTGGATTCGCTGCAGACTGGCTTCCTTTCTGGTGGGTGATGCCATCATCAACATCCTGCACTGAGCTCTGACGCAACTGGAGATGCATAGAAGCACTGTGTGGACCATTTTCTTTGATTTCTCTGGACTGGAGTTACAACACTGATGCTTTTTATGGGCTGCCTCTACCTGCTAAGGAAACTGAGATCTGTTGGACTCCAACAGATCTCAACACAGGGGACGCTCCTTAAGACCATTTACTCTGGTGGCATCAGCCATCTTCTATGGTGTAGTCTGGAGCAGCTTACCCACAGCTAAGAGGAAGTGGCTTTAGATTAGCTGATCAGGAAAGCCAGCTCGGTCCTAGGATGCCCCCTTGACCCGGTGCAGTAGGACACAGAAGGACTCTGGTAAAAATAATGTCCCTGTTGGACATTGTCTTCCCCTCTATGCATGAAGTTGTTGCAGAGCTGGAGCTCCTTCAGTGATGGACTGGGGCATCCTGGGTGCAAAAAGGAACGTTATCGCAGATCTGTCCTCCCACCAGCTGTTAGACTTTATAACAACAACTGCTTCCAATAACCGCAATACATGTGCCTACACCTATTTGCACTTGTTTGTTGTTTTTTGTGCACAATATACATGCACATTTTTTAAATTTTTATAAATCATAATTGCAGATTTCTTTAAAACTGAGTTTGCTATTTTTATTGTTGTACAGCATTATTTTTTGTGTTGTAAATCTATCCTTGCTGTACAATCTCTTAATCTTTTGTTTTTTATATTTTCTATCTTTATGCTTTGATTTACCTGTGACAATTGTTACACCTGAATTTCACCACCAAGGCCCAGTAAAGATTATTTCTATTCCGTTCTGAGCATTTGGACAACACACCAAAACATTTACAAAAAGGTTAATCAAAGCTGTTTTTTTTTCAAACATAAATCACTTTTCAGACAACGAAATCTCAACCGCATCAATTCCACAGAAACTACCACAGAAACAACAGCAGCAAACCAGCATTACCAGCCTGGAAATATGATTTCTGTGGTGTCTCCGTGTTTTGGACGTCAGATTCAGTAAACTCTGTTTGACTTTTGCTTCTTCTGCTGCAGGCCTCAACAAACAAACACTGAGAAATCTAAAGTTTTAACCACAGTTGGTCGTTGATTAGAAAATGAACTCTGAATAACAGTGAAAATGTCCAGTAAAAACACTAAACCTTTCCTGGACAGCAGCTTGTGAAAATGTAGATCCATGCTTACATTGAACAATTAGAGAGTATCTCTGCCAGAGAGAATTTCACGGTCTGATCCAAGTCACTGATTATTCCACGCTCAGTGTCTGAAAGTCTATTATTTTTATAACGGGTAATATTCCCAAAGCTTAATATTTGTATGCCATTTTTTTTTTGAAAGAGGCATAATTCAGCTATTTCACATTTATCAGCTTGACAAAGCAGCAGTAGCTTGGTCATTTCTTCATTCAGCAGTGGTGGACTCTTTCAGTAACAAACCGAAAACATGATATATGTTTGAAAGGAGACCAAATGGAGCCACATTCCTTTACACCACAGGATGAGATCTATAATTTCAGCTACGTGTTGATGTGCTCAGATAATTGGACATGGAATACTGTGCTTTTCATCAAATGGTAACTTGAGGCATATTCCTGACAGATGAGGGCCTCCAATAGCAGGCTGGACTGTCTCACTCCTCTTCTGCGTAGCACCGGAGGTGTCGGCCCGTAATTGAATTTTCATTGCCTACTTGCCGTGTAATGGCAAGGTATCCTTTCTGGACTCAAAACTTGCCAATGCAGCGGAAAGCAGAGCTCTGGCCGTGACGGTTGGTGCAGCTCCAGGTTTTATGTTTATGTTCTTGGAGGCCTTTGGTCCCGGTAAGTTGAACCTACTGTACCTGCAGCAGGGCGGCCGCGTCAAGACAAATCACACAATTTGTTTTTCCACTTCTGTGAATATATACCTACACAATTTTACCTTCTTTGACCTATAAAACATCAGATTAAAACATGCTATGCAAACGTGAGATTTCTCTTTAAATCTTTATTAACTACAAGGTTCCCCTTGAGAACCTCACACTCATTTATGTTCCTGAACTGGTCCAACAACAACAAAAAATATTCAGCTTGACTACATTTTTGATAAATGGCAGAATAATGACAGAGAATTTCATTCCTTTTTTCAATCAGAAGTTTACATAAATTAAGGTTACTGTACCTTTGAACAATTCGGGAAAGTCCAGATGACAATATAATGGTTGTGTAAGCTTCTGAAAAGTTGATGCACAGCACTGAGTTAATTGGAGGTATGTTAAGGCAACACCAAAAACACATTGCTTCTTTGCATGACATCATGGAAAATTTAAAAGAAATCAGTGAAGGTATCTATCAGGAAGAACATATTGGGCCTCAACAAGTCCTTGGGTAAAAATATTCAAATCAGAGAAATCTGTTTTCTCTAACTCCCAGTCAGTTGAGGCAGATGAGCGTTCACACTGAGCCTGGTTCTTGTTCTGCTGGAGGTTTTTCCTCCCTGTTAAAGGGGAGTTTTCCTCTCCACTGTCGCTTCATGCATGCTCAGTATGAGGGATTGCTGCAAAGCCATCAACAATGCAGACGACTGTCCACCGTGGCTCTACGCTCTTTCAGGAGGAATGAATGCTGCTTGTCAAGATTTGATGCAATCTACTGGGTTTCCTTAGAGAGAAAATTTTTTGACCAATATGTATAATCTGATTGAATTTGACTTTGGAAAGAGTCTTGAGAACAATCTGGCCAGCGTTCCTTGCCAAACTTTGATCAGGTTCTTGTTTTCTGTATTTCCTTGTCTTTCCTTGTCCTGTTGGACACCTCGTTGGCTTTCTGTCTTCAGGACATTTACCCGGACAGTTTCCCGACCACGATATTCGCTACTGGATCTGTCATCTATCTTCTGCCTGCCTCACAGTGTATGACCAAAAACCCGACCCACAGACCTGTCTGCAGCCTCAGCCCTTTTCCACCTGTCATCCCCTGCAGTGAGCTGTCACCTGTCACCCGCCCCAGACTCCTGCTAAGGTTTTGCCTGTCTGCCACAGGGGATTTCTTTATTCATTAATAAACCTTTTAAAACGCAACACCGTGTCAGCCTTGTATATTGGATTCTCTGATTTTCTCTGCGCAGCACTCGCTCATTGTTTCAGCATTTAGTACGTAGAAACATTGTTAAAATCCACATAACATTCAAAACTCCAGTGTATTTTATTGGGATTTTATTTGATAATAATATTATCATTTTCCTTCCAAATTAATAACTGTTTGCTACTTTCTGATGCTCTATTGCAAAATGGGCAATAAAAATAATTTAGGTTTGTTGTTTTAACTTGACTTTGGACAATTTTGAGGGGTATGAATGTTTTTTCATTGCCCTGTACCTTTAAAACTAAATATGTATCATTGGAGAGCCAGAAATGAGGATAATTTATATATATGTGTCATGCAATAGCTTTACTGTCTCCTTGTTTCCACAAACAAGAGATGTACAAAAATATTTTAAAGCCATCTTGTTGAACTTTAGGCGTCTTTACACAATAAAGTGACAAGCATCATACATATCATTGTGGACTGTAGCAGATTTGCAGCCTGTATTCTGATAGACCTGTTTCAGAAAGATTAAACAACAACCTAAGAACAAGATTTTGAAATATAAACCATAACATATATTTTCCAATTAGTTCTCTGTTTCTCCTTCGGTAAACAGAATGATGGCTAAAACTAACTTGGAACCTTCCGCTCTGATTGGATGGAGAAGAATTTGAAAGGACCAACCAGGTTTCAGGATTGTCATAAAAAGCAATTGTACATTTTTTGAGTTTGCCTGTGAAAAAACTCGGTAAATCGGGACATGGCAAGTTGGCAACAGCAAACAGGTTTAAATAAAAGAAAACAGACTTTTGCTCAGTTTTTCTCAAGTGCGAGCCAAAGACAAAGACTCCTGGATAGGTGACGAAACTTGTCAGAGTAACTGAGTGAAAGTCCAGTTGTCTCCAATCTATGCTTGTTTGCTTTTTTATTTTTTTTATTTGATTTTTTGAGTACTACAAGAAAACTTCTTATTTTTGAGAATTTTGTACATGTCAGCAAGAACTGGAAATCAGCTGAAAAAGCATCTTCCAATGCATAACCTGGGCCTGTATGAGCCTTTTACAAATTAATTTCACATTCATTGCTTCAGGCGATTCAAACTCACATATGTCAAAATCACAATATGCTGTAGGTGTCTGGATACATATGATGAGCTCATATTTTAGCTTGATCCACAGAAACAGCATAATTGATCAATGTGATAGTGGAGACCAAGATCTTTGAATTACTCAATCATGGCTGATGTGTCCTGGCCGTGGATCTGACTGCAAATAGATGCCAGATCCCACCCTGCTGAATCTGGCTCTATGGGTGATTAGCTCTGGCGTGTAAATAAAAGGCATTTTGGCTCACAGATGAGCCTGAAAGCTAAGTTTTCTGCGAAGAGCATCTCTGCATGCCACACATGTGGATCTGAGTCGTGCGACACTCATGACTTGGTCTGTCTCACTGAGTTTTTGCAACAATATTATGGAAGAGTTATAATTCCTCTCGTTTCTTAGCAGACAGATAAAACGATCTTCAAAAACACATCACAGTCCAAAGGGACTCTTGATACTGAGGTGTTTGAGTTTCTTTTGTGTATTTGGTTTTTTTTTTCTGCTGTTTATGTTCTCTAGTTATAGTCATTTTAGTTCATTGTTTGTTATTTGTTTTGTATCATCAGTGTTTTCTTCTCTGTGTCACTCTCCTCTCCTTCCTGCTCATTATCTCACGATCTGCACCTGTTTGTTGTTTTGTTAATTGCACTCACCTGTGTTGAAGGTAATTTCCGTTCATTGCCAGTTTTATTTAAGTTCCGAGTTTTTGTTTATTCATTGTCGCTTTGTCTGTTATTGCCTCTGTTCCTGTTCCAGTATCTGTTGGTATTCCTGTACCTGAGTTGCATTCGTCTTCTCATTAAACATTATTCCCATCATTATGCACCTGACAATGTCCTGTTGCCGCTTCTGTCCTTCACCTTCACAAACCTTGACATTATATTCTCCTCTCCTCAGTTCCTCGGCCTTCATTGATCTCGGCCGTTCCTCATTTTCCAGCTGATAAGACTCACCGGGGTTGCCATGCCTTTCTGTTAACAAACTGCTGTTCAATTTTATTTTTTTCATGGTACCATCTAATGACACTTAACAGATAACCGGTGCAATTCATGTCCAGTTATAAAGAAATGTACATTATGTATATGAATCAAACACAATCCTAATATACTGAGAGTTTCAAATTCAATTACTATCCAGTTATATGAATTATTATACAATCAAAATTAAAATCAATTTGTAATGCTTGTTGCAAAGATGGATAGCCTAAAGCAAGGACCAACAGATAGAAAGACTCTTATTACTCAGGCAAATATTCAGATACATTTACAATGTATTTGGATGTGATTGCTTTGTCATTTTATTATGATAGGTTTAATTTAATAGTTGTACTGATATTTTCCCTGGAGTCCCTTTACTGTTTTTGCTAATAATGGTTGCAACTACGTTTGTGCTTTTTGTTTTTTTTTGGTGTTTTTCATCTGGATGCAAGAAAGATTTCCCTAGGGCGAGAATACTGACATTACGACGATACTGATATGGATGATTGCCTCAAGTCATTAACTTTGAAGTAATTCTTTCTGCTGTACAAAGATGTGACAACAAAGGGAAAGTGCAAAATATGGACCACAAATAGAAATCTCTGCTACAGCTGTAAACACTTCATTTCTCAAGCACTTACCTGACAGTGTTATTCAGCTGGATGTAAAGGTACAACATATAATTAGCATGTATTTTTGCTTATGCTTCTTGCCATTTACTTTAAGCAAAATATTTTTTTTAACTTTCAACCCCACTGCAATTATTGCACCACTGACATGAAACAAACATCAAACTGTCCTCATTATTTTTGTTTTGTTGAGCGCCTGCCACCTTATGAAGGACACTGATGCTGCCCACTTGTTAGAAAATGACAGGGTCCAAATGGCAGCAGCCTCTTAAACCTTCAGGAATGCCCTTTCCAACAGAAGCCAGCTTTCATTTTGTCTTACCTTATTTTTTCGGGTTGCCTCTATGCATACATAGTAATCGGCATGTATTGTTCCCAAATGAGACTGTGAATTTGTCCCCTGAATGCACCCTAACGTATCGAAACATTTGTCAGAGTTAGTTATCCATTAATTTACCAGATGACCATATGCTGTAATGAGACTCTGTATTCTCTTAGCAAGAGCTGAATTGATGTAGTGCCAAACATTTGCAGCACATTTAAAGTAGCCAAAGATACTAAATGTAATTACACTGTGACAAATAATTAGCAAATGTTGGAGTTCAAGGGCATTAAGTAAAGTACATGCACACCATCACATCCACAGAGCACCAGTGGCTTTTTCAGAGCGTCATTGTGTCCATGTGTGAATGAGGTCATCTGAGTGTTGTTCAAAAAGGTAATACTTTACAGCTGATTTCATGAGTTATACATTCTGTACACTGACTACTACCTCTTCCTACAAATAATTTCAGATTTTCTCATTTTACGTTAAAAGACAAAGTTGAATGTATTCTATTGTACGGAAAAGGATTAGGGGCCATTAAAAAAACATAAATAAAAGTCTATTCAATTCTGACTTAATTCTCAGAATTCTGACTTTTTTCTCAAAATTCTGACTTTATTCTCAGAATTCTGACTTTTTTCTCAGAATTCTGAGAAAAAAGTCAGAATTCTGACTTTAGTCTCAGAATTGTGAGAGTAAAGTCAGAATTGAATAGACTTTTTTTTTTGATGGCCCTAATCCTCTTCCGTACTATTGGGATTTTATGTGGTAGACGAAAACAAAGTATTGCACAAATGAAGAGTGGACGAAAAATGAAAACTTTCAAAGGTTTTCGTAAAATTAAAAAAATAGAACTTGTGCATCAAGGCTTCTTTACTGTGATACCACTAAAAAATCCTCTGCATCAAATTACCTTGAGAAGTCACTTTCGAAAACGGTTCACCTGAGTGTAATTAGTATGAATCCACCTCTTCTATCAAGACATCAGAAGCTTGTTTAGAGAACAATAGTGATCAAACTGAATCTTGAAGACCAAGGAACACAAGAGACAGCTCTGTGATAAAGGTTTGAACGAAGATTTAAATTATAAAACAATATCAACAAGATTTGACATTTATTTGATTGGGTCATATGTGACAAAAAAATCTAACTTTTTGGCTGGGATGTAAAACTAACACTGCACATCACCCTGAATACATTATCCTCATGATAAAACATGGAGGTGGCAGCATCAGGCTGTGGACAGCTGTATACAAGGAACTTCTAGGAGAAAACATGTTAGAGGTTGCATACTGTGTACAAGATTCACCCCGAAAGGACAATGTCAAGTTAAGTTAAGTCAAGTTTATTTGCAGCACATTTCAGCAGCAAGGTGGTTCAAAGTGCTTTAAATCATGAAACAGTCAGTGGTTGTGAGACCAGTAACAAACATTAAATTGTATCAGGTGAAAACATCAATACACATCAAATGTTCCTGTTATTATGGTTGAAAGCAACTAAACAGGTGGGTTTTCAGTCTTGATTTAAAGGAGCTCAGTGTTTCTGCTGATTTGCAATTTTCTGGGAGTTTGTTCCAGATTTTTGGAGCATAAGAACTGAAAGCTGCTTCTCCATGGTTGGTTCTGTTTCTGGCTATGTAGAGTAGACCAGAACCAGAAGATCTGAGTGGTCTGGAGGGTTGATACAGCAACAACAGGTCTTTAATGTATTTTGGAGCTAAGCCATTCAGTGATTTATAAACTAACAGACATATTTTACAGTCTATTCTCTGACCTACAGGGAGCCAGTGTAAGGACTTCAGAACTGGGGTGATGTGCTCTATCTTCCTGGTTTTAGTGAGAACATGAATCTGATCCAGAACAGCAGCGTTCTGGATCAGATTCAGATTTTTTGGGCAAACCTGTGAAGAGACCGTTGCAGTAATCAATGCAACTAAAGATAAACGTATGGATGAGTTTCTCTAGATCTTGTTGGGATATCAGTCCTTTAATCCTGGAAATGTTCTTCAAGTGGTAGAAGGCTGACTTTCTGGCTGTCCTTGGCTGTTTGGGTGTTCTTGAAGGTTCAGGTCTGAGTCCATCATTACATCAGATTTCAGGTAGGTAGGATATCAATACAGCAGGAGGAGGAGCTTAACTGATTTATGACCTAAAATGTATAGCCAGAGCTATATGTTTTAGATCAAAGCTTGTTTATTTGTTGGAATGGCCTAGTTAAAGTCCAGACCTAAACTGCAAGAACTGCAAATTGAGATGCATAGATGCTTTCAGTACACCCTCATATTTCACAAGATGTGTAATCTGTGCTGGTTGAACAATCCCAATAAAAGACACCAAAGTTAAAATGTGAATAATATGAATAGTTTCCAAGGCACAGTACACTCCCCACCTGTTAACCTAAAAAATGATAGCAAACCTCCAGCTGCAGCTCATCAGAACCCCTCCTTGTTGGAGCTTTTTATTTTGCAGGCAGTGAGATGAATGTTGTGTCTGCTGGGTTTTGTAGCAACGCCTCAGTCTTGGAGCAAACACAAGCAGGAAGGCATCCTGTTGCCTAAAAGCTCTGTTTCTTTCCAGAAAGAAACATCATTCTCTAAGGTTTACTGTAAACACATTCCTCGGCTGTCTTAGTTTACATTTTATGAATACGAGTTCAGTTTGGCTGCAGTTCCTCCGTAATGTGAGAGGGGAGAACTTCATTGTCTTCATGAAAGCCACTTCAACTTGTCAGCTTGATTGACTACTTCTGAAAATAAAGACCAAAGTTTAAGCTTACAGTGCAATAATTTCTTAATAAAATTGTATTATTTCAGTTGTCAACCAAAGTTTCTTACTTTTTACCAGCAATTAAATGGGAAATTAAGAAAAATCACTATAATAAAACTATCTAAAGGGTTTTTCCATTACTACATTGTGTTTTAACTGCAGTTTGAACATTCATTCATGTAAAATAAATGCAAATACTGTAAATAATTGTATTGTGTAAACTTTCTGTAACTATAATGGAGAAATTCAACAGCCCATTTCAAACATGTAACTACTATAACAACGTGATTGTAGACCTACCATTAGTAGCAATGACTCTCAATGGTTGATTTCTGTCAGTCATTAATCACATCTTGGGGATTTTTTTTTGCCCACTCCTTGCTTCAATTTATTCAGGTTTGTAGACATTTGGAAAGCTCACTTAAGGTCCCACCATATCATTTTAATCCGGTTGACATTTGGGCTTTGACTGGATTATTGCAACACCTTGATTGATTAAATGGTAAGTGGCTTGTACTTGTATTGCTCTTTATCAAGTCTGACGACCCCACAGTCACCATTAGTCTTTAACCTAAATCTTTTCTGTTGTAGATTTGCTGTTGTGGTTGAGGTTATAGTCCTGTTCACCACAAAGTTTGGGCCAAGCTTCATGTGTCGAACAGACCATTTGACTCTTGGTATACAGAGAAGTTAATGATGAACTCTGTGACTGCAAGTTGTCCAGGTCCTCTGGCTTTAAACCAAACTAAATCATGTCTCCTCCATAAATGTGCTGGATAACTGGTATTATGCTTTTTGTACTTATCTCCAAACATGGTACTATGAATTTTAGCAAAACACCTCTGCTTTTAGTGTGCTGTCCAAAAGGCAATTTCCAGATGTTTTGTGGTTAATTATGATGCAACTTTGCGCTGGCATCTTCTTTTTGGAAAAAAAGAAGATGCCAGGCTTTCAATTAAACAGCCACACTTGTTCAGAACCAGTCTACATGTGCTTTGTGGATCTGGAGAAGGCATTCGACCGTGTCCCCCGAAGGATCCTGTGGGGGGTACTCCCACAGGATCTGACAGCCCTGACAGCCCTTTAATAAGGGCTGTCAGGTCTCTGTACGACCGGTGTCAGAGTCTGGTCCGCATTGACGGAAATAAGTAAGTCGGACTCGTTTCCGGTGAGAGTTGGACTCCACCAAAGTTGCCCTTTGTCACCGATTCTGTTCATAACTTTTATGGACAGAATTTCTAGCCGCAGCCAAGGTGTTGAGGGAATCTGTTTTTGTGGCCTTAGGATCGCATCTCTGCTATTCGCGGATGACGTGGTCCTGTTGGCTTCATCAGGGCGTGATCTACAGCTCTCACTAGAGCGGTTCGCAGCCGAGTGCGAAGCGGCCAGGATGAGAATCAGTGCCTCCAAATCTGAGACCATGGTCTTGAACCGGAAAAGGGTAGAGTACCTTCTCCGGGTTGGGGAGGATGTGTTACCCCTAGTGGAGGAGTTTAAGTATCTTGGGGTCTTGTTCACGAATGAGGGGAAGATGGAGCGGGAGATCGACAGGCGGATTGGTGCGGCGTCTGCTGTGAAGTGGGCGCTGTACCGATCCGTTGTGGTGAAGAGAGAGCTGAGCCAAAAGGCGAAGCTCTCAATTTACCGGTCGATCTACGTTCCTACCCTCATCTATGGTCATGAGCTTTGGGTCGTAACCAAAAGAACGAGATCCCGGATACAAGCGGCCGAAATGAGTTTTCTCCGTAGTGTGTCTGGGCTCTCCCTTAGAGATAGGGTGAGGAGCTCAGTCATCCGGGGAGGACTCAGAGTAGAGCCGCTGCTCCTTCACGTCCAGAGGAGCCAGTTGAGGTGGCTCGGGCATCTGGTTAGGATGCCTCCTGGACGCCTCCCTGGTGAGGTGTTCCGGGCACGTCCCACCGGGAGGAGGCCCAGGGGAAGACCCAGGACACGCTGGAGGGACTATGTCTCTCTGCTGGCCTGGGAACGCCTTGGGATTCCCCCAGAGGAGCTGGCCTAAGTGGCCGGGGAGAGGGACGTCTGGGCCTCCCTACTGAAGCTGCTACCCCCGCGACCCGACCCCGGATAAGCGGAAGAAAACGGACTTGTTCAGAATGTTTTCTAAATGTCCTGTCACAAACCTCAGTATTTAACATGGTATCTGTAATCTGTAGACATTAAAATGGAGCTCTTGGGTTTTGGAAATGTCTTAAGCATTCCAATATCTGACTTTGAGACAAACATGCTGGAACATCTAGTCCTGGAAAGACTGGCTGCAGGCTAAAGGTTTTTACTTACAAATAATATTTCTTACCGTAGAATGATGGCTTTCAAATAATTTGCAATAATCCTATTCCCTGGTTTCTTCTCTACAGTTGTTGAGAAGTTCTCTTATATATCAGATGATGTGTTCAACAAGTGCATCTGTTTGACCATCTGACGGAGGTCCATCATCTTCTGAAGGAGCAGAACCTGGCCCACAAATCTGGCAACAAGGAACGTTGCAGTGCTGCTAGATACAGCCTTAAGAGGACATTAAACCCCCCCAAAATGTCCTAAAAAGGGATGTAGAAGACCATTTCATATCAAGAGAAACACCACCCACATGGCGGGGAATACAGCATTTAACAACTTAAGGGGCAGCGGCGATCCATCGACATCTGCAAACATATCGGCAGCAGGAGAAGAATGAAATTATCTCTCTCCCGCCAAACCCTGCTGACCAACCACATTTCCTTCAGGTAGAGGAAGTTAAATGGGTCCTGAAGGCTGCTGTACCGAATGGGACACCAGGCCAGGTGATCCATGACTGTGATCAACAGCTTATTAGGATCCTTGCAGACATCTTTAATTTTTTTTTGGCAAACACCATTCTGCCTGCTTGTCTGAAATTTGCCTTTATTATTTCAGTGCCAAAGTAGACAAACATCACTTCACGCAATGACTACAGGCTCATTTGCTGTAGTGCAAATAGCTCTACAGAAGAGGCCACAAACACAGCCATCTGTGTTGATCTAACACATCTAGAAAAGAGCAGGACATGTGTCAGGAGGCTTTTGTGGATTACAGCTCAGCGTTTAATACAATCGTTTCAAGCAAGATGGTCACTTGTGTCAGTGGATACTGGACTTTCTCAGTGATTGCCTACAGACTGTTAGACTTGGACCCCACCCCTCAAAAACCCTGAAGCTCGGCATAGGGGCACCACAGGGTCGTGTGCTCAGTCCGCCCATCTTTACACTGAAGACTGCCTGCCTCTCAACCCGCAGCAAATATGATTATTACGTTTGCGGACCACACAGCCCTGGTGGGCCTCGTCTCAAATGGGAATGAGGTCACCTACAGAGATGAAGTGCATGTACTCTCTGAGTGGCGCACCCGTCACAACCTCTCTCTGAACTTTAAAAAACAAAGGAAAGCATTATTGATTTCAGATGTCAGAGAGGAGCTCAGACCACTAGAAATAGGGGGAGAGGAGATGGAGAGAGGGCCTACCTTAAATGGCATGTGAATTCAGATACCGTTATTTAAAAAGCCCTTTGAGAGATTACACTTTCTTACAGAGGAAGACCAATATGTGTGCCAAACTGCTGGAGTCCTTTCACCAGTAGAAGGTGTATTAACACACTGCATAACTGTCTGGTTTGGAAACTGTTCAGCCGCTGACAGAGCAGCTCTCCAGAGGGTGGTTAAAACTGCTTCCTTACCACCTCTGGGGTCTAGATGTCGCAATATGGTCTGCAATGTTGCGAAAGACTTTACACACTCCTTTCACCATTTGTTCACTCTACTACCATCCTGCAAATGGTACAGGTCTCTAAATTTACACACTGCCTGACACAGGAACAATTTTTACCCAGCAGCCATCACTGAAATGTGCTGTGTCTCCCCTCTGCCTACCCCTCTGAAAATTACATAACTGAATGCAATAGTCAACTTAGAAAAGTAATTTCATACGTGGCCATATAGCTTTCTGTCTGTTTTTACCTACTTTTTAAATTGGTTTTATACTTCCTTGCTTATTCTTTGTTTTTTGTTTTTTCGTAGATTAGTGAGGCTTTTAATGGTATGAGTGTGAGAATAATAAATGAAGGTAAGTGATTTTAAATGTTAATGTTTGGTGTTCTTTTAAGGACACTCACTAAAATTTCATTGTGCGTCATACGTGCAATGAGAATAAACCATCCTTCAATCCTTGCTGATGTCTGTTTGCCTTGGCATTGTGCTGCCAAACTGCCAAAAAAACTTAATTATAATAGGTTACATTAAAGATGATCCATTAATCAAGTGCATTTGGTCTGCGGCCCCTGGTGGCTACTTTCCCTGTTAAAAATATGGAAGCAGAAAGGGCGTATGTAAGTTTTGGCTTAATTCTTCTTTAATAAATAATGACATTGTGGAATCAGATGTGTGTTTTTCAACATTTAGGTTTAGATTTTTTTTTTATTGGAACCAGTTGAAGACCAAATCATTTTTATTGTGTCCTGATATGTAAAACCTTAGTAATAATAGTGTATTTTATTTTAACCTTGGTGGGACATCTTATTTAAGTCAGCCGGAGGCACTGAAGAAAGTTAAGGAAGTGCAGGGAGAGCGCGGAAATGAAAAATTAAAGTAACGTTGTACAACGCTGAGAACATTTTTTAAAGTTTAATTAAAAACCAGATTTTTACATCCAGAATGTAGATTCGTATAGCCAAGATACACCCTCACTCAGCTCATCGCATCTTCCTCATATGGGACAGATTGAGTTGTGAGCACAACTGCACGCTCCAATCCTGAATCAAGGTTGCAGGAACTCCTTTCTCCCTTCACGCTCTCCTGAGGCCACACAACGAGCAGGGCGGGCGCTGATTCAGCAGCAGATTCCTTCTCCTCAGCACCCAGGTTGGATGTAAATCTCCCTCAGGTTGGAGGTCAAGTGTTTTTATCATCTGTAGGGCTATTATTTTACGCGTCATTATCAGCTGCTTAATATCTCCGCACCGACAGGAAACGAGTGTAGATGCAAGCGAGGGAGAGACGTGGCTCTTTCATGGCTGGGTGCCCTGCAGCTGTAGTTCGAGTCTTTTCTCAACCCCTGAGGACTTCATGCAATCTAGTTCACATCCATCCTGTTAGTCCTAAACCAGCGAAAGCAGCTGCGATTCATCCTCATAACCGCTGTTGGCAAGAAGCGCATCGACAGGCCCAAAGCGCAGCTTCCATGCTCTATCACAGCAGCTGTTATTGATGCTCTTATTGTCGGTTTATTAGATCCTTGACTTCACTTCCCACCGAAATCACACCACTTTTTTTTTTCTTTTTTTGCATACTCAAAGAAGAGCCAGAAGATATCCTTGCTATAATCCAATCCAAGTGTTGTATGTTACAGCTTATAAAAAGCAGCAAAGCAAGGATGCCACCAGTTTCTGAAAGGGGAATCTGTCTTTATTTATTAGTAAACCTGTGAGCATCACTGCCAGTTGGGAATATTTATTTTAAGAAAGGAAAATTCACACTTTTTTACTTGAAACTAAAAACTCCTCTCTTATACAAATCAATTGCGTTTCTTCACTGCACCGACAACCTTTCAGACAACAGATGAACTCACATCAAAGTTGAATACTATCTTCCCTCCTACATCAGGAGGCAAAAAAGAAATATTTTCTCATGGCAGCATAAGCCTTGACGATAACTGCCAGAGATTATTAATCCTTTAAATGTGAACTTGAGCTCAAAAATCTGTTTTTGACCTGCATCTAGAAAAAATAAATATATCTTGTGTTTGTTTTAGAATGATGAACAGCTACCATTTCTGGAAAATGCTGATTTATTTATTCAGTTCTTTGATTGGGGAGGTTATCAATAGTTAAAATAATTATTTATTTGTATGAGTTGTTTCAGACAAAAAGTCCAATTAGTGTCACAGCACTGTCATGTGCAATCATGGTGGAGATCTGCGTTTTGTTCTGCCTCGTCTACGTGTCATATTGAGTGAAATTGCCCACATTTATACAGTCGACATCATTAGGAGGAGCATGAAAACTGATTCTGAACATAATGCAAAAGAGAGCTTGATTATAATAACATCTCAGTTGAAGTGTATAGCACAGTAGGAAAGTAGTTTTTTTATTTTTAGATTAATTTTTCCTCCATTTTAATGTTCTGAAATCAATGTTTCACCAAAAACAGTGTCTCATCATATGAGTGAGGAGCAAGATTTCAACAAACTAAGCAACTTCTTTTAGTTAAAAAGGAAATGAATGCTATTGTAAGCTTTGGCGCTTAAAAATCCACACGTGATTGCCAAGTTTTATGGGGTTGCAGAACTCCAGAGCAACCAGGAGGGAGACAGAATAATAGTAAAAGTAATTTGATTTAAAAAAAAATGTAAACCTACAAAAACTGGATGTGCCACAGAGGAAAAAGCAAAATGCACTGCATGTGTTCGACCATATTTAGTAAAACATCAAATTCACTAAGGCGTTTAAAAGATGTGTTTCAAATAACTTTCAGCTTCTCAGCTTGAGTCACTGCTGGCAAACAGCTGAAACCTATTAATCTGTGACTTTCATTCTTGGTTTACAGCTACGTTTTCATTCACAAGATATTTAATAACACACTTTTGGAAACCTTTCCCAAAGCGTATGAATTATGCTCTGGAGTGACACCTTTCTTTTGTAAAGTGGCAGCCAATAAAAATTTGAAAATGAGAGTTGGTAAGAGAGGCCACGGAGCCGACTGGTCAGGTACAATGTCTTCACAAGTCACCCATGACTCTTTTGAAGATGTTTCCTGCCAAATTACATTTCAGCATGTGAAGGTTCCTTAGACCTAATCACAAAATCGTCACCACTTACAATAAAACGAAACTTGGAATTGAGAGTGATTGATGGTGAGCTTTCCAAAAGTTAGGAGACGTTCTCACCTGCCAATTTGAATCATATTCATGCAGCATTAATAAGGGATATGCTGTCAAAAATCAGGTTGGCTTTATTCTCGCCAGATCTTTTTTTCCTGTCAGAGGGATGTTTAACTATCCTTTTACGGAGAAAACGCAACGCCTAGGTCTTTATTGAGGGAAGATAGTATTGCTGTTCCCAGCTGAGTGCCTCTTGTGGTTGACTGAAATGACCCCAGGTGACCCCTGGGATGGGAGTGCTTGTGAAAAACGACAAGTCATGAACCCGAGAGTCAGTCTCCAAAGCAGAAGCAGCGGTAACTCTGGAAATGTGGGGAACTCTGGCATTTAAACAAGACCTTAAATGATTTGGTTGGATTTAAAATGTGATATGAAGTTATGGGAGCCATAGCCCGACTGGATCTCATCCTCCCGGATGCGATGAGGCGTCACTGCAGCAAAAGAGATTGTACAGAAACAGAGACAGCCTCTGTTTAAATGAAATTACAAGCTTTTAAGTTGTTTGATGTTTAGTCAAATAACCCTCGCTCTGTCAGATATTGTCTGGGGAATATCAGCCCAAGTCGCTTTGATATTTGGACAAAAGGTGAACGAGAGATTCGAGCTCCAGCATTCTCTGCACACACATGGAATAAATGAGTATCTGAATTTATTCCCAGAGATAAATGTCTGTCCAGGGAACACCATTAATAATAATGTTTACCTGAATTAACAATTTATAGATACCTGATTAAAACTACCAAGAAAAATCAAGATTAAAGAAATGAAGGAACTATGAACAGACAAAAGGACAAATAAAAATAGCCATCGGTCAAGCTGTTGCTGCCAATAACTACCATCTCCTCTCTAGATGACACATTTATCCTGTATTATTTTTCTCCCAGACAAATTAAATGAAGGAAGTGTTGAAGCTGCTGCTATTAGCTTTTACTTCTGGCTTAGCGCTTATATGTTTGCCCTTGTTTCTTTCCAAGGTCAAGACACTAAAAAAGCTACTCCTGCGAATAATGCTTTACTGTTTCTGTAACATGGAAAGTGCTCCACGGATAGACTGGCGACCTGTCCAGGGTGTACCCCGCCTCTCTCACGTTGACAGCTGGAGATAGGTACCAGCACCCCTCACGACCCCACAAGGGATAGACGTGTTAGAAAATGGATGGATGGATGGATGGATGGATGGATGGATGGATGGATGGATGGATGGATGGATGGATGGATGGATGGATGGATGGATGGATGGATGGATGGATGGATGGAAAGTGCTCCTGGATCAGTGGGTCTGTGTTTTTTGTGTCTCTACTCTGTATTCTTTGTCACGGGAGAGATGGCCTAGTGGTCAGAGAGGCGTGGGTACGTTCTGGAGAGGCTGCAAGTACCCGGTTTGAATCCCACAGAAAGTTCTGAAAGAAAGAAGACGATTTTCTGTCAGTGTTGACCATTTAAAGAGAGAAATTTGACTCTGAAGGTTGAAAGGCCACCAGAGATTTGAAAGCAGTGGTTTGGAAAGGTTGACCCTTTAGTACGAGTCTTGTTTGAGGAAGATGATAATCTGGTGTTGTTATTCACCTGTGGGGCCAATATATATGGTCTCTTGTTTCCCAGAAACAATCAAAACCATGCTGGTCTAATTATCATGACGGCGGCTTAGAGCTGATTCTTACAGAAACTATCACCCAAAGACTTCATCCACTGCAGCCCTGTTTTTCTTTGCCAGTCAATTTCCGAGGCAGCAGTTTGGGATTACCTCTGAGGCAGATCCAAATCTCTTGGTGACGGGCTGTGAATGCTGTGCGTGTCTTGATTATTTTACCTTCCTTCTGGATATTTAGGTCTGTTTGTTGACTCTTAGCCTGATTCCCCTTTAGAGCCGGATCTGGTTTGGTCTGCTTCGTCTGGCCAAGCGTTGACACCGGCTAAACTTGGGACTACCCTGTGGCCTTGAACACACAAACGCAGTTGGTCAGCGAGAGGCGCGAGGCAGCACGCAGCTGCCAGTCCCGGCTCACCGAGAACGCCATAACCTTCCCGTAACGTTTTCCTTTCCAAATGAACAGAGAAATACAGGAAGAACTTTTCGTGCTTCCCGAGTTTTGAAGCAAACGGAGGTATCACAGAACCCTGATTTTCCAACCACAAGGTCCAGTTTAACTAAACAGATGCAAATGAAGGAGCTGCGTCGTAAGAGAGGAAAAACCGGCTGCTGGTGCTTTAATAGAAAAAACAGATTCATTTATTTTGGTCTGCAGAGTAAAAATAGCCCTGTAGATTTTGGACATGGCAATTTATTGGCAGACATCAATTAAAAAAAAGGTCATCACAGGAGATTTCTGCCTTTTTTTAAAAGCTAATAGTCAGTATTGCACTTTTATGAATGTTCTGCCTTGTTGGAAGTGGCTTTTTTGGACACAAGGCTGTACTTCAGTGCTTCAAAGCTGATCTGTGTGGATTTTGGAGTACTAGCTCATATTTTCCCTCATTAAGCTTTCTTCTCTTTCCGTGATGCATTCACTGTCTTGTTATAGATATGTGACCTTACGTCAGTTGTTTGGATAGAAACACAAGTGTCAAAGTTGATGGAAACCATATCCAAATCTGAAACTGGTGTCAGTGGGACCGGCTGCTAAAGGAAGATTTTTTAAGCTATTTAAAATAAAACAGTGATTTAAAGCGTTAGTTTTGTTCTTAAGCACTGGAAGGGTCACACCTTGTTTCTACATGAGAACTTTAATGTAAAGTTTGGGGGAGTTTGGGGGAGTCGTGGCCTAGTGGTTAGAGCAGCGCGCTTGCACTCAGAAAAGGATGCAAGTACCCGGTTCGATCCCCAGCGCCTGCACTCTGGGTCCCTGAGCAAGACCCTTAACCCCAGATTGCTCCCCGGGCGCCACACATGGCAGCCCACTGCTCCCCAAGGGTGATGGGTTAAAAGCAGAAAACAAATTTCGTTGTAATGTATGTTTCAATGTGTGCCGAAATATTACTGTGTTTAAAGGGAAGGATTAAACAACAAATAAAACAACTACATGTCTAAAAATCTGAAACTTTTAACCCTTGGTATGAGTGTGCCAACAGTGGTAGGGATAAGGATTAGAATAAGATTCACTCGCTGTGTTTTTTCAGCACAAAGCCTTCATTCACGGGGTTAATGAGAGCATCACACATGCCAGCACGCCAGAACCACCTATAAGCAAAGTTTTAATTGAACATCTATTAGGAAACATTGTTTGCAAAACAGAAAACAGAGCCATGAGCAACCGGTGCTCGTATCAAACTTCGGTTTCTACTTTTGCAATCAGACTTGTTGAAAGCCCGGGCTTTTTTCCTCTTCTTTTTTTACATTTTCTTCTTTATAGTTGTTACTGCATGAGTTCTTTATGGTTTGGAAGCTTTTATGCAGCAATTTATTCGATAATAGTTGTGGAATTCATCAGCTTTCTTGTTCAGCTCCAGAGGTCATAAAATGTTTGGAAAGTTTTCTACTGGTTTCACACATTGTCTCTGATGGAAACTGTTAAAGAGGGGAAGAAAAGGGGCCACCCTGGATGAATTCTCCCCCTCTTTCTCCCAAATACATACCTCAAATTGCTTTATCCTGCCTACAGTTTGACACCTTTTGCCAGAAAAACAGTAGAGGTTATGATCACCACCACCGGCGCAGCAATTACGCTCACCAACAGGTTTACAGCACGGCTGAATAAGTCCCCGGGTTAGATGTGGCACTGCTTTTCTCATTAGGGCTCTGTTCACTTCATTGTTTCCTGATTCCAGCCTTTTGCCCAGGGGATGTTCCATAAGTGGTTTTGGATTTGCATCGCCCATACTTTTAATTGCACACCTTTGCAGAAACATTACGGATCTTAAACTTTTTTTTCAGTGTTAGCTAAACTATGTGCTGGAAGAGAAGAACACTCATGTTGGTTTCATGAAATATGAACGTGAATGAAGGATCTCAAAATGTGTTTTTGGAGAAATAATGGATAGTTAACAGTTGGAATCTATTCGGGGAACGTAGCTACCTTACTTTGAGTTAAAAAAAAAAAGAGAAGGAAACAGGATTTAGAGGCAACTTTGAATTTGAAGCGTTTCAAGAGCTCTTTGTTGGGTTTTCCTCACCGAAGCATTTTAATATTAAACCCATGATAACACTCGCTCAGAAAAAAAATGGTTTTCCATGGCCAGAGGAAAGAGCCTCTTTCTTCACCAGTCGGGGGTGGTGCTCATGAGGTCAAACAACCAAATGAAATGAGAGTGACGTGTTTAAAGCAGACTTTAGACCGCTTTGGTATGGAGAGACCTGCACGGCTGACTCAGTGACTTCATGTTGCTTAGATTGTGTGGCTGCAAAGTAAGCTGAAATAATTACCACTCCACCACCATGCTTGACAGTTGGCATGGAGCGCTTGCGTTGAAATGCTTTGTTTGGTTTCCTCCAAACAAACATGAGGCTGAAACGGACCTCTAGGGAGTTTTTGCAATTTCTCATAGTGTTGCTTGGCCCGACCACCGGAAGAACTAGCTGGGACATCCACTCCTGGGAATACTTGCCGTTGTCTGAAATGTTGTCCAAATATTAGAAAAAAATTTTTTGCTATGGAACGATCAAGTTCAAATAGTAAAAATGACCTTTTAAATTATTAAGCAGCAACGGTTGCTGCTGATTTAGCTTCCCTTTGCATTTGTGTGAAAATACACCCGTATCTTCTAGAGCAACAAACTGCAAAAACTCATGATTTCACTGATGCCATAACGCCAAGGATGGTGAAATAATCAAGTCTTTGATTGGCATCATCCGGCCACAACCTTTCCAGAGGTTGTGGCCGGATGCACATTTTCTTAAGAGGCTTTCCTACCAAAAGCAGCAGCACTGGCACAGTGCTCAGAAATTATTCATATTTAATATTACTTTGTTACTCTATGAGTCAATGTGGAAAAATACATAATATCCATGTTTTATAAAGAACTGCAACTAAATTTAACAAGTTCAATATTTTTTGCTTTAGTCTGCATACAGAATTTCAGAGAACAATGAATAGATATTATTGATATATTCTAAAATGTTACTTTTGCAAAAGGTGTCATGATCCTTGTTTTGATTGTCATTTCCTAAATAACTTTTGTTTGTTACTTTTTCCTTTATAGTGTTTATTTATATTTTTGTGGATGGTTAGTATGCTAGGTACACAAAATTAGATTAACTACTAAGGAACGTCTTGGGAACTAATGATGTACTAATGGGTAGTCAACCAATACTTACTGGAAAACAATAACAATAAATCCCACCAAACTATTTGTGTTCAAGAGCTAACATAGATTTTTTTTTATTATTTGATTGATGAAATGCTTTAAAATGAGTCACAAAGGGGAAAAGAATGATGTGTGTACAGCCCAGCTTAATTAGGGGACTACTGGTTAGTTACATGGGAAACAAAGCAGAACTAATCAGGAACTAATAGATAGTTACCAAGGACAACAAAGAGGAACAAATCAGGAATTAATTGGTCGTTAACCAGTACTTACTGGGAAACACACAACCAAATCTTATTAACCAGTACTATATCATAAAACATGTATTTAACGGATCAGTTAAAGAAACATTTTATTTGTAGGAGATCAAAACAGTATTGGTTAGTAAGTTCTTGAAATGATGAACAAAGACTTAAATCAGAGGTAACCGGACTTTCTCTCAGTTCTTCCTGAAAACGTCTCAACACTTTTCCAGGAGTCTTCGTCAGGTCTGGTGGCTCGCGCTTGAGCAACCTGCAGTTGGACCACCGCTGTTTTTAAGGACATGGAGGCCCGTCCTACGTGGCGCATTCAATCAGTGACCCACCGTTAGCACCTATTGCTTAGTGTGAGTGAAAAATGGTTTGCTTTCAGTTTATTTATTCATATTTTTACAAACTTTACAGGAACTATTACAATTTATTTGAAAAAATAAATCACCGCAAAGTTCATTGGGGCAGTTTTCTTTCTTTTCTATTACTGTACACCACAGTACTGGTGAAAAACATGAAGCACTTATTTTTCTAATTTTGTCAAATTATAATCAGAATCCTCAATTTTGTTGGGATTTTAGGGAATAGAGCAGTACAAAGTAACCTATATTTGTGAAGTAGAAGGAGGTTATACATGTTACATGAAGTAGAGGTTATACATGTTCTTTTATTTATATTATATATATATATATATATATATATATATACATGCTGTATATATACTGTGGGGTGGAGGTTCATCTTCCAGCAGGAAACAACCTAATAAATACATCTTGAGCTTCAACGAAATGGATGAACGCATCTCCATGTGTTACAACGGCCCAGTTGAAGTTAAGACATACATTTAATTGAGAATTGAATACTAAATACTAATAAAAGCAGTAATAACAAAAACAGTGATGCTCTACATCCAATCTCATAGAACTTGGGTTATTTTGCAAAGAAGAATGGACAAAAGTTTCTGTCTCTAGTTGAGAAGCAGTAACATGAGTAAAAGTTGTCTTTGTGGGGTGGAATAAAAATGCACACGAACCTTTCAGATTTTTATTCCAAAAAAAATAAAAAACAGATCATTTTCCTTCCATTTCACAACTGTACATCACTTTGTGTTGGTGTATCACATTAAAATACATTTAAAGTTGTGGTTGATGAAATGGAAATAAAACTTTATTGACTCCTACTGCAGCTTCACTTCTTAGAGTTTGGCTTTGATTTCAAACAATCTTCCTCCCTTTTTTTCAGTCCGACCGAACATCATGAGTACTTTGAAATTTGCCAAAAGAGTTATTGATCATATCCTGACAACTTGCCTATAAAAAAACGTATTATTGATGTCTTCACCTTGACTGCATATCACAGAGGACGGCTGATCTGCACAAACTCTTGTGTTGACAAAGAACTTGTGTTGATGGTGAACTCTTTAGCGTCTCGTTATTCTGTTCAGCGAAAAACAGACGCTGAGCAGAATAACGAGAATAACGAGACGCTAAAGCTGAAAATCAAGCGCATATCTGTATGTCAGCCAGAACATTTTCCCCTGAAAACAAAATTGCTGTGTTTTCAATCGCAATTTGTGTTAAAGCAATCAGGAACAGAGGGTAGCAAAATGCAGATCTGTTTATTTCAAAATGTCACACAACATGTAACGTTGGGCCAAATTTCCCTTTTTCCTCTTGTAACCCTATCTGCTTTTGCATGTGTTCCCATACTTAAACATCCACATCCCACACACTTTCTGGCCCAGTCCTCAGCACTTTGGATTCCAGTTCCTTTGTTATCTGTCTACTAAAATTGGGAAGGTGATTTTTTTTAAATGTATGCTCTGGTCCTGTGTTACTGTAAAACGTTGGAACAATACACTCCATAGATCACTGTGTTGGAAAACTTTGCCTGAAGAATTATTGTAATATAATAAATCATTCAAGGGTCATGCTTATCTTTGTCGGAGTTAGATTTAATTAGTTTTAATTTATTCAGAAGCTAAAAGCTAGTTAACATTCTTCCCCTATATATTAGTGTTTGTTTGTTTTTCAGGAAAATAACTAATTCTAGGCTTTAGAATAACAGAATTATTTTGTAAAATGTTTGACCTCCTCCTCCACCTGCTTTGTGTGAGTAGCGATGTTAAACTATGTTATTTGCATTTGTGTAAATATACCAATCAGTCTTATAATCTGTCAACTATGAGGAACTCCTGGCCTTTCAGTTGAGCGATCTCGATCAGATAAAACCAGAACTTGGAGTGATGGACAACAAAATTAAACAAAACGCTTTCTCTTCAACTAATAATTATAAGAAAATGATAATCACTAATGGACATTCTTAACACCTTCAACCATTTACTATTTTTTGTGGACGTCTTTTGAGAGTTTTTTTTTTTTTCCAGGTCTATATTCACTTATTCTGCAACTTGATCTTTGAATATTTGTGAGATTTCTCCATGCTTAATGCTTCCATCTCTCTAGAAGAGCTTAAAGCTCCTTTAAATACTTCTGTAACCAAGAGGGAACTGAACTTAAATCTTAGTACTATGTTGACCCAGACTTAATTTAGTTGGTTTATGTGAGTCAAACTTTTATCCTTTAACTGTGTGCCTTCTTAAATAAGGTTTAAACAAATAAATAACATAATAAAACACAAACTTGTGACTTTCTAGCTGCACATTTGCCCTTCATGGAGGTTCTGAGCATTTCTAATGGAAATACAGACCTGAGATTCCCTTATAGTCTGCGTCTGGTTCCATAATCAGCGTGGTGCACACTTGTGAGCCTCACAGCGCAGATTAAAGACGAGATTTGGATGAGTTCATTGTAGAGGTCACATCATATTTTGGGCATGCAGCCACCCTTCAATCCGTTTCAACCTATGCTACATCAAAGCGGCGTCCTCTACCCCTCACCAGTGTACAGCATGCTCTGGCAATTATCCAAGCCCCTCTCTTTTCAGCCCACAGGCTCGGTGACGATGGTCATTTGGTTTTCGGATAACTATGCACATTACTACGTTTGGTGTGTATAGATGAACAACCGGAGATTAGAGATGGCTAAAGAGTTTGGGGAAATTGCATTCTGCGCACACGGCTTTGTAATCTGATTTCCGTTCGTGTTTTCTCAGACTTTTGGAAGGAGTTCAAGTGTGGGACAGTTAGATGTCATGGCAGGCCCACAGCATGATGCCGCCACTACCATGTTTTATTGTTTCGTTGGTGTTTTCAGGATGATGTGCAGCAAAAAAAAGTGTTTGTCGCCTTACAGACTCTTCTGTTTCTTGCTTTTTTTCCACATTGAAATGTTTGCTTATCAAATACATTTTTATATTAAGCAAATATTACCTGATTAAATCTGAAATGCAATTTTCAAATGAAGATTTGTTTTATTAAGGTGGATAAAGTATCTGATTCAGATTCTCCAGCCTGAGCTGTGGATGTGTGTCGATCCTCCGGAGTTGCCGTGATGTTTTGATTCTCTGATTAATTTTTTCCTCATTCAGTCTTTTTTACTGCATTTCCAGTATAACCTTTCTCTTTCCAGATGATTGAACAGAGCTTTATGAGATATTTAAAGCTTGGGATATTGCTTTATAACCTATCCCTGCTTTAAACTTCTCCACAACTCATTTCCTGACCCGTCTACTCTGTCCAAGGCTCTTCATGATGCCGTTTGTTCGCTAACGTTCGTCATAAACTATTCACATTTCAATGTTTGGTGTGTTTAAATACAGTCCATAACCCCCCAGATAGATGAACAACTGGAGATTAAAGATGGCTGAAGAGATTGGGGAAATTACATTCTGTGCACATTGCTTTGTAATCTGATTTCAGTTCATGTTTTCTCAGCTAAAATGTTCCTTGAAGAGTGTTGGACAGGGTCCAACTGCGCTACGGTTAGACTTCATGGCTGAAAGGAGCTGAACATTGCGTCGCGATGTTCTGTGTAACCCCAAAGAAAAAGAAAAAACAGAAAAGTGGAACCAGTTGGGATGATTACTGGTGAACTGGTTCCAAATATTAACAAAGAGGGCGGAATTATTTCATTTTTCCTGTTAAAGTCTCTGTCTTTGCTCCAAAAACCAAACTCCTGCCTGGTACACCGACACCTCTAGACTCCAAAACCACCTCCACACCCAGGCGCCTCTTCCTCTGCTTTCCAGCCAGGCATTCTCCAGCTTGTCTGGGGTACAGGAGTCAATTGCCACTCCTTGACACCAATTCATACGGGTTAACCGTCAATGGAAACACCTGGAGGGAAAATATTTGCTATTAAAAGTTGAGATTTAAACCATGTAGGATTAATGAAAGGAAGAAAAAAAAGCCCTGAGCACGACACAAGAAATGTCTTGGCCTGCAGATGAATCGATATTTCTTCTTTCAGGACTGTTTTTCTTTGAGGGGCTTGCGGTCCTGAAGTGCTTTGGACCTCAGCTCGGAGGCAGTTTAATGGATACACAGCACCCGTGTTAAAAAATACTCAAATATGTTCCTGATGTTTGGAAATTCATGCTTCAGCCATCAGTGGCCGATGACTTGCCTGCGGCGGGGACACGTGGGTCGACGTTTTTTGGCCACGGCGAGAAGCAACAGCGTCCAAGCACTTGCATCCGCTTAGAAATATCTTGTAGCCAGGAAACGTTGGAGATTTATTGTCGTGTAGCTGCGTTCGCTGTCTGGTTCTGAAAATGCTGTTTTTCATTCCTGCCTAAAGGTTTTGTCTCGATTGTCACCACGCTGCAGGTTCGTCTTGTGGAATGAATTTACAAACCAGATACAAAGAGAAGACACGCGGAGGACAGTGGAATCCAGTCCAAGGCAGCTGAAACCATGCTCACTTCCCCGCTCAGCCGGCTTTATTCTGGTGGATGGATAAATAAAATCTAAAAATGCATTCAGTATAATGTAGTTTGCGATGAGCATCATTTTGCTTTTTCTCTTCTGTCAGTCATGCAAAGGAGAAAAGGTGAAAAGGTGAAAGAAGGAGGGCAAAAAAGGGAGAGAACGATACAACATCCTCAGTCTGCTTCTTCACCTGCAAAGAGAGATGCAAAAAGAGCAGTACTACCATGTGATAAAGTATTAAAGATACAATCAACCAACAACTTGATACCATCTCTGAAGAATATACAGTATTAATCAATACAATATGTATAAAGTGACAGGAGAAAATAATAATAGGGGTTTTCTATATGGAAGTGAGTCTGTAAGTACCTGAATGCAAGCACCTGTAGGTGTTTGTGAGAGTGCGCTTGTGTATGAAAGGTTTATCCAAGAGAAAAATGCTCAATAGTGGTTGTAAGGAGCCAAAGACATAACAATTCTTCGGGTGTCTCTTGCGCACCATAATCAGGGGTTTAATCACAGCTCCTCAAAAGTCCTGCTTCTCTTTTCCTGAGTTGGGCCCTTCCAGCTGCAGCAGCTCCTGGGTCGTATTTTTGAGGAGTTTCTCATTTATTCGCGCCAAAAACCAAGGATAGGTTCAGCATGTTTAGCGAGTTGAGCGTTCAAAGTTGTAAAAACTGAAGACAGTTGCGTTCTGAAATGCCAGCAACACTTTTGCGTTTTGTCATCCTACAAACTTCAATTTGTTCTACTGGGATTTTATTTGATAGAGCAAAAGAAAAAAAAATAACCGCCATGCATAATTGTGAGGAGGAAGGAACAGGATAAAGTGTCTGGCATGCCGTTTCATTCAGCTCTGTTGAGTCAGTCGTTTGTGGACCCACCTTTATGGCTAAGTCTCTGTGAGCTTTTCCCATCTAGCGACTGAAGTTTTTGCCCATTTGTAAAATAGATCAAGCTCAGTCAGATGGAGAGTTTTATTGAACATTTAGGTCTGAACTTTGACAGTCTTTCTAATATTATGAAACCTTTTTACATTCCCACTTGGAAGTTCAACTTCAGGAGACCTTACTGTTTATTTTTCTAATTTGAAAAACATCAACTTCTGTAAAATTCATCCTTTCTCCAAAAAAGCCACATTGTTTTTTTCTTTTCTGTTTTTTTTACACCAGCTGTTTTAAAAATCTATTTTAGTATGGTGGTACTGGGAGAACCTGGTATTTAGTCCAGGGTTTCTTGTAACAGACAATGTAAGTTTATTTATGAAGCACTCTTCGGTAACAAGGCGATTAAGTGCTGTAATAACACGAGCCAATGCTCCAACAGGTTTCATCCAGGATTGTCTTGTATTTAGCTCCATCTTTCTTGTCATCAACTCTGATCAGCTTCCCTGTCGCTGCCACAGCATGATACTGCCACCACCATGTTCATAGTAGAAATAATGTATTCAGTGTTAATGGGGGCTTTATGAAGGGCTAAAGGGGACAATTAAATGTAAATATACTATGAAATGAATAAATGTACCATGAAATAACGACTCGCTGTGGTCATACAGGTCAACATCAACACACAGGATCAACATAAGTCCTGCCCACTGGCTAACATCGGCTTTAACTTTTCAAATATGTCAGACCAAACTAGGGATGTAGAGGGTGGACTTGCTCTATCAGTGTATGATATATAAATTGCAACAGGTTGTTGAAGTTATGTCTGAACTTTTCAGAAAAAGGAGCCAATATTCAGCGAGGAAGAAGTTGTCTTGTCTTGCTACTTGTGAAGCAGCCAATCGGGTGTCAGGTTCTCCCTAATCCCGCCCACTGAGATTGATGGGTAAAGGTGACAGTTTTAATGATTTCAGAGTTTGCTGTGCGACGACACGAAATAAATAGATATAAAGTGAAATGATGAAATGTATAGTCAAATTAATTTATTTAACGAATATGACATTTAATTATTTAATGTAATAAATTAAAATTCCTATTTAATTATTTAATGGCACATTTAAATATTTAATTTTACATGTCATAGTTTAATTGTACACTTAATCATTCAATGGAACATTTAACGGCACATTTGTTTATTTCATGGTACATTTAATGATACATTTAAGGATTTAATGGGACATTTAATGGTGCATTTATTCATGTAATTTTTCATTTTGTTATTTCACAGTACATTTATACTCTCGGCTGCCTCTCTGATCCATGCTTTCCTTGCTAGGCCTGTCAGTTTAGGTGATTAGTAATGCCATGTTATGTTTGCAGTTTGGCAAATGATGGACGAACCCGTGCTCTATGAGATCTTCAAAGGTTGGCATATTGTTTTATGAAGCAACCTGCTTTAAAACATCTCAACAATTTTATCCATGACCATTCTGCTGTGTTTCTTAGTCTTTTTGAAGCCATTTGTTCACTGATTTCGTCTAACAATCTCTGAGACGTTCACAAAAGAGCTCTGTGTACACTTACATTACATTAAATAGAGGTAGACCTTATGTACTAACCATGTGACTTAATTAGTACATAAGGTAATTAGTTGTGCTAGATTTTATTTAAGGGGATCAGAGTAATTGGAGTTCAAATATCAAACCACGCCGCACTTTTCAGATTTCTGTTCGTAAAATATTCAGAAAACCATCATTTTTATTCCACCGTTACATATGACTTTTTGTTGATGTGTTGCATTAAATTCCTATGAAAACATTGAACTTTGTGGCTGCAATCTGGAAAAATTCAAGGTGTATGATTACTTTTGCAAGATATTTTATTTTAAAGCAAATAAGGAAGACTTGTAGTGATAATTAACTCCTTCTCACACACACACACACACACACACATATATGGACATACACAGATTATTACCGGGAATAAAGTGGAATCATTTGATCAAAATGCTTTGGGTCTTGAATAAAGTGTTTCTGCTCTGCTGCAGAAGAAAAGTATGTTTTCCAAAATTCCCTCCTGTCCCACTCAATGCTTTCAGGTCTCCGCTGCTGAGACAGTGACATGCATTTTCTCAGAGTTTCCTGTCTTTAGCTCATCTCGCTCTCCATGTTTCCCAATTATAGTGAGCCTGCTGTGCTTCTGACAGTCCCGACACAGAGAACACAGGTTAAACCTGTCATTCAGCCTTCTCCGTGCTTTGAGGAGGTGCGTTCTCGCTGGTCAGTTCTTGCCAGTGTGTGATTCACTGAAAGGAGGTTAAATGGGCTCTAAGAAAGTCTTGCATCTGCCTCGTCTCATGTCACTCTTGTTTTTTTCAGGGCCCTTCATTCTTTTGCACTGCGGTTGCCATTCGTTTTGGAACGCCTCGGGATCGTCTTTTCCATTCCCAGACAGCTGGAGCGAGTTACTGGCTGCTTGGCGATCGGTCCAGCGGGGGAAAAGAAGCAGATGGTTCAATTCCCATGTCACTCTGTCTGCTTGGCAGAGATGTCAGGGAGCAAGTGGAAAAGGATTTACTCACACACAATGAAAATATATTGTATATACGTGCGCGTACAGATGCACTCTCAGCTGGGATCCAGTGCACACATGGTCACGCATATGAATGCAAAAAGCTTCAACACAGATTTTTCCATTTACATTGGAGGCTTTCAGTTGACGCTCCTGTCCAGAAACACTTCATCTGAGTACAGCAGGAAAACAAGCTTCGGTTTAGGCCACCAAAATAAGGAATGAAGAAAACATTAGATTTGAGGTCCCTGGAAATGAATATCTAAGCGGTCATGTGTCACAGGCAAACATACATACAAAAAATAGACATGTACTTGTGCATATTTGTTCTTTTTTTAGGTTATCCAAAAACGGTTCGGGCCAATCACGTTGCAGTATTATGGTTTAAGGCGGGACATACCAGCTGTGACGAAAGCAAGAGCTGCTGAGCCCACAGCCGAACCAGGAGGACGCACGCAAGCTGCTATTATTACATCTGATTTGTCAGAATCCACGATTTCTTCTTTGAAAGGACAACAGCAAGAAGCGCCTTGACTCGCTTACCTTGTTGTAGTTTCTCATGGCGCCTGCTGCTGAAGCTTTCAATTTGATACCGTGATTGGCTAAAACCAATCTTTGGTAGGCGGGCCCAAGGTGTTCTTCGTCCAATCAGCTCAGTAAGCTCTGCAGAATGTCGCTCCTTTCCCTCCTTACTCAAATGGACTGGATGGAAACAGACCCAGATTGATAATGTGCAGAACGTAGCGTGCTACACATTATCAGTCTGGCTGGCCTGGTTTGGTTCAGGAAGCAAACATAGACATTGACATACATCTGTGTCTGTCTTGAAATCCCAGTGGGATACGTCAAAGGAAGGTGTCAAGGAGGCAAGGCAAATTTATTTATACAGCACATTTCAGTACAAAGACAACGCAAAGTGCTTTACATGATTAACATATAGGAATTCAATCTGAAAAACTCACACAGAAAGAAGAGACAATTAGAAGAATTTATTGATACAATATTTTAAGACTTTGGCGCTCAGACCTCGGCAGGAACATTCACGCTGAATTATACTTCAATATGCATAAGCAGGTGTATGAGAATAGGAATGATCCCCCCAGGCCTGAAACTGGTGGTGGAGTGGAGATAGAAGAAGTTTGTTCAGTCCATGTGATGATCTGTTTGCTAGATGTCCAATTTGATAAACACGGGTTTGCATGACTGTCCATGATGAGCAAGCTTGAAGCGACTGTGGAGAGGAAAAACTCCCCTTTGGGAAGAAACCTCTGGCAGAACCAGGCTCAGCATGGCGGTCTCTGCCGGACCGATTGAGATATGACAGGGAATTCTGTAGAGTCCAGGAGGAATTACACTCTAATAGGAACAAGGTTGTAGGAGCACATAGGAAAGCCAGATGGAGCTGCTATGATGGTGGAGAAGGGGATGGAGGTGGGTTGAATCCGGTCATCAGAGTCCAGATCAGACATCGCACAGCGACTGCTTGCTTGCTGGGTAGAAGTTGCGCTGGATTTAAAGTTCTTTTAAGACAGATCCAGGACACTGATTGGCTTCGAGGAGGAGCAGTTCAAAGCTGATTGGCTTGCGTCGGAGGCGAATGAGTCCCTGATTGATGGAGGTAAGCAATGAGTTTCTTCAGTCTGAATTTCCGCATTTAGCTCCATTTCAATCTGAAAAACTCACACAGAAAGAAGAGACAATTAGAAGAATTTATTGATACAATATTTTAAGACTTTGGCGCTCAGACCTCGGCAGGAACATTCACGCTGAATTATACTTCAATATGCATAAGCAGGTGTATGAGAATAGGAATGATCCCCCAAAAATTCCGAGGTCTGAGCATCTGTATGCTCATAAGCCGGGTGACTATAGCGAAGGATAATAGGATGAATAATTGAACTGCCAAGAAGGTTTGCAAACAGCTTACCAAGTCAGGCCGTGGTAATGAAGGCCTGCGAGCAGGCCGTTGCAGTGAAGGCTTACCCAAGTACAGCGAGATGAATGGGAGATGATGATGATTAGGTGAACGATAAGGTAAAGATGAATTTATCAGGGATGCTTGATGAATGATTTCTTGCGGATGATGCACATAGATAAATGAGTGATCATGAAGAGACCCGAGACAGGTGAAAGAACACATGACAGGATGCAACGAAATGCATAACGGATGCCTGTCGGTATGCATGAAAGGTATGTGACAGGGTGCATGATAGGAAGAACACAAATAACTGCAAATATGAGTGAGTTTTGAACCAACACCAGTATTTGAAGTTGAATTACCTTAAAGCTGATAGAGCATTGAGCATGAAAGGACCAATGTGTGCCCAGAAAGCAGAGAACTTGAATTGATACAAAACAGGGCCGTTGCCACGAAGACTTACCAAAGTTCTGTGAGATGAATGGAATGTTTATGATGCTTTCTTGCGGATGCTTTCTTGCGGATGCTTTCAAAGTTATGTGAGATGAATGGAATGTTTATGATGCGTTTCTTGCTGATGCGTAACTTGCAGATGCGTAACTTGCAGATGCGTAACTTGCAGATGCGTAACTTGCAGATGCGTAACTTGCAGATGCGTAACTTGCAGATGCGTAACTTGCAGATGCGTAACTTGCAGATGCGTAACTTGCAGATGCGTAACTTGCAGATGCGTAACTTGCAGATGCGTAACTTGCAGATGCGTAACTTGCAGATGCGTAACTTGCAGATGCGTAACTTGCAGATGCTTTCTTGCGGATGATGCACATAAATAAACGAGTGATCATGACGAGATGCAAGACAGGTGACAGGACACATCATAGATGCATGACAGGATGCATAGGAGAATGCATAACGGAATGCATGAAGGGACGTATGACAAGACGCAGGACCAGACGCGACAAGACGAGTGATCATGACGAGATGCAAGACAGGTCACGGGACACATGACAGGATGCAACGGTATGCATAACAGAATGCATGACGGTATGCATAAGAGAACACATTACAAGACGCAGGACCAGACGCGACACCGAGTGATCATGACGAGGTGCAAGACAAAAGACAGGACACAGGACAGGATGCAACGGGATGCATAACAGCAAGCATATCGGTATGCATGAAAGGACGCAACAAACGCAAGACCAGACGCGACCCCGAGTGATCATGACGAGATGCAAGACAAATGACAGGACACATGACACGATGCAATGGGATGCATAACATGATGCATGACAGAATGCATGAAAGGACGCATGACATGACGCAAGACCAGACACGACCAGACGCACAAGAAATGCATGACAGAATGCATTACAAATACGAAAAGAATGCATGAAAGGGTACGTGACAGAATGCATGATAGAAAGAACACAGGTCTACAAATAATATGAATGAGTTTTGAACCACCACCAGTATTTGTAGTTGAATTACTTAAAATTTAGAGGGCATTGAGCAGTTAAAATGAATGGATGCCGAGAATGATATGCGAGGCATGATGGTGACCATGCCCGTTTGTTGGAGTGATCAGGAATCTGAGAACCAACAATTATATAGAACTCCCCCAAAACCTACGGATGGCAGCATCCGTAAAATCTTAAAACATATCTACGACAGAACACCTTATAGAAATATATATTTCCGATCCAGGCGAGAAGCAGACCAGACTAGAAGTTCAGAACGCAGCTCTCAACCAGAGTATCCTGTTCAAGCAGGAAAGAAACAAAATTAGTTAACTTGAGCTGCCTGGAAATAAAGCGTGCCTCTGCGAGACTGAGCTGAACGAGCAAGGAGGGCAGCTAACGGAAACACTGATATGGAATGAGACTAATATCATGCGAATTTGAGAGCTTAAATGCAGGCAGGAAGCCATGATGAAACTAAGTTGAGATCCATACCTAGAACTCAATTTGCAGGTTGACAGGTTTAATTTGAGAAAGGACAACTGGGAATAGCGAAAGAAAATCTATGAGAGGAAAGTGACCATTCAGTTTCTACCCTTTGGTTCCCGTTTTAAATATCCACCAGCCCGGACAAATAGATACTAACATTCTTTTCTTCCCTCTGCTGTCCAGCTGCTAAACACTACCAGGAAAAGCAGATAGTCACACGTTGCGTACATACAGGCCTTCGCTTTATTCATTCTCTGCGCTGCACATATTTATTCACCTTACTTTATATTTTATGTGTAAAGTGTGAATGTTTATTATTACTACTGCACAAAATTTGCCCATATTGGGACAAAGTTACTACTACTACATAAGATAAATGGATGAAGACGCGCAACACTTCTTAAGACATAATTATCAAATAATATTTGCTTAACTCATGAATGCGTAGAATGCCGAACGCATACTAAATGCTGTCATGAATCGATTAAGCTTATTTAGCTCATTCCATGGTGTTTGAATTGATTTTAATACTTTAACTCAGATTCTGCACTGCATTCTGACAAAACTGATGATCTTCCATGTTTATTAGCTTAATTATCCTCACCAGCCTGCAGACAAGCTCCGTAATTGAAATACTATCACCAGACAACAGCACCCACAGTGATGTTCTCCGGATGTTCATCTTAAATAAATTCTTGAACCTGAAAAAAAGAAAATGTCAATCCCTAAAACAAGAGCAAATGGCTGTTAAAAGATCGCCAATACTCAAATCATTCCCCAACAGCCAACACGACGTCAGCTCCCAGCTGACGTTCAGACAATACCTACAAACAAAAGCATTACCGGTAAATAACTTTAACATGTATAATTTCACAACACCTGAAGTAATTGATTGGCAAAACTTTGAAATGACCACTGAAATGACCACTGAAATGACAAGAGTGACAAAAGTGGCCTAGTCAGCATGAATAAAAGTCTGAATCCAGTACGGACCGGTCCAAACAGACGCCGAATTGCAGCGGTTTTAACAACTGGTATTAATTACTGGATTTAAAATGCACTTCTGAAATAAAATGGGGTAAGTATCAACTCAACCCTACTGTCCGGTTAAACAGAACATAAATGACATTGAAGGTGCTTGCGGAAGGATTGCCAATAGTTAGTCTTTGAATGACAAATCAGAGGTTTGAAAATGCTGAGACATTGTTAGTACAGCCTGCAGGTTAATGATAAAGGGGAGACGTGAAGACGTTACCATATCAAAAGGTAGTAAGAGAACGCGAAATGGGAAATTAAATAGAAAAGAGGAGAGTGATAACAAGGTTAAATTTAAGCCTACCAAACTTAATTTACACTTAAAATCAAAGCATACCATGGGCAAGAAATTACGGTAGAAAATATGAACAATGAGTTAACTTAGAATGGTACAATTATGAAATAAGGGAAGATATATGGAGTCCATCACGAACCATACTCCAACCAGTAGGTGGCAGTAATGCTACTACAAGCCTGTTGCCACCGCCAAACCAGAAGAAGAAGAAAAATAACGACAACAACATTAGATTGTATGGGATACGTTCTGCCTAAATAGACGGACATCCAGAAGCGTAATGAGCGAAACGCGTGCAATATGAATGAAAAAAAGAGTGGATACATATTACCTTGAGCTGCTCGGACCGGGGATGAGAGAGGAGATCCGTCTGAAAGTTGCGGCAGGATGATACGGGAAGGTGGGCCTCGCAAACCGATCGAAACCAGCGCGCTACGAAGTGGAGCGGGACCTTAGCCGAAGCAGAGCTGAGACGGCGTCTGCGCCAGGAATCGGATATGATGGAAACAGAGGTTGGGTGACGGAATGAGATGCCACAGGCGGAAGAAGGCCAGCTAAGAGAGCGAGTCCAGGTCAGCGCTGTTTAAGATATGCTGGAGTGAATACAGCAGTCGGAGATGATGGATGCGCGGCTAGATGCGTTCCCAGAAGCAGGAGGATTTGAGGATAAGTTGTTATCGTCTTGAATCCGGTCATCAGAGTCCAGATCAGACATCGCACAGCGACTGCTTGCTTGCTGGGTAGAAGTTGCGCTGGATTTAAAGTTCTTTTAAGACAGATCCAGGACACTGATTGGCTTCGAGGAGGAGCAGTTCAAAGCTGATTGGCTTGCGTCGGAGGCGAATGAGTCCCTGATTGATGGAGGTAAGCAATGAGTTTCTTCAGTCTGAATTTCCGCATTTAGCTCCATAATAAAACAGAACAAAAGCAAGTAGGAATAAAATGCAGAAAAAAGCATGGGAGAATAGAAATTAAAAGCAAAAATTAAAAACAGTGGGACTACAAAGTTGAACTAATTATGTTTCAGTAAAACAGTTTAACTAGAACAGTCGAAGTCAATCCTAAACAAATGTGTTTTTAATCTCAATTTAAAAGAACTCAGGCTTTCAGCACTTTTACAGTTTTCTGGAAGTTTGTTCCAGATCAGTGGAGCATAGGAACTAAATGCTGCTTCTCCATGTTTGGTTCTGGTTCTGGGTACGCGGAGCAGGCTGGAGCCAGAAGACTTGAGTGGTCTGGAGGGTGGATGCACTGATAACAAGTCTGTGATGTATTTAGGTGCTAAGCCATTCAGGGATTATACAGGTGCACCTTGGTAAATGAGAATACTGTCAAAAAGTTAATAAATGTGAGTAATTCAAGAACATATCGAAACTCATTCAATTATTCATTACTCATAGAGAGTGATATATTTTGAGAGGTTGATTGTTAAATCTGATGATTATGGCTTACAGCTAAAGAAAACCTAAAATTTAGGATCTTAGAAAATCTGAATTGTGCATAAAACCAATAAAAAAAAGTATCTTTAACACATGGCCTACACAATAGAAGGACAACTAACTTTAACGTTTCTCAGAAGACAATTATTTACACCACAACAAGAGTACGTTATAAAGGGTCATTGCTGCACAAGCTGGCTTTTCACGTATCCAGGCATATTATTAGAACATTTAGTGGAAGGAAAAAGTGTGGTAGAAAAACTTGATTCTGCTTATCAGCCTTTTATTAAACTTTTTGAATATATGCAAATGTATTACGATTTCATTCAATGGTCTCCTTGTTGTTTGCAACTAAATGTTTAATCAGAATAGAGTAGAAAACATTTTATTGTAAAAAATAAAATAAAATCATCAACCAATTCAAAGTGACCAAAGTGCTTTGCTGCTCCATAAATGGCACAAGAAAACCCTGATGTACTCTTGTATAACATATGGGAGAAAAAAAAACAGAAACTAACCTAAAAGTGTAGAAAAATAGCATTTAGTCCTTAAAATTAATGAAGAAATGATACCGTTCTTCCAATTTTTTTATGTTTAAAAATTATTTCTTAGTGAAATATTGATCCAATGTTGAGTTTACATAAACTTTCACTGCTCCAGTTTTTTCAAGTGGTCTTCATTTCAATATGTAGATTTTTTTATACCTCAAACCAATCACTTACCTCCAATAATTCATTTAATTCTCATTTAAATCATGTTTTCTGACCATACAAATGTACCGAGGCTGAAAAGTTTATGCAACACACATTTTCTCAGCTTCCCTTATCCTTAGCTGGAATGCATCAGGTTTGGCTGCTTTCCTGCGCTACACAACTCGGTCATCATGCCCATGGAGGCCCCTACTACTCCTTCTGTTGGTGTGTTTCTGTGTGTTCATGTGTGTTAACAGAGGACACACGGTAGTGGGAGGTATCCATGGCAGGAACACCCTGCTGACAGCTGTAGACAGGTGGGAAACCTTACAATAACATCACACTGGAGTTCAGGAAGGGTTGTGTAAGATGGAGAGAGTGTGTTCCTGTTCTATGTGCATCCCTTGTTTTGTTTTTCCAGAGTGTTTATTTACCTTTGCTAATATTCATACCTGGATTTAGTTTTTGGTTAATTATTTGACTCTAAACCCCATCCTAGAGCTGCATTTAGTTTGGTGTTGTTTTGCTTCTGCAGCACTTCCTGTTAGATATGTTGTTTAAGTAAAATATTTAATCCTGCCAATTAAACAGCAATATGTGTCCCATTACTTTTAAAGAGATACATCATGTCAGGGCGATTAAAAAACAGTTTCTATTGCCAATTGTAACTTTATTTATTTTTTTAACAAGCAGCCATGTTGAATACTAGACTCAGTAGCTATGCTTCCATCAAATTGTTATGCAAATTTTAAGCAAACTTTTAAAATGTCCCTGGAAAAATCTGTCCAGAGGACCAACTCAACTTTTTCTTATTTTAAAATATTGCAAAAACGAAAACAAAGAAAACGTGAATTAGACATGTTTGCATCTAGTGGTTTGGAGAGAATTTACCAGGCTACGCAAAGCATAATTTCATCAACAGTTGGCGTTACACATGGCTGCTATAAACAGGAAGTAGAGGTTCCAAACTAGCATGGACCACACATTTGAGAAAAATGGAGAGAGGTTTTCAGGAATGCCTTGCTATCGGTTAAGTTGTAATCATTCTGTCATGTCAACGTGTATTGGTGATGCCACATGCTGTTGAGAAAGAAATGCAACAGGGCTCGAATGGATGAGGTCGTCATTTTCCAGGGCAACTTGGCTTTTGTTTACATTGCTGATTAGGATGCCGTGCTGTGAGAGATAGAGACACAAAGTGCTTAAAAAATGGACCATACCAAAGAGATAAGCGATGGACTGTACCGAGAAACAGAATAACAAGAAACAGCATAACAAGCTTTGAGAAACATGCCCATCATTACTTTTAAATTAGTTCATTTATAATGAAATATCACAGATAACTTCCAAGGAGTGAGGATAACTTATGATGTAATGTCTAAATTAATCTTGTATGCTGTGGAGGAAATAGAGGCTCTTCTTTACTCCTAGGCTCCATCCCAATACCATTGCTCTCTCATGCACTCTTTAACCAAAGCGGAAGTGCTGTCGCCATGATACGTGCTGTCCGAATATTGCAGTCAGTAAGGAAGGAGTTTGGAAAGGCAGCCTGTATACTTCCTCCCGTGGCCAGTTTGGTCTAGGGACATCGCAATGTCCCTTACCAGCACTAAGAACCCTTAAGGTATCCCACAATCTTTTGTGGGACATGACTTTTAAGCACAGCCCCCTAACAGAAATTAACGAAAATGTCCAGAGAGAAGAGAGCGAGCACTTTGTAGTTCATTTTCAGATGGCTGTAGGCTATAATCATCCATGTGTGTTTCCATCACGTAATGACGTCGGAGTTAAAGGCGGTCCGAATTCATCACTACAGTCTGAAGCTTCTTTCCTCCCCACAATAGAGTTCTTACTGTTGACCCCGTTAACGTTCAAGGAACAGGAGCTTATTAAGGGTTTTTGGATGGTGCGCTACTGTTTTTTGATACCTAGTTGTTGTTTTTTCAGCTGGCTAGGCTAAGCTCTGTGTTAAACAGCACAAGCTTTGATTCAAACTTACCAGTCTGATAATGCCCTGAACACACACACCCGTATCGGGATATGGTGTTGAAAGTGAGGTTTGGTCGTCTCACAGCTGCAATCCAGAGTCCATTCTGCATCTATTTGTTAGTTCAGAGATCCGAGCTGGATGGCTTTGATTCCATGCTGGTAAACCTCAAATCTCAATCCATCGCTGTTTTTCCCGAAGCGATCGTGTGAACGATTGTGACAGCTAATGACGCAGGCCGCTTTACCGAATTTTTAACAACTTAAAACCAAAAAACAAAAACAGCGTTCTGGATGAAGGCTTGTAAACAAGCAGAAGATTCCCGATGCCCAGGTATCCCCTGGTGCAGTGCGGTTGTGACGTCACTCGTTCAAGCTCCATTCTCTGAGCGTTACAGGAATATCTGGGAAGACACCCACAGAGGAAACAGCTGATCAGTCATGTGAGGTAATGTGCACTACGTCAGAAGCTATTCAGCAAATGTGTCTCCATCTTAGCACATTAACTCTTTTTCGTAGAAGCTAAAAACCACCTCAAGCGAGTGAGAAAACGTGGAAGTTAACGAGGAAGTTATTTCGCCGTTTCCGTCAACCTTTTCTAAAACAACACTTCAAATGTTCATAAAAAATGTTAATGAAAACACAACTAATTTTGCTTGACAAGCTCAGTTTTCCTAGTTGTCATTCAGTCATTCATGTGTTTCTGCCCGAGAACTCAGAAAATCCAATTTTCAAAGAAAACACACGATAACACCATATTAGCTTTAGCATTGGCTTTGTTAGCACTTTGCAAATGCAACCTACTGTTTGTTTCTCATATCCCTGCAACACAGTGCTGCTTTCTGTTTGTTTGAAAATAGAACCGTGGATCTGGAAGTTACATTAAAATCAAAAGGCTATTCATAAACTTAGTGGGATTTGCGGTTTTCTTTGGTGATCATGAGCTAATTAATATAGCAACACAAGCTATTGATTATGTCTTCCCAAACACACTATGCATTCAAAGTATCTTACTTCAGCATGACTGAACAAATTTTATTAATAGTTTAATATGGTACTACAGATAGAACTTAAAGCAGACATAATGGGTCGTGAGGATGTGGTTCGTGGGAAATGTCCAATTTTCTCATTTGCACTCAGGTAAAGTGTTAAAGCAATTTTATAAACTGGCTACAGTTGAGCCAGGATAACTGCATTCCCTTATTCCACATCTATGAGGTTGGAAGGTCTCGTTTCCATCACGCTAATCTTTAACTCCACCACAAACTTTCCATCAGATTCAATTCTGGATTCAGCCTGGACTATTTAAAAATGATAATATTGTTTCCAACCAGAAGAACAATGTTAGTAAAAGATCATATGTTAAACCTACTGTGACAGACTGGCGACCTGTCCTGGGTGTACCCGCCTCTCGCCCATTGACAGCTGGAGATAGGCACCAGCACCCCTCGCGACCCCAACAGTGATAAGCGTGTAGGAAAATGGATGGATGGATGTTAAACTTAAATCCACCAGGAGTATGAATAATTTTGGACTTAGCTGTATATGTAGCTCGGAAGGTCTCCATGAGTTTTGAAATGTCATCATCACCTAGTTGAGGTTACTGGCCATGTCATTTCAGTGGATAAAAAGAAGAATAGCATCTTGGGACAGCAGTCTTTATGCGCATTTCACCTGGAGACTTTGGGTTCTTCCAAACTGTGCGCATTACGTTGGTGCATGACTTCCGGATGTGTTATACATGAAACTCTTCAGGCTCAAAGTGGTCAAACTGTGATGCATTCTCTGGTGCCTGAGAATCATCACCTGTCCACTCTTTTGGTCTAAACGTGCACTGGAGCACTGGGACAGAAAACTTACAGTGCAAAACTGCTCCATCAAACCCCAACGATTCACATCCAAACTGAAGTGAAAACTGAAATCTATCTCTCAGAAGTGGCTTTTTTTGTTATCTCTGACTCTGAATCTGCTCAGCAAATGTGCATGGGACATGCACAAGCCTGTGCTGTCGCTCACTGGGGTTTTTATGGTGAGATAAAAGAAAACCAGGGGGGTTATCTTCCATTCAGCTGACATTCCAAGTCAGAGGATGGTGTTGACTACAGCCCACTAATTGAAGACACATTTGAAAGATGTATCGCTGCGTGCCAAATGGGCCTTCACTGACCCGGCAATCCTGGTGCAAGAGAGACCTCCAGTGGCGGGGTTCCTTTCAGGAAGAAATAAAAGACATATGAGTGAGTGGAAATATTAGATTTAGACACTTTCCAGCATGCAACCAGCATTGGTAGCATTCACTTGCTGTGATTCAACGACCGTATGAACAGTTAAATCACAAGTTTCGAAGAAGCATTTAAAATGATTTCTCCTAATTTTAAGAAAACGTGTGCAGTTGCTGTTTGTCTTTGTGCATTATTGCATGCTAAAGCAATGGAAATATAGTATTTTTCTGATCTATATTAGTAAAATATGAATTTAATCAAAGGAAACTTGCTGCACAAATTAGTTTCCTTGGTGCACTCCTCTGTTCTGGTTCAGTGAGGTTTAACTCTGAGAGGTGATCTCACTGAGCTTTTTTAATGTGCCCTCACACGCTGAGGAAGAGCGTGCCGATTCAGAGCGTCCTGACGTCCCAACGACATGATCACATACAGGCAGCAGCAGTTCGGCTGCTGCTTTAAAGATTAAACAGAGGAAAAACTGAAGAAAGGTACTAATGATGTCTGGGGGAAAAAACCTAGAGATTCTTCATGGAATCCTCTGTGGCCTCTTAGTTCTTGCCTTTCAAGTTGCCAAATAAAAACCTAGATGCCTGACACGGAGGAAGTTAACATTAAAAAAAGACCAGAGATGGAAAAAGGAGGGGGGGGAAAAAGCCCTGGCACACAAAAGGCATTTCAGGTCTGAGAGAAAATAGATTGCAGCTGCTGCAGCCAAAACCTGAAGAGGAAATGTTTACAACCCCGTGCGCCCTGCGTATCTCAGCTGTTGCCAGCAGCAGAACCTGAAATCTTACTGGTTTTATATTTAGAGAAAACATAATTTTGACTGTGACAAATGCAATCAGAAAGGAAGGCTGCTGTCATGATATCAGCTCTGAATCATCTCTGTCTCTGGAATAGTCTGGCTCTTTGGAAATTTGTTTATATCTAAAAACTAAAGTCACTTTTATATTTTTATCTAATGGAAAATGCAGACGGGTGGGTTTAAAACAATGACTTGAAATGTAACACTCCTCAAATACTTTGAATCTTAGTGTTTCTAAATTCTGCAGTTGGCAACATTCAGGAAGATATAATAAAAAGGGTACATTTTGTCTGGATTAACAGAACTTCATTTCACTCAGCTGTTAATGAAACAAGGAGTTCCTAAGTACCTGGAAATATCTAAAAGTATGTATTCTCCATCCATCCTTTTGCCTGCCAACTATTTTCAATTCAACTTAGTTTATTTACATAGTTAAACCCAGTTTAATCAAAGCATCCAGACCAACTGGATAAAAGGAAAGTAAAAAGAAAAGTAAAAAGGTAACGTAGTAGTACTGCCTACATCTAGGAAAGAAACACAGCCAAGCAGATAGGCTCGGGGCCAGTTTTCAAGTCTATAGGATGAAAAAGAGCACATCCAGTTAATTACAGTAAAAGCTCAGCCAATACCTATGTCTAGGAGAGAAAAAGGGTTAAACCCTGAAAGACAGGGCCAAGGCATATTCCACAAAAGGAGAATAAGAAGTTGTTGGCAGCAGTAGCTCAGCTAATGCCCTCCTACAGGATGTTGTCAGAGCTAAACAGAATGGCAGGCCAGATGTAGCTACTATGGGAAGTTGAAATAGCAACAAATAATACAAAATTGGAGAGAAGTAGGAGAATGTAGCAGAGTCAGAATAGACCCTGATGTCCTCCAGCAGCCTAAGCCTATAGCAGCATAACTATAGAGATAGCTCAGGGTAAGCTAAGCCACTCTAACCAGAAGTTTTGTCACAAAGGAAAGTTTTAAACTTAGTCTTAAAAGTAGACAGGGTGTCTGCCTCACAGACCAAAAGTGGGAGTTGGTTCCACAGGAGAGGAGCCTGATAGGTAAAAGATCTGCTTCCCATCCATCCTTTTGTCCACCTTCCATTCATTCATCCTTTCATCTTTTTGCAGGGTTCCTATTTTAAGCCTGTCAACTTGAATAACAAATCAAAAGAAAAGTTTTCTATTTGTAGAAATCAGCTCAAAAAGGACTGAGAACTGAGTTAACTGGTTATGGAAAAAAAAGTTTGAATATGTGCAGGAGCCCTGGAAATTATAGACAATTTTTTTTGTTATTAAGATTCTCGGAAAACTTTTTAAATTTACTTGCAGAGGATGGTAAAAACTGAAATATTCTTTTCAGTAGAGAACTGTCATATTTTTGCTAAGAGGGAAACATGAAGTTATGTTTTTGTAATTTTATGTTTCTCTGCTTTAATTCACCAGCTAACTGGACAAAAATGAATTGAAATAGGAAAGGCTCAAAGGCCCTGGACAAAACACATCTGTTGTCTATGATGAGAAGTGGAAAATAAGATGCTTTGAATGGAAATTTATTTAAACTTGCTGCTAAATTGTTACCTTCAACATTACAAGAACAACAAGTTTGTTAAAGAAATCTGAAACTGTTGCGGTTCTTCTGGGTTTGCATCTAACGGGAATGTTTCAATCATCATCTGGACCAAAAAGTGAAACTTTTATCCTTGTATTTTTAATTTATGATATGGTTAAAAGGGGGGGGAAACAGTACCATGTATCCAATTACAAAGAGCCCATTTAAAAGCTGAAACCAAATTACAGTTTTCACCCTCATCCGTCAGGTCAGCTATTAATCAAAATTTAACAGGAAAACTGACAATGTTAAGTAAGTAATAACAGGGAACCATCCACCTTGGTGTCACTCAAAATACCCGTCCAGTGTAAACACTCAGAGCTGAAAGAATATTTCTCAGCATTAAACACATCTGCCGTGCAGACCGTTGATGTGAGGCTTCATGCAGCAGTAAAAACAGGCTGCTTTCAGATGCAAAAATGACCTCCTCTCTGCGCTTCACCTGTGCGCCCAACAGTCAGAAAGGCTTCAGCGGTCGTCTGGGGCTCATCCCTCCCACCACACATCATGAATCACCCCTCAGTGACCCCCTCGGGTTGTAAAATAAGCTGCCACCACATGCCAGGCAGGGGTCAGCGGTGTGTCAACGTCTTGCCTCCGTCAGGACTCAAACACACACTTGTTTGCATTTCTGAACCACCGTCAAACCAGTTTGACAGCGCTAAACCACATCTTTTACCTTTTCCAAAATGATTTACGCTCCTTGAACTTATCAGCATGTTTTTCATGTTGCAGCCGCAAACTTTAATGTGTTTTACAAGGGTTTCAAATTGAAAACGCTTGCAAAATAGTGCAAAACAGCGAGGTGGAAAGCTCTCAAAATGATTTCAAACGTAAATCTGAAAAGTGTGACGTGTATTTTTATTTAGCGCCTTCTACTTTGAAAGACCAAAATAAAATACAGCACAGCCAACTTTCTCAGAAGTAGCCAAAGTGATGAAAGGAGTTGATCTGTGTGTAGCTTGTTAGAGAACATTAGCGAGCAAACATCATCACGAAGACCAAAGAACACGGCAGACAGGTCAGGGAGGAAGTTGCGGATACGATTTTTTTGTTGTTATTTATTTTGGGGCAGGGCCTTTTCTATTGTTGGTCCTCCATTGTCGAATAACCTGCCCCTGCACATGAGAGAGGCTCCTTCACTGCCCACTTTTAATATTTAATTTATTTAATATTGGAGGAAAACCTGAGCTAGAGATGGAGTTTGAATTGCAAGCAATGCGCATGAACCTAAACCCAAATCCAAAACCATGAAAGAACCAATCAAAGGGAGGCGGGAGCTTCAGTCACTATGAGTCCTGCTGAGAGCTGCCACAAAAAAGAAGCAAAAAGTCCATGAGTGACACAACAATAGATTTGGTTGTTAAAACACTCAAAGGTGTAGGTGGAGTTTCAGATGTTTTTTTTTTTCATGGTTGTGTTTTTTTAAATGCTGTTAAACTACTGTTGAATTACTCAAAGGCCTCTCTTCGCTCCACAAACAAACTCTCAGTGAGCTTGTGAAGAAAGCAACCATGATCCAAAGAGAAACTTTCAACAGGCTCAGAAAGCCAGAGGAACTGTTCCTCAAGACCGCTTTAAAAGGCTACAGGAAAACCTGTCAAAAATAAAACGAAATGAAATGTTGTTTAAGATTTTAAAACCGTGCTGTCAGCAACAACATGGAGCCTGGAGCGCAGATGTGTTGCTTCGAAACATTAATAAATCGTTCAACATCAACGGGTCCGTTATAGAAAGTGTGTAATGAAGTTTGGCTCTGGAACTGTGCATTGATAATAAACTGAATGATCTTTCCTGTGTTTAGCACAGACAAGAGAGCAAATGTTGCTTCTAAACACACTGTTTGCTCCTTGATCCATGCAGAGATTTCTATTGATTTTGGGAATATTTTACAGATAACTTCAACGGGCTTCAATCAAAGGCAGCCGGACTTTTATCCAGTTTATGTAAATAGGTTTTAACACTTGTCCAGGAATCTTTTTCACAACCTGGAGTTGGAGAGCTGCTGTTTTTAAGCACATGGAGGCCCGTCTCCCTCTGAGCATTTCAAGTCAGATCCAAATAAACGACCTTCCCGTCCCATCCACTGGGTCATCATAGTTTATTGTCAGGTATGTTTTTTTTACATCTTTCAATAAGTTACATCTTTCCACACTATCTAACATTTTATCCTGGAACTTATTTGTCCCATTTACTTCACCGAGAAGGTCACAATGAGATATGTCTTCTTTTTTTCAGGGAGCTTCGTAGACGTGGATGCAGTCAGGAGAAAACAGTTGACACTTAAATTGTCATTGCAAAAATAAGGTAAGATCTGCAAAATAAAGGGAATAATTCACAAACAATATAAACTAAATATCTGGTCCAACCTGCTTTCACTCTTACCACCCAATGCATGGTAGACTGTGTCATTAACCATCCGATCACAAACTGCTGGAGCAAGAACATATACATTTGCAGTAAACGAGCCCCAAAGGACCGAAGTGTGACACTCCTGCTTTAAACTCTATATTTGCTGTAAATGTTGAGTTAACATTTGGAAATTTAAGCTGCTTTTCATTTGTGCTTTGAAGTTAGAACATCTGAAGAAAAACTCCTTCTTACGGTGAAATTTGACTTACACAAAGTCTGTGGTTGTTCATCAACCCAAACCACAAACTCCATTACCTGTGACTCCATAATACAAAGTTAAAGTTGATTAACTGTTTGTTTGGCACTTCTGCTGGTTTGTATTTCCATAGTTGCAGGGAGCCTGGTGCCTGTCTCCTGCTGTAAAAATGCATTTCTTAATTACGTTCACAAGGTGAAACCCATAATAATCAGATTCATTCCACACAAAGTGACATACAGTATTTCACGTCTTTATTTCTGTTAATTATGCTAGTATGGTTTACAACTAATGAAAACCCAAAACTCAGATTCTCAGAAAAATTCCATATTACTTAAAGGAGCAGTAAGCAAAATGTCTTTGTTTTAGATAGAAAGTTTTGTGAAGAACTAAAGGTATCTTTTTAGACGGACTTTGGTTAAACGTCACACACCATTTCTCTGTGTTGTTCTCCGATCTCTTGTTTGCATAGCTGGGCCGGCCACGCATGCACGTACGCGCACGTGAACAGCTGCCCCCTCCCTGCCCATAAAAATGCCACGGCAGGCTCAAAATGGCGGAGAGCATGCCCATCGGATCAAATCGTTCTCTTGCTAACAGCGTTATAAAGTTATGAGTCACTTACTTCTTCATTAAACATGTTCCTCTGAAAAGTGATGCTGTTTTTCTGTGTTTTTATTCTTTGCCAATAGGCTCATACGAGCCGATGGGTGAGAAGGGGAAATGGGTGCTGAGTGCTGGAGCGGAGATAGAGAGAGGCTTAGCTTGATACACATCTTATTTTGCTTATTGCTCCTTTAAGAGCAAAAAAAAATTTTTAATTGTATAAATGTGGGCCTGCAAACAAGTATTTCCATGTACTGTACACAATATGCCCTCAATCCTTGTTTAGGACTCCTTTTGCATCACTTCATCAATGCAACAGGGCATGGGGGCAGACCGTCTGTGGCTGAAACCTGTTGAATCACCCATCAAACTCTAGGATGGGTTTGGCGTCACAATCCTCTCAAGGCTTGGATTATTTCTGCTTCCTTTGCACCTTTATCTACCACACATTTTCCTTCCACTCAGCTTTCCATTAATTGGATCTGTGAAAAGCCAACTTTTCAAGCAATGACCTAGCTATAAATAAGTTCAAAAAGTCAGCAGGCTCTCCTTTGGTTGTGCAAGCTTTAAAATTGTCATAATATGACATTTCTGTCATAAAAAATCTTTTTAATTGACCTTATTTTCACAGATTTTTTTGAGATTTTGAAAAAAATAAATCTACTCCCTGTTCTTCTCTGGTCCTGTGATTTACCTACATGCAGTGTTTGGTTGCAGAGGGATACTAAATCGGACGAGTCCCAGCCAAACAATAACAACAGAGAAATTCCTTTGCTGAAATTGGATCATATTCAGAATATTCTGGGCTAAAACTTGCATGTGGATTTAAAATGCAGGTTCAGAACGGCTTCCTCATAAACCCAGACCCTTGTATGTTTACCCATGACACTGTTAAACATTTATACACCGATCCAAACAGTCTCAAAGGGGAATCATCTCTCTCGCTCTGTTCTGCATCAGCACGCAACCAAGTAGTTTACCTTTTTCAGTTACAGAGATTAAAGAAAAAAAACTCTGCGTTATCAATTTGAATCAAACAGATGTACACAGACCTGTCATGAAATAAACACATTTTATTCGGACAGGATTGAAGTTTCATCTCCTGAACATTTCGTCTGTTGATTTAAGCTCCAAGCAAATAACTTTTTGGAAAAAAGGTGGATCCTGTTGACTCTGAATGTGCTCACAAATGTTTCATAAGCCGTTCTCATTCACAACAACTGAAACTTTGACAAAACACATTTGGGGTTCTTACAGTAAGCTTACAGTAAAAGCTGGAGTGTCTGAGCTGGCACCATATAATCCGTGTTTATACAAGCAAGTGCACAGACGTGTCTGTTAGCCTCCACTTTAACAAGTCTCACTTTTTAATGGGTATATCCTGGTGTTAAATGTCCATAATGTGTTTTCCCTGGCTGTGACCAAGCCGGGATATAAACATGCTATTCTTGCCTTACCTATAACCGTTCTATTAATAACGCCTGTAACGTCTGAGTCTCGTTCGGGGGCAAAGGGTGCGAGAGTATTTACTGTGTGAAAACACAAACTGTTTCCAGCCAGCACACGTTGTTAATCTCCTGCTACACCTCAGACCTTCGCAGCCCATTTGGGTCAGACTGTTTTAGCGCTTCACAGTCAGAGGGCACGCTGCCGCCGGTGCCACCGGTGTCCCCTGTGGTCAGGGGGCGCCAGCGGAGATCCGGGGACACACCTTTCTGACCAGACAAGTTTTGAAGTCTGCTAAGCACAGCAGCAATGTGAAAAGCTCCTCTTTTCTCAGCATCAGGGACATCAAACCCTCTTGCTTTTTAGAGATATTTGTGCAAAAGTAATGGTTGATGCCAGATTTTAGATAAGATGTTGAGGACAGTTACACTGACAGCTTTCTTTTCAATAGAGAAAATTAGAGTTACCATTAGAAACCTACATTAGAGAGACAAAAAGGTTGCATAGTGTTTGAAGTCACTGCATAAGCTCGGGGGAAAACTCTGTTGGCATCAGATTTGCTGACCGAGCTAAATGTGACAATGATACGTGTTTCAGGTCATGCGCAGTTTCACCTGCAACATATTCTGTCCAAAAGTGAGAAAAAAACAACTTTAAACAGAGGAGGAGGACTCAGGTTTCAACTTTCAGAAACTTACAACACACCTATAGGTTTGATTCCTGCCAAGTTTTACCCCAATTCACACCACCATGCCTCTGACCACAACATTTCTGCTGTGAGCCGGGCTAACGAGGAGCCTGACGACTCTCCTTTGTTCCAGGTGAATCTACAGGTGAATCTAAGCTCTAACGAGGCCTCGCCTGCAGGTCTATAAAGCTTGGAACTCCACACTAATCCAGACATTTGAACTGAGAAAGCTTCCTGGATGGGAAGCTAAACGTCTTCACCTTCAGAATAGAAGTCCAGTTGTTTTATTATTTTACCTTTTTTTTCGGACTGATCATGACCTGGATGACTGAGAATCTTCACCAACAACTTTTCACAGATTAAATAGAATTTCTCTAGACTCCGACTAAAGGTGCGTTCACAACAAACGCTAACGAGACGTTTGGAGCGAGGGATTCACATGTTATCCAGATCCCCTAGGTGCTTTCAGGAGCGGATTCACAGTCTGCGATGCGAAGGACACGTTTAGAGCGATGCGAACGGCGCCATAGATTCATAGATGAATAGAGCAAAAACGAAACTGCAAATGGAGTTTCAGTCAATTTGCGTCGCCTTAAGGGTGCTCCTTGTCCATTTATTTAAGCACAAAAATGTTTTTTATGTGTCACATATTTAGACTGTACAATCAGGCTATATTTCTATTGAGCCCTTGTGGATTTACTGACCAAAAACCCCTGTAGTTTGTGTCCCGGAGGGACACCAGAGTCTCGGGGGGAGATGTGTCCACCGACGGGGGGCAGCAGGTCCTCATGGTCAGTGCTGGAAAGCAGGGACGTGCAGAGGGGGGGGCGGAGGGGGCTTGAGCACCTGCCCCTTTGCCCCCTGGTGCCCAAAGTGCCCTTTTGTCAGTGTTTTTTTTTTTTTTTTTTTTTTTTTTTTTTTTTAATTTATTTATTTATTTATTATTATTTATGTGTGTGTGTTTGTTGGTGTGTGTGTGTGCATGATGCATGTCCAAAATAATAATAATTTAGATCTACCCTGGCTGGTTACATGATCCACATAACGTGCCCTCACTCTGCCCTACTTTTCCTCTCGCAGCTCCCTTCTCCGCTGCCTCGCGCTGCCTGGTCTGTCCTGCCCCTTTAAATCTGCAGCACACTTGACTGTGCTCTGTGCTGTTTAACTCCACTGTCATTGGTTATACTGCTTTAAATCCCGCCTTCACTCTTTCTGATTGGCTGTTTTCTAGTGTGTCTGTGTGGGTGCTTGCTTGGAGCGGAGATTTCAGTTTTGATTCATACAGGGATACCGCGGCCGGTTACCACAATCAATACTAGGCTACGAAACTAGTCCCATTTAAGAAACTAAATATTATCTGCAGTAAAATAGGTGAAAGCTGCTGAGTGCAGTTCTGTAAAGAAGCAGGCGGGAGAGTTTTGATTTATGGAACTTGTAAGTAACCAACATTAGCATCTCAAAATAGCATCTAATTCTGAAGTAGAATGCATTTATCAACAGAAACCTAATCTGTTTTCTAAAACTAAATATTCTGTGCCAGGCAGGAGTTCTGAAGACTGCTGGAAAGATGGAAAAGCAAAGACTGTAAGCTTAGACTATTAAAAATTCAGATTCTTAGCCACAGCTGCCTGAAAAAGAAAAGGTGAGGGTTTCCCTTTTACCAATATTTCGTTGTCATTATTGCTTTCATTTTTTGTTGACCCTTTGATGCAGTTCAGGTATAAATAGCAGGTGATATTTCTTTTACATGATATACAACACAACAAGACTATATGCTGCCTAAACAACTGCTATATTTTGTTTAGACTTTTGCTTATTTATAATAGCATAATTAGGATTTCACAAAATGATAGTGCTATTTATTTCTCTATTTTTACTTCTAGAATTAGAATTACGACAAATAATTATCGTACAAAGCTTTCCACACTGTCCATTAGTAAATTAATACAAACCAGGGTCAGAGCTAGACATTCTTATCATCAGGGGCTTAGCCCAAAAAATATTACTTCATTACGAGGGTAATTTGGTACACCAAAAAAGTAAAAATGATTTAATCTGTTGATGTTGTCGTAAAATGTATTTAATATAGGCCTTAACATATCTTAACGTTTAATCTGCTGTTCTTTAATAGTCTTACTAGTATATACCAATAGTATGTTGTTCTCATTTGAGTGATGAAATGGACAACCACTCATGTAACAGATCAGTTTTAGTGTCACTAATCTTACTCAAAGTACTGTATTGGGTCCTCCATGCTCCTTATGTATAAAGGTTTACTGCACATTTAAACATTGAAATCTCACTATTGTTAGGGAAATAATTAGTTGTCTCAGAGGATGTATGTAAGGAGAAGCTGTTGTCTACACTTCAGATATATGATGTAAGAAATGTGTTTGGAATGTTAAGATAAATTACATAAAATGGGCTAAGGAGAACATCTACAACCCAGTTGTACATTTGTTGAAGTTTGAATTTAGTATTTGAAATGCTGTCAGTGTCAGTGACGCTTCTACTTCCAGTGCAGAGTAAATACAGTACATGTATTTGCAGTCCCTTGAATGTATAATTTTGCTGTTTTATGATGCAGACAGAGTATCTTAGATTAAAAAAAAAAGGGTGGGGTTTATCTCTCCACATTTCCATATCTTCAAAAGAAAATAGAGGATATATCTAGATAACAGACATATTTTGAATATATTTGGTTTAATTGATAAGTTTTTACCATCTGTCTCTGTTGCTGGTAAGTTCAAATGCAAACTTTTTCAAAGTGGGAAAAAAGCCCCAATTCAACGTTCATCAGATCGGAAGCTGCTTTATAATTTATAATAATAATTGAACTTTATTGATCTCACAATGGAGAAATTCACTTATGCATCTTTACCCATCCCCTGGGGGAGCACTGGGCTGCCACTGTGCGGTAACCTGACTCACGGCAGATGTATGTCGCTCCGCGTAGCTTCACTCACATATGTGAGTGAACTCACGTACATCTGGCGTGAATCAGGTTACCTGTGCGGTGCCAGGGGAGCAATGGGGGGTTAAGGGTCTTGCTCAGGGACCCAGAGTGGTAGTCTGTGGGAGTTGAACTCAGAACCTCTGGGACCCAAGCTCAATGCTCTAACCACTAGGCCACCAGATTAACAAAAAGCATCTGGTGTGTGTCGTGCTTATAAAATTTGTATAAATGTAGCAAGAAATACTGCTTTTTTCTTTAGACAGAAGAAACGCGTCCTGACGCTCAAGTCAAGCATAAAGAAATAGGAGCATGCATACTGCGTAGGACCAATGATGTCAGACCAATGAAGTGTCCCTAGGGTTGAAGTTTAAATTAAACCTACACCCTTGATTCCATGTTACATTCTTCATAGTATAGGTTGGTACATTTCAGCCGGATGTATAGCAAGGTATGTTTCTGTATCGTGTTTTAAATCCGTGGCCCATGTGCCCTCTTTCAACTTTGAGCACCTGCCCCTCCAGCGGTCTCTGCACGTCCCTGCTGGAAAGACAGAAGTTACTGTTGTCCTCGCAGCTACAGGTGGTGGTGGCTACTTGCTAAACATCTCTGGAGGATCTGGTGGACCCCGGGGTGCTGATGCCATTGTTCAGTTTTCCCCATACAGCGCAGTGACTCCATCTCCTCATCTCTGTAAGTTGAACAGACACGAGGAGCCGGTAAGCAGATGGACAATCCTCCTATCTGATGACCCGGTGGAACGGGCTGTGGGGAAATGGCTACGTTGTCTGTGTGGATTGTTTGCCAGAGAAAGGCGAAATATCACGCGTCCAACGACAGGCAAACTTTTCGCCTGGATCGCGTTCGGTGTGAACGTAAATAGACTGATTATTATTTCTTGATCGCAGAAACATTTAGAAGGTGATCTTTACTTTTATGACAAGTTAAAGCCCAGTAAATTATGACGATGCTTTATTTATTTATGTAATTTTGAACTAAAAGATTCCTTTTAAATACTCCTGCCCTAACATATCTTTGCCATATTTGACGTTAGAATTTGGCATTGTTTATTGTGCAAAACCTTCAGTATATGTTGACTTCTGACTTGATCTCCTCTTGCTGATTTGATAAGGAACCTAGGGAGGATTAGTTTTTTGTTTTTAGCTGAAAAGATAAAGACCAGAGAGAGAGAGAGAGAGAGAGAGAGAGAGAGAGAGAGAGAGAGACCCCAAATCTAATAAGAAATGCCATCCATAAGATCTCAGGTTCCCAAGATTGTCGATCTGGAGAGAGTGATGTTTGTATTTTCCAGTCCTCTCTGCTTTATTTATTCCATCCTGGAGAAAGATAGGCTGTGTTTTCTTTTGTCACTTGAAGGATATTTCTCCCAAAGAACGGCGAACACCGATAAAAACGTTTCCCAGCCTCGAGAGTCGGTGGTCTGATACGAGAGCTGCTGCTAGCATGTGACTCCTGGAGAAGAAAGACTGAAGCCATCTGCCACCCAGAAGGGATTATTTATAGTACTGGCCAAAATCAGAGCCCCTGGATGGACCTGGCCCTCTCTTATCTGCTCTCTCCCCTTCTGCATCCTTTGAAAGCTTGACAGATGCTGTACAGAAAGAGGAAACTTTCCCACACAGGGTTCTGAAAAGGTTGTACAGCTCTTAAAGCTTGAGTTGGGCCTTGTATTTATGTTCCTGCTGAATCTGACAGCATTTCCTGCTGTGAACAGGTGAAGGAGAGGCCAGATCAGGTGGAAAATAAATAAATAACTTTCAAAATAACTCATAAATATCTTTTTACTTCACTTCATCATTATTTATAGCTTGCATCCTCTTGTTGCACAATTTTCTTATTATTATTTTAACTTATAGTTTATATAGTTAAGTGTGAAGAGAATATGAGCCTCTGTTTAGTTTTTAGTTGTTTTTTTAATGGCTAGAGCCAGCTCTGTCTATACATATTAATTAGTTTAATTAATAGTAAATTTACACTTTTATCAGCTTCAGATATTTTTTTCTCTTAACAAACACACGTGTTTTAGGGCAGCCGTCAGCTGTACTGCACTTTGAGATAATGGCATAAAATAAAAGTCCCCTTAAACATGCTTCAAAAGGCATAAAAAATCCATGATTTGCGTATAATGGACATGGTCTGACTTCATCTAGGGGTTCATTATATAACAGTGTTTTTTGTTTTATTATGCGCCTTTGACCCAAATTCTCTGGCATTGTACACCCATACAGAACAAAAAGAAGAAGGAATAAACGGAAAAAAACACTATAACTAATAATATTAATGATAATTCTATAGAAAAGGAAATAATTAATACTAATAATACTGATAGTTTCATTATTTGAATAATGTTAAAATACAAGACTGACTTACCTTTTTAATTATGAAGTAGAATAATTTTAAAAAGCACTAATCCCGTCCACAAACACATCCAAAATGTCATAATTCTAACAATATGAATAATGTTTTGGAGCAAAAGTCAAACACACAGAAGGAATTTGGATATAATTTGATACGTATGATGACCAGTGATAGCGTATGTAAAGGGTTTGATCAGCATGGAGGTAACACATCTGGACCGAACACCCAAGGAAATTTAAATCCTGAAGAAGAAAAAAGAATAATAAATATATTTAACATTTGACATGAAATGTATTTTACATGAAATCATGTGTATTAGACATACTGGTACCGGTACCCCTGCAATGCTTTGTTCAACCCTTTTTTTGCCAACACGTCATCACTTCACTTGTACATTTTCAGCTTGTTGAAGAACATAGAGAGAAAAAAAAAATTTCCCTTCCAAAAGTTTCCAAAACGTCTGGAAGAGAAACTGGCCCATATCATCATAGTCCCTCCACCATACCTAACAGTGAACATGAGAAGTTACAGCACGTATTTCCAAAATTGTTGCCAGACAGAAGCGTGATCTTGCTCTCGTTTGAGCAGACCATACTTTGCAGTTGAATTCTCAGGGGTGTTTAGAAAAGGCAATCTTTTTAAGTTTATGGTGGTAGGATAGAAAAGGCTTTTGATGGTATTTCTCTAAAGAACATGTTGGCATGCAGACGGCATCTAATGGTTGTCAGAAGCCCCTCTGAGCAGCACTTCCCTAACACTGAGCGTTGGAGATCTTTATTCACCAGCCTCCTCACTGTGGTGGCCAGATAAACGTCCTTACTTCAGTCTTGTTTCCTACAGTTGCAGCTGTTTTAAATTACATCAGTTGCTTTGATTATACACAAATGCAGTATTCAGTTTCTCACAGCCAGTTCCCGATGTCTGAAGGTAAACGCGCATAGTATTACTTGAATGGCATGTGCTCTTGTCTTTCCCATCTTGAAGAAACGGGCCTCTGGGCCATTTACTGAAATGGAAACCATCGAGTCAATGTTTTAATAATTATTTCTTCAGGTAGATTTTCTTTCCCCCACTGAATACATGTGTTCATATTGAGTATTAGATGATGCTGCTGCTTTAAAAGATCTTTACCAGGGATGCCGTTAAAGGTGGAAATGATGTACAGGGGGCCCATATGGATGCAAAAAAGCAGTGAGGTGATATGTATTGACTTTCCTCTGAAACAAAGGAAAAAGGAGACGTGTGTTATTTGTTTCATTTGGGCTCCAGCAATCTTATTCTTAAACTTCTCCAACTCAGAGGATGTTTTGATTTGTATGTAAACAGAAATGTTAAAAATGAACCAACATTCAAGAAACACTGCACACGTCAGGGACTTGATGAGTTCCTAAATGATGGATGAGAAACAAAACCTTTGTCTTGAACAGTTTTATTGTTCCTTTCTAACACCACGTGTGCGTCGTCATATGGTTCGCACGTGAATCGCTGCTGATCTGCACCAAATTACTTTACAGAATTTCTGCTAATTGCTCAAAAAGAGAAACCCGAGTGGCAGGGAGGCGAGAGAGACGCCCCCGAACCAGTGATGAAACAGTGGTGGAGCTTTCCTGCGGTCAGAGCAACATGTTTGTTTGTTTCCTCTGTGCGCCAGCTCTGGATTTATGGGCCAAACAACAAAAGGGAACATTCTCAGGTGCTCCTATTAACAGCGTTGATTACAAGGCATTGAAAAATGGACAATTACTGGGAAAATGTGACCAGAGAAATTTAGGCACATGTGATGTGCATATGGGACATCAGTAAAAAAAAAAAGAGTGGGGGGGAGGACAGGAGCTCACTAAATGGGTTGAACAATAGTGGAGAGAAAACAATGAATGTGTGGCTTTGCAGGTTGTGTTTTTCCAAGACTGTTTGGTTTCTTTAAAACAAAGACTGGAAGGCAACCCACGGCCAGACACACATAAACATCTAGTGGTTCAACTTCTGGGTTTGCTGAAGGTGGGAAACGGGGGGACGGGTGCAGGCCGTCTGACTCCAGTCCTCATGGAGGTTTCTGGTATCTGCTGATAGGGCTCCCTGCCTGCAGACAGAAAAATAAACCGAGTTAGGATGACAGAAGGCAATGAGCAGGAGAAGTGTTAGCTCTACGGACATAATTCCTCCAGGGAAAATGTTCTAGCCAGATAAGTCAGATAAAATGATGTATGTAGTGTCACTGTTTAGACTGGAGATCAAGATGAATTCTATTCACTTTAATCTGGCGTTTAAAAGGATGTCTCAGGGTAAGCTTCAGACTATATGGATGTGGATAAATTAAATAGTTGTAAACAGAACACAGGGTTGGAGACAAGGTTGCATGAACATGTCTTGGAACAGAAAGCTTTCAAGCACATTTGTGACGCAACAGGCGTTTCCCCGTAAACGATGTGAGTCCTTTCAGCCGCTCGCCTGTTCAGGGGTCGCCGCAGCAAGTCATCACTACTGCAACACAGACTTGGCTGAGTTTTCACGCCGCATGCCCTGCCTGACGCAACCAGGATTCTAACCCAGGTCTCCGTATCAAAGATGCAGATTCAGCCCGCTGCAGAGAGACTTATGTTCCCGATGAATGATAATAGAAATAGAACTGATTTATTATGGTTAAGTAATTGAAAACCAGAGTAAGCCACAGGATCTGCAAGACTTGAAGTCGTCTACATTTTGTCGCATTAAAACCACAGACTTCCATGTATTTCACCAGCATTTTATGAGTCAGGTCAACCCAACGCCATGCATACCGGTAAGTATGGAGAAGGAAAAATGATACATGGTTTTCATTTTTTACTAATAAAAATCTGGATAGTGTGGCCTGCATTTGTGTTTCATCTTTTTTTAAGTGGAGATCTACTGGGATTTTCTGGTTTCGAGAGCATGGTCTGACGAACGGGCCTTGTTGATGGGCAAACTGTTTTCAGCAGGCAGAAAGGCAGCCGTAGCTCAGAAAACCACAGATAACAATCATCATCATCTGTATTTGTCATTGTAACATGCATTCTCTTCTGCATTTAACCCATCCCTTGTGGAGCAGTGGACTGCCACTGTGGGGCGACCGGGGAACATTCAGGGGAAAAGGGTCTTGCTCAGAGAGGCAGTCTGTGGGATTTGAACTGGGGGACTTGCTGCCTTCTCTAACCACTAAGCCACAACTCCCCTCTGTCTGCAATGAACAGGAAGCGGAGGACTTCATTCACACATTCAAAATTGGATGATCAAAGATTGGGAAAACCTTGCATGGTTAGGTGACTCTAGATGTCAGCTGCAGTCTACAAGCAGAAAGGTCCAAATCTGGTGTAAGTGACATCAAATGCATGCTAGCTCAGGCTGGTGTAATGTGGGGATTAACAATGACCGAGGCAAACTTTGAGGCTCTCAGGACCAACTGAGCGTCCTCTTAACACCACAGCTTACCGTTGCTGACCAGGTCCATCCATTTCCACCACATAGTAAACATCTTCTGAAGGCAACTCCCAGCAGAATAAAGCACAATGTCACAAAGCTCAGCCATAGTCGTGAGTTCTCGTTTGGGATGTGGTGAAACCAGAGACACGGCATAGCTGATAAAGCTGCAGCAAAGGTGTGATGCTATCATGTCAATGTGGACCAAGATCTCAGCTACAGCAGCCAATTCAACAAATGATGAAGAGGAGTCCGACCCCGTACTACTGCAAATAAAGGTTGACAACATGTGTTTGCCAAGAAAAAGTGTATGAAAAAGATTTAACTACTGCGCCTCATAACTTTGAAACGAAACCTTCAAGCCTAAGGCTGAGACTGTCCGGGGAAATGGGATTGAGTTTTACAACTGGGCTCTCTCCTTTTCCTAAACACGCATCCAAACAGTCCTGTTAATGCTTGCAACAAATCTTTCTCCCTGACAGCTCTCAGACACAGTTGAGCTCCATGCATGCCAGACCAGCACATATTGTGACAGCAAACCTCAAAGATGGCATTGCACAATCTGGCACTGGAAAGAAAAACCGTCGGTCCTCACATAACTGTCACCGTCGGAGTCGGCGAGATTCCTCGGCCCGGTTAGAGTTTTTCTTTTAAATATTCCCTTTCAGGAACCAACAAAACGTATGTTTGCATGTGGTTCGGGCCTAGATCTTATGGAAAAGCCCCGGGGGGGGGGGGGAATTCAAACATGACCCCGGCAACTTTAGTTGTTAGTAAGTTAATGTGAAGCAGCAAATGTCTGAAAGGGGCTTCTGTCGTGTCCAGACAATGTGAATCTGCGGTTTCCATAAATCATGTCGGAGTTGGTAATGTGTTTTATCGTGGCTGTTTCCTCCATGTTTCTGACGGTCCCCTGCTCCTCCAGAGAAATTTCCGCCCTCTCTCAGCTCTGCAGGGATCGAAACGGAGAAAAAAAAAAAAAAAAAAACCAGTCCGCCTCATCTGCTCTCAATCAGAATAATTATCCCGAGAAATGCAGTGCAGAGCCTGAGCGAGGTGAAGGGAATGAAGCACAGAGGCTTTTGGCGAGCGCCTCCTCCAGTCATTATTAGTCATCTCTTTGCTGCTTTTGGAAGCAGATTGGGAGGAGGGCCTGTGCAGCCAGCAGACAGACAGAGAAAAGGCATGATGAGACACCGGTGCCAAGAGAGGATCAGCCGTCTCTGACGTTTCTGGAAGCCCAACGGCCTCCAAAGGGACTGACAGCCATCCGCACAGGAGTATTAGCCTCATGCTCAGTCTCCCGGGCTTCCTCTCATCCCAGCTTTTTAAAAACACCGAACACATCATAAGGAAGACATGGGGGCTTTTGTTATATAATCCCCAGAGCGACCAGCAAACACCTTTCAACATAAAACCCTGCAGCAGGATGAAGTGTTTGAGGTCCTGTCAGGGTTTGTGAAAGCTTCCTGGAAGAGTTTCTGGGACTTTGTGGGGTTTCCGGCTTGATTGCAAAATAGCTTTTAAACTGAGCCCTCAAACATTTAAAGACGATCAGCAGACTAGCAGAAAAAAAGTCATTCGACTCTGGTGCCCATTAATTTTTCATTTTAAGAGCATTCTGGCGGAACTACAAGTCCACAGGGGACTGGAAGTCACCCTCAGATAGAAATTATGTTCTGAATTTCTGGTTCAACCCTGAAATTTTAACCAATCTGAAAGATCTTGGAAAGATTGGACTGGCCTCTGAAAGCGTTCCTTGGATAATGACAAAAAGCTGCTACATATTCTCCGTAAAAGACAAATTGATAGTTGCGATTTCTGTGGAAATAAGGTTTGTGTTGCTTTAGTTTGACTTTAAGTGCACACGGGTCAGAGGAGGTTCTTCAGAGCCTGTAAGGACAAAACCTAATAGCTTTCACTGTGAAATGAGATGAAGCCTCACTAAATCCACGGATCTGATTTAGGTTACTAAATGCAGCGCACACATCTATAGAGGGTTGAAGTGTCCCATATCTTTTCTTTTTCTTCCAGGCATGCTTCATGGTTTGTAAATAGTAAGAGTTCACAGTCCACCAACTTATGTTTACAGGAAATGTCAGTCTCAGGGAAATGTGTGCTTTCTGTGTACAAGGAAAATGAAACAGCTCCTTTTGATCATTAGTGCTAAATTACAAAATCAGCCTTACAGAACTGTGGCAAAAAAGTTTATGTATAATTAACTGAAAATGCATCCAGCCCAGATCTGGCACTTGAAGATATTCCCCACACACTTAGTTTATATATTTTTTATATTCTTTATATTCACTTTTTAGTCACGGCAAACAGATACTGTCCGGCTGCCTAAATGCTGCAGCAACAGGGGTTTCACCACTACAGCCTCCCCGGTGACACCAGCCTGTCAGCGGAGGTCTGCCATTCCCGACAACTCCGAAAACAAAATTGGAAAAGTACTTTCTATGTTTCCTAAAACATCTTAAAACTACTTTTTGCAATAATGAATGGTATAAAATCGACAGATTTGTAAACTAATCTGCTAACTGCTCCTTACTCCATTAAGTGGTAGACTGTATTGCCTTATTTACACAACCCTGCCCTTCAAACACAGCCCCAGGCTTGTTGAAAGGTCCTACCCTCAGACCAGGACCCTTTCCCGTGAAACTAGAGCCCCAGGATTTTGAAATTTCCAGTGTAAATTTGAATCTAAGAGCACGCTGGGCTTTTGAAAGCCCCAGGCTTTTCACGTGTCATGGAAAAAGGCCTCCTGGCAAAGCTCTCCTGCTAAAAATTAAAAATTAATGATGGTTATTCAGGTATCATGCAGATTTTTTTTTTTTGCCCTGTGCTGCAGAAGGCGTCTGACAGCCCTGGTTAAGCCACCTCTGTCTTTAAATCCTAGTGATGTCCCAGTTTAAACCAAAATTTCACCTGGTTTATTAATATAGGTGAAACGATTATTTATTTATTTATTTATTTATTTATTTGCCCGGTACCATCTCCAGTGACTTATGCTGTGGGGTCCAGCATAAGCATCCTGTAGGTTCTACAAAGGTACTCTGTCAGTTCCTGGAAAGCATTCTGTAAATTCCGGGAAATTAACCTTTAAGCTGTAGAAAAGTACCCTGTAAGTTTTGGGAAAGTACTCAGGGGGTTTCTCATGGGTAACATGTAAATTCAAGAAAAGACCATATAAGTTACAGTAGAAGCAGTGTGCGATTTGCAAAAAAAACAGAGGGCGGGGGATCATTTCAAGTGTTTTATAAATGAACATAACAACAAAAGGTTATATGGCCTGCATGCTTGCCACCAGACAGCTTTCCATCTTAGAAAGCGGTCTGGCTCGAGACAGCCTCCAACCTGTCCTGGGAGGGAAGGTGGAGAAATCGGCTGCTGCTGCTTCTTGTCTTGTGACGCTGCCTGCAAATCTTCATCATCCACCCAAGTTCGTCCTGTAACATTACCATGGCTGTTCGTCCCGTCATCTACTCTTGACCTTTTCTGTTGATTTTTCGGGCCGAAATATGACAAAATACTTTGTTGACGTTCATGCTGCCACACGTTCTCATTCATTACTTGGTTAGCTATCAGGTGCTCTTTCATGTAAATAGCTAGATCCAGTAGGTTAGACTATTGTTTTTAAACTTGCGCCATCTACTGTCTGGACTCGGGAGTGGGTATTAGTTTACTTTAACCGCTTCGAGCAGAAAACGTATTAATACTCTTTAAGAACGGACAACAAAAAATTTAATTAACAAATGTGAAGGACACAAAACATGTATATATATTAGGGCTGTCAAACGATTAAAAATTTTAATCGCGATTAATCACATAATGTCAATAGTTAACTCGAGATTAATCGCAAATTAATCGCATATTTTATCCTTTTATTTCTGAAAGTGTAATAGCCTGTTTGGGCATTTTAATATGCAATTTTGCAATAAATGACACTAATAAAATACATGCTTGTACAAAAAATATTTTTATTTTGTTATTTTTCAAGCACTTTTAAGAATTGGAATGAAAACATCCTAGTGCCAAATGTTAAAATCTGGACTATAATGGCTAAATGACTAATCATGACGCCCTGATGTTTACACAATGTGTAAACAAATGTGTAAATAAATACCTGTTTTCATGCCGATATATTTTTTTTGCCTCTTAAACAAAGGTATTATCGTATTACGCATAAACATATAAATTAATAAAAATTGTACATTTCAATAAAGTCAATAAAGTTTTGTTCATTTTTTCACTCTCTCTCTCTCTCTTTCACACATCTAATTCTGAGCTTTCACACCAACAACAATAATTTCTTTGAATATTTTTGCTTGCTGTTTCTATCCATATTCATAGAGTTTAAGCCTGGAAAAAGGTTTTAAATTTCCAGGTCATTCCAGTCTTACACTTTGCTTGCAACTGGGCCAGGAGCTTAATACCCTTGAAAGAGACTGTTTAGGAACTGATTAGTAACTCCAGGTCCTTCGTTTGGCAACGTGATTCAGCCTTAGTTTGTCAAATACAGAGACAACAAATTAATAAGCATTAAAGTCTGGTTTATGGGTTGGGGTTTCTGCAATGTTATCAACGTGTAAAAGCTCATCTTCAGAACCAATCTCTGCTTAAAATGGTGATCTGCACCACGTAATCTACTTTCAGCAGTTATCACCGGTTATTGCACCGTAAACTGCAGAAAATACGTGCAGAGTTGCTCTCTCTGCCTTTACTACCTATGGCGGAGGGATATTTCAGCTGGATACACTCAAAGTGTCTGTAGTGCAGGCAGGTCTCATAATAACCCCTATTTCGTCACTTATTTTAAATCCCAAATAAGCGATTTCACTTTCAGAAACCTGCCCAAAAAAACGCGACCCGTGACTGAGGAAATTTAGAAGCGCTTTTAGAAAAAAAAAGCCCAAAGTCGCATGAAATAAAAAGTATTTGGCAACAGTGAGCGCGGGTGTGTTTTGCTACAGTTCTCTAGCACTCTTGAAACTACGGAAAGCGCCGAGGGTAAAGGAAACACAGTCCGGAGAGCGCGGCGGGGGGGAAAAACATTAGGGAACGGTGTGTGTGTTTTGACCACTGAGCTATATTATACACTGGAGTGCTGATTTTGCCGAAAAACTGAAGTCACTGGCCGCCATCTTGCTTCTCCCTACTCTCACAGAATCCCATAGGATTTGGCTGCAACAACAAGCAGATTTCTGCCTATGTGAAAACGTTTCATAGGTAATTCTACAGTCAGTGGATGTACTAACACTATCAACTACTAGGAAATTAGGTGCTGAAATATTTTACATATTATATATATATATATATATATATATATATATATATATATATATATATATATATGTATATATAAGTATGTGTATATGCATATATATGTATACATATATTTAAATATATGTTTTTGGATATTGTTATTTATATATTTAAAAATTTTATATATATATAAATATATATATATATATATATATATATATATATATATATATATATATATATATTTAAATAAATAAAATGCAAAATATTTCAGCACAAGACTTTCTCAGTACTTGATAGTTTTAGAACATAACATAAAAGTATATGGCATTTGACATTTTAAAAGTCTTAAGCCCCCCCTGAACATGAGAAAATCCTCGTTATTCGATGCTGTAGCGCACATATTCCCTAGTTACTGGGGGAAAATAGGGAGTACCAATACGGCGGCTGGTGGCTTCAAAGCGACTCGTTCTAACAGCGGGCTATTAGCACTCCAGTGTATAATATAGCTCAGTGGTTTTGACGCACACTTAACGGTGACAAAAAATTTGTCGGCATTATGGTCTAACAAAACTGACTGCCCGAATTTATATATATTTTTAAAAATCCATAATATTACCTATTCAGACCAGAGGGGGGGGAGGAATATTTATCCCCCCAGGGATAAAACATGAATGACCAGAGGGGGGGACATCACAAACAGAGGGGGGGGTAAATCCCCCACATCCCCCCTAGCAAATCGCACCCAGAGTAGAAGTAACCTGCAAGTCCCCAGGAAATACCTTTTCAGAGCTGCAAAGTACACAGCAAGTCCGCAGGAAAATATTCTGTTAAGTTGTAGAATGTGCTCTAGCGACAAGTTGAACAACTACTTTCAAATACCATAACTGTATTCAGAGTAAATATGCAGGTATAACTGTGGCTTAAAAGCATTTATGTTGTATAAATTATTCAGTTTTAAGATGAGTGAACTTAACTATATTTATACCATGGTCTGGGTGAATACTCGATTCTGATGGGCTGCGGGTTGTCAGTTAAAAACTGTATAACACCAGTATAATAACTGTATGACACCTATAAAAGAAGTTCCGGTCAAATAGCCTAATTGCTGTATGGTGGTGAAGATTCTCAGTCATTCAGGTCATGGTCATTCCGAAAAAAGTAAAAAACAAGGCAACTGGACTTGTTTTCCGTAGTTTGAAGACGTTTCGCTTCCTCTCCAGGAGGCTTTCTCAATTCAAAAAGTCTGGAGTAATGTGGAGTACCAAGCTTTATACTCCTGCCAAACAAAGGCCTTGTAATGCCTTAGATAACATGCAGATTCAACAGAAACAGGTCCTCCCCTTAGTAATGGGCGGTCGTTAAAGCCATTAAGCCAGCAGATTGGACCAAAACTGGTCCACTCCTCTGTAACGAGGAGTCGTTAGGGTTGTTATTGGCCTGTCTTAAGGAAGCGATGTTTTGATCACCCATATGAGGATGAGAATTGAGGTGATGATTGGCCATAATTAATCCTATTGCTGTGTTGTAAGTTTTTGAGAGTTGGAACCTAAGGCCCACTCCTCTGTTTAATAGTTTTTTCTTTGTTTCTTTAGTTAAACAAACTTCAGTCACTTCAAGTGTTAAGAACACAAAAACACAGAAACCATGACAGACTTGGAAAGAACTGAAATCTACCTTTTTTCCATCCTGAAAGTTTCTAGTTTGGCTTTTGTCAGTTTCAGAGACAATAATTGTTGTCAGGAAGCTGGACATCTTTAAGAGAAGCGATTTTTTTGGCAAAATAATCAAATAGGGTCTGAGAAGGCTTTAAGGTTGGATCTTGTTGGTGTTTAAATGATGCTGCCATGATGCACCTACGTGGGAACCATAGCAACCATGGCCTTCACAGCATATTTCTTAAAATCAGATGTTTTAAAACATAAAAAAATAAAAAGCCAGATCAAGGTTTCTACACAAACCTCATTACGGAAGAGCGGACCGGTCCCTCCCATACTTTTTGATGATGGTTTTCTCGTTATAACGAGTTAATTTTCTCCTTTTCTAAAGACAACAAAGGCCGTTTTCTTGTGATAATGGGATGATTTATCTGGAGAAAACAAACTTTGTCGGGCAGTCGTTTCCTTAAATGACGAGGCTGATATAAAAAGTTATCTCTAGAAGACAGACAAATTGCAATTTCAGCCTGTGTTAGACCTGGAGAGAAGTAAAATCTGATTCGTTGATCATGATCATGTCAGATCGTGGTTCTCCACCATCTGACATTTTCAGCGTGAGCCTTTTCTGGTAAGGCTTTAAGCACACTGAGAAACTGAACATAAGCATTAAAAAACCTGAAAAAACCCGGCTATCCATTATCTCATGATAACCATGTCATTAACTCAAGAAAACTGTTATTGTTTTCTCGTGATAAGAACATAGCTAAGTCATTATCTGGCGAAAATAATGTAAAAGAAAGCATTCAAATACACCCGCTCACAGCTTCCATAGCTCATCACTGGTTCCAGGAAAATTAAAAAACCTGTTGCCTTTAAAGCATTTCTTTCTTTCCTTTTACATTTGAAGGACTTGTATTTCTCATCACTACAAATTGTGTCAATCTATGCCTAAACTGAGAGCCACTGAGTTTATCTCACACATACTTGTTGTTAGAGCAGTTCAGGTCTTAAATGTCCCAACACAGAAAGCGTTTTAGTTATAGAAAGGTTATTACTGACCACCTTTATGATGGATTCAACTAATCTGCTTTCAAAGACACCGTTTAACTAAATTAAGCGACAAACACTCAGAAAGTTCAACGACTGTTGATTAAGTTAGTAAAAAATGTTTTAATAAAAATAGTTATTACCAGCAATTAAATAATACTTGTACTTCAGCACTATTATAGAAAATAACGACTCCATCAAGGCCCAGTCCAAAACAACATCACCATTTTCTGTAAATCTAGATTTCTGTTCACTTCTACGTGACTTTACCACGTTGCACATTCACTCTAACTACAGAAGTGTTTCTTTAATAGTTTTTTCTTTGTTTCTTTAGTTAAACAAACTTCAGTAAACTTCAAGTGTTAAGAACACAAAAGCATAGAAACCATGACAGACTTGGAAAGAACTGAAATCTACCTTTTTTCCATCCTGAAAGTTTCTAGTTTGACTTTTGTCAGTTTCAGAGACAATAATTGTTGTCAGGAAGCTGGACATCTTTAAGAGAAGCGATTTTTTTTGCAAAATAATCAAATAGGGTCTGAGAAGGCTTTAAGGTTGGATCTGGCTGCTGTTTAAATGATGCTGCCATGATGCACCTAAGTGGGAACCATAGCAACCATGGCCTTCACAGCATATTTCTTAAAATCAGCTGTTTTAAAATATAAAAAAATAAAAAGCCAGATCAATGTTTCTACACAAACCTCATTACGGAAAGAGCGGACCGGTCCCTCCCATACTTTTTGATGATGGTTTTCTCGTTATAACGAGTTAATTTTCTCCTTTTCTAAAGACAACAAAGGCCGTTTTCTTGTGATAATGGGATGATTTATCTGGAGAAAACAAACTTTGTCGGGCAGTCGTCTCCTTAAATGACGAGGCTGATATAAAAAGTTATCTCTAGAAGACAGACAAATTGCAATTTCAGCCTGTGTTAGACCTGGAGAGAAGTAAAATCTGATTCGTTGATCATGATCATGTCAGATCGTGGTTCTCCACCATCTGACATTTTCAGCGTGAGCCTTTTCTGGTAAGGCTTTAAGCACACTGAGAAACTGAACATAAGCATTAAAAAACCTGAAAAAACCCGGCTATCCATTATCTCATGATAACCATGTCATTAACTCAAGAAAACTGTTATTGTTTTCTCGTGATAACAACATAGCTAAGTCATTATCTGGAGAAATAATGTAAAAGAAAGCATTCAAATACACCCGCTCACAGCTTCCATAGCTCATCACTGGTTCCAGGAAAATTAAAAAACCTGTTGCCTTTAAAGCATTTCTTTCTTTCCTTTTACATTTGAAGGACTTGTATTTCTCATCACTACAAATTGTGTCTATCTATGCCTAAACTGAGAGCCACTGAGTTTATCTCACACATACTTGTTGTTAGAGCAGTTCAGGTCTTAAATGTCCCAACACAGAAAGCGTTTTAGTTATAGAAAGGTTATTACTGACCACCTTTATGATGGATTCAACTAATCTGCTTTCAAAGACACCGTTTAACTAAATTAAGCGACAAACACTCAGAAAGTTCACCGACTGTTGATTAAGTTAGTAAAAAATGTTTTAATAAAAATAGTTATTACCAGCAATTAAATAATACTTGTACTTCAGCACTATTATAGAAAATAACGACTCCATCAAGGCCCAGTCCAAAACAACATCACCATTTTCTGTAAATCTAGATTTCTGTTCACTTCTACGTGACTTTACCACGTTGCACATTCACTCTAACTACAGAAGTGTTTCTTTAATAGTTTTTTCTTTGTTTCTTTAGTTAAACAAACTTCAGTAAACTTCAAGTGTTAAGAACACAAAAGCATAGAAACCATGACAGACTTGGAAAGAACTGAAATCTACCTTTTTTCCATCCTGAAAGTTTCTAGTTTGACTTTTGTCAGTTTCAGAGACAATAATTGTTGTCAGGAAGCTGGACATCTTTAAGAGAAGCGATTTTTTTGGCAAAATAATCAAATAGGGTCTGAGAAGGCTTTAAGGTTGGATCTGGCTGCTGTTTAAATGATGCTGCCATGATGCACCTAAGTGGGAACCATAGCAACCATGGCCTTCATAGCATATTTCTTAAAATCAGCTGTTTTAAAACATAAAAAAATAAAAAGCCAGATCAAGGTTTCTACACAAACCTCATTACGGAAGAGCGGACCGGTCCCTCCCATACTTTTTGATGATGGTTTTCTCATTATAACGAGTTAATTTTCTCCTTTTCTAAAGACAACAAAGGCCGTTTTCTTGTGATAATGGGATGATTTATCTGGAGAAAACAAACTTTGTCGGGCAGTCGTCTCCTTAAATGACGAGGCTGATATAAAAAGTTATCTCTAGAAGACAGACAAATTGCAATTTCAGCCTGTGTTAGACCTGGAGAGAAGTAAAATCTGATTCGTTGATCATGATCATGTCAGATCGTGGTTCTCCACCATCTGACATTTTCAGCGTGAGCCTTTTCTGGTAAGGCTTTAAGCACACTGAGAAACTGAACATAAGCATTAAAAAAACCTGAAAAAACCCGGCTATCCATTATCTCATGATAACCATGTCATTAACTCAAGAAAACTGTTATTGTTTTCTCGTGATAACAACATAGCTAAGTCATTATCTGGAGAAATAATGTAAAAGAAAGCATTCAAATACACCCGCTCTCAGCTTCCGTAGCTCATCACTGGTTCCAGGAAAATTAAAAAACCTGTTGCCTTTAAAGCATTTCTTTCTTTCCTTTTACATTTGAAGGACTTGTATTTCTCATCACTACAAATTGTGTCTATCTATGCCTAAACTGAGAGCCACTGAGTTTATCTCACACATACTTGTTGTTAGAGCAGTTCAGGTCTTAAATGTCCCAACACAGAAAGCGCTTTAGTTATAGAAAGGTTATTACTGACCACTTTTATGATGGATTCAACTAATCTGCTTTCAAAGACACCGTTTAACTAAATTAAGCGACAAACACTCAGAAAGTTCAACGACTGTTGATTAAGTTAGTAAAAAATGTTTTAATAAAAATAGTTATTACCAGCAATTAAATAATACTTGTACTTCAGCACTATTATAGAAAATAACGACTCCATCAAGGCCCAGTCCAAAACAACATCCCCATTTTCTGTAAATCTAGATTTCTGTTCACTTCTACGTGACTTTACCACGTAGCACATTCACTCTAATTTCAGAAGTGTTTCTTTAATAGTTTTTTCTTTGTTTCTTTAGTTAAACAAACTTCAGTCACTTCAAGTGTTAAGAACACAAAAACACAGAAACCATGACAGACTTGGAAAGAACTGAAATCTACCTTTTTTCCATCCTGAAGTTTCTAGTTTGGCTTTTGTCAGTTTCAGAGACAATAATTGTTGTCAGAAAGTTGGACATCTTGAAGAGAAGCGATTTTTATGGCAAAATAATCAAATAAAGTCTGAGAAGGCTTTAAGGTTGGATCTGGCTGGTGTTTAAATGATGCTGCCATGATGCACCTAAGTGGGAACCATAGCAACCATGGCCTTCACAGCATATTTCTTAAAATCAGCTGTTTTAAAACATAAAAAAATAAAAAGCCAGATCAAGGTTTCTACACAAACCTCATTACGGAAGAGCGGACCGGTCCCTCCCATACTTTTTGATGATGGTTTTCTCGTTATAACGAGTTAATTTTCTCCTTTTCTAAAGACAACAAAGGCCGTTTTCTTGTGATAATGGGATGATTTATCTGGAGAAAACAAACTTTGACGGGCAGTCGTCTCCTTAAATGACGAGGCTGATATAAAAAGTTATCTCTAGAAGACAGACAAATTGCAATTTCAGCCTGTGTTAGACCTGGAGAGAAGTAAAATCTGATTCGTTGATCATGATCATGTCAGATTGTGGTTCTCCACCATCTGACATTTTCAGCGTGAGCCTTTTCTGGTAAGGCTTTAAGCACACTGAGAAACTGAACATAAGCATTAAAAAAAACTGAAAAAACCCGGCTATCCATTATCTCATGATAACCATGTCATTAACTCAAGAAAACTGTTATTGTTTTCTAGTGATAACAACATAGCTAAGTCATTATCTGGAGAAAATAATGTGAAAGAAAGCATTCAAATACACCCGCTCTCAGCTTCCGTAGCTCATCACTGGTTCCAGGAAAATTAAAAAACCTGTTGCCTTTAAAGCATTTCTTTCTTTCCTTTTACATTTGAAGGACTTGTATTTCTCATCACTACAAATTGTGTCAATCTATGCCTAAACTGAGAGCCACTGAGTTTATCTCACACATACTTGTTGTTAGAGCAGTTCAGGTCTTAAATGTCCCAACACAGAAAGCGTTTTAGTTGTAGAAAGGTTATTACTGACCACCTTTATGATGGATTCAACTAATCTGCTTTCAAAGACACTGTTTAACAAAATTAAGCGACAAACACTCAGAAAGTTCAACGACTGTCGATTAAGTTAGTAAAAAATGTTTTAATAAAAATAGTTATTACCAGCAATTAAATAATACTTGTACTTCAGCACTATTATAGAAAATAACGACTCCATCAAGGCCCAGTCCAAAACAACATCACCATTTTCTGTAAATCTAGATTTCTGTTCACTTCTACGTGACTTTACTACGTAGCACATTCACTCTAACTCCAGAAGTGTTTCTTTAATAGTTTTTTCTTTGTTTCTTTAGTTAAACAAACTTCAGTAAACTTCAAGTGTTAAGAACACAAAAGCATAGAAACCATGACAGACTTGGAAAGAACTGAAATCTACCTTTTTTCCATCCTGAAAGTTTCTAGTTTGACTTTTGTCAGTTTCAGAGACAATAATTGTTGTCAGGAAGCTGGACATCTTTAAGAGAAGCGATTTTTTTTGCAAAATAATCAAATAGGGTCTGAGAAGGCTTTAAGGTTGGATCTGGCTGCTGTTTAAATGATGCTGCCATGATGCACCTAAGTGGGAACCATAGCAACCATGGCCTTCACAGCATATTTCTTAAAATCAGCTGTTTTAAAATATAAAAAAATAAAAAGCCAGATCAATGTTTCTACACAAACCTCATTACGGAAAGAGCGGACCGGTCCCTCCCATACTTTTTGATGATGGTTTTCTCGTTATAACGAGTTAATTTTCTCCTTTTCTAAAGACAACAAAGGCCGTTTTCTTGTGATAATGGGATGATTTATCTGGAGAAAACAAACTTTGTCGGGCAGTCGTCTCCTTAAATGACGAGGCTGATATAAAAAGTTATCTCTAGAAGACAGACAAATTGCAATTTCAGCCTGTGTTAGACCTGGAGAGAAGTAAAATCTGATTCGTTGATCATGATCATGTCAGATCGTGGTTCTCCACCATCTGACATTTTCAGCGTGAGCCTTTTCTGGTAAGGCTTTAAGCACACTGAGAAACTGAACATAAGCATTAAAAAACCCTGAAAAAACCCGGCTATCCATTATCTCATGATAACCATGTCATTAACTCAAGAAAACTGTTATTGTTTTCTCGTGATAAGAACATAGCTAAGTCATTATCTGGAGAAAATAATGTGAAAGAAAGCATTCAAATACACCCGCTCACAGCTTCCATAGCTCATCACTGGTTCCAGGAAAATTAAAAAACCTGTTGCCTTTAAAGCATTTCTTTCTTTCCTTTTACATTTGAAGGACTTGTATTTCTCATCACTACAAATTGTGTCTATCTATGCCTAAACTGAGAGCCACTGAGTTTATCTCACACATACTTGTTGTTAGAGCAGTTCAGGTCTTAAATGTCCCAACACAGAAAGCGTTTTAGTTATAGAAAGGTTATTACTGACCACCTTTATGATGGATTCAACTAATCTGCTTTCAAAGACACCGTTTAACTAAATTAAGCGACAAACACTCAGAAAGTTCACCGACTGTTGATTAAGTTAGTAAAAAATGTTTTAATAAAAATAGTTATTACCAGCAATTAAATAATACTTGTACTTCAGCACTATTATAGAAAATAACGACTCCATCAAGGCCCAGTCCAAAACAACATCACCATTTTCTGTAAATCTAGATTTCTGTTCACTTCTACGTGACTTTACCACGTAGCACATTCACTCTAACTCCAGAAGTGTTTCTTTAATAGTTTTTTCTTTGTTTCTTTAGTTAAACAAACTTCAGTAAACTTCAAGTGTTAAGAACACAAAAGCATAGAAACCATGACAGACTTGGAAAGAACTGAAATCTACCTTTTTTCCATCCTGAAGTTTCTAGTTTGACTTTTGTCAGTTTCAGAGACAATAATTGTTGTCAGGAAGCAGGACATCTTGAAGAGAAGCGATTTTTATGGCAAAATAATCAAATAGGGTCTGAGAAGGCTTTAAGGTTGGATCTGGCTGGTGTTTAAATGATGCTGCCATGATGCACCTAAGTGGGAACCATAGCAACCATGGCCTTCACAGCATATTTCTTAAAATCAGATGTTTTAAAACATAAAAAAATAAAAAGCCAGATCTAGGTTTCTACACAAACCTCATTACGGAAGAGTGGACCGGTCCCTCCCATACTTTTTCATGATGGTTTTCTCGTTATAACGAGTTAATTTTCTCCTTTTCTAAAGACAACAAAGGCCGTTTTCTTGTGATAATGGGATGATTTATCTGGAGAAAACAAACTTTGTCGGGCAGTCGTCTCCTTAAATGACGAGGCTGATATAAAAAGTTATCTCTAGAAGACAGACAAATTGCAATTTCAGCCTGTGTTAGACCTGGAGAGAAGTAAAATCTGATTCGTTGATCATGATCATGTCAGATCGTGGTTCTCCACCATCTGACATTTTCAGCGTGAGCCTTTTCTGGTAAGGCTTTAAGCACACTGAGAAACTGAACATAAGCATTAAAAAACCCTGAAAAAACCCGGCTATCCATTATCTCATGATAACCATGTCATTAACTCAAGAAAACTGTTATTGTTTTCTCGTGATAACAACATAGCTAAGTCATTATCTGGAGAAATAATATAAAAGAAAGCATTCAAATACACCCGCTCTCAGCTTCCGTAGCTCATCACTGGTTCCAGGAAAATTAAAAAACCTGTTGCCTTTAAAGCATTTCTTTCTTTCCTTTTACATTTGAAGGACTTGTATTTCTCATCACTACAAATTGTGTCTATCTATGCCTAAACTGAGAGCCACTGAGTTTATCTCACACATACTTGTTGTTAGAGCAGTTCAGGTCTTAAATGTCCCAACACAGAAAGCGCTTTAGTTATAGAAAGGTTATTACTGACCACCTTTATGATGGATTCAACTAATCTGCTTTCAAAGACACCGTTTAACTAAATTAAGCGACAAACACTCAGAAAGTTCAACGACTGTTGATTAAGTTAGTAAAAAATGTTTTAATAAAAATAGTTATTACCAGCAATTAAATAATACTTGTACTTCAGCACTATTATAGAAAATAACGACTCCATCAAGGCCCAGTCCAAAACAACATCACCATTTTCTGTAAATCTAGATTTCTGTTCACTTCTACGTGGCTTTACCACGTAGCACATTCACTCTAACTCCAGAAGTGTTTCTTTAATAGTTTTTTCTTTGTTTCTTTAGTTAAACAAACTTCAGTCACTTCACGTGTTAAGAACACAAAAACAAAGGAACCATGACAGACTTGGAAAGAACTGAAATCTACCTTTTTTCCATCCTGAAAGTTTCTAGTTTGGCTTTTGTCAGTTTCAGAGACAATAATTGTTGTCAGGAAGTTGGACATCTTTAAGAGAAGCGATTTTTATGGCAAAATAATCAAATAAAGTCTGAGAAGGCTTTAAGGTTGGATCTGGCTGCTGTTTAAATGATGCTGCCATGATGCACCTAAGTGGGAACCATAGCAACCATGGCCTTCACAGCATATTTCTTAAAATCAGCTGTTTTAAAACATAAAAAAATAAAAAGCCAGATCAAGGTTTCTACACAAACCTCATTACGGAAGAGCGGACCGGTCCCTCCCATACTTTTTGATGATGGTTTTCTCGTTATAACGAGTTAATTTTCTCCTTTTCTAAAGACAACAAAGGCCGTTTTCTTGTGATAATGGGATGATTTATCTGGAGAAAACAAACTTTGTCGGGCAGTCGTCTCCTTAAATGACGAGGCTGATATAAAAAGTTATCTCTAGAAGACAGACAAATTGCAATTTCAGCCTGTGTTAGACCTGGAGAGAAGTAAAATCTGATTCGTTGATCATGATCATGTCAGATTGTGGTTCTCCACCATCTGACATTTTCAGCGTGAGCCTTTTCTGGTAAGGCTTTAAGCACACTGAGAAACTGAACATAAGCATTAAAAAAAACTGAAAAAACCCGGCTATCCATTATCTCATGATAACCATGTCATTAACTCAAGAAAACTGTTATTGTTTTCTAGTGATAACAACATAGCTAAGTCATTATCTGGAGAAAATAATGTGAAAGAAAGCATTCAAATACACCCGCTCTCAGCTTCCGTAGCTCATCACTGGTTCCAGGAAAATTAAAAAACCTGTTGCCTTTAAAGCATTTCTTTCTTTCCTTTTACATTTGAAGGACTTGTATTTCTCATCACTACAAATTGTGTCAATCTATGCCTAAACTGAGAGCCACTGAGTTTATCTCACACATACTTGTTGTTAGAGCAGTTCAGGTCTTAAATGTCCCAACACAGAAAGCGTTTTAGTTGTAGAAAGGTTATTACTGACCACCTTTATGATGGATTCAACTAATCTGCTTTCAAAGACACTGTTTAACAAAATTAAGCGACAAACACTCAGAAAGTTCAACGACTGTCGATTAAGTTAGTAAAAAATGTTTTAATAAAAATAGTTATTACCAGCAATTAAATAATAGTTGTACTTCAGCACTATTATAGAAAATAACGACTCCATCAAGGCCCAGTCCAAAACAACATCACCATTTTCTGTAAATCTAGATTTCTGTTCACTTCTACGTGACTTTACCACGTAGCACATTCACTCTAACTCCAGAAGTGTTTCTTTAATAGTTTTTTCTTTGTTTCTTTAGTTAAACAAACTTCAGTAAACTTCAAGTGTTAAGAACACAAAAGCATAGAAACCATGACAGACTTGGAAAGAACTGAAATCTACCTTTTTTCCATCCTGAAGTTTCTAGTTTGGCTTTTGTCAGTTTCAGAGACAATAATTGTTGTCAGGAAGCTGGACATCTTTAAGAGAAGCGATTTTTTTGGCAAAATAATCAAATAGGGTCTGAGAAGGCTTTAAGGTTGGATCTGGCTGCTGTTTAAATGATGCTGCCATGATGCACCTAAGTGGGAACCATAGCAACCATGGCCTTCATAGCATATTTCTTAAAATCAGCTGTTTTAAAACATAAAAAAATAAAAAGCCAGATCAATGTTTCTACACAAACCTCATTACGGAAGAGCGGACCGGTCCCTCCCATACTTTTTGATGATGGTTTGTTATAACGAGTTAATTTTCTCCTTTTCTAAAGACAACAAAGGCCGTTTTCTTGTGATAATGGGATGATTTATCTGGAGAAAACAAACTTTGTCGGGCAGTCATCTCCTTAAATGACGAGGCTGATATAAAAAGTTATCTCTAGAAGACAGACAAATTGCAATTTCAGCCTGTGTTAGACCTGGAGAGAAGTAAAATCTGATTTGTTGATCATGATCATGTCAGATCGTGGTTCTCCACCATCTGACATTTTCAACGTGAGCCTTTTCTGGTAAGGCTTTAAGCACACTGAGAAACTGAACATAAGCATTAAAAAACCCTGAAAAAAACCCGGCTATCCATTATCTCATGATAACCATGTCATTAACTCAAGAAAACTGTTATTGTTTTCTCGTGATAACAACATAGCTAAGTCATTATCTGGAGAAAATAATGTGAAAGAAAGCATTCAAATACACCCGCTCTCAGCTTCCGTAGCTCATCACTGGTTCCAGGAAAATTAAAAAACCTGTTGCCTTTAAAGCATTTCTTTCTTTCCTTTTACATTTGAAGGACTTGTATTTCTCATCACTACAAATTGTGTCTATCTATGCCTAAACTGAGAGCCACTGAGTTTATCTCACACATACTTGTTGTTAGAGCAGTTCAGGTCTTAAATGTCCCAACACAGAAAGCGCTTTAGTTATAGAAAGGTTATTACTGACCACCTTTATGATGGATTCAACTAATCTGCTTTCAAAGACACCGTTTAACTAAATTAGGCGACAAACACTCAGAAAGTTCAACGACTGTTGATTAAGTTAGTAAAAAATGTTTTAATAAAAATAGTTATTACCAGCAATTAAATAATAGTTGTACTTCAGCACTATTATAGAAAATAACGACTCCATCAAGGCCCAGTCCAAAACAACATCACCATTTTCTGTAAATCTAGATTTCTGTTCACTTCTACGTGACTTTACCACGTAGCACATTCACTCTAACTCCAGAAGTTTTTCTTTAATAGTTTTTTCATTGTTTCTTTAGTTAAACAAACTTCAGTCACTTCAAGTGTTAAGAACACAAAAACAAAGGAACCATGACAGACTTGGAAAGAACTGAAATCTACCTTTTTTCCATCCTGAAAGTTTCTAGTTTGACTTTTGTCAGTTTCAGAGACAATAATTGTTGTCAGGAAGCTGGACATCTTTAAGAGAAGCGATTTTTATGGCAAAATAATCAAATAAGGTCTGAGAAGGCTTTAAGGTTGGATCTGGCTGCTGTTTAAATGATGCTGCCATGATGCACCTAAGTGGGAACCATAGCAACCATGGCCTTCACAGCATATTTCTTAAAATCAGATGTTTTAAAACAAAAAAATAAAAAGCCAGATCAATGTTTCTACACAAACCTCATTACGGAAGAGCGGACCGGTCCCTCCCATACTTTTTGATGATGGTTTTCTCGTTATAACGAGTTAATTTTCTCCTTTTCTAAAGACAACAAAGGCCGTTTTCTTGTGATAATGGGATGATTTATCTGGAGAAAACAAACTTTGTCGGGCAGTCGTTTCCTTAAATGACGAGGCTGATATAAAAAGTTATCTCTAGAAGACAGACAAATTGCAATTTCAGCCTGTGTTAGACCTGGAGAGAAGTAAAATCTGATTCGTTGATCATGATCATGTCAGATCGTGGTTCTCCACCATCTGACATTTTCAGCGTGAGCCTTTTCTGGTAAGGCTTTAAGCACACTGAGAAACTGAACATAAGCATTAAAAAACCCTGAAAAAACCCGGCTATCCATTATCTCATGATAACCATGTCATTAACTCAAGAAAACTGTTATTGTTTTCTCGTGATATCAACATAGCTAAGTCATTATCTGGAGAAAATAATGTAAAAGAAAGCATTCAAATACACCCGCTCTCAGCTTCCGTAGCTCATCACTGGTTCCAGGAAAATTAAAAAACCTGTTGCCTTTAAAGCATTTCTTTCTTTCCTTTTACATTTGAAGGACTTGTATTTCTCATCACTACAAATTGTGTCTATCTATGCCTAAACTGAGAGCCACTGAGTTTATCTCACACATACTTGTTGTTAGAGCAGTTCAGGTCTTAAATGTCCCAACACAGAAAGCCTTTTAGTTATAGAAAGGTTATTACTGACCACCTTTATGATGGATTCAACTAATCTGCTTTCAAAGACACTGTTTAACAAAATTAAGCGACAAACACTCAGAAAGTTCAACAACTGTTGATTAAGTTAGTAAAAAATGTTTTAATAAAAATAGTTATTACCAGCAATTAAATAATAGTTGTACTTCAGCACTATTATAGAAAATAACGACTCCATCAAGGCCCAGTCCAAAACAACATCACCATTTTCTGTAAATCTAGATTTCTGTTCACTTCTACGTGACTTTACCACGTAGCACATTCACTCTAACTCCAGAAGTGTTTCTTTAATAGTTTTTTCTTTGTTTCTTTAGTTAAACAAACTTCAGTAAACTTCAAGTGTTAAGAACACAAAAACACAGAAACCATGACAGACTTGGAAAGAACTGAAATCTACCTTTTTTCCATCCTGAAGTTTCTAGTTTGGCTTTTGTCAGTTTCAGAGACAATAATTGTTGTCAGGAAGTTGGACATCTTTAAGAGAAGCGATTTTTATGGCAAAATAATCAAATAAGGTCTGAGAAGGCTTTAAGGTTGGATCTGGCTGGTGTTTAAATGATGCTGCCATGATGCACCTAAGTGGGAACCATAGCAACCATGGCCTTCACAGCATATTTCTTAAAATCAGATGTTTTAAAACATAAAAAAATAAAAAGCCAGATCAAGGTTTCTACACAAACCTCATTACGGAAGAGCGGACCGGTCCCTCCCATACTTTTTGATGATGGTTTTCTCGTTATAACGAGTTAATTTTCTCCTTTTCTAAAGACAACAAAGGCCGTTTTCTTGTGATAATGGGATGATTTATCTGGAGAAAACAAACTTTGGCGGGCAGTTGTAGTAGGTTGAAAAAAAACGCTATATAATAAGTTTTTATGAAAACAGACACCCCCTCTGTTTTTTTTTGTATTGTAGTACTAGTGTGTGCTCTATATAGTTACGGTTACCATGTTCATCCACACCAGCAGAGGGCGCATTAGCGCTGCTGTGGGCATGGAGGGCTCTTGCGCAGGGCAGCTCAGAAGTAAATGAGCTATGGCCTGATAACGTGTCTCCCTCGTCTGTCCACAGGTATGTCAATAAAACATAAAATATGTGAACTTAAAGTTGGTCCTGATAACATGTAAACGAGTGTATATTAATGTGGAAACACTGTGGTGAGACGTTTGCCGTCTCTGGATACTTAATGACGAGGTATCAGTGTGTTTTATTGTGTGCATGTGCCTCCGCCGTTTTGTGTGATCACTTTTGTTGATTGCAGATAAGTATTGGGATGAAGCGGATATATGGAACTAGTGTATGCTTTGTAACTAGGTTCTGCCGTGCTCGCATGGGCTTGGGTGTGGTGTTGGCGGGGATGAGGGTCCATGTTCGCGCTGTTGGGGTCGCCATGTTGGGTGTGCTTTGGTTGTTCGGCCCGCCATTTGGAGGCGTTTTTCTTTTGATCTGGCCCAGCGCTTCTGTGTGTATGTGTGCGTGTGTGTGTGAGTGGGAGCGGAGGTGACGGGATGGTGGTGTTTTTGGCACTGGCAAGTATTTGAGCACTTTTGCTGTAAGGATAGAGTGACATAAAAGTGAGGAAAGGTGTTTAATGTTATTGTATTATCTTTTTGATACATTTTATTATTGATTAGTGTGAATTGTATTTTATGTAAAGTCTATATGTTATTATTTGTATTTTTTTCATTTTGTCAATTGTGTATTGGTTTTTATTTAATTACTATTATTTCTTGTGGTGTTATTTTATGGATTATTGTGTATTGTATGAAAGTGTGAAGTTGATAATTGTGTTAAATGTCAGAAGTAAATGAGCTATGGCCTGATAACGTGTCTCCCTCGTCTGTCCACAGGCTACAGTCATAGACTCTATTTTAGGCAACACAGCCTACGCTAGCTGTGTGCCACTTGCTACCGCCCAGCTTACCCCTAGGGCTGGCGCCGGTAACAATTGGGGGCTCGTCCGGGATTTGTTTTGGAGTGAAGCTACTGCCTGGTGAAGAGTGCAAGTTCAGCGTTTGAGGTGTCCAGAACTTCAGGGAAGGCTACACCTACGTGTGTCATCCAGAGAGTATCTACCACCATTGAACGTCATGGCCACTAACGCACCACGGCGGATGCTGATTGTCAAGATCCAGAGACAGCTTTCTAGTTTGAGTGCAAGTCAGCTACAAGCAATTGTCTTCTCTATTGATGATGGCACTGCAGAGGCCAACATTGAAGAGCTAAGTGACATTGACCTGTATGAGCTGATCGTTGACTACTTGAGAAGCGACAAGTTGAAGTCCATGGAGGATGAAGGAATGTCCCACCTACTCCTCCTAGATGACCTGATCACCGATCTACTGAAGTCTACAGATGCCGAACCAACTAGAGTTGGGGAATCAGCCCATGTCCGGGAGGTCGAACCAACTGCTATCCTACTCTCCTCTACTCCAGAACCAGTCCCTTCCCCCACACGCTCCGTCACATCCCCCAGAGACATTTTCCCCCCTTCACCACCCCAGCCGAAAGACCTTCCCCATCACCCATCACCTCCCTCATCCCCTGGAGAAGACAGAGACATTAGTGCAACGCAGAAGAGTCTCACCGCTCCACCTGAAACTACAAGACCTGTCGCTACTCCACGGGGTATGGCTAGTCCGTCTCCAAGCTCTAGAAATCAGGTATTGAGTCTTAGTGATGTAGCAAGTCTGCTACCACGCAGAGAGTTTAAACTCTACGGTGGACAACTATCAGATACTGGTTCAGACATTTCTTATGGTAACCTGTGTAAGCAAATCGATGAAGGTTTACAAGAAGGGTTTACTGAGTCTGAAGTGATTAGAAGTGTACTTAAAATCACAAAACCTGGTACATTTAGAGACATGTTAACTAACAAGAGTGACTTAAATGTTGATGAACTTAAGAGATTTCTTCGCTCTCACATTCGTGATAAAAACAGTACTGAACTTTTCCAGGAACTAACTAATGCTAAACAGTCAGACAAAGAAAGTCCACAACAGTTTCTGTACAGAATAATGGGCTTAAAACAGTGTGTTCTTTTTGAGTCACAACAAGCCGGTACTGGTTTTAACTATGATGCGAAACTCGTACAAGGTACTTTTCTCCATACGCTCTATCAAGGGTTAAATGAGAAAAATGACTATGTGAGACGTGACTTAAAACCTTACCTCAATGACATGCAAGTTAGTGACGACTTCTTACTTGAGCAAATCACGAAGTCTACCAGTGAAGAAGCCCAAAGACAGAAAAGACTGGGTACAACTATTAAGACTAAGACAGTGACTGTTGCAACTCTTGACAGTGGTGACCGGACTAAAGACAGCAAAATTGACAAAGATCGACAGATTCAACAAGACGCTATTAGAGAACTGACGGCACAGGTGTCCTCACTGACTAAACATCTTGCCCAAATGACCAGACCACCTGATAACACTCTACCTGTTGATTCTAGTCCTCAAAGACACAGCTCACAGGTACCAGCGGAAACCCGAGGCAGATGCAAACCTTGTGTACAACAAAACAAAACTTTTTGTCAACATTGTTTTGTGTGTGGTCAAGCAGGACACAGAGCCATAGGCTGTCTACAACCGAAGGTGTCGGGAAACGGGAAGAGGTCGCTGGAGAGGGCCAGCCAGTGACCGGGACAGCCCATGCGCCCACATCCAAGAGTCATCTGAAAACTACAAAGTCAACTCAACCTCCACCACGGAAGAGACTTGCACAGCTCATAGGTAAAAGATGCATGGTTTCATGTGCTCTCAACGGAGCTCCAATTCAAATGCTACTTGATTCAGGAGCCCAAGTGACAATGGTGGGAGAAAACTGGATGAAAAAGACATTACCCAATGTTCCCATTCAACCCCTTGAATCTCTCCTGTCAGACAAACCACTAGAAATCTCTGCTGCAAACGGCACAGATGTTCCGTTCGAAGGATGGGCAGACATAGAGCTCCAAATCCTAAGTAAGAATTATGGACATGTCACTATCCAAGTTCCTATTCTAGTCACCCAGAACTGTCTTAATCACTCTATCTTAGGCAGTAATGTTATTGCTGAGATAATCAGAGCTAACAAAGACAATGACTCTAATATCACAGATTTACTCAGAGAAGCTTTAAGTGTTAATGACAGTACAGCTAAAGCTTTAGTGTCCACACTTGAGATTTCGACACCAGCTGACAACTGCATAGAATGTAACGTTAAAACTGGAAAAAAAGGTGTCATGGTTCATGCGGGTCAGATTTGTGAAATTCGCTGCAGAATGAGAGAATTACCAGCAGGCGGGACAATGTTCTTTCAGCCGAGTGTAGAAAGCAACTGTCCCGAGGGTTTAGATTTGTTCCCTGCACTAGTAAATGTACCTAGTGGTCCAACAAAGACTGTAAAAATCCCTGTACAGAATACCACTAAACATGACATTTACCTTCCAAAGAGAACTGTTCTTGGTACCTTGGAAGAAGTTACTGAAATAAGACCTGTCAAGTGTGCTTCAGACATTTCAGAGTCCCAACCATGTGTGAACACATGTTCTGTCAACCTCAGTCACAATCAGACAAACAATGACAAATGCCGAACAAAGAATACAACTCAAAAATGGCATCCACCTGTCGATTTGTCCCACCTTGGAGAACATGAGCAGAGAGTAGTAAAAGACATGTTGTTTGAAGAGTCTGATGTTTTTGCCCAAACTGAGTCAGACATTGGCTGTGTTCCAAGTTTGCAACTCAAAATCAATCTCACAGACAACGTACCAGTCCAAACATCGTACAACTCAATCCCCAAACCTTTGTACAAGGAGGTGAAAGAGTATGTCCAAAAGCTGCTCAGCCATGGCTGGATTAGGAAGTCCACATCTCCATACTCCTCACCAGTGGTCTGTGTCAGAAAAAAAGACATGTCTTTACGCTTGTGTGTCGACTTTAGGGGACTAAACCGCAAAACTATCCCTGACCGTCACCCACTCCCACGCATACAAGACCTGTTGGATAACTTGGGGGGCTACTCGTGGTTCTCAATACTCGACCAAGGCAGTGCTTACCACCAAGGGTTCGTGGAAGAAGACTCCAAACATCTCACCGCCTTTAGCACACCTTGGGGGTTGTATGAGTGGAACCGTCTCCCATTTGGCCTTACCAACGCCCCAGCAGCGTTTCAAAGATGCATGGAAGGAGTACTTGAGGGGTTAAGAGATGAGTGTTGTTCTCCCTACTTAGATGACGTTTTATGTTACTCTAAGACTTTCTCTGACCACGTAGATGACCTTAGACGTGTTCTACACAGACTTAGAGAACATGGTGTTAAGTTACGTCCTAACAAGTGCGAACTGTTTAAGAGACAGATTAGGTACGTAGGTCGTCTTGTGACTAACGAAGGTGTCCAGATAGACCCCAAAGACCTAGAAGCAGTTTACCAGCTTAGAGACCGAGAACCACAGAATGTAGGAGAAGTGAGAGCTCTGCTAGGTTTCTTAGGTTACTACCGGACATTTATTCAGGACTTTTCCAGATTAGCAAGACCGCTGTTTAAGCTAATTGAGAGTCCCAGTGAGTTAGATCCCAAACCAAAACAAGTCAGATCTAACAAGACAAAACCAAACAGTAACAATAGTGGTCAACTTCCCTCAAAGACACCAGTCAGATGGACACAAGAACACAGCGCAGTAGTGTCACGCTTTGTCGATATGCTGACAAATCCACCTATTCTCGCATATCCAGACTTTGATTTGCCTTTTGTCCTCCACACCGATGCTTCAAATGAAGGCCTTGGAGCCGTACTTTACCAACAACAGGGAAGCAAATTGCGTGTCATAGCATATGGTTCCAGAACTCTTTCGCCTGCAGAGAAAAACTATCACCTTCATTCTGGCAAGCTGGAGTTTCTCGCGTTAAAGTGGGCGATCTGTGACAAATTTAGGGATTACCTTTATTACGCTCCCACTTTTACAGTGTACACAGATAATAATCCCCTTACATACGTTTTGAGCACGGCCAAGTTAAATGCAGTAGGGCATCGGTGGGTGGGTGAGTTAGCGGACTTTCATTTTTCCATCAAGTATCGCCCTGGCAAATCAAACGCAGACGCTGACACACTGTCCCGATATCCTGTCCAACTGTCAGATCACTTGTCTGAATATTCAGAGACAATGCCCCCAGAGGTCATATCTGCAATTTGGCAAGGAGACAAAGCAATGCGAGACAGTGAAGTACCTTGGGTTGCCGCATTACAGTTAAACTCAAATGTAAACGACACACCCGAAGAAGGAACACCTGTACTCTTTCCTGAAGACATCAAAACAGCTCAAAAAGAGGATGCTTCAATCGCAGAAGTGATACAATTGAAAAAAAGAGGATGGAATCCTAATGAAAAAGACAAGAAACAAATGACACGTGAAACAAAGAGACTTGTACATGAATGGAACAGACTAAAACTTGACAAAGGACTACTGTACCGATGCACTGGGCAGAGAAAACAGTTAGTTCTTCCCACAAAACTAAGAAAGACTGTTCTAAAGCAATTGCATGACGATATGGGACATGTAGGCGCCGACAAAGTCATTCACTTAGTCAGAGAACGCTTCTTTTGGCCCTTCATGCAGCGTGAAATTGAAGATTACGTAATTCGTCAGTGCACGTGCATTAAACAAAAACGACCATGTGTTCCAGATAAAGCACCTTTGGGCTCAATCACTACAAGTACGCCATTTGAACTCATATCAGTAGACTACCTTCATCTCGAACCAAGTAAAGGCGGTTATGAGTATATTTTAGTCCTGGTAGATCATTTTACGCGTTTTGCGCAAGCCTATCCGACTAAGAATAAGTCTGGCAAAACTGCTGCTGAAAAGATATTCTTTGACTTTATCCCTAGATTCGGGTACCCTGAGAAACTCCACCATGACCAGGGCAGGGAGTTCGAAAACAGCCTGTTCCAAAGACTCCAACAACTCGCAGGAATAGCTCATTCTCGAACAACCCCCTACCACCCTCAGGGGAATCCTGTTGAACGTCTAAACAGAACACTTTTACAAATGTTACGCACCCTACATGAAGAAAAGAAATCAGAGTGGAAAGACCATTTACCACACATTCTTCACGCGTACAATTGTACCAGACATGAAGCAACTGGTTACTCACCATTCTTTCTGCTTTATGGTAGAGCACCAAGACTGCCAGTAGACTTACTCTTTGGCATAAAACCTGACAATGAGTGTAAAACAAGACAAGAGTATGCAGAAAAATGGGCATCTCGAATGCAAGAGGCATACAAAATCGCTTCTGAAAACAGCCACAAAAGCTCAGCAAAAGGGAAAAAGCATTACGACCAACATACAAAAGGCATCCCTTTACAACCAGGAGACCGAGTACTAGTAAGAAATCTTTCCGAACGGGGAGGTCCCGGTAAACTAAGAGCTTATTGGGAAAAGTGTATTCATCGAGTTGTTGAAAAGATAGGAGATGGACCTGTATATCGTGTTCAAGCGGAAACAGGAGACCGCAGTCTTCGAGTCCTACACAGAAATCTCCTATTACAAGTCAATGATTTACCACTAGAACAAGGACAAAGTCAAAATGTAAACCGGAAAAGACAAAATCACAAAAAAGGACAAGGGAAAACTCAGGACACTGCGATGCAAGAGTCAGAACAGTCTGATGAAGAGGAGGAATACACATATCACTGGCAACGTGTACCTGTGTATAATTTGAGACCAAAACCTCAACCTCAAACACAGCCTGAACTCAGAGCTGCAGCCCCTGAATTTCAACCTGTAAGGAAAACTATTCAACCATCTAATACACAGGAGCAATGTACACAACCCCATGTTGAAATACAACGTCCAAGAGTACCAATCCCAACTGTTGTTCAAGGTTCAGCACCACGGACAGTGCCTACTGTCACAACGCCAGCTGAGGAGATACCCGTACCGGACACAAGTGATGCTATGGACAATGTGAGTGAAACTCTTCGTGTTGAGGAAAATGAAATAGACAACACTGTACCAGTTGCTCAAGTTTGTGATAATGTACCTGAGACTAATGCACAAGAAGAGAACGTTACAACAGTACGAAGATCAGCAAGAACTGTCAAACCCCGAGAAGTGTTCACTTACAATCAGTTGGGACAGCCTTCTTATCGACCTTGGAATGCAGGAGCGAACATGATGTTTGCCTGTACTCCTTACCCCATGACTTTTTACCCGACACAACCTGACATGTACTATTACCCTATTCCAGTATGGACATGTTAGACTTGTGACGAGACTTAGTAATCTTTTGACATTATTGCAGGACCATAAATGCTGACACTGACTGTATGTTGACCTGACTATACACTTTAGTGCAAGATGCCGGAGTCATCTCTTGAAGCAGGGGAGAGTGTAGTAGGTTGAAAAAAAACGCTATATAATAAGTTTTTATGAAAACAGACACCCCCTCTGTTTTTTTTTGTATTGTAGTACTAGTGTGTGCTCTATATAGTTACGGTTACCATGTTCATCCACACCAGCAGAGGGCGCATTAGCGCTGCTGTGGGCATGGAGGGCTCTTGCGCAGGGCAGCTCAGAAGTAAATGAGCTATGGCCTGATAACGTGTCTCCCTCGTCTGTCCACAGGTATGTCGATAAAACATAAAATATGTGAACTTAAAGTTGGTCCTGATAACATGTAAACGAGTGTATATTAATGTGGAAACACTGTGGTGAGACGTTTGCCGTCTCTGGATACTTAATGACGAGGTATCAGTGTGTTTTATTGTGTGCATGTGCCTCCGCCGTTTTGTGTGATCACTTTTGTTGATTGCAGATAAGTATTGGGATGAAGCGGATATATGGAACTAGTGTATGCTTTGTAACTAGGTTCTGCCGTGCTCGCATGGGCTTGGGTGTGGTGTTGGCGGGGATGAGGGTCCATGTTCGCGCTGTTGGGGTCGCCATGTTGGGTGTGCTTTGGTTGTTCGGCCCGCCATTTGGAGGCGTTTTTCTTTTGATCTGGCCCAGCGCTTCTGTGTGTGTGTGTGCGTGTGTGTGTGAGTGGGAGCGGAGGTGACGGGATGGTGGTGTTTTTGGCACTGGCAAGTATTTGAGCACTTTTGCTGTAAGGATAGAGTGACATAAAAGTGAGGAAAGGTGTTTAATGTTATTGTATTATCTTTTTGATACATTTTATTATTGATTAGTGTGAATTGTATTTTATGTAAAGTCTATATGTTATTATTTGTATTTTTTTCATTTTGTCAATTGTGTATTGGTTTTTATTTAATTACTATTATTTCTTGTGGTGTTATTTTATGGATTATTGTGTATTGTATGAAAGTGTGAAGTTGATAATTGTGTTAAATGTCAGAAGTAAATGAGCTATGGCCTGATAACGTGTCTCCCTCGTCTGTCCACAGGCTACAGTCATAGACTCTATTTTAGGCAACACAGCCTACGCTAGCTGTGTGCCACTTGCTACCGCCCAGCTTACCCCTAGGGCTGGCGCCGGTAACACAGTCGTTTCCTTAAATGACGAGGCTGATATAAAAATTATCTCTAGAAGACAGACAAATTGCAATTTCAGCCTGTGTTAGACCTGGAGAGAAGTAAAATCTGATTCGTTGATCATGATCATGTCAGATCGTGGTTCTCCACCATCTGACATTTTCAGCGTGAGCCTTTTCTGGTAAGGCTTTAAGCACACTGAGAAACTGAACATAAGCATTAAAAAACCCTGAAAAAACCCGGCTATCCATTATCTCATGATAACCATGTCATTAACTCAAGAAAACTGTTATTGTTTTCTCGTGATATCAACATAGCTAAGTCATTATCTGGAGAAAACAATGTAAAAGAAAGCATTCAAATACACCCGCTCTCAGCTTCCGTAGCTCATCACTGGTTCCAGGAAAATTAAAAAACCTGTTGCCTTTAAAGCATTTCTTTCTTTCCTTTTACATTTGAAGGACTTGTATTTCTCATCACTACAAATTGTGTCTATCTATGCCTAAACTGAGAGCCACTGAGTTTATCTCACACATACTTGTTGTTAGAGCAGTTCAGGTCTTAAATGTCCCAACACAGAAAGCGTTTTAGTTATAGAAAGGTTATTACTGACCACCTTTATGATGGATTCAACTAATCTGCTTTCAAAGACACCGTTTAACTAAATTAAGCGACAAACACTCAGAAAGTTCAACGACTGTTGATTAAGTTAGTAAAAAATGTTTTAATAAAAATAGTTATTACCAGCAATTAAATAATACTTGTACTTCAGCACTATTATAGAAAATAACGACTCCATCAAGGCCCAGTCCAAAACAACATCACCATTTTCTGTAAATCTAGATTTCTGTTCACTTCTACGTGACTTTACCACGTAGCACATTCACTCTAACTCCAGAAGTGTTTCTTTAATAGTTTTTTCTTTGTTTCTTTAGTTAAACAAACTTCACTGAACTTCAAATGTTAAGAACACAAAAACACAGAAACCATGACAGACTTGGAAAGAACTGAAATCTACCTTTTTTCCATCCTGAAAGTTTCTAGTTTGACTTTTGTCAGTTTCAGAGACAATAATTGTTGTCAGGAAGCAGGACATCTTTAAGAGAAGCGATTTTTATGGCAAAATAATCAAATAAGGTCTGAGAAGGCTTTAAGGTTGGATCTGGCTGGTGTTTAAATGATGCTGCCATGATGCACCTAAGTGGGAACCATAGCAACCATGGCCTTCACAGCATATTTCTTAAAATCAGATGTTTTAAAACATAAAAAAATAAAAAGCCAGATCAAGGTTTCTACACAAACCTCATTACGGAAGAGCGGACCGGTCCCTCCCATACTTTTTGATGATGGTTTTCTCGTTATAACGAGTTAATTTTCTCCTTTTGTAAAGACAAAAAAGGCCGTTTTCTTGTGATAATGGGATGGTTTATCTGGAGAAAACAAACTTTGTCGGGCAGTCGTCTCCTTAAATGACGAGGCTGATATAAAAAGTTATCTCTAGAAGACAGACAAATTGCAATTTCAGCCTGTGTTAGACCTGGAGAGAAGTAAAATCTGATTCGTTGATCATGATCATGTCAGATCGTGGTTCTCCACCATCTGACATTTTCAGCGTGAGCCTTTTCTGGTAAGGCTTTAAGCACACTGAGAAACTGAACATAAGCATTAAAAAACCCTGAAAAAACCCAGCTATCCATTATCTCATGATAACCATGTCATTAACTCAAGAAAACTGTTATTGTTTTCTCGTGATATCAACATAGCTAAGTCATTATCTGAAGAAAATAATGTAAAAGAAAGCATTCAAATACACCCGCTCTCAGCTTCCATAGCTCATCACTGGTTCCGGGAAAATTAAAAAACCTGTTGCCTTTAAAGCATTTCTTTCTTTCCTTTTACATTTGAAGGACTTGTATTTCTCATCACTACAAATTGTGTCTATCTATGCCTAAACTGAGAGCCACTGAGTTTATCTCACACATACTTGTTGTTAGAGCAGTTCAGGTCTTAAATGTCCCAACACAGAAAGCGTTTTAGTTATAGAAAGGTTATTACTGACCACCTTTATGATGGATTCAACTAATCTGCTTTCAAAGACACCGTTTAACTAAATTAAGCGACAAACACTCAGAAAGTTCAACGACTGTTGATTAAGTTAGTAAAAAATGTTTTAATAAAAATAGTTATTACCAGCAATTAAATAATAGTTGTACTTCAGCACTATTATAGAAAATAACGACTCCATCAAGGCCCAGTCCAAAACAACATCACCATTTTCTGTAAATCTAGATTTCTGTTCACTTCTACGTGACTTTACCACGTAGCACATTCACTCTAACTCCAGAAGTGTTTCTTTAATAGTTTTTTCTTTGTTTCTTTAGTTAAACAAACTTCAGTCACTTCAAGTGTTAAGAACACAAAAACCCAGAAACCATGACAGACTTGGAAAGAACTGAAATCTACCTTTTTTCCATCCTGAAAGTTTCTAGTTTGGCTTTTGTCAGTTTCAGAGACAATAATTGTTGTCAGGAAGCTGGACATCTTTAAGAGAAGCGATTTTTATGGCAAAATAATCAAATAAGGTCTGAGAAGGCTTTAAGGTTGGATCTGGCTGGTGTTTAAATGATGCTGCCATGATGCACCTAAGTGGGAACCATAGCAACCATGGCCTTCACAGCTTATTTCTTAAAATCAGCTGTTTTAAAACATAAAAAAATAAAAAGCCAGATCTAGGTTTCTACACAAACCTCATTACGGAAGAGTGGACCGGTCCCTCCCATACTTTTTGATGATGGTTTTCTCGTTATAACGAGTTAATTTTCTCCTTTTGTAAAGACAAAAAAGGCCGTTTTCTTGTGATAATGGGATGATTTATCTGGAGAAAACAAACTTTGTCGGGCAGTCGTCTCCTTAAATGACGAGGCTGATATAAAAAGTTATCTCTAGAAGACAGACAAATTGCAATTTCAGCCTGTGTTAGACCTGGAGAGAAGTAAAATCTGATTCGTTGATCATGATCATGTCAGATCGTGGTTCTCCACCATCTGACATTTTCAGCGTGAGCCTTTTCTGGTAAGGCTTTAAGCACACTGAGAAACTGAACATAAGCATTAAAAAACCCTGAAAAAACCCGGCTATCCATTATCTCATGATAACCATGTCATTAACTCAAGAAAACTGTTATTGTTTTCTCGTGATAACAACATAGCTAAGTCATTATCTGGAGAAAATAATGTAAAAGAAAGCATTCAAATACACCTGCTCTCAGCTTCCGTAGCTCATCACTGGTTCCAGGAAAATTAAAAAACCTGTTGCCTTTAAAGCATTTCTTTCTTTCCTGTTACATTTGAAGGACTTGTATTTCTCATCACTACAAATTGTGTCTATCTATGCCTAAACTGAGAGCCACTGAGTTTATCTCACACATACTTGTTGTTAGAGCAGTTCAGGTCTTAAATGTCCCAACACAGAAAGCGTTTTAGTTATAAAAAGGTTATTACTGACCACCTTTATGATGGATTCAACTAATCTGCTTTCAAAGACACTGTTTAACTAAATTAAGCAAAAAAACACTCAGAAAGTTCAACGACTGTTGATTAAGTTAGTAAAAAATGTTTTTTACCACTAACACCATTTTCTGTAAATCTAGATTTCTGTTTACTTCTACGTAACTTTACCACGTAGCACATTCACTCTAACTCCAGAAGTGTTTCTTTAAGGTTGGTTTTTCTCTCTTAACGTAGATGGCTTCCTTCACACCCCTTTCAAACCATGTGTTTTCTTTTTCCAAAATGTGAACATTTTGGTCCTCAAAAGAGTGTCCTTTGTCCTTAAGGACACTTAAGGAGGAATCTTCTGATCTTTGTATTGGAGAAACCAAACAACCTCTCCACAGACGCATGGCTCAACACAGGAGAGCTACCTCCTTAGGTCAAGGCTCTGCTGTCCACCTACATCTTAAGGACAAAGGACACTCTTTTGAGGACCAAAATGTTCACATTTTGGACAAAGAAGACAGATGGTTTGAAAGGGGTGTGAAGGAAGCCATCTATGTTAAGAGAGAAAAACCAACCTTAAACAGAGGAGAAGGTCTTAGGTTCCAACTCTCAAAAACTTACAATACAGCAATAGGATTAATTCCGGCCAATCATCACCTCAATTCTCATCCTCATATGGGTGATCAAAACATCGCTTCCTTAAGACAGGCCAATAACAACCCTAACGACTCCCCGTTAGAGAGGAGTGGACCAGTTTCGGTCCAATCTGCTGGCTTAATGGCTTTAACGACCGCCCATTACTAAGGGGTGGACCTGTTTCTGTTGAATCTGCATGTTATCTAAGGCATTACAAGGCCTTTGTTTTGGCAGTAGTATAAAGCTTGGTACTCCACATTACTCCAGACTTTTTGAATTGAGAAAGCTTCCTGGAAAGGAAGCGAAATGTCTTCAAACTACGGAAAACAAGTCCAGTTGCTTTGTTTTTTACTTTTTTCGGAATAGCCTAATTGCTCTATGTCATTGCGCTAGCTCAAAGGTTAACCGGTAACGGCAAGACAGTTGATGCTGGTTACCTTGGCAACCTGCTCAACGAGAGATATTAACTAGTTCTCTAAGCCGCTTCATGAGAAAAACAAACACTTTTAATGGTGAAGAAACATTAGAGTATTAATAATTGATTTAATATTTTTTTATTTCATAAGTGACAATGTTATAGGCTGGATGCGGTGTCCATTATGAGAAATGAATGGATTTAGCGGTGGCCTCGCGTTGGACGGTTCACGCCTCCGCGTCGTCCATTAATTTCTGATAATGGACACCTTGTCGGGCATTAACCCTTACGTAATAGAGGGAGGAATTGAACCACACTGCCTATTTAAACTATTAACGTCAAATTCTGTTTTTGTTAAGATAATTTTAGATTTTAGAGTGGCATTTTAGAGATTTTAGAGTTGCATTATTTCTAACTGTAAACCCCACCAAAAGGACCTCAAACCCATGAAGTTGACTGATTTTCGGGCCGTGAAAAGATTGCTGTTCAGAGATTGGAATCAGGACATTTGAAAAATGGTGAAACTATTACCTGTGTAAAGAGCTCCTCGTACAGGAGGTTTGACTTCTCCACCTGAGCTTCAAGATTTGTCACTACATCTGCATCCAATGATGTTATACTGCAAGGAAAATTTAAATCAAGGTTTTACATGTGGCTATAGACACAGAAAACTGTACTTTTTACATTGCAGCTTGTTGGTTTCGCATGTCGCCCACCTGTCTCTCATCTCTCCGTCCTCTAGAGGGCGCAGGAGGCTTTGTGTCGGACTGCCACTATGTGAGCTCTTCTTCTCTTGCCTAACTTTCTTCTCCACCATGCTGACCTGATGCAGCAGAGTTTGTCTCTCCTCCATCAGACAGTCTTTGAACCTGTAGAAGCCAAAAAGATCCATGAATCTTTAGTCAGTGCACAGACTCCCTTGAAAAAAAGGTTTTTAATTTCAATGGGATTTTTTCCTTGTTAAATAAATAAAAAAAAGTGAACAGGTTAGCTGCAGGTTGTGTTTTTATGATACAGTCCAGAAAATTAGAGGTTACTGTACTGGAATTTATTGATAACTTTCTTTGAACTTGTAGATTTCTGTTCCTAAATGTTTGTTTTCTGTGTAACAAGTCACACGTTATAAATAGACATGTCACTAATGGGGGTACCAGGACAACAGCCTTGGAAGTTCCTCTTTCTAAGGTCTTGTACAGAACCATGAAAGTTCTGGGTTACTCAGTGCTCTGTAACCTTTAATAAACCATGAGTTGAACCATGTGGTATTATAGAAATGTATGCAAGCTCTCAAACATTCACCCCTTATGCAAACGTTTGACAAATGACATGAAAACCTAACTTCTCATCATAGTCTTTATAGAACATTTTCTATTTTTCAATTTGCCCTTTTAAAACCTCTGTGTGTCACACATCTCCCACCTTTTTTTTCCTTCCAGCTACTTCATTGCTGTGGTTGACGCTCACCGCCGTCATTAACATTGTTGGCAGGCAGCAAGTTTCTGCTTTTATTAACCAGAAGAGCACTACCTAAGTGCCCGGTCAAAGGTCCAGATTTATTTTTAGAAGTTTAGAAGTTAGAATCCTGATTTTATTTTTTCAATCTACAGTTCAAACAAGAAGAAGAAACATAGTAAGGTTAACAATGCTCTGAAGAAGTGTATCATTGATGGATTTAAAGGTGCCATGGCATCACTGTATAAACCATTTCATGTAGTTAATACTACTCCAGATGTAAATTCCCCAAAGAATTTCTTTAAAAAAATAAAGTCAGCTTGTTTTGTCAGTCCAGATGCCCCTCCTCAGTAAAAGGGTTGGTTGCGATAATGATATGCAGCTTTACCTAGTTGACTTCAATCTGATTGGCTACAACCAATGGTCCCCGCACACCACTTTCCCCCTCCATCCACACCTCACTTCTCGGCGCAACACTCCGCTGCAAATCCATTATTGTGGTTTTATGGCGGGTTGTGTTGCAGGATGTCGGACAGGCGAGGCCAAGCTGACCAAAGGCTTTAACCTGCCGCCACGATTCATCACAGCGCTATGTGCCAGCTCCCAGCTTCCGTAACGAGCTCCCGCCCTGCCGCGACACAGAAATATGCAGCAGAAATCCTGTTCTTCACCGTGGTACCGCAGTACAGAACTTGCTGCCAGCATACCCGCGAAACACAGATGTTATGCAGCTGGCTCCACTGCAGTGACTGCAGCAGCGACAGGAAAATCATGCAGCTGGCAACGGTTTGGCTTCAGTTATTCAACCTGGATTTTTTAGTTACAAACACACCTTCCTTACATTTGACAGCATTTAGAAATGAAATAAACGCAACGACGCCGTTGTGGTCGGCACTTTCCGTGTTGGAGCAGAAGTTTTGTTTTAAATCTATTCGTTCGAAAACCCCAACATGAATTCCATCCCAGGAAACCGTCTTTAGTAAATAAACATATCAGCTCCTCTTTTTAGTAACTGCTGTGAAGTTAGTTAGAGGTTGAACATTGGATATTCGCGCACCGCGGCTTCTGCATTGACTGCCTCCTGTTTGAGTCGATACAGGGAGGCTGATCTGGGGCTGCCGTCTGCTCGCTCCTCCGCCTTCCTCCTCTCAGGTCCAACCTGCTAGCGTGACTCACAGCCGGGTACATCAGCTGGAGGGAGGAGAGGGGAGGGGGAAGACTGTTTGCTTGATGGTGTGCTCTGATTGGAGAATATGTATTATGTAGAAAGACAACCTAAGTAGAAAGATAAACCATTTTCTGATCTGACCATTTTTGAGCAAATTAACAAAGCTGACCACCCCTGAGCAGGTCCTTTGGTATTCAGTTTAGACATTAACATTTCCTCATCAGTGTACAGCAGACCATATTATACCTGCAAAACCTCAGAAAAATGCAATTTGTTGTCATGGCCCCTTGAGTTTGAATGGTTCTCTAAATCTGCACATTGTTATGATGTGTTTTTGCAGCAAAATTAGCTTTGCCTGCATCATAGAACATGAAGCTATTGTGTAGTAATAGTAAAGAAAAGAAAAGTTTTAAGTTGCAATAATCAGTTTATGGTTTTTTTTCTCAAAACACTTTAAGGTATTTAATTAAACATTGAAGCTTTTCTGCACAACTGTGGTTGCCCAACTTAAGTATTTTACAGCTAGCATGATTTGATAACAACTGGCTTCTGTTTTTAATCTGATTTCTGCATGCAAAAGACATACAATACAGTAAATGTCTCAGACAGATACCTCACATTAAATAATGTGTGAATCCCAGGGTTTAACAGTGTGAGGGGTTCATGTGAACAATCCCACCTTTTGACACAGCGCATCCAGTACTTCTGTTGATGACAGAGCCACTCAAACTGCTCTGCTGTCTCCTGGAGTTTACTCAGGCTTCCCCTATTCTCCTGCTGCAGCTCTTTCACCTTCAAAAATTGGTTGAAAATACATAGACAGATGTCATCACTTTATTTCCCCCGATACCAGGATGTGATCGAGACAACAAACTCAGGAAGCGGTGATTGCAGAGTGCAAATACGGATTAGAATAAAGACTCGTCATGTAGAAAGATGAGTGAGCGCGGTGGAGTCTGACATAATCTTCAATTCCCAAGCCTTTTGCAATAATTTCCTGGCTTGATCCCCTGCTAATAAATGGTCTCATTAAGTTTTCACCGACGCTGCGGTTTGCTCCGCTGTTCTCCTGGCCATGTGCGGATGTCTCAGAGGAAAGTTAATTGTATAACCGGATTGTTTGCTGCTTGATGGACTGGTTGAAGCCGAAGCCAACACGGGGGCGAGACTTTGAAGCTCACAGTAAATAATAAAGACGATAAATCTGGATGCTGCACAGATACACAGATGTACTAAAGGCAAACCTAACACCAGTAAAGTCTGGGAAGTTGACATTTTTAAAAATGAGTCTGTGGTTTAAATTTGACTCCTGGACATATAGGTTTTATTATAATTATTTAGCATGTAATAACTTCTCGTGGAGGACGAACAGCCCAAATTAACTGTAAAATCATGTAAACTCTGATTGTTTTAATAAGACCAAATGTTGAACAACGCGCCCCCATTCTGACCTCTGGTGGACAAGAATGGCACTGCCACTCCAACACATATCTCTTTACATTTTATCTTTAAAGGTGCCATGACATCACTGTATAAACAATTTCATGTAGTTGATATTGCTACTTATGTAAATATGTCAAAAAATGTTGTAAATAAATATGTTTATATATTAAACTGTACTGAAACTCAATGTAACGGTCAGTTACATATATATATATACATACATACATACATACATACATACATATATATATATATATATATATATACATACATACATACATACATACATACATACATACATACATACATACATACATACATACATACATATATATATATATATATATATATATATATATATATATATATATATATATATATATATATATATGTATGTATATATATATATCTACTTTGTTTTGTCTGCACCATCAACACCAAGTCAAATTCCTTGTAAGTGCAAACCTACTTGCCAATAAACTTGTTTCTGATTCTTTCACTGAGTCTTTCACCGACATCGTCTGATTTTGCTTCCAAAGACAACAGAAAAATATGGATATATTTTTCAAGTAATGCCTTACAGGATTTTTTTGGAATAACCTTACTGTTGTTTAGTTATGTGTGCAAACACCCTTATCTCACCTCCTCCTGATGAGTTCTGCGGAGGTCCCTCAGCTCTTCTGTCAGAGCGCTGTTAGTGTCCTGTAGCTCATTCAGCTGCACCATCTTACTGTTCACCATAAACAGAAAAACACACACACACACATTTTGCAATATTATTAGCAAGGGATTTGCTTTATACCTGGTTGGAGTAAACATTGAAGCTACTTTTTTTTAATACTACTAATCAGCCTACTGTCCTTTGAGAAGGTTTTACAATAATTTCTCCTAAAACATCGTGATCAAACCTGCAGACAGCAACCGCCCGGTTCTAGACCAGGATGGGGATGCTCTAACCAAATCTTTGCTCCCCGTCAGTTGACGGAGGAATAAACCCACTGTGTGTGGGGAAATGTTCTTGTATTAATCAACTTTAAGGCCACTTTCCACTCCTATTTGTGTTTTCACCCATGTATAACCTGAAAGGCATCCAACAGCCAAGGGTGAACAGTTAGAAAGCAGTCTGTGACCGATCTCATGTTTGCAGACGACAGCACTGTTTTTTCTGATGATGGTGCCAATGTTCTGTCCACCCAGCCTAAAGGCTTCAAGATCACAGAGAACTAGAACATGGGTTTCCCAACCCATCTTTAACTTGATGGCTTTGAGTTTAAACATGTGCAGGAGTGATAATGTCAGACTGGTTTTGGCCCGTTGGCATTCCTGTCCCTTCAGTGGTCTGTTTTGAAGAAGCCTATTTGCTCCCTAAGAACTACGCTGGGTCTGTACTTTCATAGACGATCCTTCTCTATGGATCTGTGAGCTGGACCCTTCTCAGACAAGACTCGAGATTTTGTAAATGCGATATCTCCATCTAAGTTTTTGGAGGCTCTCTACATGACCAAATTACCAAGGATGATATAAACGAAGGATACAGACGTTAGTTCAGAAAAAACGGTGCAGGGGTCAGGCAACATCTGCAGAATAAACTCTTTATTATTCAGCATTAGTGAGTCCAACGTGATGCACCGAAGAAGATGTAGATAAAAGGCTTCTTGACCTCAATCAAGCTTTTTTATTAGGCTTTTGTCTTAAGTATTTATTTCATTTTGTGTTAAGTGATCACTGCTTTTTACTTTCAATCAAATTATTAATGCAAGAACTTCTTGCCACTCTTCTTGACCAGGACTTCCTGGCAGAAGGGGTTCTGGGCCTCAATGAGGCATTCCTGGTTGAATGAAATCAAGAAGGCATGAAAAAAGGCCCGAGGCAGAAACTCTAAACACTTTAGATCGTATCTGACACCCCACGACGCTCACAGCAGCGTTTTGAGTGTGAGAATAACATCCTCATTCTCACCTACTAGGAAACAAAGTGCAACTTTAACAGGTAAAATCAATCTAAATATTTAACTTGTCTTTTTTGTCTGTATTCAAAGTTATCATGTTACGAAACAAATGTAAATTAAGTAGACAAAACAAATGACAGCTGATTTTATTCTGAATATTTTTAATTTTGACTTTCCACTAAGCTGCTAAAAAACTTTTACATTGCTACCATAGAAACTATTTTGTGTCTTTAACATAACTGTGTGATGTGGGAGCTGCACAGAGAAGGAGAAGAAGGACTTAGCACGGGTAGTGAAGACAGCGCAGGGGATTGTGGGATGCCGTCTGCAAGAACTAAACTCGAGTTATGCTGCACGAGTCCAGAGAAGAGCCAGACGCATTGCCACTGATCCCACCCACCCGGGAAATGCACTGTTTGCCTATTTCCCAACGGGGAAACGTTTCAGGAACATTAAATCCAAAACTAACAGACCCAGAAACAGTTTCTTCGCAAAAGCTGTGAAGGCTATCGCCCCCTGCTGAGAAGACTGAGTCTGTTACACGTTACAATATCACTACTGTTGATGCATATTTGCACATTCTAACTTATCAGGAATGTTTCATAAGCACAGTTCTGTATATAAAGGCTTAATAATATTGCAAAGAATTTGCTGCAAGCATGAATGCATCATCAAAGAAGCTTTGAGGGATTAATTCAGGCAACACAGTAAATCGTACCGTTTAAAAAGACTGAATTTCAGAACTCCAGTCTTAGCAGACCTTAAAGACTATTTTGTATGCTTTGGTTTCCAGGAAGTGTGTTTAGCAGCCAACTGACTGACTTCATCTCTATCTAAAAAATGTTTTTTTAAAAAGAAATTTTTTTTAAAAAAAAGAAAAAAGCTTTTATTGCCATGTGGTGGCAATAAAAGTTTCTTGATTCTTGAAGGGATAAAATGTTGCAACCAAATGAATAAATAACAGCAACTTAACCTCTCAGTTATAAGCTGAAACTTGTTTTCTTGAAGTCTATGGCCAAACTGATTATAGGTCAGATTTAAGGTGATTAACCGTATCAGTTCTTAAATTAATTTTTAAGCTAAGTTTCCCATTTTTACTTCTTCAAGATGCGGACGTCACAAGAGGTGAAATGGGCCTACCTGCGCAGCTCTGCATGCAGACTCTCTGCCAGTGCAGCTCGATGCTGGGCCTCAGCATGCAGCTCTGCCACCAGGCCCTCCAGCTTCACCTCAGAGCTTTGTAGACATGCCAGCTCTGAGCTGACCTGCTGCAGCAGCTCCACGTCCCGACGACTCTCCTCTGCCAGCAGGACCAGGCGTTGCTGCAGGACGTCCACCAGGTTCTGCAGGGAAAGACAAATGAACATGAGTAAGACTCATTTAACAGAGTCAGGTCTCAAACTTTTCTCACACCAATCTGTTATCCAGTGGAGGTTTTGAGAGCTCACCGAGTAGAAATATTGTCACAACAAAAAGAAGCGGTTTGTCCTGTATAGGACAAGCCTCAACCTGCCCCAGAGTTAGCCAGGAAAGAAGGAATCAAGCTTTTCAAACCTTAAGAACGCCTTTTGAGGGTTTTAAAAATAGTTGCTTCTGTATGTTTGGACAATATTCAGCATAGATATTGATTTTCCTTTAAGTTTAGACATTATCATTGTTACTTGTGACCCCATGAGGGATATGCGAGTCAGAAAATGGATGGATGGATTATCATTGTTAATATATGTATCCAGTGTGAAGTAAACTTTAACAGTTATGTTGTTGGTAGAATGGTTTGAATATTGAAATATTATAACAGAAATTTAAAACCTCAAAGATTGTGTTGACTTAACATCGATTCAGACAGGAACCTACCCTGGTTTAATGTAAGGAAATCCAGTTCATCTTTCTACCGAAGAGAAATTTAGTTACAAACTAAACAAATGCAGAGAACTTCACGAAAACACTGCTTTTGAAAAACACATCTGGCTGCAATGAAATAAGTGTTTGCTTCTTTCAAGATTTCTTCTGTTTTTTTGTTTGTTTGTTTTTTTTGTCTCTATTGAATGTTTCAGATCATTAAATGAGTTTAAAAATCAGACAGTAATGACCTAACAAAACACAAAATGTAGTTTTCAGATGATATTTTCGTTTATTTAAGAAAAACATTATTCAAGCCTACATCATCCTTATTTGAAAAAATATTTACCAGAGAAGCCAGTAAGTGTGGAGGGAACTATATATATATATATATATATATATATATATATATATATATATATAGAGAGAGAGAGAGAGAGAGAGAGAGAGAGAGAGAGAGAGCAACGACTTCTACAATGGGTTGGTGTTTACTATATTAAAAGTAGTATTCCCCTTAATAAGAGAATCTTTTATCTGAAGGCCCATCTGGACTTTTTCAGGACCAGATGCTAGGAGTTCCTGCAGCAACTTCATCACATATTGAGCTTCATTAAAGCAAAAAAACAAAAACAAAACAGGTGACAATGTTTGCTCTAATGTTTTAATTAAATCTGAGACATCTTTTAATGACTCTCTATTTGACACTTGGCGACAAATAGAGAGTGTTCATATGACACAGTAGCTGGAGCAGCTTATACAGAAAGATCAGCTCTGAGAGATCATGGTCGATCCACCTGCTGCTGACGGATCCTGCAGATGAGCTGGTCCTGGTTTATCCTGAGCTCCAGGTTTAGCTGCTCCTGCTGGACGAGACGAAAGGTCACAGCTTCCAGCTCATTCTGCAGCTTCCTCTCCTTCTCTCTGGACAACAGAAATTCTCTTTCCAGTTCTGCTGTAGTGAAACAAAAACCAAAACACCGTCAGGTCGAACACCAAAAAATGGTCCTCCGGTTTAGTTTCAAATAAACAGCTTCATTGTTCTTTAAAATTACAGTCTTGCAATAAATTGACAGTGTGTTGGTGAGACGGATGTGAAACGTGAAGGGGTTGAGATTTGAAGAGGGATTGCTGCAAAGTCAGCAAAATTTTGCAATCAGCTGGGTTTCCTTAGACTTATAATGAACAATTAGCATTAAACTGAATTTAACTTATAATCAGTTTGTATTCATGTGTTTTTGACTATGAAGAAAATAGTTTAAAAAGCAATACAAAAAACCAAGAGCATACACCTAAATGTGAATCTCTCTATGGGACTAGATTGAATAAATCTTATATTGTGTTGTCATTTGTTTTGAACCTGTGCTGTAAAAACAAATTGAACTGAAATCCAATTTTAACTAGTCAACCTGTTACCCGGGTAGGCCCACCTTGTTTATTTCTTTTCTATCTTGTAATATTCAGAATGAAATAATGTTTTTGCAAAGATGATTAAGGGCTAATTGCTTCTACAAACGGATGAAAAACATCACATTTTAGGGGTTTTAAAGAAGGAGGCTTGTTTTTTTTTTTTTTTTTCTTCAGATAAGAGACTTTATTCTCTACTTATTTTTGGTAACACAGATGCCCTTCCAGCGTGTCGCCTTTGTTAATAGAAAAATACATTTTTGTAGTGGCCAGTAAAAAAAAGTGTGAAAATAGAATGTTGTGTCTGCCAATTGATATTATTTGTGTGCATTCTGAGCCATTGTCTGTCTAAAAAAATAGATATTTTCACCACAGTAAAAGGTGGTGACAATAAAGATTCTTGATTCTTGGAGAACTAGGGAGGCAAAAAAAAGCACTGATCCAGAGGTACTTTCTATGTGGGAGAAAAGTCATAAGGTAATGACAGCACTAGATCCATTTGTGACTTCATCTAGAAGAGAAACAAAGCTCAGCAGATAGGCTCTGAGTCAGTTTCAGGTCCAGAGGAAGAAAGAGAGGACATGCAGTTAGTTCCGGTGAAAGCTCAGTCAATGGCTGTGTCTAAAAGAAAAACTGTGACAACATCCCCTCCAGGATGCTGTCACAGTCAAACAGAGCAGCAGGCCAGATGTAGCTAGTATGAAGACAAAGATCAGAGAGAACATAAAGTTAAAAGCTAAAATAACAACAAATAATGCAAAATTGGAGAACGGTAGGAGAGCTCAGCAGAGGGAAAATAGACCCTGATGTCCTCCAGCAGCCTAAGCCTATAGCAGCATAACTACAGAGATAGCTCAGGGTAACATAAGCCACTCTATAAGCTTTGTAAAAAAGGAACATTTTAAGCCCAGTTTTAAAAGTAGACAGGGTGTCTGCCTCACGGAGCAAAACTGGGAGTTGGTTCCACAGGAGAGGAGCCTGATAGCTAAAGGATCTGCCTCCCATTCTACTTTTAGAGACTCTAGGAACCACCAGCAGACCTGCAGTCTGAGAGCGAAGTGCTCTGTTAGGAACATACGGGGTAATCAGAGCTCTGATATATGATGGAGCTTGATTATTAAGGGCTTTACAGTATGTTTGTTTTTATTCAAACCAATGGTTAATATTTAGTTTTTGCCTCATTAATACACCCAGGAAAGACGGGTAATGGAAGCTTATTATAAATGTCTCCTCTTTGTGAAATTATTCTTACAAAGCAGGGCAAAAACTGATGATTAACAGCAATGTTTTAGTTCCTGTGGTCATTTAACGGCTAACCAATGCGAAAAACCCCTTCCTTGTTAAACAATTTTTTACTGGTTTTGTTTTTAATGTTTGTACTTAGACTCCAATACTCAAAAGAAAAGTCCAACATTGTTAATTTTCTCATGTTGTAAAGATCAACGAACATGTACTAAACCAGTTAACCACAACTGGAAGCAATGTTAGCATTCAATGAACTGAGCAGACAGCCTTCCCTTCAAAGTCTTGACCTGTACAACTTACCCTTATCATGAGCCAGGCGGGTGCATTTGGCGGTCAGGTACTGGATCTGACTGTAGTCCTCGTCCCTTTGGGCTCTGAAAAACCTCCTCATACTCATCATTCTGTTGACTGCTGGTTTAGATATAAAGCGTTCCTCTTGTGATCCTCAGGGGCAAGGCGTGGGTGTGCCGCATGGTCAGGGAGGACGAGGTGTGCACATTTCCAACAATATTTAACCCCCTCGCTGTGTGCAGGTCTTAAAGAAAGCTCACACCTGGAGCAGGCAGGTTTAAGCATTAATCCAAACTGCTGCTGTCATAACACGAAGGCAAGGAGCGTTGCTGCAGAGGGAGCGTGTTTTTGTTTCCATTTCTGCTTGAATAGTAAGAAAGCCACAGCATTACTGGTCCTAAATTATAGGCCTGATGTGATGTTACATGCAAATCTGTGGAGAAAACGTTGCCTCTGGCAGAGAAAGGGCTGAAACGGTCGGGCAAGTTGAGTCTAGCAGCAGGTTTGAAAGCCTGAGCCTCGGGTCAGAGCCTCACGATATGGGAATGCATGAAGTAGAGGAAAGAATTCCGTATTTATACAAAAAAAAATGGATAGATTATGTATTTGCATCGTGTAAGTTAGAATTTTTTGTAGAAAATGTTTAGATTTGGTCATTTTTGACAATTAATTTTGTATGTTTAGCAGCAGACGTTTTTGCTTGATTTAAAGCCCAGGTGGAAATATTTCATAACTAAGTCACCAAAGTATGTCTCTGTCATGTAAATCCCTGTTATCTGTCGTTATGGAGAACATTTCTACCTTTCTGGGACATGTTCACTTTCATGTTCCTGTTGACAGGACCTTCATACGTCCACCTGTGAGACTTATAATATATTGATTCATTATATTCAGAAACTGCATGATCATGACATAAAAGAAATATGTTCATCTTTGATTTAGTCGGCGAACCAAAAATAATCTTATTTAGGATTCAAGACTGTTGTTTGAGCCTATGGTGGCTTAAAGGTTAGCTGTTTTTCTGTTTTCCAATCTTTGTTAATCTATAAAGGGAATATATTGGTGAAGCCACTCCTGGACCAGTCAATGCTGGAAACATCCATTTATTAGTTTTTACAATATTTTTAACATAAAAGTGTATCTATTTATAATTTATTCAAAAAACTTTGTAATATGCTTCATGTATATTTATGGACAGCGCTACATAGTTCTGTATCTCTGTGGACAGACCTCCACGGCATAAGGTGCTTTGTGTGAAACCAAATCCACCAGCACATAAAGTTCATTATTTCAATTTACAGTTTTAGTTTTGTTTTAGCTTCACAATCGTGATTTATTTTTGGTCTGAAGTATATGTAAGAAAATTGGAATAACTTGAAAATTAAGTGTCTGGAAATGTTCAAATGTGTTGCATTAGACGGAGGCCCTGATGTACCTCCTACTTTCTGCCAGCAGATGGAGTTAAAACTCCTGGAAGGAAACATTTTGGGTTAGTTATTACTTTTGTTGCAGCTCCATGAGAAGTTCAAAGTTTGAAATGTTGTTTTATATCCTAACCCGCAGCTTTCTCCCTGCTGGGTTCGCTCATGATGCCGTCAGTTCGCTGGTGTTTTCTAATAGATCTCAGAGGCCGTCCCTGATTTATGATGAGATTTACTATTAAGGTGATTTCTGAAGGCAACTGGTTGCACTGGATTTTTATTTTTATTGGGCGTTTCATAGTAAAAGAGGTTTAAAACGAAGGCATGTCACACTGTTTTGGATTTTTGGTTGCAAAGAAAATCATAGTCAAGCACAAATCTGTGTTAGTATATATTATAAAATATAAATTAATTTACTCAGAAGTTTGTGGTTGTAGTGTGTCAAAATGCAGAAAAAATATAAGAGGTTTGAAAACATGTGTGATAAAGGTTATATTTAGTCAGGTATGTTTCTGTAAAGCACTCAAAGCTTATCTGATGTTATCGTGCAAAGTCAGACGCATCAGGAGTCATTCAACACAGAAGATGTTCAAAAATGGCATTTATTAAAAATAAAAAAGGGAAAGAAAGGAATCGCCATGCTGACCGCTGTTCCTTCAACACAAAGGTTGCAGATAAAAAAATGGAAACGAGCATTGACCCTGCTAAATAAATAAACACAATATCCTCTCATCGTCATGCGTAACAGAAACAGAAAAACACAGAGAAACCCATCCCACGGCTACACACCGGCCTCTGTCACATCGACGGGCTTAACAGCAGACTACAAAACAAAATAAATCTGAGAACATTCAACTTATTGTAGCTTAACACTCAAACAGAACCACTGAGTTGTTCACACCTCTGGAGGTCGCCCCCTGCAGGCGGACTGGCGTACAACCAAAGAGCGTACCCTCGTAGTCACCAGGAAGTCAGTAGCAGCTTTTCTTATTTAATCTTTTTTAACAGAAACTGTCAACATTGTTAATATGATCAACGCCTCAATGAACAGATAAAACAATCATTTTTGATTTGATGTGCTGAATAGAGAGGCTAGATGTGTTGTTTGGCATTTTCTCTTTCTTTTTTCCTCTACTTTTCACTGAATGAAGAATTAGCCGTCCAACACTTAATTGACCATAGATGGAAACTAGTTGATCTGCCCTGTCTTCATCAGGTGAAACACAGATCATTACCCTGTTCAGTGAATGCATCAGAACTGAAAACTCCCACTTTTTTTGACATGTAATCACATCAATGAACAGTATAGTAAAAAGAAAAAAAAAAACTAAAAAGTTGGGGACATAATGCTTAAACAGGGATATCTCTAGGAACCTAAATTACTACATCTATGAATAAACCTGCAACACTTTTTATTTATCTGGTCAATGTGGTTTTTTTTGCTATTCCAATTAAAAATACACATATAAATTTGTATGTTTTATGGTCCTTACAAAGAAGGCCTGAACTGGCAGTTCAGTAACCTAATGAAAGAAAACTGGTATTGGCCAGAAAAGGCCTGATTGGTGAATGTCTGAATAAAACATGCTTTAATTTGATCTAAGCAAAGTGAATTGGTTGGTCAAAGATTTAACTTCACATATTTAGCCATATTTTTAACGGTTTGTAAAAATAGAAATAATTTTACCGTCTTTTTTGGAAAGCAAATCAACCCCTGAAGGGAGAGACACCGGAAAGATGTATCTAGGATTATAAAGTCCACTGACAACATGTGTTAAACTAAAGACCAATACATGCCATGTGAGAACAGAGAAATGAGCTGTTTAACTCAAGGCTACAAGGACAAAAATAAAGCCCCTTCTGGCAGGGGTATTTCATACTGCACAGAAACCCCCAGTCGATCTTCATAGGTCTGTACCAGTGCTGAACATCCGCGTCATATTTCTCAGACATCGTGTATGAAAAAAGCTCTGCTCAGAATAAGTGTCAAAACTCCCGAGCCAGGATGTTTGTCCAGCCCTGGCAGTAAGAGCACATTTCTCTGTTGTTGCAGAGAATGTATTGGCCTCACCAGAGAAATGGCAGAAGACTGAATGAGCCCGACGGTTTTGCCTTGATAGATTTTGTACGGAAAATTACAACAAAATTCTTTTTTTTTAATTTATTCTATCAAGGAATTTCCACCATTTTTGGCCAGTAAACATCGTCAATCACCAGCTTGAACTCGGACACACTTTTCTGAGTTAAATAAAAAAAAAAAAAACAGTTTATGATTATGATTCAATGCATAAATGGTAATAATCTTGTAATTCCCTGGTTTTCGGTTGGATTCAGAACAACTATCTCCACCAAACAATGCAGCACATTTCTCCTCTTTGATGTGTTTTAGCCTCTAGAAAACCAAACCTGATTAGACCTTAAAGAAAACAGATAATCGGTATTGGCCCGGAAGTTTCTCTACTTTTTATCCATCTATTTGCTTGGACTAGTTCTAAAGCATAAACCTATCACAGTGTCAGTGCAGTTTATTTAAATCGGAGGGTAAATATCTGTCTGATAACTTTGAATTTAAGAGGAGTTTTAAGGTATTTTAATAAGACTAATTACTTAAACTAAGAATTAAAATCCACCCACATTGCATTGGCAACATCTATTATGATTTTATGTCATATCTTGTTTAATCTGCGGGGAAACGGTGGTTAGAAAATATTCTCTCTAAACAAAAACTCCTCCACATGGTGTCTGTTGATGTCTTTTGTTGTTGGTTTGACCCAGTTCGACAAAATATGGTAATCTGGGGATTTTTGAGGCGTTACTGGGAACAGGTTTTCACAGAGACAAGAGCTTTTCGGTCTTTATTGGTCTGTGCATATTGAATAACAAAAATCTTTGGCCAATTCGTAGGGGATTAACAACACAGAGAATCACCGCAATTATTACAAATGGCATTGGGTCCCTGGGTAAAAGTAATCCCTTCAGAATAGGGTTTATGAGACAACGTGTGTGAACATTCCCACAGGGAATCTGCCAAAGGAAGAGGTATCCAACGGACGGAGGAAACGTAAATAAATAGCGCCATCTGAAGAAATCAAACCAAGTCGAGATCTAAACATCTCCCTCAGGGCAGAGCTGCTCTGAGGCAGCAGCTTAATTCCTTGTTTAGATCCTAAAGCAGTTTAACAGCTTCTCGTTCAGGAGCAAACCATTTCCACGCAGACCTTAGGGACAGCCTCCAAAGTTAAAGCATTGAGTTTTAAACGTGGAAAAGGAGACTGGAGCGAATGTGTTTAATCAACTCCAAGGCCGGTTCAGTCCTTGGATTCTTATACTATGAAGGAGTCACGCTGAAAGCTTAGCGGCCGTCGGTGACCAACAGGGCCTGGTTATAAGTAGGCAGGTTTATACGGTGTCTCAGCTCTCCAACAACGCTGCTCTCCTGACGCTAATCCCACAATAACTGCTGGCTTCTTCAGGCTTTTCATGCGTTCTGGATATAACAGAGCAGAATTACCTCAGATACGGCCTAATCAGAGCAAATAGACGCTGAGTAAGACGGTAAGAGAGTCTGACGTTTGGGTACGTCCAAACCTGCTGTTCCATCTCCTGGTTTCATTTGTTAAAAAGCTTTAAATCTCGTATATCATATGTTTGAGTCAGAAAACCTAACAACGTTGAAAGCAGGAAACATTAAGTCACAATTAAGCTTTCTGTTGATTTTCAAAACCGATAAGCAATTTTAAAATGCAGCTTTCTGACACAAAACAGCCTTTTATGAGTCATGGCCCCCACAATATACCAACATATAAAGACCCTGTATCCATAATAGCACCGTCTGGTAGACAGTCCCTCTATGGCTGTAGTCAGATAAGCTATTTTCTTGAAAAAAAACAGACTTTTTAATGGGAATATGTTAACTGGAAATGTGGCCGCTTACAGGAAATACAGATAAAGGATGGAGAGAGCAATTTGGCTACAAAGCTCATCTGTGCAGGAAACGTGGGTGAGCTCTGAGCAAGTTAACGGGTGGAGGTGACAGATTTCTCAGCACAAACAAAAAACTGTCTTTCTGTTATGGTTCTTTTTTTTTTTTTAAATCTTCAGAATTAGAAAAAAATAAATGCAATCTCAGATTTCAGTGCAGCAACCAACCCAAGGCTGAGAGGAAAGGAGACAACACAGTATAAACCACGGCCAGGAGGGAGTTAACAGCCAGATCGCTGAGGCCACGGTGGTTATGTTTGTGGACAAGACGTTTATCGCATAAGAAAATGCTTTTCTACAGTAATTTCTATATTTTGTCTCCTCTGTCAGTGCTAAATATCTGCTGTGTGCTTTTCCCTTTAAATCAACAACTACTATTTCCAAACAATCTTCCTGCATGTTATCCCATGATAATTACACAAAGAAATGTTTTTTTCCCTGGTGTCTGAGCCAAATGAAGGAGAGAACGACAGACCTACAAGGAAAAGGTCTTAAAAATGATGAGTTATGCCTTTTAAGCCATGTGATAGCTTCAAAAGACGCTCGTTGTTTGCCCGATTCCTGCCCCAACACGCTCAGGTTCTTACCCAGTTTCAAACCTTAATGTGAGTCACTTTACATTTACAGAAGATGTAAAAAAAAATGCAATATTTTAGCAGAATGTCGCCCTTTAATACCACTGACAAGTTGCCATGTTGGACTTCCTAAGTCAAGCAGTAGTTCAAGTGAATACAGTGTCGATGCACACATGGAGAAAACTCACAGAACAAAATTCAGAGAACAAAAGCTAAAACAAATTAATAAAAAAAAAAAAGATAATCAATATAAGTTAGCATTTACCATCCTTCTCGTGTCAGTTCGACATTAAAAAAACAAAACAGTATTGCACTGGTTTGGTGTAAGTCTATGGATGGGTGGTCCTCATATAAATAACAACAACAACCAAACAGTAATACCATAATAATAATAATAATAATTGTAATGCTAATAAAAACAGTTCAGACTAAGGTACCCCCCTCACCCGCCCCCCCCCCCCCCCATCCCACGTTGCTCTGCCTCATTAGGCCGTTTTACCACTGCTGCCAACTGAAGTCGTCGTTGGATCCGAAGACCAGGAAGAAGCCCAGGATGGTCCCGAAGATGACTATGTTACCTGTTAGCACGAGCGCACACGCCCCCCAGGCAATCTGTAAACCAGTGGAGTCACAATGTCGGTAAGCGACAATCTTTCATTAAAAAGCATCCAAAGAGACATTTCAGCTTTATCTCTGCAAAAAAAAAAAAACTCCTCTTCCAGCATAAAAGCATCTGCCTCTCGTCTACAAGTCAGCCGTGATAAATATGCGGCCACAACCAAGACAAATGATTTTTTTTAAAGTTGCTGTGACGTACCACTTGAGCTCTAGCGAAGACGATGGGCAGGCCAAAGGCAGAGATGACGATGCCCGTCGTGAGGAAGATGGCCAGCTCTTTGCAGGCGTTACTGGCAGAGTCTGTGTCATCAACCACCCGCCGCGAGATGCAGTAAGGGATGGGGGAGAGGACGTAGAAGAAGAGGAGGAACAAAGGCCAGTATTCACTGCTATGACAAAATAAAAAACAGGAAGAGGGACAAATGAAGGAGACATAGGTTAGATACTCAGATACTGTGGGGATGCAGGATGCACTGAAGTGACCTGAGGAAAGCCAGCAGGCCATCCAGCACTAAGGTCAGGGATTGAATTGATCATTATCCCGTAAGCCACCGTTTAAAACTAGCATTTTTTACTTCCTCAGTAAAGAACGCGTGTGTTTTTAAGTATATAATCCTGTCCAGTTTTTTTTTTTCCTAGATCCTTCCAAAAGTATTCATCCTTCCGTCAGGTTTCTCCACATTTTGACATTTTGTCACATCACAACCAAAATCTTTGATGTATTTTTTTGTTGTTAGAATGTTACTTGACAAACCAACAAAAAGTTGCGCATAAGTATGAAGTGAAGGGAGAAGCATTCATGGTTCTCAAATTAGCTGACAAATAGAGGCATTATTAAAAAAAAAAAGGCCACTGAGGCCCTCACAGAACAGATAGATGTAAACTGGGAATAAAACTCCGCTTACTTATAAGGTGACTTCTGAAAAAAAGACTAAAAAAAAAGATTTAAGGGGTATGACTAGTTTTTAAAGTCACCTTTATAAAAAAAAAAAAACAAGAGCTCCAGTCAAATAGCACGTTGCCTAACTATAGCTTAGAATCAGATGCCAACTTTAATTTGCCATCCAACTGATATTAGGATCTTTAACGTGGTTTTGAACGACATATCCTCTGGGCCTCGAGTCTTCCCTACTTCCCTACTGCTGTTAGCCGAACAGAGAATGGCTTTTTATTGTTATTCTTCCTCACAAACAGCAGACGGATTAAATTACCGGGCTGTGCCTTTATTGATGCCGTTGCACAGATCTGCAGCAAACGTTCTAGGCCAGGGCTGTCAAACTCATTTCTACATTGGGCCACTTTGGCATCATGAAGTCATTAAAAGGGCCGGTTGCACGTGTATAGATGGTATTTCTGATTTCAGAATTTAATTTCAGTTCACGTAGAAATATAAAAAAACATGCACAGTTACATAAAAGTAGCACCCTTAGACCCAGTTTAAACAATTTATCTGCAAAAAAAAAGTGGATTCTGCATCACTTTTTTCTCTTTTTGGACATTTCTGGGTTGTTTTAATGTGTTGTGGGAAAACTGACATATAGTGGCCGGATGCTGTTACTACAAAGTAAAAAAAAAAAAAAAATCAGGAGGCAGTTTTAGCCACTTTATACAATTTAAAAGGACGTATGCCAATGCTTTATGACATGTTATGCCTTTGTTGGTTCTTGATGGACGGGTATATTTCCTTGATGGGCCGGATTCGGCCCGCGGGCCTTGAGGTTGACATGTGTGCTGTATGCAAAGAAAATCTTCTTTTTCCGGACGATGGTGATTTGAAGAAAGCCGTACTCTGTTTTGGCTGTGTGGATGCAACCTCCAGGGTAGGGCCGGGCGATATGGACCAAAACTAATATCACGATATTTTTAGGCTGAATGCCGACATCCCATATTTATCTGGATATGTTTTTCTTTTTATAAAGTAATTGTAAAAAATGCAGTTTTGAATCAAAGCTTTATCCCAAATGTCTCATAGGCACCTTTTTAACAAACAGATGCAGATAACTGTAAGAAAAAATTATCCTACTAGAATACATAAAAGAATAATTATAACGTAACATAGACCATCTCGATATAAACAATGGTCTCATCTTATACCTTTTTTATAAAAATCTCCATATATTGCCCAGTCCCACTCCAGGGTCCCGACACATTTTTAATGGAAAAATTCATCCCATCATGCACAGCCAGCAAGGCAGCCGCTCTTCTTGACCTTCTATCGCGCTTTTATTTGTATCTGCCAGTATCTATTTTCCACTAGTAACTGTTTTGTTTTTCAACAAATGTACACCTTATTCCTAATATAATTACACAATAAAAAGGAATTGTTGTTCAACTCAAAATGCTAACTGTACTGTTATTGGTCTATGCACAATAGATCATTAGCAACAATAAAAATCAAACAATAAACCACAAGACATTAGGCGTTCACATTGGTCTTTAAGATAGTTTTCTACAGCCAGCTTTACTACAACAGTAGAATAAAATCCTGAAATTATGGCTTTTAGTTTCAGTGCCACCCCAACAGTTTGAGTGGCCCCATCTGGACCCCCCCCCCCCCCCCCCCCAAAATCAAACATTTCTGGAGGCGCCACTGCAAAACATTCAGACAGTGAAACATAACCTGGAAATAAAAACATTTCTCCATCACACTCATTTTTCCCCAGACCTGGAAAAACCCACGCCTCTCCGGGCTGCACAGGAACCCTGACCCCGTTAAACGGCGTGCTGGGGTCACGGGATCTTACAGGGGCGGTTCTAGACAGGAGCCAACAGGGGCCTGAGCCCCGTAGAACTGGTCCTGGCCCCTGTTATGGCCCCTTCTTACCACCACGTATGCAATATATAACATATATACAATATAAACAATTATATATTGACCTGTTTAGTTCCCCCCTCCCCCCCAGTATTTTGTTCTGTGCCCCCCCCCCCCCTCACACACTGACTCCTGCACACAAACCGCGGTGGGTGATGGTTGTACTCACTTGTATCCCGGTAGGGCACATCCCAGCATGAGGAACATGAGGCCGATGGCCCCTCCGAAGGAGAGGCTGATGAGAGCTGCAAGAGAGGCAGAGGTCAGACACTTTGTCACCGCAGCAGCACCCGGAGAAGCAGCCTGCATCGTCATGTGAGGCTCCGGCTGCTTTCACGTGTTTGTCGCCATCAGAAGCGGCTCGCTAACCAACAGCCGTTAATCCCGGGGCATCGGAATTAGCGACGACAGCGGCTCCCGGTGAAGGCGGGCTAACCGGGGCAATAATAACGGCGCTGTTACACGTTTCAGCCGCATATTAACCGCGGGAGCCGAGAAAGGGACGTTTAAATCACTGCGGGTGATTCAGCTAGATTCAGAGAGCGCTGCTAGCATCCGTTCACCCCCCGTTAGCCGGACGGCTGCTGCTGCTGCTGCCGCTCTAAACGCATCACTTTTCTCCGGCGCGTTTTAAAACCGCCCCGTAATTCACATTAAGAGGAGCCATCCGGGAAAACAAGGAGCGGGTTTTATACCTTTAATCCCGGCCATTTCTCCTGGACAAAAGCTCGACACACTGCCCCGACGGATGACAACAGTACCCCCTCTTCTTCTCCTCCTTCTCCTCCTCTTCGGATGAAGAGCTCCGAAGCTGCGGCATTCAAGTGCTACGTCTACAATAGGAATTATGCGTTTTCACGTAAAAAAATAAAAGAGAGTGTCTCTCTCCCTTTGTTTATAAACAATACACGTGTAGAATTATTCAGTTAATAGGGGTTAAGTCCATAGTTACACTGATTGAAAACGAGCAAAACACACAAAACTATAAATGAAAAATATAATTAAAACACAAAACCACAATATAAATATAATTTTCACTAAATGCACACATATTACAGAATCCACAATTAAAAACAATCGATGATTCAACCAGTGCTTCCTTAGACTGGATGAGTAACAGAAAAAACTGAAATTGTACTGACTGCAGAATCGTCAAATTTTTCCATAAAAGTGAACACTGACGTTTTGCTTTTAACTGCAACCGGGTGGTTGACGAATAACACAATTCTGACTGTCCGTCTGTCACATACCCTTAAAAATTCATAACTTCTAAGAATACATATAAAAATGTTGTTCCTCTGGCAAGATAAAGCACAATAATACCAAAGTTGTTGGGGTTTTAATAAGATTTATTGTTACTATTAAATTCAACTCTATCAATCTTCTTAATGCAGTTTGCGCACTAATAATGAAATAAAATAAAAACAATTCTGGCTTATACGTCAACCACCAACCCTCCTACAGTTACCTCCCTTATTATATAGTTTATTGCTAAATTATTTGCCACTTTGCCTTTTCCAGTTCTTTTTCTGCATTGGGACTACAAATTTCTATGTGATGGGTCAAAACTAAGTAGAACGTGAATGTGAAGTGGAAAGGGAATAATACATGATTTAGAGTTAAAAAAAAAAACAGCCTTTGTCTTCTGCCTCCTAAGTCAATACTTCATCTGAACATTAAAACTTCACAGTTCGTTTGTAGAGCCAAATTGCATGTCTGCTGTGTTAAAATAGATTTTTTTCCCATGCCTATAAGTGGGCTAAACTGATCTTTTTGGCTCTTTAGGCAAGTTATTATTATTGTTATTAAGTAGTATCAATTTTACCAAGTGAAATCACAAGTTTTCCTTAAATGCTTTCTTTGTTGCAATTTTATAATACTTCAGCACATCTCACTTAGAGCACCTTTGAAAGGCATCAAACTCTCTTCGATTTTTTTGTTATGTTATAAAGCGTCCAAAAACACACTATGCAGCTCAATCCATCTTCCCATCAACTCTAACCAAATGTCCTGTCCCTGCCGAAAAAGGGCAGTCCCACAGCATAATACTGAACTCCCTCCCTGTGTTTTACTGGGCAGGCAGTGGCTTCAGGGTGATGTGGTCACATCTAACCAGAGCACCTGCTTCTAAATGAGAAGTTCTCAAACTTTTTAGTCTGCCACCCCAAAGAGAACAGTGCCACAGACTGCCGATCCCCTTTTGGGGGGGGGGGGGGGGGATTTTTGGGAGGAAGTTATGAGAATAATAGTGTCATAATATGTAAAATTATGAGAACAAGGTAAGTAAGTAATTTTATAGGAACTCTTACAAAGAAGGGAAGACTTCCACCTGCATTACAATGGGGAGTGTTGAGCGTCTTGTAAAGTTGTACTTTGATATCGGTTTCAAAAATAAGAAAGTCAAGTTAAGTCAAGTTTGTTTGTATATAGGGCTGCCAACTCCTTGAAAAATAAATAAAGGACACTTCTTGGCCAGACATTTTGTTCCACTCTACTGAAATGATAAATATTTTTGTTTGTGTGTGTGTGTTTGTGAAATTATTTTGTAAACATTTGACTCAAACCTGAATTTAATCAGATACATATTCATGTTTCTAAATATGGGACAGTTCCCTTTTTCAAGGTACTGTTGGCGGAAGCAAGGTGATTAAGAGTGCTTTATATCATATAAAACATCTGAAACACATCGAAACAATCACCGATTGTGACACCAGTAACAAACATTAAATTGTATCAAGTAAAAACATCAATACACATCGAATACTTTGGTCAATGTTCCTGTTATTATGGGTCAAAAGCAATTGTAAACAGGTAGGTTTTCAGTCTTGATTTAAAGGAATTCAGTGTTTCGTCTGTTTTGCAGTTTTCTTGAAGTTTGTTCCAGATGTGTGGGGCATAAGAACTAAATTCTGCTTCTCCATGTTTGGTTCTGGTTCTGGGTATGCAGAGTAGACCAGAACCAGAAGACCTGAGTGGTCTGGAAGGTTGATACAGCAACAACTGGTAATGTATTTTGGAGCTGAGCCATTCAGTGATTTATAAACTAACAGAAGTATTTTAAAGTTTATTCTCTGAGCTACAGGGAGCCAGTGGGAGGACTTCAAAACTTCAGATAAACAACAATAAAATACACTGTAGTAATGTGACAAAATGACTGAACAAATGCATTTATACCAAATGTTCTTCAAAATAACAAAATAAATAAGCATCACACTAACATCTACTTTACAGGTGACGTTGATTGTTTAATGTACCAGACTAATGTTGTTTGGGACTTCATGTTTATGGAAGACGGACTCTGACATAACTAACAAGAAATGTAGAAATAAGTTAAATACAGAAATAAATGCATGCTCAATAAATAAATAAATAAATAAGTATAGAATAAATACACAAATAAAGATGAAATAAATAAATATAAGCAGTAATTAAATATACAATGAGACATAAATGTAAATATCTCTTTTAATTAGCTGATTTATTTATTCCTCTTTTTAATAATCACCCCATTTATTTGTCATTATAATTGTCAAATTTATTTTGAATAACTTAGTTTTTAAATCTTTTTTTTTCGGTGTATGTTTTAATTTTTTGTCTGTTATATTTTTCCTCTCTATATTTTCACCCTATTTATTTATGCCTGTCCTTTTTACGTTGTCAAATTGGCTACCCATGTTATTATTTAGCTGAGACATTTAGCAGCTTGATTAGAAAACAACAATGTGATTCCAGGCTTTATTATCTTTTATATGGATGCTCTGACTGAACATGTTTCAGTAACTTTTTAAAAAAGAAGTATAAGAAGTATAAGATGAGACTATCGTTTATATTGAGATGGTCTCAAGTATAGAAAGGAAGAATACAACATCCAAAAATCTTAAAATATAAACAGAAATAAGTACATTTAAAAACGAATTAATAAAGTTGACAATTATAATGAAAAATAAATAAATAAGGTGGTTATCAAAAAGAAGAATGAACAAATCAGCTAATTAAAAGAGATTTTACATTTCTGTCTTGTACAATTTAATTACTTCTCACATTTATTTATTTGCTGTATTTTTGTGCATTTATTTGATGCTTATTTATACATTGAGCATTTTTTCTTTCTTTACTTATTTCTGTATTTATTTTTGTCAGAGTCGGTCCTCCACATTATTTCCTCATTCTGAAGAGCAAAGTCCCATTTCAATCGTTGGCCACGGCAGTTTCAAATTACAAATAGCAGAGCATGCAGATTCCTTTACTAAAATAAAACTACATCAAAGAATCAATTTGGTGTTTTCTCCGTGCTTTAATGTGTAAATGTAAATACCGTTTTATAAATCCTTCGCCTCTACCCCGGAAGTACAACATTCTACTTCCGCCTGACTGTTGGTCCACATTCAGCCAAGATGGCGAGCGGAGGGGTGGCTGTGGCTTCACTTTGGACCGAAGTGAACCGCTGCGGACAGAACGGGGACTACACCAGGGCTCTGAAGGCGCTCGCTAAGAGTAAGTATCAAGGTCTGACAGGGCCGCCTTTAAAACCCTGGAAGCGGCGGTGGCGACGTTAGTGACGCCCCCGGCTCGGGAATCACTGCTACATATTAGCATGTGGCTAAGCTAAAGCAGTCTATTCTGGAAAGAGAGGCATGGTTTTGCGTTACTAGTTGTTTTAAAACACCGGTGTGTTGAAGGGGTGCAGCAGATGAGTAAAATGTGTAGTATTTAATTTTAAAGCCGCTTTAGAGTTACGCTTCGGAACTAAACTGCACCTGCGTGTTCTGATCAATGACGTGTCCCTACCCTGACCTGCTGACCAGAGGGGTTGATGGACGCTGTATCTTCTTTAACTTTCTTTTATTACCGTCAAACTGTTAGATCAAAGCCAGCTCCGTAAAACATAGACAGAATTGGGTCAAAAACAAACAAACAAAAAAACTGAAGCACAAAAATATTTGAGACACTCCAACATCTCTTTTAGTGGTATGCATAGCAGATTGGTGTTCATACTGAGGTTGATTTTTATTTTTTTTTATTTCTATTTTACAACCTGAAGGGTTCTTGCTGTTAGTAATGAGTTGTTTCTCTCCACTGTCACAATATGAATAATTTAATTTGTGAATTGATACAAAAATGTGATAATGAAGGTGTGAGAACAAGAGCTGTGAGTAAGTGGAAACTGACCAAAAGTGGTTCTGCACCTTTTTGACTCGACAATCAGCATATTCAGTCAAAGCATCACAGCTATGGAGCGCTTTACCACAGGATCTGAAGAACATCAACACTGTGAACATTAATAAGCAACTTTGATTTTGAATGCACAATCTTACATTAATATGTTCTCCTGTATCAACAGCCCGACCAGGGACGGGGGCAGCAAATTACCGTTCTGCTAGAAGCTCTACGTACGCTCCCTCAGTTGCTTATCAGTAACAATGTTTTAGTTGTACTGTCCCTGTTAAAGAATGAATTGGACTGATTATATTGCTGCACAGTATTGGGAGCTATATAATTGTGGTCCTGTTGTCAAATATTGCAATGTCAAAATAGATAACGATTAATCAACATTATCCTGACTTTTCTATCTTGTTCATCTGTGGGCGTTAGCATTTTGAGCCACTTATAAATACTTCTGCTTTTGGTATCGAGGGAAGTTAGGACCTGTGTGGGCAAATCTAATATTGGCTTGGAAAGTGAAATGGGATTTAAAATATCCCAGCAAAGATCTCCCGTTTATTATCCGATTAAATCTATATTGGAAATATAAATTTTAAAGTGGATCTCTAAATGGTTTTAATTGATTGTATGAAACTGCTTGTGATTTGGACCTGTTTGTAAGGCTTTTTGCTGCTGGTACAGCTGAATTACCCCTCTGCAGGAGAATACAATATAGGTCTATCTCAAAGTGAAAGGCATGAGAATGTACAGCAGTGTTTCCCCTGCACAGCACAACCTAGTGTGCAGCAGCCTTTAATGTTTCTCCTAATCTAAGTTGTCGCTCCTTTACTCACCTCAGAGTCACGTGCCTTTTGCACGCAGTTAAACTCACATTTTGGCCAAGAGAGAGCGCCCAGAGTCGCAGCATATTTTTACCTGTCTTGGTGAACACGCCTGCGTTTTGTAAACGCACCCAGTTTCTGTGGATAGCTGCGCTAAAGGATGCGACAGAGTCTGGAGCTGCGAAGACGTCAGCGGAGTCTGTTCTGAACACGGGGAGTTCATTAAAACAGTGAATGCTTAAATAACCAACTAGTTACCATTTGTATCGCTTGCGTCGGGAGCGCGGGATCCGATGGGATAAACGTGTCCTTTCCTGTTGTAGTGTGTTACAACAGAAATGGACCGTTTGCTTAATTCATGTGGCACCCCAATTAGTTCAATATGCCAAGAACGTTTGTCTAAAGGCCCACTTGCATGTACAGGTATAGAAAGATTATTTCTATTTTTTTCTTTTATTTCTGTTTCATTTATAATGATGCATTTTTATCATTTACTGTTTCTCGTAGAGTTCTTTAAAGTGTTAGGGGGGGTTTGGGACGGGGGCTAAAGCAACGTCCAGGAGGCGTTTCCCTCTTCCAGGGCATTCTAGGCCTGTGGAATCACTAAACCAGGCGAAGGTAATCCGAGCAGGGAGGAGCCAAGTAGGATGGGCGAAAACGCACGGGCCAGTGGAACTGCGCTTTAATACAAATATGAGGATGATCACGTCTGTTTAGACTCTATTATTATAAACATTAAAGCGCAATGCGACCGGTTCTCAGCAAGTAAACGGCTCTATGGTCATTTTCAGATGTCCTACAAAAATACCATTAGCTTTGTCGCAAAGTCTTTCTGTTGGAAACAAAAATCCACATTCCTGCGTCCATCCCCGAAAACAGATGGCTGCTTTATTCTTGGAAAAAACACATTTTTGTTGCTAGATGGACCCCGTTGATGGATCAGAAACAGATCCCAAATTTAATAAAATTGAATGAAGTAAGGCTAAAAAAATATTCTAAACTCTGGCAGATCTAGATCTAAAGAGACTTTCGTTCAATCAAGAAGTAGGAAGGAAGTATGACAGGTAGCCTTCAAAATATAACCATGTATAAAGATACAAGACAGAGACAGAAAGATGGCTGCTCATATAAAGCTGCATTCTGGGATATTAATGGAAGGTTAAGTGGCAGGAAATTAGTTGCATGTCCACTGTCAATATCTGTTTTTCTTTTTATTATTTTGCAGCATACAGAATGTCATATTAACATGTACTTAAGAAATAAAAGTACTTTTTATCTAAATAGCTCCCATTAAGCAACCTGTATTTCTGTCTTCAGCCTGTTTTGTAGAGTTTGCTCATATAAGACTTACCAAATCTGCCTCAAAAATTAGATGTCAGACTATTTATTGTACACATTTTAGCATTTTTCTTCACACACATTACCAGTTATGAGATGATCTTACATCATCAGGAAACAGTTGGCAGCAGTAATCTGATTTATTGTTTATCAACCTGCTTTTCTTTCTCTCTTTTGCTTCGTTGCAGTTTTGCATGAGAACAGGGACGATGTGACGGCCCTTCAATGTAAAGTCGTTTGCCTCGTTCAGAATGGGAGCTTCAAGGAGGCGCTGAATGTCATGAACGCCCACTCCAAAGTGCTCGGGAGGTAAACAACCGTCCATCTATTAAAAGCTTCACGTTGCACAGTTGAAAGCACAACTGTGATGCTTTGAAAAGGCCATAGTTTAGGAAAGAGGATGGCCTTAGATGAGGAAGCATATTAAAACAGATATTTTCAAACTGTCTGTACCTGCTGTGGTCGGAATCTCATGACACTGACTTAAAGAAATACGTGTATTTTGTTTTTAGTGAGGTTGTATTTGAGAAGGCATACTGCGAGTACCGGCTGAACAGAGTGGAAAGTTCCCTGAAGACCATTGAAAGTGCTCCTGACCAGACAGACAAGCTGAAGGAACTTTATGGTCAAGTGGTAAGGCTGTTTAATGGTGCCGTTGGTGTTCATATGATCTGTGTTGCTGTTCATTACGCATCATTATAGAGCCACATAATAGTGTCCTGGTTTAGCTTTCCACTGAATCTTAGTGATGCCATAATTCAGAGACAGAGAGTAAGCTTTTAATGTTCAGTGTGATGGCTCTTACTGATAAATTGTGGTTTCATTCTTCCTGTTTAGATGCTATTAGTCAAATTTATTTATAGAGCTCATTTTGCATGACAGCTGAGTACCTAAAATGCAAACCAATGCAGCAGATTAAAACAGCAATTCCAGCTAAACAGGAGCCAGAACGTAGAGATTAAAACGGCATACACAAGTAAGATCTCGTTAAATTCGAACGTGAACAAAGTAAGGATAATTGAATAATGAGGATAAAAATATACAAAGCCAAATTAAGCCTGATTAAAGGATGGAGAAATTAAGCCAGACACTGTAGAAAGCCGCTGTGGAAGAGATTTCCAGATGAAAGGAGCATAATGACTAAAAGGCCGAGTATCTCAGCTGATCTGAACTCTTCTCCTCGTGTAGCTGTATAGACTAGAGCGCTACGATGAGTGCAAGAGCGTCTACACGGATCTGATCAGGAACTCTCAGGATGAGTACGAGGAGGAGAGGAAGACCAACCTCGCTGCAGTGGTGGCTGCCATGAGCCAGTGGGAGAAGACGCCCATGGTAACGCTCCAACACGCACAGCTGATCACAACTCCTCCTTTAAAGTGTATTTCTGTTCACCTCGTAACGTATGGAGATAAACAATTACCTACAGTTTTGATGGTCATCAGTATTTATGAAAACATATACCTTCTGTCGTGCTCCATCTGAAGGAAAAGCTGAGCGCTTAATGTTCCTTAACTGAATCAGATAATTTATTAACTACTTTCAGGATGGAAGGACCATTTTACCCAGCATAACAAAAAGTGTTTCTGAACAAGATTATCAACTATAGCTTTAAACTACTTTGTCGATGCGTGTGTGATTTTATAAATTTTTGATTATTTATGGTTCTCCTTTTGTAGGAGGATCTGGGTCTTCCTGAGTCGACATATGAGCTCTGTTACAACACTGCCTGCGCTCTGATTGGTCAAGGACAGCTGACAGAGGCCTTCAATAAACTACGGCAAGCAGAAGGTCAGTCTGAAATACTCAGCTACTCATTTCCCGTTCATGTTTAAATGTTCGATATTAACAGGTTCATATTTTGCTGTTTTTGACAGAGCTTTGCAGAGCCTCTTTGGCAGAAGATTCTGTAAGTCCTTCTTTTTATTATTTATTTTGCTTATAACACGATAAAACGTATTTCAGATAAATGCCCATAGGTGCATTACAGCAAACACAACCTGTTTGCTAAAACAAAGGATCGTCAGACTTTACTTCCTTATTGGAGAAATTACCTGATATATTGCCATCAGCACCAATAGTGAGACAAAATATTTTATTTAGATTTATGAAATGACCTAAAAAATTCTAATAATATTTCTATTTATCATCAGTCTTCAATGCAAATGGTTTTCAACCGGCCCTCTGTTACAAACAACCTTAATTTCCTTTTGTTCATCTATGAGTCCATCTAATTGTAAATAACTTAACTACAAAGAAGCTTATTTATTTCTTTTTAGAGTATTAGTTTTACAGTAAAGTTTTACATTTATTATCATTCAAATGAACACAGATTTGTACTTTAAACCATAAATTGTGTGCATTTAGTCCCATGTCCAGCTTGACAAAAATAAATAATATTAAGCTCATCTTTTTTTCTGTTTACTGATATAAAGTAATCGTATTTAGAAAAATCAGACAGAAATCAACAAAAATAGGCCTTGGTTTAGTCATACGCGTCACTCAAATGGAAGCAGAATCTGTTTCTAACACAATTACCTTCTGTTTAATAACGATATGTGTTATTGGTGGTTTTTCAGGTTTATTTAGATATTTTCATATTAACTGCAAAATGATAAGTGAATAATACAAGATGAAGTTAAATTAATTTGGCCAGCTGCTGTTTACACATATAAAAACAAAAGTCCAAATGTAGACCTAAACATTTTACTAAACATGTGATCAGGGAACAAATAGCAGAGCGACATCATTTCGGACTTCTTGGTGGCCATTTAGTAGCTGTGAAACCTTCCCGTAGCTTTAAGTTTGCTTTACTGCGAGGCATTGCAGAGCCCGACCCTCTGCAATGCCTCGCAGTAAAGCGGCAGCTCGGCGTGATTGAACCGTTATTAATTAAATAAAACGATCTACAGCAACTTTAAGAGCCTCATATCAGAACATTTACTCACGTCAGTCAACTCTGCGTCACATCTGAGCCTCGGCAGGTTTAGCGTCCTCTTCAGTGAACACCAACGTTCAGACTGGATTCCCAGCGACATTCCAGTCTTTTCCCTCTTTGAATCTTTTTTTTTTTTTTTTTTTTCATTGGATATTGGATCTTTCGTTGTTTCACTGGAAGATGCTAACAGTCGCTAGTCGCTTTCTTGTTAAAATCGTAAATAAACTCGAAAGGCTTTATTTACAATCAAATTGAGCAAAAACAAAGCATAAAACACCAAAATAACAACTGATATGCCAGCAGAACGTGATGATATTTCATAAAAACTTTGTATGCAACCAGAGTGAGCTACTGATGTATACATAAAAAAAAAAAGTCAAACAACGTGGCTATGCACCTTTAAAAGACTCTGGCTGATGAAAACCTTGTAAAACCTTTACAACCCATCTTGTATGATAGGTTTTAAAACACAAGAGACTCCAGCTTTGGGTTTCTGCTCACACAGCTGTGGTGTGAGAAACTGTTGTTAATTTAGTGTGTATATAAAAAGATAATTTCAGAAAAATGATGATGTTGGTGACAATTCTGCGCCTGGTCTCGACACCCCTACCGCTCACTGTGTCCGTGCATAACGTTACTGACTGAGGTGACGGCTTCTTTTGACCCTTCTTCTGCAGAGCTATTTGATGGCTTAAAATTAATTATCATCCATTTGCGGCATAAAGATCATCAGATCAGATAACTATCATGTATTTGTCTCTTTCAGGACGTGACCGAGGAAGACATCGAGTCGGAGCTGGCGGTCATCCATTCTCAGATGGCGTACATCATGCAGCTACAGGGTCGAACAGACGAGGCTTTGCAGCTCTACAACCAGGTCATCAAGCTCAAGTGAGTCCACACAGAGCAGACCCTGATACTGAAATTCAAGGTTTAAATTGCACTATTTATAGTGTCAAAACCTATTTTCTGATGTGCATTTTAACATTTCAAATGGTTGAAACACGGTCATCTGATCTGATTTCAGGCCCTCTGACGTTGGGCTTCTGGCTGTGACGGCGAACAACATCATCACAATCAATAAGGTAGGCATAAAGCCCGCTGTCCTAAAGCGAAACCTCTTCAGCCAAGAACTCCGGCTAACACCCTTTCTCTTCTCTTAGGACCAAAACGTGTTCGACTCCAAGAAAAAGGTGAAGCTGACAAATGCAGAAGGAGTCGAATACAAGCTGGCGAAGAAGCAGCTGCAGGCCATCGAGATCAACAAAGCGCTGCTGGCCATGTACACTAACCAGGTAAGGAAGAGGGGGCTCTGATTTTATTAGATTCTACGTTTTCTAAATCCGTTGTAATCCTGGTTGGCTCTGCTGTGTGAATGCAAACAGGCCGACCAGTGCAGGAAACTGGCGTCCAGTCTTCAGTCTCAGAATCCAGGCCACCCTCGACCAGTCCTCATCCAGGCAGCTCAGCTGTGCAGGGAGAAGCAGCACAGCAAGGCCGTGGAGCTCCTGCAGGTACACGTCCCACTCCTCCGTTTCTGACTCACGTCCTTCGCTCCTGTCTGGAAGTCCAAGGACAGAACGATGCACCAGAAGTTCTGGACTCGCCGGGTTCTGGTTCGACTGAATTTAGAGGATTTGACACATAAAATGCATCTCAATAAATTCGCAGATTATCGAAAAGTTTATTTTGTTTTGATTAATCAAAAAGGTGAACTCCAGGAAAGAGAATAAATGCTAAGCTAAACTTCTAGAGATTAAGTTTAGATTATTTTACCAGTATAAAAAAAATCTGTAGTTTGATTCACTGTTAAAAATTATTACATTTCTTTTCTGGAAGTTAAACGATATATATTTACTGCATTTGCAGTTATGGTTGAAACATTTTTAGTTATTTTTAAAATCTCACGGGTATAATACTGTATAAAAAAATCTATTGTAATCATAATTTAGTATGGAAGCAAAAAATGTAATCAATATGACCAAAAACCTTCTGAAGACTCAAAACTTGTTTATTACATTTTTGTTTTGTAATTATTGGAACATCTATATTATAAAGCTTCAACGTTATATACTCATCCCTCAGAGTGATATATTATAAGCGTATATTACTATTCGTTTGATTATGACGGCTTAAAGCTAATAAAAACCTCATTCAAAATAAAATTTGAATATTACATAAAGATTTTTAGTGTAATCATGAAGAAAACCACTGACTATATAGTTTTCCAGTAGACTAGGGCTCTGCAACCTTTCCAATCCAAAGAGACGTTTTAGTCCTCAGTCCAGCAAAAATAAACACGTTTAGAGACGCAAATGTCCTTTGACCTTTTGCCTAAAAGACAACTTATTATTTGTGATAAATATCCACTATAGGAATTTCACTACTAATTTTTAAAGAACCACCATTTTATTTATTTATCTAGGGGTTTTAAATAAAGAGAAACATCCAACTTTTACAAAAAGATTATGGATGCCTTCTATGAGATGTTGACATCACATTAATGTAAGTGCATTACTCCATGGGGGAAAAAGTGCTAAACCTGCATTTGTTATTATATCTATACCTAAAAATGTTGGTTGGATTTTGGTCATTTTTAACCAAAGTTATTTGGAGCCATTGTGGAAGGTCCAGAGGGCCACTTCTGGCTCCGGCGCCACAGGTTGGAGACCCCTGGGCTTCCTTAACTTCTCAGCAGAGCCACAGGCTGATCGCCTCCATGCCACTGCATCGCATTGACGTAATGATTCATATGAAAAAAGCTCTGACCAATTATTGAGTCCTTATACAGACATATGTTCTAGATGAAACACATTTCAGTATTCAGAATCACTTTTTATAGTCAATGTTACATTCACTCACTCTGATTTGTGATTATCGACCAGAATGAATCCATTAAATATCACTTTGTCTCTAATGACTCTACACAAGAGGACTTTCTCATTTTTAATTGAAGTATTGAAATTTTCTCATTTATTGAGATGCACCAGCATGAGCCGCTCATCAAAGGAAGCCCCAGTTAATGTCATTAGATAAAAGAATAAAATGGATTAAACGTAGGTTTGCTAAAAAATAAGTGGAAATATGAAGAAAATTGTAACAACTTCTCAATCTGTTTGAGCATTTCTTCTTGGAAATATCTGCTTTTGTGTGAGATACGCCGGTCATAAACCTTCCTGTCTGTTTGTTTTGCAGCAATTCTCAGAGAAAAACCCAGAGAGTGCGTCTGGCATTAAACTAACAATGGCACAACTGTATCTAGTACAAGGTACTGACCCGCTGCCATTTTGGCTTATCTTTTGAATATGTAAGGGTATTGTGTTGATTTGGCGTTATATTGTTGAACTGTAGAGATTAATAAATGCCGATAGCGACACAACAAACCCTAAAAGTGAACTGTGGCCCTGAAATGTTCGCCTTACTCTTCAGGTCACGTCACAAAAGCCTGTGATGTCCTCAAATCCATTGAAGAGTTCAAGCACAAAGCAGGAATGGTAAGAATATCAAAGAATGATTCTTTTTGAGACTGCTGTAAAATCCTAGTAGTTTTTTTATTATTACTTGAAATATGTGTTTGTTTTTTAGGTTTCAGCTCTGGTAACCATGTACTCTCACGAAGAAGATATCGACAGTGCTATTGACGTTTTCAAACAGGCTATAGAGTATTATCAAGCTGAACAGGTTTGAGCTCTATATTATTTTCATATCAATAAAATGTTTTTCTTAGTTTGGCCTAAAAAGCTTCATAGGTTTAATGGCGGCTCACACATGTGTCCACTTTCCGTTAACCTTATCAGATAAACGATAAATCCTCACTGATATTGTCATGCAGACAATATTTACGAAGCCTAAATCTGTCGGCTATCCTGTTAAAGATGTCGTTGGTTTTAAGATAATTGTACCTTTAAGAGGCAGCAAACTCGCACTGAAAGGAAAAAAATCCAACCTTAGCAAGATGTTTTTAACCAGACTGTCAATGTTTCACTTCAACAAACCATTTTAACGCACAAAATTAAACTTTTTTTAAATCCCGCTTTTTATAATTTAAAGTTGTTTCTTGGAAGATTTAATCAGTAATCTGTGTAATCCACATCCTGTTTACCTTGGGAATAAATATGAGGTTGTACAAACGCTCATTTGTCTTGATGAAAGATGTTAGCTAGTTTATTAAAAAAAATTATTGGAAAATACGAGTTTAAAAAAATTTATGAAATAACATGTATAATCAACAGCCTACTTGCAGCCAAGCAGCTCAATGTTATGTTTGAAACATGCCATTAAATTAAGGCAGACATGCTTCGTCCTAAACATGCCCAAATCAAAGGTTAGAAAAGTAAATGGACAATTTAATACCGTGTTTTTCGGACCATAAGGCACACCAGATTATGAGGCGCATTAAACATTCTTTCCAAGTGGTTCTTTGCTGACTGCTCCGGCTGGAGTCCGTTTCCCTCAACAGCTGAGGAAGCAAAACAAAGCAGGTTTTGGCATGGACGGATTCTTTACTCCGGATTCTGACACAGAGTTTAAGACTGCAGACTTCACTCTGATTCAGCCGGCAGTGCTCCGATGCAAGTCAGGTCCTCCGCTCCGCAGAGGACAACGAGAATTTCCCCCTCTTGTTGCTCCATTGAAGCGACAGCAAATGAGTTTCACAGAAAGCACATTTACTCAGCTTGTGAGCCTTTTTGAGGCCCATGAGGGCGCATGGCTGGCCCCCAGGGCAGACCTTGTCCTTCAGAGTCCCAGGCAAGAAGAGTAAAAGAGTGAGGTGTAGTCTGGCACCATAGCAGGCATCCTGCTGAGAGAGGCTGTCTCTGCATGAATATGTGAAATTCCTTTGCTTACAACCCATTTTGATTTCTCCTCAGGTGACATGTTCCCAATTCAATCTGGTCTTTTGCCCATGGTCTGATGGCACAACAGTCCATTGGCAAATAGTCTTATTTAGCTGCTCAAATAAAGGAAAAATATACTCATGTCAAGAATATTTACTTTCTTTTAGTTCCCCTTTTGCAGTGCGCCCCTTCCCGTCCACAGCTCTCTCCTGAGAGAGGGAGAGCTATCCGTCTCTGTCGGGAGAACAGAGTAGCTGGACTGCACTGCCCTTTTTCTAACATAAGACCAAAATAAACTTCACTTTTATATTGAATTATCTTACTAGGTCTATTGTTGCTGGTGTGTACTCTGGGCGCAGCCTGCCTTACATGAATGCTTCTAGTTTAGACATTACAGTCAGGCATACTAGTAGACAGCTCAGGGGTCCTATCAAGTAGTGACACAGTGTACCGTAATGCTCAGAATATAATTGAGCAGAGCGGCTTCGTTGCTAACCAAAATTGTACTTACACATTTTAACAGATTTTTGAGCTCATTGTACCACATAAAATCAGTCATTAAGCACAACGGTGATCATATATAAGACGCACCATCAATGTTTGAGAAAATGTATGGATTTTAAGTGTGCCTTATAGTCCGAAAAGTACGGTACCGCTGGAAATGTGACAACCGAGGCTGGATGATGAAATCTCCAGAGTGCTGTCATGGGGTTCAAGAGATTCAGAGACAAAATAGACGTCTTTAAACACTATATTTGTGTCATATTTTTTCCCGCTTTGTAATACAGGGTGGGATCACCGGCACCTTTGTAGGTGCACGATTAATTTGGAAATGGAGCAGCATGGCTCTCCTTTCTGCTCTTTTTGCTCTGACTGCATGCAGGGCCTCCAGGATGAGGCAGCTGTGGTGTGCCTGTGAGACGGCGCTGAGGGAAGAAGGAGCTCTTGTAGCAGCTCTCACTACTGCCTCATACATGACTGCAGTCGATTGGTGGTTTCACGTAGTCCCTGCTAACACAGGAAAAAGTCCCTAGACTTGTTGCTAGTCGCTTTTTGAAAGAAGGTCGCTAGAGGGGTCTGTACAGTCACAAAATAAATCAACAAAGATCCTAAATGGGCAACGTATCTAGTTTTCCTCCCTCCTGAGGGCAGCGCAGCCCAGTAGCCACTAGCCAGTACAGACAGGAAGGAGCAGGCAGTGTTGGTATTTCAAAATAAGGTAAATTTTAGCATTTCATGATATGTTAATTTATTTCAAACTCTGATTATGGTTAATCAGCTAAATAACCATATGGTTATGGTTATAAGTGCACAAATATAGACTATACATAATATAGGATATATATATCATACTTTACATTGTTTTCACATATTAAAAAAAAATTAATTCCGAAGGTGTGATGGCTTTCATTTTGCCATCACGATTAATTACATGTACAGGAAACCCTGGGTTATAATTGAAGCAGCAGGAAGCCTTTTCTTTCCTCCCATCACAAACAAAAACCTGTTATGTTTGCTGAATACCTCTGGAGCAGAAATGGTGTGCTTTGATTAAATAAGATGGGTTTATGCTTCTGTGTGATAAAATTAAAAATAATTTAAGCAGTTTTGGGTTTTATTTGCACGTCTTTTCCAGGGGAGTCAATAACTATGATGAAGGGGGGTTGGTAGATATTTCATACTAGGATCATGTTTTGGTTTGTTGGTTTGCGGTAAAGTGGACATATTATATAAAACCCTCAGCAGAGCAGAGTTTACTTCTTCTTCTCTGCAGCCCGGATCTGCTGCACATTTGGCTCTGGTGCGAGAAGCTGCAAACTTCAAACTGAAGCACGGACGGAAAAAAGAAGCCATCAGTGATCTGGAGCAGCTGTGGAAGTGAGTCACTGTCCTGCATTTGTGCATATTAGATGGTAGTCTTTTTCATACAACTGTAATGATCGTTTTTGTTGTAACAAAACTTCATTTTTTTTTCTTTTCAATGCAGACAAAACACAAACGATGTTCACACTCTGGCGCAACTGATCTCTGCTTATTCTCTGGTGGACACGAATAAAGCCAAATCGTATCCTTTAAAACCATTTGCTTTCTTTTTACTTACCCTTAATATTGTAAATAGTAAATATTAAGAATTCTGTGGTTTTTAGCTGCTGAAATGACCATTTATTGATTTTTTTCTGACAGTAATTAAACAGTTTTAGTTGCATTTTCCAAACATTTATTTTCTGCTCAAGACAAAACAATTGAACAAATCTTAATGATACTAAACCAAAGCATCATCAAGCAATGACAAGTAATGTGGATTCAACTGGGAAACGTTGCTATTGAGCTTCAGAGAAGAGCACTGCAACACATATCTGTCCAGAGTCCTTAGCGTCTGTCTCCAGTCTCAGCAAGCACCTGCCGTCTGCAGACACCATGTCTTTCAACGTAGACGTGGACGAGCTGGAGCATTCGCCCGGCGCCACTTACGTCAGGAAAAAAGCCGGTAAAGTGGTCGGAGAAAACCTTCCCAAGGAGCCAGGGTAAATTTTCACATACTTCGCAAATCGGAGTGCATAATCAGTAAAAACTGACTAGTTTACCATAATGTATTTTCTTTGCAGCCAAGGCGAGGTCAAAAAGAAGAGGAAGAAAAAGAAAGGTATGCTGATGCTCTGTCCCTGGTGCACTTTTTAAACGAAGACAAAGACAACTCACCCCACGCTTTTTTCATTTTTAGGCAAACTGCCTAAGAACTACGACCCCAAAGCAGCGCCGGACCCTGAGAGGTGGCTTCCGATGAGGGAGCGCTCCTATTACAGAGGCAAGAAGAAGGGGAAGAAGAAGGAGCAAATAGGAAAAGGCACACAGGGAGCGACGGCAGGAGCTTCAGCAGAGCTGTGAGTGAACCTGTGTGAACGGATACAGAAACTTGAAGGCTATTTAAAAAAAAAAAGTAACCAACTCTGCAGCTGTTAAGGTTTTTTGTCAGGTCCTAGAAAGTGATAAAAAGAAGCTTCTCTCAAAATTTTAATCTAACACAACATAATCTTTAAAGTTATATAGCCACATAATATAGCTTCTGGGTGTCGCCATCATACATGAACATCGGGTATCCAAACCCTGCCCATCACCCCTAAACCTTAAAGCTATATAGCCACATTAGATGCATAATTAAAAAAAAAAGACCAAAAACTGTTTGATCATGAGAGAATAAGGTTACATACACCAAGCCTCCATCTTGATAGTATTTTGATGGTTCTTCTTGAGCCAAAAAATAATTTGCTCTCGGGCTCCATTAACAAATATAAGCAGACTTGGCGACATCTAGTGACAGTATTGCAGATAATTTATAAAACAGCATTAAATAACGCCAGACCGAGCCTGACCCTCTGCAATTCCTCACAGTAAAGCAGCAGCTCGGCATCATCGAAGACCAACCGTTATTAATTAAGTAAACCGATCTACAGCAACTTTAAGAGCCTCGTATCAAAACATTTCCTCATGTCTGTGGTCACATCTGAGCCTCGCCAGGTTTAGCGTCCGCTTCAGTGAACACCAGCGGTCAGACTGCATTCCCAGCGACATTCCAGTCTTTTCCCTCTTTGAATCATATTTTTTTGCTTTTTTTCCACTGGATCTTGGACCTTTCTTCATTGTTTTGCTGGGATATGCTAATAGCCATGAGCCGCTTCCTTGTTTTAACCCCTGCTGCGCAGCAAATAAACACAAAAGGCTTTATTTACTAACAAATTAAGCAAAAACAAAGCATAAAACACCAAAAATAACAACTAATACGCCAGCAGGATGTAATAATCTTTCATAAAACCTTTGTATGCAACCAAATGGAGCTACTGACGTATAAAGTCAAATAATGTGGCTATGTACCTTTATAAATGTGCGTATAGAAATATAAGTAATTGAATTAGATGGCGTGTGTGTTGCTTCATTTGAAATGTGACCGATGTACATTCAGATGCCTCTAAACAAAAGGGTTTATTTAAGAGCCAGAGTTTGTTCCTTTATTTCTGTACCTAGAACAGTGGTGGAGAACTAACCACAAACTAAACATGGAGCATAAACTGCAACAGTTCGAACCCCGATCAGCACCTTAGATTACTGCGTGAAATTTTCAGAATGGATGCAGGTTTAAAACCTCTGAGAAGGCAGCATAATCAACCATCTCTCTGACATCTGTCTAACCACATCTGGGCTCCTTCCATTTTCAGGGATGCCAGTAAAACTGCCAGTAGCCCCCCGACGTCCCCGAGACCAGGGTCCGCCGCCGGCTCATCAACAGGCCCCAGTGGCAGCGGCGCGGTCCCGCCTCGCCAGCAGAAACCGTCGTCATCCGGGGCCACGCGCAAGAAGGCACCACAGAAGAAGAAGAAGGGAGGCAAAGGAGGCCGGTAGTGACGTTTGAGAGCAACTTCTGAGCAGCGGAGACATCCGGAGGATTTCATTTCAAGTTGTTACTTTTGTTTCCCCTCTTCTGGTTATTTATCCAGACGTGCAACCAAAATCAAGTCTTTGTTCTCTTGCAGCTGTATCTTATTTTTATGGTTCATGAAACTAAAGTGGGTAATTAAAGGATACTCCGTCTGAAAACTGCTTTTTATTGTTTATGATTTTATTTAGCTCAGTACAAGAATACTACAAACACAGCTGAACTCTATACTTGACTGTGCGATGAACGGTGTTATTTTTCTAACCCTGTATGAGAGTTGTACTGTATTTACAGCTTCAGAAAAATTCTAAATGGACCTTAACCATGACTCTATGCTTAAATTAAATCCTTGAAATCATTTTTTCCTGTTTAGATCATGTTTATGTCCTCTTTATTTTCTCTGATTCAGCTGATTTTAATATCAGCTGTTTTTAGACCTGCCCTGTCTGGGAGCTCAGAGGCAGATTTATTTTCCCACAAGCTGTGGTTTTTATTTCAGAGTGTCTGTTAGGATTTCACTCCCACTCTGTTTCTTCAAATATCCCTTAATTTTAGTCTGCTGCAGGGAAACATGTTTTTAAAACGAGCGTCACTCTGAATAAGATTTGTCATGATTCACATGCATGTTTAAAAAAAAAAAAAAAAATTAACTATTTTGGCCAAACATGCATCCCATTTTAAGTCTTAATAAATCTCTGATCGACAACTAGTCTCCTTTGTTTCCTGTAAGACTTTGTAGGCCAATAAGCCTGTTTGCTTTTGTTTGATTCATTTTATTCTTTTGTTGGAAAACTAAACCAACACCTAGTAATGGTCTGAGTAATTCAGTCTGAACACAGACTGGCCGGCTGCCCCTGGAACAACAGAAACCAGAGGGAATAAATGGGGTTGAATCTGCAGCACTACAGATTTTACATTACACTACAGAGGTTTGCGGGATGAGAAAATACAGCGATGCCCTCGCATATCATTCGGTCCCAAAACGGTACAGCTGGACCCATTTCAAACATCGGGTACAGGGAATACTGGTCAATAAATTGTTCCTCCTTTGCTTGTAATGGGAATAATTTTGCCCTCTGCTGGTTGTGGTGGACATCCAATCCCATCGATCTGCCCAAGAGATTGTCGAGGTAACGCGTCCGTAACTGTAACCCAAATTATTTTCTGTTGCTTTCATTTCTTTTCCCTCCCCTTAATGCATCATACATACAATGAAATTTAATTTCTATGTAACCCTAGATTTAGAGACTCCATGAATGACAAGTGGGTTAGATTGAAGATCTGGTAGATGCAATTGGTCTTTGACGGTTCCTCCACATCTGGACATGGTTCTCCAAAGAATCTGGTAGCAGCAAATTTAGGAAACTTTGTTAGATCTATTTTCAATATTTTAGGGTAGCTATTTTTTTATTATATATTTGTATATTTCTTTAAGAGCTGGAAAGTGTATTTGTTATTGGACTTCTTAAAACGCAGTTAGTCAGTATGGGTTATAAAGGCTGAGATGCTTTTTTTCCCCCCTTTGTCAACAATGTCTCATCTTGAAGTGAATTTATTTTGTTAATCTGTTCTTTTTTCCAATGAGTGGTGTTATTTCACTATAAACAAGAATACTCTGATGTGCAGTTGTTAAAGTAACATTTTTGGGTATGAAACGTAAGTAATGCGTAACAGCCAAGGAAACCGCAGCATTTCTGACCCTCAGATGCAGATGATGCTGAGACTTTATCAAGAAACTCACTTCTGCAGGCATACTATTCTGAAATGCATCCTTAGTGTTGTAAGTTGTGGTAAGAAAAGGTCAGTAGGAGAAATAAGAACCTCTGACTACAAGATTAAATCCCTGCTGTATCGATTTTTGTTTAGCTAAACAATTTTATTTATTGAGATACACTTCTAGTGTTTAAATAAGGCAGAGGTTAAAAATGTTAATGTCTTGACCTTCTGTTTGGACCGTTTTGGCTTTTTTCCATGTTATTCTGACGTCTACCATTAGACGTACGTTTCTTCTTTCGTAATAAGACATGTTTTTCTTTTGGAGTAAAAAAGCGCCTCGTCTCTGCCACGTTTTTATCTGTCTTAGATAATGGTGACCTTTTTTATAAGAATGCTACTTCTTTGTGTCTTCAAATGTTGGACTCTGTTTACCATGCTTCATTAAGGTTCATCACAAACTGTAGAGCTATGACATATCACTGTGACCTGTACTCTCAGGTGGGATGGTCTTCCCTCTCTACGAGGAGGCAGTGTCATTGGTACATTTTTATTTACAAGGCCCTTCTTGGATTACAGCCCTCTTACATTTGTACCTTACTTGCACAGAAAAGCATGGCCTCTTATGCCCTGAGATCCAACGAACAGCTGTTGCTCACTGTTCCTTTTGTCCACACAGAGCTAGGGAAGAAAGCCTTTAGCTACGCAGCTCCTGGTGCGTGAAATTTTTTACAAAGAGACTGCAAGTTGACTGAGTTTTTGTCCTTAAATGCTTTTAAGTTGAAAGTGAAAGAATTTGAAACGGCCTCAATTATCTGTAATTGTTTTACTTGATATGTTTTTATGTACCTGTCATTTAATTGAATGTATCTCTGTTCAATATGTAACTTTGCTGCCTCTTGGAGGACTCCCTTGAAAAAGAGGTTTTTAATCTCAGTGGAATTTTTTCCTAATTATATAAAAGTTAAATAAAAAAAATAAAATAGACCTAATAAAATAGGCTCTAGGAATAGAGGTGGAAACAGCGCCCCAAAAAGACGCTTGTGGCTGAAAAGTGTATTACATCCGTAGTGGTTTAGGACTACCATAGGAAATGAATGGGAAACGGTTTAGGGCGGTTTAGCTAAAAATTCTCAATGCAAACACGGGTGTCCGCAATGATGGCACCGCTCCAGCTGTGCTAAGCTATCAGCTACTCCTCGTTAGTATAGTGGTGAGTATCCCCGCCTGTCACGCGGGAGACCGGGGTTCGATTCCCCGACGGGGAGAGTAACTTTTTCTTCTGAAACTTAAACCTACCATGAGTTTTGAACAAGAAACCTGCGTTGGCCGGGCACTGCAAGTACACTTCAAGTAGCTTCTCGCTACTCGGGCACCGCACCTCGTTGGACAAAGCAGCAGCTACGATGAGAAAGTGTGATAAATTACTATTCGACCACTAGTGGGCGCTGTATCTGGTAAATGGTCACTGATCAGAAACACCTGTCTTGAGTTGGTCCTGTTTGGCAGCAGTTGAAATAGCGCTGCGTGGGTTTTTATTTACCCTGTGGACACTATGCCGTACATCTCGCCTTTTTACACGGAGTTCTTCCACGAACCGCTGACTGAAGACGTGGAGGAGCTGTTGTCCCGCTTCCAGCAGACGGACTCGGTCAGGTATGGGGTCTTCTCGGCCATCTGGAGGGACATGAAGTTTTCCGACGTCTTCCTGGGCATCAAAGTAACTTGTAGCTTTGAAATGAAGAGGTTGTGCACCATAGCCCTGGCCACAGCCGTGAAGTACTTCCTACCTCCGTACAGCTACCAGATCAGGGTGGGAGGCTTGTATCTGATGTTCGCTTTGTACCACGCCCAGCTGGGCCCCACACCCGCGAAGATCAGGCTGGCCCTGAAGGACTGGAGCCATGTGCAGATGTTCCTCACAGAGTCTGAAGAGGCAGAGCACCACGACGTGGTTTACATTTTCCACCAGCTCGTTGCGAGCGGCGCCATCCACTACACGGCTATGCCTCATTGTCTGGCTTTCCACAGGCAGCAGAGCCCAAAGGCAGAAGGTCTGAGTGCTGAGTTCCTGAGCAGGGCTGTGGCACTGCACGAGCTTCAATCTGCAGGCATCCTGGAAGAAATGGCCGGCATCCAGTGCCTCTATGATGACCTAAAGGAGGCCACTGTGGAGGTCAGGCACAAGGTCAACATGACTAATCCAGACCTCAATTCCTGCCTAAGCAGATGCGTATCTGAGTTCTCTGCGTGGCAACGGACTGCTTCACCCAAAGAGAAAAATGCTGAAGGCCATGAAAGACTATTGAGGACGACTGAAGATGATTGCAGCAGCAGAGCCAGGCTCCTTTCCTCCATCAAGCAGAAGAGCTACAGCACTGTCCAGGGGGTGACCAGGAGGTGCATAAAGGTAGAGCCGGTGGACTACTCCAGCTCAGGTGGGGAGCAGTTCCGAAGCTCTTCAGGGAGGAAGAAGTACGTCTCTCTGCGGGCCCGGACCTGGAAGAACCTGGGGAAGAAGGATGAGAAGGAGAGCAATGCCAAGGCCTGGCTCCTGAGTGCCCCAGCAGAGCAGGATGGGTATATTCTGAAGAGGTTAAGCCAGACGGCACCATTCAGAGAAGTGAAGAAGGAGGCAGCGGGGTAACCCTGAGTTCTGCTTTTGTAAAATTAACTTTTTTCACTGGAATAGTTTAAGTTCATAATTTCACATACTTTTGACTGTTTATTAAAAAATGAGTAACAAATGTTCAAGTCTTTTTGTTTTGATGGAGGAGAAGGCACAGCTTGAAGTAGGACAGGGCCTTTATCGTATTGTTTTATTGTTATAGTAAAAATCTTATAAGAATTTGGATTTATCTTGACTGATAAATTGCACCTGGAAACCCCCAAAACTGTCAGGATTATTTTTGCCCTTTTCTCCACTGTTGGTTTTATTAAGCATAATTCAAAAAAATCCAATTAAATGCCGTTACTGTGTGCAGTTTGGTAATATCACACTTCTTTATGTAACCAGTGTCCTGTTGAGACATATTTTGAATTTGACGTTAATATTCTATTTTTTTATTTTATTTTTTTTAAGGACACCGTCCTTATTGGGCTACGATTGACATGCAGTTACAGCCACACAGTTACTTGAAAAAGATTGCAAGAAGCTGTAAATGGTCTTTTGTCATTGCAACATAACCACGATATATTGTGATACAATTTAAAAGTCCATATTGCCCACCGTGTAGTTTGAAGTAAACGAGGGGGAGAGGGTGGCAGGCAACATAAATTAGCCAAAATAGAAATGCTTTATGATCCAAGCTGTTTACTTTTCAATTAAGAAATTGGTGTTCAAGCTGCTAGACTTGGGTGGGGGTGTAAATTATTCTGAAGAAAACCTGTAAACGTTAAGAACTTGATGATGATTTTTAAAAACTAAAGGAGTGTTTTTGTATATACCAGGATGAAACTTTTTCTTATGCAAATTGATTTAAATTTCAGACTGAATGATGGAGGGTTGCTAAACTGTCTGGAAAAACATGGAAGTGGGTTGAAGTCTTGACAAGTATGGAGAATAAATTTGTATTTCCAGACTGTAAAGCTCATTCTGTGGTCTAAAACCTGAATCCAGCCATCCACTGCTGCTTTCATCGTTCCCTCTTGTCCCTCTGTCAACCATTCACATCAGTCTAGTCTTTGCCCTTGATCTTTAATTATTTTCCTTACTGTGGGTTTTTCCAGGTTCCATTGTGAAAGGCTGCAAACTGTAGCAATTCAAGTTCAAAATGAACTTTTGTTTTTATACTTAAAGGATGGAATTGTGACTATTACCATCAGGAAATGTATACTATGAACTAAAGTAAAATTCTGACAGATGGCAAAAAGATATATATACAGGGGTTGGACAATGAAACTGAAACACCTCTCATTTTAGTGTGGGAGGTTTCATGGCTAAATTGGACCCGCCTGGTGGCCAATCTTCATTAATTGCACATTGAACCAATAAGAGCAGAGTGCGAAGGTCCAATTAGCAGGGTAAGAGCACAGTTTTGCTCAAAACATTGCAATGCACACAACATTATGGGTGACATACCAGAGTTCAAAAGAGGACAAATTGTTGGTGCACGTCTTGCTGGCGCATCTGTGACCAAGACAGCAAGTCTTTGTGATGTATCAAGAGCCTCGGTATCCAGGGTAATGTCAGCATACCACCAAGAAGGACGAACCACATCCAACAGGATTAACTGTGGACGTAAGAGGAAGCTGTCTGAAAGGGATGTTCGGGTGCTAACCCGGATTGTATCCAAAAAACATAAAATCACGGCAGAATTAAATTTGCACCTCAACTCTCCTGTTTCCACCAAAACTGTCCGTCGGGAGCTCCACAGGGTCAATATACACTGCCGGGTTGCTATAGCCAAACCTTTGGTCACTCGTGCCAATGCCAAACGTCGGTTTCAACGGTGCAAGGAGCGCAAATCTTGGGCTGTGGACAATTTGAAACATGTATTGTTCTCTGATGAGTCCACCTTTACTGTTTTCCCCACATCCGAGAGAGTTACGGTGTGGAGAAGCCCCAAAGAAGCGTACCACCCAGACTGTTGCATGCCCAGAGTGAAGCATGGCGGTGGATCATTGATGGTTTGGGCTGCCATATCATGGCATTCCCTTGGCCCCATACTTGTGCTAGATGGGCGCGTCACTGCCAAGGACTACCGAACCATTCTGGAGGACCATGTCCATCCAATGGTTCAAACATTGTATCCTGAAGGAGGTGCCGTGTATCAGGATGACAATGCACCCATACACACAGCAAGACTAGTGAAAGATTGGTTTGATGAACATGAAAGTGAAGTTGAACATCTCCCATGGCCTGCACAGTCACCAGATCTAAATATTATTGAGCCACTTTGGGGTGTTTTGGAGGAGCGAGTCAGGAAACATTTTCCTCCACCAGCATCACGTCGTGACCTGGCCACTATCCTGCAAGAAGAATGGCTTAAAATCCCTCTGACCACTGTGCAGGACTTGTATATGTCATTCCCAAGACGAATTGATGCTGTATTGGCCGCAAAAAGAGGCCCTACACCATACTAATAAATTATTGTGGTCTAAAACCAGGTGTTTCAGTTTTATTGTCCAACCCCTGTATATATATATAAAAAATTATAATCATGGCAGGCCTTGAGTATTAGAGGCCCGGATCTACCATACCAGGCGAGATCCCAGCTGCAGGCTATGCAAAGAGGCCTCAGAAACCATCCAGCACCTCACAGCAGGGTGTAAGATATTAGCAGGGAAGGAATAAACTATAAGCTTTTTGACAAAGCTTATAGTTAGAGTGCCTTATGTTACCCTGAGCTATCTCTACAGTTATGCTGCTATAGGCTTAGGCTACTGGAGGACATCAGGGCCTATTTTTCTCACTCTGCTGAGTTCTACTGTTCTCCAGTTTGCATTGCTTGTCGTCATTTTGTTCTCTTTTTTTTTTTTCTTCATAGTATGTACACCTGGTGTGGTGTTCTGTTAGCTGTGACATCATCCAGGGAAGACAGATCACCCGCTATTACCATCTAATGTAGAACAGATTACTGGATCAATGTGTGCTTCTTTGTCTCTCTTGTTGTGTCTCTGCTCTGTCTTCTCTAATCCCTAGTCGGTCGAGGCAGATGACCGTTCATACTGAGCCTGGTTCTGCTGGAGGTTTTCCTTCCCGTTAATGGGGAGTTTTTCTCTCCACTGTCCCTTCATGCTTGCTTGGTATGAGGGATTGCTGCAAAGCCATGTACAATGCAGACGACTCTCCTTGTAGCTCTACACATCTCCAGGAGGAGTGAATGCCTTTAGGAATTTTTTTGACTAATCTGATTGAATTTGACTTTGGAAAGTGCCTTGAGATGACATGTTTCATGAATTGGCTCTATATAAATAAAATTGGATTGAATACATGGAGCGCCATAACCTAGTGTCTGGTATAGTGTACAGAAACATCTGTTCAGAATACCAACTGGAGACCCCCAGGTCACAATGGGAGTCACCTCCCAAGGTGGTAGAGAATGACAGAGCTAAGATCCTGTGGGACTTTCAGATACAAACAGATTAAATGGTAATGACCAACCAACTGGACATTGTGATCATTGATAAGCAGCTGAGGAAAGCCGTTGTGATTGATGTAGCCATCCTGAGTGATGAAAACATCAGGAAAAAAGAACAAGAGAAACGCCAAGGGCTCAGGGGAAAACTAGAAAGAGCCTGGAAGAGGAAGACAACAGTGGTGCCCATGATCATCGGGGCAGTAACCCCCACTCTGGAGAAGTGGTTCCAACAGGTACCTGGAGAAACATCAGACATCTCAGTCCAGAAGAGTGCAATCTTAGGAACAGCCAAGATCCTAAGAAGAATCCTCAAGCTCCCAGGCCTCTGGTAGAGGACCCAAGCTTTCTAAATAAAGCCATCAGTCTGTATTATTAACAGCTGAAGTTATTTTTCTAATTTGGGTTCTATAAAAATTGTTAGAATTGGTGACATTTCCCACAATCTTGATTCATTGTCTGCTAAAACTCCATCTTGCTTCAGTCATGTTAACAGACTTAGTTGAAAGTGAAGATCACATCACTCTTTGATTAAGCATTATGGTTCTTGAGTATTGTAATAGTTGACCTGATGTACATCTAATGGGCTTTGATACCTAAAATTCCAAAAAGCTCTGGTGAGGGAAAATTTACAAATTTTCAGTGGAACCTTCTTCTTACTTCAATTCATACTGGCATGCTGGATAACAGCTCCTGCACCTTGTTGATGACCCATTTTTCTTTTTTCACGGCTTCTGTTTATTCTCCTGCTCTTTGAGAACTGACCACAGGTCCTAGAGATCTGGGGAAATTCATGACCAAAGGTCCATAATTTCATTGCTCTTAACCTTTTGTGTCACTTTTTCTACTTTTATCTTGTGACATGGTGCTCCAATAAGTTATGAAGATCTGCGGATTGTCAACGAATTGTTCCTTGATTGCTGGAAGAAATTGCTCTTGGAAGCTGTTTTGATCCCACTGCCTTACTACTGGCATTGCACAGGACTCTTACAACAGCATATCTTTTCTTAAAATAATTCCTTTTAATTTGCTCTATACTACTAAACTGAATTTAATTGGATTTCAATCAGTTCTTGATGTTTTCTCTTGAGCACAAGTAAGATCTTTGCAGTTGAAATTGTTAGAAATACAGTTTATAACTCCAACTTGTTGAAAGCTGGCAATTCTGAAGTCTCCTTCACTGCAATTTAACCTAACTTTGAAGTTTTTTTGATGATCCAGAAAACCAAACTGTCTGCGGCTATATATTTCCAAAGTTATGGCTGCATGTTCTTATTTAGAGATAACCCTTGTTAATGATGGAAGACCAGGACTTTCAGCTGGACTCGTTTAGAAACCTAAAAAAACGGGATCTTGCTATAAAGTAAACTTGTTATAAATGTTCAGAATTATTATGCCTAATATCACTGAGATAATTTATGATCCGGTATTGAATTCTGATCATTATTACAATGTTAAACTTATTTTTTCCAATTAACCTGCTGCTGCTTTGTATTTTTTTTTCCTCTTGAAAATTAAAAGTAAAAACTTTTCTAAAATGTCATAGATGTAAGCAATTTTAAATAAAATCAACAGCCAACTGAGAGTTTAACTTTTGATGACTGGTTAAAAAAAAGTTAGTCTTTTTTCGGGTGGCAAAATATACTAATCAGAGCTTTAAACAATAAAGTTGTCTTTATTTCGATCCAGATCTCTCATGTTTGTCTTTTATTAGCACCAGATGTGTATTCAAATGGATTTTCAAGGTTGAAAAGTAAAAAAAAAACAAGCTTCGGCGTGGTGGAGTTGCATGTTAAAGCAGGCTCACTAGCGACCTCTCCTGGTCAGATTTTGCTTAATTTATTCATGCAGCTTCTGCGCCACCTGGCGGTCAAATCTTGAAAATACATCAACACAAAGGCGAACTTCATCCGGATGTATGGCATGGAGAAGTTCATCCGGATCTTCCTGTGACTTAATCCACTTGTTGAGGGGAAAGTGTCACATGGAGTAGCAGAGACGAGCTTCGTTTTTTTTGTACCTAAGTTACAACAGCGATAATGTCTGATTCACAAGGTAACCGGAGTCCACGTTAGCAGCTTAGCCGACAGTTGAGCACCATGTTCGGTCTGAGGGAAGCCGGAGTCGTTGGCGCCTCCGTCGTTCTTGCAGGCGGGGTCGCATATCTTGTCTGGAGCTACGCTTCATCCCCCACGCAGAAGAAGCTCGATACACAGCCGGGAGAGGATAGCGGGAGCAGCCGGGAGGAGGAGAGGGAAAAGGAGGTACCGGTGGAGGAAACCGTTGTTCCCGCTGAGGCTCAAACGACAGCAACGGTAAAAGTGAGTTCTGCTAGCTGTGCCGAGGAGTTATAAAGATTCACGTTTGATGACGTAGCGATACGTGACTGTTTTAAACGTCCCTCTAAATGATAGCATCCTTTGTAGTTTTTCATAAAAAACACGTTTCAGTTAAACCTCCATAAAACTCAACACGTTCTCTGGCAGCACAGTGCGTTGCATTCTGGGAAATGTAGGTTATTATCGATCCATGGTTGGCTAACTGTAGTTGAGACTTATCAAAATTTACTAGTAGCTTATATATTGACATCTTTGAAGAACAATGTATTTATGTATATATATATATATATATATATATATATATATATATATATGAGAGAGAAATAAAATATGAGAGTCCTTATTATGTTACCATAATGAAAATTTAGTAATACACCGGCTCAGAACTGACATTCAACACACAGACATATATTAGGCGATATGCTCGAAACTTCACGATATATTTCTTAATTTGGTAATATAATTACGATATCATTATAAGCAAAATAAAAGCCTCAGAAAGACTGCCAAGAATGCCCACAACAGATGTCTGTACAAAGTTACAATAATTATTTCCCCACGTTTATAAAACTCCTCCAATATTGCAATATTTTAGAAGTATTTGCTTTAATAAATAAAACGTATAAAAATACATAAAGAACTTCAGGGACAAATGCTGTAATAAGACTATAATATGTATTGAAATATTGGAAATGTCGTATCACCGTTATTGAATCATGTTATATCGCGATAAGCATTGACATTGTATTTGTAGGACTTTTTGACCACCAGAATTCAAACACCGATCATGGTTGGTTTGTTTTCTCGAATTCATCCCAAAGGTGTTCTGCCGGGTTGAGTTTAGACGTTGGTGCAGGCCTGTCAAAAGTTCTTCCACACCAAACTTCCTCATCCACCTCTTCTCTAACCTTGCATATTCCATCGGTGCATATTCCTCCAAGCTGTTCCCGCAAAGTTCAGAACATGAAGCTGTCCAAAATGTTTTGGTGTGCTGTAGTATGAAGAATCCTTTTCCAAACAGCCCCAAACCATAATCCCACCTGTACCAAACATCACCCTTGACACACTGCAGTCGTGCAAGTTCGTTTTTCCAGGGAACTTCCAAACCTAGACTCAGCCATAATTGTCAGAGAAGCCCGGTTCATTCCTCCATAGAATATGAACTATGAATATGAGCTATGATATCCAGGGTCCAGTGGTGACGTGCTTACACCCCTGCACCAAGCGCTTCGCATTGCGATTGATGATGTAAGGCATGGATGTAGCTGTTTTGCCTCGAAAACTCACTCCATAATAGGGCTTAACGATAATTCAATAACAATATGTATCGATCGACAGACATATATCTATAGTAGAAAAAAAGGTCAATAAAAAGTTAAACAGAAGAAAAGTTTTCCTTTTTGCATTCTAGCCAATCATGTGGGTTAATAGTAGTCTCTAAATCCTCTCAACCAATCACAATCAGACCCAGGAACGCTTTGTCGCCAAGCTCCGCCCCCTTCAGAGTTCAAAAAGTGTGTTTGTTTTTTTAAACTTACAGTTTTGGTAAAAAGTGGGTTAAATGAAGGGTTGAGTTGGAATTCAGTGTTTGTGTTCTTTATCTATAAATAGGTCGCTAAGCAACTGCATAAAATGGCCAGGGCTGCACTTAAAATATATGTTTTGAATTTCTTGATAATTATGGTTTTATAAGCATTCTGCACATGTAAGTGCCCGGTTTAAAACTCTTGTGGCCATGGAGGTGAAGCGAAATTAATTAAATTATTTGCAGGGGTGAGTTAATACTTTTGGCAATACAAAGAACTCTGGGGGAAAACATCCTTTTTTATCTTTCACAAATAAAATGAAGACTTCAGAGACATGTCTTTAACAGACTGTAAGTGCTGTAGGTAAGGTATATTTATTTATAAGGTACCTTACCTTACCTCACTGTAGGATACCTCAGACCAGATGTGTCTTGTCAAGGAAAAGCAGTTTTCCAGCAGGATCTAATATGATGTAAATGTAAAAAAAAATCAGAGAAATCTTTTTCAATTTTTTTTGTCTTTTTACAGCGTTGTTTAGAAATTCTGCAGATTTCATTTGGGGAAGTTGGAAACGTGCTATATGTATCATCTTTATTATTGTACATCTGAGTTCATTTTAAAGAGAGTGCAAAAAAATAAGTAAAATAAATAATTACTATGCAAAACAGTAAAAAAAGAAAACGTAGGTTTTTGTTTTTACTGTTTTATCAGATAGCTTGAACTAAAGTCCAAGAAAGAATTAAGAGTAACAAGCATTAATCTGTGTGCTGCTTCTTAATTGTTACATATCCCAAAATGTTAAATATCCCAAAATAAGCCACAGAGCCAAAGTCCTGCTTCTTTCAGCTCGTTGCTTTTATTCCTGTTTCTCGCTCCACTTCTGCAGGTTTTAGTCTATTAATGAGGTGAAACTCAGCCCCACTTAAATTGTCTTTTTACATTTTTATCAAGTGTTTCTCCTTCTGCGTTGTGTATTTTAGTCCCGTCCGGCGGACTCAGCAGGAACCCAGGTTCTGGTTCTGGGTCTGGATGGGGCCGGGAAAACCAGCCTGCTGCACTGTATTTCCAGCGGCAGTCTGGAGCAGGACGTGGAGCCGACCCAGGGCTTCAACGCCGTCTCCCTCAGCAGAGATGACCTTCACATCGAGTTCCTAGAAAGTAAGCTTCAACTTGTTCTCGGCTTTGCCTCAGAGCAGAGACTGAGACGAACGAGAGCGTCCCGAGACGTTCTGACACATTTCTTATCCTGCTTTTGGTTCTGCAGAGTTTTTATGACCGTAGAGGATAACATCAGGGAAGTTTAGTGCAAAAGTTATGTGTTTATATGTGTTTACGAAACAACGACCACACAGCGGACTGCTTTTACTCAGCTCCTTCAAAACAGGAATTTTGAATCTTTGAACGGTTTCTAAAATGCATAAACTGCTGTTAAAGTTTAGATTCTTTAAATCCATAACTAGAGTTTTACTTTTGCTGCAGAAGCAACACATCACCCAGCCCACCTGAGCTGTTGTCATTCACACATTTTCCACTGGAAAAAGACTCCCAATTATCAGATCAATACCTACTTGTTTGGATTATAGAATATTGAGTGAGGATTTTTATTACATTTCACAGTGCTGTGAAAGTCATTCACCCCTCTAGGGTTTCTACCCACACTTTAAAGAAACAGGTCCAATTCATGCCTATTTATATAGGTCCTAATTCAGTTAAAATCAATCCAATACATGCCCATAGAAATGAATCAGTCTTTGCTTTTTTTGGTCAGACCATAATGTTTTAAATCATCAAACATATTTTACTACAATATATAACCTGCGTGAATGAAAAAATTGTGACAAAAAATGCATAATTTATTAGGTGACAAATCAATCCAAACAGCCTGACCCTAAAAGCCCCACTTTTCAAATCATTAATTGGCTGCGATTACCCAAAGCTTTTGGAAAGCTGGCTTCTATTTCTACCGTGGATCTAGCATGAGAAGTTGTTGGATTTTAGGGTTTTTCCAACCTGATCCTCACAGATATATTGTTTAGTAGGGGGTCATATTTTCTCTGCTCTGTAAGTTTGGTTTAAAGGAGAATTATTATTTAAACTCATGTCATTTATCTGTTTTAGTATCTTATTCGTATTATTTCATTCATTTGTGGCCTCCTAATTACTTTACATTATATATTTTCCCTTCCGTTCCCAGTATGTGGCTCTGTGCTTTATATTTTTAGACTCCTTTACTGTACCGTCTTAAAACTATATAATGCAATGTAAATCTGAGTGAAATGCTGCCTGCTATAAATACATTTAGCAGAACTGAAACACCGGAACTAAACCCGGCGTTTGTGGTTTTCAGTCGGCGGGAAGGAGAATCTGCGGCCGTACTGGCAGAGGTACCTGTCCAAGGCGCTGCTGCTGGTCTTCGTGGTTGACTCCTCTGACCCAGAGCTGTTTGCGCTCGCAAAGAAACATTTACACGCGCTGCTGGGCCTTCACCCCTCCCTGCCTTTAATGGTACTGGCCAACAAACAGGTGAGAGAGAGACCAAAAGAGACGGCACAGGAAAACCCATCTGCTTCGTCTGTCGCTGCTTTGTGATGGTTTTAAAAAAGTCAGCAGCTAGATGTGAGCTTAGCTTTTAATGGCTGGTCAAATAAAAATTATTTTTGACAAAATATACTATTACTTCACTGGCCTTTTTAAATTCCTGCTTTTCTTGTCATTAATTTCTTGTATATTTCAGATTTTAAAAATGTTTCCACTTTTTACATCTATTTATTTATGTCTGCTCAATTCCCCCCCTTGGGATAAATAAAGGGATTCTATTGTAGAGCTTCTCCGTAAACACGCTCTATCAAAGCTGTTTATTCATTTTGGTCCAGATGTGGCGTCATGTTTGTCTTCTGATTCCAGGATCTTTCAGGTTCCTGCACCATCACTGACCTCCATGACGCCCTGTCGCTGTCTGAAGCCGGGGACCGCCGCATGTTCCTCATCGGGACCCATGTGAGGAGGGGCGACCCGGAGCTCAGCTCAGGGGTCCAGGACGCTCGGGACCTGATCTTCCAGATGGTCTCTGGCGACAGATGAATCATGGCGGTTTAGACATGAATCCAGTGTTTCTGCTCGCATGTAGAAAATTCATTCTCACATTTCAGCGGGCTGACGTTGGCTGAAACGGCGCTATTTATCCGTCTTACTGGTAACACGGTTAGCATTCTCATTTAAAGAAAGGCGACACAAACGTTTTGTTTTAACTCGTGTGTTCAGGGAAACTTTGTTACATGCTCTAATCATTGTTTTAAAGCTTTAAATGTTTTCTTTCCTGAGAAGTGTACTTAAGTGTTGTTATAAATAATGAGTCAGAAAAAGAAACCCATTAAAGTATCTTTTGCGTTTTTATTTTTCAGGTGAGCAACAAAATAACCTTATTTCTGTGGTTGAGATTCCAGCTTAAAGCGCTTCCAGTTTTCCGCCACTTGGAGTCGCTGATGAGCCGGCTTCTGTTTAAGAGTTACACATTTATATTGTTTCCACCTTTACCTTACTGTTTATTTCAAAAGAAAAAGCTGCTGCAGGAACACTAAACACCCAGTAACTTTGGTTCTGCTTTGGGACTACAGTGTAAATGTTTGTTTTGACCAGAAGCTGAAGAGAGTTTGCTTTGTTCTTAAAGCTGTTTAAACGATGGTTCGTTGTAATTTACCCATTTAATGTGCCGTTTCTTGCCAACATGTTTTTTGTTTTTTAAAATTTGTGGAAATCTATGTGCAAATGTTTCATAAAGCTGAGCTGCACTAAAAAAAAAGTTAAATGCAAAAAAAGAAATCTAATTTGTTCAAAGCGCATCTTTTTGCTCTTAAAATAAACAGTTTCTACAGACCTTTCTGTGTGATTTTGGACTTTATTCCTCTCCCCACGTTTCTAATTGCCCCTGATATAATTAAAACAAGCTAAAGCCTTCCTGACTTTTCTGCCTTCGATGTGACCTCTGACCTGTAAAACACCATTAAAGAATGAGCTTAAGTTTTCTATTCCAGGCAACCCAGCAGATTGCCTCGAGTTGCTGACTTGCAGCTTTCATTCCTGGATGAGGATGTAGCCACAGTGGACTTTCGCCTGCATTGTGTCATCTTTGCAGCAATCCCTCATAGCAAGCATGCATGTAGCGACAGTAGGGAGGAAAAGTCCCCTTTAAAAGAAAGAAACCTCCAGCAGAACCAGGCTCGGTGGGAAAGGCCATCTGCCACAAACCGCCGGGGGTTTGAGAAGACAGGGCAGAGACACAAAGAGCACAGAAGCTCTGATCCAGGAGTACTTTCTATGTTAGAGAAAACCTAAAGGGTAGATTTCAAGCACCCTCAGCATATAAAATTAAGTACTATCTATAAACTTTAGTTAAAATAAATACCACTAGGTCAATAAAACCTTTAGAAATACACGTAAATCTTTTAGATAATTCAAACGTTTTGGGATTATGGCCAAAAGCTTCAACTTTGGTTTCATAAGAAAAAATATTGTCCATTAAATGTAGTATATGGAATGGACATTTTCTTTCAGCATCCAGCAACAAAAAGACAATACTAATACTTTCTAAAATGCATAAAACCTTATTTAACACATAAATTTAGCACATAATTCCACATAGTCATTAATTTCCCCAAAAAGAACAAATAAAACAATGAAAAAACAAGCATTTAAAAAACATCAATAATGGTTCCGTATTATATCAGAATGTTCAGAAAAGTTACAGCTGAAGGAGTAAAACGTTTCTTTATAGATCTGACTGGCTTTCTTAAGTATGAGTCCATCATATCTTCTGGTGTGAGAACTATTTTACGCCTATAATCTCACAATAAATGAGCCATAAACCACGATGGAGGCTTGTTTGTTGGCAATAAAACTTCAGTTTCCTCAAAAGAAAGAATCATTGTTTTGGCTTTTAAAGTAATTGTTGAAATACTGACTCTGTTGTACTATTTCCTGACCCCCTGCATCGATAACACATTTTTGATGCTGGTCTGTTGTTCTTACTTCTGAAATGCTGTTTTGTTTACATCAGATGCAAACTTTCCAGACAGTTTCACTTTTGTCTCGTCAGCCCAGAAAATGTTTTCCCAAAAATCTTTATTATTAACATGTTTTTTAATGTTAAATGTGAAACAGGACCTTTGGTTCTTCTTGGTCAGAAGCCGTTTTCACCTTCAAACGCGCCCATGGATGCAGTTTTTGTCCTGTCTGTTTCTTATTTATGCCTTAGAAATGACTCGGTAACCTTTGCAAACTGATAAATGCAAATTCAGTTCTTGAATTTGTGTAAGATCAGGGCACAATGTCATGGTTTTTGAAATCTTTCAGCCTACTTCATGTTGTCAGGGCGGTTCTGTTTTATGTCTGGCATTATTTCTAATAAATGAATGCAGTTATCTCATTATTTAACAAGGAGTTGATTATTTTTTTCACATATGACCAGGCTGTTTAAATCTATAAGGGGGCAAATACATTTTCACTGGAAGATTGCTTTGTTTTCATCGCGTTGGACAGATTATAAGTCGCATTGAAAGCAGAAAAGTAGCCAAAAGTACTGATCATGCTCTATTTAATTGAATAAGTTTGCATAGATTTTTTTTATTTCCACTTTAGGTTCAGTCATGTTGAATTAAATCCTGAATCAGACTTAAGTAGCAGAAGATCAGCCGTCCTTCCCAACTTGACCCATTTGTATCACTTTCAACCTCCTTGAGGGGTGAGACGGATGCGTCAGCCGAGCGGACTCCAGTTTCAGGACATCAGCTGGTTGCTACAGCAGATTATTGTTACACCTTCAGCGGGCATCGGGCTGACACGTCCAGCCCGCACGGTCAAGATGGTGTCTGGAAACCAAGGTAAGCTCGCGGATTCCTCGTTGCATCCTCACATGTTTGCACCTTAATAATTCTGATGCGATTGAACCTGCAGGTGTCCGGCCGAGATTTGGTCCCTCACAGAGGTGCTGTTATTTTATTGTTCTATGAGTTGTAAATGCTGGCTTTGGTGGAGGTAGTGATTGCATGTTAAACCTGATCCCAGAGTCCCTTCGATGGCCTCATTTTTAATGTTGATCCATGTCTTGTGGATGCTGTGATTTGGCAGAATCTTGGAGTTGGCGCGGCATAAAACCTCAAAAACAATCTGGGCGACGACTCCCTGGTGAGCAGCTTTTCTTTCTGAAACCACAGAAAAGCTCCACAGTGGCCTCCGAAGCTCTGGTTAAGAGCTTAAAAAATGTTGAATTTTCAGACGTTTGGCCGCTGATCCAACCTGAAACCGCAGCCGAGAAAAAGCTAAAGTCAGTGTTGTCATTGAGGCATTTTCTACAAACTGTTTAAAGTAGATTTATATTTATAATGTCCCCTTTCTTCCCTCTGTTGTGTATTTTTATTTTATTTTTTACTTCAGTGCTGTGTTAGAAACTTTTTCTCTCTTAACTGATCAGTGAGAAGCTGAGCTGGGGCAACCAGGAGCCGATACGGCCCATCTCCACCCCGGCGCTCAGAGCCACTCCGAGTTCAAGAATCCAATACCTGGCCCTGCACAAAAGAGACTTCTCAGCAAGGGAGGACCCCCCGAGGCAAGGGCCGCACCTGCAGCATTATTGATGACTGCCAGTAAAAGGCTGGAGAGGGAGGAGTGCTTGTGTTTTGCTCACAGGCCTTTCATCTGGTGATGAATCAACATATTTGTGTGGGAGTTTTCATAAAGTGGGTATAATAGGCAGCAAAGTGCTGTTCAGGACGGACGCCAGATCCGAGGTGATCTCCCCAGAGAGCCGTCAGGCTCAATCGGATGACGATAACAGAGGATTGTAGGTAGAGTTTGTTGTTTCCCTGCCTCAGCAGTAGTCCGTGTAATATAATCAGAGGCCCACACAGGAAGGACCCCTGATAATGATAATTATACTGTAACAGAAGACAATAGGAGCCAAGACAGGAGATTCATATTAAAGATGTTTATATTTTTTCTGCTCCGTTCATATTTCCATAGTTATTTCCAAATTCTGCTCTCTAGTCTGATGTTTGTTTTTAATGGCACGTCTCGCTGCTTATTAAAATGTAAATGTTTTCATGGGTTCAGCTGGTTTTCCAATCATGCGTTACGGCATTAAACGAGGACTCGCACTCCACCATTGTTCTGTCCACCTTCTTCTTCCTCCCGGCCCGCTGCGTACGACATATAATGGCTTCCATTTTCCTGCAGGAAACCGGAGAGGGATGAGGATGAGGACGAGGAGGCACGATTCTTCAGGAAGACCAAGCATCCTTCCTCCAAGACGTCTCAGTATGAAAACACTCTACGACTGTCAGCGCCCAAGATGAGGAGCCGCGGTCCTCAGGAACCGGGGTAAACACGTCACACGTAGGGCATTCAGGAGCTTTATGTACTTATTATGAAGGTATTAATTAAAACTTTTTAAATCTTGTAACCAGAAATCTTTATTAAAAGAAATCATAGTCGTAAAAACCTTCAAATTGTTGTGTTATGTGATTTATTTATTTTTAGCAGAATTAATAACACATATTAGACAATCAGACCAAATGCTCCTAATGTTCTGTGTGAGAGACACCAAGTAAGTAAATAAGGACAAAGTATATAACAGCTTTATAGTATGTGATGTTAAAGCATACAGTACGATGAAAAGGTATCTGCCCCTTACATATTCTGTTGTTTTTAGATGTTTTAGATCAACACATTTTGTTTAAAATCAGGCTGTTAAAACTGTAAATTGCTTAGTGACATCCTTCGGATCATCAGACTGACGTTTGATGATCTCTAGTATTTAGATATGACACAAAAGCAAAAACAGAAGCTTGCCTTTAACCGAATCAGTGAAATTGAGAATTAAGATGCATTTTAACCAAATTGAGATCTACCTGTCAATAATCAGTAGCCTAAACACAGGGTTTTTACAACCTAATTTTCATTATATTCTTTACATGAATCACAAACGGAAAAGAAAAAGGGAGACGATGAAGATTCAGGACCAGGCTAACCGTCAGCTGTCAGCACCACAACCACCAGAGCGAAACTGGAAATAGCACCTTAGCGCTGTTCTGCCACTTCTCTCTCAGACCCGGCTTTTATCTCTTGACGTTCGGTTCCTTGAGCCCAGAAAATGAACCCGGTCACTGGACAAACAAACTGGTTCTGTTTGGGGATGTCTATAACAGTTTAAAATTCCTGCGAGATTCTGTTGTATTTCTCACCCATGCACACTTGGGATAAGCAGACGGAGCCTCCATATTGTGCATGGATGGAAAATACAGCAAAATCTCACAGGAATTTTAAACTGTAACAGACAAATGTGGCAGAGCAAACAAAATATTTATCATGGCAGAATCTCAAAAGCATGAACTCTGGAACAGGAGACATCCAGTGGGCCCGATCGACCAATCAGAGGTGGAGTAATGAGAGAGCCACCCTAAACGGCCAAAACATGCAATCTATTATATCTAAGACGTTTTAGACTCAGAGAGACCAAAACTTTAATCCGTTTATCACCCCAGTCCTAACACCATCTCATATCTGGCTCTGTTTTACAAAATGTATAATACGCAATCATTCCGTTTAATAAAACAACAGGTTCACAGTCAAGGCTTGAAATATCAGTGATCGACATAACGTTACAATTACTTATGGATTTAAATGAAACGAAATAAGATGTTTCACATGGGAGGGAGTTTGAACCCAAACCCTTTAGGAATGGCAACGGATACTCCTCACATTTTGAGATCTATTCCACACAAATTAAGAGGACTGGGGTCCACTGAGGACATTTTGAAGGGACCTGGAGGAAAGAAGCTCTATTCTAGGTAAACAGGTCAAAATTGAGGCGTCTGTGTGCGCTACATTGTTAACTGTTACAGCTCTGCCTTACTTATGCGACGCAGCAGAAGGACATATATTTTTTTTTATGTCGTCTGTTTTACAGACTGTCTTTACGTCCATGTTCCCAAGAGAGCTCGTGTGTCCAACTCCTGAGGCTTCATGGAGCCTGAGGCGGCCAAAATCCAAACCAAAGTCTTGGTTTTAATCACAGCCAAATGCAGCATATCATCTTGTTTAAACATAAAGAGGCCAAGAAAAGGCTCGGGTCCAACACCAACGTTCGGACATCTGTTATTTCAGCGTCAGACAGCAGGACTGGAGACAATGGCGCTTATTGTCCACAGCTAAGGACCCCCGGGATGTTCGTGGAACAACCACGGAAGTCTTTTTATAAATCCTGAACTCGGGAGCTGAACATGTTGGATATGGAGTCGTAGGAGACCGCATTCATATTTTTAAGTCGCAAAGTCTTCTGGGACGGGTCTTTAAATTCTCTGTGGTGGGAATAGAAACATAGTTATCGCCAATGGTGAGATAATTAAAACAAACACAAAAAGAAAACATGGTTGTGGGCAGATATATGTACTACTGCCTTAAAGAGCAAAATGCCTGGGAAAGGGCATCTTAAGTTTAATAAGAATAAATAAACCATAAATAATAGTCATAACAACTTAATTATCACTCTGGATGAGTGTGAAGGTCCCATAGGCCTATTTACGGGAAATATTTTCTGTTATTATGCATCTGTGAACAAATATACACCGCACTCTTCCCGCTTACTGGCAACCACAGGCTGGATTAAAGGCTGGGGACTGAGGGGACCATGGAAGAAGGTTGATTTTGTGTCTAGTGAATAATTTCTGCGTTGATTTGATGTTTTGGATCACTATCCTGCTGAAAGACCTGAATGACGACGCGGTTCCAGTTTCCTGGCTGAGGCTGCAGGAATCTTTGTGGTATGTCCGTGATGCCTTGCACCCAGGAAAGATCCCCCAAGCGTTGAAAGAGGAACAGGCCCACAGCATCACACGTCCTCCACCGTACTTTACAATGAGTGTGATGTGTTTCTCTAAATCAGGGGTCACCAACCTTTTTGAAACTGAGAGCTAATTCATCGCTAGTGTGTCATACGAAGGGCGACCTGTACTGACCTTTGACCTAGAAAAGTCAGAGCTCACCTTAACTTTATGTAATATAAACATGTTTTTAATGCATTTATCATTTTAAATCTATGTAAATTATACAAGTATGATTAAAAAGAGCAACTGAATAAAATATTTTAAATGAAGCTCATTTTGGGGTTTTGCTATTTTTTGAATCAGGCTTGATAGCATCACTCATGGTCCTTGGGGGCCACCAGGTGCCCGCGGGCCCCATGTTGGTGACCCCTGCTCTAAATAGTCATACTTTGTTTTGGGCTGGAACCACCTTGGATAATTGTTGGCCCCAAGATGCCCCTCTGCAGTTCTCTAACCGGGAGCTTTGGAGGTTTTACCATACTCCCCTGTTTCATGTAGCTATTTCTTGACTTATGACAATCTACACACTTCTGCCTTAATTAAACGGCATGTACTGTTGTCATTCCCCTTTTGAAACGCAACAGAGAAAATAGCTGCCGTGCAGGTAAACAGGTCATATATTTAAAAAATAAAAGTACAGAGAGCCTGATCAATTTTAACATTTTAAATAGAATAAAATAACTGCTTGGTGTTTTTGAAGTTTTCCTATTTTTCCAATTGTATTTATATAGCGTCAATTCAGGACATAGGTAATCTCAAGAAACTTTCCAAAGTCAAATTCAATCAGATTATGCAGATTGGTCAGAAAGTTTCCTCTCTAAGGAAACCCAGCAGGTTGCATCAAGTCTTGACAAGCAGCATTCACTCCTCCTGAAAGAGCGTAGACCCACAGTGGACAGTCGTCTGCATTGCTGATGGCTTTGCAGCAATCCCTCATACTGAGCAAGCATGAAGCGACAGTGGAAAGAAAGAACTCCCCTTTAACAGGGAGGAAAAGCTCCAGCAGAACCAGAACCAGGCTCAGTGTGAACGCTCATCTGCCTCGACCCACTGGGGCTTAGAGAAGACAGAGCAGAGACACAGAAAAGAGACAAAAAAAGCACAGAATCAGAGTGGAAGACAACTATCCTGGGTTTGCTCCTTGCAAGATGTTTAAAGTGTTGTTTGTTGTCCAACAGGCCTCTTCACACGCCTCAGTGTGAGAATAACTGTCCTATTTGGCACGTCGACGCCAGGGTGAGAAACGCCGTCGTCACCCGTCGCTTGCTGCAGCTCTCACAGGCCAAGCAGACTCACCCTGACTACCGCAGCAACAGGGAGGTGAGATACGTCCACTGTACTACGTTGTAGGGAAACCTTACATTCCCTGTGGAAAAACTTTATTAAAATTAACTAAAATTGTTCTTTTCTATCGTTTTAGTTTTGCTGCTTAGATGGATGGATGTTTCAGACCATTAATGAATGATGTTTGAGTTACCACAGCTAATGATACTAGCAATGATAAAAGTGATTTAGAATAATATCTCACTGAGTTTGATAACAATGATGCCACTTAAAATAAGGTTCAGTGAAAATGTTGACGCACGAGCACAGAAAAACGGACCTTTCTCCACGTTTACCCACAGAGCGCTGTTTCCGTCGTCTCCTTCGCGTCCCGAGCAGCTCAGACGTCTCAGAGACTCGTCCAGCTGTCGCTGCCCAAACTGAAGCAGAGCAACATCTGCAGCCAGCTGGGACGCCTCGAAGAAAGCATCTGGACTGTAAGAGCGCCTGTTGCCACAATAATCCTCCCGTCACTTCATTCAGCTTAGAAAACACTCCCTGTAAAGCAGCCATGTCCAAAGTGCGGCCCTGGGGGCCATTTGTGGCCCCAGGACTGATTTTGTTTGGCTCCCTAACTGCATTTCAAGAAAGATTTAGTCTACTGGAAAGATTTGTCTGATGGAGATGGAAACGTTTTATTTTTATTAGGGTAAAATGGTTACGATCTTACAACTGAAAACGTTGGGTACAACACAATGTATTCATCTTTTAATAACCACACTTTTTACATTCTATTTAATTTCATAGTAAATACGACCACTTCTGTCTGAGGACTTTAACTCAGATGCAAACTTTTGTGCATTAAAAGCTATTTTATTAATTTTTTTTTTTTACAAATCATTTATTAAAATTAACATGTTTTTTCAAAGAAGTACTGGCCTAAATCCTGCAATTTCATGTTGCTAGACCAAAAAGTATTCAGCTTTGTCTAATATAATTTGGAAACTGGGTGGTCATCTTTTAATAAAGCAAATGTGCAAAACCCATTTTTAACTATGACTCTACAGGGATTTAACATTAATTATAATTTGTTTCATTAAAATTAGTATATCTTACAAAGCAGATAAAAAAATGCACAACATATTTTTCATTGTTGTTATTTTTTGGCCCTCAAGTACTTTTGACTTGAGAATTTCGGCCCACGTGCCAAAAAGTCTGGACACCCCTGCTCTAAAGCATCCTTGGTTCAGGACAAACTCAAACCTGTATTCATTGTTGGATAGTTGTTAGATGAGTCCTCAGCTTGCAGTGTGTTTTAATAAAGTCCATCCTTTTCTTGGTTTTGTCTCATGTTTCATTTCAATCAGGTGTCAAGAGCAGCGAAAAAGGCCTCAGCGAGCGCTCGTGTTGAGAAGCTGGCAGCACCAAAGCGGCTCCACAAGGACTATATTCCTCCTCAACAGCCAATGTGGAGCTGGAAAAATGCAAAGACCAACTGAGCTTCTGTGGAAATAGGAAAATTTGTTACTTTTATTACTGGTTCCCTGAGCTTCTCACCAGGTCTCACTAGATTTGAACCTTTCAAACAAGTCATGTTCAGCTTTTAGCCTTTATTCCTGAAATACATACAGTTCTGTCAAAGCGTTACAGATTTTTTATTTGTTTGTCACCCTTAAGCGTTTCAGATTATCAAATTATTTTGACGTAAGATAACCAGAGTAAATGCAAAAATGTGAAAAAGCAATTGCTTATTTTTTAAATCAAGAATTAATTGTGATTAAACTTTTTTTTTTTATAAAGCTGAGTTATATAGTATCACATTTTCAGAAATGAAAAGGTAACCATACATCCCCCTTCCATGCATCTGTTTGGGATGAAACCTTAAACTGCCGTAATTTCATGACTGAAAACTACTCCTGCCTTAAATCTCTCGGCTTCTTGCAGAGAAAGTAAAACCTCGCAGAAATAAAACACAATCTGTCTGCAAGCTGGAAGATCAGATCCACGTGGTTTTCCCTCCACTGCTGAGCTGGATTCTGAAGTTTTATTGCAACCATGTGTTTCAGACTTTGCACAATGCCGCCGTCGTTCTCTCTGGGTGCGTTTTCTCGTCCTAGATCCTAAATTAACAAAAATCCAGACAGTTTGTGTGTTTGGATAATGTTCCTTCCTTCCCCGTTATCTTTATTAGTGAGAAGTGACCCTGCAGAATATGAAAATCGGGCCTGATTTCATGGTTGGATGGTTTTACTGCTCATGAATAATAGAAAAGTCGGCTGCATGGATGCTGCTGACTTGTTTGTTGTTTTTTTTTAGTCACTGCAGGTTTGTTGTCCAACCTGAAGCTGAGGCCAGCCGGATTTAACGGAGACACAACGTCCATCCAGCCGGGAGGTAAATCTGGGATTTGCCTGAACTGATCAGGAAGCAGACAGGAGGAGGCGGTGGAGATATGCAGCCACACAGACAGAGGAAAGTGGATCCATACCGACTCATTTATTACACTCACAACTGAAACCGGCTGCCATTTTTACACCTCAGCTTGTTCTTAAGAGGGTCTGGAGGTCTCTGTTTAAGAATCAACGTGGTTTTTTTCCTTCCTTATAATTTACCAAACCTTGTCTGGTACTACTGCGCCAACAAACCCAGAACATTTTAACTATGCGGGCAACAAATGATCCGAAAGAGGAACAGCAAAATGAAGCAAAACCACCAGGTCTATATTGTATCTGTATCTCTTAACTTTCTGAGCTGTTTTTTATTTTCTCCATAAAGCTTTAAGTTTATAAGACACATTTTGATGGCAAGTGGGACAGAAAACAGACGCTTGTGTATATTTGAAGATATTGTCCAGCAGTTCTGTTTTGCTGAATTCGATTGTTTCCTGTCTAAGGTGAGTCTTTGGTGGCTGTTTTCTTGAATGTTTCTCTCTCGCAGCCTGACACAAGATGCTTCTGTGGTGCCGTCACTTCAAGTCTTAATTTAAGCACAGGAAGCAGTTAAACCAACAAGTTTCACACTCTTTTCTCATTCTGCTATTGTCGTCTTTTAAATGCTAGAAAGAATCTGGGTTTATATTTAATGATTTAAAAGTTATAATCAGAATAAAATTAGATAGATGCAGGCTAGAAAGCAAAGCATTTGAGGAAAATGACTCAACTTGCATTTTTGTTCTGAGGACATAATTCAGCAAACAGCCGTGTCAGGGTGGAGAAACAGGAACTTTCTCCTAACAAAAGGCCTTCAGTAAATTTTCCCAGCGCGCTGAGAAGCTGGCAGCAGCAGCTCCACATGATGCTGCTGCGGGTTTGGACTAATAAATCTGCTGGACTTCACTTTCTAAACTCTGTTTTTCTTCAATCAGCCACTGTTTGCTTTGTAAAAGGAGCAGAAGTCAGAGCATCGCTGACGGTTTCCTTTGGCTTGTTTGTTGAAAGGAAGAGACAAAATGGATGAGTGGAAGGAAGGAAGGAAGGAAGGAAGGAAGGAAGGAAGGAAGGAAGGAAGGAAGGAAGGAAGGAAGGAAGGAAGGAAGGAAGGAAGGAAGGAAGGAAGGAAGGAGGGATGGATGCGTGGAAGGAAGAATGGATGGAAGAATGGATGGCAGGATGAAAAAAAGGAAGGATGAAAGGAAGGAAGGATGAAAGAAAGGAAGGAAGGATGAAGAGAAGGAAGGATGAATGGAAGGAAGGAAGTCTTGTTGAAAGGAAGAGACAAAATGGATGAGTGGAAGGAAGGAAGGAAGGAAGGAGGGATGGATGAGTGGAAGGAAGGATGGATGGAAGGATGAAAGAAAGGAAGGAAGGATGGAAGAAATGAAGGAATGATGAATGGAAGGAAGGAAGGACGGACGGAAGGAAGGAAGAATGAGTGGAAGGAAGGGTGGAAGGAAGGAAGGATGAAAGAAAGGAAGGGAGAATGAGTGGAAGGAAGGATGAATGGAAGGAAGGATGAAAGAAGGAAGGAAGGATGAATGAGTGGAAGGATGGAAGGAAGGATTGTAGGATGGAAGGAAGGAAGGAAGGAAGGAAGGGTGGATGGATGGATGGAAGGAAGGAAGGAAGGAAGGAAGGAAGGAAGGAAGGAAAGATGAAAGGAAGGAAAGAATGAAGGGTGGATGGAAAGAAGGAAGGAAGGAGGATGAATGGAAGGAAAGAAGGAAATAATGAAGGGTGGATGGAAGGATGGATAAAGCAGGGAGTGTCCTCACTGAGTGGGACTTATTATTGTTATTAAAGTATAAATGATGTCATTTAAAGTTTAAGGCTAATTTCAGGCAGAGCTTTCATCTGACCGACATGTAGCTCAAATAAAACCATCGAATCTCAAAAACAAAGAGACACGTTTCGGACTCTGATGTTAGCGGTTATTTCATCGTTAGTCCCAGACGAGGGAAGGTTTGTTCAGAGCTGAAACCCAACCAGCTGAGGAAACTGGAACCTCTCAGATTAAATTTAGTCTGTGGGTGAAACGGCCACATGAGCGAAGTGTGAAGTCAGGCGGAAAGAGGGTGATGCAGGGTGGATTTGGTAGATTCCTCCGTGCTCTGCAGAGATCTCTGGGCAGCACACAGACAAACAATCTGCATTCACATCCTCTACACACGCTCACCTCGTCAGATCCTAATCACACTCAAGTCACAGAGATGTTTCTACAAATGCCTTCTGCCTCGCTATCATAACTTTATGACCTAATCAAAAAAAAAATGTTGCTGCTGCTGCTGTGCAATCTGCTTCAACAAGTTCAGGAAACACTGTTTGTTCTTGAGGGTAAAGCCGGAAATTAAACAGAACTAAAAATAGGTTAAATTTTCTTGAAATGAGTGTATTTGTCCTTGATTTGAGCAGGTAAATAAGATAATCTGCCAATGGAATAAGATGTTTGCCCTTAAAATAGGAACAACTCGTCTCCATCATCTTATTTCCAGTGCAATATATCTAATAATCTAATTTTAGGGGTAAAAATACTCATTCCGTTGGCATATAATCTTATTTACCTGCTCAACTCAAGGACAAATACGCTCATTTCAATAAAAATATACTTATCGTTAAATCAGTTTTTGCAGTTTGGCGTCATGTCGTTCCCAGTTCGCTAACTGCATCATAGTCTTCATGTAGGGACGTTTCCCAGCTAAATGAATAATGTATCTGCAGCGCCTTTTAAAAGTATTCACACACCTTGAGAATGTCGCATCGTATCACATTACAAACACAAACTTCAGTGCACTTTATTGCCACTTAAATACCTCAGGCTCGGCCAGATTAGATGGTGAGCGTCTATGAACGTCAATCTTCAGGTCTGGTCACAGATTCTGAATTAGATTTAGGTCTGGGCGTTGAACAGCTCATTTTATAACGAATAAACGTTATTTTATGCCACTCTATAGTTTCTCTGCCCGTGCTTTGGGTTGTGGACCTTCTGGAAGGTGAACCTCCCGCCAGTCTTAAGTCTTTTGCAGCCTCGGACACGTTTTTTTTTGTTTGTTTGTTTGTTTGTTAAATGCCTTGAGATGATATTTGCTGTGAATGGGCGTTATATAAATAAGCAGAATAAACTCTGACCAGCTTGTTTATGTTGATGAAAACCATCCCCACAGCTCAATGCTGCCACTCTTCCATAGACGCCATGTTGGTGGAGAGCAGGACTAAGTGTTGTCCTGTTGACAGATTCTCCTGCCTGAGCTGTGAATCTCAGCAGCTCCTCCAGAGTTACCTCTTGGCTCTTCTCTCTTTGATGTTCTCCTCGGACAGCCGGTCAGTTTAGGTGGATGGATCTTGATAAGTCTTCTGTGCCATACGCTTTCGAACTTCAGATTATGGATTCAACAGACCTGAGACGTTCAGAGTTTGGGATATTGCTTTATGACGCAGCCCTTGCTTTAAACCTCTCCACAGCTTTCAACCTGACCTGTCTGCTGGATTTCACGATTAACTTCACTGATGCTCTCTTACAAACCTCTGAGGGCTTCACGGAACATCTGGATTTATGCCGAGATCAAATTACACACAGCTGGACTCTATTCACTAATAAGGTAACACCTGAACCCACCTGGGTTGCACAGGATTTAATTTAGTGGTATCTAAGGCAAATGTGGCCCAATTCAGATTTTTCTGCAGGTCAGGTGACCAGGTCAGATGGTTTAGAACCAATGGGACCTTTTGAAGTCACATTTAAGCCACTTCCATATGTGGTCCTGAATCTTTTGGATGTTACTTCAGTGGGATCCACCAAGGCGTCTTTGAGGTCACCTTCAAATGACTTTGTCACAGCTTAGCGTCAGCAGCAGCCGGAGGCGTTAGCGGTTAGTATTAGCGAGCCAGACGGCAGCTGCCTGCCAAAGCGCTGCTCAGAGGAGAGACAGCGAGATGTTAGACCTCAGGAAAACTTCTACTCAAGACTTACTGGAACCGTTTTGTAGGAGGGATATAATGCGCTAAACACATTCAAAATTATTTTAACGAGCATCCTGCCTTTGGAGTCGAGATGAGAGGCGCAGATATACATTATTAAAGGTTCCCCTCAACTTTCTAAAGTTACAAATGAACTCTGTCTGTGCGAAGTTTTTAAAATCCCTGCCCCACCAGTCCTGGTTGGGTCTATGCAGCCAAACATGCCTCTGTTTAGCCAAAACTTTCAAAACAGATGGCTTCCCTTGGGCACTTTCATCCGTTAAACCTATTTCTTCTATGCTTGCTGGACCAAAGCGGGCTGTTTGAAGTCATTAATATTGTTCTTTTGCGCATGTGGATCAGTTTGGAACCGCAAACAGTTAATAAAATAAAATAATTCAGTATGCATTCATGCAAAGTCCTGTTTTCTGGCTGAATCAGCTGGTCTTCAGCCTCTTTGTGTCCATCTGAAGTCAGATATAGATATATATAGACAGTATTTTAAAAGTAATGGGAAAGACCTTGCAAAAAAAAAAAATCGGATTTCAGAAAAAATCTGAATTGAGTATTAAGACCTGCAGTGGGAACATAGCCTCAGTAAATGAGGCCGAAAACAAATGCACACCGCACCTTTCAGATTTTTATGTATAAAAATGTTTTTTACAGACTTTTATCCTTTAGCTTCCAATCAAAATCATAGAGGTTTGTGCTTGTAAGTTCAAGAAGTATGAAAACTTTTATAATCATTTGCCTCCTAAATAATTTCAGCCTTTATCAGCAAAACTGCCGTGGGTAAACGTATTGAAGATGAAGCACTTTAATAATTTGGGGTTCACCAACGGAGCAAGAGAGGAGACAAGCGTCAGAGAAGATTTGCCACAGAAGAACAGCTGCAGGAGAGAAAGGGAAAGTCTAGAAGATGGTAGCGAGTCCTGCAACTACTACAACGACCAAAAAACAGAAGCTGAATGAGAGGCAAGGCTGAGATGGTTTGGACTTGTGCAGAAGACGGAAGGTGGATGTGTATACGTAGGAGAAATGCTGTAAAGGAGAATAGGCAGACGGTTGGCGTGACGTGGAGAATCCTAGAACGATGGGATGAGAATCACGCATTAAATCCTGCAACAGAGCGAGCTAAATACCTGGCAGTGCACGATAATTGATTCAGAATGAAAAATGCAGCTGCAGTCTTTATTCTGCAGTTCACTGCACTGTTTCACTGTATCCTTCAGCTTCTATAAATGCACCTTTATCTGCTTCATCGCCCTAAAAGATGCTAGTTTATAACTCATGAGCGTCAGACAAAACATCTCCATTTGAAATTTGGTAGTTGAGCAATAGTTTGTCAAATGCAAAGCAGCTTAAACTATTTCAGACGCACCAGTAAACGAAGAGGAACGGACCATTTAACCCTGGAAGCATTTAGTGATGTTAAGCAACCCAAACTGTGAGATTAAATCTTTGATTTATTAGAGCGTGGAGGAGGGTCTGAGATATAACAAGTGTTTTCAGCAGGGAATATAAAAATGTGCTTGTTGTTCTTCAGTGGGTGTGACTTTTTTTTACACTCTGTTGAAAAGAGGAAGAGGAAAAATCCCCCAGGCTCAGAAAATACCCCACACTGTGTGTGTCCTGTATGAGCAGCGCGGGGCTTCAGTCAGTCTCAGACAACATGAGCGAGCAGCGGCGCTAAAAAAGCTCCTTAAAAAGCAGCTCTGTGAACTCTTCGGTTACCTGTTGGTCGTTTGTTTTTGTTCCCACGATCGGTGTGTGCTTTTTCTTTTTTTTTTCTGTTTCACCCCAGCTTGTTGGCTGGGAACATCTTCCTCTCCTCCGTTACGTCGCTCCTAGGCTCTTTAGAGCACAGTCAGGACTTTAGTCTGGATTTTAAACCACTAACTCTCTGTTAGACACACATCCTTTCCGCAGCATTCAGTCTAAAGGAGACAAGTAAATCACCTGCTTTGGTTTAGCCCACAATACCATTCATTCCCATTCAATCACTCCAGATTCAACCACTTTATGTCCCTGGATAGCAGAAGAACAGTGGATCCCCACAGAAACCCCCCCCCCCCCCCCCCGCATCCCGTGTTTCACATTTAAACCACAGATGAACAAAGCAAAATTCCTTCCACTTACAATAACATTATGTTTATTCATGTAAACAAGGCATTCACAATGGCACGAAAACAACTTCACATCCTGCAAGACGAAAGAGCTCGGACACAAAAGGAGGCACGGGTGTTTGGCGAGGCGAAGAAAAAGGCAGGTCAGTCCATTGAGGAGGAACGAGGTCACTCAAAGAGCTTTGTGCATCAGAAGAAGGAGGGGAAAATCTCAGTCCAACACCGATCCCAGTTCGGCCGGTAGACCCTCCGCCTGCCTCCACTTTGCGTTACGCTGCTTGAACCATTTCTGTGGGAGAGAAACAGAATAAGCGAGCTGTTGAGACAGGTAGCAGCTTTTTTATTTCAGGGATGTTACGGCTGCAGAGCCTGAAACACCAGAGCAGTGACGTAAACTGCCTCTTGCTGCAGAAACGTATGGAGGTGATGTGAGTATTCCCGAGAAGATGCACAGGTAGACTTGATGTGCTGCCAAGAAATTAATCTGGTCTTTTGCTCTCAGATTACAAAATTATTGCTTCCATTTATAGACACCATGAAGCCTCTGGATAAATCCCAGCTCAAAAAAGACCAAATCGAAAACCTCATCGGTTTGTTTTACACAAACCTGAACCATGCAGGAAACTTAAACTGCAAAACATTTCATTAAATAATCTGATGAAGGAAATATGTTACCGTTTATCAAGAGGAGGAAAAAAAACATGCCTTTAAAACATTGTTACCCTCGCTTAATAATAAAACAATTAGCTTTGATAGCCAGCCATTACTACTAACTACTATGTATGTTAGTAGATATAAAAAATATGCAGTTTTCTAATGAACTGGGTATGTTAGCCCAATGAAAAACAGCATATCGACATCTTAGCCATTGTATTTTACGGTAAAGTTTAAAATATGGTTCAAAATAGTAGGATGTAGATTTTAACATGCTAATATTAGCATAGCAACATTTATCTCACTGTTGGATTTTAGGATTTTAGAATATTGACACTGAGGTTATGACAAGTTGTTATTTACCATTCATATCGTCATCCTTATGGTGTGGGAAATTAATGTTTTAACATTAGCCCAGCATTAATGTTTGCTATGGAAAGAAGACTTTAACCATTTAGACTTTAGCATGCTAACATTCGCATTGTAACTTTCATGTTATAAAGGTTTTTTTCAATTAGCATTTACATTTAAAAGGGCCATGACAACAATTTGAGGTTTTTGTGGCTATAACATGATCTGTGGTGCACTGATAAGTCCGTTTTAATGTCAAAAGTGAATACCAAAGGACCTGCTCAGGGGCCGTTAGCTTTGTTGCTTTGCTCAAAAACGGTCAGATCAGAATTAGGTTGTCTTTCTACATAATTCATATTCTCCAATCAGAGCACGCCATCAAACAAACAGTCTTCCCCCTCCCCTCTCCTCCTTCCAGCTGATGCACGCACTAGCAGGTCTGACTTGAGAGGAGGAAGGCAGAGGAGCGAGCAGACGGCAGCCCCAGATCAGCCTCCCTGTATCGACTCGAACAGGAGGCAGTCAACGCAGAAGCCACGGCGCACAAATATCCAATATTCACTCTCAAACTAACTTCTCTGCGGTTACTAAAAAGGGGAGCTAATATGTCTGAGGGTGGCTAGAAATGCATGAAGTTTCCACTCACTCCCGGAGGAGGGGAGAATCACAGAAGAGTGGCTAAAGTTCGTTTATGGGGACTTTACTGAAGACGGTTTCCTGGGGGGCGGAATTCAAGTTGGGGTTTTCGAACAAACGGATTTACAACAAAACTTCTGCACCAACACAGAATGTGGCGTCCACAACGCTGTCATTACCCATAAGTTTATCTAATTTCTAAATGCTGTCCAAAGTAAGGAAGGTGTGTTTTGTAACTGAAAAATCCGGTGATATAAACCGATGCCAGCTGCATGATTTTCCTGTCGCTGCCCAGCAGAGCGAGCTCTCTGCCGCAGTCACCGCGGTGGAGAGCTAGCAGCCAGTTGCATAAGTGCTGCTTCAGCAAGCTTCCCCACCGCGCTGCGGTCTATGTGGCTGTTTATATCAGTCCCGCTGTGATGAATCGCGGCTCCAGGTTAAAGCCTTTGGTCAGCTTGGCCTCGCCTGTCCGACATCCTGCAACACAACCCGCCATAAAACCACAATAATGGATTTGCAGCGGAGTGTTGCGCCAAGAAATGAGGTGTGGATGGAGGGGGAAAGTGGTGTGGGGGAGGGGCCGGAAGTTTGACCGGTTCTCCAAATATGGTTGTAGCCAATCAGGTTGAAGTCAACTAGGTAGAGCTGCATATCATTAATGCAACCAACCCTTTTACTGAGGAGGGGCATCTGGGCCTGACAAAACAAGAAGCTGACTTTATTTTTTATGAAATTCTTTGGAGAATTTACATCTGCAGCAATATCAACTACATGAAATGGTTTATACAGTGATGCCATGGCACCTTTAAGCATGCTAGCGATGCAAAAGAAGCAATACTTATTAAAAGCAGGGTCAGCCTTTCCATATTAACATTAATATTTGTGTTAAGGATTTACATTTTATATAACATTTACATTTTAGTACAACTTGGATTAGCAATTGTAACTCTTAAGCTACTACACTTTAACTTCAGCTTTGAGTTCCTTTTTCAGTACACTTATGTCAACAAAGTAAACCTAATGTTGACATTGGAAAATGTACACTATTACTATATTTATATTGTACTAGTAAACATCTAATTGGGTTGCTGAACTTGGCCTTGCAGCAAGAAGGTCCTGGGTTGGTATCCAGGCATGGGGTCTTTCGACATGGACTTTGCTTGTTCTCCTCATGAATGTGCACGGTTGTTGGTCCTGTATGCCTCTTGTTGCCCTGCGATAAACGGGCGACATCTTCATTCCTGGGTGTACATCACCCCATTACCACTGGAGACAGGCAGCAGCCCCCCTTGAACATGAATGGATAAGCGGGTATAGACGACAGACGGAGGATAGTAAATGGCTAACATAATTTATTAACCTTGACAGGTTTTAGCAGCCTAGCTAGTTGTTTAACATTTTAAATGTAACCATGCTAACCCTGTTGTTATTCTATTTTAAGTTAACCTTTATGTCTATTTATAATTAGGGCATTACTGCTTAGAAGATTGAGTATATTAAGCCAAGATGTCATAATGACTGGCTGTCGATCTGCATTCATCTCAGGAAACTGGTATTCCTTGTGTCAAATTTAAAATATATTTTAAAACTGATGGTAGATTGTGAATCCTCATGCTGTCAGTAAGTGCCCCATTAAACTCTGACCAGAAGATGACTGTGCAGAGACCCAACGTACACCCTCGACCCACTGCACTGCCGTTTTGCAGTTCACGTTGTCAAGGGACCCACAACACCGCTGACGCAATCTTGATAACGCCAAGTGGAAAGGGAGGGATGCAGCTCTCCGACAGAGGACTGGTTGTTTGAGCTGGGCATCTCACAGGCGGGACATTTTCCACGTTTTGTGCAGAAAACACACAGGATTTTCTTCTGAAGTCAGTTGGGAGCACACACTAATGCCCCGGAGCAAATAGGGAATAGACTCCAACTGTTCTTGCTGCAATCTGTTGCTTTCAAGTGAAAATTGCTGCCTTCACACTTTACTTTTTTTTTTACACACTTTTATAAAAGCGTCCCATTATCGTTGTTGACAAGATTTAAAATCCTGCCAAACCTTACAGGAGGGCTTCTGTAATTTAAGACAAATCTCACTGAATTACCTGAGCTGGTCTTTCAAACTTGATGCTGCGGCACTGAAGCCACACTGATTAGTGCCAGAGTTTAAACCTACAGCACGGAGGGCTTTACATGTAAATGTGATTAATGTGAAACGGGAGTGACGGCTGGGTTGGGTTCCTTTGGCTAAACCTTCCCCAACTGCATGCTTTGTTAACAAATACAAAACCCTCTACAGGAGGAGCGGCAGGAGGAAAGGAGGAGTTAAGTCAGGTTTTTTGATCCTGGGCCAGACCTTTACCTCATCCTGCCTGGACCGGGCTTCCCCGTCAACTCAGCCTCCCACCTTTGTGTACGGTGAATGGAAACACAGAATGGGTTGGATTACAGGCCTCTGTGGCCACATAATTAAATGTTTCTGATGTAATGGGCTAAAGATTAGGTTTGGTTTTGTTAGTGGTCTTTTTTTGCATTTAAGCCGAGTTTTTCAGTGTTTAGCTTTTTCCTAATTTTCTCAGCTTTCTTTCCCTACATTTGTTCTTTTTAAACAGGTCGCAGCTAATGTCTGCAACCATCAACACCAAGTCAAATTCCTTGTAAGTGCAAACCTACTTGGCGATAAACTTGTTTCTGATTCTGATTCTGGATGTTAATCGCCCCGAATATGATAATCTAACCATTTTCCTTTAGTTATATTTAAACTTCTCATGGAAATGCAACAGACTATAACTTAAAATACTTGTGTTTGCGTGGCTCTTTCACCGTATTGCAATTTAAACAACACTGAGGACCTCATCTGCTGTGCCTTTACATACCAGGAGTAACGGAAATATCCTTCTTTGCCTAAACTCATTGATGCATTAGAGCAAAGAGAAAACTGCAGCCCAACAAACTTAAGTAAAGGTTCATGAACCATTTTCTTTCCTGTTTTAAATCCAAATGTTTGTGCCTAGGCTACAAGTGTTTTCCTTTCAGCGCTTTCCCTTGTGGCTCAGGAATAAACCTTCATGTGTCATCATGAATTTGCAGAACTTCATTATTTTTAACAGCTACCTTGTTTTTTGTTTATCACTTTAGAATAAAGAAACTATTTTAAAACATGTTATAGGGCATGTTTGTGTCTACATGAACCATAGTTTGGGAATTGGTCAGTCATTTTTTACTTTGCTGAAATTGTAACAAGAAGTTGCAACACTAAACGTACTGGTTCCTTAACTTCGTCAGATAAAGACTTTACAGACACCCAGCAGCAACACAAACCAAATCAAGACTATAAGCCAAAAGAGCTATTGCTTTACATTTTCATTGAAATCCAGAAGGTTTCCTGCCTCAGCCACATATAACTGTTTAAATCAGTGGTTATTCAAGTCATTTATCAGTCCATGTATTTCCGTACATGCTAATTGAGTCCCATGAATAATAACTACTGGAGGCAAACCCAGGCATCTTTCTCTTGAGCAACACTAGTTGTTAGAATGAAAAGGCGCTCCCAGGTTAGAAGGGATATAAAGTCCCTTCAACAAGTCTTTTTCTGTATTTGTTTTTGGTGTCCTACTGTACTGTTACCTGTGACATCATCCAGGGGAGGCAGATCACCTTCTATTACCATATAACATAGAAAGTACTCCTGGATCAATGTGAGCTTCTGTCCTTTCTGTGTCTCTGCTCTGTCTTCTCTAACCCCCAGTGGGTCGAGGAAGATCGTTCATACTGAGCCTGGTTCTGGTTCTTCTGGAGGTTTTCCTCCCTGTTAAAGGGGAGTTTTCCTCTCCACTGTCGCATCATGCATGCTCAGTATGAGGGATTGCTGCAAAGCCATCAGCAATGCAGACGACTGTCCACTGTGGCTCTACGCTCTTTCAGGAGGAGTGAATGCTGCTTGGAGAGACTTGATGCAACCTGCTGGGTTTCCTTAGAGAGGAAACTTTCTGACCAATCTGTATAATCTGATAGAATTTGACTTTGTAAAGTGCCTTGAGATGACATGTTTCATGAATTGGCGCTATATTAATGAAATTGAATTGAATTGAACTGTTTCCTCCCAGTGGGACATGTCCAGAACACCTCAACGCAAAGTCAATGTGCCCAGAGAAACTATCACAGCTGACTTTCTTCAATTGAACAGGAAACCAGTTATAGCTGCAAGCAGCCAGGATCTTTCTGCCACATTCTACATCTCATGACTAAAGGTAAAAAAATGTTTTCCAGACTAAGGAATCCTAGACGACTGCATTGAGATTGTTTTGCAGCATTTACTCCTTCTGGACGAGAACATGGTGTCTTTGACTTTGCATCAATTCCTCATACTGAACATGGATGTAGCAGCAGTCATCAAAAGATGGATACGCTGTGGTCAAAATGGGATAGACATGGACGGCAACGATACTCAGGCAGGACGTGACTTTTTACATGATGCTCAGTTCTTACTTAACCATTTAACCCCTGAAATTGAGCCTCACCGCGGCGGCTCACACATTCAGCCCTATTGAGCTTCGGGTCGCTTGAATACAAGATGTATTGTTTATTTATGCATTTGAACCTGTGACCACATTACCCCACTGCGACTCAAGAATAATGACTCTATGCAAGGTAAATCGTAGAAATGTTTAAATCACTACAAATGGCATGCTTTACATTTTACCACAGTGGTAACCAGAGTAGGTTTCATCACTGCTGAAACAAGAAACCTGCGTTTCATAACTTCCTTAAAGTGTTCCAGAGTGTTTTAATGACCTCACCAATTACGCCTGCGTAACTTCCCATTCAAAAGGCGATGAATGGACGTGGCCCAACACCCAAGGCTTAAGACACACAGGAACCATTCAGAAGCCTTAAGATGTCGGCTAAACCTGGAACATATAGACGCTAAATTGATCTGTTTGACAGACTTCACAAGTCCGGTGTGGCAGAGTAAAGCTGCACCATTGTACAGGAAAAGCATTCCAGAAAGTTATTGCATAAACAGAAAGACAACAGCATGCTTGAAATGTTTTTTCCTTTCTAACTCAACCCTGAGAAAAATCAGGTGTAACTGGACTGTTGGGTAGAAGGAGAGAAAAAGCTGACGTATGCAAGCGATTGTTTGATCAAACACTTGTTTGGTTGTCATGTGAGAGGCGTCTCTCCTCAACAATCGCCGGCCGTCCGTTTACCCCCCCCCCCGACACAACCGCAGGCAGAAGCTTGCCAAAAACACACCTGATCCTGGGTCAAATAAATCAAGTGAATAAGAAAAACGAAACAAAAAAAACACACTTTTTCTCCTTGGCTTTTAACCCAGAGGGAGTTGACATCTTAAGCTTTATATAGCTCCCATGCATATATATATATATATATATATATATATATATATATATATATATATATATATATATATATATATATATATATATATATATATATATTGTTTTGTACAGCAAGTTGGTCAACATATATTTGTTTTGTACAGCAATTTGGTCAACTGTTATGTTTTAAAGTACTTTAGAAATAAAGTGGTGTGGGTGCATTCCCGTTAGAGAATTCAATAACGGCAACACGAGAGGCTTTTATTTTAAGAGTAATTTTAAACTACAGCACAGCGCTTCACAATGATAAATCCGTCACCCATCAGAGATTTCTGCCTATCTTTACTTTCTGCTCTTCCTGGAGCTCTGAAGCTTCACATCTGGAGGCCGATGTGACAGATGAAGAGACCTTACAGAAAGCTGCAGGAATGTTTCCCAGAGTCGGGTGGTGGGAGGGTTCGACTGTCGGAGAAAGAAGTTATAGGGACTGAAAAATGCTGCAATAAATTGTAGTTTTCTATTAATAAAAGGATTATTTTTTGCATTTACATTATGTCTGACAAATGTCTTCAAAATTTCCTATCTGACCATTTCTTTGGGTGATTCTTTCCATTCTGAATAGATTTTCTAACATTGTGTCCTTTCCCAGCATTTGGAGATGCATTGATCTGTGACTTGAAGTGAAGTGAGACTTTACGTTGATTTTTGTTTCGCAGCTGAACAAAAAATAAAAACAGACAGGTATTCTGCATCAAGGTATTCCAGGGTTTAAACTGTTCAAAACCCTAATAATGTTCTGCTGCGCTGGTCTCATGGTTTAAAGCCTTAAGCAATGCAGTACGCTTACGTTTCTGTGTGTGTGCTTGATGTACGGAAGTCATAGCCGAGTCCTCCAAAACAGTCACACCCTAACTGACAGCTCTTCTTTTTCTCAAAGTCCCTGAAACACGCATCCTCTACCAGCCAATTAATATGCTAAAACAGGAAATTCAACTCTGCTGTGACCTGATGACAATATATATAGAAAAATGCTCAGCTGAGGTAATTTTATCAGATTAATTTTATACATCTGTAGTCTTATTTTGTATGAGAAAAACACAGCATGTTAGTTATTTTAGTTATTAACATGACTGTTACTATGACAGTACCTTTTATTTCAGGAGCATTCTGCTCATACAATTTGAAGTTAACATTTACTTTGAGGTTCAGACAACGGGAAATAGGATATTAAGCCTTAATGTAAGCTACATTAACATTCATGTTTCCCTGTCAGTGGTTCACGGCCCGGGGAACCATTCCAGAGGCGGGCACAGCATTCAAACAACAAGAGTCAACAGTCAAGGGACAACCTAACAGGTTTTCTGTAATTATCCACATATGCAGTGAGAAGGGAGTGTGCGCCCATCCCTCAGTGTTGTAGTAAGCACTAAACCTGCCTACTGACTCTGAAGTGGCTCTCCCATTTGCAGATTTTGTTTTTTTAATTTGCACTAAATTACATAACAGTCACAATATTTCAGGAATCCTGACTGCATTTGATCATATTTTCTTCAAAAAATCGAAATACCTATAGACTGACCAAACCTGAACAGGAGGATTTTATACCAAACAAAGATTTAAAGGCTTAAAAACATTTTGAGTTTAATTTCATTCTGTTTGTGAAACCACCAAAACAGTGAGGCTTATTTGTATATGTTCATAACGATATTATAAGTATATGTATATATGTTATAAACCTCTATCCTGTTTTATTGCTGTTTTATTCAGTTATAATATTTTTTGGGATGTTATAACATAAATATATTCACGTATTAAGCATGCATTTGCGCAGAAATTTGACAGAAGCTGAAATATGTCGTGATTTCTCACCTGTGTGTCCTCCTCTGACAGTCCGCACTCCGCTGCGATCAGCATGAGGGTCGTCCCGTCGGGATGCTTTGTGACTTTGTTGAAATTTTCCTCCAGCACTTTGATTTGATCCTCGGACAGCTGCAGGCACTGCGTAGCGTTAGAAGCCATGTTTCTCTCTTGTTTGCCACTTATATCCCTTCTCTCCGGTCGGTCCCGCTGGATTTAAAGTCTCCGGCTCCCGGATCAGACGAGTGCGCACAGCGCTGGGCGCGCAGAGATGGAGCGGCGTGGAGCGGGGCTTTCCGTGACAGCTCTGCGGGAAGCAGCGTGTGTTTGAGGGCGTGGGTGATGCGTGGAGGCTTTTTACAACAGAGGCGAGTCCCAACAACCTGACCCGCCCACAAAGAGGAGGAGGAGGAGGAGGTACCCAACCGAGGGCCAAAAGTACCGCAGAAAGAAAAGTTGGATGTGACAGTTACACACGGGAAATACATACATCAAATCCTGCTTTACAATTATTTTAATAGTTTAAGAGTGTATTTAATACATAATTAAAACATGTATGTAAAAATAATCTGGAAATATGTGCATTTATTACATGGTGAAAAAAATAAGAGCATTTTTAGATATCAATGATGCCTGTTTTATGGAGGATCATAGAAATATATATATATATATAAATATATATAAATATATATATATATATATATATATATATATATATATATATATATATATATATATATATATATATATATATATATACACACTACCGTTCAAAAGTTTGGGGTCACATTGAAATGTCCTTATTTTTGAAGGAAAAGCACTACTTTTCAATGAAGATAACTTTAAACTAGTCTTAACTTTAAAAAAATACACTCTATACATTGCTAATGTGGTAAATGACTATTCTAGCTGCAAATGTCTGGTTTTTGGTGCAATATCTACATAGGTGTATAGAGGCCCATTTCCAGTGTTCTAATGGTACAATGTGTTTACTCATTGGCTCAGAAGGCTAATTGATTATTAGAAAACCCTTGTGCAATCATGTTCACACATCTGAAAACAGTTTAGCTCGTTACAGAAGCTACAAAACGGACCTTCCTTTGAGCAGATTGAGTTTCTGGAGCATCACATTTGTGGGGTCAATTAAACGCTCAAAATGGCCAGAAAAAGAGAACTTTCATCTGAAACTCGACAGTCTATTCTTGTTCTTAGAAATGAAGGCTATTCCATGCGAGAAATTGCTAAGAAATTGAAAATGTCCTACAACGGTGTGTACTACTCCCTTCAGAGGACAGCACAAACAGGCTCTAACCAGAGTAGAAAAAGAAGTGGGAGGCCGCGTTGCACAACTGAGCAAGAAGATAAGTTCATTAGAGTCTCTAGTTTGAGAAACAGACGCCTCACAGGACCCAAAGAAATAGCCATATCTGAGACTGGCCAATAAAAGAAAAAGATTAAGATGGGCAAAAGAACACAGACATTGGACAGAGGAAGACTGGAAAAAAGTGTTGTGGACGGATGAATCCAAGTTTGAGGTGTTTGGATCACAAAGAAGAACGCTTGTGAGACGCAGAACAAATGAAAAGATGCTGGAAGAATGCCTGACGCCATCTGTTAGGCATGGTGGAGGTAATGTGATGGTCTGGGGTTGCTTTGGTGCTGGTAAGGTGGGAGATTTGTACAGGGTAAAAGGGATTCTGAATAAGGAAGGCTATCACTCCATTTTGCAACGCCATGCCATACCCAGTGGACAGCGCTTGATTGGAGCCAATTTCCTCCTACAACAGGACAATGACCCTAAACAAACCTCCAAATTGTGCAAGAACTATTTAGAGCAGAAGCAGGCAGCTGGTATCCTATCGGTAATGGAGTGGCCAGCGCAGTCACCAGATCTGAACCCCATTGAGCTGTTATCGGAGCAGCTTGACCGTATGGTACGCAAGAAGTGCCCATCCAACCAATCCAACTTGTGGGAGCTGCTTCTGGAAGCGTGGGGTGCAATTTCTCCAGATTACCTCAACAAATTAACAGCTAGAATGCCAAAGGTCTGCAAAGCTGTAATTGCTGCAAATGGAGGATTCTACGAAAGCAAAGTTTGATGTAAAAAAAATCTTATTTCAAATACAAATCATTATTTCTAACCTTGTCAATGTCTTGACTCTATTTTCTATTATCACAACGTATGGAGGTGAATAAGTGTGACTTTTCATGGAAAACACAAAATTGTTTGGGTGACCCCAAACTTTTGAACGTTAGTGTATGTATATATATATATATATATATATATATATATATATATATATATATATATATATATATATATATATATATGTAAGCGGAAGAAGATGGATGGATGGATATATGTAAAACTGTTTTCTTTTTAGCAAAAGTTCAACATCTTTATTTCCACGACTAGATGGCTTGAAATGAGACGGCGCCGACTGCATCCGCCACTCCAGTCCGATGCGAGCTCCGAGCACAGGCTGTAGTTTCTGTCGGGAGAACTGCCATGACACCTGCAGACACCTGGGTCCATGTGAGCCGCTGACTGAAACACACGGTCAGTCAGAGCTGACAGATAGTAAACACAACAGATAAAGTCTGGAATTACAGCATTGTTTTCAAATCAAGTTGTTAAATGCCTCAGATCACTGATAACCACTGTGACTGTGATACCCAGTAGCGGCAGATATGATGGCAGCAGCGTAAAGTTTACAGTTATGGAAGGCTGATGCTAACCAACCAATAGGGAGCAGTTTTCCCCTTAAGACCGCCACCTCCTCATTTACATAATTAGGCAGAAATGCATACGACTAAGTGAAAAGAGGAGACTAGGAAATGTAAAAAGAATAAAGGCTTACATAAGGAAAAGGCTTGCATAAATTTCTTGATGAAAATGCATGTATAAGGAAAGGGTAACAAAACATATAAAATATATCTATTTTTGCTTTTATTTTTGATTATGTCAGTTTTGCTCTTCCATACCTGTGCTCCCTGCAGAACATTATGAATTAGTTTTATCTAACAGTCTCACCCACCAAATTCAGTAGGTGGCGCTACCACTGATTTAGACAGGATGATGCTGTGCAGGCTGACCAATCAGATGTTAGGGAGGGTCTGTTGGACAAGATACGCTGACCGTTCAGTTTCCTTCATGACCGATTGTTAGACACAAAAAAATGTGAGTAAACACATTTCTAATGATTTTAATGGATAAAGCTGGATAAAGCTTTTAGTTAGAGTGGCCCAGGTTCTCCTGAGTCTCTGTAGTTATGTAGGGTTATGGCCCTTACCTCACATAGGACACAATATGTGCTGTACGGCGCTCCACTGGATGTGCTGGTGGGTCTAGTCATTTGTTTTGTTGTCAGCAGCAACTATTGTTGCATTCCATTTGCCTCAAAAAAGAAAAGAAAACGAGAGATGGGAATGGGGTGAACCCAAGTAAAAAACGTTCCAGTTAATATGGTTGGATAAGTCAGGATTCCAAAATAAAACCAAAAAAAAACAAAAGGTTAGGATGCCATAATGGTGATGGCAAAGAAATGGGCTGTGCTGTTCATAGGAACTCTATGAGTTATGTCTGGCAAACACCCATTTTAATTAGTTTGGTTCTGAGATGCAGCCGCTACATGTAACATTGATTTTAGACGCCCTCTTACAACTCTGTCTTCTAAAATAAAACAGGTTTTTATCACAGCTTATTTAGCTTCTGCCATATTGGATCCGTCAGTCGGTCTCAAAAAAAAAATTCTCCGACGTTCCGAGGATAGAGTCTGACTATAACTTCGCTTTCTGGCCTTTTTTAGATTTTAGATATTGGCCGCTTGCATATTCGTCACTGCACGACCAACGTTGTTGAACTAGAACACAGTAGAACTTTGAATGTCCAACATAGTTGAACTGAGACAGCGCCGTGCTCCCCAGCTCGCCAAGTGTTGCGCTGTGCTAGCTCAGTGATAATATATGGCACGGCGCAAGCCATTGATAACAACGGGTTATACAGTGCAGTGGTGAGTTCGTCACTTCCTCTCTAAAAGGCCCATTAGGCTTCTGGAGAACTTAATGTCCACTTTCACTCACTCTGCTACAGTTTCCTACTTCTCTCTTTTTTATTTTTAAATGAAACTTATTTTAGCAACATTGACTTTAGCAGTAGCGGTCTTTACTGGACATTCCTTGTTTCTTAAAAAGATGACTCACATATATTAATCATCTGCTGCAGATAACTTTTTTTAAGGCCCGATGATTTAAAATGTTTAATGGAACCTTTTTTTTAATTATTATTGAGTTATTTCCCAATAAATTCAAAACCACGTGCTTTGTGCTGCCAACAAAACCACTTTCAGAATTATATGAATGTTTCAAATGTTTGCATGCGTTTTCCAAATAAATATTTGTTCTATGGTCAGGAACAATAATTTGTAACTAACTTTATAAACTTCATAAATTTCTTTTGACGTAAATTTCTGTTGACTTGTGTTTAAGCTTTTGGCCACATTTTATTCCAAAACGGCAGGTTTTTAAACTAAAAAGATGATTTAAAACATGGAAGCTGGCTTTTCAGGATACATTTTAGTCTTTTAGACTTCCAAGATGAACATCTGCGAGTCAAATGCTCGACACACGTAACGTCATAACTGCTCATGCCTCACCGAGGGACTGTAAAAGTAGACAAACAAACCTGCACTGCCTGGGTTGATTACAAGAAAGCCTACGATTCAATGTCACACACATGGATTCTGGAATTCCTGAAGCGTTCATTGCAAACCCCATGAGGCTGTGGAAAACCACCATTGAGGCCAACTTCAAGCCAATTGTGCAAATATCCATCAAATGTGGAATTTACCAAGGAGATGCTCTGTCCCCTCTTCTGTTCTGCATAGGTCTGAACCCCCTCAGCCAGATAGTCAACAAATCTGGCTAAGGATACTGACTCAGAAATGGGGCCACTATCAGCCACTTCCTGTACACGAATGACATCAAGCGGTACGCTTAGAGTGAGCGAGACATTGACTCCCTGATCCACACCAGCATGATCTACAGCAGGGACATCGGAATGTCATACGGGCTGGAGAAATTTGGCCGGATGGCAAAAAAGCGAGGGAAGGTAATCCACACAAAGGGACCTGCACTCCCAGAAGGGAGAATAGCAGATGTTGAAGAGAGCTATAAGTACCTTGGAATACCACAAGCAAATGGCAACTGTGAAAAAGCCACAAACAGCCGAATACCTGCAACGAGTAAGGCAAGTTCTGAGAAGTCAGCTTAATGGCAAGAACAAGGTCCAGGCAATCAACAGCTATGTCTCACCCGTAATCAGATACCCTGCTGGGGTAATAAGTTGGCCAAAGGGGGAAATCCAGACCACTGATGTTAAGACACAAACGCTACTCACCATGCATGGTGTATTCCACCCTTAATCCGGTGTCCATAGGCTATACACCAAGCGCAAAGAAGGAGGCAGAGGCCTAGGGAGCATCAGAGCCACCATTGAAGACGAAACATCCAAGCTCCATTATTATATATATGGAAGTTGGCCCCAAGGGATGATGCACTCAGTGAATGTCTCAGACATTGCAAGCTGGAAGAGAAGGAACTGAAGGAACCATCGTGAGAGGAAAAACCCAGCATGGGATGTACCACTGACCAAATCCTACCAATGGCAGAGAGGGCTGGACTGAAGGACAGCACTGAAACACTGATCATGGCAGCACAGGAGCAGGCCTTGAGCGACAAAGCAATAGAGGCCCAGATCTACCATACCTGACAAGACCACAGGTGCTGGATATACAAAGAGGCCCCAGAAACCAGCCAGTGTCTCACAGCAGGGTGTCAGATACTAGCAGGGAAGGAACACATGGAACACCATAACCTAATGGCTAGTATAGTGTACAGAAACATCTGTTCAGAATACCAACTGGAGACCCCCAGGTCACAATGGGAGTCACCTCCCAAGGTGGTGGAGAGCTAAGATCCTGTGGGACATCCAGATACAGACTAAATGGTAATGGCCAACCAACCGGACATTGTGATCATTGATGAGCAGCAGAGGAAAGCCGTGGTGATTAATGCAGCCATCCTGAGTGATGGAAACATGAAGAAAAAAGAGCACGGGGAATAGGAAAAACACCAGGGGCTCAGGGAAGAACTAGAAAGAGCCTGGAAGGTGACGACAACAGTGGTGCCTGTGGTCATCGGAGCACTCGGGTCAGTAACCCCCACTCTGGAGAAGTGGCTCCAACAGATACCTGGAGAAACATCAGACATCTCAGTCCAGAAGAGTACAATCTTAGGAACAGCCAAGATCCTAAGAAGAATCCTCAAGCTCCCAGGCCTCTGGTAGAGGACCCGAGCTTGAGAGATGGAGAATCATCCACCTGCTCAGGCGTATGAGGGGTGGGTTAGAGAGCAGCTTTTTTATACTACTGCTGAAAAAGTTTGGGGTCACGTAAAAAATTCCTTGTATTTTTTATATAAAGCACCATTTTCTTCAGTTTAAACAATACTAAATTAATCAGAAATACAGTCTAGAGATTGTCAGTGTGGTATTCTGTCTCTGATGGAGTGGTCAGCACAGTCATCAGACCCCTACTGAGATGTTGTGGGAGCAGCTTGACTGTATGGTGAGTAAGAAATGCCCATCAATCCATTCCAAGTTATGGGAGGTGCTTCAAGAAGCATCAGGAGATGTTTCCTCAGATTATTGCTCCGCTCCAAGCATGACTATAAAACAGGATAATTAAGATCCTGAAGAAAAAGCTTTTTTTTCTTGAGTAATGTTTTTGTTTACTCTGCTTTGCGGGAATTATGCAGCCTATACGTGTCTCTGTTGGATCAGAAAGAAGTACGCTTTGACACATCTCTGCAGCAACAGAGACATGCGCAGTGAGCATGTAGGATTTAACAAGATAGACTCAGTAAATAAAGTCATGAACGCAAATGCACGTGCTGCTTCTTCTGATTCTATCTTTGGATGTTGATTAGACCCGTAATTATGAGCCCACTGGAAGGCTTGACTTTGAGCAACTGCAAAGCCCTGCTGCCTGACGTTCCTCCTTTTACAACACTAATCTATGCAGCTCTCTTAATTCTGTTTCGAACTGCAAGCCAAGACATGTCTGAACACATTCAGCTTTAAAACGCTTTAAAATCAATGCAGCCATATTTTAGCATCAAGGGTTTAAGGTGGAATGTACCGAGATTGAAAGTGACACTCTTTCTTTTCTGCAGAATTTTGCAAATATATGTTTAATCTGGAAGAGTTCGTCCAACTGATGCCACAGTACCAAATGTATGGGACCTTGAAAACGATCGCGTGTGACGCAATGGACCACTTTAACTAATGAGAAATTGAGGCAGGAAGCAGTTGAATCTCAGGAATATATTCCACAAACAATCTTAAAATCCTGGATTTGAAATAAAAATGTGTTTTATGTCTCTCACATGGTGTGGCACATGTTTAATGTGTGACTTTATAAAAAAAAAAAAAAAAAAAAAACACTATGAAAGATAACATGGTGAGAGGAGATAACAAGCTGCTGGTTTATGGTCTGTAAATACAGTATAGTTCTCTGGAAACGGCAGCTTGCATGATTCTTTTCAAGCTGATTGGCTGCTGAGCAGTAGGGCCCGTTGAGTGATAAGAGAGAAAATTGCTGTCAAAATGATCCAAAGTTCGCTCTGAGTGCCTAGAAATGGTAATATTTACCGTGCCGGTGGTTAATAGTGCAAAGGAGGATCAGGGTTTACTCCCACTGTGTGCTCAAGTTATTAAACATAACAACCTGATGGGAAATCTCTTCAAGCGGATTAAACTAAATATTTCCAAAATAGATTTTTAATAGTTCTTTCACCCCACAGGTCCAGTTTTTCTACTCTGTGTTGTATGGCCACAGTTTTCAGAGTGAACGGCAGACTAAGCAACAGGAGGACGGAGGATGGGAAGGAGCAGTAGCCAGCCACCGCTGCCATTCTGGATCAGCCAGTAACTGGATATACAGTATTATTTACTGTTAGATAAGCACATATGTGAGCATATCTTTTTAACTCTTTATTTACCTACACGTTATGTTTACTTGCTATCGGTTTCCTGCTGCAGGACTGGGCTTCTCCTGCCACCGTGCAGGTTTTTCTTACCACGATGCACAACAGACAAGATGCAAAGGAGGTAAAACAATAAAACGTCTCTGTCTCTGGTTCGCAAGGCATATCAAGCTAAAAAGGCTTTTCTGTCCTACCATCAGAAATATAAATATGCGTTATTTGCTGAACACTAGTGGAACTTTACCTGGGAGCTTTTCGGCAAACAAAGGAGGCACATGTGTACGGTAGGAGATGTGTGATGCTGTGGGCGTGATCTTATTCAGAGGCCCCTGGAAAACCTGCTTGAGTCATCAGAGAAATTCTGCACCAGATACAAAATCAACTTTCTTCCTCAGACATAACTCCTATACATACCTGTAAGGTTTATCTTCTTTTTTCTCCCTTTGTCCTGTCCAGCTTCATGGCAAGCACATTTACTTTACCAGGGAGGCTTTATGCCTATAAATCCTTCCTTGATGCCCAACCCTTGATTATTTATTTTATTGCTAGTGAGGTATTAGGTACAAACAGATGCCAAACGTGACAACGGGAAGAGGGGAAGGACAGAATAAGAGAAAGAAAGCAAAGAGACAAGAAAACATGTAGACAAAAAAATTCAGAACCCGACAAACCACTCCTTCATAAAGATGTCTATGCGTCATCTTAAGACTAAACATTTGACTCATTTTAATCTTTGATGCACCTAACTTGACTTCTGACACAGTCTGAATCATGATGATCCCGTACAACATACCTGCAGCAAAGATGGGGGATTACCGATCCAGTATACTGATGAGACGGACAATTTGAACACAGCAGCTCGTAAAACCGTTGCTTTTTGCTCTTAATGACAGACAGAAGTGCTAAAGTCTCGACTTGATCACGCATCAACAGAGCTCCAGTTGTTTCTCTTTCACGATGACCTCCTTACAGGATCTTAGTTATATACACAGCTGTTTACTGCTGAGACAGACGTTACGACGTAACAGAACTGATTAAAGCACAATGACATGATGATTTAACATAAATTCTTATGTTAAATTTGTGAAACAGAGAAATCTGAGTTTTGGTGCTACAGTGTGGAAAAATTATTTAGAAACAATTAAATCTGACAATTATATTTTATTTAATCGAGTCATCTACATTATGTATTTGGTAAAATTGTTTTATTTTTTATTTGTTTACTGAACAGGTACAATTTACTTTAAATAATAAAAATGATCATGAATTATTTAAGTAGAGTAATGTGGTTTCTGATGGCATCTGCTGCTTATAATGTATTCAACTGATACCGTGATTGGCTAAAACCAACCTTTGGTAGGAGGGCACTAGGTATCGCTTCGTCCAATCAGCTCGGAAAGTTCTGCTGAATAATTCATACCTTGCAAATTATGAAAAACGCGTGCACAGGTATAGTAAAAAAAAAAAAAAGTGTTCTGATCAGATACATTTGTCAGATTAAAAGTACCTTTTGAAAATAACCTTTAAGCAGGTACTAAACATACCTGCTGTATTAAACATGTTATTTTTATGGGTCTGGTGTAATATTCTAATCCCAAATGTCATGTTTTTATTAGTTGCAGGTGGAAAATGTTAATTAACAGCAACAAGACATGAAAAAATCAGTGTGTGTATGCAATTAATCTATATATTGTGTTTCACTTTACTGGGTTACTGAAATAAAATAACTTTTAAAAATATTCTATTTTATTAAATATGACTGCATGTGGTGAGAAATCATAGTTTTGAAAGATTAGTAGAGGTGTACCCCAAGGCTCAGTTCTTTGCCCACTTTTTCTAGTTTATATCTAAACAATTTGCTACATTGATTTTCTAACATAGGCTTTGCAGATGTACTGTATGCTGATGACACTGTTTTCTATGTAGTTGAGAAGAAAGGACATTTATACTTCAGTATTTGACATCTATTGCAGCATGGCTTGAAAAGTCAAATCTGATGCTGAATGTTAATACAGCTGGTCAGTTTTTTTCCCTCTGATGTCAGATCTTTAATGGATGGCATTGATTTAAATGTAAAAAGATTAATGAGCATCTTATCAAACCTGACCTTCACCCACTCAACTGTGAAGGTCTTTTATTGAATGTTTATTGGTGGGATGTTCAGGATGCTTTTTCCTTCATTTTCTCTTCAGCCTTTGTTCCTCCCCATACCAGGATACTGTGCAGGGGTTGTTTAAAAATATGGAAAGTAGAGGATAAAAGAAGCAAATGAATAGCATCGGAAAGCCATGTCGTTCAAAAACAAGAAAAAAGTCCTGAAAAAAGCATGATAAAACCTAAAGGGAAAACTTGGACAGGCTACCAGAAAGCACACAAAACATTCAACCAAGAGCAGTTTATGAGACTGTAGGAAAGTTTGGCTATGATGAAAAAACAAATACATAAGCGGATAACTCGAGACACAATGGTTATTCATGGGAAAATGAAATCAGGGTGAGTATAGAGTATAGGACTATTTACAGTCTTCCTGGCCACATTAAGCAGCTATTCACAAGGAGGATGTTTAGGCACCAAGCGAACTACTCAAAAGGAAAGAGGAAAACTGGAGTGGTGCCAACACAATCACTGAGTTCAATGTTCAGACAGAAGCCCCTTCCTCCTGTAAATCTGAGAAGAATCAGATATATGTAGCAGCTCTTCTATTAATAACCCTGGATCCTGCTGGAAACAAGAAAAACAGATCTGAGGTCTCCTCCATCTTCATCCTTTAAATCAAAGCGCCTTGTTTTCATCAGAGACAGCCTGCAGGTCATTACCGACGCCTGGAGGAGGCTGTTCGTTGCTGGCCAAGGTCCGCGCTCAGCACGTGGCTCTTACATAAGCGAGCTCCCACCCATTGAACCACTCCTTCATCAAACAGAAACATCTGGGGATGAAGACTCTAATTCATAGTGATCCGGGAGAGGCAGAAACGTGACTGCTGACTTCCTGAGAGTCTCTGATGAATCATTGGAAAGATATGAGGCTTTCTCTTCTCTAAAGTCAATATTTTTAGTTGCAAACACGTATTGGGAGCACAAATACAGCCATTTTACCAAGACACATTCAACCAGTGGATCAGCGATCAGAGGCACACCGCTGTAATGGTCGGTGTGAAGCAGTAGGGATTAATTTCGAGTATTTGGACAGGATTCAGTTCTCTAGTTGCTCGTCGGTCAAATGTGGGAATAGAATAGACAATGTGCAACTTTGCAATCGACAGACGAACTAAGACACAAATATCTGAAGCACATGGACAGCAGAGCGGGAGATTCTCCGTTTGGAGATGCACGTGATAGAGAAAAGCTGTGGCAGCTAGATAGAGCTCACATTTAGTCAGTTTGGCAGGGTAACCATTTACTTACTTTTCCGTCAAAATGAGACTTCCCCAAACTCAAGTCAAGATAAACCTTTGCTGTGGATGTATGAGAGAGATATTTCAGCAGAGGTCAGGATTTAAATATGGAACCGGGACGGTTGTTTACACCCCTCTAGTTGCCTCAGCACAGCTATTGAGTCAGAAACAGTGGGATCTCAGCGAAGACATAACATCAATGATTTGAGGATAGAAACACACACAGTCCAGATGAAAGGCAGTTTATACACTTGTTACAAACATTTAAGCAACCGCCTGCTGTATTCACGCACTACACTAAATGTTTTAGTGATTATTTGGAACAGCAGGTTCAGTAATTTCCTCAGGAAGTCTGCAGAAAATGTTGCCGTCTGCCTTCCCTAATGCACACAGTCGTGTCATTGAGAGACTTTGGCTTTTAAAATGTGGTAGAGATGCATCTGACGCCTCAACAGATACTTTTTCCATTACATGGTTAATAGCTTTGGTTTATAATGTATGTAAAGTGATGTCATGATTAACAGAAAACATGACCTGCACAATATTTTACCTGAATATTTTTATGCAATCCAATGCAGAGCCATGCTGGTTTACGCACCATGTCGCAATTCAACAGGATAGGAACAAGAGAACTGTTGCCTCCATATTTTTCAGTTCGGTCCTTTCTTGAAGTCACACACGCATCCGTTGAGAAGGTTTCTCAAGACGGTTAGAGAGGGGAACAAAGCTTGACAGCAGGAAGCAGCTTTCTGACTCTGTCTGGAGCTCCAACCAACACAGAGGCAGCAGAAAGCTTTGAGGAGCTGTACTTTCATCCAGGGCCTCTTACGTAACGGTGCGGTTTTGTGCGTCCAGCATCAAACACCGGGGCCCCTCACAAGGTAACTACTGTTGGGAAGCAGTAAATCTCCACTGATGCTGCTGGCCAAGTACAACAGACCCAAACAAACCCAAACCCTTTTTTCTTTTCTTTTTACAAAATAGCTAATGCAAAAGTCTGATAGATGAAAAGACCCAGACCCAGAGAATACTGGAGATTTCTGAGCTCTGATCTGAAAAAGCAGCATTAAAAAACAAAACTTGCCACCAAAAGTCTTTGCAGTGACGCAAATGTGATTTGCATCTGAAGTTCTTGTAATTTGAGCTCAGGTTCCATACGGCTTGATAGCAAAATGTTTTTTTTCTTTTTTTTTTTAGCTTAAACAGTTTTGTAACAACAATGCACAAAGTTATCAAGATTGTACATATGAGCACAGGTGAGATGTGCCGTGCTGGCACCGTTTCTGTTCACCCTCTACACCGCAGACTTCTCCTGATGCATCAGCTCTGCAGGTTGCCACCTTCAGAAGTTCTCTGATGACTCTTCCATAGTCGGCCTCATCACTGATGAGGACGACTCAGACTACAGACAGTGGATCCAGAGCTTTGTGGACTGGTGCCAGCGCCAGCACTGGGTCCAGGGGGCGTCCCAGGACAGAGCTGGCCCTCCTAATGAGCTAATCCAGCCACTTCTGGTGAACTTTCACAGGCGCAGACCCACCCCACTGACACCGGTGAACATCCAGGGAACTGATGTTGATATAGTGGACTCTTATAAGTACCTTGATGTTCATTTTAACCATAAACTGGACTGGAGTCACAACACTGATGCTCTTTAGCTGAGAAGAAGCGGCCCGATAAGTTCATTAGGAGGACCAGCTCTGTCCTGGGACGCCCCCTGGACCCAGTGCTGGCGCTGGGAGATAGGACTGTAGGAAAAACAGTTCTGATTTGATCATGAATCGTTTAAAGTCTCTCAGATGCACACCCCTAAGCTACTTCGAGATGCAGCTGCACTATCATGCATATCGAATAGTATCTAAAATTGTTCTGTGCATAGACTTCTTTTTTCCACTGTGAACTTGAATTTTTCGTCTAATTTACCTGAGTATGCCATATTAACCATAACTGTGCAATATTTACTCTGGCATTTATTTATTTATTACTTTTATTTTTGGCGTTTCTGATAAAGAGATAACTTTAGAACAGATTAGCTTTTTTTTCACGACTATAAACTATGTGTTAACTCCGTCTGTGTCTTTGTCACATCCGAACTTCACCATTGTGGGAGAATAACGGATTTCTTATTCTTATGCATAACAGTCCTGCTGATGCCTTACTTTCTCTGAGAGACCGCTCTAGAAGGGGAATTTGTGATTTAAATCGCTGCATTTTTTGTGTTAGCAGTGGTCACTTTCAGAGAAAAGCATGCAGCCAACATGGCTTTGCATCAAAATAGTCTGAAGTGCAGGAAACCTCTGTTGTAAAGTTTTCTGGATCACCAATAAATTCAGATTAAGAGTTTCAGTCGCAGTGATGAAGGTGTCAGGATGTCTAAGAACGTCCCTTTCCTGCAAAACAGATAGTTAAGATTGCAATCTACTGGGTTTCCTTAGATAGGAATTTATTTTTACTAATCTGTATAATCTGATCCAATCTGTATAATCTGATTGAATTTGACTTTGGAAAGTCCCTTGAGATGACATGTTTCATGAATTGCTACTATATAAATAAAATTGAATTGAACTGAATTGAATTAGTAACTCAGCAGGTTGCAAAACAACCAGCGTAGCGTCTTGAGACCCGATCTGGTGGCCTCCGGTATCTTAAGATCCTCTTAACAAATCAAAGTAAATATAAAAACAATAATAATAACAAAGTATATTTAGGACATAAATGCCAGATAATGATAAAGCAATGTTTACAAATAGATAAAGACAATAAACTGAATTTTGATGCTGTTTCTGTTGGTTATTTTACTCCCGTTGAATTGATTTTAAGGTAAAGCCAATTTGAATCCTTCACCAACAGTTGGGCTCACAGTCTTCTTCCATTGTTGCTTTATGGGTCAGAAACAGAAAGACCGAGGAACTACAGGCTTATGGTACTGAAAATACGGGGAGGACGTTTGTCCAACATTCATGTTAGTGTTTGAATGTACAGCATGGAGATAAATCCTTCAGCAGCTTTATCAGTAGAGGTTTTGACAATGATGGAATCCCACTAGGCATCCGACTTCCAAGGTAACTCAAACGACGGATTATTCACAACCTGGTAACACTGGCAAGCACCAGGAGATGGATCCAAACATCCTCCAGGAGCAACTTGATATGTATATTTTCCAGCATACCATGGTGAGAAAAGCAACACCAAAAACAAAAAATAAAAGAACCGTGAAGTGGCTCAGATGACAACATTACATTTCGAAGTCGGGGACAGAAAACTGCTTCTGATCCTAAACTTAATAGGAACCTGTGGTCCGTCTCAAACTGCAGAAGGAGTCAACAACCTGTGATGAAGAGCTAAAATCTTGCTTCATGGATATTCAATTAACCTTGCCTGCAAGACGAAATCTCCTGGTATTTGTGCGTTCACAAACACACGAGAATCCATCTTGTACCGCTCCGGCTTCAACCGTTACGTGTCCCAACCAAAAACGGTTCGGACCAATCGCGTTGCAGTATTGTGGGTTAAAGCGGGACAAAAAAGAAAGCAGGAGCTGCTGAGCGCACCGCTGAAAGAGCATAAATACGGCAGCGCTGGAGGACGCACACGTAGCTGCTGCCATCCCATCTGTTTTGGTCAGAATCCATGATTTCCTCAAATTAGCTCTTTAGACGGTAAAGGTGGCAGGCCCCTGAGCTAGACCAACATCTGATTGGTTAATCTTCACAGCACGTCAACTTCAGACCAATCACCTGGATTTTAGTGGAGTTAGCCCCGCCCACAGACAGATAATAAACACCCCAAAAGGACACAGGGAAATAATTTATTCACATGCAAAATAATTGTGCATATTTTCTATATGCATTTCATGACAGATGTAATTATTGTATAATTACATCATTATAATAAATCATGCATGTTTTGTTATTTCAGTTTTGATAAATGACACATTTAATGAATCATTTAATGTTTTCTCTATTGAACTGAGGCACTTTTGGCCCTCCCTATTCTAAAAAGTAAGCCGATTACACTCAAAGCAACATTTGTGGAGTCGCTGCGGGAAGATAAGTGGAGCATCTCATCTCTGCATAAAACCCTATGTACTGCAGAGAGAGCTCGCCTCCATGGAATAAGATGGTCTGCAGACTCTGGGATGATGTATGGGAGCGTAATCCTTGCTTGACTGGTGAAAAGCGGCTTCTATGTTCATCCTGTAAGCAAACAATGGGGTATTGTTGTGCCGGATATACCTCAGATACTTGAGGCCAGAAGTCAAAATAGGGAGAAAAGTTCCTTTTGTAGTGGGCGAGGGAAAATATTTGAGTCTGTGGACAGATAAGAACCTCATGTGCCTTGTTTCCAAGCCTGCACTCCTCCTACTGAGCGCCAAGAGCCAGATTTACTGGATGAGGGTCTGTGTTTTGTCTTTATTCGGCGGATTCAATTAGCAGAGTTCATCATTTGAGGCCGAGCACAACGTTTGACGTTTCCGTGAGCGCAGACAAAAGCCTGAATTCCTGACAGCTGCGTGCTAAAGTATCATTCATGTTCTCTGCTGTCAACGCATCTCTTTACGGCCGCGCCTCTTTGTGACGAACAAACAGTCTCGTTTGTTCAGCTTGCCACAGAAACACGACGGCCTCCAACCGTCAGACTTTTCAAACGTGAGGACCGGAGGAGAAAAAAACGGGAGTCCAGCCGAGTTTATTCTGAGAAGTCGAACAACTCCAGAGAAACTCAATTCAGAGACTTTCAGTTTGTTTGATTTCATTTCTAACCATACAGTGTAAAAAACGGAACTAAAAGAAAGTAAAATGTTCTTAAAATGAGTGTATCTGTCCTTGCAGTATGTCTAATTATCTTATTTTTGGGGGTCAAATACTCATTCCATTGGCAGATAATATTATTTACCTGCTCAAATCCAGGACAAAAACACACATTGTAAGAACAATTTACTTATTTTTAGATCCATTTTGCAGTGTATTTACTGTCATGTTGAGAGATTTAACGTAAATCTGAATTTTAACATAATATTACAGACATAAACCCCTAAAAATTATGTTGGTTTTCCTCCTAAAAAGAAAAAAAAATCTCTTCTGTTCCCAAAGATTCAAGAAAGGCAAGACTTTCCTGTGCAGGATCTAATCTGCTTCATCCTTGGTTGGTTGTGGACAAGTCCATATTTTGGACAATATATACCCAGTTTATCCTAAAGCCATAACCAATTCTGTTCAGTTTATTAATATAGAGCCAATTCACAATCTCTGTGAGAACCTGTGTTCATCTGAAGTCGTTATATAATCATTCCTGTCATTTCACATTCAAATCTAATTACATACATTCAGAAGCAATCCTAGTTATGACACAGTGCAGTCAAATTGAAGGTTATACTACCAATGATTAAAAAGTTATCAACAGTTAGACCCAAATATATCCAATAATCTTTTATTTTACCAGCATGTTTCTTCTGCCTGGAAGTAAGATGAACGTTTGGAGCGGCTCCGCCAGGGCCCACAGAGACCTAAACGAAGATTTTCTTCTGATTATTGACAACGGTAGAAATAATTTCTTACTGACCATTCTTTGTTAAAATGAAAATGATCAGTATGTTATGCTACAAAAACATAACATACGGATCATTAGTTACAGTAATGTTATCTTGATTTTGATACAAGGACTTTAACAGAACTATCCAATAAACACTTTGATTTATAAGAGCTTATTGAGCAGAATCTTATACCTTTTTTTCCAGTTCTGCTCTTTATTTTTTATCTTTATTTGCTTTACAAGCTGTCTCCAGCTTGCCAGCACTAGATATAAATCATTTTGTACTTAATATGAGTGCTGGAAGGCTCTCAGTTTGATTCCACGGCAAAAGTATCTACGTTTTTTTGCAAAATACACCTAGCTGTCGTGACTTAGAAAGAAATACCTGAAATCTAGTGGCCGTTTTTAATAATTTAATGAAGTTGTTTTTCCCCTCAGTCAGATATGTGATGCGTGTGCATAAAAAATGAGGAAGGCGGGGGTCAAAAGAAGTTGCACTGTGTCTAAAAAGCTTTCGCCGGAGGATGATTAGTATACGTGAGTCAAGTTTTTACGAAACAAGGAAGGTCCAGTAAAGACCGGTCACAGGAACTGGAAGGACCTGTGCTTTGTCAATGCAATGTTGGACTATTGATAATTTCTCTGTAAAGCTTAGGCACAATGCCTGAGCAGCACCAAAAACGCCATCAGTCTCATAAAATAAAACAAACTATATCAGTTCTGAATCTTTCAGAACTATCAGTCTGATAATTCTCTTCATCTGTGAACTGCAGACTCCAGAAAAATGTTTTATTCTCAAAAAGACAACATTAACACTTCAGTTAAAATTTAATGCCGACAGCCAGGAAAGTTTTCCTCGTAGAACCGCACACGAACGGCATTTAAGCATGAATAATCACCAATTATCAACTGCACCAATTCACAACACACGTCATCTTTAGACCTTTTACAAAGTTAAATTCAATCAAATCCTCCAGATTGGTCAGAAAGTTTCCTAAGGAAACCCAGCAGGTTGCATCAAGTCTCTCCAACCAGCATTCACTCCTCCTGAAAGAGCGTAGAGCCACAGTGGACAGTCGTCTGCATTGTTGATGGCTTTGCAGCAATCCCTCATACTGAGCATGCATGAGGCGACAGTATACATGTATGACATGTCCTGGTCAAAAATAGCACTAAAGTTTTTTACTTTATTACCAGAGGACAATTTAATGCTTTCCAGACTAAGTGATTAAGAGGTTTGTTTCCTAAAGAATCTCGTCCAAAGACAAAAACGTCTCATTGGAATTTAAAAAGGAAAAAATGTAAAGTCATCAAAGGTTTTATGTCTTCAATACATGCTTGCAGTCTACTTAACTTCTATCCATCTTGGCTAGACTTCAGGAAAATTAGCCAAATTACAAGAATAAGAAATTGGGCGAAGTAAGTCTATGTCCCAACGGTCAACAGACCCAAAGCAGGAAAAACTGATTGAACTGCAGCTACTTGATGTTAATTATTTGGATTGTGTTTGCAGTGGCTGTGAAAGTACAGCTGTGTGTGCACACAGATGGAGTGGAGGGTGTGTGCAACGCTGCACAAGTAAAAAACACTGGAGTTTAAATTTAGCTGGAGGGACACAGTTATGACTTATTTGCTGTTTGATATGAGACTCAAGCCGGCTGTTGATGCATTAGAACCCCTCTGAGTTCACGTTCTGAGAGCCCACGTCGACAACCTGGCATCACCCGTCTGTGAGATCCAGCTGGATCCGACCCGATTTTCCCCTCTTAACACGTCGGCCCAGCATGTTTTATCTGAACACGGCTTTAGAAAACATGAAACGTCCTCCCTCTCCACTTCTGCGAGGGGCTGGCACCGGGAGCGTGACCGGAGGAAATATCCGAGATATCCAGGGTGCAGTTTTCCATGCAGACGGCAGCAGGCGGACCATATGGGAGCCAGATCTGTTTGTGTGCGTTTGCTGCAGACTTTTACCGGCTCCTTCTGAAGCAAATCCACTGGGCTAAAGAAAACAGTCGATTCTCACTCCGGGGTTCTGCTAAGACGGTCCGATAGCAACAGAAACGTTTCCTTCGCTGCTGTTTTGACTGTATTAGGTCTGAATGTGTTGCTTTTTTTCTAAGGGAGGACAGAAAACATGATTATTTCCAGTAGTTTGTTTGATCAGAACCGATCACCATTAAGTTTTGTGTTTATAATATTTTCCTTTTTAAATCAATAATCACCCATTATTTACGGTTTAGAGATGGACAATAATTTATCCACCTAAAGTTCAACATCTTTTCCTCTTACAGGCCGTACTTATGTTAGTTTTTATTTTAAAGCAAAGGGACTCGTGCGGATCGTCAATTCTCCCGAGGCGAACATGAATTCTCTGCATTCGTCAGACTCCCGAGTCCCAGAAGACTTTGAGGGTTTCCAACTGTTTTATATTAAACCTGCAAGATGGAAATGACGAAAAACGGAAGCAGCGGAAAAGAAACCTTTCCAACACAAAGAGCCTAAACCTTTTTACTGCCGGATCGTAAAATCGTTTTACTGCTGCCTGGAAGCGAATACCTGGTAGCTGGATCTGTTTGTCGGGGCTTTATTGTAGCTTCAAAGGGTAAATAATGCAGCTTAGATCTGATTAAGCCTTAACCTGGGAGACATTGGCAGCACTTATTTAATCTAGAGTTAAACTAAGACAAAAATAATGTTTGATAAGAGAGGATTTCTGATGATCCTGCAGACTAAAAACCTTCAAAAGGGGAATTTATTCATTATAACCTCCAGTTTTATGTTTGGTATCATTTATGTAATAGCATTTATTTTGGAAAATCTTACTACAGTGTATACATTTGTATATTTTTTTTTTTTGGAGAAGCAAAAACTTGCAATCCTTCAAACAAATTCAACTTTACGGCAACAAAGTTGATCTACGACGCTGAACTGGAACAATAAAACTGCCTCTAGGTTTACAGATTTCCCTGTTCAGAAATCCTGAGTCAGATTTCTAGATTTGTAGCATCAGGATATTTTATATTATTTGTAACTGCATAGCAGATTGAAGACAAGAGACTAAGGATGTAGGTTAGGTGAAGGTTAACTTATTAGTTTAAACAAATACTAAATATTTGGGGAAAATAATTTCAAATTCTAAAAAAATTACCTTTTTTTTTTTTTTTATCCTAGCTGGAGTAATTTGCTATTAATTTGATTTGACTGCAAGCCTGAGAAACAGGTAAATTAAGAAATAGAGGTCAGAAAGGTTGATATAATTGGGGAAAATCCAATGAACAGTTTTATGTTTTCCTTCTGAAGCTCTGGGAAGTCTGGGAAATCCAAATCTGTCCTTTTAAAACCACAAACCCAGGAATTAAATCATTTACTCATAAAAAGAGGTTGAGATGTTTTTTTTTAATTTTTTATTTAATAAGCTGGTTCATAAATTATCGCACATAAAAGATTCTTTTCAGTAGTTACAAAGTGGATATCGATCTTAGCGTCTGAAAAAATAAAATCAATATGAAGGAAATGACGGACAAGTTGAAGTTTGTGGTGTTTGATTAATCTGGTGTCCACTCGGCGGATCGGAGAAGACGGGAAAATTAAGAAACAAACAAAAACAACAACATCCAACCCGATCATGTTCCCAGACGGGCGTCGTCTAGCAGCAGACAAAACCGACACATGCTGTTTGGATTTCAAAGCTCATGCCCAATTCTTGTTCTACGGTCTCCAGTGTGTTTAAAACGATTGGAAATGTAAAATACAGGCGAGGGGTTCATTTCAAACAGAGAGAAAAACAGGAAAAAAAAAAGAGCACAGGCTACATGTGAGGCTCACAAAAACAAACTGAACTAAGGAGGTGGCATCGCCACGGCTCGACTGATTCCTCTTCCTCCCGGGATCGGTGGATCGAACCGGTTCAAAGACGCAGACTTCTTCATCCGGTGAATCAAACCCTTATAATATCTTAAAAAAACTTCTCTCTTTCTGACAATTAAACAGCTGAATAACAAACTTCCATGGTGGATTTATTTACCGAGCGTGTCTGAAGGATGGAGAGGACTAGTTTACGCTCGACCAGGCCGAAGTCTCCTCTGCCATCCGTGTGAGGAATGTAATGTCTGCAGGTTTTCTCAGCGGGACGGGAGCCTACTTGGGCATTTGCTGCTGAATGTGCTGCAGGAACTCGTGGTAGGATGAAGCCGAGTCGGACCGGTCCTCCACCAGGTGCTGGAACAAGGTGGCCTTGGCCGAGGCGTCGTCTCTGCAAGAAAAAACCCAGGAAGGGTGAAAGACTGATCCGTGCACAGACGGCCACAGGCACACTTACTGTCTACCTGGCAACTTAAAATAAGTTTACAGTTTATTCAACTGCTATAAAAACACTCTTTATTCATTTCTGAATAATCCAAATTTTAACTTCGGGACGTTGAGAGAAACAATTCAACATATTTACAAAGTCTCATGTTTTAATGAATTATTGGCACGTCTGACAATTACAATAAAATGGTAATTAATTAGTTATTTTATTTATCCTTTACCTTTTTACTCTAGTCAGAGAGTTTAGAAATTTTAAACTGCTAAACCTGACTTCCTGTTTCCCACAAAAAGCCAATTCTTATTAATTCATTTTTAACGAGGAAATTATTAACAGTGAAAGATGGTGGAGATTCATCACAAAGGCGATTTGATATCATAACAATCTAGAAATATGCTAAAAAACAATGACCAACCCTGGACATAATGACGTACGCCGTAAGAGAAGCACAAACTTTGAGTCACTAAAAACGACTGCAGTGATTAAAACGTTTCAGGATTCCTTCCTGAAGGGATGACATAGTTCAGCTTTCTTCTCTACAGCTGCCGTGGATTCACAAAGCAATCTAAAGCAAAACCGTGCTTTCAGTCAGCAGAAACTCAACCCGGTCGCCTAAAACTCGTTGCTTTGTGACACTTTGTCGGGAAGCTCCTACTCAGAGGAGGCATAAAAACAAGACCTGAACTCGGGCTGTTTTCACAAACCCAAATCTGTGCTTTCGCATTAATTTGAACAAAATCCATGTCAGCTTTGCTGTCGTTTCGCATTGCCACACGAAAACCAACTGGAACGCCACACAGGCCATTCATCCTGACATCAGTGGCGTAAACATGTGGTTGGGCAACAACGCCGCACCGCAAGCAGCTTACAGAGCTGAAACAATGCGCTCCCAGTAGACGCCATTACCACCAGTGACCTCACTGTGTTTCTACTCTGGAAATAGACTTCAGTCGACCTTAGACCCATCTCCTCTACAAGAAACGGTCCACACCCAGTTTCTGTCGGTCTCTCCCTCGTTTCATCATAAGAAAACAAGGCAGAAAATGTATGAAATCATATTAAAAAAAAAAAAAAAAAAACAGCCTAAAACACAAACCCTCCAAGGAATTGAGGAATCTGATCAACATTAATGTGGCTCAGACACAAACTGCGAGCTTTGCTAAAGAATCTCCATCTACTCTAAATGCAGAAAACATGCAAAACTGGGTTCTAATAAGTTCCCTGCTTTGTTCTTTGTCCTACAGAGCTCCACAACAAAGATCACGTGCCTCGCGCCGTTAGCATGTACGGAGGCTGACTTGAAGCTATTCTGCTGTGGGCTCATAAACACGCGGCTGATCTGCGTTGCGCAAGTTCCCGTTTCACAAGAGCAACTTCGAAATTCAGTTCCCACAGATCGAGACTCACCAGACTCACACATACTTTCTAAAATCAGAAGATTTTGTGCCAATTCTAATTGTCTCAGCATCATCCTGTTTCTGGGATGTTATTTACATCAGTTTAATTCTGTTGTGTTGCTAAAATTGAGCAATTTAACCAAGATCTTCTATATTTCATTCTGCGTGACACACACACAAAAAAAAAAAAAAAAAGGTGGCACATCGACAAGAAGTGGAAGGAAAGATGGCACTAATCCCTTTTAACAAATACAAATCTGAAAAGTGTGGCCTGCATGTTCTCAGCATCCCTTTTATTCTGATGCCCCCAAATAAACCAGTTCAACTGCCTCCAAAAGTCACCTACTTAATGAAGATACATCTAATACTAATACGCTACAAACGGAGGAAAAAAATGACGCTACGTGACACATCGTTTCCGCCATAAGCATGGTGGAGGCTGCATCATGCTGTGGGAATGTGTTTTTTTTCCTTCAGCAGGGGGCAAACAAGCCGGTGGAAGGAGCTGAATGCAGGGCAGGGTTGACCCAAACGACTGCATCCCCTCATCAGGATTTAGCCATTGAGCTCAGCAGAAGCCTGATAACGGGACGTTCATTGGATTCAAGAGTGCTGGATCAGGGCTGCATAGAAAAGTCGCAGGACAGGCGGCTACGTCTGATGTAGGCCGATCCCAACGAAGGTTATCCCTCCAGCAGAACACCGACCTTAAACCTACAGCCAGAGCTGCAAAAGGACCATTCGGATCATGTGTTCCAGTGGCCCAGTCAAAGTCCAGACCTGAAAACACCCAGAACCTGCAACAAAACCTTAAAAAAATAAATAAATCAATGTTGAGAAACGGTCGGGACTCAATCAGCCATTTCCCTAAAAGACGGGCTGCTGTTAAAGCAGTGAGAGGTGAAATTAGGGGGCATAAACACACTTTTGCATTCAGTCAAAGGGAGGTGATTTTGAATTTTGACACAAAAATGCATTTAGAGATAAAAAAAAAAGGCCAATAAAAACCCGTTTGCTGGAGAAAATGGAAAATAAACACCCTGATTGATGGGGGCCAGCTTGGTACAGAGGGAGATGCTTACTTGACGAGGTGGATCGGCGAGCTGAAGGCCCTGTTGTCCTGCAGCCAGTCGAGGAACGCCCGGACCCGCTCTGACAGAGGAGTCTGCAGCTCAGGAACGCGACTCTGAGCGTGACAGGGAGACAGACAGGACAACCAAAGCGTCAGACAACACCGGTCCTACTGAGTTTCAGACAATGTGGATTCCCGCCGTCATCCGGGACGCACAAAGCAGTCAACAGAAACATTCCTGCGGCTGGAAGCGCGGGTGTCTAGGTGGCTCCGGGACTAATCGTCCCCATTGTTGCAGAAATAAAATGCGCAGCATAAACAAGCGGCTGACATGTGCTGTTTGTTCAGGGTGTTGCCGTAGCGCCCACGGCGAGGCGGTTACCGAGCTTTCTAGGTAGCTGCTGTTTGTTAAAAAAAGGCAGGAAAGCTTCAGCAGCAAATCCGTTCTGCTGCTACCACTTGTTTTATTTGTCAAGGCAAACAGAAAAAAAAAAAGCCAATGAGTCATTATTTTTTTTTAAAAGAAGTGATGAATTGCAACATTCAGCAGCGAACTGCAGGAAGAGTTGATGCGGTGCTGCGTGGTGACGGCTGAGAGGAGCCCGAGCGTCGCACTGACCATGTTGGGCGGTATCGAAGCGTAGTTGGGGCAGCCCAGAACGTCTCGGATGAACGTTTCGCTGCAGCATTTGCTGATCCACAGATAAAAGACCTGGAGAGACATACAAAAAAACACAGATTAAAAAGAGAAAGGATCAAAACTGATGGTTCTCATGTGTTCTTTTGCCTTTATCTACGCAGCTCCTTGTGTCTGGATTTTTTTTTTTTACAAAGAGACTGGAGGTTGACTGAGTTTTTATCCTTAAACGACTTTAAGATGAAAACGAGAGAATTTGAGACGGCCTCAGTTATCTGTAATTGTTTTTTTATGTACCTCTCATTTAATCTAATGTATCTCTGTTGGCCAAGACTCCCTTAAAAAAAGAGGTTTTTAATATGAATGGGATTTCTTTCCGGGTTAAATAATAATAATAATAATAATATTAATAATAACAATTCATTCAGGATTCCAGACTTTTCTCCGTTGGTTTTCAGACATACAGGAGAAGTCGTGACGTCTAAAGGCCAAATCTCGTCATTTTAGAGCAGGGATGTCCAAACTTTTTGCCATGGGGGCCAATAATGTCCCATAGAAAGTACTCAGGGGCCACAAAATTAAAACCTTTTTTAATTAGAATGGCAAAAACTTTCTTTTTTTTCCATTTTTACCTGCTCAACAATAAACACACAAATACTTTAATGAAACAAGCAAATTAGTCTGATTTCTGTACAAAAGGAATCTGTAAATTATTTGCAGATTCACCCAGCAAACAATGTCCCACTATTTGGGTTAATCGTCTTTTTCTGTTTTCTTTTTTGTGTCTTTTCAGCAACAAGAAGTGGATTAATTTGGGCTCACTCTTGCGTTATTTTACAGAGTTAAATAAATGGGTGCACCTGAGTCTGCCTTTTGGTAAAACGTTGTTGTCTTATTTACTATTGACTTAAATTAAAAGCAAAAAATATGGCTGATAAAGGATTAAAAAATGTTGCTGCACCTTATATTTTCCCTTTTAAGAAGATTTTAATTTGTGCCTTTTTTTTAAATGCCTCATATCAGTGAAAATTGCCCAACTTTTTAAAAGTCAACCATCTGAACTGGCAAAACCAAATTTAAGCCACTCTTGAACTGGGATTGAGGGCCGCCCAAAATCATTCAGAAGGCCACAAATGGCCCCTGAGCCACACTTTGGACACCCCTGTTTCAGATAGAGAAACCAAAACAAAGAAATAGAAACAGAAATAAACCACAAAAATGCCATTGCGTTGTTTTTCAAAGCGCCCAAGCAATTTAAAAACACACTTTTCTTTAAAAAAAAAAGTCTAAGCCAGGAAGGCGCTACCATATTTGGACAATAACAGCGTCAGTGGCAGCACTTTCTGGATATCTTTCCCACTAATCGCAGAACAGATTAATCTCTGGACTCTTACATCGAGTGGATTCTGGCATCTTATTGGCAACAGAAGCCAATGAAGGGAAAACATTCGCTGCAGCAATCGTCTAAGCAGGAAATGTAGCCGAGCTTCATGGAAGTATACGCAGGAAGGAAGGAAGGAAGGAAGGAAGGAAGGAAGGAAGGAAGGACAAGCTTCCCCTTAAGTTTGCAGATGACCCAGTTTTAATCAGTCTGCTCCAGGAAGGAGAGATCAACCCTGGAGCAGGTCTGGAGGACTTTGTGGAATTGGTGTGACAATAACCTGCTGACATTAAATGCTCTAACGACCAAATGTCCACCTTAGAACCTCCCTCTACTGACACCAAGGGCTCACAAGTGGAAACAGTTGAGAGCCATAAATAAGCTGGGTACAGTCAGCCATCAACAAAAGTTTGAGCCACGACTTCAACACGTCTGCCATCTGCACAGACAAAACACTGACGGTTTTATTCTACGGGTCTTTTATTGACTCGATCTGAACTTTTTTTGTATTGTTTCCCGGTACGGCGACCCTACGGTGCATAGTAAAAAAAACGAACGTCGGCCTAAAGCAGCCGGTAAAATAATGGCTTACGGGTCCTGAAAAAGGGAACGGCCCTGATCACCTCTGCTTCTCCCCTCTGGGCTACAATCCAGGCCCCCGAGGGTGAAAAGTAACAGGGATACATTTTCCTTTACACCTGTGGCAACAATGATCAATCTCCACTAGATCCTTCATTTTTCTTAAATTGATCTATTCATTTTAATGAAAAATAAATCTATAGTATAAAATACTTTAGAAAGCAACCATTATGCTAATGCTACCAGACCTAGCAGACAGCGGGCAAACAGCGCAGTGGAAGGTTGCAACATAAATGGACGAGTGCGCCACCTATTGGCCAGGAGGAGTTAAACTAGTAGCTATCTCCTTTAAATAATGATAATTATCTTGCATTGACTTAAAGCTATAATTGATAATCCTGTTCAGAAACACTTATTTATTATACAGGGTAAAATCGTCCTTCCATCCAGAAAAAATATATTATTTATTCAGAAAAAGAAGGTTAAAAAATGAATCTCAGAGAGATGCAGGCCTGTAAAAACTCTAACCAATCCCTGCAGTTCAGCCTGAATGGCAGGGAAAAATAAAATATATACCTTCTTCCCAAAATGGTATGATACAAGCAAGGATTTGAGTGAAAATTAAGAGAACACCGTCCCCCAGCAACCACAGAGGAGAATATAAATAAACGTGGGCTTGTTCAAGACTCCAGATTGTTGCAGTTTAGCGAGTAACAACCGTTACTTACATTCCCACAGTCCATGAGGAACGCTCCGTCTCTGCTAAGCCTCTCAGCAGACAGATGCAGCAGGTGAGGCTGAGGAACTACAGTGTCGTTCAGATGGAGCGCCCCCTGCAGGTCACACACAAAGACACGGCGTTTCATTCTGTGTAACAGAATACTGAGACAAGTGCACAGTCACAATGACACATATTGTAACGGTAGTACAGACTGTTTAATATATGTTTTAACACTACACAGTCAGTGTGCCAACTTCCCATTTCTGCTGTGAAAACCCCCAAAGCACGGAGGGAACATGAACAGATTAAAACTTAACGTCCATGGGATTCTTAATGAGGCAGAGGAGTTTGCTGAGGTGTGTGAATCCCACCTGGTCCGACATGTTGTCCAGCCTGTACAGGTCTGGATGAAGCATCCGCATCAGCTGCGGCAGCGGCTGCGTCTTAAACTCGCACATGGCAAAGGTGCGCTCGTCGAGCCGGGTGCTGGTGCCCGTCCGCAGGGCTTTCTGGAACGAGCCGGAAATATTAATTAGTGACATGTCAGTCAGCTTGAAGTCTAGAAGCCAATTCATGATTTCCTCGCCCCGTTAGGATCGATGGACGGATGGATGAGTGGATGATGGGAGAGAAGGATGGACGGACAGATGAGTATGTTGAAGGATTGTTGATTTAACCTTTAAGCGACTTGAAAAGAACAGCATGTCGAAATATGGACGTACGAATTAATAGATAAACTGAGAAGTTTGGCAGATGGATCAGGGACAGACTGATGGAGGCGGCAGACGGGCAGATCGTTGGAGGGAGAGACAGTTTGAAAGTTCAACACCTGGATCGTTGGGCTCGACTAAAGGATCGCTGGATGGCATGTCTATTACCATATTATTATGATTATAAGGCGCACTTAAAAAGCCATACATTTTCTCCAAAATAGATGGTGCGCCTTACATCTGATTACCGTTGTGCTTACTGACTGACTTTATGTGGTACAATGTGCTCAAAAATCTGTTCAAATGTGTAAGTATGACTTTGGTTAGCAACGAAGCCACTCCGCTCAATGGATATTAGGAGCATTACGGTACACTGTGTCACTACCTGAGGACCCCTGAGCTTACTACAGGACTGCCTGACTGTTATGTCTGAACTAGAAGTGCATTCATGTAAGGCAGCCCGCGACCGGAATACCAGCTATCAACAATAAACCTAGTAAGATAATTCAATATAAAAGTTACGTTTATTTTGGCCTTATGTTAGAAACAGGACAGTGTAGTCCAGCTACTCTGTCCTCCTAATAGAGACGGATAGCTCTCCTTCTCAGGAGACAGCTGTGTACGCGGAGGAGCTCACTGCAAAAAACGGAACTAAAAGTAACATTTTATTGAAATTAGTGCATTTGTCCTTGATTTAAGCAGCTAAATAAGACCATTTGCCAATGGAATGAGCATTTTACCCCTAAAATAAGATAATTAGATATCCAGTGCATGAAATAAGATGATTGAGATGAATTGTTCTTATTTTAAGTGCAAAAAATTGTATTATTATTATTATTAATAATATATTTTATTTAAAAGGCACCTTTCTGGACACTCAAGGTCACCGTACAAAAATTAGATAAAAACACACCAATGTCAATAACAAAGTCGAAAACACACAATAACGACCGTATTTGTTATTTGGCAAATACTGCTGCTCAAATCAGGGAAAAATACACTCATTTCAAGAAGCTTTTACTTACTTTTAGTTCCCTTTTTGCAGTACGGAGTGATATTACACACTTGGGAATAATATTTAATGCGCTTTATAATCCGGTGCGCCCTGTGGCCCGAAAAACACAGTAAGGTAAATTGATGGATCGATTGACGGACAAATAAAGAGGTCTAAATGGGAGCAGCTAGTTTCTAGAAAAGTAGAAATTAAACATGTAAATAGAAAAGGGAAGACGGTTTTGTTTGATCAGACCTTTATGATGCCTGCGCTCGGTGTATTTTCACATCCCACCTGTTTGAGCAGCGCCAGGATGTAGAGAGGGAAAAGACGCATGGCTGCGGGGACGACAACTCCAGACTGCTGCAGGTTCGACACGCTGCTCTTGTAGGCGCTCACGAAGTCCATGACGGCGTTCACCAGAGCGTCGCGGGCGTCTGACAGGCTGGAGGATATCGACCGGTCGATGGCTGGAGCACAGATGGTACAGCAATAAAAAGACAGAGGAGGGCTTCATCAGAGGGAATTAAAACCTGCGATAATGACTGTAATAAAAACTAGAGATGGACGTTACGGCTCACTGCAAAAAGAGAACTAAAAGTAAATAAAATCTTCTTAAAATTTGTGTATTTTTCCTTGATTTGAGCAAATAAATAGGACTATTTGCCAATGGAATGAGTATTTTTACCCCTAAAATAAGATAATTAGATATCCTGCACTTGAAATAAGATGATTTGTACCCATTTTAAGTGCAAAAATCTTATTCCATTGGCAGGTAGTGTTATTTATCTGCTCAAATCAGGGAAAAATACACACATTTCAAAAGAATTTTACTTTTAGTTCCCTTTTTGCAGTGGCATATGACACGGATGGACTAACATTAGTATTTTAACAGTAAAATTAGCACAAATGACTGTCTGTGAAACAGCGGCTGTTGAATAAAAGTTGAGAGGTTACGCTGTGGACTCACCCATGTTGGCCAGCAGACACGTTATCGCCTGAACGTCGGCGCCGGCGTAAACGTCACTCAGCTGACTGACGACCGGCAGACAAAGAGTGTGGACTCTGATACGCCTCTTTCCTGCAGCCACAGACGGAGCATAAAAACTATATACTATATATATAAGAGATACTAGATTCCTGTATCTCTTTCCGGGGTGAGCGGGGGGGGGGGTCGGCTCGAGTAGGTTTTGGGTTTACCTTTGCTGGACGTGTAGAGCAGAGCAGCCTGGAAACAGGCCAGAGACGAGTCGGCGAGAGAGTCTTCGATCGACATCTGGACCGCGAAGGCAGAGTCTGGGTTCACATTAGCCAGGGACAGCAGGTCGGTGGAGCGCACGAAGAAGTTCCCGTGGAACGTGTGGATGGATAAGCCTGAAAGACCGACGTCTGGGTTTTAAAGTGGCCGCGGATTTCAGAAAAGGACATTTGAATAGGACCAGACGAGCCAAGTCTGCGGTACCTTTAGTGCATCGTATCCTCATGACCGCCTCGAAGCCGATCTTCCTGGTGAGGTAACGGTCCAGGTCCCTCTGAAACTTCTCCAGCTGCGCCGGGTTGTGGATGCAATGGAAGGAGGGGTAGTAAAAGACGCTGCCCGCAGAATACTTGGAGACGCACGCTGAAAAAACATCAAAACCCATCGCGTTCAGAGCGTAATCTGCGTGTCTGAGACGGTTTTACTCTTTCCCTGCAACTACAGTAAGCTTTAGGTTTAGATGCCAACAGACAATCGTAATGCAGTCGGTCCCGGAAAAAGGATCAAGGATAAAGAGAAAACTAGCTGATCAACTTGCACCGATGTGGAGGAGCCTTTTGAGCCGCAGCTTTTATCCTACAGATGCAGAATCCAGACGATTGCTGCGGCTGCTTCCTCGCGGCGGTAAAGCAACCTTGACCTGAGGCTGTGAGAGACGGACGGACGGTGACGGCCGTGGGTCTTACCCAGCGATGCGAGGTCGGCGTACTGGGAGCTGAGCAGGAACAGATCCACTCCGATCTGCTGTCCCGAGCAGTCCAGCGCTAGTTTCTTATAGAAATCAGTGGCCGGGCCCAGGTGCTGGACTCCCTGCAGAGGTGCCGGTCACAGAGAGGGAGGTCACGCGGATTCAAACGTGCAACAAAGTAGAGAACAAGTTGCACAGAGAACTAAGAGAACCTTGCTAAGAGACGACCATTGATATCATTTGGAAACCCAAATCTAGAACTGCCATCCGTGCTGCGGATCCCAGACACTTGATAGGATATAAATATAACACATACTGGCAATAATCTTCTGCTCTGTAGTTAGGACCAGACTTAATCGCAAAAAGTGAGATGGGAACCATCATTTGGACTCTATCTAAACATTTCAGTCAAAACTGACGGGATCCGAAGCAACAAGTCGTAATAAGAACCTTGGTGCTGGAGCGCTGGTTCGGGTCCTCTCTTGACTGCAACTTGCCGGCTCCCAGAGTTGGGAGCTGAGTCTGGAACACGGTGACGCGTCCCCCGGTGGGCGACATGAGCTTGAAGGCGGCCTGCAAGGCGGGACCGAGGGCGCTGTGGGTCTCTCTGCTCTGGCTGAACATGGCCGGCAGCGACGACAGCAGCTCCTCCACAAGCTGAGGACGGAAAAACATGAACAGCAGCTCGATGTCGTGTTTCTCAGGAGAAGAAGAGACATTTATAGCTTGTTAGGGGATGAAGGAGGAAGCGGTCTACGGTACCTCTTTGCTCTCCTTTAGGTTCACCATCAGACTGTCATGGGTTGGTATAAACACATCTGCAACAACAGTCATAGTGATGTTTAAAGCAGAGAGCTTTATCGTAATTCTTTAATATACCACCTGGAAATGTCATATAGCCCCCCCCATCACTTTCCTGGATCTCAGATTTATCTTTTCCAGGAGAATTTGACTGATAGTAATTCAAACATCATAATATAGTTTAGGTTCCTAAAAAGGAGTCATTTGTCTTTCTGTTCTTAAAAAAAACCATTCAGACATATAAAATTAATTGAAATACAGATGGGATAACAGAAAAAAAGAGCTTTTAAAATAAAGGTTGGAGCCAAAAGTGCCTTAATCCAATTAAACCAACATTTCTGTAATTATATGATGCATCGATAATTCATTAAGTGCAAAAATAAATCACAAAATTTTTGGTTTTACAAATCAATCATTAGACTTTAATTCCTCATGTGTAAAAGTCATAATTACTTCAGTATTTGTTATATTTTGTGTTTTATAAGAGAATATAAAGTGTCACTATAATTCATTAAATAAATGTTATTGGATTAGTTGTTATGCACAGCAACTGGACTGCAGACCTGAAAATATTTAAATAAGTGTGTTTTTATAGATAGATAGATAGATAGATAGATAGATACGTTTTTTTTAAATAATTTTTCAACAAACAGTCAGTTACAGCTTCCACGATTAAATTTTTAGGTAAATTATGGTTTTGATTTCAGAGTTCCTCCAGTATAAACATTATTACAAACCAAGACAGCAACATTTACTGTATAATTCCATGAATATTTCTTTCATGCACAAGAAATCAAATCATCATCCCGCTCTAAGTAATAAATATACGTTTTTTTTTTTTTTTAAATGCTCCGTGCAGTAATCACACAAGACAGACCAGCTGCTAAAACAGTCTCTCCCCCTCGTCGTACCGTCGATGTCCGACACCACCAGCATCTGTGGCTGCGACAGTCCCTCCTGGAGGTTGTAGAAGTGGACGGTGCTGTCGAAGGTGAGGAAACCCACCCTGGTACGTGCGTCTCCAGGTAGCCTGAAACATGAAAAGAACCCGAGCCGACGCTGAATAAAGGTTTCATTTAGCTTCATTTACACCAGCTGGGTCTACGTGAAAATCAACGAGTCTCTTCCGCCGCTCTGGAGGAATCCTGCTCTACTCATTTCTGCTGAATGCTTTTAAATCGGCGACGCTGGATGGTTTCAGAACGTGAGCGGCCTGTTTAGGGCACACTTTCCAAAACGTTCCAGTCTTGTCTCCTCGGTTCACAGAGCAGCTGGTTTTAGACTAACGTCAGAAGGATGTTTGCGTCAGCAGCAGCGGATTTTCACCCGGCTTCTTTCTTATAGCCGACTCATGAACTTTAAATGAGCTGAATGAAACCTGCAGAGCTGTAGATGCTGTTCCCGGAGCTTGTGTGACCTCATGGATGAGTTGTTAATGAGCCCCTTGGAGCATTTTTGGTAGGCCGGCCACGCCTGGGAAGCTTCACCATTCTTCTGTTCACTCCTTTTGGGCTCACACTGTGGTTCGCTGGAGTCCAAAGCCTTAGAAAGGGTCTCCTAATTAGGGATGGGAATCGAAAACCGGTTCCTGTTCAGAACCGGTTCCGTGTGTTCCAGTTCCATGGCACCGTTTGGCAGCTCGCTTAACGATTCTCTTATCGATTCCAGGCAGCACCAGAGCCGGGCAGCACGACTTGCGTCACGTTTTTTACGCAAGTTACGCACACGGCATTCAGTAAGCAAGTACGACGTGACCAGGCGTAAGTCTAGAAAAGCAAAACAAAGAAAATGGCAGCCCATCGGGTAAAGCAATCGAAAGTCCGGTCAACAAGGAAAAATAAGTGGATCATTAGCTCTACCTAAAACTAATACGTTTGTGGTGATTTAATTAATTTAGCATCAATCAATAAGAAAATAAAAGCATAAATTGTCGTCTCGATCACTGTGTATGGGGGCGGCCATCATTGCCCGACATCACATCCTGTGACGTAATGTCACGCTAAGGCACTGCGCTCTACAACAAATATTATTTCAGATTTCCAGAGGACTTCACCACTGAAATTCACGAGAGCTATTGTTGAAGCAACAATGCCCACATGCATGGCCGTTGGATGTTCCAATACATCGGGTAAAAGTGGAAAAAACATTAGTTTTTTCACCTTTCCGATTCATGATCCACCACGGGCTCTTTTGCTGGATTGCCAACTTGCCATCGAACTTCTGGCCAGAGAGAAAACACGTCGTCTGTAGCCAACATTTGGAAGAAGAATGTCTTCAAGATGACATGAGAGCGAGACTTTTCGGTAGGTTTTTCTTTTTTAATAATGTAGAATTTGCCGGAACATTTGTTTACCGACCAGAGCGGCGGAGTGATACGACACACTTAGAAAGAATGCTCACTGTTGTGAAGCCCACTTATTTTATGCAACTTTGGTCTTATTTTTTCTAGTCACTTGTAACTTTCATGAGTTGTGAGTTGCAGTTTTTTGGGCTTGTTTCTGAAAGTGAAGTCGATTGTTTGGGTCTAAACTAAGTGACGCTGAAATATCCCTCCGCCTCATAACGCGCTGCAGCTCCTCCTCACAGCAGCAGAGAGTAAACTCAGAAAGAGCCGCTCTGCCCGTATTTTCTGCAGTTTACGGTTGCAATAACTGATGATAACTGCTGGAAGTAGATTAGGCGATGCAGATCACCATTTTAAGCAGAGATTGGTTCTAAAGATGAGTTTTATACTCATCTTATAACATTGCAGAACCCAACCCATAAACCGTACTTTAATGTTTATTTGTTGTCTTTTTATGTCTCTAAAATGTTAAATTATTATTACTTTAAATTTATATGCTTAATACCATGTCTATTTTTGTTTAAGAGGTTGAAAAAATTTGGCCAAATTGGAATCGATAAGGAATCGAATCGTTTCACAGAATCGATAAGGAATCGGAATCGTGAAAATCTTATCAATTCCCAACCCTACTCCTAATTAGGGATGGGTACTGAATTCGGTACTTTTATAGGCACCGACTCACGTCAAAATCAAACGGTACCATGTTTTGGTACCTAAACGCATCACTGTGAAGCTGAGGGAATAGAACAGCGGCCGATTTTCCATGCCGAACATGAACACAGCATTGCACGCACCAGAGCGTGATGAAGTCAGCAGCCGCTGGTCCAGTCAACAAAGGATGGCTGACAGAAAGCGCCGTCCCCACTTTTCAAAATGCGCTGCAGATTACGCTCGCTGCTATATTTGTGAGGCGAAGAACAAGGCCAGCGGCGGGAATACTGAGGAAGAACATGGTCACTGCTGCTAATTTAGCAAATTTCTCCCTATATTTTGCGATTTTTCAAACCTATCCTGTGAACTTTTTTCTAAAAAGCGACTAGCGAAAAATCTAGCGACTTTCTTCTATTATTGGTGACTTCCTGAGAAAGTAACAATTGTTCTGGCGTTACTGTCTTCAACAAGCTTCTCCAAGCCTCTCAGACAGACAGACCGCTGCCTCGTCCTGAAACTCTCCTGCAGTCAGAGAAGAGAGAGCAGAGAGGAGAGCCTCTCTGTTCCCTCACTGTAAACGTATCCCGCCATGAATTACAAAGGGGGATAAAATATGTTTTTAGTATAATTTTCCTTCTCTGAAACTGTTGCACTAAAACAATTTCCTGGATTTTATTCACGCAGCTTTAATCCCTTATTCCCCTCGTTAACTCTGTGTCTCTGATAACTGTTGTTTTGGTAAAACTTTACGTTTTATTATTATTATATTGCCTGAATTATTATTCAGGCAATGTATTAAAATTCATAAATTATTCAATAAGGTTAATTTGTAGATCCAAACAAGTGTATATATTGGGAAATAAACATGTTAAATATGAAAATAATAATATTTGAGCTTTATAAACTCCTTGTGTTGTTTTATAATAATAATAATTAATATTAATAAAAGATTTTATTAATAAACTGACATTTATTACTACATAAGCACACAAAAGTACCAAAAATAGGTGCCGTTAAGTATCGATTCTCAGGTATTGAGTATCGGTGCCGTATCAGTTCATATGGGAAAGGTACCCATCCCTACTTCTAATGCCTTCCTTACTGATTTAACTGCATTGAGTTTGAGGTCTGTGGTTGAAATTCTTTAGATCAGACCGCGACGTGTTGCTTTTTCAGGTCTTTTCGCCTACTTCATGGTGTCAGACAGCTAAGGAAGCACGAACTTTAAATCAGCACTTTGTATTTATTTATCATTTCTTTTTATATATATATATAAAAAAAAAAAAAAAGCTAAAGTAGCAGAACTCTGCAGGGGGCAGAGCACCTTTTCTCTTTTACTGAACAGATGATCAGAACTCACTTATCCAGGTTCTCCAGAAGTGATTCACAGAAGTACTTCAGGTATCCTGCTTCCATGGCGTTGTGAGACACGTCGAGCACAAACAGATAGACGGCCGGCTGTGGAGGTCGCAGCTGAGACACCGGGGACAAAGGGTGAAGGTAAAGGTGTCGCCTCCCATGTTCAGGTTCTACTTCATCTTAAAATGTAGTTCTATTCTTAGTGCTGTAGACTAATGCAACACCTCCCTCTAGTGGACAAACAGCCCCATTGCAACAACAGGGAGCTGTGGAGGGTTTTACCATATAGTCAGAGGAAGCGATGAACTCCACAGTTGAGTTTTGGACCTCTGGCCTCTTGTGTGGTTCCCCATATGACCTCGTCACGGGGTTGTACATAAATTCATCCGGTACTGGACAAAACATTAAAGCAGCAGAGTCAGAGAAATGCAAAACGCAACGTATAAAAAAAAAAAAAAAAAAAAAAAGGATCGAGCTCTTAACCGTTTCCTACCGTCGTTGACTCGGTAGCAGAGGTTACACTTCCACCTGCGCTGGTCCAGGAAGGTGACGAACGGGTTGATGTACGTCCGACAGGAACGACACCGCACGATCGTGTTGGATGTGATCACCGGTAACTGCTGCAGAGAGGGCATGGGGAAGGGTTAACCTCACTAAACCTCCACCTTTGGCCTCCAAAGTCGCTTCCTCCATATTGTGTCCTTCAGAAACACAATCCTTTATTTCTGCATTAGCGGACGGCCCAAGAAGGCTTTTATTTCCCCGTCTAAAGGAATGTGGATGAGTGCTTGAATGGTCCTTTGACCCACTTATTTGTTTTTCCCGTTTTCAGGACTTTGTTTTACAAGATTCAAGCCATGTCAACGGGGTCAACCCAAAGAGCTTTCTGTTTCACTTTGAATAGAAGCTTCTACACAACGATTGTGAACCGTTGCAAAAACAGCGTTTTTGTCTTCCAGGTTAACAAGTGTTGTATTTCCTTCTAGTTTAGATTTGTTTTGTTCTTTCTGAATAAAACTGAACTCAAACATGTCCAGCTAGTCACTTCAATGTCTGAGCAGCAGAGAAAACAAACACACAAATACGACTAAGAGAAATACAAAAAAATAAATAAAAAGAATACAACATTCATGATGCAACGAAGGATAAAAAAAAAAAAAAATAAATAAAAAGTTTACTACAGTTTCTATGTGGGCCCATTAACTCAAATTAACAGAGACAAATGAACGTTTTGTACCTTCTTGTATTGCACTTTATCAACATGCATCTGTGAGTAGATGGCAGCAACCTGCAATTAAAATAAAAATAACGAGTGGTTTGGGTCAGCGAGGGCAGCGCCGGCCTTCCTCTGCTCTCTACGGTGACCTGGACGTCTAGAGGCTACAGCGGGGTTTTTGATGGTTTATTACAAAACTCCATGTTTTTACAGACTTTAACTTCCTGAGCCAAGCATGAGGGAGAGACTGGATGGAGGGACGGTCCGATTGAGAGACAAATGGATGGATGTGGACAGATGGCTGAATAGGTGAACAGATGGATGGATGGAGGAATAGATGGATGGATACTCTGGTGAATAGATGGGACTTTCAGACAAAGGGGCAGGAAATTAATTCTGGCAAAACTACTATTTTTCCGCTGTTTTTGTCTCATCTAAACGTTTCCTGACTGTAAAAACCGAGCAGATCCGGCCCGGCTTGTAATAAGTTCCTCTAAAATGACCCTCGCCTGTCTTTGCTGCACCATTCTGCAGCTTTCACTAGGGCTGGAAGATAATTCAATAACAATGTATATCGATTTATAGACGTATATCGATGATAGAAAAGGGTCAATAAAAGTTCAATAGAATAATAGTTTTCTTTCCCTTTGCATTCTAGCCTATCATTTAGATTAATATGACAGTCGCTACATCCTTCCAACCAATCACAAACGCAGACACAGGAACCAAGCTCCGCCCCCTTCAAAGGGTTCAGAGAGCACACGTTCTTTTTTAAAAAACTTGCAGTTTTGGTAAAAAGTTGGTTGAATAAAGGGTTGAGTTTGAATTCAAACGTGCGTGTGTTCCTTACCTATAAATAGGTCGCTAAGCAACAGCATAAAATAGTCAGGGCCACACTTAAAATATGTTTTGAATTTGGTGATAATTATTGATATCAATCAATATGATTTCTATTTTATTGATATGCTTTTTTCTATATTGTCCAGCCCTAGCTTTCACATGACAAAGTTTGCTTGCTGCCGTTAGTATTTGGTTGCATTATAGTCATCTTTTAACCCAGAAAAGGTGATCCAACCGAGAAAGAAACGAACAAGGAGTTTTCGGTTTGAGATTTAAAAACAAACCCACTTTCTTCTGTCCGCTCAGAAGAAATGAAGCTGATATTTAGCATCAGACTTTCGAGCAAAGGCGGGGGAAGTTCTCTTAACACTTTTTTTAGGCTCAAAGGTTTTAAAGTAGCAAATGAAAAAAATAGCAGCGTCATCTCTGTGAAAATGCTTTATTATGATTTCATGAGCATACCTGCAGATCTCTGAAGGGGTGAAGGAGGAGGCCCAGAGGGAGTCTGGCCTTGTTGAGTAAGGCCTGGGTTTGAGGAATGCTCGTCAGGGTGCACCTGAATGTCCTGCAGAGCAGAAGGACATCAGCAAGGAGACATTGTCAGAGAACCAATCAGAGGATTGTTGAACGATTGAAGCGTGCGAGCAACTTACTGAGGACTGCAGTTGACCTTCTTCAGGTCGGGGCTGAGGTTGGGTTCAGGGGCCTCCAAGGGCCTCGAAGGTAGCAGGTTCCTCTCCTGCAGCAGGTTGACCGGCCTCAGGGCCTCCACCTCCAGCTCTGGGACGCCACTCAGCCCCCCCAGAGCGGCAGACAGCTGAGAGAGGTTGGGGAAAGGCTGCAGAAGAAGAAACGCTATTTAGAAAAGAGTTTCTCTCTGGTTTGCGACGCAACGAGAGCCACCGACACCGCCTCACCTGGGAGTACTGCTGGTAACCTGGCTGACCGTACACGTTGTGGGAGGGGGAGGCATCAGGGTGGGGGAGCGGTCCGTGCGGATAGGCCGACTGCATGCTCTGGTAGCTATAGCTCCCAAAGGGCGGGGCCTGGTTGGTCATGTTGTTGGAAGGTGGCATGGAGTCTGTGCAAAAGATTTAAACAAAAAACAAAAAGCATCTCTTTCAGGAATAACTCAAAGCCGCCACATTCTAGACTTTTCTCTAGTTTTACCTTTTTTTCCAGCAATCAAACAAACTGATTACGTCTCAGTTTGGTTGTAAAGCTATCAGAGGACAACAACAACAACACGGGTTCTGGTGGAGCCTGACTGTTGCTGACAACCAGAGCCGATCAGGGGAGCCCGCCCCGCCGTTTAGCTGAACACTAAAGAAAATATTATGCAAAATTACCAGAAAGGCAGGAATTGTACAGGCCGCTGCTGGATACATTTGCATGGACCAGATCTTTGTTTACACTGTGGAAAATTTGTTTGGTATGTGCCAGATGCCTTGTTGTTTTTTCTGCATAGAGTGATGCTTTATTTGTCCCTCAGTAGTCAAATTTATTTGTATCATGAGCAAATTAACAGGTAAGAAGGAAGCGCATAGTGGCTCTCTAAGGATAAGCAATTATAACTAATGAACTGCATGACTGGGATATTAACACAAACACGAAGCGTTATCTGGTTTTGCCAAACAAGTGACACTTGAATTATATATTTCTCAAAACGAGGGCTAAATTGTCCCCTACTTGTTTTTTCCCCCCTATTATGGTTAAAGATAAGTTTTCATATCGTAATTAATCACATTCTTTGCTCTAAACCAGAAAAAAAAAGTTGCTGCGGTATCAAAAATGGTATCGAAGTACTGAGTTTGAAATTCTACTACCCTGTCAAGCCCAAATAGTAAACCATAGTCTTCAAAAACAGGACGGTGTGCTGCGATGCGGAGCCTCCAGATGTTTTTGACGGTTTAAATAAAGTAATACCCTGTGATTTTCACTTTTCTACCCCAACATACCTTTATTTTATGCTAATAAGCTGGGGCCAGATGCAGGTAAACACAGAACATATAGCCAAACCATCATCATACTAAACGAATAATAACTGCACTACTAATTTATGCCACTAATTAAGAAGGTAAAGGAGCAATTGACATCTCTTAAGAGCAGAGTGGCTAAAAACGAAGCTACAATAGCTAAATCATGTCCTCACAGAAACACTGACCAGAGTTTTAATGTCTGGCGAACCGAAGACTGAAGTGGACACTTCAGCCCACGTCTATTATGAGTGGAAACATTATGTTAACGGATCTCTGTTCCAAGAAGCTTTTGAAATAATTTAGTTTAGGGTATTTATCCATCGTTGGGAGGATTCTATTACTAAATGATATGTTGTTGTGAACATCATCGTTTCTCCAGAAGAAACTCTTTGGCTCTGATCAGTCATTTGCAAATTATATTGGATAAAAACTCAGTTTTGTTAGTTTCTTTTATTATTATTATTATTATGATGATGATCTGAACAGAGTATTTCTCTTGCAGGGTTTTTTTTTGTTAACCTTGCCTACAAGCTGAATTCTCGTTGTATTCGTGCGTTCTCAAAAACACACAAGAATCCATCTTGTGCCGCTCCGGCTTCAACTGTTGGTGACCGAACCAAAAACAGTTCTGGCCAATCACGTTGCAGTATTGTGGTTTAAGGCAGGACATACAGCTGTGACGATAGCAAGAGCGGCTGAGCCCAAAGCCGAACCAACATACACATGGCAGCGCAGGAGGAGAACGCACCCATAGCTGCTGCTATCACTTCTGTTTGGTAAGAATCCACGATTTCTTTGAAAGACGAACAAGCAAGAAGGGCCGGGACCAGGGAAACCTGTTGTGGTTCCTCATTGATACCGTGACTGGCTAAAACCAACCTTTAGTAGGCGGGCACTAGGTGTCGCTTCACCCAATCAGCTCGGAGAGTTCTGCTGAATGTCCCTCCTTTCTTCAAATGGATTTGATGGGAGCAGATCCTGATTGATAATGTGCAGAAGTAGATTGCTACACATTAATTAAAATAAGATTTAGCTAAAGAAAAAAAAGTAGTTCTCATGACCACAGATCCTCTACACGTGAACATCGAGGCCTTCCCAAAACAGCAGAGATGGGATCCTTCAAGCAGGTCCTGCTTGTCTTCTGTTGGAAGAAGTTAGAAAACGCTCCCAGCAGCTGCCCTGACCAGCAAATCAAAACAATCTGACCCATTTTATGTGCTACAATGCGGCCAAAAATAAAAACATGACTCTGGTAAGCAGTGAAGCCGCTCCGCGGATATTTGGACCATTACGGTACGCTGAGCCGTTACCTAATGGGCTCCTTAAGGCAACGTCTGGATTTCACCAGACATTTTATTAGAGCTGTTTATTTGAGATTCTAATGGTATGACAAGAAATGAGAGAAAATACCCAGCTTGAGTTTTTTATCACAATGGTTCTCATGTTTTAAAACCTGTTTTAAAAACAGAAAAGACTCAATCATTAGTGCAGCTGCCTTAATAATCTGACATGATTATTATGGGCATTTTAATGTTACCTGTAAGATTTATTGCTGTTAGTTTTTAAGCAAACACGCTTATTGTGCAGAAATATATCCCTTTGTGCTTTTCTGCTCTTTATAAAACAACACAAGGAGTTTATAAAGCTCAAAATTCAGGGTCAGGGTCTCTGCTCGGGTTACCGTAATAAGAGTGATGGTCCTTTAGTTTTACAACCTCCGTTTTACATGATCTGAAATACTGCCAAACTGAATAATTTCTTATTTCTTTTAGGCACCAGAATAAAAGGGGTAGAAGTCTTCTTTCAGCCAGCTGGGCGACAGTGTGCAGCAACATTATACGTCACAAGATGGCGCCGCATCCGGCAGCTTCGCTCTCTTCAGTTTGGAGACGGAGAGTTGCATTTGATTGATGCGCTGTGCTTCCAACACTTTGTGGTCTTTCATTAAAGGGACTTTAAATCATAGGAATATTATATCATAGTGGGAATATTTTAGCAATATTAAAACTGTCATACGATCGCCGCCCCGGGTCTCTATCAGTGTGTGACACCAAAACGCAACCCTACCGATCATTTTCCTGTGGTGTCGCTTTACTGGGATATGCTTTCACTGACCGCAGTAGCATTGTGCCTGTGATGCTGATGATGATGATGATGTACCTGGATAGCTGCCGCCTTCGAGGGAATCATAGTTGTTGGGAACAGGAGAGGCGCTGCCGGTGCTGGAGGACGACGTGTCTCCGCCTGAGAGAGGCACCGGAAAACCAGAGGGATTTAAACATTTAAATAAATACGAAGAACAGCCTGCAGGGACTGAGAATACTGAGGTAAACTGATGACAAATGGAAATAGTTCAATGAAGAAAACAAAAGGAAAGTCAGAATAGTTAAAGAGCTTTAAATGACAGAAGCAGGGTGAAGATGAAGGAAAATGAGCGAATGGGAAACAACATAGGGCTGGACGATAATTCAATAACAACATATATCGATTGATAGACGTATATCCATGATAGAAAAAAAAAGGGTCAATAAAAGTTCAATAGAAGAACAGTTTTCGTTCCTTTTGCATTCTAGCCCTGTAGGTTAATATTACAGTCATTACATTCTCCCAACCAATCACAACGCAGACCCAGGAACCAAGCTCCGCCCCCTTCAAAGAGTTCAGAGAGCACGCGTTCTTTTTTATTTTTTAAATACTTTCAGCTTTGGTAAAAAAGTTGGTTGAATAAAGGGTTGAGTTTGAATTCAGTGTTTGGGAGTTCTTTATCTAAAAATAGGTCGCTAAGCAACAGCATAAAACGGTCAAGGCTGCACTTAAAATATACGTTTTGAATTTGTTGATAATTATCATTACGGATCAATATGATTTCTACTTTATCAATATGCTTTTTTTCTATATCGTCCAGCCCTAAAACAACAACAACAGCAGACAAATACTTACAGAAATCAACATTTTGATTTCTGTTTAGCCAATGAAATGCTTGATCTCCCTAAGGAGGCTGAGAAAAACAGCGAGGCGGAGCCGCTTTAAGCAAAACACGAAAGGCTGCATTTAAATCCAGCAGGAGCAGTTGGGCCAGTGGCGTTTTGTGGGAAGCGGGGGCCTTCGAAGATTGGAGAAATGTAAACTACAAGAGGGAAACTGATACATCCATGCCACAGGCGCTTCGCTATCCAACCGACACCCATTAACCCAGCAGCAGAACCGTCTGAGCCAAACTGGACAAACTGCTATTAAACAAAAAAAGGACAAAACATCCAGAACTGAGTAACTGTAAACTACAGTAATGTTTTCAGCAACACATTTTTATAGTTTAGGGGGAAAATAATCGTCCCCAGTAAGTTTGTATCCTTCCGGTAACACTTTCAGTGTTATTAGCGTTTCAGCTAATAACACTGAATTATCGTTCGGCTGGTGAGAAAAACCTGCTGGCTGCCTATTATCACATGATAAACCCGTCTACAAATTAACTAAAGTTATTCAGACAGGGGCGCGGAAAAGCCCCAAATAGATAAACTCGGCCTGGTGATCACAGGCGAGAGTTTCTCATTGTCTTAATTCTGCTTCCTAAAGCAAAAATAACCATTAGGCTCAGATTATGGACAGAAAACTCTGAATCAAACTCAATTTGCTTCATTATATTACAGAAAAAGCTTTCTGCTGATGATTTTAAATCTATTTAGAATAAGTTGTGCCATAGAATGAATGAATTATTATTATTATTATTATTATTATGTTTCTGGGACCAATAGGGACCTCAACTGAATCCCCTTATTTTTTTATTTCTGGATATGAACTGAACCCGTTTCTGTCTAGTGAAGCGCCTTGAGATGATGTTTGTTGAGAGCTGGTGCAAAATAAATTAACTAAATTTTAAAAAGGGGACGCATCATGCAAAAAACACTTTTTTTTTTTAGCTTTTAACTTAAATGTTATTGTGTACTTGGAGTCTCTAGGACTGCAGAAAAGGTTAATGTAGTCTGTCGAGGTGCTGCGTACATATCTTTATATTCTGTTTGGGTTATATTCTCCAAGCTGTTCAGTTTTCTCTGATCTCCATTTTTTTTTAAACAATAACGTCACAGTATTTAAAGTCTTGATCTGATCTCTAGAATATAGCTTTGATTTTCATAACCCATCGTCTGATTTTGTGCGCATTGCTTAAGACGACAACAGCAAAAAAAACAACAACATTATTTTATTAAACCAATCTGGGTTTTCAGCTCCTGTGACCTGCTGTGTCATACACAGCAGGTCACAGGAGCTGTGCACGAAAACTCCTGAAACACTTATTATATTAGATCTTTTCACGAATGACGTCATTTAAAGCAAAGGGACATCCATGAGTTAAAGAACTGAAGTTGTAAAACAAAACAAAATTAAAACACTTTTTTTTCATTATTTAATACTGTGCAGCACATTAGATGCTGTTAAATCGTTGAACACAGCAGTTGTTAATTATTGCTATCAATGCATATTCCCTTTTTTGTCCTCTAGTTTCCAATTTATAAAAAAAAAAAAAAAAAAAAAAAAAGACAAAATCCTCAAATATAATTTTACTGAGTGCAAAAAGAACCGAAGACATTTCGGCTCCCCTGATGCATGTGAAACTGGGCAGGATTTTCCATAAGGATTAAGAGGACCAAATATTTGAATGGAGCTATTAATCCATGTGGGTCAAAGGGAGAGATCCAAACTGAGAGCTCATTGGACAGAACACGATCCAATTATCTACCAGTAAATCTGAGCAGCAGACGCCTGGATTACGGGCTCTGAGAAAGGTTGGCTCTCCAAGACACCTCTTACACCTCCTCTTCCTCGCCTGCACCTTTTACATGAACTTTACATCCCGACAAGAAGAGGAAGATTCATAGAACCTGTGTTGAATGAAGCAACAAGTACACGAATAAAAAGAAGAAAGAAAAAGAAAAATCTGTTTTTTAAAAGTCTATTCTGCACATTAGATTGCGTTTTCAACAAGTCGGCATTGGGGGGGAAAAAAATGGAAATTTAATTCACTAAATCAGTTTGTGACCTGAGAAGGAATTTGGCCATTTATCTTCAACTGGTTAGTTGAAGATAAATGTTGTATAGTAAAATTGTTACATATAGGACTCCATTTCTTAAGTATGTTCATGTCTATCCACCGTCTGGCTATGGGTGTCTCATAGCTGCTCCATTTATGTTTCTAGGTGCAACATAAAAAAATAAATAAAAAATATTTAGAAGAAACAAGGCAACCCTGTGTGAGCCGGTATACCAAGTAAAAGTATTAATTCTACCTTCAACTTTTTCTATTTCGTTGGTACAAACACAAACTTTAATGTATTTTGTTGTGATTTTATGCCGTAAATCAACACAATGTCGCGCATTATTGTTAAGTGGAAGAAAAAAAATTATAGAATTATCAAATTATTTGCAATTAAGAATCTGAAAAGTGCGGCATGCATTAGTGTTCGGTCCCCTGACTCAACACTCCTTGGAAACCCGTTTCACTTAAATCACAGCGTCGAGTATTTAGATCCATCCTCCTTCCCATCACCTTTGACCATCGTTCCTGTCCAAGCTAAATAAAACCATCCCCACAGCATAATGCTGCCACCACCATGTTTTACCTTGAGGATGGTGTGTTCAGGGTGATGCCCAGGGTTGGTTTTCTGCCACACATTGTTTTTGTACTTTTGGTCTCATCTGACCACAGCACCTTCTTCCACATCTCTGTCCTTCATGGTTTTTAGCCATGAAAGACAGACCGGGGCTTCATTTGACTTCTTATCGATTTCTTCAGACGTTTCCGTCTTCCTCATCTCCCTGGTCTCCTCGCCCAGCCTGTCACTTCTGATGGACGGCCACGCCTTGGCCGGCTTATAGTTGTGCCACTTGTTCCATCCGAGACGTTCAAACCTGGAGATATTGGTTTATGACCTTAACCTGTTTCAAACTGCTCCACAACTTCCTCCCTGGCCCGTCTACTGATTTCCTTTGTCTTCGTGATGCTGTTTGCTCACTAATGCTCTCTAACGACCTCTGAAGCCTTCAAAGAACAGCTGGATTTATACTAAGATTAAAAAAATGCTTACTAATTACTAATTAGGGGAGTTCTCATTGACTGATCAGAATATAATGGGTTAAATTCAAATGCCCGCCACAATTCTCTGTTTTTTTGTAGTCAGATTTTTTTTTTTACCTTAATCTTTTGAAGTAAATGTTGGACCTACTTTAGTGAAACTCATTCCAGCCAAAATGTTTCACAGGAACATTTTACACGATTGAGTTTCAAAGTTACCATTCCTTAAAACTTGTTTAATACAACTAGTTTAGCAAACACAAAACCAAAAAGAAAAAAAAGAAAAAAAAGGATTCAGTTTTCTAAATTTGATATCTATTCTACACCAGCTTTGTCCAAAATAGTTCATTAATAAATTGACCACAAAACAACAATCTCGGGATTTTCTGCTAAGGACTTTAGCCGAATGAACAAAGCTGTTTAAAAATACAAATAAAAATCGATATGATCATGTGTAAACAGATCACCCATGACAGAATATTTACTTTTTATGATACAGAATTGGATCGGCCTAATTTGGAGAAACAACCAGCTGATGTTTTGCATCAACACACAACGTGAGAGTCAGAGCAGCCCCGGGGGGAGCTGATGAGATCGCACGGGACAAACGGGAAGCTAAAACAGGCGCCGCTCTTTATTAGGCGACATGCTGGTAGGAGTGCTAAGCAGGCTCTCTGGTGACGAACGGGACAGTCAGCAAACATGCAGAGAGAGAGCGTGGACCTGGAGAGGCTATATTTAAACACACGTTCACCTCTGTCTGACGACAAAGCTCCAGAGGGATCGTCACCGGCGGAAAACCACCAGAGGATGAGGAGGAGTGCATGTTTGTATGCAGGAACTGAGTTTTTAAAACAATATACCAACTTAATGGGCCGGTGCTGAGTTTAGGATTTCTAATTTCAATTATTCCAGATGAAATATTAGGTCAGTAAGAATAAAAAAAGTAAAGAGAAAAACTGAAACACAAACTTAAAACAATTAGGTTTTTGAAGCGACTCCCAAATCCAGAGACTAATAACTGAGGCCAAATCAGGCACCACAATAGAAATTTGACAGTTTCTTGTTGCTGGGGACAAACATTTTCTTAAAAAAAAAGAAAAAAAAAGATAAATTTATATGAATAAGTCCTGGATAAAACCACAAATACAAATAATCTCCAGCGGTCGGTGGTTGAGAGGTGAGATGCTCTATCAGGGACACCAAAAAGGAAAGTAACCAGTTTTAGGACAGGAGTACCCAGAGAGAACCCACACATGCACAGGGAGAATTTGTAAGCTCAGTGCAGACAGACCGCAGGCCAGGATTCAAACCCAGGATCTTCTTGCTGGAAGGAAGTGGAGCTACGAATTGTGCCGCCATGTTGCTCCGTTTCTACTTTAGATTTTTCCCCCTCATATAAAAAAAGTCTGCAAGAAACTAAGTACAAATCCTCTAGTTTGAACTAACTTTAAGCCAAAATCTTTGGATTTCTCTACCCTGTGAGTAGTGTAATGATTTTCTTCTTGCCCTTACAGCCAAGGCGGCAGGAAAGAGGCGCTTCACAGGGAGGGTCTTACCTCCACCAGGGCTGAGGGTGACAGAGTGAGACAAGCAGAGGCCTTCAGAATAAATTTAAAAGCTAATATAACTAACCTGTTACCTCTTTCTAATAGCAGGAACCGGACAGGGTGCACGGACATTTCAAAGAACAAATCAGCACTGAGTATGAGAACTGCTGATGTAGACAAAGGAGGAAGAATCTGATCAGTGAAGTGATTACAGATTTTTTGCCTCTAGACACAAACTGACCGAACAGAAGAAGAACAGAGCAGCGTACGGGAGCGGACACTGCAGGGGACGTCTACGGGGGATGAAGAAAGCAGAAACAAAGGGGATAAAGCAGACCTGCTTCCTCGTCCTCATCCTCCTCTTCCTCCTCCTCCTCATCATCATCGGTGCTGGATGCCGACGGGGCTGCTGCTGACGTGGTGGCAGAGGCGGAGCTAGCTCCACTATTAGCAACATATCCATACTGCAGGCCTGTCAGGAGGGGGGGGGGGGGGGGGGGGGGAGAAAACTGTGAGGACTGAGTGACTAGCAGCAGGAGGAGCCGGAGCGCGGTGGGCTGTTGTCGGAAAGCACCGGATGTGTTGCCCGGTCCGTTGGGTTATCTGTTACAGCGTCGGAGAACCGCCTTTACCGCTAACAGAAAATCTCCCAACGAGCCGTTCTTAACTTTTATTTTTTATACTTTGGAGAATTTCTAGAGCAAACCTTGCTAAACTTTACCGCTTAGAACAAAAAAAGCAGAATTAACGGCAAAACACAATGAGGACCCATGAATCCGGTCGTCACCAATCACGAGTCAGAATGCACTTAATGTCACAAATGAAGCGTAATTTTCTTTATATATATTTTTCCAAGAGGAAATGTTGATTTACTTTGTAGGTCTGGGAGGAATCGATCCAATTTTAATCCTCAAGATTTGGAGTCGATTTTTTAGCCGTTAGCTGAATTACATGACTGTGTTGTTACGCAACATATTGATACTGGTATTATATTACCATTCAACAGCCAATTAATAAAGTAATGGTCGGTAATGGCGGCTGTAAGGACCAAACGAGCTCCCCTGGATGTTGAGACAATTGTTTTCACCAACAGGCTGCGGGGCAGAAAACCCAAACTAGAAAACCGAGGACGCCAGAGATATTCACATCCCGGAGTGGAGCATGAGCCGGAAATATAAAAATCAATCCTTAGGAATTAATATGAGAATCGATACAGAATTGTTTTTTTTTTGTTTTTTTAAACACAGCCCTTTTATTTTGCAGTTACACTGAAGGCAACTTTAATACGTCGCTTTGACTTCATGTTAACATGCAACTCACATTTACATGAACCGAATGTTTAACACCAACAGGAAGAGACTCTTTAATTTCACAATCACTCACGTCGGCGTACGGCAGCTAATGAATATCTCTACGTACAGATGCGTTACAGCCTGTAGAGCGAGTTTACCACAAGTTTACCACGACAGCGAGAAATGCTAAAGTTGGGTTTCAGTTTCAGTAAAAAATAAAAATAAAAAAAAAAATAAAAACATTTTACCTGCATTTAAACAGATCCAAAAACAGGCTTAGAAAATGTTAAAGCTACTCGTGAGACGCACATCTGGGGAAAAAAATTAATACAGCTGAAATAAGAAGTTTACACTCACTATTTATGGACATGAACATCGTATTAATTTAAGGGTGAAATCCTTAAAGAACTACAAGGATTTTTTTTCATTTTTTTTTAAACAGAACTGGGTGCACAGCTTTGAATTTATTACTTTGGATTTGACTTTCTTAAATTCCCACAGGTTCATAATCATAAATCATACATACAAGCTTAAATAGATACCATGAACACATACGCTGCCTCTAACGTTTGGCTAATGTTCCTTAGTAAGTTGCACAGGAACCACGCACTGTGGGCGGCCATCTTCAAGCGTCGGACACAACCCTGGCTGAATATTTACCCCCCCTTGTCCTCAGAACTGATCCATAAAGTCGTCATAAAGCCAAACTCAGGGCCGTTCCAGACGGTTCCTGTTAGCCTGCCTTATCTTTTCCAGAATCAAGTCTAACTCGTATTTAGCATCACCGCCCTGTTAGAACGTTTTGTGTTTCAAACATCTGAGCGCGGATTTGAGGGAAAGCTGGAGAGCTCTGGGGTAGTCCTCGTCCTTCATCCCTCCATTCAGCTCGTGCAACGCACCAGAACTCCTGGCACCTAAAGAAACCCACAACATGCTTAACAGCCGACGCAGCGTTCTTAGCAGGGGGGCAAATCACAATACGCTGTTATACTGATTACCGTATTTTCCCGACTATAAGCCGCTACTTTTTCCCCATGCTTCGAACCATGCGGTTTATAATGTGGTGCGGCTTTTCTGTGGATTTTTCGTAACCCACCAGGGGGCGCTTCAGCAGAAAGTTAAAAAAAACGAGACGGGTGGGAAGTCAAAGTTGGAAATCAAAGAAGAAGATAGCGCTAATTTTTATTTAGCACTTGTAAGCAGCAGGCACGACGGAGAATTTTAAACCATACCCACTCATCGTGGAAACCACACGAAGAAGTTCGTATGATGCCGCTTTTAAGTTGAAGACCATCGATCTGGCAGTACAGGAAGGAAATAGAGCTGCCGCACGTAAACTTGACGTGAAGGAATCCATGGTTCGGCGCTGGAGACGGCAGCGGAAAGAACTCATTCAGTGTAAAAAAAACTAGAAAGGCTTTCAGAGGACATAAAAGCAGGTGGCCTGAACTTGAAAATGTTCTTGAGGACTGGGTTAACACTCAGAGAGCAGGTGGCCGAGGTGTATCCACCGTGCAAATCCGGTGTTGTGCGCAATTCTGTTCCCCCGTGAAAATCTATTCCCCCTGTGTCGGGAGCGCGCTTTGCAGCCGTTTTCACGGCGCTTCTAATTGATTTCTCGGTAAAACAACTCCTATAATCATGTCAAGGTTGTAACATTTAGTTTAATCGGCAGCTGTTTACAAAATTGTAAAATAAAAATAAATAAATAAAATAAATCAGCGGCTTTTACCCCGGTGCGGCTTTTATATGTACTTCTCTATTTTTTTTTTTAAAACTTAGTGGGTGCGGCTTATATAGAGATGAGCTCTATAGTCGGGAAAATACGGTAGTTTGGACGCCGACATGATATTTTCTGATATCTTTTACGATTTCAGATCAATATGATGCCATATCATCCGCCCATCTAACATTGTTATTTACATCGATATCAACTTACAAAAACAAATATGAATTGACCGTTTTATTTCTAAGCTATTACAGGCATTTAACTCAAAAACAACATTATTCTTATTTTAAGTCATTAATAGATCTCCTGTACATTATAGTCTTATGCTTGAATTTCAAAATAAAGAGGTATCTTAAAAATGCCAATATGGACCGATACTTTAATTTTGCATCGATGTAATTGGATCGTTCGTTTAATTGTTTTATCGATGTATTGTTACACTCCTAGTTCTCAGGTTTGATGGCCTCACACTGACCGGATCCTGGTGTTAAATCTGCTGTTCCAGCGTCTTTTAGAGCTGTGCTGGGTCCTGATCCTTTGAACCAAGTGTCTCTCCTCTGAGGGGGATAGTTTGGGTCAAAATACGACAATGTTCTAAGACATAAAAAAATGTGGACCAGGTGAACCAGGCTAGATTTAAGCTTTTTATAATTGAATGCCGTTAAAAAGCTGGGTCTGTGGCAGGAAAACGGCCAATTTAAAATCATCTTCCCAATTCTGATAAAAAAAAAAAAGAGAGGTAAAACATTCTGCCAAAGGTTCACCAAATATTAATAGGGATGTAAGTGTAATTATGTAATTATGACAAACAAAACTGAAACTTGTGCACACATTTGTCATAAAAAAATAATAATTTAAGTTGCAAGTTGTAAAATCATTCCAAGCTGAAAAAGATTACTTCAGAAACATCTTTGAAACCCTCAGATCAACATGAGTTTCCAGCCCATAACTGTGTGTAAACGTTTTATCCAAATGTTTGTGTGTTTAAGCAGCAACTCCTTTCTGAAGTCTGCCACGGTGCAGATGGGGGTTTGATCCTAAAATAACGCTAAAATGCAAGCGTAACTGGTGCAGGCTCTCTGCAGATAACATCAGAAGAGAACGATCATGGATCCGACATAAATAAACCAGCAGCACATGTCTGACCCTGAAACCCTGAAGATTTGCATCCAGACTCAGACAGCTGCACGTCTGAAAGTGTTGTGTGTGCGCGCAGCAGATTACACGCTGCTCGAGTCAAAGTGCAGCTGTGATCATCTGAGCCATTCGCACACGATCGGCTGCACACGGCTTCTCTGACAGACCCGAACTAGACGAGGCAACTTCAAGAGACCAAACAGAGATGGAACTAAACGACACGCAGTCCAAAACATCTTCAAAGACAAGCAAACGTTCGAGCTCAACCTTAAACACCTAAACAGACCAGTGGATTCAACCTTTGGATGGAACAAGAACACGACGCAGTGCCGTTACCTGCATGGTGGCCTGGAGAGGAATGGACTGAGGCGGAGGGGGTCCCTGAGGGCGGTGGCTCTCCGTCTGCGCCTCTGCTGCTTTGTGCCCCTCCACTGTAGGAGTTGTAACCGTGAGGGGCCTGAGGGCTTTGGTCATAGTGTTGGTGGTGGGTGTTGTTTTGGACTGCAGCGGATCACAGAAACACAGACGACGGAGTCAGAGGATGACTAACCCATGGACATTTCAACTCTAGACCTTTAAGGTCTGGAAACTAGAAGCAGACACGGGTTAGAATTCAGAAACAAGCATCGCCGACATGATGAAATGTTGGAAGATGATGCTGATGGTTATTTACACCGCTGACGCAACCCAGCTGAGTTTAAATAACGATCCTCCCCCACATACCTGTGCTTCCTTTACCGTTCACCGCTGCTGCCGTTTGATGCTCGGCCGCCATGCCGTACCCCGGCGGGGCGCTGAAGTGATGCAGCGGTGCTCCCATCTGGGTGGACAGGACCCCAGGGGCGGAGACGCTCTTGGAGGAACTGAGGGCGCCGTACTGGCCGCTCGCAGGGGCAGACGGGTATGAAACATTTGGATAGAGGGGAGCACCGGGGCTGCCGGCTGGCGGCGAAACCAAGCCGGGATGCTGCGCTGGAGAAGCTCTGTACGACGGCTGACCGTAGTAGGACCCCGGGTTGGCATAGAGCGTTTGATGCTGCTGCGGGAACGGCTGCTGGCTGTACTGGGCGTTTGAAGGTGGCGGCGCTGAGGACGGGACGGTGGCGTACGGCTGACGAGGAGGGGGGGCGGTGTATGGAGAGGGAGCTACGTGCTGCTGAGGGAGCTGCGTTTGCTGCTGCTGTCGGTGGCTGTTTTGGTAGTAGGTCTGACCGCGGCCGCTGCTCGTGAGCGACGCTTTGCCGGGAGCAGAGGCGGCGTGGCCGGGGAGGGCGGGGTAGCTTTGCTGCGGAGGTGGGGCTCCATAGTAGCCCGCGGGAGGATACATGGACGGGTGGGGCGGCAGCGGACCTGGAGAAAAACACAACGGATGTAAACGTAAACGGTCTGATCAGAGCCGGCTCCATGAACACAAACGAGGAGTTTGACTCCGGATTGCACAATGTTCACAGTGTCCTTCTTTATACTTGCTCATGTGGCTGTAGATAAAAGCTGCCCAACAGCATTTTAACAGCAGAGGCAGAATTTAGCACAAAAACATATATATTTGCCCATTTTATCACTACAAATCTAACAACACTATAATAATCACATCAAAAACATTTCAAGTAAACAACTAAAAGGTTTGGCTGTCCAAAAACAGCCCCGATCCAGCACTAAAATGGTGTTATCGGTATCGGCGAGTACCAACAAATAGGGCACCGATACCATTTTGATGCTTGTATGTCACTTGACATACCTTCTCTCTCCCGACTATTATTATACATGTTATACAAGTTCATGAAAGTTGCACTATTTTGGCATTTAAGAGTCAAAACTCAGGGTTTAAAAAAGATTATTCATTTGTATAATCATTACATATGTAATTTTACTGTCTTACTGTTGCACTACTATTATACACGTTATAATTTCACGAATGTTGCACTATTTTGGTTTTTGAGAGCCAAAAGTTTATTCAACTATTGTCACCCATTCAAGGTAGGCAATAAAAAGTTCTACTACCCTAAGTATTATGCAGTTCTTCACACACACACATCAATTTCAAACAGATGGCATCAGTATCGGCCAATACTGCACAGCCAGGTATCGGGGCCAGAAAATGGCATATATATATATATATATATATATGTTTTAAAAATCAACTTGTAGATTAAAAACCTACTTTTATTAACGGCACCGCATATTTTCACCCACAGCAGTGCTGTGACGTGTTTTCACAACTGCAATCGCCACAGCTTGGAAAAGTAAAAGACTCTTTTGTTCTGAAAGCTACACAGTTCAACTCAGCGCATGCGTCTTTATAAGTCTTTACTGAGAATAACATTTCACTGATGTAATCTTATCTAAATAAGTCAGGAGGAAGCAATGTTTCTTTTTTTTATCTTACTGCAGCTCAGCTGGCTGCAATTCTCTACTTTTGTGTATGTTTCAACGTAAGAGATTTAACAAATTAAAAAAAGTACATAGATCAAACTTTAAGTCTCGGGTCTGTTTATTATCCGTTGCAAACTTTTTGCCCAAAAACATCCAAAATCTTCTGCATCTATAAAAAAACAAACAAAAACAAAACAAATCGGCATAGGAACTATTTCTTCTCCAACCATGGAGTCAGATCAGTTGGAGAAAGTTGGGGAGAAGATGGAGAGATTGCACAGCATCGAGCTGCCAACAGTCACAACCAACACAAACGCTGCTGCACGGCAGACGACGGCTCAATACCGACTCGTTTCTGAGCAACCCTGAGGAAAGCCCGGCTCCCTCAGGGGACGTTGGTAACATCTACCAGGTGCCTTCATACGTCCCTCGGTGCCTAATCATGACACCGCAGCTGGACTACAGCAGACAATCAACTGTCATCCCGAAAATAAAATACAATAAAATGCCCCGGACTCAAGCTGCAGCGATTGGGGGGGGAGTGACACCACGCTGTGCGTCAGAAAAGCAACCAGCACCTGTAAAAAGAGCCCACGACTCTTTGAGCTGCTGATCTTACAAATCTTTCTGCAGACAAACAACCAGACTGAAGAATTGTCATCGCCCCCCAAAACAAGGCCTCACAACGTAGACACAACAATACTCGTTCAACTTAAATCAAGAATTTGCTTAACTGTGCATATTTATGTCATAATTATGCAAATAGGTGTGATTTATACTCTCATTTCAAATTCCTTCTATATTTATAGTGTTTAGAAACATGCCAAAAGCACAATAAACACTGTAACACTTTGTCAAGCATATACAGAAAAGTAGATTATATAAAAGTATTATAAAAATAAAAAAACACCCATATGCATTTAGTTTCTTTTGTCTTGCTCAGGTCTTTCCCCGCCTGTCATTGTCTCATTGAGATTTAATATATTGGATTATTACTCAATACTTTAATGTTACATTATGGATAGCATAATGTATAACCTTAAGTAAAAAAAGTTATTTTCATGTTTCACATTTGCAATAAAATATATATTTGAATTTTAAATGCATAGTCTGGGAGTTGTTGGCCTATAGTCATATGTATTGAGTAAACTTTAAATGCCCACAGAGTGTAAACATCGCACCAGTCAGTAAAACTAGCAACTGTTTTACCTTTGGTGACTATTCTGTTTATTTTTCTATGTCCTCTAAATAAACGTTTGTCATATATTCAACAGTTAGGGCTGATCGCATTTATAAAAAGGTTGACATTATAAACACAAACGCTCAGCCAGCCTTTAATGTTAAATTAATACTTGTTTTCGCGACTTTTAACGTCCACTGAGAAATGATTGTGCGCAATCTGTCACCCCACTTGCTAACACTCGGCTAACTTCGATCCCGTTATCTCCAATGGGCTGCGTTAGCTTCGCGTTAGCATCTGTTAGCACTTAGCTTCCCCGCTAGCCAAAATCATCACTTTTAACATAAAATAACGTTTTAAAGCGAACTGAAACTAACGTAGAAGAACAGTGGTGGAACCAAAACGCGAAAAGAGGAAATAAAAGGCTGTGTTAAACTCAAAGTATCTGACTCCAGCGGGAGGGCTGGTCGCATCCTCCCGGCCTGTGTTACCGTTCTGACAGGGAGGCGCAGATCCGCCGTTCGGCGTCGAGTTCGGGCTGTAGCCCGCGGAACTGTCGGTGTTGGTGAACCCCGGCGCAGACATGGCGCGGTCCTCCCGTCCTCACGCCCGCAGACGCATGGGCGTCAGATTCCGGAAGCCTGGGCACCAGCCCGCGACAGAGGCGGTAAAGAGTCTGCTGATGGCCGCTGGAGAGCCGGGCAGCCAACCCAGGGAGGTCCGCTCAACTAGAAGCTGAAACCTCCAGCAAGGATGCTCAGAAGCTTAGCTGACACCTGCCCGTGTTCATGTCACTCCCCCTGCTGGAGTTGCTATGCAAGTGTTCATCTTTTTAATGCATCTAAGAGTTATAGCTCTTTTTTTTATATTAAAACAAAGCAATGCAAAATTACCCAAGTCCTTTATAGATGTGTAAAACATAAACACAGCCCTCCTGTCCTTTGAGGAAAATAAAAAAATGAAATAACTATCTGATTTCCATTTTTTAAACAAATGCTTCATAAATCTTGATATGCAAATTAATTTCCAGGGAATAAAGGAGCAATTTGAAACCTTAACCAGCTGCTGCAGCTCTCTGAAGGAGACACCATTAGATCCTGCTTAGAGCGGGGATTTGAGGCCCTCCCTCCTCAGTTAAAGAATGGTAAAAATAAAAATAAATTAAAAAAATTGCTCCTCCAACACAGGCAGATGGAAACTTTTTATTTTCATTCATAATATTTTCACTGATTGTTATTATTATTTATTTTATTCTGGAAATAGCATAGAGCACCAAACAGGTCGTTAAAAAGCACAGTTCAGGACAGAGATTTGTTTTTGTCTAAATGTGAACAAAAAAAAAGGGAAGGTAAAAAAGAGAAGCCAGCATTGCAAATTTCTCTGATTTATTTTTTCGTTTTTTTAAATGTTATGATTAACTGGACCAGTTTTTCAGTCACTCAATCAAAAGAAATGAAAACAATCTCAATGGCTCCCCAAATAGCACCCTGCTGATCTTTTTTTGTTGCAAAACTTTGGGACATATATTGATATAAAACAAAAACACATTGTCAACGCGAAAGCTTTCGTTTTATTGGCTGAAAAAGTTATCTGCAGAAATAATTTCAGTAACAAATGATAAATCTGAGGGGAAAAAAATTTTAATTCAAAGGTTTAAAACAAATCTGTAGAAAAGTAATGGATTTTCCAGCAGTCTTTGACTTTTGGTTAGATAGTGAAAGCGTTTAATGTTTAGCTTTTGCATCTTATATGAATAAACTCTTAACTTTGATTTCATTCATTTTCTTTGGTTTCCACAAATTTTCAGACATGTTCCCGTTTATTCTCAGCGGCTAAATGGATTAACAGCAACAGTGACCTACTGTTACTTATAATATAACAGGTATAAGATCTTTAAATAAGTCAGACAACCACCTATAATTGACTGAAACAACACTGGTCAAATGATTTTAGCACCAGTTGATCATAAAAGTCAACCAATTCTTCCACGCTATCAACTTATTAATGTACAAAATTATTTTCAGAACGTCAGTAAAAGTGATCCCTTACTTTCTGGTGTCAGGTACTTGTTGGCTGATAAGAGTCACATGTGACAGGCAGGCACTGCTGGTTGTGGTCTGTTCATGGAAACACCTGCAGCTTTCCTCACAGACGTAATGACAATTTGCAAGGCGTGCGGCGCACACAGTGCATGTGAAATACTTCTGCATGTTTGTGTCACAGAGCCCTCTAAATTGCCGGTATATTTAAATATTCTTGTTTGCCAGAGTTCAGAGCAGGGATTTAAAAATAAAATGGGGGGGGGAAAAAAACCCAAACATGATCCAGAAATGTGTTTTTAATTACCGTCTACATGAGAATTCAATTCACAGATCCAGGAAGTACAACAGTTATGGTTTTTAATAAGAATATGATTAAAAGGCCTGAATAAGACGTTAAGATACTTCTTATCCTATTTCAGAAATTCATATAAAATTAGGACTTTTAAAATTTGCTCTGGATTTTCCACAGACGTCGTTCGATAACCGCAGACAGATTCAATCTAGTTCTGACGTCACTAAACATCCTGAGGGATTCTAGCCCGCGTGTCGGTGCACTCGCACGCCTCTTTGGGTTGCTGGGAGGTCTCCTGGTGCCGAGTCTCTCCTTTAGTTTGGCACGATGGGCAGCAGGCGGTGCGTCCTTTCTGTCTGCAGCTGGGGCAGGACAACACCAGCTGGCAGCAGAACTGGCTGCTGCACAGCTCATACTGGTCCCATGGAAGGCCACAGTACCTGCAATCTTAACACAGACACCAGAGCTTCAAAAAAACAAAACAACAGCCTCTCTTTGTAACAGCTTTTAGGGCACAGGCCGTGCAATTCATTTCAACACTGACCTGAGATAACATCACTGTTTGAGGGGATGGTGAAGCGTTCATCAAACACAAAAAGTTTCCCTCGATAGAAACCTTCCGGAAAACACTCCAAGTACTTATGGATTCCACCCTTCAGCTGATAAACCTCTTTACACACATCCTGCACAATGAGACAGTAGATTTACAGGTTAAATATCTATAAGAAATTGTAATAAAGGTGGAAAATGTTTCAAAACATGAATATCAATCAAGCTGCTCCTGTAAAGTACAATAATGAGCTTACAGAGAGGAAGAAGGAATCTAAACTTAAAATTAAAATGTTTTAAGTGTTTTTGTACAGAGATACAGGGTTCAAGCTTTTAGCGACCAGTACTGATTTTCAGTTTTCTGTACGGTCTGTCCCAATTCAGATTACAGAGAGTTTCCAAATGTAACAATATATAAAGCAAAAAGTGCTGCAGGTTCTTTGACAGAGGTATTCCAAAAAAAGTTAAAAAAAAACCAAAACAGTTTTGTTTTGTTTTTTAACTTTTTTGGAATGACCATGACCTGGATGACTGAGAATCTTCACCAGCACTTTGACAGAGGTCCTTTAATCCATGAGAAAGTGAAGGGAATTATGCCCACTCATGCATAAATAAAGGCATATATACAGCAACCTGGATCCACTTTCCACTCATCTTTAAACAAAGAGCACCAGAAAACAGGCAGCTGTGTTTACAGAAAAGAAAAAGTTTTGGGATGCATTTAATTAGCGGGTTTCTTCTGGTCCAGCAGGTCACCTTAAGGAGCAGATCAAGGAACATTTTCACTCAGCTTTTGGTGCTTCATAACTATTTACCATGACTGCATGTGTAATACTGTCCAAATCAGACCAAGCCTAAGAGAAGCTTTAGGTCATACGAAGATTTGACTTACTTTTGAGCGAAGGTAGGCGGAGCCACGCTCACAGCGGATCCCTCCTGTGCAGTACATCAGGACCTTTTTGTCCCGGAACAGATCCAAGTTCTGGTCCACGTAGTCCGGGAAATAACTGAACTTCCGGATGTTTGGGGCTAGGCACCGAGTGAACTGGCCCTGGAGGGAAATAAAAAATCCTATTATTCACTTGATCTGCTTTTACACTACAAGTTTTTACAAAGATTATCAACATCCTGCGCAGATTTAAAGAGAAAATCTTATCGTGTACAGAAAGAGTCAATAGCTACTTTTACAGGGACAAAAGTAATTGGAATAAAGGACCGATTGGAAAAAAAGCGTCATGTAAACAAGCCAATCAGAATATGATGATCGGATTAAGCTCAATCGGAATGAAATTGTAATCCGAATGAGAGGGGTGGTTTATGCCGATTGATAATCCGATCAACGTGCAGATAAACGCTTGTCAGGCTCAAGTTATTCCAAATGGGGCAAAATGACTCGAGTGCGCATGTGTGGCCGATGTAAACATGACGCATTTCCGCGTTGGTGAGTGGCGGAAATACGTCAGGAAGCAAATCTGTCGGGGGCTCCTGATACAACCTTTCTGTTCAAAGAAATAAAAGAGTTAAAAATTGTTGCTTACTCAGTAACGTTTCAACCGTAATTAGAACCTAGTGCAAGTCCAGCCTGGGTGCTCAGAAGACAAACAAACTCGTATAATACTGCTTTGTTTACTATTTTTTGTTGTTTAGCAAAGATTTAAGTACTTCTTCTGCGTGTTTTTTTTGTGGGGGGGGGGGGGGGGTTGATGTCAGAGTGGTTATATTTTGAATAAAGACAGGTGCATATACACACACATTAGGATTGGATTAATTGATTGTGTGCCCATATAAACGCTACAATCCAATTATTCAATCCGAACACATTTTAATCTGATCGTGAAATTTTGTGCCTGTAAACATAGCTACTTTAAAATAACAATAGAAAAAAGGCGATAAAAGACGAAATATGTCTTGTAAACTTTGTTGATTCACTGATCTGATGCAGGATTTCATAGAACATGTGAAAGTGACACAGGAGTTAGGGAGTTCGTCCTGCAGTTGCCGCGTTGCCAGTTCGGTCCCCCGCTCCGACCGTCTCAATCGTCGTGTCCTTGGGTAAGACACATCACCCTGCCTGCTGCCGGTGGTCAGAGGCCCCGGTGGCACCGATGTATGGCGGCCTCGCCTCTGTCAGCTGAGGCTACTAGCATAGCTCACCACCGTCAGGGTGTGAATGGGTGAATGACTGACTGTAGTGTGACGCGGTTTGGGGTCGTCAGACTAGTTAAAGCGCTGTACAAGCACAAGCCATTTACCATTTTAGTTCTGATGAGATTTAGGCCACTGTTTGCTAACTGGTTGTGTTAATAATCCTTGTAACGAGTGCTGTCATTGATTGGTGTCTGCACCAAAGTGCTGCAGACAGTACGACCACATGATCAGAGAGGCAATGACAAGCACAACTTCTTCTGATTTTAACAGGACACGGGTTACTTTTTTCTACACTCTCACTTTTCTGCTAAGTACGCCTTAAAATTAACAACATTTCTACTTACAATTTTGCTCTCGTAAAAGTTGCGGCAGTCCAGGAGGATGGTGTCGCTGCTAGAATCCCCTTTTGCCAAAAGACCTTCCACTTCCTTATGAAACTCTTCAGGGTCCAGATGAACTCCTGAGAGGCCAAACATACATTTACTGTTCTGATCAACATTTCTGGGACTTTTCAGAGGCATGTTTTAATGTCTGCAATGGAAATTAACGTTGACCTTTGAATTATTCAGGCATAAAAATAAACATCAGTTCCAGTGTTTGTTTGTTTTTAACTGCACTAAAGATGACGTAGCAAAGAACCAACTTCAAACTGGATATTCAGGCATTTTGTTACCAGTAAGTTTATTATTTTTGATCTAATTTTGATGCATACATCTAAAATAGGCAAAGAAAATACATTACATAGCTTTTTGCCCTAATAAAAATTATTATTTACAAAACCTTGACATGCTTGGAATAAAAAAGCATATTGTTCTGTTTTTACTCTTTTTAAGGCCCAAATAATGTGCCTTTGCAAAGTTTTTAAGGTAAGAAAAAAACTGGTTAGCCCCTTCAGTAAAGGCACCTTCTCTTGATTTATAACTCATCAAAATTTATAGAAAACTGATCCGAAAACAATTATGTCAAACGGCTTCTCTTAAAAATGGGTTTTAGGATGAGCTTTAAAGCAGACAGCGAGGAAGCCTCTATGGTGTGCAGGGATGGGTTAATGCGGAGCAATAATAACCGTCCCCTATGAGCATTATACTTGATAAACAGCCACAGCAGAATTACACAAATAAAATGAGTAGAACGTATCAGAACCTGCCAGCTTGTAGGATACAATATCAGGATCCACTCCCATTGGGACAATCTCCTTATAGACTCCGACCTTCAAGTCCGAAAAACACTCTGCACCCCCATCGCTGGTCTAAACAAACGCCAAGGGAACAAATGTTTCTATTAATCTGCAAGGCTAAAGAAAATGGATTATTCCAAGGCTTATTTTAGAAACATTAGGACTGTGCTTAATAAAAAGTCTACACGGTGCATATACTGAATCAGTGTGAAGTGTCGAAACATAAGTTATCAATGGAAGGTCTGTTTTTCCATCCGCTTCTGACCTTAAAATCCTCTTTCTCCATCTTGAAGACGGGATGTGAGAGCATTGCACTGATATAAACATCAGTGGCCACATCAGTACCGCCGACTGTCCCGTTGATGCCTTCGGCTGCCACCCTTATCTGAAGAAAATGATCGATACATACAAAAGAGTTTCATTTCATGGAGTGTTTCTCTTTTTTCAGTGTCTGAACAGTCTGCGGCCAGCGTTCCAGTGGTAGAGTTCCTTCACCTTGCCTGTTAAGCGCAGCTTCTCACATAACGCTTTCTGCCAAGCGCAGACAGCCTGGGGATCCGCCACCTGACAGTAGTGATAATAGAGCAGGACTTTTCCAGGGCCGCTACATTTAAACAACAGATAATCATTCAGACCAAATCTAAAATGACAAAACACAGATAGTGTAACAACTGACGCAAACAAAACGATATCTGATGTGTGTTTACTTTCTCAGTTGCTCCTCAGAGACTCTGCTGATATCTGGTATCCATGCCGAAATGTCCGCAGCCTCGGCCTCGTGTCCGTTTGGCGGCTGCGTTTCTTCTTCCAGCCGTTTTATCAGTCGCTCATACGCAGCCTGAGCCAGCCGCTGTACTTCAGAGTAATGACTTTTGGACACATGTTTGTGAATGGCAGCATGCTCACTAAAGGTCTGGCCACAGCAGCACCAACATGTGCTTCCTTTATCGTGACAGCCGTCCTTCATGGACGCTACAAAGGCGGCAAACGACTGAAAGAGAAGGGGAAAAAAAGCGTTTTAACGTTGTTAAGGAAATGGTTCTAAAATTAAATCCTTGAAGGTCAGATGTGGTTAAGCGACCAATTATTGGAACTACAGTCATGGGTGAGTTTCTTTTTAATATATTTATAACTATAAAAGGCTGGGGCCTTGGGCAAGAGGGCGGAGTAGATCGTCAGTCCATAATAGGACAACACAGAGACACTCAGGATGAGCAATCATGCACGCACTCACGCCTAAGGCAATTTAGAGCGACCAATTAATCTAACACAGTCATGTTTTGGACTGGGGGAGGAAGCCAGAGTACCCAGAGAGATGCATGCACAGGGAGACAATGCTAACTCCATTCTGGGATTTGAACCCAGGACCCTCTTGCTGCAAGGTACCAGTGCTACCACCTATACTACTATGCAGCCCCAAAACCATTTTATGCTTCTTAAAAGCTTATAGTCAGTAAACATTAAATGCACGTGAGACGTTACACTGTTCATTGTTGACCGTTGTTGTTCATAACTTTGAGAATTATCTCTGACATCCGGGATATCAACTTCTGAACCAAATCCTGACTCACGGCCACCCATTCTTGTCTTCTACGATCTTGGAGTTGATCAGATTGTTGATTCACAGCCACTTGCTGCTAATGTTGCAAAGCAATGACAGTGGCAGGCTTTATTTCCCACTAAGATCTGGGGAGCTTCCTGGCCATGGGTCCAAAACCTAAATTGTTCTATCAGCCATTTATATGCTCCGTAACATTGAAAACAAATCATCATTAAATTGTTTCTGGATTGTTGGAAGAAATTACTCTTGGAATATGTCTGGTCCCACTCTTTATTTACAGCAGGGCTCTTGGGCAGAACTGGGAGGAAGAAGCAACCCAACAGTAAAGTAGTGTACTGGAAATAAATAGGAATCAAGGTAGCTTCATCATTTATTCTACAGACAACTCACTTCCCACATGGCCCAAATAATTAAAAGAAGTCATCCGACATAATTCTTTAATATCATTAAATGCAGCTATCATTTTGATTTTCCTTGTTTTATGTTTAAATCTAATAATATTAAGGTTCTCTTACCCCATCTCATTCTCAGCCAGCTTTATGATTTTCAACTAAATGCTATTTATGTTCACAATGAGCACTGTTGCCTTGCACAAAGAAGGTCCTGGGTTTGAATCGCAGTCTGAGGTCTTTCTGCATGGAGTTTGCATGTTCTCCCTGCGCATGCGTGGGTTCTCTACGGGTACTCTGGCTTCCTCCCACAGGCTAAATGAATGACTGTGTTCAGTTAGTTGGTCTTTCTAAGTTGCCCTAAGGTGTGAGCATGTGCATGCATTGTTGTTTGTCCCGTGCATCTCTCTGTTGCCCTGTGATGGACTGGCGACCTGTCCAGGGCGTACGCTGCCACTTGCCCCATAACCGCTGGAGCAAGACACCATTTAATAGTGTCAGTTAATGTGGCAGTAAACAGAAAAGGTGAACATGTTGAATTACATCCACTTCAGGTCAACCCTGTTACTTTTAAAATTAAAACAATCTACAGCTGATTTTTGTACTCACTCGAGTGGATGTCTGGTTGATTTAGAATTTGTCCTTAAGGTTTTTTTTGTTTTAGTCTTTAAACATCTCAATGGCACCTCCTTAAAAAAAATACAGAATTTTAGAATACAGAATTACACCAGCTTGTAATTGCCTACACTTCCCATAAGTCACTATGTTTAGTTATCTTTATAAGAATGTATAGAAAAATGAAACACTTTTAAACCAAACAAGGAAACAACAATCTAAACGACACGGTTACTCATCAGAAAGAAGTTCAGAAAGATTTAATATTATCGATGACACTGCTTTGAAAATATTTTTCATTAGTTAAGTTTATCATTTCATAGATTCCCTCTGAGGTCATACATATTCTCCACTTGTGTAATGTTGGTACTTAAACTATTGTATTTGAACAGTTACAAGTCATAAATTATGTTTTCCTTTACATAATTTAAAAGTTTGTGAATCTATAAACTCCTGATACCTTAAAACGTGCATTTATTGGCCCCTAATAACTAGCTTTGTTTCCAATTCTTACATCTTTAGTGAAGAATAAAAAATTAAGTAGCAGTAAGTTATATACATTTAGAAGGACTGTACAGGATATATATACACATATTTCACACTGTGCACTGAGGGTTTAACATTTGTTAATTTTATATAATTTACCGTCCTATATAATTTACTCTTTACAATTTTAGTTTTAAATGCATTCCCCAAATACTGTTTAATTCAATATTGTAGGACTTTGTCAGGTATTTGTTGGCTAAAATTTGGTTTTAGTCATAGTCTGATATCAATATTTATGTTTCGATATTTGTTTATATCGGATTAATATGTCTAGTACCCGTGTATAGCCAAACATAATGGAAGATTATTTGCTGATTTAGCTCAGTTTGGACAGAAACTACCTCGCTGTAGTGATAACTAATTTACGGATAATTTCCCAGGTCTAAATGTTGTTTTCTTCACCAATTTCTTGTTATGGTCACTATAACACCGAGAAAACAGACGTAGTGTAATCTCACCTTCCTCCTACAGAAACTGTAGCATCTCCTTTGTGAGGCAGACAGCTGTTTCTCTTGTTTTAATCCGTAACAAACGGAACTTTCAACCTCCAAATTCGTGAACTCTGAGCAGGATGTTTCAACTGCCGCCGCCATGCTCGTTGCCTTTAATAATACAATAGGTGTGCAGCTTTTAGCTTCGATGCTGAACTAAACAGCATTCTGCGCCTTGCTAATGTAACATTTCTGGACTGTCGTGGCTACAAATAAGGATTTCTATCAAACATGCGATCCCTAAATATCTCGGAGGACACGTTTACGAAGCTCCGCAAAACAGAGGTGAGCGTCGGAAGAGAAAAGATGGGACACTTCCGCTTAAACCCACAATGCCCCGGATGTGCTTCACTTGAATCAGACCGCTGTTATTTCCCTACCGTGTGAGCGTCCATTCACGGAGACGAACGGGCAGACAAGCCGCTTGTTTAACCGACTTTCTGTTTGTTTATCGCCACAGTTTTCCACCGAGTGCGGTTGCGTGTTTATTAGGCGGTGTCAAAAATGTCCAGGAGGCGACACAGCGATGAGAATGACGGTAAGTCTGCGGATGTGCACCACAGCCGTTAGGCTAATAACGATAGCGCGTTTGCGCTTCATTTGCGCATGCTGGTGCCTTACTTATTATTTTATTATATTATATATATATTATTTTGTTTGCAACATCGAACGGTAAAGACGAATGTTAATTTTTTTTTGCTAATTCTCACTGCCATTGAACCGTGAGTTGTTAGCTCGTAACAAGAGCCGCGGCGGAACTAACCGGTTATCTTACCGTTAGCTGTCTGTTGGCTAACTGCTGAAATTATATGGGGGCGGTACCGCTCAACAGATTTATAGTAACTAGTGTTATTTGTTCACTTAATGTGTGGTCACTGACTTTACATTTTAAGTTTTTGTACGTTAATTTCATGCACGGTACAAAATCTGTGTCATTTTAATGTCAGCTTTGTTCAAAGTCAACAACAGAACCGCGGAATGCTTGGTGTTTGTTTTAAATTCATCCATCCATCGTGATTTTCCTTAAATGGGACGATCTGCTGTTTTGGCCCACATACAATTCAAAGTCGGTAAAATATTTCTCGTTATTTGTGAAATCCTTCTTTATAAATAGTAAATAATAAAGAATTTACATCTATGCAAATTTCTTTCAAGCTCAGCTTCCAGATCAACCATTCAGTCTTTGTTTTTACAACAGTTAATTGGCTCCTGCTAGTCTTTTAGGTCTAATTTTCTCTCAGAGGGTGGAGGAGTGGTGGTCTAGTGGTTAGAAAGCACTTGTGTCCTGGAGAGGCTGCTTGGTTCCTGGTTCAACTCCCGCAGACCACTCTCGGTCCCTGAGCAAGACCCTTAGCTACAGAATACTCCCCGGACGCCACAGAGTGGGACGGGTTAAATGAAGAGGACACATTTCATTAGGATGTATGTTACATTGACAACAATAATAATAATTATTATTATTAGAAACAGCTACGCAGGACATTCTGCTGGTATTCTTCTTCAAAGTTAACATTAAAATTATATTTGTAAATGATATAAAATATTATTTGATGATGATAATTATTTTTTGTTTGTTAAATCTGTATGCTATTTTAAAAAATAAATTAAAAAATGGGACAATTTAATTGCTCCTTTGGCATCTATAGCACCTTAGATCAAGTCGGGCGAAAAACCATAACAGAATAAATGTTTTATGGTTTATAAACTGTTTTTAAAATATCTATTTACAAGAGGTTTATTTAGAACAGGTCCAATGAGCCTTTATTTTATTAGATTCATTCCTTCTGTTTCTAGACAACTGTAAAAAGCATGGTTTGAATACCAATGACATAAGTATTATAGAGAAAAAAATACATAAATGTTATGTTTCGATTAGCTTAGATCAGTGGTTTTCTATCCTGGTCCTCCAGACCCAGCGTCCTGCTTTAGGCGTTCCCTGCTGCCACACGCCTGATTTAAATGAGGATTAAAGAAGTCGGCTAGTTTGGAAGTCACTGCAGCTCCATCCATTCAGCAGCTTTTTGTGCTTAGAGTCTAAGCAGGTAGTTGTCAGGTTTTCAGTGTCTTTTTTAGACTTAGACAACTTTATTTGTCATTTTGTATGTACAGAGTGCGTACAGAACGAAATTTCGTTGCATACAGCTTGTAAGTTACAGTATAAAGTGCAGCAGTGATTAAAAAGTAAACAATTGAAATGTAAACAATGCAGGAGAAGAGAACAGTATGCGATCACAGTGTACAGGAGAATATTTAAACCATTTGTATACGCAGAAATGATGGTGCAAAAAGGCATTTGTGCAAAAATGCACTTAGAAACTAAAGGTTCGGCAGCATTTGTAATGCTAGATAGAGGTGCAGTGATGCAAATGTGGAAATGTGGTGCAGAGTCCAGTTTATAGTTCAGCAGTTCAACAGTCTGATGGCAACATTTACACATTACACATCTACACATTTTTTCCAATATGCACGAAGCTACAAAAGAATGAAATCAGATATGCTCTGACATCTGTTTACCTGCTGACCAAGAACAAAAATTGAATTGACCCACACTGTGGTTTTATTATTCATATTTGTCACAATTAGATTAAAAAGCAATAATTGGATCACTGATATTTACCCAGTTTACTAAGATCAATTTTAACTAAATTATTTCGATTCTTGTCTGGTGGATTTATAAAACTCTGTGCATCAGTTCAGATGTAAACCAATCTTTAGTTCTCGTCAATAAATGTCTGTATTCTCTCTTTCTTTTTGACTTTAGAGCTCAGAAACTGATTTTGTTCTGTTACATTGCTGAACGATAACTTGATCCAAATTTAAAAGTTATATATAACACGGCTGTTTTGTACTTGGTTGTTTGTCCATCCTTTCTTCCTCTGAGCTTTTTGTGGATCTCTGCCTCGCCAGGTGGCCAAGCTCACAAGAGGAGGAGAACATCTGAGCCCATCGAGATAGAAGATCGCCTGGAGTCGCTGATATGTCGAGTAGGAGAAAAGGTAAGAAGGCTGCACAGACTATAGCTGTCTCACTGGAAATTAAAATAAAAACGGCAGCATTTATATATGAAGTATTTTTTCTTGGTCTTTAGAGCACTTCTTCCCTCGAGAGCAACCTGGAGGGCCTCGCAGGTGTCTTGGAGGCAGACCTTCCGAACTACAAGAACAAAATCCTGCGTATTTTATGCTCCGTGTAAGTTTGTAAAAGTTGTCTCTGTTGAATGAAATTAGTTTCAGCCGGTTGTTTTCACTGAGGTGTCGTCTGTCGACAGCGCTCGCCTGCTGCCGGAGAAACTCACCGTCTACACAACTCTAGTCGGCCTCCTCAACGCCAGGAACTACAACTTTGGGGGCGAGTTTGTGGAGGCGATGATCAGGCAGCTGAAGGAGACTTTAAAAAACAACCTCTACAATGAAGCAGTTTACTTGGTATTTTTTACTTTTTAACGGTTTAAATCGCTTCAGCTGTGCGTTTATTCTCAAAGATCATGTCTCTGCCTGCTTTCTTCAGGTGCGCTTTCTGTCCGATTTGGTCAACTGTCATGTCATTGCTGCCCCATCTATGGTGGTAATGTTTGAAAATTTTGTCAGTGTGACTCAGGAGGAAGACGTGCCACAGGTAATTAAATGATTAAATCCGTATTGCATGTTAAAGGTTTACAGAAAGCTGTCTTTGAAATGGACCCAATATTAGTGTTTGATTTATGATTGTGAAACATGTCTCCATTTGTAGTCACGCCGGACTCCATCCTGCACCGATTATCTGTTCCAGGTTGTTTAAAACGGTCTCGTTTCCTTCTACAGGTTCGATCGGACTGGTTTGTGTATGTGGTTCTGTCCTGTCTTCCCTGGGTCGGTAAGGAGCTTTACGAGAAGAAGGACGTTGAGATGGACCGGCTCCTCAGTCAGATTGAAGGCTACCTCAAGTGTGTTGCGTGCCTTTGGGTTTTCGCAGCATGGAAAAACCTGGTGTGGTTTCTTTAAGTAGTTTCACGCTGCACTGTCTGAATTTTTAGGAGGAGAGTGAAGACTCACGTCCCCATGCTGCAGGTGTGGACAGCAGAGAAGCCCCACCCACAGGAAGAGGTGAGGTCCTGCGCTGGCGTCGGATCCACTGTTTTCCTACATTATAGTCATTTAGTCACACTTTGAGAGATTTTTGTACATTTTGTTGCAAAACATCCCAACGTGGAAATATGATGATCAATAAATTATGGGTAAAGCTGCTCTGGAGAGATGTGTGCTGGTATCTGCAGAAGAAATAGGCGTATGAGCTGTTAATTATTAAGTATTACAGTTCTGAGCTGTTAGTATTTCTGCTTAAAAAAACAACCATAAAGCTGTATTTAGGAAATGTGTACTTAAACTCCAGTTTGTTTATTAATTGTGCAGCAAATGCACTGTCTCAGCAGGAAACGGATTTATTTTAACCACCAAAGACACTAAGAGATGAGCGTAGCTGTGTTTTGGGCTTTATAGCTGATGTTTTTGTTTTCACTCCATAAAAAAGGACAAGACTCTGACTAGCTCCCTCCCTCCAACAGCCTAGCAGCTAATATTAGTTCAGATAATTTAACCCTGATGTGTGCGTGCTTCAGATTAATCTGGGTTATTTAAGTTATCAGCATTCTCTCAGACTTCTTGAACCAGCAGGGCAGTTGACAGTGACTCCATATCCTCTGCAGGATGGTACAATACAAAACTAAAAATTAGTTTTTTTTTTCACAAAGCAGTTTGAGGAGCATCTATTTTATAACACAGCAGATGAACTAAGATTTAACTTCCTGCAAACCTTCACAATAAGAGCCTTAAGCATATTTGTTTCACTCTCTGAACGTCAAACATTGTGTTTCACATAAAGTTAGTTTACCGTTTCCTCTCTGGATGCCTGCGTGCCGTTTTCACTCAATCAGCCGCAGCTTTTAGTTTGTGTCTGACTTCAGATTTTAAAGGGCAGACGTCAGATTTGTTATTTAGTCACAGCTTGTAAAAATAAAAAAAATGTATGCTGAAGACAGCAAAAGTAATGCTTTGGAGACAGAAATTAGAATTTACTGCTGGCTAAAAAATCAACTTAAAAACAGAAACTGAATGGCTCTTTACGTAAATAAATAAATTTAGCGCACAGTAAGGCTTTAATGACTGACCTGAGCACCGAATCACTGACACCATCCACAACGAGGTTAAGCATCAATACGTCGTTACCATAGAAGGTGAATGCTCAGAGGGACATTTGTTATTATAATTTATTGATATTTTCTGGTAAACTAAACTTTTGGTTTTCATCAGCTGTAAGCCATTATAATCAAAGTTAAAATAATGATAAAAAAGCTAAAATAGCTCTGCTTGATATTGAGTTTCACTTTTTGAACTGACTAAAAGAAATCCGACATTGATCTGTTTGTAAAGGGAATCTACAAGAGGACCCTTTAATGTATTTAACGCATGAAAACGTCGGTTTCACTGGAATTTCAGTTATTGTAGTGAGAAATGTGTCCTAACTTTTCCAATGTAAAAGTTGTTCCATTTTCCAGTTTTTACTTATTTAAACTGAATCACAACAAAGACAAAGGGTCTCGTTCTCAAGGCAAACCTTAACAGATTTGATTTATCCTGTGAATTTGATATGAAACTAAGTTACATTCATCAGAAATATGACTAAAGCTAGAAATAATGTCATTAAAAGGAAAACTCTTCATTGGTGCCGTAACTTTAGCTTATAAAAATACTCCGTCTATATTAACACATTTTCAGAAACTATCAAAGGTTTACTTGCAGTGAATGTTACATTAAATAACTGAATAACTCCGTTAAATGTCCTTTTCAGTACCTGGACTGCCTGTGGGCTCAGATCCAGAAGCTGAAGAAAGACCGCTGGCAGGAGCGCCACATCCTCCGTCCGTACATCGCCTTCGACAGCGTGCTCTGCGAGGCCCTGCAGCACAACCTGCCCCCCTTCACCCCGCCGGGACACATGCCCGACGCCCAGTACCCCATCCCCCGGGTCATCTTCCGCATGTTTGACTACACCGATGCCCCGGAGGTTCGTAGATCTCTGCTGATTGGGCCGACGGAGTTCCGGGTCACATTCTCGGGACAAAGATGGCGGTTTCCCCTTTTTTATCAACGAGGTGTCTGTTTTTGTCTTCAGGGTCCCGTCATGCCTGGCAGCCACTCTGTGGAGAGGTTTGTGATTGAAGAGAACCTGCACCATATCATCAAAACTCACTGGAGAGAGAGGAAAACATGGTGGGTGTGGAGCATGATCAATGAGCTGAACATGGCGTCACTGTGCAGACGAAGTAAAGCTGTGCTGTTGGTTTTAACCCTCCAGCGCTGCGCAGTTACTCAGTTACCCCGGGAAAAACAAGATCCCGCTCAACTATCACATCGTGGAGGTATTTTCTTTTTCTCTTGGTCCTTTTATACAAGCTGTCAGTGAAATCCGTCTGGTGTAACGGGTGAGCTTCCTTTGTTTCAGGTGATCTTCGCAGAACTTTTCCAGCTGCCGTTGCCGCCCCAGATTGACGTCATGTACACTACGCTTCTCATTGAGCTCTGCAAACTGCAGCCGGGGTCGCTCCCCCAAGTTGTATCCTTTATTGCCTCCGCTGCAGGAAAAAAGAAGAGACGTTTTCATTTTTATAAATATTTTCTACTGCAGAAGAATTAAGTTGCCAACGGGTGGGAATCAGAGATACGCTGCCTTCAAAAGTTGTCAGCAGTCTCCTGAGTTGTGGATCTTAGCATCAGAGCCACGTGGGCCTCTTGGCTGCTTCTCTGATAAACGGTCTTCACCCGGCCTGTCTGTAGGGAGACAACCGTGGCTGGGTATGTGCAGTGGAGCCATGCCGTTCCTTTTTTGGATGTTTGAACAGTGTTTGGTAAACTGATCAGGTTTTTATTTATAAAATGGTTTTAAGCCCCATTGTCATATTCTTTTTATGCTGATTTGTCACAGAAAACCGAAATAAAATGCATCACAGTTTGTGGTTGAAACTTCACAAACAAAATGTACTCTGCCTGGGTAAAAAAAAAAAAGGTCACACTCGTTGGACCGCCTTTATTTCCACCCAGTGATGCATTAATTTTTCACCAACATCTTGCATTGATGATGGTAGAGTCTGCCTGCTTCTCCAGCACGTCCCAAAGGTTCTCAGTGGGGTTAAGGTTCTGTGGAAGCTAATCCATGTGTGAAAATGAAGTCTCATGCTCCCTGAACCACTCTTTCACAATTAGAGCCCAATGTATCCTGGAATTGTCATCTTGGAAATGCATTGATGGAACAACCTGGTCATTCAGGACATTCAGGTTGACAGCTGACCTCATGCTTTGAGCTCAAACTGTTGCTGAACCAGACCTGACCAACTGCAGCAACCCCAGATCACAGCAATACCCCCACAGGCTGGTACAGCAGGCGCAAGGCATGATGGGTGCTTCACTCCACCTGCCTCCCTCCTCACCCTGCTGTGCCCATCATTCTGGAGCAGGATAAATCTGGACTCATCAGACCACATGACCTTCTTCCAGTCCTCCAGAGTCCAATCTTTATGCTCCCTAGCAAACTTCAGCCTTTTTTCCCAGTTAGCCTCACTGATTTGTGGTTTCCTTAAGGGTACACAGCTGTTCAGTCCCAGTCCTTTGAGGTCCCTCGCTTCGTGTTTGTGGAAAGGCTCTTACTTTCACTATTAAATATAACCCGCAGTTCTACTGTTGTTTCTCTTTGATTTGATTTCACCAAACCTTTAAGTGATCGCCCATTACGATAGTTCAGGATTTTTTCCCGGACACATTTTTCTTCCTCCAAGACGACGGCTATCCTTCCACTTTTTAATAATGCGTCGGACGGTTCTCAGACCCATTTTAGTAGTTTCTGCAATCTCGTTGGATGTTTTCTCTACTTGATGCACTCCAATGATTCGACGCTTCTTAAACAGACTGACATATTTTTCCACTCCTACGGGACGTGTTCGTTTCAACATGGATGTTTAGGAAATAAGAAGCAGCTCATTGCATCAGCTGGGGTTAAATAACTTGTTGCTGAAAGACCATCATCCATGCAGTAATTACCCAATAAGAGGCTCATACTTATTTGCTTAGTTAAAACCAGGTGATGACTTTTTTTGTGTAATGTCAACCTCTAAAATGAGTATTTTCTGCCTCTTTAATAGAATCATTTGCTGGTGTGCAGCAACCTGCTGGTAAGGGCCCGGGTCTGAAGGCCTTTGGCTATTTTCTACCGTTGAATGCGGGGCAGGAGCGTTGTGGCTTCTAAAAAGACAGATGCTTTAGGTTGTTTTGGTGGTTGAGACCTCCTTTCTGGCACGGTGTGTCTACTGGCAGGAGAACACGAGTTATTTACTGAGAACAGGACCTTCTGGCTCTCTGGTCAGTGGCAGAATGGTACCTTAACGTCTTCCTGCCAGCTGGCCCAGGCCACAGAGATGCTTTACATGAGACTGGACACCATGAACACCACCTGCATAGACAGGTAATGATGCCTGAAACCTTCCCTCTTTGTTCCAGTGTTCACTATTCTCATCCCTCTGTTTCCTTCTGTAGATTCATCAATTGGTTTTCCCACCATCTGAGCAACTTCCAGTTCCGATGGAGCTGGGATGACTGGTGAGCGCCGCGTGGCGGAGACGTATATTCTCCCAAAAACCTGTTCAAACTTTGTTTAATGTTCATTTTTTATCTATAAAGGGCGGACTGCTTGACTGTGGATCTAGACAAGCCAAAGCCCAAGTTTGTCAAAGAGGTTCTTGAGAAGTCGATGAGGTATTAAACCATTTTTCAGATTTCAGTCGGACCGAGTTGGAGTAAACATGATGCTAAAGGAAAAAAATCATTCTAGATTCTTGATTGTTGGTTAAATCTATCAGAAAGGTATAATATCAGCATTTTCTCCATGTGTAGAAGCTTGTTCACAGCGTAATGTCCTCCTGTTGCTTCATGCCTGTTTTGTTGCTTTACTCCCAGACTTTCGTACCATCAGAGGATTGTGGACATCGTCCCTCCAACGTTCTCGGCCCTCATCCCAGCTGATCCCATCTTTTCTTTCAAATACGGAGATGAGAGTGGCTGTAAGGCTCCCCGCCACCGGTTTATGCTCTTTGTTGCATTATTTTGCTCTTTCAGCCAGGTTCTCGTTGTTCTGAGGGACATATCTATGACTCTGTTCCCTCAGCCTCGTTACCAGGTTACCCGGTTTCCGTTAACGTTTCCAACGCGATAAAGAACCGAGCCTCCAACGAGGAAATCCTCACCATCCTCAAAGAAGTCCCCAACCCCAACCAGGAGGATGACGACGGTTTGTGTTTTTTTACTTTGTGTTGTTTTATCTTTGAGATCAGATTTCCTTCTGTGAAAATGTGTTTGGTAGAAAAGTTGTGGTCCCTCTCACTGTTACTGATCTATATCTGCTAAGTGCATTTAATTAATAGTAAACTTCATTTCCTTGCTTTCCATCTTGGTGGATGAGGGTTGTTGTTGTTTCTCTATATTTTATTTTATTGTGTCTTTTTCTTGATGTCCTGCTGCTGCAGATGAGGGCGAAACCTTCAACCCGCTGAAGATCGACGTGTTTCTGCAAACTCTTCTCCATCTGGCAGCTAAATCCTTCAGCCACTCCTTCAGCGCGCTCGGCAAGTAGGTTTCTGACCGCGAAGGGAACAATTTATTATACGCCACACGTTTTACAAGCAGGGATAAATGCTGCCAGCAGTTTGTCTGGGGTGAAGGTAATTGGAGCGAGAGTCCTAAAAAGAGTTTTTCTTTTATTTCATGAAAAAATCTAACTGGATATTAACCTCAATAAGTTAAAGTTCATCACACCTTCAGTCGCTGCTTTGCTATGAAAGGTTTGCTTAAAAAAAATTTGAAATTCCTTTATTGTTCTGCAATGGGGAAATTCTGCCGTGAAAGTGGCAAAAACACAGTTACACACCAGTTATAGTCACGAAAAACAAGCTAATCTAATCTAAAGTTAGCTCTAAAGCGGCAGAGGATGAACTTATGTAAAAGACTAAAAATAGATACCAGAGTAAATATGGCACAGTTATTGATAACAAGGCATACTGAGATAAAAAGGTGAAATAGTCTAGTTAAAAAGTAGAAAAACTGGAAAAACGGCAGCCTATTATAGAACTATATTAAACACTGTTTTCTTAATTCTTGAGCTCCACAATATATTGAATCATAATTCTCTGCAATATCACAGCATGGCTGGATGATTTTCGGTTAGTGACCGAACCAAAAAGCGGCTTGGGCCAATCACGTCGCAGTATTGTAGTTTAAGGCGGGACATAAAGCTGTGAGGAAAGCAAGAGCTGCTGTGCAGAACATAGGGGTGCTACACATTTTCAACGTGGCAGGCCAGGTTGATTAAAAAAAACTGTAATACAGAAATGTGGGCTTCATACTTGCTTAATCATGCCAAATATCTTCCGCTGCTTTCTGTTTCTACTGATTATTTTCAATACAGAAATAAAAATCTTGCTGAGGACCAGCACTCCAGGACTGGGCTTTGTCCCCTCGGCTCTAAATATTAAACAATTACCCATATTACCATTAAAACTGAATGACTGACTGTTCAGAAGAATTATCCTTATTTTCCCAATAAATTAAGGCTCTGTCGTTTTATGGGGCACCGCCACACTTAGCAGCCACATAATATCCCAAACCAGCAACACTGCTAAGAAGAAACAATAATACAGCAACCCAGTAAAATTAGTACAAGTATAAATTCAGCTACATTGTATAATCCTAAAACGTTTTATTTACAGCACCCCTTCCAATGAAATGTGCTGTGTGGAAACTTGTAGTTGCTGCAGAAATCTCGTTTTCCTCGTTTCCATCCATCAGACTCTGTTGTTTGTTCTACAAGTTGCAACCAATCAGCCGACGGGTTTTTGTTTCGGTGGCCTCTGGAAAAGCGCGTTTTATTTTGGGGACGGTGCCGTAGCATCGAGTAAAAGACTCGACGACTCTCACGAATCTCGTCGGGTTTCATCCTTTCAGGTTTCATGAGATCCTTAAAGCCCTGACGGAAAGCGACGACGGGAAGCTGCACATCCTCAAAGTGGTGTACGAAGTGTGGAGGAACCATCCGCAGGTAAGAAAAACAAACTGCTGAGTGACGAGGGCGGCGTGGAAATAAGAACAGTAATGAGCTGTTTGTGTTTCAGATGATCGCCGTGTTGGTGGATAAAATGATCCGGACACAGATCGTGGACTGTGCCGCCGTCGCCAACTGGCTCTTCTCTCAGGACATGGCTCACGAGTTCACCAGGTGAGGAACTCTGAAGGAAATTCATCGTTTTTGGTCAACTGTCGTAGGAAAACTCATTCTAGAGCCGCTCTCTTTCTGCCTTCATCTGCAACCTGGATTCGTTTAGACTTTTCATCTGGGAGATCCTGCACTCAACCATCCGAAAGATGAACAAACACGTGCAGAAGATCCAGAAGGAGCTGGAGGAAGCTAAAGACAAGCTGGAGAAACAGCAGCACAAGCGGGTAACCCTGCAAACAAACTGTCTCATTAGATGCATCACAACTCTGGGTTATGTCCAATGAGCTGCAGAAATATTGGCATTAACCGGTTAACCCTCCATAAACGTGTCTAAAATGAGGCCAATCTGCTGTTAAAGCGAGAGACGTAAAACTGTTTAAACATGACGGGAAGCACCAGCGTGGAACCCTCAGGTACATCGTCCTGTTTGTGTCCTGACAGCGGGACAGCGGGGACGACGAGGACATGGAGAAAAACAGCGAGGAGGACGATGAGGGTCAGCTGGAAGAGCAGATCGAGAGGCTGCAGGAGAAGGTGGAGTCGGCTCAGAGTGAGCAGAAGAACCTCTTCCTCGTCATCTTCCAGGTACGGCCCGCCGGATCAGAACATCATTTATACGAAAAGGTTCCACCCAGCTAAATGTAACAGCTGTTCATGCAGTAAAAACATCAGCTGGTCCACGTTATAACGTGCAGCTGGAAACGTGCTTTATTCATATAAATGGACCGAGCAGAGCTCAGAACTGGGGAACCTTTGTGTCACGGTGTGGGAACAATCCTCATCTTGATTGCAAAAATAGACCCAAGAAGATAGTGGAGACGCAGCAGCGGTGCTGCCTCCAGGTAGGACAGAGCGGGCTGGGTCTCCTGTGGAAACTGAGCTCCTTCAGCAAAGACGGGTGACAAATCTGAGCTTGAGCTTTGTAGCAGAGTAACACCAACAGACGGTGATCGGTCGGATGCTTGACCTGCTGAAACTCAACCTGCTGCTGACCAGCAGCGATAATCGGGATGGGACGTCCTGCCACTAGAGCCGCAAAAATCTCAAAAATAAAAAAAAAATAAAAAGTAATTATCACATCAGTTGTCTCAAAGTGTGTCTGACCTTAGATTTTTGTCTATTTATTTGAGTTCATGTTCCAATTTTTTTTTTTAACTTTTTTTAACTTTTTTTTTGGTAGCGGTCTAATTCACTCTCAAAAACACGCTTGTATTGTTGTAAAGCTTTTGTGATTTCATGCTGGTCCCTAATTGGTTGCTTAAAGATTCTCTTCAAGGCACAGCGCTCCTGTGGCCAATCAGAGCTTTTTGTGTCTATATGGGCACACGATTAATTAATCTGATCATAATGCGTGTATATACACCTGGTTTCATTCAGATTAGAACCACTCTGACATGTGCAGTTATCAAATTCCACTAAAAAACACAGAAGAAGAATTTCCGTCTGTGCTGAACAACAAACGAAAAAAAAAAAATAGAACAAGTTTGTCTTCCGAGCGCCCAGGCTGGACTTACACCAGCTTCTAGTTACAGTCGAAACGTTTCTGAATAAATATTAATTTTCATCTTTTTTAATGTTTTGAATATAAAGGTATCGGGCGCCCCAGCAGTTTTGCTTCCTGACGTATTTCTGGCGCTCAACAACGCAGAGATGCGTCACATTTACGTCGGGCGCACATGCGGTTTGCTATATTCAGAATAACTTGATCCTGACAAGTTTTTATATAGACTTTGATCGGATTAAGTTGGCATAAACCACCTCACCACCTCTCATTCAGATTATAATTTCATTCCGATTGAGTTAATCCGGTCACAATATTCCAAATGGCTCGTTGACATGACACTTTTTTATTCCGATTTACTTTTGTCCATTTAAACGTAGCTAATGCAAACTTGAGACATGTACGGCTTTCCACAGGAAGAAACGGATGTCGTGTCGGATCCAGATGTCTGACATCAAAAGTTCAGGAGTCACTTTGATAAAATCCCCGGTTTACTTTCTATTAATGTTAAATCTGATAAGATCAGAATAGTTTGACGTTTCTCTGTGTGTCCACCAGCGTTTCATCATGCTGCTGACGGAGCACCTCGTCCGCTGTGAGACGGGCAGCGTTGACGTCAGCACGCCCTGGTATAAGAACTGCATCGAGCGGCTCCAGCAGGTCTTCCTCATGGTGAGCATTGATGCAACCTTTTAGATAATTACAGGATTCAATCTTCCAAATGTTTGGTATTTTTTTTAGCTTTCAGAAGCGGTGCACGAACCTGAAGTGTCAGGAGAGGTTTCGGGTTTAGTTTTGTGGAAACGTTCGGTATTTCCAGGCACGGCCGCTTGCATGCTGTCATCACTCATTCTGCCTTTTCCTTTGAGCATTTCTTTAGATCCAGAGGTCCGTCACCAGTAAGCACTTATAAGCCTGCCTGGAAATCCTTAAAGGTCTTGCGTGTTTTGTCCCGCAGCACCATGGAACCATCCAGCAGTATATGGGAACGCTGGAGAACCTGCTGTTCACCGCTGAGCTCGACCCCCACATCCTGGCCGTCTACCAGCAGTTCTGCGCCCTGCAGCTCTGAGATGAAACTCTTGTTCACACATAATTTAACAAGGTGACGAGTTAGAAACTACCAGCTCTTGCATCAAGAATCTCCTCTTCAGATACTTTTTTTTTTTATTTAACTGTTTTGTGTTCGTTGCCAACGTAGTCAGTCACATGCAGCCAGAACTGAATACGTCTGTCAGAGTAGGACTACGGCAGGACTCCTTCGTTAGTTTACAGTATCGGTCCATTTTTTTTTTTTTTTTTTCTGCTTTTGGGTTTAGATGACTTTTACCTGCTGCTCGTGTTCTTATGAATGGATATTTTTTAAAACTACACGAACTGTCTGGGTCCAGACAGAGCAGAAGAAATGATCATAGGATAGAAGACCGAATCCAGAGAATGCTCTACTTTTTTATATTTGTTTTATGTGGAATTAGGAAGTGAATAAAACTCCAAAGTCTTTACCCACCTGCTGATGTGCGTTTTTATTATTGGTGCTAATGGACTGACTGCAGATGCAAAAACGAGCTTAAAACTTAGACTGTTTTATTGTAACTTTACATTTCTTTTCCTCGGTTTGTTTAGCAGCGAGTTAAGTTAAAATCATTCAATGGTTCGACTTTTAACAGCAGATATTAAAACTTTATGCAGCTAATTGCTAGGAGTATCTAAACTCTATAGCACATAATGACTTTAAAATGTTACTTTTCTTTAATTACAAGAAAAATCAATGTACACAAGTCTTCACACCCTTTGCAATGACATTAAAAGCTGAGCCAACATGCATGTGGTTTCTACTACTCGATTGGAGTCAAACTGCTGATTGGACATAACTGGAAAATATCTCACAGCTGACGCTTCAAAACACGAAGAAAAGGCTGTGAAGCTGCATGAGAACTTGAGAAGTACACGACTCCACGGGAGTCATTATTACTACAACTTCATCTCGTCTGATGGTTTTGGGTTTATGGAGAATCTGCTTTGAAATGTTTTCTTGAATCAATCTGTAAATTGCTCCTTAGTTTTGTTTTGTGTCTTGTGTCATAGCTTTTAAGCTTTATTTGCGCCATACAGGCCTTGTATTTGGTGACGTCTTCTAGGGTGCATCAAGATCGGTGCTTCCCACTATGTGTGATAGATCATGAGAGTTTTTGGTTTGCAAAAGTAAAACTCCACGGTGGGATTGTGGTGTTTCATAGCAATGCTTGCAGCATCTCTGAGGCATTGCTCTCTGGCAGCCAAAACTATCTCTCTCTCCCTGCCAATAAACTGTTATAATCAGGCCCTTTGCTTAGCTGGGTGAACTGCGCACACCTCCAAATTGCACATAGACTGGTTAGCTATAGCAATTCAAACAATATTTTACTGAGGAGGGAGAAGAAAACGCCACAAGCAGGGGCTAGCGGGGCTGATTCCTGATGTCGAGGTTTGCTCCTTATGGGGACGGATGATGTCCCTGTGCATCACTGAGCTCCCTGACAGTCTGAGGTGCTACCTGGTGGCGTCAGATGGACCCAGACATGATTTCCCAGAGATGCTGCTGTTGGACATATGTCAAGGGAGCAAAGGTATCAATTTCTTCATCCTTCAGGAACTACCTGCATATTTTTGCAGAGCTTTATCATGCACCAGGAGGAACTCAGGGCCCACTGCACCCGTGAAGGGTCTAGAAATGGGTTTAAGGGATTTCATTGTTTATCCTGTGCAGGTTTGTGCGTCCCTCTAAGGATACGCCTCCCCAGACCAACACTGGCCCACCGCCAGACCCATCCTCCTGAACAATGCTGCAGACAGCACGACGTTCACCTCAGCTTCCCTGGTCCAGTTCACGTCTGTCGCATGAGCTCAAAGGGAACCACGTGCCGTACCTGTCAGTTCTGGCGTTCTCTGGCAAGTTCCAGTGGACCTCCACGGTGCAAAGCAGTGAGCGCAGGGTCTACTAGGGGAGCCTGGTGAAGTCTTTAACGGTTTTGTCAGAGATGTTCACGCTGGAGGTCACTTTGTAGGGCTCATCCTGTTCCTCCTGGCACAAACAAGCAGATACCGGACCTCCAGTGGTCCTGTCCAGCTCTCCTAGAGTAACACTGCAGTGGTGTTAAATCTGTTTAACATGAAACACAAACATTTCAGTGAGTCTTTTTTTTTTAAGTGATGTTTTAATGTGGAACAGTTGACCCGTGTCTGTTAGCTGCAAAAGTAAAAGAGGCGAGATTGAGAAGACGTTCGCTGAGCTGTATCCCCATTGTTGCTAGGAAACAGGTGGTGCATGCTGGGACAGCACAGGCGAGAACCTGGAGGGGGGTAATATTCACATCCGATGTGATAAATGGGCCAAAGCATTTTAAATCAAAGACAATTCATCATCATTAGCAGGTGAGAGGATCACGCTCAAACTTCAGCTTTGGGTTTATTTTTTAGAACATGAGAAAAATGGTTTTTAAAAATGTTTTCATAACTAAACTTCAGGCTCAGTTTTCAAGTAAATATCGCAAAAACAATTTTTTTTTTTTTGGCTGTCTGATGACTAAAATTCACCACGGTTGGGATTTGAGCCGATGTTTCTGTGACTAAAGATGAAACAACACTGGTGAAGAGGACGCCGGGTTTAATGGTTGCCTCCCAGTTTTAAATACACTTCAGAACATGAAAAAGCACATCTGAGAAGGGGGGGCAGGCTCGGGGTCTTTCTCACACCCCTGTTCTCAGATTCCCATTTGGAGTTTGAGGCCTGGAGCGGGCCACCTAGTGGGGGTCTGGGGATGGGCCTAGGGTCCCGTGGTTCGGCTGGGGCTGGTACTTCTGCTCTCCCCCGGAACATGGTGGTAGGGTGTGGGGGAGGGGGTTCCTCGGGTGGACCCGTTCGGTTCATATTGGCCCCATCTCTGGGTGGATGGGCCTGTGGGTGACCTGGACTGGGATCGGGGTGGGGGTGGGGGGGGTTGGGGCCGGAGTATGGGCCGGTCTGGTTGTTGGCTTTGCCTGCTCCTCACTTTCAGCCGGGAGACGTTGACGCTCCACAAACCGTTTTGACAAAGCAACCGTTTCACTTACAAGCTTTGAAGGCAATCTAAAAGAAAACTTTTGAACTTAAATGTAGAGTTGTGTACGAATTTTACTTTACATTTCAATATCAACATTAGTGCTCAGTTGGATTTTAATCTCAGTTTTACGGCAAACGGGATACAAATCTCAGTTTTATATAAAATGCTGTTTTTATATCTAACGTTCATCCGTATCCAAAAGTACCCTGAATCTTTCTGTCAGTAAACCTGGAAGGTTTTCAGTCTCCACGATAAAAGGGTTGAAATCTGATGGGTTAGCTTTACTGGAGGAAATGATTTTTTTCAAGCTGCAGTTCAAACACAAACACTCAGAAGTCATGGTGACGTGGAGGAAAAAACGTGACCCGGTTAGGTCCTGGAGACCATGATGGGGTCTTAATCCAGTGTTAGCAGACTAAACGAAGGCAGGATGGAAACCGAGACAGTAGTGGTTCAATTATTGTACGAAATTAGCAATTTCTCAGTACTTATATAAGGGTGATTAGTTATAAAATGAATACAAAAACAACTGCAGTGCCCTTCATATAAACAGTTTAACAGTGCAGGAGATCTCAGATTACATATTTTCTCTTTGGAAGCGACATAATACATAAATTATCGGTGGTACCGTACGTAAGAACAGTACGCAGGAATGTCTTGATTCAACAATCATGAAAGTCCATAAGGGATGGACCCCGCCCATAACGTCTTCAGTTCTGAGCTCATTCAGGTCTCGACAGCTTGGTAGGAGGTAGTCGTAGCATTATTTTCTCTGGTCCCACAAGCAGCTTTTTCTTCCGCCTCCAGTCGCCTGTATCGGGTGTGGAAGAAGATGAGGAAGCAGCAGGTGAAAACACTTGACAGCCCCGCCATCACCATCATGGGTACTGAGAGGAGGAGGGAAAAACAGAAAATAAAAGAGCTTTAAGTAGCTTCAATTTATTTTAAAATTATTAAATGGTTCCAATGCTGTTTTTATTCTTCAGATGGCTTACTATTTTTATCCATTAGAGAACACGTGTCAAACTCAAGGCCCGTGGGCCAAATCCGGCCCGTCAAGGCAATTTATCCGGCCCTCAAGAGCCAAAAAAGCCATATCATGTCATAAAGTAGAGGCATATATCCTTTTAAATTGTATAACGTTGCTTAAATTGTGTCTCCTGTAGCGACTCTTGATTTTTTCAACTGTGTAGTTACAGCATCCTGCCACTAGATGTCAGTTTTCCCACAACACATTAAAACAATCTAGAAATGTCTAACAAGAGAAAAGGTGACGCAGAATAATGAGTTTAAAGTGTAACTCACCCCAATATCAACTTTTTTTGCAGATAAACTGTATAAAATGGACCTAAGGTGCTACTTTTGTGTTACTGTGAATTTCTTTTATATTTCTATGTGAACTGAAATGAAATTAAATCGAAAGTGCCATCTATACACATGCAACCGGCCCTTTTTAATGATTTCATGATGCCAAAGTGGCCCAATGTAGAAATGAGTTTGACAGCCCTGGACTAAAAAAATCACAGAAACATTTGATTTTTACACAAGATTACAGATTTTTCTTTTTTAATGGGAAAATGTGTTGCCTTCAGTGCTTTGCTTCAACCTTGTGCAATCTTACAGAAGAAAGACGACTGGCCTGTTTCAGACACCAAGAATAAAACATGAACATAACTTTAGGATTATACTTTATCAATTTTCAGTGTAAGATTATACTGCTGCTTCAAGCATCAAAACATTTTTTAAGGGATTTTACACATTTTTTAACAGAGGTGCCAATAAATCTGTACTTGCTGGTAACCTTACATGAATATAAAACAATCTCTAATTAAATATAGGCATATTTATTGTTTATACATTTGCTTTAATTTTGTTTCAGTATATTTTTGGCCGGTTGGATATGTTTTTATACGTTCAGCCTTGCAACAGAATCTACCGTTTGATTGCTGGATAGATGGAAGCTCAGGTTAGCTGTTTAAATGGACGAATGTGCGAAGCGTTACTCTGAACAAACGGAAACCGTCAGAGGGAGCGCTCCGACTCCGCTCTGAGGCGAAACATCCTGTAACCAACCTTTCCAGCTCAGGACTGCGTCGCCGCAGGTGGACAGAGGCGATTCGGTGAGCTGTTTGGTCAAAGCCTGCAGCAGGACGATGTAAAGAACCGACTGAACCTGCCTGCAAGAAGGAGACAGGAACCACTTACACTGAAATACAGCACCTACAGCAGCTACATCAGCGGTTAATTCACAACCTGATATAAAAGAAAGTGTAACGATATATCACTTTGCATCTTCCGATGCACCAGCTATAAAAGAAAACACCTGATGCTGTGATTTCCAAGACTTTCCATTCTTTTTATGAATCGTTTTTTTTTTATGTCTGGACAGACATTTTTGCCGCAGAAAGTCCTCTCAGCCACAGCCTTTATTTACTAAAACGCCCCATTGAGCGGGGTGTTATGTGGAGGTCAGGCAGTAAGCGATACCCTGAAACAAAGATGAGTCCAGCTGAGGTGGCCTCGCCGACCGGGTACGAACACTCCACGGACAGCTCCATGGCCACAGGGTAGATGGAGAAGCCGAAAAAGCCAAAGAGGGAGCAGACGGCTGCGACTGCAATCTTCTGATGGGGCATCAGACCCACCTGAGAGGGAGAGAGCAGCAAAACATCTTCAGCTCAAACCCAGTCGTCCCTCTAACAGCGCTCTTTCAGTCTTCTCACCACGGAGAACGCGACGCACGACAGGGCAGAGAAGGCCATGCCGATCTTCGTGACCTCAGTGAACTTCTTGGTCTTGTCCACGTAGACGCCAACGACGCCGGCACCAACGATGCCGAAGACGATGAAGAGAGCGCCGCAAAGGCCAGCAAAGTCCTGCAGAGGTCAGATTTTATGGGTCCATTAAATAGTATCGCGGAGTTTCTCAGACACACTTCCATGCAACGGTTGTCACACCTGCCCAACCTTTTAACACTGCAAAAACGGAACTAAAAATAAGCAATATTTTCTTAAATTTAGTGCATTTGTCCTTGATTTGAGCAGGAAAATAAGATAATTTGACAATGGAATAAGATTTTTTTCACTTAAAATAGGAACAACTCATCTCCATCATCTTATTTCAGGTGCAGGATGTCTAATTATCTTATTTTAGGGGTCAAAACACTCATTCCATTGGCAGATAATGTTCTTTACCTGCTCAAATCAAAGACAAATACACTAACTTTAAGAACATTTTACTTATTTTTAGGTCAGTTTTTGCGGTGAACATTTTGCTTAATTTATGCACAAAGTGGTGTATAATAGTGTGGGGTGCTTGTATTTAGCCCCATTTCCTCCGATGCTCCTAAATAAAACCCAGTTGTCTTGGTATGTGAGAGTCCAGCTGTCTTATGAAGCCTCTCAGGGATCTGACGGAGAACGTGAGCAAAGGTTCGGTTATAAAACAACATCCTAAGCGCTGAACACCTCGCAGAGCTTCGTTCAGTCTATCATCGGATTCTGAAACAACAAAACATGGCTGTCCACCTAAACTGCAGAGACCCACAGTGTCAGAAACAGCAGAGGAGACATCTAGTCGCGTGCATCATAACTCTGGCCCTTTGGAAGAGAGGGAAGGAGAAAGAAAGAAAGCCGCCCATTTTAAAGTTTGCTAAAATTCACCCGGTAGACGCAAAAAAAATAGTCGGATTAGCTTGTTTGGTCAAATGAAACCAAACCAGAAGTTTTGGGCCCACATGTCCAACACGGTGTGGCTGAAACGTAGCACCCTGAACACACCGTCCCCGTGGTGAATATCATGGTTTTCTTCCGCAGGGACGGTGAAGCCGGTCTGAGTCGATGGGAAGAAGGCTGAAGTTAAATATAATGGAAGAAACCAGCTTGCAAACAAGAATTTGGCAAAGAAGCACGAGCAAGCCGCACTCTTCAGATTTTTGGGTAGCCAAAAAGTGTAAAAACACTGTTTGCTTTACGTCTGCTTCACAATCATCTTTGTGTTTGTCCATCCATCAAAACGGTGTTTTTAACGTGTTAAAAAAGTTCAAGTGGACATTACTGTTAAAAAAACAGATCTTAAAATGACAATTATTACACAGAGAATAACATATTACTATGTCAACATGTCTGTTCCCTTTAGTCCACACGGAGCGGTTCATGCAGGTTTGAATAGGAGGGCTTTCTCCTGACGTGTACGTACGTTGGCGTATCCCTTCACACACAGGATCTGCTCCAGCAGCGTGGAGAAGCAGGTGAAGACAGCGATGCCAGAGCCGAAGCACAGCAGGAGGATCAGGTAGGGCTTGTTCCTCAGCAACTACAGGAGAAACAGGGTGAAGGAGAGTGAAGGTTAGTTGATCGGGACCAAAACAGGGCAACACAGACAGGAAGAAACATAGAAAACTGTCAGGTTGGTCTGTAAAAGGTTTGGAGACAAAATGCCACCGACTTTAGTTTAAAGGGCTCAAACACAAACGTGTAGATAAAGAAAACAGAAGGCACCCTTCAACTGAGCAGGAATGAACTCAAAGGGCTTCGCAGGGCAATTTAAACAGGTATTTAACATTATTTTTTTTAATTAAGCCCACATTGTTGTATTAATTTTTCATTTTTTTTGTTGTTATTAGTCTGATGTAATATTTTAATCCTTAAAAGGTTGTTTTTGTTGGTGGTAGGCTGGAAATGATCTACATCTGAGACATCTACATGATCTACGTAATTAATCTACATAATCTGTTTCACTTGGTGAGTTACTGAAAAATTAACTTTTGAATGATATTTTAATTTATTTAGATTCAGCTGTGTCTAGCCTAAATGATCTTCAAAGAGAAAATGATTTAGTCCAGCAGGGGGAGATATTTTATGTCTGAGGTCATTTTTCCCCATCCAGACTCAGTAATGTTACACGAAACAGGGAAAAACATGGTTAATCTGGGATTTTTATAGTCCTTTAAAAGGTTCACTCATATGATGGAGAATGAACATAAATGTAGCTATTTGGAAAGTATGATACTCAAGTATGATTGTTAAGTTAAGGGATGAGCTTTTTTGGAGGGAAGCCATTTTCAGCTTTAATTAGGCAGCTGACTGAAGCCACACTGGACTACCGTGTTTATAATTGTCTTTCTACATCTTAAAGTTTGTTTATCTCAGTTGTTCTGACGTCAAGGTCTCGCTGAACCTTGAGTTCAATTGTTATTTAAATTATTGTAAGTAAACAACGCTGCTCAGTTTGTTGATGAATGAAATTAAGTTAATCAATTTTAAATGAAACCTTCTTATCAGAGTGCTCACCGTGACACTTCAATGTTAGAAACTAGAGGAGGTAACGGTTACAAGTCTTACAAGGAAACAAAAAACATTTTTGTTTCCTTGTAAGACATAAGCACAGCTGACAAAAAGTATTTACTCATGTGTGGCTTCGACTGGAAAAAAAAAAGGACATAAACTTAAAGAACAAGCTTTAAGGGGACATCTAGACAACATTTATCGTTTTAACCTGAAAATCAACCTTTACTATTCCCGTCCTCTGTGTGTTTACCAGCTTTAATCCCTGTATGAACGGCTCGGATCCGGAGCTCTCGGCACTGGCCGACGGCGGCGTTGGGGGTTTGCTGCTCCGTATTCCCACTGTTGCTAGGAAACAGGTGATGCATGCTGGGACAGCATAGGCCAGCAGCTAGGAGAGGGCGATAATCACATATAATGTGGTGATAAATGGACCTAAACATCTTAAATAAAAGACAATTCATCATCATTAGTAGGTGGGCTGATCACACTGGAAATTCAGCTTCGGTTTCTAATAACATGAGAGGAATACTGTTAAAAAAAAGCACCAAAACTTTAGTCTCAATTATCAACTTTTTAACTTCCCATTAATGAAAGGTTTGAGGGATTTATTTGTTGATGACTTAAACTCACCAGCTTTGGGATCTGAGCCGATGTTTTAGCGACCACAGGAGAAATAACGTTGGCCAGCAGGATTCCCAGGGGATTCGCTGAGGGACGAAAGCAGAAGTAGTTGAGGTTTATTTTGCTTTCTGTCCAACAGACAGTTTGCTACTTTCTGTTCCCGGTTTCTGTCTGTGTGATTGAACCAATCTCTGAGAAGTTAATCTGTTCCAAAACAATTATCACCTTCGTTTCTGTTTACTGTACCAAACAAACTTTTTTTTTTTTATTTTTTTTTTTACTTATTTTCAATACTTGATCTTTTTTTTCTTCTTTTTTGGGGTATTTTGGTAAGAAAAGCTGAAAATAGCTGACTTCCTTTAAACTTTAATCACATGTTCAAACCGACCCAGTTCCTATTTTAATGGTGACGGCTCACCAATCTGACAGATGGTCTTTGGAAAGAGGCGTGAAAAATAAAACTCACGAATTAGTCAAAAGATAAAACAATCTAAATTATAACAACAAATCAAACAAAAGTAATTATAACATACATTATTTTCTTATCATTTTCTAACACAAGCCGCCGTTCTTTACGAACAACTCCAAACACGAACTCCACTGGTGGTTAAAAAAATAACCTCAACTGATCACAAGAGTGTTATTTCATTTATCGCCAGCGTTTCCATTCTTCAGCCTTCTAGGGGCTAAACACTCAGGCTGGTAAGTCCCTGCACTGATAAAAGAAGTCAAGCAGAACCAGGAAGTGACAGCAGCGATAATGGAGGACTAACAGCAGATTAACTTCAATCCTTCAGTCTCTGGACTGGATTAAAAGAAGTGAAGACGGACCTTGAAACAATTAGAACGACGAGTTTCTAAAAAGAAACTATTCTTTTTTTTTAGGGATCAAATGGACAACTATCAGACTAAAACAGTTGATCTAATTTTTTTAAAGTATTTTCTTTAAAAAAGCAAATTAAACACTTTATGGAATTTCCATTAAATTTGAGTTTTAACATTGCTGCCCCCCCCCCAAAAAAAATATCCCCATCAAGTTTTTTATTTACCCATTTCCCAAAAGTTAGATTTGTAAAAAAACTAAGACACAAAATGCTGCAGCAAGAGTTCTGATGAAAATCAACAAGAGGGATCATATTTCTCCAATTTTAGCTTCCCTTCATTGGCTTCCTGTTAAATCAAGAATAGAATTTAAAATTCTTCTTCTAACGTATAAAGCCCTTAATAATCAAGCTCCATCATATATCAGAGCTCTGATTACCCCGTATGTTCCTAACAGAGCACTTCGCTCTCAGACTGCAGGTCTGCTGGTGGTTCCTAGAGTCTCTAAAAGTAGAATGGGAGGCAGATCCTTTAGCTATCAGGCTCCTCTCCTGTGGAACCAACTCCCAGTTTTGGTCCGTGAGGCAGACACCCGTCTACTTTTAAGACTAATCTTAAAACTTTCCTTTTTAACAAAGCTTATAGTTAGAGTGGCTCATGTTACCCTGAGCTACCTCTATAGTTATGCTGCTATAGACTTAGGCTACTGGAGGACATCAGGGCCTATTTTTCTCACTCTACTGAGTTCTACTGTTCTCCAATTTGCATTGCTTGTCGTCATTTCAGCTTTTAACTTTTTGTTCTCTCTTTTATTTTTCTTCATAGTAGGTACACCTGGTCTGTCGTTCTGTTAGCTGTGACATCATCCAGGGAGGACAGATCATCTGCTATTACCATCTAATAATGTAGAACAGATTACTAGATCAATGTGTGCTTCTGTGCTTTTTTGTCTCTCTTGTTGTGTCTCTGCTCTGTCTTCTGTAACCCCCAGTCGGTCGAGGCAGATGACCGTTCATACTGAGCCCGGTTCTGGTTCTGCTGGAGGTTTTTCCTTCCCGTTAATGGGGAGTTTTTCTTTCTACTGTCACTTTATGCTTGCTCAGTATGAGGGATTGCTGCAAAGCCATCAACAATGCAGACGACTCTCCCTGTGGCTCTACGCTTCTCCAGGAGTGAATGCTGCTTATCAAGACTTGATGCAATCAACTGGTTCCCTTATATAGGAAATTTTTGACCAATCTGTATAATATGATTGAATTTGACTTTGTAAAGTGCCTTGAGATGACATGTTTCATGAATTGGCGCAATCTAAATAAAATTGAATTGAATTAAACATTTTTCAAGGACTTCTTAGAGATGAACGACAAGATCATCTGTATTGCTTTTATATTACAAAATAACCCTCAATTTAGACTTGTTGGTCCTGTATATTAAACTTTTAATTCTCTCGTATCCAACCTACAGGCCCATGGATGGATCCAAGTCTATAATAAGAGCTTACATTTACCTAAGTGTTCATTTCTAGCCAACAGATAACCGTGCCATTTAACTTTCTGTCTGGTTTAATGAGCCCACAGCTGAGACAGCGGCAGATTTGTCAAAAGTTGCTCATATAAGGACTGCAACATCTTTCGCACTGATGCTTTATCAGTTTTTCTGAAACTACTTTATATTTTCCAATTCGAGAACACAGTATTGTATTTTTTTTCTTGTTTTTACATGACAAACTGCAGAAATCATACGTGTTGTATTAGAGTGAGTTACACATGGAGGCGATCATGTTGGCTGTGGCGCGCTGATGGTCGGGGAACCACAGAGCAGCCAGCTTGGTGGGGGTGAAGATGATGAGAGGCTGGGCGAGGGCGCCCAGAGTCTGGCCCAGCATCGCCGCTGGAAACTGGAGCTGGTGCCCGCCCAGCGGCAGCGTGCCGAGGAAACGCAGCAGACCTCCGAGCATGTTCAGCCAGGACCCCAGGATCAGCTGTGGGGTCGAGATGTCAAAGGTCAAAGGCCGCATCGGATTCAGAAGCACTTGCTTCACATTTCTATACTTGACTTTCTGCTTGTTCAAGCTTTGACACAAAACAAGCCCAGGTCCAAATATCAGAGCTAAAAACCAGTAAAACAAAATGTTTCAGAGAGCGGCTCCCACCGTGACGCGTAACCCGAGGGTGTCCAACATCCAGGTGGTCCCAAAGCTGAGCGGGATGGCAACCACCATAAAGACCAGAGACAACCAGTTGATGTCCTCCAGAGGGACCTTTAGGTACTGGGCCGACTGGTCTGCAACTGGTGCAAAGGTCAGCCATATCTAGAGGGGAATAAAGCATTTTATTTATAGTGTATGGTAACAGATGACAGAGATTATGGCTGTACGGAGCAAACAACTGGATCAGGTCTGTACTTCTCTGGGCAAAAATCCAACACCATCATTAATTGACGTTTGATTTATGATCAAATTATTTCATCAAATGTTTGTTTTTAAGATACAACTAAGAAGGTCAGTGTGGAGCACAAACACGTTCACGAGTGCTCGCAGTAATTTCAGTGGATTTTGAAGCGAATAATGTGTTTTTTCCGAGGAATTTGAACTCAGCACCGTTTGTGCAGGAGACTTTGAGCAAGGTTAGGATGTGGAGTGAAGGGCCGCTGCTAACTGAAAGACTTCTGGGTTGGTCTTCAGGTATTTCTTGCAAAACGAGCTGCCTATTTCCCCTGGAGTCGAGGACAGACTACAGGCTACATGAAGACAGCGTGCCGCACGGTAGGGCTGGACGATAATTCAATAACGATATATATCCATAGATGGACGTATATCGATAAAAAGTTGATGATTTTCCTTCTTTATGCATTTTAGCCATGTAGGTTAATATTACAGTCATTAATCCTCCCAACCAATCACAAACGCAGACCCTCCGTCACCAAGCTCCGCCCCCTTCAAAGGGTTCAGAGAGCACGCGTTCTTTTTTCTTTTTTTAAAAACTTGCAGTCTTGGTAAAAAGTTGGTTGAATAAAGGTTTAGTTTTAATTCAGTGTTTGTGTGTTCTGTATACAAAAAGGTCACTAAGCAACAGGATAAAATGGTCAGGGCAGCACTTAAAAAATATGTTTTGAATTTGTTGATAATCGATAATCGATCAATATGATTTCTATTTTATCGATCTGCTTTTTTCTCTATATCGTCCAGCCCTGCAGCACGGTCGGGCTGATGTGTTACTGATGCGTTACTGAGAGCGCCACTCATGATCCTGATTTTGTCTAAATCTTTCAAAATGACTGCAGTTTGAAAAAAGGTAATCTCATTGGGCTACATTTCAGCTTTTTACCACTTAAATGTGAAAGTATGTGAATGAGAAAAACTTTACAGAGAAGGCCGACTACGCAGTAATGGTTCATGTAATGCAGACAGCAGAACACTGAGCCGCTTGATTTGCTAATTGATGGCATTTACCAGTCTTAGCGACTTTTGATGGAAGACTTTATTTCCTAAAACAAGCAGAAATTAAACAGGCCGATGTGGCCGAAGCGGCGTGGAGTGTGGGAAACGCGCTGCCGATGACGAGTTGTGATTAAGCCACGTTGTCTCATTTTTCTGCCACTCTCTCTCTCAAAGCGAGCAGCATTTTTAACGTCTGTCAGAGCGTCAGGTGTGAGGCTACAAAGCAGTGGGAGACCATCCAAGCGACTAAATCTATTACTGGGAGGCAGAGTGTGAATGCAGCAGGGTGCTTGGGATGTAAAGCCCAACCGCATTACTGCAAGCTATGGGCTGTGTAGAAATCAGGCCGTCTTCCTGTGACAGCAGTGACGGCTGTAAGACCACAGCACAGATTTGGCTTTTAGGAATCAAAAACTTTATCAATCAGTCGTCCAAAACTGGTGGAAATATTGTGAGACGTCGCCAAGAGGACAGGTCTGGTAGAGAAGAGAGAGCAAGTGTTTCCTGACTGAAGGGTTCTGGGTTTGTTGGAGGTTTAACCTGATTTTGACAGGTAATTTCCCCCCCTAAGGACTAAAACACACAAAATAAAGAGTAAAATAAAACACATAAATGATGGTAATCGTTTTCAATTCAACAGAAGATTAAAGAATTACAAGAATCTCCTGATTCGTCCGTCACAGCGTGTCCCTCTCTAACCTTTATCTGGTGTTAGGCTCATAAAAAGCGCATCGCAGCGCACGCTGTGTGTGAATGTCTGCAGACCAGAAATCGTGGTAATCGAGGCATCAGGGACTCTTATTTTTGGTGCATGTAATTACATTTAAATTTTTCAGCGTTTGAACGACAGATCGCCAGTTGGAGCTGAACAAGATAATATTAGCCTATTCTGATCTCTGGCTGATTTGCTGCAGCGTTTCTCAACTACAGCAGCGGTACAGCACAGTTTACTTCTGCTAGTGAGCGAATTTCAGTCCGTTTTTCGCCAAAAACGCTCATATTGTTAGTTAAAAATGGACCGAAAGGTGGTTCGCAGCGCGGAAACTCAACTAATTAAGATCCTTTAAAGCTTTTATGTTACTGCACAGAGAGCCTTTGCATGCTAGACCAACACAAAGTGGTGTAAAATTAATTTGAAGTAAATGTTTTAGAAATAAAAATCTGAAAAGTTTGGTCTAATTTGGTAATTAGCTGACATCCGAAGGCAGCTGGTTGCTCTGGATTTCATTAAGAGGTGTCAGAGTAAAGGGGGCTGAATCCAAAGGAACACAAAACTTTTTTGATTTCTATTTGTAAAAAACTTTGTATCATTTTGCTTCCACTTCCCAGTTATTACTCTGTGTTGGTTTAGCACATAACAGCTCCCTAAAATAAATGTAAGTTTATAATAATAATAATAATAATAATAATAATTAAAAAAATATCAGGGTTCTCCTGTGAACCGACACAACAAAAGAGGAGCCTCCGCCGTTCTTTGCTGGAACAACCAACTAGTTTGTAAGCAGATTTGGACAAACAATGTCACCTTTGTCCACTGCAGGGTGAAATGTTTCACAGGTGGTTTTACCTTTTCACACGTTCCTTTGTTTTCCCCTGAGTCGGCAGCCGATACTCTTCCACGCCGCTATTTAGTTACAATCCTACTGAAATCTTAGAACTAAAAACAGGACTAGCCAGACTAATGCTTAACGAAGCTAATTCTTTTAAATAAACTGTGCCCTGACCAATCATATGCTGTCGACAAACACTTCCTAGAAGCGGTCCTACCTGTAGACCTAAAGGTTTTTATGAACCCGGATCCCTAAGGGACTCTTAACGTCACACTGATTGATGTCTAACTGGCTCTTCAGCTGTTATTCGCCACATCGCGAACGCCTCTCCTCCAGCTGAGCCTCTTTTGTGAGTAAAAACACCGGCTCCCTGGAAACAATGGCTCCCGATGAGAGGACGGGTCCCACTGGAGCGGCAGGTCTGTGAGGGAGGGGCCCAGGAGGGCGGCAGGGTTGCCTCCAGGCACACTCTGCTTCACAAAGACAACATCCCCGGGACTGACATCAGGGTATGCAAACACGTCACACTAAGTCCACGAGTTGGCCGCTACAATGTCTGTACGGGTGGACAATAGTGGCATAGATGAAGAGGTGCTTAGATGTTTATTGAAAATGGCATCAAATACAAACCAAAGCCTCCAAGAAATGAGAAATTTAACGGGAGATGCGCCAGTCGGCTGGCTAGAGTTTAAAATTGGCCAGTTTTTTTTTCATATTCAAGGTCAATTCTCAGCATTTTCAGTCTTTAAATGCGTCAATCAACGTGATGTGCATTTCAGGGCGCTGTTAGAAAAATAGAGTTGAATGGAAAAAAACCCCACTATTTCTATAAAAAAAAATCTGCAGCACTTTTTGTATGGAAACACAAAAAACAATTGAAATTGGTCAACACGTTCCAGGACAAGCCTGAATGGGGGATCGCTCTAATTTACTCCACTTTCTTTAGCTGTGCGGCTCGGCAGGTGAGCGGCTCAAAGTGTTTGACCTGAATGTGTGAACAGTGTCAAATAAAAAATAAAAAGAGTCTTAGACACAACTGCTGATTTTTGTGTGGTTTGACACTAATAAATGCATGAAATCTCAAGTGTGCGTAAAATCTTTAGAGTGTCATTATTAGTACCATTGGAGGAGAGACTGCAGAGACATCAGAGCAGAAAGAAGTTCTTAAAATGAACAAAAGCCAGGCGTGGAAATCAGAACCAAATCATTTGGTTAAGGTTGGGCACACAATCAAGGAATTTGACTTTGTTTGCAGCGCTCACAACGTACCGACATTAGGAATGCAATATAAAAACTGTATGTTTTTGTTTTATATGTCAAGAAAAGTTGTGAGTTGCAAAAGTCCAATTTACCTATTTTGTTTTACAGCAGATTTTTTTTCTATCATCAATATACGTCTATCGGTCGTTATATATATCGTTATTGAATTATCGGCCAGTCCTAAACAAAAATGCTATTTTTCTTCTCTTACGATGCACATTTTAGCCATATTTCTTTGCAGTCTGCTTTTCTTTTGAGTTCTTCCATCATGTCATAACGTTATGATGATGAAGAAGATGAGAAGTTATTGGTTAAAGTGTGCTGGAGAGTTCATGAAAACATGCATGCTGTAAATAAACATCCTTTTCAAAGAAGAGAAGTCAGTCTATTTCAAAGAATACACTTCCATTAAGATTTTCTCTGCTGTTTAGTTGCAGTTGATGCTCTTCCCTCCATTCAAAAAGAATGACAAGTTTAGAGCTACTTTATCGGTACTGTGTCATACGAAGGGCGACCTGTACTGACCTTTGAACTAGAAAAGTAAGAGCTCACCTTAACTTTATGTAATATAAACATGTTTAAATGCATTTATCATTTTAAGTCTATGTAAATTATACAAGTATGACTAAAAAGGGAGAGCAACTAAATAAAATAACATTATGAATAGGGCCGTATAGAAAAATGGTTTTGCTCATATGTTGTAGTAATAGCAAATTATTTTGAATAATTTAATTTGACTCTGACTCTAACATTAATAAACTGAACTGTTTTTGGAAATATAAGAACAGTATTATGGTCAGTTGTTCTTTGAAAACACTTGCTGTAATTAGCCAGTTTTAATAACTGAATCCAAAGCAGGGCGGCGCAGTGGGTAGCACGGTTAGTCGGCTGGTCAGAGGGCCCAGAGGCGTCGATTGTGTAGCAGCCCTGATCTGTCAGTCTACCCCAGGGCAGCTGTGGCTGTAGCTTATCACCACCAGCATGTGAAAGTGTGAGTAACTGGGCGAATGAGTGAATGTAGTGTAAAGCGCTTGGCGTCTTCAGGACTTGATAAAGCGCTATATGTAAGTACAGCATTTCCCATTTAGTGTAACAAATTGTGAGCGAACAACTGTTTGCAGGTGAAACACAACACTAGAATATTACATCAGAATATTACATCAGACTAATAAAAAAAATTAACAGTAAAATGTGGGATCAACATGTGCAGTGGGTAGTGTTGTTGCCTTGCAGCAAGAAGGTCCTGGGTTCAAGTCCACCCTGGGTCTTTCAGCATGAAGTGTGCATGTTCTCCGTGTGCATGCGTAGATTCTCTCCCGGTACTCCGGGTTCCTCCCACAGTCCAAAAACATGACTGTTAGGTTAACTGGTCTCTCTCTCCTTAGGTGTGAGTGTGTGTGTGAATGGTTGTTTGTCTCTGTGTTGCCCTGCGATGGACTGGTGACCTCTCCAGGGTGAACGCCGCCTCTCGCCCATTTACAGCTGGAGATAGGAACCAGCACCCCTCACGACCCCATGAGGGATAAGCGTGTTAGAAAATGGATGGATGTAATGCAAAGCAGATTTTAATGCACCAAAGTCTACATTTGAGTAATTAGAAGTTATTGGATGTTACTAATGTAAACGTGCTGAATGCCTGAGTTCCTTTAAATCAAGATTAAAAACACATTTGTTTAGGATTGCCTTGGACTGTTCTAGTTAAACTGTTTTACTGAAAAAACATCATTAGTTCAACTTTGGAGTCCAACTGTTTTTAATGCTTTTAGTTTCTATTCTCCCATGTTTTATTTTGTTTCTACATTTTATTCCTGCTTGCTTTTATACTGTTTTATTTCCCTATGTTTTAATCATGAAAAGCACTTTGCATTGTCTCTGTACTGAAATGTGCTATACAAATAAATTTGCCTTGTCTTACTATGAAATTAAAGAGAATGTCAAAACTGTTTCTTAAAAGATGAATACATTGTGCTGTACTTAACATTTTCAGTTGTAGGACTTAACTTTTCCGCAATAATTTTGCCCTAATTAATTAAATGCAGTCGGGAGGCTCACCCAAAATCAGTGCACAAATGGCCCCCGGGCCGCACTTTGGACATGCCTGCTATAAAAAGCCTCAGATATTGGTTAATTCTCAAAACCTGCCAATCAAATATCTCCTCATCTGGGTTTACCGAACCTGTGTGAACTGCCTACAAAGTCCAGAAAACACCGGGATGAAGGGACTCACCGTGGCGTTGGAGCAGTTTAACAGACACAGCACCAGCAGCACAAACCACCTCCTCTTGTCAAGTTTAAAAGACAGCAGCCTCGTCGGTTGTGGGTTCGGCTTCCCAGCCACTGCCGCGTAAACGGTCCTAATCTCGGTGGTCGTCTCTCCTCCGGCATCCATGGCAACTCCCACGGTTGATCGAGGGTCGTCGCGGTGACGTCACATCGGCTAGCTAGCTAACGTGCATAGCAGCGACGTTTTTTTGGGACATATTCCAAAGTTTACGCCGCGTCTTTCAACAGGTGCGTAAAGTTTCAAAGAAACGTCCTGAGTGCGTCAAAAGCCGACGGTCGACCACTTCTGCGGTCCTCCGACAAGCTGTGAGGTCATTTTAACGCAGAACTAGAAAGCCGGTTCGACAGCTGGAAAAAGTAGAGAAACATCGCTCCAACAATCAGGGAGCTGTTATTGTACTGTACAAAGATCTTCTATAACAACGAGGAATCACTCTGTAGCTAAAATATTTCCCACAGTTTCAGGATTCACACATTCAAATTAAATGAGAAAACAATAACGATATTTTTCGTCTTTTTTGTTAAATATACATTTTTATGGAATAATTTCAGATAGGATAACAAATCAATAAATGAGCTTGTGTTGGTTTGGCTTGCTTGTCAGATTAAAAGTACCTTTTGGAATTCCACATTTCACTATTCATTTTTTTTTATTAGTCTGATGTAACATTCTAGTCTTACGTGTTGTTTTTCCATTGCAAACAGTTGTTGTCCGCTCACAATGTGTTACAGTAAATGGGAAATGCTGAAGACCCCAAGTGCTTTACACTACATTCACTCATTCGCCCAGTTACTCACACTTTCACATGCTGGTGGTGATAAGCTGCCCTGGGGTAGGCTGACAGAAGCAGGGCTGCCACACAATCTACACCACCACAGCGGGCACTCTGACCAGCCTGAATTGAGTTTCTGAAATAAATGAACTTTTCAGTAATACTCCAATTTACTGACTGTGACTGTAATTGATTCTTCCTTTAAAAACAAACAAGCAGCCACAATACTCTGAAAGGTATCTGTGTGATTTATTTTATTTACTCTGAATCAGCATCCAATCTTCTGAAATCTCTGCTTTAATCAAAGTGAACATCAATTCGTTGGCAACATCCTTGGATGGTTGCAGGGGGCCTAGTGCCCATCTTCAGCAGTCACTGGACGAGAGGCAGAGTACATGGGCCGATCACCAATCCATCACAAGTCAACACAGAGACACACAGGAAAAACCACCATGCAAGCCAAAGGATAATTTATAGTGTTGTTTCTGGACTGTAGGAGGAAGCGAGAGTATCTGGAGAGAACCTACAGATAAAGTGGGAGAACACGAAAACCCCTATTTGACCGAGGACTTTCTTGCTGCAAAGCAGGAAAATGTAGGGGACGTGGTATCAAAGTTATTACATAAAGTAGAAAAAGAAAGTATAATAATAAATATAACATGAATAACACACACAAACAAAATCCCAAACAAACGGAAAAAAAGGACACACCAATTCTGATTCGTCTTTGTAATCTTTCTTCCATGCACACAAAAATAGACCCGGAGTAAGAGCTCCTCACTCTTTTGACCTCCCTGACTTTGCTAACATACTCCTCCCTCTCAGTTATACAGATGATAGAATAATTTGGAATAAATAAATACCATTGATAACATATCATGGAATGTGTAATAAATAAATATCATAACACATGTTGTATTCCAATATTGAAGAAATCAAAAATATTGAAAAGCAGTACTGAAATGAAAAAATAGAAAAAGGAATACACATTTATTTTGCAGTGACAGATTAAAATGAGTTATTTTTTAAACTTATAATTCAAGAAATGCATCATTGTGGGATAACATTCCTACATTGTGTTTTACATAATTTTACTGATTTATTTCTCTTTTACTGTGAGAAGAAGGCAAATACTACTTTATTGCCTTCTTATTTGCACAACACTTGGTATCAGCTTTTACATAATGCTTTGTAGAGCTAGGAAATTATCTTAGCAATAATAACAATAATAATTAGGATCATCATTATTATGAGACGTACAATAATAAGTGTTATACTGATTGCAATAGCTTATTAAACTAAATACGTTCAATTTTAAATTAAATGTAAACAGGAATAGCTCATTTAGCATTTGTTTGTGTGTGTGTATGTAACCAGCCAGATGATAGTGCATCACTGCCACAAATGCTTAGGGCTTCTTAAAAATAATATGTTTTTATAGTATAACTTCAGACATAAAAAAATATGTTATCATGTTAGGATAATTAGTTATGTGAAGCCATTCAGCTTTACAAAACTAACACTGACACAAAATTGTGCTGTTTTTCTTTGAGGGGGGGGGGGGGTTCACTGACCAGGTCAGCAACACAATTAATCTTACATCCACGAAAACTTGTTTGTCAGCTAATTCAAACCTGACTAAACAGAAAATAGAAAGTCTCTGTAAATGGTTTTCAATCCGAATTAGACCCTAAATTAACAACCGATCACGCATTTAGCCGATCACTTTGAGAGGAAAAAAAAACGTGAACCCATTCACCCTACCCCTTTGCTCGAACCTCTTGCGCATGCGCGTCGGGTCTCCCCAGAGTTTCGGCCTGTTCCGCCACCACTCGGCGATTTTCGCCTCTTTGTTACACTGATAGTGGATTTAACTCGGATTCAACCAAACATCCAGCGGACTGTGCGGCTCTCAAACAGGTTAGTTCGCCCACTTTTCGTCCCGGTCTAAACGCGTCCGTCCTCGGCGGCTCGCTCTCCGGTTTCACGGTACCGGTTCGCCTCCCCCCACCTCCTCCTCCTCCTCCCTCCCCAGTCTCCGTCCGCTCCGGAGCATGCTGTACGTGTTGTTTTATGCGCCCGTGTGGTGGTGTATGGCGGCGCCGGGCCCTGCAGTTGCACACCGGGGATGAGGTGGTGGTGTTGGGGGGGTTTAGAGGAGGAAAAGTGAGCCGTTCGGACGGCTCTGACGCTAACCGGGCTGTCCGCCGTTAGCCCGGTCTGACTGGAGGCTCCTGCGGGTCTCGTTGTGTTTAAATGCCGTTGTTCCTCCTGACCAAACACCAGTTATTGGTTCCCATTGAGATGGAATGTTCTTGAAAGCTCATGCTCCACCATTAAGCTAACACCACCACCACCACCCCCTCCCACCGTGCCCCCGTCCGAAGTTCAGGCTAACATGTGGAGGAGGAGCTGCTTTAGGGTTTGGATTAAACAAAAATGTTAAAAGTTGGTGAATATTTTGGTATCTTGTCTTGCGGCTGAAAGTCGCCGCTCTCCAGGCTGCAGCAGCAGCAGCGGCGGCGGCAGCCTGACATTGTGGGGAGGAAGGCGTGCTGAGAACAACCAACAAGTCTGTGCAGTTCTCAATGAGCAGAGATGTAGAGAAGTTGTCGCCTTCATTGCAAACACAGCTTCCCCCGTGTGTGATGCACCTAATTGGGCTTTGGATTGGGGGGGGGGGGGCTTTCTGCTAACCGGCCCCCACATCTTGGAGTTTTGCAGCCTGTGTAGCAAAGCTGCAAAAGGTTCAAAGGTGACTAAAAGAAAGCTGTATTGTTTCTGGATGGCTGTGGTGCACAATTCTAATAATGTTGCCTTTTATAAATGTAAAGTCTTCTCAAAGTAAGTGGCCCTTCCTGGATTACAGTGACTTACTGAAAAATAATGTCTTATTTGATTTTAAATGTGTCGTTCCCGGATCGGGATAGCTTCGCAAAAATGGATCATTTCTAGACTTTATTCCCTTTCTTATTATGTAAATGTATCCATCTATACGTCTGGGGGGAAAAAAAGAAGTTGTTTTTGACATGAACAATGTATAAGAACCCTGGTCTGAACGTTAACGTTTCCCGCCTGCTTTATGGGGAAAAACAGCCTTAGTTCAGATGATAATCATGCTGCATGTTTTGTGAATTGTATTTTTCTTCCCACCACCATGAAGTGGCATGGTAACTGCTGCTAAATCTTTGTCTGTTTGTCTCTTCTGGCATGTTATGTTGTTGTTGTTGTTTTTTTCCAATCATAATAAACCTAAAGTAGACTGGACCTTTTTTTTTTCTATGTAAGTCAAACAACATGATGTTCTCCCTCAGGGTTAAACATCAGAGTTTGGCGCCTAGGATTAGTCTAGCATTCTCAAGAAAAAAAAAAAAGCCCATTATGCCAAAAGGCTTTCTTTTAGATCACGTTCCGTCTTCAAAAGGACCTCTTATTGGTGGGGCTGTGTGAGCATGTGAACATAATTTTGCACGCCAGTGAATTGGGCCGAGTTTAGGACAGCATGTCAAAGATTGGAGGCCCTTTGGAGCAGCGTCCGTGGAGTAAACAGCTTTGGCGGAGATCTTAAGAGCTGCCTCTCGAGTTGTTCCCTCTCCGGTGAATCCCTGGTTGGCCCGGAGGCCTCCCCCCCCCCAGTGGGTTGTATCCAAAACAGCTTCCGTGGAAGGCACCCTTAACAACAGCAGCAGCCCCAGCTGGCTCCTTTCCATGAGGAGGAGCGGAGACTCTGGTTTGTGCCTTTCCTGAGTACCCGACCTCCTTAACTTTCAATTAAATTTTATTTATACAGCACCAATTCATGAAACATGTAACCTCAAGGCTCTTTCCAAAGTCAAATTCAATCAGATTATACAGATTGGTCAAAAAAAAATTCCTATCAGAAACCCAGTTGATTTCATCAAGTCTTGACAAGCAGCATTCACTCCTCCTGAAAGAGCGTAGAGCCACAGTGGACAGTCGTCTACATTGTTGATGGCTTTGCAGCAATCCCTCATACTGAGCAAGCATGAAGCGACAGTGGAGAGGAAAACTCCACTTTAACGGGAAGGAAAAAACCTCCAGCAGAACCAGAACCAGGCTCATTGTGAACGGTCATCTGCCTCGACCCACTGGGGGTTAGCAGAGACACAAGAGAGACAAAAAAGCACAGAAACACCCATGGATCCAGTAATCTGTTCTACATTACATGGTAATAGCAGGTGATCTGTCTTCCCTGGATGATGTCACACCTAACAGAACGTCAGACCAGGTGTACCTTCTATGAAGAAAAAAAAGAGAGAACAAAAAGTTAAAAGCTGAGTCTCCCTAAGGTTGGGTTCATCGCCCTTCAGCGGATCCTTATTTCAGCCACTTGCATTGGCAATCTCTTTCTCATAGTCGTCATTCCCAGAGAACGACTTTAGTGAGGGTTATGGCGTAGATTGGTTGGTAAATTTATCACTTAACCTTTCTGCTCTGCTGCAAGTTCATCACCACAGACCAACACAGCCGACCAGCCTCTGCTCCACCCCTGAACTAGACCCCGAGTTGCCTCCCCGTTCGGACAGCAACCTGACCACAGGCCCATACTTGAAAGACACCCTTTGTTATGAGTTAAATAAGTCATCGCCTCCTCTTTAAGAATCAGCTTTTTATGCCTGCCGTTGTGTGAAAAACACCCATATTATCTGCAGCTGTTTTTAACAACCACTCTGCCCTGAGATATCATGTCCCCATCATCATTTTTTTGATGTTATAGCAGTACGTCTGCGTGTTAATCAGTGCGCAATGATTGCAAATGACCTAGGAATCATCTGTCTTACCAGAAAACATGCCTCTCTGTCTGGTAAAACAATGTTAATGGTCCCTCTGGGCAGCCTGATAAAACTGCATGACAGGCAAGCAGGATACGGCCTCCTAAGACCCGGCACTGCTTGATAATGGGAAAACTCAATAGAAACTGAAGCGGTGGAAGATGCATTTGTCTTTTTGTTGGACAGGAAATGAAATCAGACACCTCCCTAAATGAAGACCAAGCAACTGTAAAAGGATCCCCCATGTGCAAATAAAGCTGTAGTTAGAGGAGTTTACGTAATCCATCGTTATCCGCTTTTTTTCTCACCCAAGTTTTAAAAAACAAGGAAAAATACACTGAAAGGAATCAATCACATCTTGACACATATGGAAGTAGTAATTGTATATTGCATCACCGTTTTTGATTTGGTTTGTTAATATTAAAACCAGGAATTGTTAATTGTGACGTGCCATATTTAGCTTATGTTACAGGGGAACTTCGAGGGAATGTGCGCTTGCATGAACCTGATTAATGCGTCGGTCTCTCACACTGGTTTTTGTTTCAGAGAAAAAGCCCTGCAGCTCTCTGTTACAGGACTACAACATATATGGATGAATTTAGGGCTGCTTTGTCTGGAAATTATCTGCAGGCCTCGTCACACCTCGAGCTACACCAGCAAAGTCCTTTCTTTTCTAATTGACAGCGCTGTTTGGAAACCCGCCTGCACTGCCTGACGTTCCGACTCACGTTCCCACCGAGGCTGGAGTTTTCTGACGTTTAAAGCTATAGTTGGTAATCCTGTTCAGAAACACTTTCTGTTATACTGGGCAAAATGGTCCTTCCATCCTGAAAGTAGTCAATTCATTATGAATTTAAAAAAAGGAAGTTCAAAAGTTAGATCCCTGTGAGAGCTGCAGGCCTGTAAAAACTCTGACCAATCACGGCCTTTCGCACCGAAGGCAGGGATTGGTCACACCGAATGCGAATGGCAAAACAATCGGCGGCAGTTCACATGGCAGGCGACAGCAATTGCACAGCGGACGACAAGCCAGAAATGCAGTGGCACAACGGCGCTATCTCGTGACGCTTTCACATGACTGCCACTCCAGTGACCTCAGTCACTCTTCTGCAAGCTCGTCCAGTCCTGGACTTGTCTCGGTAGTAATAATTGGTTGAGTCATATGACTCGGTTCGACCACCGACCGCCCACTATCAGCTTTTCTTCCATGATCAATGAAATCTGCTTCGTCTCCACTGCAGTCTTTCACCCACGTCAGCCACATCCAGTTCCTGATTGGTTGTCGTGAAGCAACAAGACACTCAAGCTCAGATTTTTCAGCTTCAGGAACTGTCGCTTCGCCTCCATCGCAGGTGTCGTGTTGCTCTGGCTTCGCTTTAATCAACAGAATTGCGTATTTTGCGTCACTAGAATCACACCTGATGCCTCGCTTAGTGTCGCATCACTCCAGTGCTGCACCTGTACATAGTAATATCATGTAAATCTGTCGCTTGGGGTCCCACATTCGCGTTCGATATGAACGCACCTTCAGCTTAGTGGTTAGCTTAGCGGTTAGCTTTGGTGTTAGCCGTTGATTGTCGCTCCGCTGCACTCACCGTAGACTTCGAACATGGCTGAGAGTGGCAAGAAGCGAGCCGCGTACAAGTTTATGAGAAGAATAGGAAGGTGTCAGTAGAAAGAAATAAGACCAGAGTGGATTTGGGAGATTTTTTTCTCACGCGACCCCCCTGAGGAGCGGAAGGTAGCAGGTAAGACGGTCTTGTGGATGTGCAGTTATTCAAAAAGGGACTTGGGGGAAACTTCCAGAAAAATCGTCGACCCTAGCTTTAAGGGAACCCCGTCTTTTTCTATTGTGAAATGTACAATGCTGATAAGAGACGGGCTAAACAGGGCAACAAGTTACTGAAAAGACAATAAATTGTATCTGACAATTTTTTTTAAAATGTCATTTTGTTAGCTTTGAGACTATATGCAAAAGTTTCATACTTAAGTAATTAAATCGGCATTTTGACACTCAAGCCAGATATAACGTTTAGTTTTAGTTGTTTAAGAAGACACTGCTTGGGGTCAGTTGGGGGAATAATTTCTATTTGGTAAATGCCAGAATGATAGGAAAAATAAGTTTTACATACATTTGATGGACTTGCTTTTTAAACTTGGGTCAAGTGTTTTGGGCATCCACTGTAGTTTGCTGGAATCATTGGCCCATTCCTCCTGACAGAACTGGTGTAACCTGCCTTGCTTGCTCACACCTTTTAATCCTGACTGAGTTCCTGGCCTTGTGATGACTTTGCTGTCCTCAAGCCACTTTGTACCTATTTTGTCTGGGGCCATCGTCCAGTTGGACAAACCTGAACCTGCTGGCTGATGTCTTGAGGTGTTGCTTTAATATTTCCATATAATTCTCTTTCCTTATGAAGCCAACAATTTTGTGATGGGCATCAGTGCATCCTGCAACAAACCTCTCAGACAACATAATGTTGCTATCTCTGTACTTCATGGTTGGGATGGAGCTCTCAGACTTGCCTCCAAATGGAACAATAAGATCGATAGTCAGATGCTTGGATTTTCGTCTTATCTCACCACAGACCGTGTCTCCCAAAAAAAGTAATGTCTTTGTTCCTCAGATCAAATTGCAGTCTTGCTTTTTATGTTGCTTCTGTAGTAATGGCTTCTTCCGCTCTCAGTGACCTTTCAACCCAAGGTAGAGCAGAAGATAGTACACTTGCTAGCTTCATTAAAGCATCATCAATTGTTTTGTTTCTGTTTTAATGATGTTTGGACATTCCCATGGTGTTCACACTAACATAATAGTTTGGAACAGGGGTTCCCAAAGCGGGAGTCGGGACCCCCGGGGTGTGGGGTGGTGGTCGGGAGATGATTTGATACTGATTTTGTTTCTTTATTTGTGAAAACGATACCAAAGTATAACTTTACAAGATGTTCAACAGTTCTCATTTTAAAGCAGGAGGAAGGCTGCACTTTTTTGTTGGGGTTCTTATAAAAATACTGTTTTATTCTTGTAATTTCCCCCCCAAAAACAGGCAAAAAATCCCACCCATCAAAAAGGGGGTCACCACCAGTCTGTTACTGTTATTTTTGGGGCTCGCAGGCTGAAAGGTTTGGGAACCCCTGGTCTAGAAAGCTGATTCTGGCACCTGCAGGCGTCTGAAAATTGTACCCAGTAATTAACCAGACTTGTAAAGGTCCACCATTTTCTTCCTGATATATTCTTAGCTTTTTGAAAATGTCTTTTTTATTTTCTCGTCGATGGTTTCAGGTGCTGCCTTAAAATACATCAACAGGCGCGCCTCCATTTAACTGAAATTCTGTGAGTTAACCTCTCAGTAATTTATAAAACCACGCCAGATTGTCCCCAGAAAACTGTCATCTTTGTGTAACTTATGTAAACTTCTGACTTTAGAGGTGGAACCATTTACTGCAAATCTTACTCTGTGACTTTTATCATTGAAACACACGTGGGAAGTCCTGGCAGGACTTATTGGTCGGTGGCCTGATGTTGAGGGGTTTATCAGCCTTTTTAACAATAGCAATGTATTACATTAATAATGTCAGAGAAATAAAATTGCCTTGCTGGTGTAGCTCCTGACTATAGATGTGAATACTTTGTTCACCTGCATTCAGCCTGTTTGCACTTTTTTAGTATTCATGCTGGCTTTTTGTCTTGAGAGAGCTTTGTTCTTATTCAGAGCGGTTTCATCCAGAACTGTTCAAACACGGGGACCAAAAGTGTCTACAAGGTCATCCTCAGAGGCTGAAGGCAGACTGGGCGACGTAGAGACCTGGGTGAATAATACAGGGCAGGTATCATTAATGCAGTGACGTCTGATTACTTCTTGTTTATTCTTGCTGGTGCTTAAATGCCTGTTCAGTCATCAGACAGAACGGCATCAGTTCATAGGGCTAAGTAGGAAAATCCTGCATGGAAACTCTGTTAATGGCTGCAATATCTTTGCTAAAATAGCGATAGTGGTATTGATCGTGACTGAGCGTTGTTCTCTGGGCTCTAGTCTTTCGTTTCCTTCGTCACAATCTCCGCAGTGCGCTCCCTGGGCTTGCTGAACTTTGCTGCTAGGATCTGTGATGCTTGTAAAGGCCAGACATATCACTGGAAAGCCCATTTTTCAATGCATGTCGCCTAAGATTTGATAGCCTACCCAATGTTGCATCCAAGCAGTCCATGGCGATTTAAATTGAGATTCAATATGTTGTGCAACTTGAGATTCGATGGATTTAGTCTTGCAGCAGGAGAATGGACCGACTTCCTGAATGAGGAAGTCGGTCCAAAATTCATGTGAGAACCTGTGGCAAGATTTAGAAATGGATTTTCACAGACGCTGTGTAACATCTGACTTAGCTTGAGCTCTGGGCTGATGGACCACAGCTTCCAGGTTTTCATTTGTGGAAGATTTTAAAAGCCATGTATCTTTTACCTTCTGTTTTTAAAATTATTTACCATCTCCTGTAGATCTAGCACATAACATCATAGTAAAATACATTGAAGTTGTTGCCTGTTAGGTGACAATATGTGAGAAAGTTGAAAGGCTGTGAATACTTTCCCATATCCAATGTTTAATGACTGAAACTGTTCAGAAGACTTGGCTGCAAATTATATTGACTGTAGGTTGCAAGAATGCGGCAAATAGCCGTATTAGCAGTTATTGGAGCATGGAAAGAGATGAGGACCAGTACCTGAATTAAACTAGTGAAACTATGATAAAGATAACTGTAAAGACTCTTAGTTTAGTGTGACGCATCTATCTGTAGATTAAACTTAATTAAACATGACAATCGTTGTCTTTTGGATTTAGGCAGAATGCAATTAAAGGAGAAGTCCGGTCCGAATTTCAATGGTGAAGTCCTCTGGAAATCCGAAATAATTGTTTCTGTTCGCAGCTGTGTACAACAGCTCCTATTGAGTTTGCTTGTAAAGCGCGGCGAACTGCTGTCGGCTCTCCGCGATGTTACGTCACAGGATGTGCCCAAATATGGGCAGTAATGGCCGCCCCATACACAGTGATCCAGACGACAATTTATGCTATTTTTTTCTTATTGATTAATGCTAAATTCATTAAATAACCACGAACGTATTAGTTTTAGGTAGAGCTAATGATCCACTGATTTTTCCTTGTTGACCGGACTTCTCCTTTAAAAGCTGCTCCTTGAGCCCAAGTTGCATGAATTTTATCTTCTGCTAAAACTCAAGTCCCTGCCTGTGCTTCCTCTGATTTAATCTGCTGTGTCAACATCTGAAATAGCTGTTTGCCAACAGGCTGGGTAAAATCCAATAGCGTACCTTTTTTTGTTTGTGTTGAGAGTAAAAACAGTCTCGGACAGAAACCGAGGCATCTAAATGCTGCAGATCTCTTTCACATCCAGCCGCTGACTTTGCTGTTGGAAATGATTTGCATTGGTCACCTGATGCAGTTCTCTGTGAATGTATTGCAACATCCCTCATTTCAGACTTAACTGATGGCGCTTAATAATAATAATAATACATTTTATTTCAAGCGCCTTTCAAAACACTCAAGGTCACTGTACATGTAAAAACAATAAATGGTAAAAGCAGTCGTCATAATTAAAAGAAACAACACAAATTACACAGAGGAAAGTAATTTAAAATCATAATGAAAAGGCAATCTTGAACATGTGGGTTTTGAGTTTGGATTTGAACACGGGTAAAGACTCGGTATTGCAGATGTCAGGGGGGAGAGAATTCCAGAGTGTGGGCGCAGAACGTGAAAAAGCTCTGCTCCCCATAGTTTTAAGACGGGCTGAAGGAACAACTAAGTGAGTGGTAGAAGAAGATCTAAGAATGCGGGAGGGAATAGAAATTTGAAGTAAATCAGAAAGGTATGGAGGGGAGAGATTGTGAATAGCTTTAAAAGTAAGTAGGAGGATTTTGAACTGAATTCTATACTTCACAGGTAGCCAGTGGAGCTGCTGCAGGACTGGGGTGATGTGATGAAAAGAGGGGGTTCTAGAAATGATGCGAGCTGCTGAGTTTTGTACTGACTGAAGCTTGTGAATGGATTTTTGAGGAAGACCGAAAAGAAGAGAATTACAGTAATCAATGCGGGAAGTGACCAGACTATGAACAAGAGTGCAGGTGGAGCTAGTGGAGAGAGAGGGGCGAAGGCGATTGATATTGCGTAAGTGAAAGTAAGCGGAGCGGGTAAGGTTATTAATGTGAGAGGAGAAGGACAAGGTACTTAAATTAGGCTTAAATTACAGGTCAGTCGTGGGAGACCGAACTGAGCCGAGGGTCAGCAATGGCCTTAATCAGATCAACAGACTCCACTGATTTTAGCGTCTCTGTCCTCTTAATAAAAGTGGTTTGAAGGGAATGCCCGTGCAACAAATGAGAAATTAATTGCTTGCTCGCCTTGTACTTCAGAGCGTTTCTATACTAAATGTGTAATAACTGTCAGCTCAGACCTTGTGGGTGAGTCTATCAGAGGGTTCAGGTTAAAACTGTTAAAATGAGAACAATAGAAATCCACGCAATGTCTTTCTGAACCCTCTTTGTACCAGCAACTCAATATTTTACTTTTAATTTCATCTGGGAAATGGAATAAGGAAATTTACTGTTTGGTCTGAAATTACATTTGTTGAGTTTTCTTGGTGCTATGATTTTTAGTTTTCTCCTGCAAGAACTGCTGTGCCTGGCAAACATACATACTCTCAAACACGCAGGACTAATAAGGGTGGATTACACCACGGCATGGAGGTTTGGTACTGGAAGTAGACTTTGTTTACGGTAAAGTCAAAGCTTTCCTCTGATTAAAAAAAAAAATGTTTTTCTAAGTTACTTACCTGTATTCATGTCCAAGTAGAGGTTAATGAACTCGAGTCTGTTGCTGATGTCAGTAGCCGTGTTCCCATCAAAGTTTTTTTTTATGCGCATTTTGAAAGATCGCATGTGAAAAGGTTGGAGACGGCAAAATTCAAAACAATTTCCTCAATTTCGTTAAAAGGTTTTGACGCTCGCTTGAGGCGGTTTTTGTTTTTTGTGAAAAAGGGTTAATGTGCAAAACGGGAAACACATTCTGTGAATAAGTTGTTGCATAGTGAACATTTACCTCACATGACTGATTAGCTGTACCCTCCCATGTACGGAGAACTAAGGCGCTACCCGCTGTGCCACGAGCGCGCCCAGAATCCGGGGTTTTCACTACCGCATTTCAGCATAGCGTTACGCTGAAAGTCGTCAAAATTACACTGAAGTTATGTGCTACGTGCTAAGCTAACAGTACGACACAGATATTTGAGAGCAACATAAAAAGGTCAGTAAAGCTAAAGTGCAGGAGAGCAGTTGCAAACCTCCCTGACAACATGAGCTAACGCTACCTGCTATTAGCTTGACGGACAGCCCATTAGCTTGACGGCTCTATCTGGGCTCCCCCTTCGAGCTGCACTACGTAACGGTCCGCTGCGTCAATGCATACCGAAGCAGCGAGCATGTATGCCCGTTATGATAAAAAAATAACAATCGTGGTGAGGACCCTGGAATTGTATTACTTTCTCCATGTTGGGCATGTTGAACTGCAAGCAACATGGCCAGTACAATTACAATTTTGTAATGTTTTTCTTGGTGCGTCCATTTAACCCGAGGAGCCTTTTCGTGTAGGGGTGTGTTTGGTTTTTATCATGTCTGGTGGCCCCAATCTGTATAATCTGATTGAAGTTGACTTTGGAAAGTGCCTTGAGATGACATGTTTCATGAATTGGCGCTATATAAATAAAATTGAATTGAATTGGTGTAAGAAGAATGAAATGAAATTGATTTGTAGCTAATGACTGTTCCCTCTGATGCCCTGTTGAAGCAGCAAAGGCCCGCTCACGTTGTCACTTACAGCTTGACCGTTTGGGCTTGGTGTGGTTTTTCGTTTAAATATAAAGCCATTGTTTAGTCTGCTGTTTCTACTTTAAGAATAAACAGAAATATTTTGTGATTCTGGTAAGGACCAGAACATTTTCATTATTTCCCGACACATAAAACCCTAGAACTGAAATGGGGCTGTACTTTTATTTTCCCCAGGACTGTAAAATGTAGCTTATCAGCAGTTAAGTAGTGACCCAATTTAATTTACATTACTCTGAATAAATGAACAGTCTCTGGTAGTCCTTTAATGGCCTCTACATCTAATCCTTGCTCCAGGAAGATGTTTACTCCAGGAAGTAAATATCTTTATGTAATTTAATGTAGAAAAACTGGTTTTAAGAGGAAAAAAAACTTTATCGATTTAAACATGCCTTATTTGATTGATTAGCTCATGTTTTGGCAATGAAGATATCGGAGGAGGGAATCTTCGACCTGTTGATGTAAACTATGACAGAGGCTGCTTCAGTGCAAACAGCAGACGATTGAGGAGGAAACTGAGAATATGTGAAAACAACAAAAAAGTACAAGCTGTGCGAACCCTCCTCGGGTAAACAAATGTTTGAAATATCTGAAAGTATGACTGCGGGAGAATAAGTGGGAGGGTAAAGGACTCCTGGAGACTGTCAGCTCTGGGGCTTGTTAAGTGTTGACATTTCTCACTGTGACCTGCAGACAGGCATCTTAAGTGAAGTTCGACATTTGAGTCCTGATAGAAGTGAAATGTAACTCTCCCTTTTAAAGCCTGCAAAACTAAAGCTCTTCATCAAATAGCCCGGATGATGGAGGGAAATGATGTACATTGGTGTTGATTTTCCATTTATCCATCTTTGTACAGTACATAGGTTAATACCTGTGCTGAACAGTGATAGTCTAGCCATGACTCAAACTTTCTGGATTGTTGTTATTGTGGTAGTCTGTTTAAACTTGTGTTGTTGTTGCTCCTTTTGTTTGTAGCTGCCATATCAGTTCACTCCTATGTGATCATAGTACAAACCAGTGTTCTTTCCTTTCGTCTACCAACCAAAATTGTTACTTATTGTGTTTATTACAGTCAAGGTGAAGAGATATATAACTAACAATAAATGATAAATTGGCCTCAAACAGGAGCTAACTCTGAAAGAAAAAAATCTGTTTCTATTAAACTTTAGTTCAAAGTTTACTGATGGAGACTGTGGGGTGACTGTGCCTCAATGGGTAGAGTAGTCGACTTGCAATCAGATTTTTGTGGGTGCGATTGAATGTAGCTCTAGTGTAAAGCGATTTTGAGTGTTCAGTATGACTGGAACAGCGGTTTATAAGATCAAGTGAGTAAATGCCCAGAGATTCAATTGAAGATTCTTCCAGGTTTAAGCTGTGTACGGACCAAGAGTGTGTTTAGGACAAATACAGAGGCAATAAACCCATAATAGATTTAACAATAAAAATGTACCAATGAAAAACTGAGCAGAGACTGTAATACCTAAAGAATACAAAGTACAATGATGTCTGCATCCAGTTATGAATCTTGGAGCTCCACGGTAAGCTGAATCTAAATAAACAAAGAGATGTGTGACGCGTGAGAAACTTGTATGTAAAATGCCAAAGAGGCAAAACAGTGGTGGCAACAGGACGTTTCCTGACTTATTTCTATAAATGTGCTTAATTTTAGCCTCAGCTTCTTCAAAAGATTATAAATGTGAGCTTTGAAACTCAGGTTTTCATCAATTATGCGAATATATTCGTAGGAGGACACAAGCTCACTAGAGGAACCTTCTGAAGGCACATTTGATAGTAAAATAGCATGTACTTTGGTTTTATTGGCATTAAGTGTCAGTCAGAGCTGTTTTAGCTGCGATTGAATGATATCAAAGGTAGAGTGCAGCTGCTCAACAGCAAGAGCAACAGTGCATGCACAACTGTAAACAATGGAGTCGTCTGCATACAGATGAACAGAAGCCTGTGTGTTTTGAACTAAATCATTTATGTAACTAGTGAACATTGTAGGTCCCAAATGCGGGTCCTTGAGGTACAACATTAATAATATTTGAAATAGGGCTGCACAATTAATCGCATTTGCAATATAATCACAATTTAAAAAAAAATGCAGTTTCCAAAACGCAGATTCAATTCAATTCAATTTTATTTATATAGCGCCAATTCATGAAACATGTGATCTCGAGGCACTTTACAAAGTCAAATTCAATCATATTATACAGATTATAGATGTCTGCAATTTTTGGCTATGTAACAATTAGTGAATCACACATGTCCTTTAGGTGTCAGTAATATGTTTAAAGTGGGTTTGCCTCCACATGGAAGGGAAGACAGTTCCAGCAGTGAGATAATCTAATTTTATTACTTGTTTTAGAGCTTATATAATCATACAGTTTTTTTTTTTTACCAGAAACTTTCAGGAATCTCACCATAGCATTAAGTACTGGTCAATCAGTTTACATAGACTTGCTTTTTGGTAGCACTTTGCACTTTATGTTAAACAAGGATTGATGTCCAAATCAATTAAAAACTGTTCTCTTGAATAATATTCTGATTAATCAAAACATTAAAAGTTCTTGTTTTAAATAGTCCTTGTTTACAAACATCTTTATCTAGAGGCCATTTTTGTTGCTTGTGGTTAATGCAGAGAAAAGTCAAAATCAAATAGCAATTGTGGTTGAAATATATCGTAGGCAGAACGCAATCATTCATGCTGCGAGTTGAGACGCAGTGGGTCTTTTAGCACCTAACCTGCACAGCGATGAAACAGATTGATTTGTTGTTTGTATATGTTTAAAAAGATGTGATAAATTAAACTGGAAAAAAAAGAATCGCATTAAATTGCAATCGCAATATTAAGATAAAAAAGATTATTTTCCAAAATCGTTCAGCCCTAATTTGAAAGAGAATTCATTGACACGAACATACTGTTTGTTCCCAAGATTCTTAAGATAAAGTATATATTGTTCACAGTTGATATCATCATCATCATAATATTTACAAATCATATTATCCCAACATGATTTTCTAGTATCTTACCTCTCTATACACACAATTAAGTGTTTTAAAAAAGATAAAGTAAAACTTATTTAGGCCTTTGTACATTAACACATGCCAGCAATGTGCTAATCAAATGTGCATCTAAATGCTGTAGAGTTTAAAATGTAGCACTTGTCTAACATCGAAGTGCATTTAACGGATTTAGAAAAAAAATAACTTTATACTGCATAATGCTTGCTGCATGCAAGCTGTGGTCTGCTATTAAAGTAACAGAGCATTCAAGCCTCTGTTTATGGGTACCTTTCTTAAGACGAGGGCTACTCCATAACAGGACAAAATGTGTTTGGGATATTATTCATGGCTACAGCGATTTCAAGTAACCTACATTTTCCTGACTCTTTATTTATTATGACATATCGTCTCACTGTTATGCATGAGCTCCGGTGTCTCGGCCACTGAGAATATACATCAGGCATATTCAGCATTAAGAGAAGTTGGAGTTCATCCAACTGGCCAAATATAATTATGGATGTGCAAATTGTAAATGCATGGTGCTTAAAATGTACTAATCCTATCAAATATTGCGTCAAAAGTGTGATATTGATATTGCACATGTCGATATGACGACTGCAATTCCATAAATTGTGCTGCTTTACTTTGTATTAATAAGACCTTTGAAACCTTTGGACAGACTTTTATGACTAGACTTTTTTGGCAGTCAGTCAGACGTACACAGGACACCTGCAGACTGCAGCCAGAGATTGACACAGCAATTCAGAGGAAGACCTTTTTAACTTTTGGTACAAACTGTGGGAAAATAAAGAAGATTTTCCTGTATTTGAACTACAAGTACCGGAAAATATTTCCTGTTTTTTTTTTTGTTGTCTTGTTTTTTTAGATCACTGGCTTAATTGGTTTATTGTTCACCATAACGCCTGTTCTTAAAGCTCTTAATGTGTCAGACTTGTCACTAAATTGTCCCAGCTACAAGGGCTTCCTGTTTATGTCTACGTTATTATTTGGTTCATTGTAGGGTAACTAGTTTGACTGATTTGGTGTCAATTACAGAGATGAAGCAATACAAGGGATCTATCGGTCTCCTAATGTTAGTTGCAGTTGTAAATTAATAATTACTCAGGAGCCGTAATGCAGACGACTCTCCCTGTGGCTCTACGCTCTTTTAGGAGGAGTGAATGCTGCTTGTCAAGACTCGATGCAACCTGCTGGGTTTCCTTAGGAAACTTTCTGACCAATCTGTCTGCAGGATTTGACTTTGTACAGTGCCTTGAGATGACATGTGTTGTGAAATGGTGCTATATAAATAAAATTGAATTGAAGCTCTTCTCAGATAGGGTGGGCAATCTTGGCCCTAAAGAATAGGTGACCTGCATGTTTTAGTCACATGAACTGGTGATAAGGTGTCTCAAGATGTATGTCAGCTATTTCATTCAGCTGTCTTGCAGCAGGGACACATCCTAAATGAGCCATTTTTGGAATATGCTGCGGGACGGTGTAATGAACAACCAGTGACTTATCCACTTGTAGCTTAGCTTGGACTACAAAATCGCTCAGAGAAATAAAAATGGCTGCTTTGTGAGACCGGTAAGCTGGATGTCAATTACCTTTTTTTTATTTTTTCACCAGCTCCAAAGCAAATACTGAGGTGTAATTGTTCAAAAAACATAATAGAGAACAGAGAAAACTGAATGGCTTGACAAAAATGACCCAAAAAGAATGTAAATATTTCTATGCAGTACCTGGAGAGACTGCATTCACATTTTCTACACTCCTAGAGATTCCAAGTACACAACAAGATTTATTTAAGGGCTAAAAAGTAAATTTTGCATGAGATTTCCCCTTTAAATCTCACAGCTGCATTGGAAAAGCCTCAGAGACCCCCTCGATGAGCAGGAGGAGCAACATCTGGGGATCTCTGATAAGCTGTTGCATCCATATCTTGGATGGAAGTGATGGACGCAGCTTCTTAAATTTGCCTCTCTGTAACCATATTCTGATCTTTTTTTTTACCTCAACCTAACTCCGTTTCCCTTCTGTGTTATTGTGCCTTATCCATGGATGAAAAGAGGGCACCATTTGGGCGGCTGCTGATGGTTACATCTCAAACCGAGAAGATCTTCTTTTCATCTTGACAGCATGTTCTATAGACTGCACCGAGGGCTGCCTTGCTGCTGAGACTTGAATGAGGAAAGTGAGCTGAAATGTTCTGTGGGGGAAATATTGAGTTTTCTGACAGCCTTTCATTTAATCCTCTCAACACAAATTGCTTTGTGCAATTCAATAATGTAGTTGACCCGGGTTCATTTATCCTTTTTCAAGCTGCCTTTTAGTTGCTGCTTTCAGTCGTGTGCCACAGGTCAGATTTTCTGTTCTGAATCAGTTGGTGATTCTTTTAACACGTCTCCTGACTTCATTGATTGATTCATTAGTTGTTGTTGTTTTTTTTAACCTCTTTGGTTGTAATAATTTGAACATTTTATACATCGTTAGCATCAGTTGTCAAAGCAGCAAAACTACAAGGTGGGTCGGCAGGAGAAAATAGAAAACTGCTCAGTTAGTGGGTGTGGTTGATCTGGAACACTGCTGTTATCATCCAGTCAACATAGTGGTGGAGGCTAAATACCAACAGTTATGCAGAAATGTGAGGGCAGCAGCTTTTCCTGACTCACTGTGTGCCGGCCGGGTGGATATTAGGGTAGCAAAACGCACTAATTTCCACTAATGATGGCCTACGCCGCTGATACGGGGATGCCAAGTGTAGTTGGCGACTATGGAGGGAGACGGCAAGACACAAAGTAGAATCAGTTTTAACTTAACAGAAAAGGAAAACTCCAAATTAGTATTGCATAATAGCACGTCCTCAATGCTGCAACACCTGAGCAGGAAACATCCGGTGCAGCGGCAGAACCTCAACTTGCGGCTAAGTTGCACATTTGTTATCTACTGGCGGTAAGAAAAGCGCACCAGAGATTAGTATTTTGCTGACCAAATACCGGCGTAAACAACAGAAGTCTGCAGCTAGGGGTGTGTCGTATGTAAAAGATGCGACTCTGAGAGACGAAGCTTTGCAGTAAATCAGAAGATGTACTTCACCTTTCCCTGCTTAGCTCTGTGCTCACTTTTTATGTTGAAAAACTCCTGTGTCACACCATCAACCAAAAAGTTAAAAGGGACACTCTGTAACCCGATACAGTATTATGACAGTCTAGTCTCAATTTATTTATTCTCACTCAGTGTGAAACCTGGGGCTGTTTAGATTAAAGCGAGGCTGATAACCTGGCCTGAAATTGAGGAAATAGCTTTGTTGGTCAGACTGACGAACTCCTTGGTAGCAGTCGACCAAAAACGGTCCTTAGGTACATCAGCAAACCTTAGCTTTAAACGATAATCTTTTTTCACTTCAATTAGTTCCTTCTGCTCCTGTGAAGTCATGTCCTTTCCAACAGCTGATGTTAAGCAGTATGGATCCCAAACCCAGTCAAGGCATTCAGTGAAGGCTGAAGAGACATAAAATGACAATTTCTCCTCAAGACTCTACGGATGTATACCTATTACCTGACACAGTGCAGCGGTGTTAACGTCTTGTCGTTTCTTGGTGAGGGGGAACATCTCAAGGTTGGCACTTTGCAACGTGTTGTGGCCAGAGGCGCATTTTAAAACGGATTCCATTTATTTGATGCTTGTAAGCAGGTTTTCTTTTCAGTTTTTAATCTTTGTGTTCAGTTCATTCAGTGTTGGAGCTCCACCCAGTGCAAACGCTTTTCCCAACTAGGTCATCAGTCACGATGTTTCGAAGTGAACCAAAAAATGTCTGAGCATCTTGTTAACAATGGCTTTGCTGGCAGGTGGTATTCTCAGCAGTGTGGGACTTTTTTGACTTAGCTATGAGTTGAAGGTAGCTAGCTTTAAGAGCTCGCTCCTTCATCTTTGTGGTTTTTCTCATAAAAGTTGCGTGTTTCTTTGTGTTTTTACGTAGGCAAACAAAATAGTCCGCTGGTTTGTTCTGAAGCAATGGGTGTTTTGTTTGGGGATGGCGTTTAAGATTGCTTGGCACCACGGCACCGTTGGATAGCTTTTTGCTGCACACCCAGCACCGTTGCATTGCCAGTGAAAGAAAATCAGAACAAACGATGGCGCCTGCTGTATCGCCTTTTCTCACTGTCTTTGCTTTCCTTTGGCCAGTGCTCGTACTAGGACCTTCATCTGGTTCCGAATTTTGTCTAGGCGCCAAGGTCAGAGTTTGTATTTTTAACTTTTTAAAGACATCTCCATTAGTATTGCTACGTGTCGCCAGATGACGATACATTTTTTAAATGTTTAAAGACCAATTAAGTGAAATTGGGTAATTTCCCATGGTACACCTGACAATCTCTCACGGCACACTAGTGCCCATCCTACAGTACAGTTAAATTAAATACAATTTTATTTAAATGGAGCGATTTTACAACACGTCATCGCAAGGCACTTTACAAAGTCTAATTTAGTCAAATCCTCCAGGTTGGTCAAAAAGTTGCCTCTCTAAGGAAACCCAGCAGGTTGCATCAAGTCTCTCCAAGCAGCGTTCACTCCTGAAAGAGCGTAGAGCCACAGTGGACAGTCGTCTGCATGGTTGATGGCTTTGCAGCAATCCCTCATACTGAGCATGCATGAAGCGACAGTGGAGAGGAAAACTCCCCTTTAACAGGGAGGAAAACCTCCAGCAGAACTAGAACCAGGCTCAGTGTGAACGCTCATCTGCCTCGACCCACTGGGAGTTAGAGAAGACAGAGCAGAGACACAGAAAGCACAGAAGCTCACATTGATCCAGGAGTACTTTCTATGTTAGATGGTAATAGTGGATGATCTGCCTCCCCTGGATGATGTCACAGCGGACAGAACGCCAGACCAGGAGTAGCTTCTATGAAGAGAAAAATGCCAGAGAACAAAAAGTTGAAATAATAACAGAAAATGCAAATTGGAGAACAGTAGGAGAACTCAGTAGAGTGAGAAAAATAGACCCTGATGTCCTCCAGTAGCCTAAGCCTATAGCAGCATAACTACAGAGGAAGCTCAGGGTAACATGAGCCACTCTAACTGGAAGCTTTGTCATAAAGGAAAGTTTTAAGCATAGTCTTAAATGTAGACCGTCTGCATTTTGTTTGTTAATCTGTGCGAAATATTAAAACTATCAATGGTTTTATATATAATATATGCACGAAATGTTATTGTGCTTTAAGAAAAAAAAATGTGATTATTCTCTTGTTTATTTCTGGTACTTAAAAATAAGCTTAGGTAGTTAAATGATTGCAGAATGTGGCCATTTTTACTTGATTAATTGTCAGAATAATTAAGACTACTTGATTACTAAAATAATCGTTAGCTGTAGTCCTACTGCTTACATTTACACTTATTTGAACTTTAAAATGTATTTTAAAATTGCAGTTCATGGTGAGGAATAAATAGGTGTTTACTCCATACTTTTTGCATGTATCAGCGAGTACTTAAGGAAACTATGGGTGCATCTGGGGGAAAAAGGTCAAACCTATGCATTAGAGGTTGACTGATATTTTTCCTGTGTCGGCATTGGCCGACACGTGCTGGCAAACGCAGATCTATTATTGCATTCAGCAGCCGTGCCTTGAGATCACATGAAGCGCATGCATTGCCTCTCACTCCCTGGCAGAGCGGCCGGTAATGATGAAACTGCAATAAGGTTTTACTCAAAAACTAGTAATTACTGATAATCGTTGGCCAAACCCTGCACAAGGACACAACCAGTTTATGAGAATAGTCTGAGCTTAGGTTAATTTGTAACGGCTTTTTATAGAGTAATTGAGAGTTTTATACCTGTTATAGCGTGAAGTGAAGAAGATTGGAGTCAAGTGACTCCATGCCCCATAAAATCAGTTGTAAAGGAGAAAAAAAAGTACAACTGTAGCTTTTTAAGAAATCCTTGGTTTGATACTTATGTGTCAAGGAGATTTTATTTAGGCCGTGAATCTGGTCAACATGTGAAAATGTCTCGACTTTGTCTCTCATTGACATTCAAGATTGTTTCATGCTCTTCATGCTTTTTTTTATATCAAGGCCATTAAGTGAAATGCTAAAGAAATGTACCGTTTTGTAACTATTGACGTTTAGGTCATGGCAGGTTTAAAGCGGCTTATTATCGAGCCCTGAGGACGTTAATTTAACTGTGGATGGTCCTTTGTCCCACCAACAAAAAAGCCAGGATTTTACTGTGTGAATAGTTAAAATGAGCACAGTATGTGCTTTTCTTTTTGGTTTTGTGCTTGCTGTTTTAGGCTCTCTTCTAGAAAGAACAGAGTTTTGTTCACAGACATATTTGTTAATGGAAACTCTCTGATTACAGCCTCTTAATGTATTTAGTTTGTCCCTTTGATGTTTTTCCTGATCGGATGCCTGTGTTTGCCTCGTTGTGTGTCTGCACAGCAGGACCATTGCTTCTTTGTTTGATATCTGGATAACAAGCTCATTTGTTGAATCTAACAACACGTGCCACTTAGGAGGAAATATCTGTGCAAAGCCTCTTAGAAGGTTTCATTTTTGTAGTGGTGGTTTTAAAGGGCATCATTTCCCCTTTTTTTGTGTGAATGCAAATAGGGTCTTTGTGCTGTAATCTACCCAGTTGCCCCTCGGGGATCAATTTAACTGGAGGCACAGATGACAGAAGCAGAAATGTTTAGCTCCCCAGTTATAAATGTTTCAGAGAGATGCTTTATATTGTTTTTCTCTCAGGTACACAAATGTGTTTGTCTTGTTATTTTTAGGGTGCATTTTAGGTCGTGCGTATTGTAGGTTATTGAGTCTCATCAGAGCAAGAGCTATGTCCCCATTTTATACCAAATGTCTGTGTGAGTTTGACTCCACCAGATTTTCCCCTTGTAAAAGCTGCTGCTCATGTTGTTCATGGTCATTATATCTAGACACCATTTGTTAGAGGTGGTTCTCCTGTTTATAAGCCTGGTTAGAAGCTATAGAGATAACTCAGGGTAACCTAAGCCACTCTAACTAGAAGCTTTGTCAAAAAGGAAAGTTTTAAGATTAGTCTTAAAAGTAGACAGGGTGTCTGCGTCACGGACCAAAAAACTGGGAGTTGGTTCCACAGGAGAGGAGCCTGATAGCTAAAGGATCTGCCTCCCATTCTACTTTTAGAGACTCTAGCTGCACTTTAGTAGGCATCCGAAGAAGAATTTGTTGAATAAAAAAGTGTTTCAGGACGTTTGTCCATGCACCAGTACATGATGGAACAGGAAGGGGCCACTTGAAAACTGTTTACACAAAGTCGGGAGGATGAAATTGTTCAAAATGCCTTGGGATGCAGGAACATTTGGACTTCCTTTCTCTGGGACTAAGGATTACTTCACAGAGAGGCTTCTTTCGTCTCCACTGCTCTAGAGTCCGGTGGCGACTTAATTTGCATCACTGCATCTGATACTCTGCATTGGACCTGGTGATATAAGGCTTGGATGCTACTGCTCAGCCATGAAAAAAAAAAAATATTTATGGGGTTCTCCACACTGTTGCATTAATCTGAAGCCTGCATGAACTTTGGGGCTCCGCTGGCTCTGCAGAGAGTTCCTTGAACCCACTCTGATTTTTTTTTTACGTGGCCCATCATACATATCTGGTTTGTTGTCGTTCCCATTTGCTTTCACTTTGGTAAAACATCTCCAGCAGTGGACTGTGGGATGTTTAGCTGTGAGGAAAGTCCACGCCTGGGCTCGTTAAACTGGTGGCATCCTTTCTTGGTACCATTCTTTCACGCCTGTTTGTAGAAGCAGCCTGGCTGCGTCTGTGCTGGATTTTATACATCTGTGCCCGCTAAAGATAGTAACCCCTGAATTTAATTGATTTGGATGTGTTTGGCATTATGGTGTGAATATAACCTCTGACATTGATGCGGTTCTGTTCTGTATTGGAAGTGAACTTCAGTATTTAGCCTGACATCTTTCAGAAGCACTTTTTGTTTTCAGGTTATCTCTCTTTGCTCTCCTTCCCCGCACTTTGGGATAAATGACACTTTAGCTTGAAATACTGGACCCAGAGCTCCATTATCCTAGCGTGGATGCCTCTTGGCAGCCTGTGCAGCCTCCTGGCCGGCTGCAGTCTGCTTCTGTTTGGATCGCCTCTATTGTCTGACTGATTTCCCCAGGCACAGAGTCTTGCTGGGAGGATTGAGGGCCATCAAATAGAATAAAGAAGGAACAATAACTGTGTGTGTGTGTGTGAGAGTCGGCGAATGTGTGAGGGGATGCGTGTGGGTCTTTCTGTTGGACTCCCAAGTTTGCGTTGAGTTTTTGTGTGTGGTCTAAGGCTGTGTGTTTTGAACTAAAGCCAAAGTTTCCACAACAAGCAGAGGCCTCTCCTCCTGGCTCCGTCCTCTGGTGCAGGGCTTTGCTGTCCGTGGCTCCAGCTGGCAGCCAATTTATACTGAATCCAAACACTCCAGCGGCCAAAGGCAGCCCAACAGGGGCTCTTTGTGGAGCCAAAGTGTTTATCTGTCTATTTCTGTGTGTACTTAACACCTATCGGGGCTTGTAGTCCAGTAGATGATTGACTGCAAGTGTTGTTAGTTTCATAGAGGTGTCTGTAGCGCAGACATAAACCATGCAAAGAGTCTTTCTGAGGCGTTCAGGACGGTAATCGTAATTCACAAAACTTGACGTTATTTTAACTCGGCTGCAGTTTGAGAGTCAAGTCCAACAGGTCCCGGAGGAATAATTTGTACACAGGCTATTAGGATTAAAATGACAAGCTTTATCTTCCTAAAAACGTGTTCCTGTTCTCTCCCTTCTTCGCCCTCTGGTCGGACTCATAGTTTGTCAGCAGACTGTCTTTGCTGCCATGAAATCTGCTGCTGAATGCTGTCGCTTACAGAAGCCCTCGGAGGACCCTTGGAGACGGGAAGAAAGGGGAAAGCTTTGTCAAGCAATCTGGTGCTTGAGCGCCGTTCGTCTTTCTTCGGTCTTTACATGATATGACTGTGAAGATGAAGGTCATTAAACCGCGTCAGACTTTAACTAGACAGCCACTCAGTTCAGCCCAGTCCCGCCACCACGTGCGCTTGGAAAAGAGGAGCCGTACTTGCACCCCCATTCACTATCAGTACTTAATTAGACACGTCATAGGATGCAAAATGTGTCTTTAGTGGCCTTTCAAAGGGCCTGTGAGTGGATAATAAGCTGCAGCGGTGATGTTACGAGAAGGTCGATCAGATCTCAGCTTGGACCTCACCCAGTCTGTGTGGCATGGGTTTTCTCTGCATACTCCGGTTTCTTCCGGCTGTTCAAACCTTAAACATTGCCTTAATAAAGGGGTCGCCAACTTGTGAATAAATTGGGACTTTAATCTCCTTAGCTTTCAAAATAGCAATATTTCATTTTATACACCTTTAAAAGCATCCGTCTTTTTTTGCGGCTCTGGGCAAATTCTGTTTTGTAGCAGCGGTGGGGAAAAGTGGCTCTTTGAATTGAAAGGTAAAAAAATTAGGGCCTCGAAATATCAGGAAACATAATTGCGACCATCATTGCAATGTCACCACGGTTTTCTGTCAGCGTTAGCATCGCAGCCACTAAAAATACACTGATGGTTTGCATGTAGGGCAGTTAGAGACAAACCGACTGGCCACATGTTATTGGCTTACACAGTTTGAATGCATTGCTCTTGAAATATGATATCCAAGCATATATTGGATCCAGGCAGTCCTTTGTGATTGTGATATTGCAAACATTGCAGTTTATTTCAAGGTGTGAATGGCCATTTGTCTCATTTGTCTCTGTGTAGCCCCACTGACGTACTGGTTACCTGTCTGGTTTGTACTTAAATCCTCACCTGCTGGTAGGTAGGAATAGATTTTCAATGTTATTTTTTCATACTACAAAGGGACAGCAATAAAACTTCTGCGTGTTATCTGAAATGGCATCTTAGATTGGCACACAAACAGGAGATTATTACCTGTATGCAGTATCAGAAATTAACTTCCTGGTTGGCCGGTAGATGTAAAATTCAACCGGCCAAGCATATTTTGTACCGGCCAAAGTGGTAAGTCTGACTGACTCCTGCTAGATATCTCTACATAATTCAATTCAATTTTATTTATATAGCGCACATTCATGAAACATGTCATCTCAAGGCACTTTCCAAAGTCAAATTCAATCATATTATACAGATTGGTCAAAAATTTCCTATATAAGGAAACCAGTTGATTGCATCAAAGTCCCGACAAGCAGCATTCACTCCTGGGGAACCGTAGAGCCACAGGGAGAGTCGTCTGCATTGTCCATGGCTTTGCAGCAATCCCTCATACTGAGCAAGCATAATCCCGCTATGAAATTAGCCTGAGCTAAACGCTAGTTGTTAGCAAACTGACACGATGTAGTTGCTGTCGTTCTCGCTTCACATGTGCGAGTGTTTGTGTACGTGAGCGTTTGTTGTCACGCGAGCTGACAGCAGAGGAACATAATGAAGCATCCACCCAAAGGATGACTGAAAAACACGATTTATTTGGTACAAACATTTACTCGCCTTTTGGCAGCTAGTCCTCTGAAATTTACTCGGCAAACGGAAAATTTACTCGCATTTGGCTTCTGGCGAGTGTTAATTTCGGACCCTGCCTGTATGGTGACACGTTGATTTTTTTAAGTTGTTTTTTGTTACTTATCATCCCACCAGTGTAATAATCTTATTAGGACTGAGCAGGGAGACTAGTAGGTTAAAGACTCTTCATGGTGTTTTCCTCCACGGACACCTCTGTGTTGCCCCATTTTTGCCTTTATTTGAAAGTAAGGAGACAGGAAATGGGGTTAAGAGAGAGGGGGAGAGGAAGGGTCCATGGGCCAGGACTCGAACGAGGACCGAGGCTCCGATTATTGGTCTACATGCCCCATATGTTGCACCATTTAACGTTTTTATACAAAATTGAGTGTCTTAAGTTTGTTTTTATATAATACTGTGATAAATACGTTACGAATAATAAAAAATACCTCAAACTGCCAAAATAAAAAACTCTGGTACCTTCTAAATCTTTTAACCTGTGCTTGAGAACATTTCTTTTCATCCCTGAACATTTTTTTTCTTTCACTAAATTATTGATTAAAGTTAATTTTTGTACACTGATAGTCTGTACACTGTTTTGCACACTGGGCTTAGCAGCCCACTTGTACTACTTAAGAAAATTGGGTATAATAAAAAAGCCTGTTTGATATTCGCTGTTTCCAAAGCAACATTTTGTGTTTTTAAGGTTCATACTGTTTGCAGGGGTAATTAAACGGGCCAAAAGATCGTTGAATTGCAAGAATCGGTGGTAAGAAGCCGTTTCTGGACATTTCTTATTGGCAATACAGAGGAGTGAAAATAACCCTAATAATTCTAAGAATAATTGACTAAAAGCAGCACCAGATATGCCTTGTTGTTAGCGCTAGATGGTTTCTTAGCAATCAGTGAAGGGAAGAAACTTTAAGGGCTCTTTAAGGGTATTTAGAGGTTTTTTAAAATTCACTTTAATACGCTTGCAGCTGGAATTACAGTGAAAGGTGGCTCTATAAAGTACTGACAGTGGGGCGGGTGGACAGTTAAGGGCGCTTAAGTTTTTTAAAATCTTGTCATTTTTATTGTTTGGTTCACACAGAAAATCTTCAAAGTTGTAGAGATGTTATTTAATCCATTTTAATTCCAGGCTGTGAGGCAACACAACATGGAAAACACCAAGGGGCGTGAATAATGTTGCAAGGCACAGTAGCTTACTTTTTGATTAAACAGAAACTAAACTTAGAAAAATCTGATGTCTAGCTTGAGAAGGTTTGGATCAGCTGATGGTTTTTACAGATATTATTTTATTCTAATATTTTTTTGGGCCTCTCTGATGTGAGAAGTGGGCTTTCTGTATCCTGTCTTTCTGTATTCTGTATATTATGGGATTTAAAGTATATTTCAGGGGCAAAGGAGACACCGACACCTAGAGAGAGGTCATCACAGATGAATTATTTTGTTTTGTCTGAATTTAAAAGCAAACATTTTGTCCTCTAGCTTTTTATGTCTTTAAAACATGCCTGTAGTTTAATAAAACAGATTATATTCATGTTGATCCATAAAGCTGAGTATCATCTGTGCTACAATGGAAATCTATTTTAGGCTGTTTAATAATTGTGTATTCTATAATCACATTAATTAGGTAGATTACGCACGGTTTTAAGTTATTTAGTGTTTAATAAATAACTATCTGTCTGTTAGGTATTGTCTGCTGAATATCAGCCTAAACAGCTGATATTAGGACAATAATTGAAAAGGATGATTCGAGCACCGGCGCTCTTTGAAACGCAAACTCTGCATCATATAGAGTAAGGAGTGACAACTTCTCTTCAAGTTCAAGAATTTATTAACAGAAATAAAATTAACATCCAGAGAACATCAGTATAGAATGCTGTTTATCTGAATTAGCACTATATTTCAATCAACAAATCCTCTCTACTAGGCTAGTGAAACTTAACTAAAACTACTAAGCAAAATTAAGATAAAAAGAAACTAAGGAACTATGTGCACACAAAAGGACAAATATAATAGTTGAAAACCATCATCAGAATGATTCAGTGAATCCTGGTGCACTGCAGATCTGAGTTAAAGAACCAAAGTTAATCTTAAAGAACGAGGATTGAGGTTAATTAGTTTAGCTAATTTAGAACATTTGGTATGTTTCAACCCATTCACAATGCAAAACTGCGTAATATAAAACATTTATTTGAGGAAATAACATTTTAAAGAATGATTTGTTCAATAAAAATCAATAACCCGTAGGACACTTTTTATTAATGGGATTATTTCTCCAGGAAATAATTAGACTCTAATCGGTCCCCTGGAAAGCTAGACGCTGTAGTGGACGCGTGTTGGAGCGCGTCCTGGTCATTGTTTACATTATCTTGAGTTTAATCCCAGCGTTACACAAACGCTGGGATTAAATTAAAATTAAATTGACATTAATCTTCCCTGTTAATGCTGTAATAACGCTCGTAGTTCTATGGAACGATGGCGGAGCGAAACGAGACAAACTTTATGTTTGAAACGAACCGTAGTTACGTTTAACTAGGGTATTAGCAGTAAGTGATCCTGGAGGCTAATGGCAATGTGATCACGGACATTCGGCGCTAATTTAAAAGACTTTTAAGCTCTATTTGGCCTTAATGAGCAGACCGGAAAACACAAACATTAATGTCCCATCAGTGTATAAAACCCTTATGGAAATAAAGTTTGTTATAACCGTAAATCACACCCCAAACACATCAGCATAGCTTTGTTTCAAGAACGCTAGCGGAAGCTAAGCCTGTTCGCTCGGTCAAGCTTTAAAACACAGTGAAAACGCTTTAAGTGGACACATTTCTGCGGCTTTAAACTTGCAGTCTGATTTTTATCCTCAGTGGCTGAGCTCTGGCAGGACAAATCTAAACACCAGTCCACCATCTGAAGCTACACGAATATCATTAGTTCCAACCGTGATGTTTCTGTGCTATAATGAGCCCTGAAACCTCGTTAAATCTCTTCAGATGATTAAGATTTGACAATCTCCGCTGTACGGTTTCATTTTTGATGACCTAAACTGTAAATCTTTGGGTGGAATTTGCCAAGCGAAGACACGCGGCAGCTATGAGGCGTCTCTGTGGTCGTTTCTGTGGCTTATAAAACCAGAGCGACTGGTTTCAGGGATGTAAATTAGTTTTGTGGCAAACAGTTGCTGTGGGACAGGTTTCAGTGGGAGGATGATGATGAAGATGATGATGAACTCATCATGAATCATTACAGCAAGTCGAGATCAGCTGACGGTTTCACTTTTTAGGTTTTACTTTTTGTTTTTTTTCCCACTTTTCCTTTAAGCAGGACAAGGTTTAAGGTTTGACACCAATTCCACAACTCCAGCAAATATGTGACCAAGTAAAAAAAACGACAACATATTGCCGTTGTATCTCTTTTACAGAAAGGTTATATAAAAGTTTATTTTCTGAAAATTTATTATTATTATTATTATTAGTGCTGCTATTATTATTATTATTATTATTATTATTGTAATTGTTACTTTATTATTCTTTTTTTATTATATTCTCCTATTTTTTATTGAATTACATTTGTATTTTTATTACCATATTGTAAACATTTAATTGTAAAATTATTGCATATTGTTCATAACTTGCACATCCTCCAAAATAATGCCTGGGTGGGTTTGGGTTTAAATCAGATTTGTGTAATTGACAAAATCATGTAGTCCAGCTCTGCTGATCAAATATAGTCAAGATGTTTATTGACATCCCCTGCAGCCTCCTTGTGTTTATGTCCTATTAACAGGCCTCAGAAGTTTTGCCAAAAAAGTAAATATTTCTTCTGTTGCAATTATCAGATTTTGCAGAATTTCTGGTCAGACCAAATCTAGCATATACACTTTACTTGCAGGTTAGGTTCAGCTGCTCTTCAGCAGAGGCCTGTGGCGTACAACACAGTTAGTCTCATTCTTCCATCGACGGAGCCTGTGGCCACAAGGCTGCACAATATATCCCAAATATATCGTCATTGCAACAACAGTGTGTGCAATATTCATTTTGCAAAGGACTGTTTGGAGAGCAATAATTGTTGGCTAATATATTGTCATGAACTTGCATTCTGCATGCTAATATGGTATTTATTTAGCCAGTAGGACAGATTCTCACAGCTGCAGATGCTCACTCTGGACACTAATGACTTTGCACAAAACTGCTAAAGGTCACAGAGTGGAGGAAGCATTGATGAGAAAGAAGAAATAAGGCATATATCACAACTGATGTCATCATTGCAATATTTACCAATATCATCGACATTACAAGATTTTCTAATATTGTGCAGCCCTATTCGGCTGTGCAGCTGCAAAAGAAAAGAGAAATATCAAGGAATACAGCTGCCATGAGGTGCTGTTTGACCTGGTTCTAATTTATAAGACACTTTATAACAAGCAAGTTACACCAAGGTGCTGCCCAGCAAAAGCAAAATAAGTGATAGGAGTATTTAAAAAGGAAAAAAAAAGAACACAGAAGTCATAAATTCATAATTTTAAATGAAATAAATGAAATAAAATGGGTAAGATATAGCTTATTCCTCAGTTCTGGGGCTGCAAATGAGAAAGCTCGATCACCTCTAGTTTTCTTGTTGGATCTCATCTAGGAGCAATTGGATGTTTGTCTGGCTTTAGTCTTCTTATGTATGGAGATGTATGAGTTCTGTTAGAACAGAAACACCTTTCTTGTCCCACTATGGGGCAATTGGGGTTGAGGTTCTATTCTAAATAGGATTTCACGCATATGAGCAGCTCAAAGGATATCTTGCCTAATAACTGCACACCCCAGGGCAGCCTAAAACAGCCTGGTGATTGCCAATTCAATGAACGGCTTTCACAATACGCTCTAAAGATCTGAATGTCCTAAAGGCCTTTTCTGTGCAGTTTTGTTCATTTATATACCATTAATTCACGACAAATGTTGTTCTGGAGCACCTCACAAAAACAAAAAACATCTCCTACATTTAACCTAAAATGATAATTTAATGCCAACTGATGGAATATCACCTCAGTAAGCCGATACGACTGCATTGAGTCAGTGACTTGGCAGCGATCCCTCATCCAGAGCAAACATGTGGGAGCAGTGGAGAAGGGCCACTCCCTTTGTAGAAGAAACCTCCAGCAGATCCAGGCACAGCACAGGCTGCCATTTGCTGCAATTAGCCGTCGTTAAAAACACTAAAGAAGCTAAAAACACAGAAGCACTGAGCCAAGGGTGCTTTCTATGGGATAGTGAGGCAAAGGAGAACTGTTTATGGAAAGGAAACTGGATGCCCAAAGTAAATGGCAGTTCGGGGTCCGTCCATGACTCCCACCTAAAGGAGACACAGGTGTAGACAGAAGCAACGGTCATGAAGATATGTTCTAGTAAAAGAAAAGAGCAAATTATCAAAGGAAGCCTCAGCCTTTTTTAATTACAGCATTGTTTTTTATTCATTTCTTTTCTAACTGCCCTTATTGTGGCACGGCTGCTCTGACTATAAACATCCGACCTTTGCTCAAAACCACGTGGAGTATTTTGATAGTATTTTGATAGAATCGCAGAAAGAAAACAAGTGAGTGAAAAGCAGCTTTGAAGGTCAGTTTCACGTCTGTCAGCTTTTCAGATCACAATCTAAGATCTTCCAGTTTATTCCAGTGTCATCAAAGCAGCTGAGTAGAAATGAGAGGTGACTAATCTTTCAGCAGAGGATTGCCTCTATAAAGTATCATAACTCCTTGCTTTGTTACGTTATCCCCCACAACTTTCATTATATTTTATCTGGATTTCAAGTAACAGTCCATAACAAAGTAGTATTGTTCAGTGAATGGAAAATACATGTTTCCTTTTTTGTTTTTGTTTTTTTACAGCTAAAGTCTGAAAAGTTTGTTGGTATTCAGCCCCGTTTACTCTGAGACCCAGTCCAGATTTAGTAGATAATCCACCCGTATCTCTATTTAAATCCTGCTGTTCTGTGAAGGCCTCGCAGATTTGTTAAAGAACATTACTGAATATGCAGCATCATGAAGACCAAGGAACGCAGCAGCACTGCAAAAAGGAAAGGAAGTAAAAAGTGTATTTGCCCTAGATTTGAGCAGGCAAATAATCTTATCTGCCAGTGGAAAGAGTATTTTTACCCCTAAAATAAGATAATTAGATATCCTGCCCTTGACATAAGATGATGGAGATGAGTCGTTCCTATTTTAAGTGCATAAATCTTATTCCATAGGCAAATAAGCTTATTTACCTGCTCAAATCAAGGACAAATACGCTTATTTCAAGAACATTTTACTTACTTTTCATTCCCTTTATGCAGTAAGAAGTTTAAAGCAGGTAGGTGTTAAAAATATCTGGTAGATCTGTTCAATCCATCATCCGAACCTGGGAAGAATACGGTATAACTGCAAACGTCGCCAGGCCTGGCTGTCCAGCTAAGCCATTGGTGTCTGAAGTCGGCCCTCAAGGGCTAAAGCCAGAGCATGTTTTTTGATCTATTCTTTCCTCAGCACACTTGAATCAAATCAGCGGTTCATTATCAAGTCTTTGTAGATTTTGAGGAGGTAATTCAGCCGTTTGGATCAGCTGTGTTTGAGCTGCGACACATCTAAAACGAGACAGGCCACCGGCCCATGAGGACTGGAGCTGGACACGCATTACTAAAGATAACAAGCTGGACAGGGAGACGCAGCCAGGAGGCCCACGGTGACTCTGGGGGAGCTGTGAACATCTACAGTTTAGTTGGGATATGAACAGACATGTTGGTCCGGTCGCATTGGACCATAAATGTACGATCAGGGTCAAATTCGGCAGATTTTGATTTGAAGTTTTCAAACAAGGAGTCTGTTTCTGACTGTAACCCAGGCTGGATATAAATGCACGCCATGATTTTTAGGGTTTGTATTGTAAAAACATTTGGGGAATTTTAGCTTATTTTGCTTCAACTGGACAATTATGCAATACTTTGTGTTGTTCTCAATCAGAGATACTGAGGTTTATGGTCGCACAGGACAAAATATCAAAAATATTCCATATACAGTTTAGCATTTAGCATGGCTGATAGATAAGAGAGGAAAAACCTCCAGGAGAAAACATTTATGTACTTCTGAAGCATTTTTGTTTACATTTATGTGCTTTCAGCCAGTTAATTAAGACGTGCTCTGTTCAGTTAAAGTTACGTTTCTAAAAGATACACAAAGAAAAATTAAAGGGCCAGTTTTAATCAGAGTAGAATAAGTCAGGTAAACGTCAGGAATATTGTTCTGGTCAGTTCAGTTGCAGAGAGGGTTGTTATTCAGTGTCGGCTGCTCTGGTGTAAATGAAATCAACGACAGGTGCACTAAAGGGTCAACAATGAGACAACCCCTAAAAACAGGGTTATGCGTTTGGTTCAGGGTCAGAGTCACTAGCTGAGGTGATATCCGGACCCTACAGAGGTTGCACAGACAGTCCAACTCCACCAGGATGGCACGTCGATGTGTGCCATTGCCAGAAGTTTGCTGCGTCTCCCAGCACAGTCTCAAGAACATGGAGGAGACTCCCGGAGACAGGAAATTAGTCTAGAAGAGCTGAAAGGTCCTGAACCCATCGGCAGGTTCTCCTCCTGTTCCTTTGTGCAAGAAAGAACAGGCTGAGTACTGCCAGAGTGCTACACAGTGACCCCCAGCTGCCTCCGTGGCAGGAATGTCTCTGACCAAACCATTAGAATCAGACTTCACGAGGGCCTGACGTCCTCCAGCAGGCCCCGGTCTCACTGCCCGGGACCGTGGAGCCGACTGGCATTTGCTAGAGAACACCATAACTGGCAGGTGTGGGACTGGCACCCTGTTCTTTTGACAGAGGAGAGCGGGTTCACTCTGAGTTCATGTGACAGACGCAACAGGGTCTGGAGAAGCTGTGGTGAACGTGACGTCATGCTGCCGGCAGCATTCTTCAGCGTGATCGGTTTGGTGGTGGGTCAGTGTTGGTCGGGGGACGAACGGACGTGCGCAGGATAAACGATGGAGCTCTGACTGCTGGTAGATATCAGGATGAAATCCTTTGGGCCATTGTTAGACCCGTTTATGGTGCAGTAGGTCCAGGGTTTCCCCCTTCATGTGGCAACAGTCTGCTGGCAGTTCCTGGAGGATGAAGGATTTTATATCTGAGCTAAACCCAACAGAACATCTCAGGGACGTCATGTTTAGGTCCATCCAACACCACCTGGTTGGACTTTAGATGTTCAGGGAGCTCAGTGATGCCCGGCTCAGGATCTGTGGGGAGATACCCCAGGACACCATCTGTCATCTCATAAGGAGGTCTGGCGTTGTCAGGCATGCTTGCAGCCCTAGAAACTCCAGAGGACCATTTTGAGCTGATGGAATGACGTTTCAGCAAATTTCAGCTTGCTGCATCGGGTTTTTTCAGTTTCACTTTCTTGGTGACTGCGGACTAAGCCCTCTGCAGGTTGATCCTTTGCATTTTCATCAAATGATGCAGCATCCTTCGGTTCCTAACGCATTGCCCAGTCCACACCTGTACGGACATCCAACAGGATTTGTTTTCCCCAGTTGAAATGTGATGTTTTTAAAGTGCCCTTTTTAAATTTTTGTTTGAGCAAGGAACGTCAACACTAGACAAAAAAAAAAAAATAGTTGGGTGTTTGCCAGCTACTAGTAGTAATGGTATTTTTCCATCTGCTCATGTGTTTATTGGAGTTATAAAATGAGTGCTCATTTAGCAGGGCTGATATTCTGTTTTTCTGATTTGTCCTTGATGCAAGTATTCTGATATTTTCAGGCTGAATTAGCGGAGCAAATGTCAGCATTTCTTTTTCAGTTCTTGTCAGCTTGTTAATGTGCAAAATGAATAAAGCACTGCTATGGGGAAAAAAAGGAATCAAAGGTGCTCTGTTTGACCGGCACTTGACCGGACTGCTTCACTGAGACACTGCAGGTATAAAGTTACAGTAACATCCGTGTTAAGACCCCGTAGCCAGCAGCGCTACGATGTGTGTGCCCTCAGCAGCGCTCTCCATGTTTCATCTTGGTCGACTAACTGAGATAATTTCACGGTCTGATGAGCTGGCAGAGACGGGCCGGGACGTTTGCCGCGGTGACCGGAAACTTTAAAGAGTTTATTTCTTCCTCTGTGTTTGGGGGGGGGGGGAGCTGCCGGACTGGTTCTTTAACTCAGAGTTCTCCTCCCGTCGTGACTGCAGAGGTCGACTCCTACGTTTAAGCAATGAATCACACCAAGCGACGACGCAGCGAGCTGCTGCTGTGCTGGACATCGTCTGTCCTTCAGCAGAGGCTGTATTTAGGAAGACAGAGGAAGGTTTGGCTTGTGTTTCAAAGTGATTCTCTTCTTTCTGTGTTGCTTTACTTCCATATTTAACTCGTGGGGCTTAGTTCGTTCACCTTTGGGCACATTGTTGACCCAGTTTTCTCAGCAGGGCAGTGCTTACTCCTCTCCTATAACATTTCTCAAAGTTGGAACATAAAGTGGGAGGAATGTTTGACTTAGTCTCTAGATTGTCCAGAGTCCTTTGTCCTCTCTTAAACTCTTCCTGTCAGTGAACTCCACAGGTTTTCTGCTGACTTGGCCAAACCCTTCATCATTATTGCGCTGAAAGATCTAATAATGAACTGTTTTAAAACTCTAGCAGAAGCCATCATTGTTTAACGTAATTACGCAATTTATATGGGTCCACGATAGAGATCGACCCATATGTCGGCTGGCCCATATTTTGGGTCCATATTTGCAATAAAAAAAAAAAAAAAAAACCACGTCTGATCTCCAGCTGAAGAGCCGCCGCTGCACGTGTGTTCGTTCCCATGGAGAATCATGTATCCACATAAAAGCAATTGGCAATCACTATGCGTACAGCATCTAACTTTACCTAAAATAATGTCCATACACTGCAGCGGTGCTCAGTGTTTTCTCTCCTCCTTTGAACCAAAGAAGCTCTTTTCTCGCTGTGACACGTTCATTGAGTGCGAGCAAAGCGCTGCCATAAGAGACGTTATGCGAGTTTTTTTCGGTGTACCTTTCAAACTGAAGCTAAAGCTGATTGTTAATAGGGCGGGACGATAATTCAATAACAATATACATCGATCGATAGACGTATGTCGATGGGAAAAAAGGGTCAATAAAAAGTTAATTAGAACAGTTTTCCTTCCTTTTGCATTCTAGCCATGTAGATCAATATTAGTCATTACATCCTCCCAACCAATCACAAACGCAGACCCAGGAATGCTCCGCCCCCTTCAAAGAGTTCAGAGAGCACGCATACTTTTTCATTTTTTAAATACTTGCAGTTTTGGTAAAACGTTGATGGAATAAAGAGTTGAGTTTGAATTCAGAGTTTGGGTGTTCTGTATCTAAAAATAAGCTGCTAAGCAAGAGCATAAAATAGCCAGGGCTGCACTTAAAATATGTTTTGAATTTGTTGATAATTATCAATATTTCTGTTTTATTGATATGCTTTTTTTCTATATTGTCCAGCCCTAATTGTCAATATTAGCTGGTTTAATCATCAGTTATAAGAATTATATAACATTTGTTATCACTGTGTTATTTTTATCATGTAAATGGAGGAAGTAGAAGCAGCACATATCGGGTATCGGCTAGACTGATGTCAAAATAATCGGCATCAGCATCGATCTTAAAAACCTGTATCTAGTCCATGATGCTGAAGATTATAAAACGGTGGGCATGAGGCACTCTCACACACATTCCTGCTTCGTTTCCCTTCACATACGTCTGCAGAGTTTGTTGCTAAAAAGATCGATCCATCTGATCCCACCTAAACACAAGGTCTCAGTTACATTCCCAGCAGCATTTAGCAAACTCTTCATGTTACGCTTGTGCTGGTGGGGCAGAAAATAGTTTTTCCCAGCGTGCCTCCCAAACCGGTTGGCATATAAGTAGCTTCGAAAGCTAATTTTGGCGACTTGGTGACCCTGAGGAGCGGTTCTATGTCTGTGAGCTTGGTGGATTTTTTTGTGGATATTATGCTCCTGTGTGAAATGTGAATTTCTCCATTGTGAGATCAATAAAGTTTTATCTTATGTGTGCGGTGGCAAGGTAAACCTTCATCCAGCCTTCTGTGTCATTGTTGACAAAGAAGGCTGGATGAAGTTGCCTTAAAAAGTTTTAACTACTCCTGTGACGGTAGAAAGGATGTGTTCTCCTGTCTTTCCCATTTTGAAGAATGGGCCTCTGCATAATACATTTATATCCCAGGGAAACAGGAAGTCATGGGTTATGAAAATGTCTTCAATCAACTTAAAACTAAACTATAGAATTAAATACAATATTCTGTTAGATTTGCTTTAAATGATGTTTGGCAGCAGTTATTTAATCAGAAACAATATAGTAGCGTCCCCCCCCCCCCCCACACACACACACACACTGAATTAATGAGCTTATATTAAAGTTTGGATGTTTAGTTTCAGGTAACCTGCTGAAATAAAAGATCAGTTTACTTTTTAGCCTTTTTATTCATCCTTCCTCTCTGCGCCAGTGTGCGTAGAGGCATCTGTAGTCAAATGTTTTCGACCTACTGCAATGTATTTTAAGGGTGTTTAAAAATGTTTTTTGCTGGTTATGTCTGCTGATAAATTCTTTCCTGATGTGCAAAAACCGCTCCAAACATGACTGTCCCTGCTTGTGTCTGTAAATATAGAAGCATCCCTATTATTTGACAACGCTGAAACGTCTTGATAAAGCTCCGTTATTTTCTTCTGTTTGTCTCCAGGCTTTGATGAGAGGCTCTTCATGATGATCAGCAGCTAACGCCGTCCACCACCGGCCGGACAACCGCAGGAAGAGACGTGGCTGCTGCTGCTCCATCCACAGTCGACGCATGGCGGTATTAGGGGTAAGACATGTTTTTTTGTTTTTTTTGTTTTTCTGCCTTGCTGTCTAGATGTTTGCACAGTTCCCTCTGTTGCAGAGGATTTCTGGAGAAGATTGAGCCTCTGCATATTGGATGCTGGCTGTCTCAGAGTCTGATTCACTGAACATAAGCAGCTATTAGCTGAGCAATGCTTGCTGCTTATTTCACTCCGGGTCGATTTGGTTGCAGCTGTCGGCTTGTTACGCACCGATTTTTGGCGAACAAGTCAATCACTTTAGAGAAAAACAAGAGTTTTGTGTCTCTTTTAAAAAAAAAAAATTTAGAAACACTTCAGGTAGACCAACTTAGAATATATTATTGAAAAGAAATGTATTTCTTCAAGCATATCTATAATAATCAATTCCTTAAACACAGCTTGTTTATTTCAAGCAATTGTTTTTGTTTTTGTATTATGCCTTAAAGCCAATGAAAACATCAAAATTCACCACCTCAGAAAGTTGGATTATCATATAAAACCAAAAAAAAAAAAAAAACATCCACAGCTCAAGACCCTCGACCAGAGAGGCGAAGCCATAAAAGATCATTTTTAAAGACGCTGGCTATGCTGAGTGCTGTTTTTAAGCATATTGATGGAAAGATGAGTAAAAAGAAAAGGTATTGTAGAAAAAGATGCACAAGCAATTCTCCCACAATCAAAAGATTTGGAGATTTTGAAGGCTTGTTTCACTGACCCCTCTGTGTCATTCATGAAGTTAAGCCTCTCCTGAACCAAACGCAGCCACACGTCTCACCTGAGCTAAGGAGAAAAAATTTTGCATTTCATTTGGAAATCATGGTGTCAGAGCACGGATGAACGGTGAGGAGGCACCGAATCCAACGCACCTGACGTCCGGTGGGGAGTTTCCGCTTCAAGCGACGATTTGGAGATACGTGCCCCCTGCTGGTGTCGATCCACTGGGTTTTTATCGGCACGGCTCCCTACCAGGAAGGTTTCAGCACTTCATGCTTCCCTCTACTGACGATCTGTGAGGAGATGTGATTTTATTTCATCTGACTGACTTTATTTTCTAGCAGGACCTGATACCGGCCCACGCTGCCAAAAGGACTAAATGCCGCTGCAATGACCTAAACCTTTTTTTCTGCACATTTTCTTGCCTTTCCGTCAGGTTTGTTCCACTGTGTATTTAGACGTGTTGCCGACGTCTAACATGACTGTTGTGATCTCATAGAAAATAACGAGCATTTACACGTGGGCCGGGTTTCGACGAGCAGACTCCCGGGCGTTTGTTAACGATGAAACCAGAGCCTGTCACGCTGTTGCTCAACACAAGCCCAGCTTCCTTGTTGCCCTCATGCCTCCCCTTCAGATCACGATTCACCCTCCGAGCTACGAGTCGCAGCGTGTCCGCCCCGTCTCTGCTCGGCGGCGCTGGTGCAGAGCAGCTGTGCTCACTTGTGGATAAAAATCAGTAATGAGTCGTTTCCGCCGGCGTTAAATGACTCTCCTGCCTCCTTGCTGATGTTGTCTCAAGTTGGAGGTGGATTGAAGGGAGCAGCGGCATCAAACTGCAGCGAGTGCTGCAGAGGATGAAAACACACGGGAAACGGCCTATTAGCAGGCCAGCACGAACGAGGATGCGGGGCAGCATAGAAAACAGTGATGCTCTGTAGTCTAATATAAAATGCTGCAGTAATAGCCAACTCATGCGCCCTCGTGAGAGTTTAGTCAGAGAGGCTTACATAGTATTAACCCATAACCCTGAGAGCAGATCCAGTCTAGCAGCAGCAACCCTTCACTTATGGAGGGCTGTCGGATCATTTATCTTCATATAAAGTTTATTAAACAAGCTGAGATTGAGAAAAAACAGAAACGAATTTGATTAAACTGTTTTACTGTTTCTAAACGATATATAACGGGGGGGGGGGGGGGGAGAAGCTTAAAGATTAATAAATAGAGCAGGGGTCACCAACATGGTGTCCACGGGCACCAAGTAGCCCCTGAGGACCACATGTGGCGCCCACGAGCCTGCCCTAAAAACAGCACAACCCACCACTGAGCTGCATCTAAAACTTAATTTTAGTCCGTTACTGTTCCTGTTTATTCTCACCTGCGTTTATATGGATTTAAAAATGAAAATATCTATAACAAAGCATGAAAAACGTGTTTATTTTGCATAAAGTTAAGGTGACCATTGACTCTTCTAGGTCAAAGGTCAGTACTGGTCGCCCTTCGTTTGACACAACACCAATGAAGTGGCTCTCAGTTTCAAAAAGGTTGGTGATCCCTGAACAAGAGAATTGTTAAAAGTTTTTACCCCCTTCAGATCGTCAAACAAATTGAAGTAATTATTTAACTTTTTGGGGAGCAAAACCAAATTGACCCTATATGAAAAATAATGACACCTCCAATTGAGGCACGATGACATCAGCTGCCATGGAGCATCTCTGATTATTATGGGCAATTAGTGTTTTTCAATGTTTCGGGCAAAAACTGCCTGTTTAAAACTATACCACTGTATATCAGTTGGATGTAGGTCCAGAATTTGACTATGTAACTCAAGAACCTTAATTTTGTAAGTTTTTTACTATTCAGAGGTAAACTTGCTGTTACCCTTTGGATGTTTTCCCACTGCATCATCTAAGTGAACTTGAGCTTCAGATCTACGGCTGAAATGATTCCTCAAATGATTCAAGTAACTCTATTTCTAAAATAGCCTCAAGGCTTTGTTAAATTTTAATTATCCATTACACTTGTTGTGGCCGGGTGTGTATTTGTGTTGCACAAAGCTCTTAGTTTTGCCAATTCTGATACGTGGATATCAAGTGCGGTTATCAACCAAAAGAGAGTCTGCAAGCGGCAAAAAGAAGAGCTGAGAAAACAACAGGAAGTGTCAAAATTGTGGGATTACGTTAAATTTAACCAAAAAGAGAACTGCGCAGTGCGTGTACTGCTAAACTAAATTAGCTTTCCATAATAGTGAGAACATAAACAGCAGCGTTCTGGATCAGCTGCAGCTGTCTGATCCACTTTTTAGGCAGACCTGTGAAAACATATTTTCAGTAATCAATGTGACTAAACATAAACGCCTGGATGAGTTTCTCTAGATCTCGTTGGGACATCAGTCCTTTAATCCTGGAAATGTTCTTTAGTTGGTAGAAGGCTGACTTTGTAATTGTCTTTATGTGTCCTTGAATGTTCAGGTCTGAGTCCATCAGATTTCAGGCCTGATCACCAGTTATTAGTTGGAATAACTGAAGCTGCTGCTGACTCTAGTTTGTTCCTCTTTAGGTCCAAAGATAACTTTTGCTTCTGTTCAGCTGCAGAAGGTTTTGGCACATCCACACATTGATTTGTTCTAAGCATCTATCCAGTGCATGGATGGGTTTAGAGTCTGGTGACATTGTAATGTAGAGCTGTGCATCATCTGCACAGTTATGGCAACTCATTTTGTTTCTTGTTATAACCTTAGCTAGTGGGAGCATATAAATATTGAATAGAAGGGGTCCTAGGATTGAACCTTGGGGTACCCCACATGTGACTTTTGTCCACTGATGAGACGTTACCTACTGACACAAAGAAGTCCCTGGTCTTTAGATAGGATTTGAACCAACTGAGTGCTTTACCAGAGAGTCCAACCCAGCTCCACAGTCAGTTTAATAATATATTATGGTCAATGTGACAAATGCTGCGCTGAGGTCCAACAGAACAAGCACTATGGTTCTTCCACAGTCTGTATTTATGTGGATGTCATTAAACATCCACATAAATACGAGGGTGGTCTCAGTACTGTGGTGAGTGTGGAAACCGGACTGAAAAACTTAAAAACTGTTGGTCATTGTCAGGAAGCTATTTAACTGTTGAAACAGCTTTTTCAATAATTTTACTGATAAATGGCAGGTTGGAGATTGGCCTGTAATTCTGCAGATATTGTTTGTCAAGATTGCTCTTTTTTAATCAGTGGTTTAATAACTTCTGTTTTTAAGGCCTGGGGGGGGGGATTTACTATGTGGATCAGGTCAGATGCAATGATAGGCTGGATTTTTTAAGAAAGGTTGTAGGTAGGATATCAAGACAGCAGGAGGAGGAGCTTAACTGATTTATAGTTTCTTCTAGATTTTACAGTTGAGTAGTTGAAATGTAGTAATTTTCTCTGCATTTATGTTTGAATATAAAATTGGTACTGGATTTGTCATGAATGTGCAGATTAATTCTCTGATTAAAGTTTTTTTTTATTTTCTCTGCAAAGAAGTTTGCAAATTCATTGCAGGCCCTGGTAAAGTGGAGCTCTGGTGGTACAACAACAGGAGGGTTTGTGAGTCTTTAAACTGTGGTGAATAAAAAACAAGCGTTGTTGATGTTTTTGTTTAAGACTTCTGCAAAGAACGTTTCTCTTGCATGTTTTGCTGATGAGTGAAAGCTTTGCAGCCTCTGTTGTAGATTTCATAATAAACGTGAAGTCAAGTTTTACGTCATTTAGGTTCAACTCTACAACAAAGTCTTCTTTCACATCTCACTAATGGGGCTTTTCTCCATGGAGATTTTTTCCTCCCAGAGACAACCTTCACTTTAATGGGAGCATTGGAGACGATAATGTCAGAAATCTTAGGATGGAAATTATTTACTAACTCATCTATTGTGTTATAACATAGAAATGAGATGGAGGTGTAGATTTGATTAAAGGTTTCAGCTGTGTTGTCTGTAAAAGAACGTTTTGTTGTATCTGTTAGTTTGCCTTGGAATTGTGTTTTTTTATTGTTCTGTTCTTTTTTTTTAAACTAAGAGTGTATTTGTAACAGCATTAGCGTACACGATTTGGCAATATAATTATCAGGCTTCTCATAAAAACATTTTTCAGCACACAAAATATAGATTTTTAAGTTGGGGTAAATGTAGAGCTATAGAAAATCCTAAATTAGGAGCCGTGAGGGAGTCGAAAGAGTCGGCTCTCTGAAAAGATCCGAACTGCCCATCATCGTCTGCAGACTGACAGGAAACTGAAAGTGAGGTTTGAAATATAAAAGCAATGTTTATTATTTTTGTTTGACCATTTTCACTCCAGAGGCGTTGATGTCAAGTCAAGCAGGAAGGGCAGAGCTTTTAACACCTGGATGTTAGGACTTGTTTTTTAGCTGCACATGCTTCCTTTGCTACAAATGATCAAGTGTTCACTAAAGACACGCTATTTTACAGCATTTTAAGCAATACGATAATGATTAAAAAACAAACTGAAATGCTGCATTTTCCCTTTTATTGTGTTTCTGTTATTCTTGAAATAAGCGTCAGTTGCTAAAATAAATACCTTCAGAATGTGCTAATTATTTTAAATCGATTTATTAAAATAATCTTCAGCTGCATCCCCAGTAAGGTCACAAACTTATACCTGGACATCCTCCTGCAGGATTTTGTCATGGGGAGCAAAGTTCATAGTAGTAGAGAAGTCGTCCAGGTCCAGACCGTCACCTCACCACCATGTTTGACATCATCTGGTTCTGAAATGCTGTTCGTTTTACACCAGATGCAAACGGTTATATTTTTGTCTCTCCAGTCCACAGAACGTGTCGCCAAAAGTCTCAGGGATCGAAGAAACAGACCCACAGCATCACACATCCTCCGCTGTACTTTACAGTGGCCATGAAATACTTTCTAATATGCTGATTAAACCAGATTAACTAAAGATGTTTGCGAGTGTCAGCAGCGTCGTTTTCTGCCACTGTGGAAGAAACTTTCCACTGTCGCTTCATGCTTGCTCAGTATGAGGGATTGCTGCAAAGCCATCAACAATGCAGACAACTCTCCCTGTAGCTCTACGCTTCTCCAGGAGTGAATGCTGCTTGTCGGGACTTTGAAGCAATCAACTGGTTCCCTTATATAGGAAATTTTTGACCAATCTGTATAATATGATTGATTTTGACTTTGTAAAGTGCCTCGAGATGACATGTTTCATGAATTGGCGCTATATAAATAAAATTGAATTGAATTGAATTGAAAATAACCAGCAGCGTGTGATGTTTGCCTTGGTTTTCAACACGTTGCTCTGTGTCCCCGTTCCTCCCCAGAACCCCGACATGCTGACGAGGAAGATCAAGCTGTGTCACATCAACGCCCACATCACATGTCGCCTGTGCGAGGGCTACCTGATCGACGCCACCACCGTCACGGAGTGCTTACACACCTGTAGGTCCTTCCTCCCACGCTTTCATCATCCGCTCCAAGCCTCCTCGCCTTCATCCGTCTCGACCTCCTTCCTGTTTCCAGCTCCTGCTGCTTCCTTTTGTTTTACTTTCCAACACTGTCTGTTTTTTTGTCTCATTGCTTTCAGCTTGTTCATCCTTGCTGCCTGTAAGGGACCAGAGTTAAATACGGACACAAGGTGTTCCAGAAATTAGAAAAACTTCAATTTAGCAAAAGGGTCAAACTTCAATACAAGATAACTCAAATAATAAATAGCATGAATTTGGGCCCAACTCAACTGAGGTCAACTAAACAATAACAAAATGCAAACAAAACTGACCTCCAGACAAAGAACAGAGGCTGCTTAAGTAGGGGTGGAATCACCTAAACTTTCCACATGAGGGAGGCACAACATAACAGAGGAACAACAAACCAAAAATATGAACACAAAAAACAGATGAAGCAAAAGCATATTTAACTTAGCACAAATAAGTGAATATTAAAATAAAATAACTAAGGTCAACTTCAACAAATAAAGTTCCTCACCCTCAGTCTTTTGGAGTAGTGGTATGTCCCTGGCTTCCTCCTCCAGCTGATTTGTGTTTGCAGACCTCAAAGAAAAGAACAAGTGTAAATAAACCATTCAGACAGATATTAACTAAAGTGTGCACCCATTAGAAAATATATGTCTAAATAAAATAACTTGAAAAAACAATACTAACACTTGGTGGTGGTGGTGATAGAAGCATCCACCACACTGCCCATTTCTGTTTTCTTCCGAATGGAATAATCCAAAAAGAAAACACCTTGTTGTTGGTGTTTGACAGCAAACTGCAGCGTTTTAGCAGTATTTCAGTATTCAAGTAAAGTATTAAAGGCCGGTCTAAGCCAGCGTCTTGTACACGAGGTAATTGTGCGCACGCTCGTGATCACAGAGCGTGTAATCTGCACATCATATCTCATAAGAAGGGGGGAAATAATGTCGCCTCTCGTTCACGCTGAGGTGCATCATTAGCTGGGTTCAGTAAAGTCGAATAACACCATCTGTTTCTTTCTGCAGTTAGTTACCAGTCTGTTGGATCAGGGCTCTGCGTATTTCACAAAATTAGTCCTCGTTGAGTCGGAGGAGATCTTCATTAACGGAGATAGATGTTTGGGCTGCATCATAAAAACACGATAGAAAATGTTGAATTGAAGTCCTGAGCAGGGTAAAGGTAATTGGAACAATACATTTTGTCTGTTGACGCTAATATATGCAAGCTGGAAGCTATGGAGTCAAAGATTACCCAGGTCTGAATAAATATGAAAAGGAATATAAAAAAAAAATATTTGTATTTCCAGAAATTATCCTCCATCACATTGTGAAAAACATCTGTCTGACCTGCAATCCATCTGCTTGTGTGGTGCGTCTATCTGTCGGCTCGAAGAGGGCCGAGAAATTCTGAAAAATGTCAGAATTATGGCATGAAAAAGAAGAAACTGGTGGACAAAAGCAACAAAACCTTCTGACATCGTGATGGGGGGAATACTCCCTACTCTGTTAGTTTCTAAACTCATTCAGACCGGCGAAAATAATAAAGATCTGTTCTTTGTAGGATACAAACGAGCCTGGTTGGGCCAAGTGAAGAAAATCTCAATGTTGACACAAAGAATCTGACCAGGAGAGTTTAAGCCTGGATTTTCTGAGGGGACTTTAGTCTAAAAGTCAGCAGACCAACAATGTGATGCTTGTTTATTCCTGCCTGTTCTTTTCAGGTTTTCTGATTCTGTACGGGGCTGTAAAAAAAAAAAAAAAAATCTTCTCAAAATGTTTCCCATTTCCCTGATTAGTTCAGGCTCACATTTTCACTTCTGCTTTGCAGCGCTTTGGTGAAATCATTTTCAGAGTCCGTCTTCCTCTGAGTTTCTTCTCTTCGAGCAAGCGGTGGCTTGATTTCATTTACACTAATTCTGCAGGACAAGAGAGACCTCAGGGGTCACACAGGAAGCATTGAACTCTGCGGACTTCATAGTCCCTGCGCCTCACGCTGTTTCATCGCCCGTGTTGCTGAAAAGAAAGCGGCCTGCTCTCCTGCTAGACGTTCTCTGATCCCTCTGGGGGTCACGGAGTTTACGAGGCTGCGTCCTGTTTACTTCGTCTACAAACCTAAGTGCCCTTTAAAGCTCACATGAGAACGGGGCCAGTCTAGAAAGCTCAGCAAACAATACGCTGACACAAAGCTGCTGATTGTCCTGCACAGTTTCTGGAGGGTTTTTAGCCGAAGGCTGCTCCAAGCAGTTCCACTGCTTGATGTTTGCTGTGACCCGTCGGTTTCTTTGACGCTGCAGAGTTTAGAAGAGAAACCTGGATTACATTTACACAATGAACCCAGATGATTTAGTACCTTTTGTCTCCACTAGAGGGAGCCACTTCACCACAGATCGGAGCCTTTTTTGCCCACTTCAGAGTCCAGACGCCAGGCTTTGATTCTGCCTCAGTGTGAGAAGGGGGCTCCCAAGTCGGAGAGCCGAGACAACAAAGACATTCGCATCACGTCATCGGTGCAGCTGCTCCGCTGCAATAAAAATGTCAAGTAGAGATGGATTTCACGGCACACCGGGCGCCGCAAATTACATTGCAGGCTTATACAATACATTTATTGTACCAACAAAAGGTGGCTGTAGTTGAAAGCGAAGTTCCCTGAAGCCTAAATGTAATTTAAGGGATTTGTACCTTCATCCCAAGTCGCTTTTACTGGAATAGATTTGTCCTGCTGCCATGCAGCGTGCACCTCGGCTTCTTTTTTGATTGCTGCATTATTTTTTGTTCACAAGCATTTGTTTAATACTGAAGAACAGATTCCTGTCTGCCAACACAGATCTGTTGTTTTTATTAAAATTGTTGCATTGTAGAAATCCCCTTTTTATATTTTAAAGCAGCAGCTGAAGAGAATGCAGCGTTCATTAAATAAATACGTGGGAATGAACACAATCTGCAGGAACCTGTTAATGGAGCGTCAGGTAGATGTTCCGGTTTATTGTTTCAGCCACGGTCCCGCAGAGTGTCTTGACTAACCCTGTCATTTAAATGCAAAACGTTAAAAGACGTACGAAACTTTTAAATAAAAGGGAACGCGACGCCGTTCACAAAGGCGAGCCTGTGAAGAAAGATGTATGCTCCGTCGTAACGCTTTGTGTCTGCTGTGTGTGCCTGCAGTCTGCAGAAGCTGCCTTGTGAAGTATCTGGAGGAGAACAACACGTGCCCCACGTGTAGGATTGTTATTCATCAGAGCCATCCACTGCAGTACATCGGGTGAGTGGGGGATCGCCGCAGAGCAACACACACACACACACACACACACACACACACAGTCTGCAATCAGCAGCACGCCGCCACCGACACGATAAACTGCAGAGGGGCCGAGGAGCCGATGGATCCATTTTATTCCTGCTCTCCTGCAGGAAGCAGCAGCACGGCCCCGAGCTGCCGGGGCTCTCTGTGTGTTTGTCTAATAGATGATGCATCTAAGCCGAGCTCATTCACAACCTCGCTCCACATAAACAGTTCAGGGCTCGGCAGTCCATGTTGTGCCCTGGAATTATAATACGCCGGAGTCATAATACTGGTCGTGTGGTTGCGTTTTCTCTCTAATGCCAGGCGTACACTGTACGATATTTTCAGTCGTGGTACTCATATACAGCTCAAACTGTACGACGAAACCGCAGGGTTTAAAAGTTCACGGCTCACGATATCTGTTCTTACACTGTGCGGCCCGATGCTCTGATGCGACCTGACTGCTCACACTGTATGTTCAAAAACCGCATGTCGGACTCAGCGCTGTAGGGAGATGGCGCTACTCGGACTCGTCTACCCGGAAGCCAAATGTCAACAGTAGAAGAAGAAAAAGGCGGAAGTGTCAATGCTCGCTGTTAAATATGAGGCTTACTAGAACGAAACGCGCTGCCTTGGCAATTATAAGAGTTGCTCCTCCGTAGTTTGACTCCATGTCACACGTACCGCCGTCATGCTTCTCTCCGCTCCTATGTTTTCGTTTGGGAAGACGAAGAAGAATCTACTTGTTTGCGCGTGCGCAGTGCGCGAGGTCGGGGGAAACCGGCTTGTAGACGGTCGTAACTCCGCTTCAACAGCAGGAGGCGCTCACGATCGCTCACGAGGGCCGACTGAATTTCAAACATGTTTGATTTTCAGCCGACCGTCCGATCCCTGATGGGGAGGTGGTCGTGAGAGGCGAATCGTCCCTCGTTACCCCCTGGATGCTACACGACGCAGGACACACGATCAAGCTGAAACTCGGCCCGATTCAAAGAATTCTCGTACGACTGAAGAATCGGCCCGAAAAGGGCAAAAACTTGTACAGTGTACGCCCGGCTTAACGCTACGTTCACACTGCAGGCCTTGATGCTCAATTCCGATTTTTTGTGAAATCTGATTTTTTTTGTGTGGTTGTTCACATTTCCAAATATATGCGACTTGTATGTGATCTCCTGTGTGAACTGCATTCATACAACTTAAGTGTCCCGCATGTGCAGTTGAGGACACGATGACGTCACACGTAGGAAGCGTGCTTATTGTTTGCAGAAGTAAACACGGATTATAATGCCGGCGCACATTTTGCGATTTTTTATTTCTTTTCTAACCAGAGCTTTCTCTCCATTGACTGCTCTCCTCATTGTTGTCCGCCATGGGTGTCGTTTTTCTTCCCGCTTCTGCATAGCAGGACACAGAATAGTGGCGTTTGTCGAGTATCAGTGATGTACAGGTCGGATAAATGCCACCTGGCCGTACAGACACAGGTCACATTTGAAAAGATCAGATACGTATCGGATTCAGGACCACATATCCAATTGGCCTGGGTCGCATTTGAAAAAATCCGACCTGTGTTGTTCAGACTGTCATGAAAAGATCAGATCCAGGTCGCATATGGCCAAAAAAATCGGAGTTGGGACACTTCAGGCTGCAGTGTGAACGTAGCCAAAGTCGCCAGAGTTTCTTGTAAACTTTGTCGAAAGGTATTCCTGCCTTGTCTGGAAAAATCAGCGTAAAAAGGGAAAAGAAAACGTGATTATCAGGAAAATACGTATTTCCCATTCAACCATCAGGACCCGTGCAACCATTAGCATGTCGTTGCTGAGTCTGTTGTGAGCAGCAGAGATTATAAATTTGAACGCGAACAAGTCGTTTGGAGTGAGTGATCGACCTGTGATCTCAGGGTTTCCCCCACCGTATTATAAAGCTGGTGGGCCGACAGGCTTCAGGAGCGCCTCAGACGATCCAGAAGACCTCAGCATCCTCAGCATTTAGTCTGCTCTGACTCCTCCTGTAAAGAGCGTCGGTGGTGTTGTGACTCCAGTCCAGTTTACGGTTCAGGGGAACACCCTGGTACTCATAAGAGTCCACTATCTCCACAATCATTGCTAATTTAGCAATGAACACATTTCAGACTTGAATTGGAGGCTCCTTGTTACCAGCAGACACGGTCAGTTCCCATTCCTTTCGATGAAGCCATGACAGTTCAGCAGTTTAGCACACAAATGTTTTTTTTAACCCCATCAAGGTGATTCCAGTAGAGCTAAAAGGTCAACCGAAGCATCTCTGTGGTCATGCATTATGCCGTAGTGTGTAGCAGTGTTTGTTTGCTTTTTAAGCTTTTTAATTATAAGTCTTAATCTCCCTTCAGAATCCAGAATAAGTTGTATTGAGTTATATTGATTATGACTGAAAATGAGAGGGGGGGGGGGGGGGGCAGTCAATGTCCTGAGATAAAATTTTAAAAGGTGTCTTGGAACCTTGGAGAGCTATTGATCAGGACCGCTTTAAACAGATTGATTGAGTGTCTAACCGCTTGGAAGGGAGAATAAAAAGAAAGGAGGGAGTGGGAGAAGACTTCGGCACAACACCGGACTTTTAAAGCTTTATTGCTTTCTCACAGAGAGCTGTGGGAGTTCAGATTTGCATTCTAATGAAACACTAATGTCATTTCCTTGATTAGTCTGATCTGTAATCTGCGGCTGCGATGACGAGCTGTTCGGTGTCTTCTCTGCATCGGTGCAGCAGGAACCCGGGTCTTAGTTACTGTTTTTAGTTGTTTTTTTTTTAAGGTTTTTCATGTTACTGGACCTGAAGTGGTCTTTATAATCAATATGGCAACGGTTCAGCTGATGGATATGAGAGGCAAAGCCATTTTTTCCCCTTATTTCTAACCTCTTGCAGAGATCTTCAGCTCTATTGAACTTTTTCACATTTTATCACATTACATCAGCAAACTTCAAGGCACTTACTGAGTTAAAATCCCTAAGATCCTTGTAGTCAATCCTATGAGCGCTCCGCTTTGGCATATTATCAACATGCTGTTGTACTTTACAGTCTAATATCATATTGTCATGCCTAGCTTCATCAAATGTGGCCAAAATGTGAACATCTGACAATGCAAAGTGGACAGAACTAGGGGTGGGCATTTATCAGATCGTTTTATTGCTAGTATGGAAAATTTCTTATCAATTTACCCCCCCAAAAAACTTCTAGGGTTGTTATTTTTGCTATTTTCTCCTCTGTTGGTTTATTGAAAGAGCATCAATAAATATTAATAAAAAAAAAACTATTAAATGCAGATACTGATTGCAGATTGATGATCAAAATCACACTTATTTATGTAGTTGGTGCCCTGATGAAACGTATTTTGAATCTTGTTGTAATATGGTATATGTTACATTATTAAATGTGTTTTTAAGGACAGTATTTGTGTTTATTGGGGTATAATTGACATGCAATCACAGCCGCAGTTACCTAAAAAAGACTGCAAGAAGCTTTTATCGTTATCACAATAGTACCCGAGGCATATATCGTGATAACATTTAGGGAACGGAGCCTCTTCCATTGGCCGGCTGGACTCAGCCTTAGAGGTGAGTAGCTGCATCATCCAGGGGAAGCTCAGAGTAGAGCCACCGCTCCTCCACATGGAAAGGAGTTTAAGTGTGTGATCAGCGCCGCTCCGGCACCGACCTTTAGACCTTTATTTATCCCTTGTGGCCTGGGGACGCCTCGGGATCCTCCACAGTGAGCTGGAGTCACCGAGGACACCTGGTACACCCAAAACCCGATCTTCTACTCCATCCTTTAATCATTATTGCAGCAGAATCAACCTGTGAGCGCTTCTTTGGGCATATAACCGCTTTTTGTCAGTGTGTCAGTATTTAGTGGGTGAAACCTCTGCTGCTCAGCCAGGGATGTTGGCTCGCAGTCGTGAATCTAATCCTTCATGACTTGAGAGCTGCAGTTAACGGTGAAAGCTGCACAGCTGTTGCAGGAAGCGTTACCGTTTTTATGAGTTTTCATTTCTTTCTGTCTTGTCAGGAGATTCTGTTATGATTTCAATCAGAACGCTTTAGGAACCTACCCTGATGTTTTAGACTGCCGTAGGGAAACAAGTCAATTAAATCCACATAATTATAAACGGAGACTCCTGACACACATTTCGAAGCATGTTTTGTTTAGTCAGATTATGAGTTTGTGGTTTTGTTGTAGTTCTGATTCGTAAAATGTTAGTTGTGTTTTGGAAAATGCAAATGTATTCATTTATACTCCATTTAAAAAAAAAAGCTTAGTTTGTGTGTTTTGGACCTCAGGTTATTGTGCTTATCTGCTCTTTTGAAGTAACATTTATTCAAGTAAATCTCTGGGTATTTTTGTGGGATTTGAATTGTGTTTTATTTATAAAATATACTATTTCTGTGATGCTCTTATGTCACTGTTTGGCAGATTCAAGATGTAGCAGCTGATTTTTGCCTCACTGTTTGCAGGAAATTAGACCCTATGGCAAAAATCGCCAGTGGTTTAAAGGCAAAATTTCCCATAGATGGAAAAATAAATCGCATTTACACATTTAGATTGATTAAAATTGGCACTCATCTGTGAATCTCACTCGGATGTGTCTTTAAAAACTGTGATACTTGCCAAATAAATAAAAAAACATCTGTTTACACATTTTTCTGGAGCCCTAAGTAAATTAGAAGCAGATGTTTGCTTTTTTTTTTCAAAATAACATGAAAAATATAAGTAAAAAGAGCGCTATACTGAGAAAATAACTTGTAAATGCTTCAGCTCCCAAAAAGTTGGAAATGCGTGCCATTGTTGTCCAGCAGGGGTCACTGTTTCGCTGCTCATCACACCACCCTGTTTTGACCCTGAATTCAGCAGCTGCTCAATGTGCCGCAGCACTGACAAACATGCCACGCTTTCTGGATTTTTCCTCCATAACTCACTGCAGCAAACTCGTCAAGTCGTGTCCGTTAGCCGGTGTCTGAGCCAGGTGTCAAAAAGCGGCGTCAGACCTGAGCCGCCCCCACTGTGCAGCCGTGTCACAAGCACAGGGGAAAAGAAAAGGGGGCTACTTCACAGCCAGACTGGGAAGAGCATATGCACCACATCAGCTTCTGAGAGTGTCAATTGGATTTTTGTTGTTGTTGTTATTGTTGGTTATAACACATTTGACATTTTTCCATAAATGTCGTCTTGAGATTTGCAGCTTTTTCTCAAACAGAGTTTACAGGGATGTGGGAGGGCAAGAAGCGTGCATTTTTTTTGGTTTGACATGTTGCATAAATCAACTGGTGGGTGGAAGAATGAAGCCTGGAGCTGCAGTCTTTTCCTATAGTTTTATGTCTGCTCTCTACACGTAAAGTGCTATTGCTCTTATTTCTCCTGCTAAGAATCTCAGAGGAGTTGATGGAGTTCCACTGAAGATGAGAAGTTTAACAGAGATATTCTCTTGATCTGGTGTGGAAAAAATAAGAAGAATTATTATGAATTCCACACTCTATGCCCTATCCCACTTTTTTAAAGTTGTATTGATCTGTTTATCTCTGTGTCAGTCCATCCCTTCCTTTGTCCAACAAATATCTGTTGGTTGTTCAGGTCCTTTAATTTTATGTCCCCAAATATACTCTAGTGTTCCTGATTGCCTTGACATCAGGGCCGGACGATAATTGAATAACTATATCGATCGATAGACGTGTATTGTCTATCGAAAAAAAAAAAAGGTCAACAGAAAGTTCAATAGAAGAACAGTTTTCCTTCCTTTCCAGCCTATCATGTGGGTTAATACCACAGTAATTACATCCTCCCAACCAATCACAGACCCAGGAACGCTCAGTCACTTTCAACGAGTTCAGTGTTTATGTTCTTTATCTAAAAACAGGTCATCAAGCAACAGCATAAAGTATTCAGGGCTGCACTTAAATACATGTTTTGAAGTTTTATTTAGATAATTATTGATATCAATCAGCATAATTTCTATTTTATCAATGTGTTTTTTCCCCCTATATCGTCAAGCTCTACTTGAAATGTCATATTATTAACAAATAGTGTCCATTGGTGTGCAATTTAGTCTCAGTGTAAATTCTGTGAAGGCCTCAGAGGTTTGTTAGAAAACATTAGAGAGCATGCAGCCTCATGAAGACTGAAGGACCCAGCAGACGGGTCGGGGAGAAGGTTGTGGAGACGTTTAAAGCAGGGTTACATCATAAAACAGTATTCCAAGCTTTGCAGATTGCATAGAGTGCGGTTCAGTCCATATAAAAACAGAAATACGGCAAACCTCCACCTCCCGTCCTAGCTTTGCTGCACTGGCTCCCGGTTGCTTTTAGAATACATTTTAAAATGGTTTTTAAAGCTCTTACTGGCCTGGCCCCCCAGTATCTGACTGAGCTCCTCCAAATCCATGCCCCTGCCAGAACACTGAGATCCTCCAATCAGCTGCTACTGGCCACGCCTAAAGCCAGACTCAAAACCAAAGGTGACCGTGCCTTTGTGGCAGCGTCACCGAGGCTCTGGAATAACCTTCCCTGGCACATTTGATCTGCAGGATCTTTTGAGGTTTTTAAATCCTCCCTAAAAACACACTTCTTCTCCCTGGCTTTTATTCAAGTCTAAGTGGACATCTGGCAAAAAAAAAAAACATTTATTTACATTTTTTAAATTTTAACTCATTTTATTCTATTTTATTTTACTGCTTTGTGTTTGTTTTCTAGCTTTTTAGTTTTTACCTCATTTCCTGCAACTGTGATATCTGTACAGCACTTTGGTCAACCTCGGTTGTTTTAAACGTGCTTTATAAATAAAGTTTGAGTTCAGTTGAGTTGAGAGAGGAGACCGAGACGTCCATGTTGGAGGACACAGCAAACATGTGGGCGAGGCTGCTCAGACGAGACGTTTTCACAACTATGTGTGGCAGAAAACCAGCTTAGAGCCCCATCCCTGCTGTAAACACGTTGATGGCAGCATCATGTTGTTCTTTAGCAGGAACCGGCAAGCTGGTGTGAACCGTTAGGAAGATGGATGGAGGTGAATACGGAGTCATCTTCCAGCAGGACAAGTATCCTAAAAAGATATAACAGACAACAGAGTTGTTTCTAATAAAACACGTTCATGCGTTTGAATGGCCTAGTCAAAGTCCAGACCTAAAGCCAACTGAGAATCAGTGGGAAGCTAGTAGAGGCATACCCCAAAGGACTTGCAGCTTTAATGGCAGTGAGAAGAGCTTCTGTCAGGTATTTTTTCTCTGGACGAAAGACAAATGCTCGTTAGATTTTTATTTATATATCGATTTTCTTCCATTTCACAATTACTATCAAACATGAGCTCAATGAAATAAACAAAAAGATGGTTGGTTGTAAGTTAAAGGGCAATGAATAATGTTGCAAGGCCGTGCATTTTAAATTTAAACTGAGGAATGAGAATTTCCAACATTTAACCTGGAAAAGAGTTGAATTTAGAACGAACACATCCTGTTGATTAAACCATGTGAAATTTGGAAATACAGATGTTAGAGTTATTTACATCAATTAAGTGTACAATGGTCAGGATTGCTAACCATTTCCTTAATGTTTTTTTTTTTTCTCAGCCATGACAGAACAATGCAAGACATCGTCTACAAGCTGGTACCGGGACTTCAAGAGGGTAAGGGATGTTTTACTAGAAACACTTCGAGCTTCAACCGTGCTGTTTATCTCGGTCTGACTGGTTTTATGTTGTTAAAATACGCACGCACTTTGACAGCTTATCTTGCATTTGTGGATTATTTTCTATGCCTGAACCACATAGCTGTTAGCGCAGAGATGTAATCAGACACTTGAGAAAACCCCTTGTATTCGTTGTGTTTGCCTCTTGTGCAGCGGAGATAAAGAAGCAGAGGGATTTCTACCAGAAGTTGGGCATGGAGGTGCCTGGGGACATCAAAGGAGAGCTGTGCAACATGAAGACTCATCTAGATCAGCGCAACGGTACAAACACACCCGTCATACTCCTCCTGTAAGGCCATTGTGCTGCATTCTTACAGACGCTATTTTCATGCACTCGCTGCTCGTTAGACTTTTCTGCAGGTGGCATCGAGCGAGGGAGCACCTTTTCTAACTTATTCTGGTAAACCCCTAAAGTAGAGACGTCAGCTACTACTTGGGAAGCCTGCTTCAACTTCCAGCCCCAGCCTGTTTGTTCACACAGGCTGCATTTGGAAAACAGAGTTTCGTCCTCTTTCATAAACCCGATGGTTGTAAGAGAAATATTTAGTTGCAGTGCTCGACCACGCAAAGCCAGCTCATTTACCCCAAAAACAGCGACAAGCAGTCACCCAGCCACTGAAACAGGCCAGCTGAACAGCTGTAATTTTCCAGCGCAGGTAGATTATTTTTTAGTTTATTAAAGGTATACTATGCAACTGGGATTGATTTTCCAGCGAGGCGCCCCCCAGAGGGCGAAAGTAAAAGTGCACTGTCGTAAATATGCTCAGCTGTTCTCCTGGTTTATCCGTTAAGCCAGGCGCGGTTGTTTTGAGCTTAGCAGACAGGCGAACGCAACGAATACAAAAGTCGAAAAAACGGCAGTACAAACAATGACTAACAGTGAAACTATGAACATGCACACAGAGAGACAAGCTTTGCGCGACCGGCGGAGCGACCGGCGGAGCGACTGGGCGGGCGGGGGAAAGAGACAAGCTTTGAGCGACAGGCGGAGCGACTGGCGGAGCGGGGGAGACAAGCTTTGCGCGCATATCGAGTTAGTTTTTTTTTTTGGAATGTTGGGAGGCGGTAGCGTGAGGGAAACCCTACAATGTTACTTACAATCGCATCAGCAGAAACGCGAGGTCCGCGTCAGCCTTGCAGCCTTCTTTTTCTTTTAGCTCTCGCCATTCGGAAAAAGCTTACCCGATGTTCACCCGTGTACGACTGTAGACCAAAACAAAACCCAGCCCCTCCTTTCCCTTCTCAGGCGTCGCCTTCTATGCGCATAAGTACAAAAACACAGCAAAACGGCTTCGTCAGAGGAACATGTCTGTTAGTAAGAGAACATTTTGATTTGCTGGAGGTGCTCTCCGCCATGTTGCTCCAACGCCGCGCTGCTCTGACGGTGGTTTTTTAGGGCAGGGAGGCGCTGAGCCCTGAGTGGCAGCTGTTCACGTGCACACGCGCACGTGCACGGCCCATCTCGGCTATGTAAACAAGAGACTGGAGAAAAACACAGAGAGATGCGGTGTGACGTTATACCGTAGTCCATCTGAAATATTGCTTATTTCTCCTTTAGCAATAAGCAAAATTTCATTATTTCAGAAAGAAAGGACTAAAAAATGACGTGAAGAACTAAAATCTGTACTGGCTGATTGGCGCATCTTTAAATTGTCAATAATATTGTCATTTTTAAATGTCTTTAAGACGTGTTTCATTCATTTGAAGCCTCAGCGGACTGAACGGGGCAAAACTTGTGTTTAGTTACCGGCCAGAGATGAGTGAAAGCCACGGCCTAATTTTAATGGATGACACGGTGACGGCGTGGCCTCCGGCAGCTGGGCTGTTAATCAGGCCCTCAGTCGTGTCGGTTCGCCTCGCTCTGCTAGACGTCAGCAGCTCATCAGGATCCAAGCAGGCCAAACTCTTCACGAGGAAAATACCGTTCTAACATTTCCGATTAAACAGTCTCTTCACATGTTTTCCCCTAAAAGTTTGCAATTCTCCTCACCTCAGCACTGTGAATGTGTCACTGCTCTTATTATCCTATATAAAGAATGAACCCCCCCAACCACTAATGACTAACATTAGCAGCACAACCATTAGGAACAGCAGAAGCCATTAAACAATACAGATGAAGGCAATTTAGCCAACCAGAGTGAGCTGCTGGTTTGGTTTTTGTGCGCAGCCGTTTTTCTAAACCAGCTCGCTGCTGCGAGATGGTGTGAATGTGTGTCCAGAGGGCTGTCATGCTGGCAGACCTAATCGCTCGCTTAATCCCCCTCTCTGATTTTGGTAATTAAGGCTCAAATAGGAGTGGAGCTGCTCTCCGGTTCTGTTCCTCGAAGTCACTTTCAGCTTGAGCAAGAACACAGAGAAGCCATTCGCCCCAAATGAAACGAAAACAAAGGAACTTCTGGACTTTTAGTTCAGCGTCATCTGCATGCAGCAGATTAAAAGTGAAATATATTTCCTCACTGCTTTGGGCTGTGATAATATCTGTGGATTTATGCAAGGATGGTGGTGTCTGACTTTATCTGTAGTGTTTGGTTCATTATCTTGGGTCAAATTTAGTTTGATTTTTCAGATTTTCCATGTTTTTGTTCTCCCTTCACCGTCTAACTATGCTCTCATAGCTGAGATTTGTGTTTGGGAGGAACTTAAAGTCGTGGTAGGTTGAAATAATTTACAATGTCAGTCTCCAAGCTGATATTTGAGTCTGTTAAAGCAGCACTGTGTACGTTTTGACCCAAGTATTAGCTTAGTTTGAGATGCATTAAATGATTTTTCAGGTCAAAATAAAGCCCTTGGTGTATATGGATGGTCAGTGCAGGCTGCCCTTCTCCAAAACTCGTCTATTTAACTCGAGGTGTGCAGTGGGTCATGTGACCTAGAGCGCCGCTTTACAGCAGCCTGAGCTCCCCTTAAACACGAGACCTAACATTACGTGCTTCTACTTTTCAATGTTCGTCATGGCCATGGTTATTATTACAAAATATTACAAAATGCATTAAATATCGTTCACAAACCTGCAGCTCAGCTCTTCTCCTCTGCTGAAGTTCCTGCAGCCTTTCATAATCAGATGATCGAGCCTGTTGTCTGCACCGTCGTTCTCTTCCACAGCTCCTAGAGCTCCCCCTCCCTCTCCCTCTCCCCCTGGCTCTGCTTCGTCCTCTCCCTCTCCATTTCAATGGCAGTCTGTACAAGTAACTCCACGACTTCTCAATCTGCTGGTCCAAAATGCTCTGCTATCAGATTCCAAAACACGGAGACTGTTTAGTTTTGCGACAGTGATTTATTAGCAGTGGCCTTCAGCAGCACTAAACCAGAATGTTACAGGTCTACTGCCCCCTAGTGGCTAAACGCTATACAACGCTGATTTTATGGCCGCTTAGATTTACTCATTTTCGGCCCATAGAGCATTAAACGGTGCATCCTTAACATGTGAAAATGTGTGCTTGCATCACACTGATTTCTTCTGTTGTAGCGAGATAAAACACAATGTTTTTATCAAACAGGTTTCTGGTTACCAGTATATTTACAGGCTTTACTGTACCTTTCACACTTATTGGCGGACCTGGTAAAGATGCTTAAAAAGCCTTCAAATTAATTAATCTTTTATTTCAGTAGAATAATCTCACTGATTTATATAGTTTTTATTTACTTATTTTTTTAATCCAACAATTGTTCACATTCGGTAATAAAATCGAAACCTAGTGTCTAGATTCTAGATGCACTGACGTAAGAATTCAGGCCGACATCTATATCTAATATTTATATTTATTTTATGGCAGCTAGCTGATATTTAATGATATTATATACATTATATAGATTTCCTTTTCAACTCCAGGAAAAAAATCACTCACATCGCTGACACAACTTTTCTGCTTCAGTTAAACACTCTGCACTGAATCACCATCATGGTCACCAAACAGATACAAAATAGCCAGTCCCCTCCAGAAATAGCAACAACATAATAAATATTGGTTTATTAATTAATATCGGCACAGTTTTACAAGCCAGGCTGATACCTGTTTTAACGTCGGCCGATACTGATGTTAATGCTGACGTTTTGGATACAGTCCGCTCCCAAGCAAGCAGGTTATTATTTTTCTAAAACACATTGCTAGACGAAAACGTCCCAACGTGCGTATTTAGCTCTGATCACTGAGGATGGATGGTTGTGCCGCGCCTAAATGTTTTAAATACGTTTGCTTTTAGACACTATGTTCTCCAGCGCTGCTTGGCACCAGCCAAAAACAAAAGCTGCTTCCACCAGCACACACACTCATTTTTCTAAATTACCAGCTTTTCTGAGCACTTAACCCAAGAAGACCGGGGCACATAGGAACACAACAAGTCTGCAGAGTACACTTCTGCTTTTCATGACAATCTAAACTCCCACGCCAACACACACACACACACACACACACACACACACAGAGGGGTTACTCCATCTCTTACCCGTTGCACAGTAGCCTGAAAATGTCATTGTGCACGCCTGTGGGATTTTAATGTTCGGAAGATGTCCCATAAATCACAAAAGAGGCAGAAGATCATTTTCTAGCAGTACCAGGGGAGACGAAAAGACGCTGTAAGATGCAGGAAACTCAAACAGCCCAGAACTGGGTGACTTACGAGCGCTGTTTTAATCTGAGATTTAACCAAAGCAAGGCCCTCCTGATGAGCAATAAGCGGGGCTAACTCTGGAGACAAACACTACGGAGCCACGGGGACAAGCTTAGAGATCCAGTCACAGAGGACCGAACGCATCTACACTGAGAGCCCCCCCCCCCCCCCCCCCCCCCCCCCCACACACACACACACACACACACACACACTGAACACAGTTATTGCCTCCGCTAAATCCTGGAACAGACCAGATTCCTTTGTTTCTAAAGGTTGCCGGAGAGCAAAACCCATCCGTGTTGCTTTTCTGTCACCGCAACGCAGTTTAGACTTCGATAACCAGGTTTTAGAGCTAAAAATTCAATACTTTAACAGTACCGCAGCCAACAAGAAAATTCATAAAAGACGCTGCCTCTAACTTGATCAGTTTGTGCTGCTTGTTCGTCGTGCTTTTATCAGAGGGATGATGAGGAGTCGTACGCGAGCGCAGCAGTGAGGCAGCGTGACAGAGCAACAGAGAAAACACCTGGACTGAACTTTATCTGGTCGGTTCCCCTCGGCCGAGATGAATTTCTATTAAAAGCTGGACACGGGCTGCTTGTTGGCTGTCTGTCTAACCAGGAAACGATATTTACACCAGATAAAGTCATTTAGTTATTGTCAGAATTAAAAACAAATGGATTCTGTAAACCAAAGTGACCAAAAACTGATCCAATGAGCACGTCTCCCACCTTTTCTGTATAATGGTGTATTTATTTTCTATATTTGATGCAGAAAATTAAGTTTATTCTTGTATTTCTTTTGCTACATTTAGGCTTTTAGGAATGCTACACAATTATAGTAAATGTAACCAAGTTAAATTACTTTTAAACATATCATTGTTAAATAATCCGTCATAAAACTCCTCAAGGGCAAACTCCCAAAAATAAGGTTTGTAAGTGAGCAAAGCTACATGATTTGCCCTTTTTCATGAAACATTCATGTGTTTAGAGGTTTTCCTTGGTTGCTTTCAGTTTGACAACAAATGTTGGTGAAAGTTACAAAAATAAAGCGAGCCCAGAGATCGTAGTAGTTGTATGTTTATACCTTCATACCTTTTCCCCGATGCTTCCCAAAGCTCCGTGCCGTAATAATAAGCAGCATTATAGAAGTAACGGATGGTTTTCATGTTTGGATCTTCGTTGGAGATGTGAGTTGACAGCAGGGACTTCCTGTCAGACATGTAAAATCTTATGAATGCTCCTCTGTCTGGGGGGATTTTCTGCTGCGGCGGACACGGTCTGTTATACCAGAACCAGAACCCTTAGCAGCGCGTCGGCACCACAGATGTCAGCTCAGAGCTCGACTTTAAGGAACAAAGAAGAAAAACTAAAAGCAGTGAAAGCAAAAACACGGCAGTGTTCAGTTCCAGGTTTTCAGCACTGCCTGGAAAAGTCTGGGAAGGGTTTCCAGACTTTGGATAAGTTTGGAAAAGATGACATCAAAGATTATTTATAGATTTTAAGATCCATCCTTCATTCCTTTCACCCACCCAGCTCCTTTCCTTTCTTCCTTCCTCCCTCACTCATCCAACGATCCAGCCATCACCTCAGCCCTTCCTTCCTTCCTTCCTTCCTTCCTTCCTTCCTTCCTTCCTTCCTTCCTTCCTTCCTTCCTTCCTTCCTTCCTTCCTTCCTTCCTTCCTTCCTTCCTCCCTCACTCATCCAACAATCCAGCCATCACCTCAGCCCTTCCTTTCTTCCTTCCTTCCTTCCTTCCTTCCTTCCTTCCTTCCTTCCTTCCTTCCTTCCTTCCTTCCTTCCTTCCTTCCTTCCTTCCTTCCTTCCTTCCTTCCTTTGTGCCTCCCACACTTGTTTTCTCACTCACTCCTTGTAATGGCTGTCCTCTCAGCTCATGCTGGTTTTCTCTTCCTTTTCTCAAACAGGCGACACAAAGTCAGAAGACACGGCGAACAAGGAGGCTGGAGAGGAGAAGCCAGAGGAGGACAACGACTATCACCGCAGTGACGAGCAGGTACTCCACCAGTTGTCCCCCCTGCTTCTTTGTTTTTTTCAACTAAAGCTCAATTACCATAGAGTTTAGACTGATATGTTAGGGTTAAACTTTTGTTTTTACTTTCTTGTGTTAAAGAGTAGTTGTTCTGGTTTTCTGTCAGAACACAGCAGTCCTGAAAAAGCCTGAAAAGGCCTCTTTGTGGTTTCCCAGCGTCTTTTACCCTTAGATGATGTCGTCATCCTTGAGCTGTTAGGCTTGTATATTCTGACATCACCGCCATCCAACAGGAAATGTAAACAGGGTCGTTTTCTTGATTCCTTTTGCTTTTGTTGGCATATTTTTAAACCAATCAGGCTGAATGTTTTCTAGTTGTTGTTGTTGTTGTTGGATAGATCCTCTCTACAGTGTGAAGCATCTCTCCTGCATACTGATGCACAAATGGAAACATGTATTTTTTTCATATAAAAAAAAACAAAAACAAAAATCAAGCCCTTCATCTCCAAAGAAGCACTTCCTCGCCTGTATGTGGGAGGGGTAGCCTGCCCCGACGTGGGTGAAGATCTTGCCCTTTTGTAAATTCAGCAGCGGTGCAGAAATGCCCACAGAATAGCTAATATGGCAGTCTGAACGCGGTGATGTGAAATGTCATGGGAGAGGTGGAGAGGGAGAGAGCAGGGGAATACAAGATGACATATAAAAGAGGCAGAAATTGCAGGAAATTGCTGGATTGAGAGCCCAAAATGGCTGCTGACGGTAACAAGGGTGATGAGGTGATCATGAAATTGCAGAATTTCATTCGCAGGATTTTGTGCTGAAGGATAGCTTCATGCTAGGTGATTGAAAAGGTGAAGCTCATCGGAGGCGGGGGGGGTTAGGAAGGAAACGGCTGATGTGGGAGGAAGATGAAGGGGGAGAAAGTGATTGGAGAAGACGGTGGAGGTGTTTTACAGAGCTTTTGGGAAAAAAAGATATTAAATAATGTTTCACAAAGACTGCATCGAAGTACTGTGTTTGCTGCATTTAACTGCAGGAACAGAGCTAACCTTTGCCGTTCATGCATACGCTTAATGCCAGTATCCAGGTATGGTAGGTTTGGACATGGGACTGCTTCAAATCCACCAACAGAGCCGTCCTTTAAAGTCCTTTTAATTGAGAGACCAGAGAAAGTCCCAGAGTGAGCTGAGGAGAAAAAAAATACACTTTCACCTCCTACCCTACCTGCGCACTGCCAGTCAGCTGAGTGAAAGAACACAAACGCAGCGGTTTTAAAAACGTTCCCAGTTTATTAAAACACCAGCAGCAAAAGTGTGAGGACACCTCTCTCTCTTTAGGTAAGGTAGCCTCTGATTTCTGTAAAGGAGGTTCGCTTCTATGTTGGGGACAGCGGGACAGCTGCAGGATCGCATAAATACCTCTTGTTGAGCTTTTTCCTCCATCATGATACAATGAATATATATATATATATATATATATATATATATATATATATATATATATATATATATATATATATATATATATATATATATATATATATTAGGGCTGTCAATCGATTAAAAAAATTAATCTAATTAATTACATACTCTGGAATTAATTAATCTAAATTAATCGCATATAATTTTTGCTGTGAAAGTATTTTAAATATTTAAATTCAAATGATTCAATGAATAATCAGCATTAGATAAATTAAAGTTCAAAAACTCTTATTCACATTTCATGCCTTCAGACGTTTTAACATGTGTCGTTGTGGCATATGTGGCACACAGTAACGTAGGGGACACAATTAAAATAAATGGATGAAAACCCGGATGAAAACAATAACAATGAACTACCCTATAGGGTAGTTCATTGTTATTGTTTTGATGCGGGTTTTTCGCGCATGCGCGCCAGACTGGTAGGCAAAAGGCGAACACAATGGCGGACGCAAACAGAGAAACTGACGAGTTCTCTACGTATTTTTCTTCTTTAGATAACGTACTACAAGATCGTTTTAAGAGTAAGTTGATGGTTGATGGTATCAGGTTGCCAGATCCACACAGCAAAAGCCTGAAGGGACGGAGCGAGTCTGTGAAATGCTGGCCAAGGGTTCCGTACCGCGACATATGCAGCTGCCTTATAAACACGGCAGGCCAGTACAGACGAGAGAGCACGAAAGCCCCTGAAACCACTGGACGGCTACAGTTATTTTATATCAGGAAAAAGGCTTCAGCAACGCCCGCGACGCCATGAGCGGTCAGAAAATGGATGGATGGATGTTGTTCACACATGTTTGTGCAATAGCACAAAGCGGCGTCGGACACAGGCCGCGTCTCAGCAGAGGCCCGGTAGGTTAAAAAAAACATTTTTCACTACGGATTATTTAGGTGTTTTTGAAGTGTAGACTGCAAATTCTGTCGTAGTATGATGGCTCCCCCAGTCCATTGGGAGTGTCTCCCTGCGCTCTTTTCATTGAAAATATCCATTTCTTTCTTCGTCCTTCCTCCTTCGGTAAACGACAGAAACGTACATCCAACGATTTGGAATGCCTCTGTGTGCAACCGGGAGCACAACAAGTGGTAGGCATTGCTTAGAATCCAAAAATAAACTAACTAAAAGTACGCTCTAAATCACCCGTTTTGTCATGTAGCAGACGAGAACAGTGCTGTTTTTGCCTACCCGCGGGACTCGGACGTAGCGCTGACGTCACGCGGGACGTCACGCGTGAACTACCCTATACGATTAATTTGCGTTAATCTTTTTAATCCGTTAATTTTTTTTAAATTAATTAATCGAAATTAACGCGTTATTTTGACAGCCCTAATATATATATATATATATATATATATATAGGTAAAAGCCAGTAAATTAGAATATTTTGAAAAACTTGATTTATTTCAGTAATTGCATTCAAAAGGTGTAACTTGTACATTATATTTATTCATTGCACACAGACTGATGCATTCAAATGTTTATTTCATTTAATTTTGATGATTTGAAGTGGCAACAAATGAAAATCCAAAATTCCGTCTGTCACAAAATTAGAATATTGTGTAAGGGTTAAATTTTGAAGACACCTGGTGCCACAAACTAATCAGCTGATTAACTCAAAACACCTGCAAAGGGCTTTAAATGGTCTCTCAGTCCAGTTCTGAAGCCTACACAAACATGGGGAAGACTTCAGATTTGACAGCTGTCCAAAAGGCGACCATGGACACATTGCACAAGGAGGGAAAGACACAAAAGGTTATTGCTGAAGAGGCTGGCTGTTCTCAGAGCTCTGTGTCCAAACACATTAATAGAGAGGCAAAGGGAAGGAAAAACTGTGGTCAGAAAAAGTCTACAAGCGATAGGGATCACCGCGCCCTAGTCAAGATTGTGAAAAAAAACCCATTCAAAAATGTGGGGGAGATTCACAAGGAGTGGACAGCTGCTGGAGTCAGTGCTTCAAGATCCACCACCAAGAGACGCTTGAAAGACATGGGTTTCAACTGCCGCATACCTCGTGTCAAGCCACTGTTGACCAAGAAACAGCGCGAAAAGCGTCTCACCTGGGCTAAGGAAAAAAAGAGCTGGACTGCTGCTGAGTGGTCCAAAGTCATGTTTTCTGACAAAAGCAAATTTTGCATTTCCTTTGGAAATCGAGGTCCCAGAGTCTGGAGGAAGACAGGAGAGGCACAGGATCCACGTTGCCTGAAGTCTAGTGTAAAGTTTCCACCATCAGTGATGGTTTGGGGTGCCATGTCATCTGCTGGTGTCGGTCCACTCTGTTTCCTGAGATCCAGGGTCAACGCAGCCGTCTACCAGCAAGTTTTAGAGCACTTCATGCTTCCTGCTGCTGACCTGCTCTATGGAGATGGAGATTTCAGGTTCCAACAGGACTTGGCGCCTGCACACAGCGCAAAATCTACCCGTGCCTGGTTTACGGACCATGGTATTTCTGTTCTAAATTGGCCAGCCAACTCCCCTGACCTTAGCCCCATAGAAAATCTGTGGGGTATTGTGAAAAGGAAGACGCAGAATGCCAGACCCAACAACGCAGAAGAGTTGAAGGCCACTATCAGAGCAACCTGGGCTCTCATAACACCTGAGCAGTGCCAGAAACTCATCGACTCCATGCCACGCCGCATTAATGCAGTAATTGAGGCAAAAGGAGCTCCAACCAAGTATTGAGTATTGTACATGCTCATATTTTTCATTTTCATACTTTTCAGTTGGCCAACATTTCTAAAAAATCCCTTTTTTGTATTAGCCTTAAGTAATATTCTAATTTTGTGACACACGGAATTTTGGATTTTCATTTGTTGCCACTTCAAATCATCAAAATTAAATGAAATAAACATTTGAACGCATCAGTCTGTGTGCAATGAATAAATATAATGTACAAGTTACACCTTTTGAATGCAATTACTGAAATAAATCAAGTTTTTCAAAATATTCTAATTTACTGGCTTTTACCTGTATATACAGTAATGTTTATTCCTTGATTCAAGCTTTTCAAGATTAATTACCATTTAAATTGGATACATAAGTCGCAGGATCGGCCAAACAATGAAAAAAAGTGCATCTTATAGTCCGAAAATACGGTAATAGGCAATTCAGACCAAAGCATTGCAGTTCTACTTTATATAGACCACAACTGGATGATTTCAGTGTGAAAAGGAGGAATTGAAAAGCGTTGGTCCTCTTTAAGCAAGTAAAAATATTCAAAACAGGAGTTATGTAAATATGAGCAAACAGGGAAAAAAAACACAACAGGAAGAGGTTTGAAAAAGTTCCAGAGCAGAACTCTGAATGACAGCCGCAGCATTTTACAGGCAGGTAAGGTGAGGAAGACGAGTCCCACCCCTCTCCTGAGAACTGCCAGGCTCGCCGGCACGCATGGCCGCCTTCCTGAACACTTCCCAGCTGCCTCCTGGGTGACCTTTCAGACCGTAACCTTGTGGCGTGAGGCGCTGCCAGAGAAAACTAATGAAACTACTGACTCACACAAACAAAAGCGCAGGAAAAAACCAGAAAACCAGAAACCACAAATTCTCACGATATTGCCTGGTCGTGAGGCCGTCTGGTCAGGGTTATCAATTCATGCAGGAAGAATTGCTCTAAATGTTCTCATTGGTGCCACTGGAGACATCAGATGTCCAGCATCAAAGCAATATACACATATTCAAAATGAAAAGCTCGCTTCAGACCTCTGCAGCAGCTCAGTAACGAGCCCGAAGCTTATTATGTACGGCACAAAAGGCACACACGGTATTTTTCTTTGCTCGCCTCTCTCTTGCATCAGTGCGTCTGTGTGTTTAGCTGCAGGAGCCCTCCTCGGCTCCACGGACCCGTCGGTAATGTGCTGTAATGTTATGAAAGTGCCTGGCAGGCCGCCGCCGAGGCGGCACGGAGCAGATCACCAGCAAGGCTTTTATTTTTTTTTACCTTATGAGCTTCCCCTCACCGCCAGCGCCACTGGAAAGCAGATTCACTGCCATGTTGGTCTTTGCTTATTGAAGGGCGGGCTGCGTCGTCAAGCACTGCCGGCGTTTATACGAGCGTCGAGAGGAGGGGTAAATTGAAACCCCGGGGATGTCGTCTCCCTGCGTCTGTAAAGAGAGGAATAAACAGAGGCTGGGGGACACCCACACATGAAGAACTACGTGCCTGTCTTGTCTCTTGATACGAGAGTCCAAGTCATGATAATGCATTCTGCCTCCTGTTACCATCCACCAAGCGCACGGGCCGGTGGCAGCGTAGCTTGGTGACATTCAGGAAGCCAATAACTAGAGATAAACAGCTCTGCTTCACGTAGAGGAGCTGTGTGGGATAGAGCATTTATCTCCATGTGTAACTTCTGCCTGCTGTAGTTCTGGACCGGACCGAGAGGACGATGGTATGGATACGGTAACCGCGATCAAAAATGCAATGATTTTGAAATGTCGCAGGACTAAAGCAAAACTAAATCAAATGTTGTGCCGGTATTTTAAAAGTCAAAATGTCTCCTAATTTGGTCTGGAGTATTGAGATCGTTTTATACAAAATGTTTCATTTCTCCATGAATGTCCAGACTCTTGACAGGTAGTGTAGGTTTCTCATCATGTTCAACTACTGAAAATCTGTGTGTGACATGCATTTAATTTAATCTGCATTAGGAAATGTTCTGTTAAGGCATCAGAGGTTTGTTAGAGAACGTTAGTAAATAAATGAAGACAGAGAAACACAGTAAAGGTGTATGGGAGAAAGTTTTAATCAGGATTAGGTTATAATACAATATTCCAAGGTTTAATAAAATCTCACAGACCTCCGTTCTGCCCATAAAGGCTGGTTCACACGGCAGGATTTTAAAATAGTCGGCCATGGAGACACCACACGTAACGATAAAGAAAAATTCTAGATAAAACAGGTTTTCTCGTACAGTGTGTGGTGTCACACCAACAGATTTCGCTTAAGATCATTCAGATGTCAGACGGGAAATCTTGCGAAGCCTCCCAAGATCAAACACGAGTTGAGACTAAATAAACAAAAAGAAAAGCCATTGGTTAAAGAAGTGGAGACAACGGGACCGGGGGATCTACACTTGTTGCACTGTGAAATTGAGGCGAGTTTTTTTTTTTTTTTTCTCTCTGGGAATCCCTCACCTCGCTTTCTGATTGGCTAATGTCACATTCAACAGGCTGCGTGTTCGTTTGTCCTTCGGTGACGCCGCACACTGTAGGATATCGGGGCACGACAATCCCAACATGTTGAATGTCCCCGATTTGAGGTCGGAGCGGTGCCGAGGTTCCACCGAGCCGACCCGATCGTTCTTAACACACCACATAGGGCAGGATAATCTCTTAAAATTAGATAATCTGCGCCTCTCGGAACGGGGAGATCGGGGTGAAAATCGGGTTGAAAATCCTGCTATCTGAACCAGCCTTCTTCTTAGCAAAGGAAAGTGTGAAATCTCTGCAAAGAGATCATCTGAACAGCGGAAGAACCCCTTAAGACCGCGGCGGGTCTGCATGTACGTGTAATCATCTCCCTGTCTGTCGTCTCAACAGGTCAGCATCTGCCTGGAGTGCAACAGCAGCAAGCTCCGAGGTCTGAAGCGTAAATGGATCCGCTGCTCGGCGCAGGCCACCGTCCTCCACCTCAAAAAGTTCATCGCCAAAAAGCTTAACCTGACATCGTTTAACGAGGTACAGAAAGCGACACACTCCGCCAGCCGCACAACGTACAGGCGAACCTCAATGAATCAGAATATCATTGAGACGTCAAAGTGGTTCAGTGGTTCTTGGATATTATCTAAAAATGCGTCTTATGGAGATTCGTTACACACAGAGATCCATTTTCAAGCATTGATTTCTTTTAATTATGATTATGACCCAACAATGAAAATCTAAAATTAAGTTTTGCTGAATATTAGGATGTTACACGGTAGTAATAACTAAAGGTTTTATGTTTAGTTAACGAGTTAAATACCTCACTACTGATGCATTAATTTATGCAAAAGAGCCCTGAACAGGTGTTGAGGGCATAAACTGTAGAGCAGATAGAAATACTTGTCAGTTATAATAATAATAATAATAATAATAATAATAATAATGCATTTTATTTATAGGTGCCTTTCTCAACACTCAAGGTCACCTTACAGAATCAACAATAAAACACTGAATCCAATAAACATTGAATCAACAAAGAACAAGAGAAAGGATGGGATCCTTACAATCAAATTAAATTTAAAAATCATAAAGAGCCCAGATTTCTTGCTTAAAAATAAATTTTATTGGTCTGATCTAATGTAATTGTCCGAGAGACAACATTCAGGGTTTTTATTATCCGTAGGCCTTTATCATCAGAATTAACAGAAATATCACTTGAAATATATCACTGTGTGTACTGAATCTGTTAGGTACAGGGTTCATTTTTTAAAATTGAATTAAGGAAACAAATTAACATTTTGGTGATATTACAGTTTATTGAGATGAGCCTGTATTTCACTCCTATTCGGTTTGTTTATTTAGCACCGATTCACAAGAAATGTCGTCTCAAGGCCAAACAATTGAGTTTATTTACAGAAACACAGTCAATTTAATCTGCAATTATTGACAGATACAGAGTCAATTTCGCACATTCCAGTTCAATCCTGTTTATAAAACACAGCTGTCGATTATTGCCTCTGGGGAGGTTTTCATTCTAAGGGAACTCGGCTGATTGCATCGAGTCACTGACTTTGCAGCAATCTCTTCTTCTGAACAAACGTATGTCAACATTGGAGAGTTTTTGCATTCAGTTGTTAAATTTGCAGCAATCCCTCATACTGAGCATGCATGTAGCGCCAGTGGAAAGCGAGCCTGTTGTAAAAGCTAAGTGACGTCAAATAGACAGATTGATAATAGTCGCAGCAATAGCTCCTCACCTGTATGTAACAAATAAAGGCTACGCTATGCCATCAAATTTGTCTTAAGTAAAGCAAAAAGATATTACTGAAATATTCCAAAATAATTCATCTTCTGAATGAATGTTTGTTTAAAAGTTTCCATCTGTATAATTGTACATTCATTCCGAATTAAATATATAAGTGGTTCAGAGGAAATGTCTTCAGTCTTCAAGCTTGTTTTTCTAGATTAAAATAAATATACGAGTAGTTTTTCCTTCGATGCTGTGACTCAAAATTGTGCTCGGTGTAATTAGGATGAAAACAAGCCCTCATGATATCTAATGTTTCTATTTATTGTCTTCACCGCCCCGTTCAGAGCAGCAGGGGGGTGAGAGTGGGCGACGATCTGACAGATGGATTTTTAGATGGCTGTGAATAACCGTCACAATCGCCTTCTCTTTGTCTGTTTTACCCATTTTTCTCTGTCTTTTAATTTTTTTGGCTGTCACACAGATGAGTGGGTCGGCTCCATTAGACGGCCGGCCTCCGTAGCGCAGCTCCGATGAGGCCGCCGCTCTCCTCCCGCCAGCTATTGTTGTGCCGTTTACTGACTGTGCAAAAGATGTTTGAAACCGCTTCGCTCTGAGCGTCGAGTTTTACAACAAAGAACATAAACCCGCCCGTCTAAACGCATCTGCTTAAAGGTCTGACGGTTAATAATTCAAGGAGGGACAGGAACGTACACATTTACAGAGAAACCAAGGAAGGAGATGCTCAAAAATAACACCAATGGGGCACCAGACGATTAAAGCTAAATAGAAACCACTGCATGTGTATTATATCCAGTAGATGCTGAAAGACATTTTCACTTACAGAGATTTATTGGTGGTATAGAGGCAACGATGAGCATCAGTTAGCCGGCGAATAATCGCTTTTCTGTTAGCTATAAGGACCGAATTAATTAATAAATGCTACATTTCTTCATAATATTGTGGCGGAAACGTTTGTGCCCCCTCAAGGCCGAGGGAAAGTTTTCGTTGCGTTGCGCGAGTGTGACAGGGAGACGCGAGTGTGTAGAAATTTGTCTGTGCAAGAGTCGGAGCGCTCAGGAAAAAGGTTGGTAAGCACTTCTTCTACAAAAAAACTACTGTTTAGCCTATTCAGATCTGTTAATGACAGAACTGTACACCTCTGTAAGTTAAGCCTTAAAGGTCGTTATCTGTGTGTTGTACAAAAAAAATAACCCTGAAAAATAACCACTCTATTAAATATTACAATATTTCTACACAGATAGCAAAGAAAAGCATTTTAAGCCATGTTTTATATGAAAATCTCCAGTAATTGTATTTTTATTAGATTGCTGGAATGTGCTGTTTATATTTTTTTTCACCTCTGGGGAATTTACAGCTTAAACTCTCTGCATTGATGCTGAAAATAGTTGATACAGTTTTACATTTTTAAGTCTTGATGAAATGTGAGAACCAAAACATGCATTTCTGATTACTCACCACAGCGATTTATGTCCTCTCTCCACACTTTGATGTCCCCCTTTCGACCTGAACAGTGTCCAGCTTTCTAAGCGCAGATAAACAGTCCGAGTATCATTCTGCTGAGAACCAGCAGGTGGCGCTGGGACATACACGCCCTCCTCCAGCCTCCCCACTCCCGCTCTGTCTCGGTATCGATGAGCAGACGCTGCCCTGTAGAATATCAATGCTTCTTCATGGTGGGAAATAGATTCATCGAGCCAGACGCGTGTTCGCTGTTGAACTTGAGTAGTCTGGTTCCTTTGGTAAAACAATGAGACGTGAACATATGCTTCATCATCATTCTGCACAGATAAAAACCAGCAGCATTAACCTCGTACTTCATTTACTGAGGTCATGCAGTCTACCTCTCTCTCTCTCTTTCTGGGAACACAAAGATTGCATTTCCTCCATCTTTCCGCTCTGATGTAGTTCAGTAATTTGGACTCCCTGCTTCTTTTTCACAGCTGGACATTTTATGCAACGAGGAAATCCTGGGAAAGGACCACACTTTGAAATTTGTTGTTGTGACAAGATGGAGATTTAAGGTAACAAAAGCGCTCAAAAAGACTGAAGGTTGTTTGAAGTTTTGATGTAATGAACATGCATTGCAGCTGAGTCAGCACGCCATATGCTGGTACTGCCTGCAGGTTGTAAAGTCCTCTTACAGAGTTCATTGTCACATGTGGTTAAGCTAAACCTTATTCTGGTGAATGAGGTACGTTGAATATATTTATATAACTCCTCTCATAGTTAGGTTTGGTCTAGTTAATGTGTGGTTATTTTCGCTAAGAAAGGTGCAGAGGAGCAGATTCAAAAATAGCTCTACTTTACCGTATTTTTCAAACTATAAGCCGCATCAGTCAGAAAATGCATCATAAAGAGGAAAAATACATAAGTTGCACTGGACTGTAAGTCATATTTATTTAGAAATTTATTTCAAGACTGAAATCTGACATTTAATCTGTTAACGCATTTAATTATTTTATTACACAGCTGCATCCACAACAGGCTGAATAACATGGAACACGCCTGGGAGGTTGAATGAGGTGAATTAGCATAACAAGTCAGCAACTCCAACCGGGAAAGTTCCCAACGACCCGTTACGCTGAAATTAGACCGTGAGCGTAACGGGGCTACGTGCTAAGCTAACAGTACGACACGGATGTTTGAGAGCAACATAGAAAGGTCTTGAAGGTCCATCAGTGAAGCTGTAAACCGCCCGGACAACATAAGCTAACGCTAGCTGCTATTAGCTTCGCAGACAGCACAATAACAGGGTTCTGTCGTGGTCTGGGTTCTTCGAGTTGCACCACGCAATGGTCCGCTGCGTGAAGGCAGACTGAAATAACGAAACATGTATTCAGTCTTTGTTGTCTAAAAGTTAATGTTTCATTTAATTTTGAAGCTGTACAGGAGCAGGATAGTTTTCACAAGCCTATCCCATCTATAGCCTTGCATGTTTACTTCTTGGTTCACGTTGGTCAGTATGAATTAACATTTAGCCAGATGTTATATTTAATATATATGTCACATCTGACTATACGTTGCATGATCAGCCAAAGTATGTAAAAAGTGCGATTTATAGTCTGAAAAATATGGTAATTAAGACACTCAGATTTTGAAATCCACTGAAGACATTTCTTTTTTTTTTTATTCATAGTCTAACAAGATAGTGATTTTACTGTGATAAATCCAAAATGCAATCCTTACATCTTGGAACTATTTATACATTTTGTCACTAAATTTTGTAAGGCCACAAACCGTAACGTATTTTATTGGGATTTATATGATAGACCAACATAAAGTGCCAAATAAATTCAATTCAGTTCAATTTTATTTATATAGCGCCAGTTCATAATACATGTCATCTCAAGACACTTTACAAAGTCAAATTCAATCAAATTATACAGATTGGTCAAAAAGTTTCTTATCCTGAAATGACAGAGAACAAAAAGTTAAAAGCTGAAATAACAAAAAGAAATGCAAATTGGAGAACAGTAGCAGAACTCAGTAGAGTGAGAAATCATCCACTCCCTGTAGACGTCACCTAATAGAGTTCATGTTTGTGACTTAATGTCAGGACAAACCCAGCCGGGGGCCTCAGAGCTTTGTTAGAGAACATTGGAGAACAAAGAACATCATGAAGAACAAGGAACCTGGCACACAGTCCAGGGAGGAAGTAGTGGAGAAGTTTAAAGCAGGATTAGGTTATAAAACAACATCCAAACCTTTGAACATCTCACAGAGCTCTAATCAATACCATCTGTACTTGGAAAAATTATGGCATAGCTGGAAACCTTCCATGGAGAGCGTTATTCTGAGAAGCAGCCAAGATGGTAACTCTGGAGTAGCTGCAGAGATCCACCGCTCGGGTGGAGGAGAGTCTCTTGATAGGATAACTGCTAGAGATGGACTCCAAAAACCTGACCTTTATGGAAGAGTGGGTGGGAAAAAAAGAGTGACCATGAAAATAAAGTGTTAAATGTTAAAGTTTAACACGAGCCATGTGGGGGTCAAGGCAAATATGTGGAGGAAGTTCTCTGTCATATATAACGGAGAACGACCCCATGGTGAAATATAGTGTTGGCAGCATCGTGCTGTGGGGATATTTCTCTTCAGCAGAGACAGGGAAGCTGGTGGGAGTTAAAAAGAAGATGAATTGAGCTAAAAAAGGGACAATCATGGAAGAAGATGTTAAGAGGCTGATAAGACTGGGGTGGGCAACACTAATAATACATCCAGAACTACAAGGAACTGCTTAAAATCAAAGCCTCTTCATGTGTTAGACCTAAACCGTTCTTGCAACATGGCACGGGCAGAAATGTCAGCCACTAGCTCTGTAAGGTTGGTTGGAGAAAAACCCTAAAGATCTGATATCATTTTCCCGTCCTCCACAGAAACGTATCGCTTTAGAGCCAAATGCAAGCAAAATAAAAAAATGTTTTAGGGGTTTTCCATGAGGTATAACGTGCCGTTCATCTTCTGTGGAGAGTCTGAGCTTTACATTTACAATAAAAATAAAACAACAGCCCTAGAACTGAAGGAAAAAGGAAACAGAGTCTCAAAGAAAATGGTCTGGAGTTTTGAAATGGGAGTGAGTTTTACCCTTTGAGTGAAGGAGCTGTTGACTGCAGCGCTTCTACCTCGGGCGGCTGATCCGACATCAGAGGGTCAGATGGATCACGCCGACCCGAGCTCTGTAGCTCAAAAGCAAAACCTTCGAATAAAATGTGTTTTCCATTTCAGAAATCTCCGCTCCTGCTCCATTACAGACCGAAGATGGACCTGCTGTAGCTACGACGGACACACTGGTTGTTTTATTTGGATCTTTTTGGTCGGCTCAGTCGCCGCAGACTTTAGTGAAACTTTCTTCTCTTTTTTTTATTATTTATGCAAAGACGATCAACCAACACCAAGCAAACACCTGACGTCAACAAAAGCCAGCAATTTGACATCTAATGAGACAAAAACTGGCACAGGACCTGCAACACCGGCTTTACGAACTAAAACAACCTTTCCCCCCCCCCCCATCTGCTACATCCTACATATGTGAAAAAAACAGAAAATGGAAAAAAAAAAGGAGAGAAAGAATATATTTATACTTTTGTACAGAAAAGACATGAACCAAGACACTACTGGTGCTCTGTTTACACACAAACAAGATGTCTGGAGTCATCTGAACATGTTTTTCCAGCTTCATCCTCTTCAGACGATGACTGACGGGAGAGAAAGGTGTTTTTTTTTTTTTTTACTATAAATAAGAATATACATAAAAAGGTGTCTTTTCACAATACACAACATGTTCTGGGAGCACAGAAAGTTTATGGAAAAGTTATATAACGCATCAATTTTAAGCTGATAAATCAATTTTCTTTCTTTTTTTTTTATTATTTCTGATTTGGATTCCTGATGATTGTCAATTGTGAATAGGCTTTTTTTGTGTAGTAATTTATGTTTCATATGCTGATATTGTACATAAAATGTCATTACAGAGAGATTGAAGAGAGACTTTAGACTGTTAAATAGAAAAAAAGAGTGGATCCCTGAAGTGCTATCTATATGGTGATTAAGACAGACTCGCTATCAGTATCAGATTATATAAAAGCGTCTTTATGTTGTCTGAGGAGGACACAAAACAGCTATATCAAATCTGCAACAATTTATGTGTTTGTTGGGTCTGAATATGTGAACCGACCTTAAGGTGGAGGAGGAGGCAAACTGTCCCCATCTGAAAGCTCCTCCTCTAGAGAATATTTGCCCGGAAGACATAAGAGGTTGTCGTTTAGGCAGAGAAATTGTCCATTTTGATTTTATGTCTTTACACCAAGCAGTCCTTAATATCCGTCCTTGTTTTCCTGCACTGTTTTTTTTATCAGCAGCAGAAACTTTTACCTTCACCTGTAAGGATTTTTATAAACTAGACTCAGCAGCTCCACTTGCAGTCTTACCCTGTTTGTCCTGATTATGTTTTTGGGTGTTTAGATGTGGACGGAGTCTGAGGACAGGCATTTATCTGTGCAAGAAACACAGCAGGTCAGTCGTTACTGGTGTTGCATCTTCTTTATTTTATTTCATTTTTTTCTTAAGAGACGTATTTCACTGCCAGTTGGAGAAGCTGCACGGTCTTCAGGTGCATTCCTGCAAAAACGATTTGATTTTTTTTTTTCCTGTATTTTGAATGTTTTGCAGAACAGCCAGCGTTCAAGTGTTTTTTTTTTTGTTTTTTTTTTAAAGTAACACAAATTCAGGTCTCAACAATATCTGAGGTATTATTTAGAGCATTTTAATATTGAAATTCAGAATTGATTGACCACAGTCGGGTGGTTTGGTGCTTTAAATGTACGTTTGTAACCTTAAGGATGTTTATATGTCAACAACATGCTGTTCTTAACTGTGTGAAGCGGCAGATCCACAAAAAGGTCTTTGATTCCTGAGCACCGTGGCAGACCTCAAGTATCGTTACTCCTCAGCCTCCTTCAGCCTCTCCACTGAATCAGTCCGCTACATGTTCTTCTGTTACATCCCCAAAGTAACGTGTCACACAGATGCATCTCGATAATGTAGAATATAATTAAAAAGTTCCATTATTTCAACGATTCAATAAAAAACAAAAAAGTCATATAGATTTATTATACACGGTTATGTATTTATTTGAGCGATATGGCCAATAGAAACCCAAAATTCTGTTTCTAAGAAAATTCTAATAAAAAAAGTGTTACATCAAGCCAATAAAAAAAGGTTTTTAATAAAGAAATGTCAGCGTAAACAAAGGTACGTCTTTGCTCTGTAAAATATGTAACCAGCTGTCGGTCAGGGGCCCCTTTAGAGTGAATCCCTTCATCATCGTGGCCGGTGGCTCTGCTTTGCTGTGGTTTTACCAGCAGCCTTCAGCTCCTCGGGTCGGATGGGTCTCATCTTACTCCTTCTGGTGCCGCATAGAGTCGGCTTTGGGTTTAGGCCAGTTTACTGAGCAGTTGAACACAGCGATACCAGAGTCATTAAACCACTTGCTTTTTTTACCACACCTTTTTCCTTCCACTTGACTTTCCATGAACATGCTTGGGTACATTGCTCTGAACATCCAGCGTCTTTAGCAATGACATTCTCTGGCGTACCCGCCTTCTGGAGGATGTTTGTGACTTTCTGCTGAGCAGCCGTGGTTGTATGGACCATAGCATGGATGCAACGTCATATTTCTGAATTAAAAATCCTGTTTTACTTGTCATATAATCAGGTTTTCTTAGAAATTGAACTTTGGGTTCTCATCAGCTGTCAGCAGTTATCAAAGTAATTTAAATAAATGCATGAAATGCATCACTGCGTGTAATAAATCTTTATAAATAGGAGTTTCCCTTTTTGAATGGAATGACTTGGATGTTGCCGTTTCAGTGATATCTCTACTTATTGCGATGCGCAGTCCGTCACCAACAAATCTTGTCAAAAACGGCTCAAACATCTCCACCAATCATTTTACGGGAAAGTGAAATGTTGAGTCTTAAAGCCCCCTGACCGTGGCTGCTCATTGTCTTTGGTTTTGGTGATAGCATTTTATTTAGAAATGCACCAATTAAAAGTTTTCTCTAAGTTCAATTCTCTTTTAAAGGAATATTAAATATACAGCTGATGAGTTATAGGTTTAAAACTAGATGGAAATCAACAATTAGGACCTTCATTTACAGCAACAAAATGATGTGGCTCTTTTTCTAACACCTTTTCCTTCCACTCAACTTTCCTATAACAAGTTAATCTTGATAAATTAGAGTATTTTAGAAAAGGTCATTTATTTCAGTTACTCAATTCACTGATGTTGTCAAGTCCTTATTCCTTATTCCTGGCAATTATGATTTCCCACTTAAAGCTGACGAAAACTCAAGATCTAATTTCTTAGAAGATTGGATATGTGCTTCTTTTGCAATTATTTTTTGTGATATATTACTAAACTGAAAATAGTTTGCCAGAGAACATTCTGCTTGCTGATCAGTTTACAGCCTGAAAAAAGGGACTTTTGATACATTTTTATGGACTGAAAAATAATATTTGTCCTTCCAATCACCAATCATAGCCAAACAATAGAAAACTAATCTCTTGGTGCATTACTAATTACAGCAGCTAATGAACAATTTTAGTTGAAGATGAAATAAATTGCAGAAATTCATGAAAAAAATATATGTTCAGGGTAATGATTCAAATTTTATCGGTTCTTTATTCGCCCTTTTTAACTTGTGCCCTAAATATAATACAGTTACAAAGCAACAAGCTTAATATTTTTGCCTTGGCTTATGCAAAATGGAACAAAATTGTGTTTTAACCTTATACTTAACAGACTTTAAACACTGCGAGACTAAAAAAATGACATGAAGACAGTTTTTAAAATGGTTTAAACCCCAAACACAATGAGCAGACCGGATTATTTTGTCTTCTTGATGAAACATACGGACATATTCTGTACTTTTAAAGCATTTCGCGAGGTTTTTCCTTCCCTAACCCTTGATGTTCCTATTTTTGTGAGAAACTGCGCTTTAAAGCTCCGCTTCGTTTACCCCAACGCCTCGTGTCGTCACCAGCAGGGTTTCTGCTGAACTCTGGCGTTCCTCCTTACCGTACATCGGCTCTGTCTCCAGGCGACACGGTGCTGCTCTGATTATCACTAGAAAGTGAGGAAAATCTAAAAAAAAAAAACAACAACTCTGGAAATGAAATGGACCAATTTTATCCGTTTTTTCTGCTATAGCTGAGGAAGATCAGTGTGACAGGTTAATGGCAGCCTGGTGGTAAGGTCATTTCCTTCGGTGGATCTGAAATATTGGAGAATATTTTAGTTCTTTATGGAAAAAAAATGGAAATGTTTTTCTTTGGGGTCACTGGAATAAAACCTGTAGGTTACGCAGTGGATTGGAAAATAATTAGTGAACAGATTAAAGCCAGAGTTTGAGGGTGGAAGAAAACCACCATGTTTTTAGTCCTGGTGGGAAAATGTGAGGCTTTCCTTCGCAGCAATGGTCAGCCTTCATCTCTGGTGCTTTCTATGGTGCTAACATTCCCTTATTTTAACGTTTTCTGACCAGATTCAGTCCGAGAAGAAGAGGCACTGTGAGAAACGCCACTTTTATTTCTTCCCCCCCCCTTACATCCCTCCTGCTCCACTCCTCTGGTGTTGTTTCTTCTCAGAGTTGCCTCTCTGCGTAGATAAAGGTGCTGTGTTCCCCTCCTGCACTCCTCTTTATTGATTTGTTGGCTTTACCCAGCTGCTCCGACTCGCTCCAGATTGAAAACCAAGGGAATTTTAAGCAAGTTATAGCCTGATAAGCCTGATGCTGTGAGAACTAAAAGTAAAGTGGTGAGAAATTGGATGTGCTGGCACCAATTTCATGGCTCAAATAGAAATCACACTTATTACAGGATTCTTTGGTGAGATGTTTGCGCCTCTCAGTCAGATTGAGACTCGCCTCCGTCTCCTGCAGAAGATTGCCTCTGCAGGACTGTTTAAAAACCCAACGCAGCTGATTTGGTTTTAATATCCCAGACTTTCTCTGGAGCTCTGGGGGAGACATGAATTATCCACCGCCCATTTGCGGATAACGCTGCATAAATTTTTCACTCCCAGCTAGCTGGAACGGATCGATGCTTAGCTTTTTATTGGGACCAACATTAAGACATCAGTGCTGCTCGTCAGGGCTTCATGGGAGACCCGGCTCAGCTGCAGATACCAGTTGTAAAAAGGTCTTCTGTAAGAATCAAAGTAGTGATTCGTTGTCCTGCGTCATACTAGACTTGAAACTGTTCCCTTGACATTAAAGAGGATTACCTAAAGGATTCTGGCTGCAGACTCACCTCTGAAATTGGCTCTGGTGTGAAATAAGTGTCCACTTCAGACTGTCGAAGGCCTCCGCGGCGAACCGGCCTGCTCTCCAACGGCTCCGTGTACATCATAATATTTGACAAGAATAAGTTGAGTAAATGCAAAAAGCAGTTTTCAAACAATGATTTAATAAGGAAAATGAAATCTAAACCAACCTGACAATATGAAAAGGTAGCTGGGGCCTAAACCCCGATGACCGTGCCGCTCCGAAATGCAACAACCGCAGAAAGCGTTAGTGATCTAATAAGTCTTTGTTGGAGGAATCATGGTCCACTCTTCTTTGCTTTGTTTTATCCAGCCATGTTGGAGGGTTTTAATGATGCTACATCCTCTCAGTTGGATTTAAGTCCAGACTTTGACTAGGCCATTCAGAATGCTTCATGTTATTGATGTTGTTGTTTTTTTGGACTTGCTGTTGTGTCACAAACCGATTGCTGGAACTTTTCTACTACAGCAGAATTCATTCTTGCGTCAAAGCGGTCCCAGACCCACTGGACCACCATGGTTGACTCTCAGGTTAATGTTTGTATTCTTAGGTGTGACTTACTCCACATATGGTGGGACACACACCCTCCATAAGGTTTCAAAGTGAGTGTTATACTGCTGTCTCTTGGAGATTGTTTTGTAGGCCAGCTTCTCTTAGGAAGGTTCACCGTCGTTCTGTGCTCTCTCTGTTTTTAAATAATGCCTCTCACTGTGGTTCACTTCAGTTGCAAAGGCTTAAAAATTGATGGATGTCAGTGACTTGATCATGTTTCTGAATTTCTCTACAATGATGTTTTGCTTTTGAGAGCTTTTTGCGTACTTCACGTTGTCAGAAAGGTTCGGTTTAGATGGTTTCTTAGTCGTCCATCCATTGTCCTCCACTCATCCAAGATCAAGTTCAAGAGAGAAGCCCAGACATCGCTCTCACCAGCGTCATCCTCCCGCTCACTCTGGGGGGTCCCAAGGCGTTCCCGGGCTAGACAGGATATATTGGCCCTCCAGTGAGTCCTGGGTCTTCCCCGGGTCTCATCCCAGCGGGACATGCCCGGGTTTGGGCCCCTGATCAGCTGACCAAACCACCTTTTCTGGGGAGCCTCCCCCCCATCTCTCAGGCCGAGCCCGGCCACCCTCCGGAGGAAGCTCATTTTGGCCGCTTGTATCCAGGATCTTGTCCTTTCAGTCATGAAAGGACAATTAACTCAAACTCCGCTTGAGGCAGAGACTGACTCCTGACCTGGAGGGGGCAATCCACCCTTTTCTCGGTTACACTATTTCTTAATTGTATAGCTTGGACAGTCATCAGGCTTTGGTGCTTTGAGTCAAAAAATGTGATTTTTCACAGTTAATGATTTAAGATTGGGGGGGGGGGGATTACTTTTCCCATCGGGCCAGGTTGGTTTGGATAGGAGCTTTATTCATGTAACAAAGGAAATCATGATTTGAAAACTGCATTTTGTATCAACTCTGTTCATTTTTGATAACATCTGAAAGTGAGTCAACAAACAAAGAAATGTTAGGGGCCTCACTTTTTTACATCACTACTTGCTATAAGGGATTGGTCAAAAGTCAACTATGCAGCAGATGTGTCCAGATGTCACTCAACATCTGTAGGTTTTAAAGTGACAAAATAGATCAACACCTTCCAGATCTGCAGAGGTCATCCTTAAATTCACATTTTGTTTTCTATTTGTGCTGAGGAAGAAATTAATTTTCGCTTATTTGAAGCTAACACAACATGATTCTTTGCAACTGAATTCTCCTGTAGTGTATTGTGTTTTATGTCAACAAAATGCTCCCTTTGTGAACACATGCAGCATGGTGGTTTATTGTATTTGCAAACAAAATGTGCAATATCCCGTTTTCAGATGGTTTCAGCGGCGAGCGCCATTGTCGTCTTGTTTATTCCCTCTTTTGCAGCCAGTTCCTCAGGTCTCTAAATGCCTTCTGGTTCCTCACGTTGATCAGGAAATCCCAGACCGTACACTAATCCACCCAATATACAGCTATGGATTTGGACTGGATTTTATTAAACTCGTGTCTCGTTTTCTTTCCCTCCACAGGTTAACTCAGGCACTTCTTTGGTGTCCTTGTCCTTGTATTATTTATTGCACATTTTATGATCTGGTTTACACTTAAACAAAAGAGGTATCGGGGTTTAGGATTGGGCTGGAATTTCTTACAAAACTACAGAAGCTTTTGTCAAACCATAAATGTGTATTTCATCAATAAATGCCTTTAAAAGTACTGCTGGTGATTTATTTTTTTCCTTTGAATACCCAGAATTAGTGATTTTTGTTTTTAAAAAATCTGCAAATCTGTGACTTGTATATTTTTAAGCATAAATCTACAATTTTCTTTGCATCATTTCATCCATCCGCTGTCTGTACTCGCTCATTCATCCATGGGGGGTAACGGGGAGATGGTGGCTATCTCCTACCTGGCAAGAGGTGCCGTACACTCCGCCATGTTGCCAGCCCAGCATGCAACACAGAGAACCATAAATGTAAACGCACTCCTGAAGGCAATTTAGAGAGACCAATGAAACTACCGCTCTGTGGACCGTGGAAGGAAGCTGGAGTATCTGGAGAGAACCAGCAGCTGTACGGGCAGAACATGCAACATGTCACTGTGGAGCCCCCATAGGTCAAGATATGGAAAACAATTTATTATCTGCTTAGACTGCCTCCTAGAGTCCAAAAAACAGTTTGGAGAAATGTTCAGGTACTGGTCATATGATTAGCATATGATAGTCTTTTTTTTTTTTTCCAGTAATTCCATTAAAAAAATTAAACTTGTATATTATGTTCATTCATTACACACAGACTGATATTTATTTTGGTTTTGATGATTATAACTGATAACTAATGAAAACCCCAAATTCAGTATCAGAAAACTAGAATATTGTGAAAAGTCCAATATTGAAGACACCTGGGGCCACACTTTAATCAGCTAATTAACTCAAAACGCCTGCAAGGGCTTTTAAATGGTTTGGTTATGTAGGCGTCACAGTCATGGGGAAGACCGCTGACTTGACAGTTGTCCAAAAGACGACCACTGACACCTTGACGAGGAAGGCAAGACACAACAGGTCGTTGCTAAAGAGGCTGGCTGTTCACAGAGCTCTGTGTCCAAGCACATTAATAGAGAGGCGAAGGAAGGAAAAGATGTGGTAGAGAAAAGTGTAGGGATGACCGCACCCTGGAGAGGATTGTGAAAACTCATTCAGAAATGTGGGGGAGAGTCACAAAGAGTGGATTGCAGATAGAGACAGAGCTTCCAGAACCACCACGCACAGACGTATCCAGGACATGGTTTCAGCTGTCGCATTTCTGCTGTCAAGCCACTGTTGAACAAGAGACAGCGTCAGGAGCATCTCGCCTGGGCTAAAGACAAAAAGGACTGCAGGCTGCTGAGTGCTCCACAGTTATGTTCTCTGATTAACACAAAGTTTGCATATCCTTTGGAAATCAAGGTCTCAGAGTCTGGAGGAATAAAAGGAGGGGCACATAATCCACGTTGCTTGAGGTCCGGTGTAAAGTTTCCACAGTCAGTGATGGTTTGGGGGGACATGTCATCTGCTGGTGTTGGTCCGCTGTGTTTTCTGAGGTCAAAGGTCAACGCAGCCTTCTACCAGGATGCTTTAGAGCACTTCATGCTCCCTGCTGCTGACCTTTATGGAGATACAGATTTAATTTTCCAACAGGACTTGGCACCTGCACACAAAGCCAAAGCTACCAGTACCTGGTTTAAGGACCATGGTGTCCCTGTTCTTGATTGGCCAGCAAACTCGCCTGACTTCAACGCCACACAAAATCTCTGGGTATTGTGAAGAGGAAGATGCGATACCCCAGACCTAACAATGCAGAAGAGCTGAAGGTCACTATCGGAGCAACCTGGGCTTTCATAACACCTGAGCAGTGCCACAGACTGATGGACTCCATGCCACGCCGCATTGCTGCAGTATGTCAGGGAAAAGGAGCCCCAACGTAGTACTGAGTGCTGTACATGCTCATAGTTCTCATGTTCATACTTTTCAGTTGGCCAACATTTCTGGAAATCCTTCTTTTGTACTGGTCTTCAGCAATATTCAAATTTTCTGAGATACTGAATTTGCGGTTTTCATTAGTTATCAGTTATAATCATCAAAATTAAAAGAAATAAAAACTTGAAATATATCAGTCTGCGTGTAATGAATGAATATAATGTAGAAGTTTCACTTTTTGAATGGAATTAATGACAAAAATCCACATGATAAATGATATTTTAATTATGTGACCAGCTCCTGTAGAACTGTATCTTTAAAAGTAATCCGGCATAAATTTATACGAATATCTGTTGGTTTTGAAGCTTTTTCTAAAATCACTTTGTTGAAAGAACCATAAAACTATTTTAAAACAGCCGACCAACTTCATTCGGTTTATCGCAGTTTCACAAATAAATCGGAGTGATTGTAACCCGGTGCATGACGTGCAAAGACAGTTGTGGGTTCGATTCCAGCTTCCTCCTGCCACATGTTGATGCTCCGCTGGGGAAGACAACTAACCACAAGTTACATGCGTGTTGGTGTATGAATCTCTATGCAGAGGTGAGTAATTGGGTAAATGTGGCTTGGTGGGCATGACTGGAACAGCGCTATAGAAATTGAAGCCATTTACCAATTAAAGGACAATCTTGAGTGTTGTAGGTTTGGTTGATGGCTGCTGTGTAGTTGTGCTTAACATTTTTACTCAAGTCTGAAGGTAGAAAAATTTGCTGAAATATTAAGAAAATGTGTCATTAGCTTGATATTTGATAATATCAATTATACATTTCTATTTCAAATGTAGGCAGGAACCAGTTCTATGTTGGGTTTGATGCCGTTCCCTGATCCATGTAGTGGTTGTAGAGGTACAGTCGTGTAAAAAGCTATATTCAATTCTTTACTAAGAAATGTTCACATGTTGTCTGTTTTTTTGTTATTATGGATAGAAATTTATTTAATGGGTCTTCTAGCTGAGAAAGACCTTGGGACACCCTACAGCTAAAAGCGAGCCTTACCATCTTCCACCTCCGCGCTTCACAGCTGGTATGGGGGTCTTTAACCAGAATGCTGTCTGTGGTTTATGCCAAACATGGCGTCTGTTCTGGTGTCCATGGGATTCAGTTTTAGTTTAGCCTGTTCAATCAGCAGTAGTCATTATTCCAGTAGTCTGGACCTTGTCTACGTTCTCTGTTGCAAACCTCTGTCTGGCTTTTGTGTTTTTCTTGGAGAGCAAAGGATTTCTCTTTGCACGCCTCCCGTAAAGTCACCCATGTGCAGACTTCATGCAGACCTGCACTTTTCTCATCAGCAGCAGCACAAACCTGCTGTAGGACCTGCGGGGAAGGTTTTTAGCACGTCTTGTGCTTTGCTTTCAGAGTCAATCTTGACATGATCCTGAACACCTTCTTAAAACCTCTGACTTAAAATTTAAACACTTCAGTGAAACTAAAACTGAGAATATAAACCTCAGAAAGTGTTTGACAGTGTGAACTGGTAGTAGAGGCGGTAAGGATTAAAGATGTATCACAATACATTTTCTCTCTGCTGTATTTAAGGATTTTGATAATTATCACATTCTAGCTTCAAATTAAAATTCCCAGTTTCTAAAAAACTATCAATGCAAGTTTGCTTCGATGAGGTACGTCTACAGTGTAACATGAACTATTTCAGATTTATTTTGAGTCTGGATCTGGCTGAGGAAGATGAGGGTGCGCTTCCAGCCTACCTTCCTCTATTTTTATCATCTTTAAAATTGTGCAGATAAATAATCCAGGAACAAAATGAGGGTGAACATACTCCCACCAGGCAACTGTTGTGTGATAGCAATTTTTTTCTATGGATTATTTTGTCCTTTGGGGGAAAAAATAACTACCTGAGTCCGTCTAACGGAGCGTTTGTCACCAGCAGATGCCTCTCAGCACAATGATGGATGTCAAATGTCAGGCGTTTGGTGTCAGGGCCTCCAGTTTCCATCTGCTCACACTGCAGCTGCTGACACGTTTAACCTGCTGGTAAGAACGGCTACATATGTTCAACTTCTTCCTGCTTGAAATGTGTCAGCATGAAAACACGGCCTAACCTCCAGAAGAAAGCGGCGTAAGGTGGCCACAGGCTGAGACCAGCTAGATCAGGGGTCTGCAACCTTTACAACCAAAAAGTACCACCTTTTGTCCCTCGGTCCGGCTATATAAAACACTCAGAGCCGCAAATGTTACCTGACAGTTTGAAAAAGGACAACTTGTAATTTTGATAAATATCTACAACGTTCATATTCTGTGAACTAGAATATGAGTTGCAATGGGGATCATCTGTCAGACTAAAAGTACCTTTTGAAATTATCAACTGTTATGTAGATGTTAAACAGATTTCAGTGATAAAAATCTATATTTTATTGTCCTGATGTAATAGTCTAAAGGTTATCTCTTCATTATCTGTGAGCGGAAACTCATCATGTTTGACAGAAATAAAGGCATGAAAACACAAGTTTGTGCGTTAAACTATACAATGTGTTGCGTTTAATGAATCCAGTTACCTAAATGTTCTTTTCCATAATTTTCTAATTGAAAAGTTCTAATTGAAAATTAGAAAATTATTCAGTATGATTTTACAGGGGATCTGCTGTCATGTTTTAATAACTACCGTTTCATTTCTATTTTAAGGTTTTAACATGAAGAAAAACAACACCTTTGCAAAAAGGGGATGGTCACATTTACTTCCTTATGATGTTTTTATTTGTGGAAAATGGGGATGGGGAAAAAAAGCTAAATATATTGAGAAGAAAAATAGATCTAAAAGCACATTACTGGGAATTTTGGCACCGTTCTGTTGAGGAAATTCAATGCAAAAAGTCCATGAAAAAACTGAAAAGCTGCTAAACTTGCAGTTTGTTATAACATCTGTATTGAAAAACACGTGTTGGCTCTTTATCATATTTAAAAGTTATCCAGAGCCAGTGTGGGTCACCTGTGTCTCCGGAGCTGCAGGTTGCAGATCTCTGAGCTAGATGTTCAGACAACAGTAAATCCAAACAAAACACAGAAGAGCTGACCCGTGATGTCTAATGATTACATGGCAGCAATAGCCCATCAATGGCCCCGCCTGAGAAGGAGGCATTGCTATACTCAGAAGCACATGGCCAGAGGTACTTTCAGGGGTAAACACAAAGATTATACACATTTTATAGAAGCAATGGTGTGACTAATGGCTCCTTTCAGGGATTACAGACCCAGGAGCGCTTACAATGAGAGATAAAAGACACGAGCACACGTGGCTCCATGTTTGTTTCTTTCATACTTGTTTTGTTAGTCTCCTCTTAAGGTCGCTCCATATAATTTATCTGAGCTGCGGCCCTCATTTCTACCATTTTTTAATTTGTAGGCCAGTTGATTTTAGTTCCAAAGACATGATGTAAATTGAGAAGTGACCACATTTTTGTTTGTTACAGCTCCAGATAAAAACTTTTAATCCAAAGCATAAAACCCAGTTTGGTTATTGACTCATTGACTAACAGACCTTTGGTGAGCTTTCTTCTTGTGTTTAGGGATTCATAGATAAAGTGATATAGTGTAGTAAATGTCATCAGTAGCTACGTCTAAGAATGAGACACAACTCAGCAGAGAAGCACTGAACCAGGAGTACTTTCTATGAGACTGAAAAACAAAGAGCGCAAACTGCATTAAAAAATTAAAATATTTTAATTTTAAAATTAATTTTTTTTTCTATTTTCTGTTTCTGATTCAGATTCAAATTAAATCTGGGTAAATATTTCCTTCCCGCTTCGCTTTCACTCGACATTGAAGATTATCGGCATTTGGAACTGAGCTGCTAAACTTTGCAGAACATCCGACTGCTTTTGCGCTCTTTAGAAACCTAAATGTTAGTCAGGTTTGAATTATTTAACAAAGTTGAGGATTGTGGAGTAGTCTATTCAATGTATCTGTAAGTATTTTACCTAAATGATCTGAACCTGAGAAAACCGTTTAAAAAATGTCCAATTAATCAACAGCTGCCGTCAGCTCACATGAAGCTGCGATTTCAGCCAATAGTTCCAACTGAAATATTGTGTTTTATAAAACACAATATTTCAGTTGGAACTATTGGCTGAAATCGCAACTTCATGTGAGCTGACGGCAGCTGTTGATTAATTGGACATGCACAACATTAAACTTGCACTTTTAATTCTGCCAGCGAGAGACGTATTTATTCAACATCAGAGGCTGCTGACTTTTTGGCGCCAGCAGAACCAAGGAGCTGATGGATGGATTTCTGTAGACCCACCACACCGACACCAGTGAACATCCAGGGTTCTGACAGTGAGATATTGGACTCTGATAAGTACCTGGGTGTTCACCTGAACCATAAACTGGACTGGAGTCACAACCCTGATGCTCTTCAGGAAGGGCCGGACCAATCTCTACCTCCTGAAGACTTCCTTTGACTCTGTGGTGGCATCAGTAGTTTGTTGGAGCAGCAGCTGATCTGTAGCTGAGAGGAAGAGGTTAGATGAGCTCATCAGGAAGGCCTAGATGCCCACCTGACCCAGTGCAGGTGGAGGGAAACAGAACAACTACAGGGAAAATAGCATCAGTGTCGGATAAAGTCTCCTACCACATGCAGCTCTGCAGCGCTCCTCCAGGGACACACTGCTGCATCCTGGGCGCCCTTAGCAGCATTTATCGTAGATCCTTCCTCCCAGAAGCTCTCAGACTTTATAACCATCACTGATCCCATCAAACACAATAAGAGTTGTGTTGTTATTTGTGCAGGTTTTCCGTTTCTTGTAAATAGTCTGTTGATTTTTTTATTGCACAATGACATTTCCTTTAAATTATCCTACTCATTTGCACTTTTCTTTAAATCTGAGTATATTGTTATTAACTGGACAGTATTATTTTTCTTATGCTGTAAAGTTGCCCTTACTGTACAGTCTCTTTTCTCTCTGTTTTTATATTTTCACCTCGGTGTCAATCTCACTTTGCAGCGATACGCCCGAATTTTCCCTCCGAGGGACAATAAAGGTTATTTCTACTGTATTTTATTCTACTGTCGTTGCTTTCTCTCTTTCTGCTTGTGGAGGAATTATTCTCGGGAGGCGACAGGAAGCACCAGGATGTTTGTTTTCTCAGGGCCATTAGACAGCAGCTATTTCAGTCGTTGTCTGTGGGCGGGCCGCTCAGATGTGTAAAATGAGAAGAGGAAAACCACCTTATTGGCTCATTAACCAAGTCGGCTGTGCAGACCGAGGAGCTGGTGTTTCGGTGTTTGCTGCTTTTGTTTTGCCACATGGTGCAGTTATTACACAGCAGGGGCAACAAGAATTGGAGCCACTGCTGTTCATCAACATGCGATGCTGAAATAATGCAGCTCGCGTGATGTAATGTTGTGATTTCAAAGCATTTGAAGGTATTTCTGCGTACAACCCCTCTTTGTGACGCAAACGAGCCTTTAGTAAAAACCATTTGTCATTTATTGTGAGCTGATTCACTAAGGAACAGGAAATAAAAGCATTTTTTATCTTTTATTGACAAATTGTTTGTTAAAGCTTAAGCAAATTATTATTATCTATTTATTTATTTTAAATAGGAATGTGTTTTTTTTAATGGTGCTCAAATGTGGATCTTAAACCACGGACTTTCATTTGGCTTTAGCATGAACATGATGACTTATTAAATTGAAACTGGGCACAGCATAAGAGATTTCTTTCTTTTTCAAACAATCGTGCCAAGTCCAAAACTTTTAGAACTACTAACAATGATATAAATAGGTCTAATTTATATTTTTAAACCAGGTTTAAACATCCAGCAATATTTTAGTTTTCCAAAAAAGTGGAAAAATAAAATATACTTTAAAGAGCTATCTTGTAGTAAAAATCAACCTATCCTTTTCTGGCAAGTTAATTCATATAGAAATGTTCTAATTTTTGTTTCAAAGGGTGTCAGGTGATAAAAAAATTGCATTAGAAGTAAAGTAAAGTCAGAATTGTGTTGTCCGTTTTGTTTAAAAGAAGAAAAAATCTTGCAAGAACTTCCTTCGCTGAATATTTCAGATGCAAGCAAAAGTTTAACTCCTATAAAAAATATGTATTTTGGATTCAACTTTATCACAAACGAGTGTATTTTTGATTACAAAATCTGAAAGCTTAGTCAAAGCCTGAACTTTAAACATTTTGAGAGTATAAGGCTGTGAAAATATGCTCTTCTTCCAAACTGGACCTTAGAAGTTTAGAGGAAGCTGCTGAAAAGCCTTGCAGAGCTGCGGACATATAATCCTCTTGACTTTTATTGATACATTTCTTATTTGTTTCTTTTCATTCTCTTCCAGTTCGGACCTTTGGTGGGTTTGCTGATACTGTTGCTTCAGGTTATTACTCCTCTGTGACGCAGGTCAGAGGCTGGGAAATAAATGTCCATAACTCATCCGCTGTGACACAAACGTGGCGATAAAGAAATAAGACATTTTTCCATAGAGAAAAGGTTCTTTTGGAGGCTAGAGTAACAAATATAACTTGGATAGGGGAGTGTTTTCTTTTAGCAGTTTAAAAACATGTATGGTTTGAATTTTGAAGTGACTGAACTGGGGGACTTTCCAGAGTTATAAACTGTATTTTTGGTGTTTCTGTAAGGCAGAATGTATGAAATAACTTAAAGCAGCCAACATTTGAAGTGATTTTGACTTTCATAAACAGACCAGTTCCTTGCACTTAGCTTTAGTTGATAAAATCCAGTTTTTCTGCTACTGATATGCTTCCCCCATACAATGGTGCCACCGGGCCCTCTGACCGCCGCCAGCAGGCAATTCGGGTGAAGTGTCTTGCCCAAGGGCACAATGACTGAGACGGTCGAAGTGGAGGGATCGAACCAACAACCCGCCAATTGCAGGACAATCTCCCTAACTCCTGTGCCACTGTCGCAGGAGTTACTGTGATGATGTGCTTTTCAATATGAACTGAGAGATGCAAATTATCCCACACTTTAGGATAAGAATTCCTTTAATGTCCCTCAATGGGGAAATTCTGTGATGAGACCGACTATGGCTTTTAAAAATATATTAATGTCCTTAAACTTGTACAAACATACATGATATTGGAAAGATTTCAATGTTCCAGCGAAGTAAAATAGTACCTTTTAATTTAGCAATCATTTCTGTAGGCTCTGATTGGGGGCAGTGAATTATGCCGGGTTGAAGTACCTCTGTGGGTTTTCTTGGCATGTTCCACTGGCAGGAGACCACAGGGAAAACCTAGACCTCACTGGAGGGACCAGGTACTGGCCCCTCCAGTGAGGTTTAAGCAGAGGACAATGCAAAGATGGATGGAGGTTTGAAGTAATCTTCTAATTTCACCAACACTCCCATCTTGAATCTGACAGAAACTGATGGAGAGAGATAAAGATTAGAAACTTCCAAAAAGCTGCTCAGCAATTGTAAGAAGGGTTTGACGTCTGTAATTTTTCCAATGATTATTGAGAAGAATCTAAACAACTCTCGATATGCCTCCAATAAAATATATTTTATATATATATATATATATATATATATATATATGTAAAGATACCTTAAAAAAACAACAGATCCTGCTTTTAGAGTATTTTAGTATCTTTTGAACGTGTCTGTTTCATTTACAACCACAAAGAAACTTCTTGGCTAAAACAAACAACTTCATATCTAAATCTGCCAGGGGTACGAAAAGTTTTGATCTTATCTGTAAATCCTCAGCTAACTGCAAGAAATTTCAGAGAGCCGTGGGTGGAAACAGACATACAGCTTCATTTGTTCAATGTGTCATATGGAAGACTAGAGCATCTTAGTTATTAAGCTGTCAACTAACAGAAAGCCTGAGAGGGCTTCCAGGCCTGCGATAATGAAGGTGAGTGGGAGAGGTTGTTATTGAGCTTTATGGAGGGTTTCTTTAGTAATGCTTTTATGTTTTATTTGCGTTTCTCCTGTGTTTTCAGTTTAGCTCATAAAGTTTGAGCTGGGTGTTATGAAGCTGCATGTCTCTACATTCCTCTGCCTACAGAGTGCTTCACATGGTTTTCATAGGAAAAAAGAAAAAAATCACGGCAACATTATGGTGTGACTCATCAGATGAGTTGAAATTTATTGATAAGAAACGACACTTTTCACCCCAAACCTCCAGAATCTTGGAGGAATATTCCACAATTTGCTCAAAAATACCTACGAGGTAAAAATGATTGGTTTATGAAATGGAGCCACCATTGTTCTAGAAAACCAACCAGAACTCGCTCTATGCGTGCAGACGACCAAAATCTACTGACCTCGATCCGTTTTGACTGCAGACGGTGGAAAAAACGTTGACCTGGAAGTAATGAGAGTAGGTAGATCACAAAGTGTGCTGGTCATCATAACAGCCTCCTGTTAACCTCAATAAAAAAACAACATGTATTTGCACACCATCAAACCAATTAAACAGAGAGAGGAAGTCGTTCCCAGGAGCAGGAGCTGTGTGAATCTGTGTAAACGTCAGCCTTTCCCCTGAGACTGATGTGGACAGAACATGGGCGAAGCAGCCGCTAACAGCACAGCCTGCAGGCAGCCATCGACCAACGCAGCAGGGTTTTCACTCACTCTCTGCTCCTCATATGTCCTTCCAGGAGTCCTGGGATTTAACCTTTTAACCTCTGTTACTGGTGCGTTCGCAGTCTTACTCCTCGCGGTCCATAATTCTGCCCCTGGAGGCAGAAACCGGGTTTAGATGTAACCGGAGCATTCACGGCCTCCTCTGAAGACTAGCTGTTAAAGCCTTTTCCATAAATACTACCATTTATTTGTTGGTGTGTGCATGTTTGGTCTTGAAAGCAAAGACAAATTGTTTCATTTTCTTTAACTGAATTTATGAAAAGCAGCAAACATGACAACAGGCTGATGAACAGACATGCTGTATGTAAATATGTGGATCCCACAGAGCTGCGGCATATTCACACCATCAGCTACAGCTGCCTGGCGCTGTAAAACAAGTCTGAATGTCTGAACAGCACATTTCTTGCTGCTCTTCCACATTTAGCCTTCATTAAGCAGAAAATGGATTCCAAGCAACAAAACATGGTGGCACATTAATTAATTAAAAGGCAACCTTTATGTTATTTCCGTGTCATTTCTCTCCTGATCATGGAGTCCCCAATTCCCCCAGCAGAGATAAAAACAGGAAGCAAGACCATACAAAAGAGCAAATAATTAAAATGCATGTATAAAATTTAATTACATTATCAAACCAGGTAGCTGCAGACTGCCAGCAGCCCACCATGCAAGCTTCTTGGCCCCCCCGGTGGCCAATAAGGAAATGGGTGCCACAGATAGGAGAGAAGCACCATATCAGTGTTATACGCTATGTTAGTCATACACAGCTGCGATAATAACCTAAAGACGTACTCGGATACATTAGAATAGGTGGTATGGGCACCGTAGGACGTCCCCCACGTCTTTGTGACTACTTGTGCAATTAAATCGCCCCCATCCCATGGCCAATCAACCCAAACACACCCCAGCCCACCGTGCAGCCACATGTAACAGCGGTACAACCCACACCTCCGGTTATCAAAACATCCTTCTCATCCTGGTGGCAAAACTAGCTGGGGCCTTGTGGGCAGGTGCAAGTTTCAGTCAAGTCCAGCTTCTCTCCCGGTTGGGACCCTCTCAGACCACGCTGATGTAAAAACCGTGGACCGATGTTAAAGTGGTTTGCAGTTCAAGGCGCGAACCATGACGGGTACTGACTGTATGTAAACTTCTGACCACACCTGTAACAAACATTGTTATTCATCTGGTTCTTTGAAGGTAACTGATGAAACACTGAAGAACTTCTTTTTTTGCATAGATCCTTGGGAGGAATCAGCGTCTCAGGTTCCCACCAAAGAGCCAAACCGCCTCCTTTAAACTCCCCAATCCCTCCTCAGGCGGCTTCCTCCGGCTTTTCACATAAACTTTAAACATCAGTGCAAAAAAATCTGCTTCTCCTTCTTGTTATTGACTGTTTGACCGTATCTCACCTTTCACACACCTCGGCTCCAGCACCAGTTAGAGTCGCACACTAAAACGCTAAATATTTACGTTGGCTACCATTTTAAATGGCGATTATCAGCTGTACCACAAAACAGACACATAATAAGTTGAGAGATCAAGCTAGATTCTCCAGACATCAGAGGAAGCAGTGACTCAGAGCTCAAATTACGATCTCAAAATGGCAGAAAATGACAGCATTTATTACTCGATTCACCATAACAGCTTCAGGGAGCATCTTTTGTCCTTTTGTGTAATCCTGTAAAGCAAACCGAGGAGGGAATCGTACATTCAGTAAATACCAGGCCACACATGCTAGAATCATTTCCAGCAGAATTTGCGGGCACTGAAATGCTCAGCTCGTTATTTTATCATTCCTAAAACGTGACTGTCAATCTCCAGTCTTTTTAAGCAGAAATGCCACATTTGCTGAAAGAACTATTTTATGCTTACAGTCAGGGCGCCGGTGGCGCCGGCGCGAGGAGTTTGTCCTGTAACTGGCACACTGCAAAAAGAGAACTAAAAGTAAGTAAAACTTTCTTGAAATTAGTGCATTTGTCCTTGGTCTGAGCAGATAAATAAGATGATCTGTCGATGGAATGAGTTTTTTTACCCCTAAAATCCGATAATTAGATAAACCGCACTTGAAATAAGATGATGGAGAGGAGTTGTTCCTATTCTAAGTAGTGTTGCACCGATACCGATACCAGTATCGGACGGGGCAACGATCCAGCACTAAAATGGTGGTATCGGTATCGACGAGTATCAACAAATAGGGCACCGATACCATTTTGATGTTTGTATGTCACTTGAACGCAGCCTTCTCCCTCCCGACTAGTATTATACATGTTATATAAGTTCATGAAAGTTGCACTATTTTGGCATTTGAGAGCCAAAACTCAGGGTTTAAAAGAGATTGTGTTGTCCTCACTGCAGTGTAGCAACTGCCGCTATACAACTAGCTAAACTCTTCCTTATAAATGAAGACGAGAGTCGTAGCAAGCTCTAGTTGTTTTTTACTGTGGCTCTTTTCTTCGTAATACAAGGTAAGAGTGAAAACTGTAACAACACAAATACAAAAATGACCGTTTAACTACGTAACAGGTGCTTTCCATATGTAAATAAATGCAAATAAAACGTTTTAAGCTACAAATAAATCAATGGCATTTTCATGTAAATACTACTATTTAACATCAACTTATAAATGTGAATAAGAAATTATCAACTTACGACGTTGCCTCTGTGACGTTTACAGCGATAAATCAGGTAGTTGAACACAGAAATGTAGCAAAATGTGAACAGCTAACTTCCAACTGCCTCTAACTGCCGTACTAACTGCCGTGGTAACTGAAAATAAACCTGAGATTCGGATTGTTAGAGTAAAACTGAGTAAAAATGGCACTACAAAATAAGAGCTCATTCAAAACAAAGGTCCTTTCAGATTCATGCCTGAAAGGCAACACAGAGATTATTCAATTATTAATGTAATTTTACTGTTGCACTACTATTATACATGTTATAATTTCATGAATGTTGCACTATTTTGGCCTTTGAGAGCCAAAAGTTAGGCAATAAAAAGTTCTACTACCTTAAATAGTATGCAGTTCTTCACATATACACACACACACATCAATTTCAAACAGATGGTATCGGTATGTTATCGGTATCGGCCAATACCGCACAGCCAGGTATCGGGGCCAAAAAATGTCATCGGCGCAACACTAATTCTAAGTGCAAAAATCTTATTCCATTGACAGATCATCTTATTTACCTGCTTAAATCAAGGGCAAATACACTCATTTCAAGGAAATTGTACTTTTAGTTCCCTTTTTGCAGTGCAGGTTGCTGGTTCAAACCATCAGTTTCAGTCGTTGTGTCCTTGGGCAAAACATCCGCTTCGCCTGCTGCCGGTGGTCAGTCTGCCCCGAGGCAGGAGTGGCTCACCACCGTCGGCGGGTGAATGAATTGCTGAATGACTGAATGTAAAGTGCTTTGGGGTCCCCTGACTTGATAAAGCATCATACAAGTGCAAGAAAAATGTGTTTATCTGTATTTGTGTAATTCTACGCACACAATAGGGACATCTGAGATTAGTCGGACTGCTTGATCTGTCATGCTGAAAGTTAATGCTTCAGTTAAACATGCAGTTTTTCTGCCACTGGCTGTAACAGCAGGCTTCTTTTTAAAGATTTATACAACAAAGTCTACAGTTTGGAGAAGAGGAAACATAATAACATTGGCAGAGATAAATAGCTGGTGAATAAGAATTAGTCACGTTCTCTCAATTAATACAAAAGATACAACGAAGCTGCTGCAGCTGCTGAGCCTTGCAAAAGTATTGGAAAAGTAGCCTTGCCCCTGCTGTTTTTTTTTTTTTTTTTTTGCCAATTTTGTTACATTCCATCTGTTTTATGTGTGTGAGCTGCACAAAATAATCTAAGTTAGTGAGGTGAAATGAGAATAAAAAAAATGAGAAAACAGAAAATTGCCATGTGCATTGTTATCCGCCCTCTACGCTATGAAGCCCCTAAACGTTCTGCTGGAACCAACAACTTTTAAAAGTCCCACAATTAGTGAAATTAAGTCCAACTGTGTGCGATCTAAGTGTCGCATGACCTGTCAGAAGAAACACAGCTTTTCTGAAAGGCTCCAGAGGATGCAGCGCTGCAAAACAAGAGGCATCCCACCATGAAGACTAAGGAGCTCTCAGAACAATTCAGTTGTTGAGAAGCACAAGTCAGGGCAGGATTATAAAAAAACATCCAAATGGATCGCACACGATACCATAACAAACCTGCCAGGAGAGCGTCACCCACCAACACCCACCGACCAGGGAAGGAGGGTGTTAACCAGAGCGGCAGTACAGAGTCCAAAGGTAACCCTGAAGGAGTAGCAACCGAAGTGGCAGCTCAGTGCCACAGCCTCAAATTATTCACGACTGAGAGGATGATACGAAGAAGTGGCCTCATAACGTACAAGGACAATTTTAACCATTTTGTGTTGTCACTTGGTGCGGACGGCGCTGCAATGCGAATGTACCGAGGCGAACCTCCACAGTGGAAAAGTTAAGATAAGATAAGATAAGATAAGATAGGCTTTATTGATCTCACAGTGGAGAAATGTACTTGTCACACATCGGCTTAATAAACAAAAAGAAAGGTGCCAAAAGGAGGAAAGGTGCATAAGGTATAAGCTTTATACAGTGTGTCCACATACTGTATGTACAGTGTATCAAAAATAAAAAATAAAATAAAAAGTACAGGGGAAATAACGCAGATATTTAGGGTGACTTATGTACGCTCAGGTGACTTATATACAAATGGAATGACGTTTTACATTAAGTGGCACCGGTAAGAGCAACAGTGAGGTAGTGAGATATCTATACAGCTGAAGTTGCTTATTAAACAGGATTATTTAACAGTATTATTGCACAGTTGTCTCGGTGTTAATAAATAGCAACATGTATGACCCGGTATCCATGAAGGCTGATGTCCATTTAAGCCAAAACTAGTCCGACGTTCACTCTGCATGGATCCTGACTACATCAACCGGCACTAATGAGACGGCCGGAGTGCTCTGGTGTTGTTGGTCCAGGGGAAGACCTTCAGTCATGCAGCGGTGATCTTATGGAAGGTAGGCTAATGAATCGTCTGATTCAAAAACATACTAGCTGATGCCTCGTTGTGATTAGATTGCTGGTCAGTTAAATTTTACAAATTTAACTGACCAGCAATCTCAAATCTCTTGACTGAAGCTTGTCACGTTAAAATGTAAGTTAGCTTCAGAATGAAGCTGTAACTTTATTTCTGTTTTATTTGTTATGGTGTCAGTGTTAAAGAGCTGGAGGTGAAGGAAGTAGGGCGCCTCGCATCCACAGCTCTTGTACACGGTCGATGAAACACTCCTGCTCCACGTAAACCTTTCTTTTACACCAGGTATTATGACAGCCTCTGACTGTACAAACGATCCCGGTCTTCCTCAAAGTCATAATGACGAGTAATTTGGTACGAAGTCTTGTTGCATTAGCTGCTTTTTAGCAAGCTAGCCAGTGAAGTGACCGACTGGAAGTCTCGCACAAAAAAAACATCAACTCACTGTGTCCATATTTCCGTTGAAAATAAGGTGAATAGAGGTAGGTTCTCTGGTCAGATGAGACTGAAACTGAACCTTTGAGCCACCGAGGAAAACACCATATCTGGTGCAAACTCAACATCCCATCACCCCAAGAACACCATCCACTCAGTGAAACATGGTGGTGGCAGCATCATGCTAAGGGGACGTTTTTCAGCAGCAGGGATTGGGAAACTGGTCTGAGTCGAGCGATAGATGAATGGTGTAAATGCGGGGATATTCTGTAGCAGAACCTGAGTCAGTCTGTCTGTGATTTGAGACTGTGACGGAGGTGGGTTTTCATTCTTGACTGCATTGAGAGTGATCCTGAGACCATTGGCTGGTGTTGAGCAAAGTTAACAATGTTTTGAGGCGACTGTTCAGTTTTGTTTCAATAACCTGCACATTTTTGGAAACGTAGTTGGAAAAATGGGGTTTGTGTTCACGGTTTTGAGAAGAAAGGTAAATGGTTTCAGAAAATATGTTTAAGCAATTGTAATTCCAGGTTGTGAGGCAGCAAAACGTGAAAAATCCCAAGAGGGGTACATACTATTGTAGGGCACTGCACTATAATTAATAATCCCAGTGGCCTTTAGCTGCTAAAAACCCACTCAAATGAAGATTTTTGTTAGAAAATGTTATTTACTGTAAAATCTCTCCTTTGTTGCAATCTATTTAAAACTTGCTAATTTGACATGATGATTCAGAGGCATTTGGATGGTATGCTGGTTTAAAATTCATTGGAAACGTCCCTCACATCTTGTAAAAGCTTTTCCGTGAGCCATTAAGGAGGAGGCCAGCTGTGAGAAGGGTCTCAGCACGCTAAATGCCACAAGTCCAATTAAAATAGTCTACTTAGATTCATTCATCAAGAAGCATCTGAACGTCTGTCGTTGGGTGTGCTCTGGATGTTGTGGTACATTGAATCAAGTTTTTGATCAAGTTTAGCAAAGAACAAAATGTTCCAATAATTTAAGAAAAAATCTCTTCAACAGTGCAGAAAAATAATTTTTTCCTCAGGACAGGGGTGCCCAAGTCCACTACGTGAAGGCTACCATCCTGCACCTATTAGACACATCCCTTCTTCAGAACATCTGAATCAAAAAGGATGGCTGATGAGGGAATTGGATTCCGGTGCGTTGCAGAAGAAATTCATCCAGAGGTTGCAGAAAAGTAGCCCTGGAGGCTTGAACTTGGGCACTTAGATAAAATCATCCACATACCCGTTAAAAAGGCAAGGTGAGAGAACGCTGCCTTGACTCCCCCCATTACTCACATAAAAGGGAGATGATACAGAGTTTCCCCATTTTACATTCATAGACTGGTGAGCATACCAGTGCACTAAAATTCTCAATAAATATTTCGGATCTCCTCTATTGTGCAGATTACGAAACAATTTTTCATGATTTACATAATCAAACGCTTTTGAGGCATCAATAAAACATAACAATGGTGGTATCATGCCTGCTGTATGAGTCCAAGATCTCCTTGAGAGCAAAAACGTGCATATTTGTGCCACGTTTTGGTTTGAAACTAAACTGGTTGTCACAGTAAACTTCTCAATTCTGTTTAATATTGCCGTCTCCAAGACCTTTGATACAAGACTGGCCAGATCTATGGGTCGACAGTTATCTTGGTTATTTATTTTGTCAGCCTTATCTTTTACAATAGGCACTAAAATCACAGACAGTATGGAGTCTGGTAAAACACCATGAATTGAAAACCCAGTAAAAACAAAAGGCTAACAAAGGAAAAAGTTTTCTGCTTGCAAAGTTTAAGTGCTCAGCACATATCTTATCTGCACCACTTGCCTTATTATTCTTCAGATTCATGACAACATCACTGACTTGTGTAGAAATAGTCACATCTTCCTGTTTGCTTTGTCCATCACAAATGAATTACTTTTAACACAATTAAACAGTTCATAATAATGTTTCTGCCATACCTGACTAATTTCATCTGGTCCATTTGCCCAATCAATGTTAGTTGGCAAAGATGTTTTTACAGTGTTCCCTTTTTAAATTTCTGTGAAAAATTCAGTAGGACCATTCTGTTGTAATTTCCTTGCAAGTGACTTCAAAGAGTTTTCATTCCTCTTGATAAATCGTAGAGTAGATTGAGATGTTTGGTTAGGATGCGTTTTCAATGTAACCAACTGTGAGGATTCCCACTACAGACCTTTGGCCACGGAGAGGCTTGGAAAAGCTGTGGAAAGTCTCATGGAGCTGGTTAGGAAGAGGCCCCTGAGGCTTCCATCTAGAAACAACATAAATAAGACGTCGACAGACTGTTATTTATTAATCTGTGCCTCCAAATCTGAGACCATGGTCTTGAACCGGAAAAGCGTAGAGTGCCTTCTCCGGGTTGGGGAGGATGTGTTACCCCTAGTGGAGGAGTTTAAGTATCTTGGGGTCTTGTTCACGAATGAGGGGAAGATGGAGCGGGAGATCGACAGGCGGATTGGTGTGGCATCTGTTGTGAAGCGGGCGCTGTACCGATCCGTTGTGGTGAAGAGAGAGCTGAGCCAAAAGGCGAAGCTCTCGATTTACCAGTCGATCTACGTTCCTACCCTCATCTATGGTCACGAGCTTTGGGTCGTGACCGAAAGAACGAGATCCCGGATACAAGCGGCTGAAATGAGTTTTCTCCGTAGTGTGTCTGGGCTCTCCCTTAGAGATAGGGTGAGGAGCTCAGTCATCCGGGGAGGACTCAGAGTAGAGCCGCTGCTCCTTCACGTCCAGAGGAGCCAGTTGAGGTGGCTCGGGCATCTGGTTAGGATGCCTCCTGGACGCCTCCCTGGTGAGGTGTTCCGGGCACGTCCCACCGGGAGGAGGCCCAGAGGGAGACCCAGGACACGCTGGAGGGACTATGTCTCTCGGCTGGCCTGGGAACGCCTTGGGATTCCTCCGGAGGAGCTGGCCCAAGTGGCCGGGGAGAGGGACGTCTGGGCCTCCCTACTGAAGCTGCTACCCCCGCGACCCCACCCCGGATAAGCGGAAGAAAACGGACGGACTGTTCTGGTCGTTATATTTAAAAAGGCTAATTGATGTCAATAACTTCCACCGATCCAACTGCCATTCAGTGTTAAGGGGTGCATAAACACAGAAATATTAGACAAAGGTGAGTTTGGATCACAAATTAAGAGATGGTGGAGTACCCACGCTGGCACAGAGTCGGGTTCTGCCAATCCAGAAGACTTCAGCTTGCAGGGTGTTAACTGCAGGGTGGACAATGGATTGAAGCTGAGTGAAATTCTCATTCAGAAGCTGCAGAGAGTACAGACCATGTTGTCCCAAAATAAGAGCCTTTCATTTGGACCTGTTAGAATTCAGGGCCTTTAAAATAGGACATTTTAAGTGATTTAAATAAGAGGAGGTTACTTTTCAAAAGTGCGCTGTTAGGTACTGTCTGCATGCAGGTTCTGCAGCATATGATTCTGGGTGCAGCTGTTTTATTTAGTCAAAAACAGTGGAGAAAATGAAGGGTTTTTGAAGCTGGGAGAGAAGGCAGGTGTGTGAACCAAAGGTAATAGTTTGAAATGGATACATTTTTTTTGTTTGTGGCTGAAAGAATGCATAGAGGCAAGAGTTCTTATAATAAGTAGAATTTACAATAATTTTTTTTACCAGTTTCTGCAGGCAAAATTGTAAAGATTTGACCTGGGTAATAGTAATTTTCAAGTTCCAGTGTCCTGCATGTCTTAGATGTGTTTCTACTTTGAAATAATGCATTTAAATGGTTTAATGGATCTAGGGTCAAGTAAAGGGCAGCGGATATCTCTCCAGATCCCACATATCCTGAGCAGTTAGAGTACTCAGATCAATACTATGCATATTTGAACTAATTCAGCCGTGTCCTTTTTTTTTTAATTTCCCACTGAATTTATATATTTGCATTTTACATGTTTGTACAAAATGAAATTCATGGTGTGCGCAAACCTGATGAATAAAAACAATTCATTTTTTAATTACTAAGTTCTCCAGCTTACCTGAAACGTTCCAGTCACGCTGGAATTGCCCACCTCCAGTAGAGATGGTCATTAGAGCAGGGGGAATGCAGCTCCAGTACTCTTCCATTAAAGAATAAAGTCACACATCATCTGCAAAGAAGAGCGGAACACTGAAGCGCTCAGCAGTTCAAAATGCTTGAACACCAGCAGATGTTTTTAAAAATGAAAGAAATGTTTACCTATTATTTTTATATCTCTCTTTGCAGGTGTAGAAGCAGACTCTGAGGATGTTATATTGCTCTCTCCCTTTCCTTTCCTCTTTTTCTTTCACCTTTTCTCCCTTTTAGCATTTTGTCTCATCTGTTTCTATCCGTTTTTTCCTCTTCTACCATCCTGTTTCTGTGTCCATTGAACATGAAATAGTCCCAGCATAAAATGTAACAAAGCTTCTTGCACATATAAACCAAGCAGAGCACTATGGTGAAAGCAGTAAGGCTTCACATGTGAACGTAAAATCTGTTGGGCTCTTTTTTGGCATTAAAACAATCATTCTTAATGCTACAGTGCCAGACAGGACACACAAAAAAATTACAATTACTGAGTGAAAATAATAAATAACTCAATACAGTCTAATAAGTTTCATATAGTTCAATGAACAAATAAAAAGTTAAAACAGCATCAAACAAAAACAAAAGGGAAAGGACAATTTTTAATCAATGTTGGTGAAGATACTGACAAATTTAAAAAGGTGACAAATGCTCTTTTTCCAAGAATAATTGAAGGTGTAGCTTAAATAATGCAAGGTTTTCCTGAGGAAAATGTTAAAATGCTAAAGTTAGCAACAGCAACCTTTGCTGGGATCATATGTTTGTCCAGTGAAATAAATCCAGCTGATAGAAAGCTTCTTCTATCAGCTCCTCAGCTGTCATGGCTGCAGCCGGTTTGCTCCTGGGAGGTTTTAATCGGACGTTTTGACAACCTGCTGCAACAGCTAAATTTCTGTTATGTCCAGTCAGCAATGTACAACTTCTGATGCCAAATGCACAACTTTCCTTAGTTTTATATATATATATATATATATATATATATATATATATATATATATATATATATATATATATATATATATATATATACATATATAAACTCTAATGTAATTTTATTGAACCTAATAGTCAAATATCTGATTTAAAACCTCAATGTGCAGCTTTATCTGTCAAATCATTTCAATTGGAGACTTTTTAGTAGCATGTCTTAAAGATTGGAGATTAAAAATATGGAATATATCAAGTCCGACGCTGTTCTGCTAACCTGATATAAGGACAAAGAAGAGACTGAAGTGCATAAATCAGCAATCTAATCCAGAAACAGAGATTATCAAAAGTCCAGCAGCCACTTTTTTAATAGGAAACAAAGGCAATAACATACACCAGGCATGGAACAGTTGTAATTGTCATGTGCTTGTCAAACTGGTCAAGCGGCCCAGGAAGTGGGACCCCAATACCGGTCAAAAAACAAAGCAATAAGGGACATCTGTGGATGCTTCTTGTTTTTTTTTATTTTGTAGCCAGCCGTGTAACCAAACAGAACCACCAACACTCAACAACAAACAGTTTAAATGCATCCCTGTATCGGACAGGACGCTGAAGCCGCGGAGCGCGAATACCCAATATTCAATTTAAAACTAACTTCACTGCGATTATTAAAAATTAGAGCTAACATGTCAGAGGGTGGTCTAAAACGCATGAAGGAAGAGAGAATCTCAGAAGAGAAGAATGAAGTTCATTTATGGGGACTTAACAGAAGACAGTTTCCTGTGGGGAATTCAAGTCGGGGTTTTTAAACAAACAGATTTTGAAAAAAACTTCATCAACACAGAAGTAACTGAAAAATACAGTCTGACTGACTGAATAGCCAAACCACTGCCAGCGTCATGATTTTTCTGTCGCTGCCCGGGAGAGCGAGCTCTCTGCCGTAGTCACAGCGGTGGAGAGCTAGCAGCAAGTTCTCCACTTTGGTACCGCAGTGGAGGAGCCTCCCAGCTGCATCAGTGCAGTCGCAGCGAGTCTATGTGGTTATTTACCCTTTTACTGAGGAGCAACATTTTGGCCTGAGAAGCCGACTTTTTTTTTTTTTTTTGGAGAATTTACATATGCAGCAATATCAACTACATGGAATGGTTTATACAGTGATGTCATGTTACCTTTAAGTAACCAATTAGAAACCAGCATGTAGTCACATGGAAGCCAAAGCGCTAGAAGGTACATACACACTCATTTGTCCGGCAGCCAACCCGACAGCCTTTAAAATTAGGCCTACACTCAAAACGAATCAAAATGGAATGGGAATGCTGAAAAATGAAAAGCCAGATACATGTCATTTTTCCTGCAATATTGATGAGGGCGGCACTATAGCGCCTCCTATTGTCAAGCTACAACTGGCTGATAGAAAAGGGTTGGAGCCCCTTTTACTTCCACATGTACCCTAATTTTTCATACCGAAAATTCAACAATGTGTCAGAATCATTCCTCAGAGATTCTGGTCCATACTGATGTGTTAACACCAGGTGCTACAGGCGCATGGCGTGAATCTTCCCTTCCACCACATCTGTGTCATCTGGAGGCCATTGGAGTACATTAAACCCCTTATCATGTTCAATATAGAGGTTTAAGATTTGTGACATGGTGCATTATGTTGTTGGAAATAGTCGTCAGAAGATGGCTCCACTGTAGTCAAAATGAGACGGTTACAGTCAGAGGCTGTGGTATGTAGACGATGCTTCATCAAACCAGGCAAACCTTTTTTTCCAGTCAGTTGTTAGTCAATTTTACTGAGCTTGTGGAAATGGTGGCATTACCTTCCTGTTCTTAGTTGACAGGAGCAGCACACCATGTGCTTTTCTACTGCGAGAGGCTTTTGCGTGAAAATCACAGTAGATCAGCCCGCCTGGCACCAACAGCAATGCCACAACCAAAGTGACTTACTTCAGCAAGTCAGGTGTGCCTAATAAAGTGGCCACTGCGGGCAGAATATCCCACAAAAGAGAGAATTCCTTATTGGATAGCATGTTGAATCTCCTGATAGCATTTAAAATCTCTATATGTAAATGGGAGAAGGGACAGAAATAGAAAAAGCTATCAGAAGATGACACGCCACGAAGCACTATTTCTTGGTTATTAGCCAGCAGCAGTTCAATTAAATTACTTCATGGGACTTTCCCACAGGCAGTGAACCAACAAAAATTAATTTACAGCACAGTAAAAAAAAAAAAAAAAAAAACGCCAGGGAGGTAATTACTTGGTTATTTTTTTATGGCACTGCTCTGCCGTGCCTTCACCTCATCAGTTTTCTCTCTCTTGTGTCCTTTAGCTTTTGAATTTACTCAACATCTATTAAAATGCTCTATGTCAGTATTTTTTAATACAAGTTAACAATGAGGATTCAGGAGCACTTTCTTCAAAGTATAATGGAAAAGAAAAAAAAAACACAGGAGGGAAATGGGGTTGTAAAAAAACTTTTATTCCTCTTGTAGCTTGTCTGAATAAGCAGCCTGAACAGAGTAAATATCATATTATTTGTCCTGTTTTTTATGCAGCAGAAAGCGAACAGGTTCTTCATTATGTGTAAAGAACTAAAAGCCTGGCAGAGCTCCGATTTCATGGTAGCTTCCTCAGAAGCTGACAGGATCCACAGCAGTCCTTATCATTGCATCACCTCCCTGAAGTACCAAGCGTAGCCTGGAAACGCCGTCCTTGATTGTCAAACTTTGATCAAAGCCACCAGCTAGACTTTTAACAAACTAGGTCGCTTGTCACTTGATCGGTATTGTTTATCTGTAGATTTTGTTTTACAGGTTCCCCCCCCCCCCCCACAATGATAACATCTCCATCCGGATTCAGCTGGCAAAAACATGGCTGCTGCATCCTTAAAACCCATTAGTGATTCTGCTCACATCCATCCATTCCTCAGCGTTCTTTGATTTTTTTGCTGCATGTGTGCGCGCCTTGTCTTGGAAATGTAAAACCCCTGCCTGATGATTTGCATAAGATGAAGCAGCCCTGCATGCACGCATACTAAGCCTTTGAAACCATGGTCATCCCCCCCCCCCCCCGCGATAAACCGCTTCCATGATAATTATGTGTGCTATAGGCTCACACATTATTGTCAGGCGGTGCCTCGTAAAATACATCTTTCAGCGCAGATGTTGTTGAATATTTTTTGCAACATTTACATATAAATTGGCCAAGAATTGATGGGAGTTTGTTCCAGTGATTCACATGAACCAGAGAATAAAGGGCATTTCCTCACTCGATATTTTAAACATCTTCACCATTTTACTAATTGCTTCGAAACCAGTTCATTCTTTTCTTTCGGTATCTTTTTTTATTTTAAACTCCACTATATGATAAAAAGCCTTTAAATAAATTAATCTTTTATTGCAACAATATACAAAAAAAGTTTGATTCTCCCAAAGTTCACTGTAGCAAAACTGTAAGAGTGGCATCTTGGGATCACCACCATTAGATGCTACGCATAGATAATGATTAATTTCCCCAGGCTAATTTACGCTCTAAGTAACGTTTTATTTCTGCCCACATGTTTGTTCTGACTGGAAATCTTTATTGGTTTGGAGTGGCCAAGCCAGATTCCTGGCCTTGAATCTGTAAATCTGTGAAGGGAGCTAAAAGTTTAGGATTATGGCAAAGATGCCTCCCAACCTCAAAGGCTCGTTACCAAGGGTAAATTTTTTAAAATACCAGCGGAAACATGCAAGCTGGTGAGAAAGATTGCTGTAATACTAATAAAGGTTCTTCTCTTGATTATTGATAAAGGTATAATTAACTTCTTTTTAACATTTCATATTCATAAAAACATATCATTTCGTTTTATATTTCATTATCTTTTGAGGAATGCCTCATTTGAACCAGAAACAAACTTCTGGGCTGCATAACGATGATTCAAAATCAAAATCTGCCAGCAGCCTGCATAACATTGGGCTTAACTGCTAGAAAAAAAAGCATTTCCTGTCCTACCATCCCCAGAATAAACGTTAGGTTTGCCAAACTGTAGGATTTTAAATGGAAATGTGTGCTTTGGTCAGATTAGATTAAAGATGGGGATAAATGCCTTTTATAGTTATCATAGATTTTTAAAAGACTGGGTTTTTCACTCTAAGACTGGTTTTTGTTTCACAAATAAAAGACACGCACACTAAGCAACTGCGTCTGTTGAGGGATCCCACACTACGGGATTTTTTCAGACCAACTGAAGTGGATCGAACTCTAGTGGGAACCTACCAATGGATAGCGGTAATAGAAGATATTAGAATTTATATTTCTGTCCCACTTCCCCATAAAGTGAATGAGATACAATCAGAAATGCCTTTAACCTTTAACTTTTTAAAGTGCACGGCATCATAAAATCTTTGAAATATTAGGACATGTTAAACAAAAATGGGATAGTCTCTGCAGGTTGATGTACATACATGGTGATCTGGTCTTTCAGCAGTATAATGAACTAAAACATTTCACCAAAGCAAAACAGACACACGTTTCTCCATTGCCATATTGGCAGCAAGTTGAATTCTTGTGCTATTTGTGTGTTCACAAACACCACCAAGAATAATGTGCAGAACGTGAAGTGCTACACGTTATCAATTTAGCTGGACAGGTTAATTGGTCCCCATGTCTAAGACCTATAGAAAAACTGTAAGGTTCTGTTCGAAATCCAGCAGTGGTGACATCAATAGTGCTATCAAAGAGTTTGTTAAAAACAATTAATTGAAAATCATCAGCATTGTTGGGATTTTTAACCAACAATGTGTTTGGTGGAAGAGGACTGAGGAGATACACATGTATATTAACTTAAATTAACTTTATTTGATGAAGACAATTGGAAATGTTGCAGCATTAGGAAGCCCAGGGGCAGGAAGTGCAGCACTACAACATCCTGTAACACCTGTAGGAGAACAAATGAGACCAGAGAGTGTTCATCCTGAAGGAGACGGTCTGACGCAATGCGGGTGCTGTGTTAAGTAAACTACAATCAGGAGAAGAGGAATTTCAGGGAACAGAGAACACAAAACACAAGATAAACCCGGAAATTCTCCAATACTGGACCATGAACGGCAGAAAAATGCACTTTGTAACCCCAACCGTCTTTTTCATTTCCTTGTCATCCACAGTCATCAGTCGGCTTGTTGTGCACATTGCAGCAACAAAGAGGATGGAAAACAAATCCGGAGGTGCACTGTGTGCGTGACTGAGATTATATGATATGTGCCACAATAGAAATTGAGATTGAACGAGCTCATATTCATTGTTTATGTCATGAGAATAAAGAGACTAAATGCTTAAGTATTATTACAGCTGTAATATTCTAGCCCTATTTAATGTAAAGTCCCACATCCCAATCCACATGTCCCCCTCATAAAGTTCAAGGATCTTATCAAACTTATTGTTTTCCCCACTGGTTTATACTTATCAGTTTACCTGTCTCTCTCCCCTCCTTAAATAGCACTAAGGGAGCTATTAAAAAAAATAAATAAATAAATATATATATATATATATATATATACATATATATATGGTCCTTTAGGCTAAATATAGCCCCACAACAGGCGCGATGAGCAGATATGAACAGACATGACGAGATCTAGTGACACAAACTATCATAATGCCGGTTTGCTTAATTTATATATCCATTGTAAATAACGTCGGACCGAGCCTGACCCTCTGCAATGCCTCGCAGTAATATGGCGTGATTGAAGACCAACCGTTATTAATTAAATAAACCGATCTACAGCAACTCTAAGAGCCTCATGTCAGAACATTTACTCACGTCAGCCAATTCTGCGGTCATGTCTGAGGAATCGGCAGGTTTAGCATCCGCTTCCGTGAACACCAACGTTCAGATTGTATTCCTAGAGACATTCCAGTCTTTTCCCTCCTGGAATCATATTTTTTTTGCCCTTTTTTCCCACTGGACCATTATTTCACTGGAAGATGCTAATAGCCGTTAGCCGCCTCCTCGTTTTATCCTCTGCTACACATGCACAGTACGTACTTCCGTTGTTATTATAAATAAACACGAAAGGCTTTATTTTCTAACAAACTGAGCAAAAACAAAGCAAAAAAATCATCAAAATAACAACTAATATGCCAGCAGGATGTGATAATCTTTCATAAAAACTTTGTATCTAACCAGAGTGAGCTGCTGACATACAGATTTAAAAAATGCCAAATAACGTGTCTATGCACCTTTAACAAAGGAAGTACTCCCGGTCGGGTGTTTGTGTTTTTCTATGCATCTGCTCTGTCCTCCAAACACTAATTGGTTGAGGGTGAAGGTTGCTTATAATGGCCTAATTTTTACAGGAAAAGGGTAGATGGAGAAAGGAGTGGACGCACAGCAAAGATCCAGAGGTTGAGAATAAAACCCTGGATCTCTGCATCAAGGACCAACAGCCCTTTACGGCTCAGCTCCTGCTCAGCTCCAGCTCCTGCTCCTGCATGTCGCTCCTGGGCCTGGTTCTGCTGAAGTTATTCGTTTCCACATGCTTACTCAGTAAGAGTGACCGCTGCAGAGTCAGAGACTGCAAAATCCTTAGGTGGACAACTTTTTACAAATTGCCCGAGGTAGGACTACATTATTGCTTGCAAGTCCAAGTAGGTCTCCAGACTTTCCTTTCAAGTTGCAAGTCAACTTCCAGGCCTAAACTTTAAACATTCAGTCATTTCACCAAATGTATAATTTAATCAAGTTAACAGAAAATAATACACATAAATGCTTTTTAAAATGTGTATTTGTTAAACAGGACAGCCAGAAAAAGAGCTGAACTTCAGAATCCAAAAGTCGTTGAGCCCAGTATGACAACTGTACCTTTTATTAAAACAATGCCTATAAAATAAAACTAATTTTCTGTAAGACTGTTCCTACATGTGAATGCAAAGCCTTTGAAATTCTTAAAATTTTGATAAGTTTAATGGTTTCTTTTTAATTTGGGGGGTTTGTTCCATTTGCTCCATAAAACAAATGAAAGTGTCACTTTGAAGAAGGTCTGATGACACTTTTCACTATTTTAAGATTTCTCTCAAACCTGAAAATTTGAAAAGAATTATCAGGATGATCTGCAATAAATAATCAGTTATTGGATTCCAATGGAAATAAATTATTTTGTTAACCTTCTGTAACAGCACAGGTATGTTTTAATGGTAATATGTGAGTAACTGGATTATAATAACACATTGAATAATTTATATCACAGTTTAAAAGTAATTGATTCAGTAAGACATTATAATCTGATTTCTGGCCAGCTTGGATGCACAGGATCTGATCTAGATCCGGTTTATAGCGCAGACACATACACTGTTGCAAGGTGAGCAGATTGCTGTGCTAGCCATCTGGTTCTTATAGCCAACTTCTAGTTTTTTTGGGCTTTAATCATTTAATGTTTACAATAATTAACTATACATTAATTACTATTTACTCTCACGTATTATTCTTTGGGCAACTTCAAATGTCTAAAGGAAGTTTGTGAATCAGACTGAATCAGAATTAATAGATCTCAGGAAATATATAAGTGACATGTCTTTAACTGACGGTAATACCTGTAAGTACAAGTTTATCTTGTTTGAACACATAATTTATATGAAGACAACAATGTTTGTCTATAGAGAACGGATTATTTTCCCAAATTTAGTTTTTTTTAGCACGCTACAAAATTATGCCTTTGTAGTGTGACTTTCTGTTCTCAGAACTGCATTTGTCTCTTATCCAGTGGCTTTATATTGCATTCCTTTTGAACCAATTAAACAGAAATCCCTTTAAAACATGGCTTTCATTCTAACCTTGGGTATGACACATTTCTTTTACTGAATTTGTGAATGTTAACCAAGAGAAACAGTATGAGCTTATGTAGATTGTAAACCTAGAATGACTTTCTTAATATAGCAGAACATTTCAGCACGACAGGAGGATTTTTTTATTTTATTATTTTTTATAAGAGCAGGACGTAGGTGGATTACATCTTTGAGGATCTGTGTGGAAAAGATGTCAGAGGATGCCAACTGGGTTTAGGTTAGAACCGATCATAAAGAGCTGCGATAACTATGTCTCACAATTGCATATCTACCTTGCATTTCAGGAACATACTAAGATGCACAGCGTATATCTTAATTTTACAACTTTTCCTTGCCAGGTTATGTTTAGGTCTGTAGCTCATAACATTTTTATTCATTTTCATGATGGAAATGAAGGTAAAGGTAAAGAGCTGTGAAAGAAAAAGTAAAAACATTAAGGAAAAAATTAAATATAAGGTCTCTCCCTCCAAAGACTTTGTTAGTTAATGAATTGATTTCTGATAATCAGATTGATTTATTTTGTCTCACAGAAACCTGGCTACAAGAGGACTACGTTAGTATAAATGAGTCAACTCCCTCCAGTTATTCAAATTTCCACATTCCCAGATCTGTGGGAAGAGGAGGAGGAGTGGCAACCATCTTTCAGTCTGATTTATTAATTAGTCCCAGGCCAATTAATAATTACAGTTCTTTTGAACATTTAACCCTCAGTTTCCCTCATCCAAACTGCAAAGCAATAAAACCTCTTCTGTTTATTGTTTTGTATCGTCCACCAGGCCCTTACACTCAGTTTTTGGATCAACTGTCAGACTTCTTATCTGATTTGGTGTTAAATACTGACAAGGTTATTATAGTGGGTGATTTTAACATCCATGTTGACACTGAATGTGATAACCTTAGTGTAGCCTTTAAAACTATCCTAGATTCAATTGGTTTTGCTCAAAATGTGCATAAGCCAACGCACTCTCGGCTCCATATTTTGGACCTTGTGCTGACATATGGCATTGATTGTGAAGAATTAACAGTATTCTCTCACAACCCTGTCCTATCTGATCATTTTTTAATAACATTTGAGTTTAATCTAACCGATTTCTCCACCCCCAAAAGAGGGTTCCATTATAGTAGATCTTTATCGGATAATGCTGTATCAAAACTTAAAGAATCTGTCCCCCTCTTAATATCCTCAGTATTGCAGAAATGCCCTGTAGATGGCAGCAATGCTGTTTCTTCCCATTCACAAATAGATACATTTGCTAACAGTGTGACTTCCTCATTGCGTTCTGCATTAGATAATGTAGCTCCCCTGAAAAAGAAGGTGATAATTCACAGGAAGCTGGCTCCCTGGTTTAATTCAGAGCTGCGTTCCTTGAAGCACAATGTTAGGAAATTGGAGAGAAAATGGCGCTCTACACACCAAGAGGAATCCTACTTAATCTGGAGGGACAGTCTATTGTTGTATAACAAGACCCTTCGCAGAGTTAGAGCAGCATATTTTTCATCATTAATTGAAGAGAATAAAAATAATCCTAGATTTCTCTTTAGTACAGTTGCCAAACTTACTCAGAGCTGCAGCTCTGTTGATTCAACCATTCCCTTAGCTCTTAGTAGTAATGATTTTATGGGATTCTTCATAAATAAAATTGATGCCATTAAAAATAAAATAATTGGCATCCTCCCAAACATGATTACCTCGTCCCCAGTAAGTAAGGCAGCATTGGAGGAATCCTTAGAACCTGCGCTGTGTCTGAACTGTTTAGAAGCAGTAGAGCTTTCTGAGCTATCTAAAATCTTAGCTTCATCTAAACCTTCTACCTGTATGTTAGACCCAATCCCAACCAAGTTGTTTAAGGAGGTATTCCCTTTGATCAGTGGTCCTATTTTAGACATGATTAATCTATCCTTAGTAAATGGATATGTACCACAGGTTTTTAAAGTAGCTGTTATTAAACCTTTACTTAAGAAACCTTCTCTTGATCAAGATGAGCTAGTAAACTACAGACCTATATCTAATCTTCTTTTCTTATCTAAAATTCTTGAGAAAGTAGTTGCTAATCAACTTTGTGAACATTTACAAAGCAATGACCTACTTGAGGAGTTTCAGTCAGGCTTCAGAGCTCATCATAGCACTGAAACGGCTCTGGTGAAGGTCACTAATGATATTCTCATGGCCTCAGATAATGGACTTGTGTCTGTACTTGTCCTGTTAGATCTTAGTGCTGCATTTGATACAGTTGATCACAATATTCTCCTACAAAGACTTGAACATACTGTAGGGATTAAGGGGAAAGCATTAGGCTGGTTTAAATCTTATCTGTCGGACAGATTCCAGTTTGTTCATGTTAATAATAAATCTTCCTCAAACTCTAGGGTCACCTGTGGAGTACCACAGGGTTCAGTCCTTGGACCAATTCTCTTTACTATATATATGCTTCCGATCGGCAAAATTATCAGACAGCATGGGATTAATTTCCACTGTTATGCTGATGACACTCAGCTATATCTATCCATAAATCCTGATGAATCCAATCAATTACTTCGACTGCAGTCATGTCTTGATGACATCAAAAGCTGGATGACTTTAAATTTCCTGCATCTAAATTCTGACAAGACCGAAGTTGTAATCTTTGGGCCAGAGTCCTCAAAAAATAAACTTCTTAACCAATCACTTAATCTGGATGGCATTAACTTGGCCTCTGGTAATAAAGTAAAAAACCTTGGTGTTATTTTTGACCAAGACATGTCATTTAAATCCCATATTAAACAGGTTTCCAGAGTTTCCTTTTTTCACCTCCGGAATATCGCCAAAATTAGAAACATTCTGTCCAGGAGTGATGCTGAAAAACTAGTCCATGCATTTGTTACTTCAAGGCTGGACTATTGTAATTCTTTACTATCAGGAAGTCCACAAAATGCAATTCAAAGTCTTCAGCTTATCCAAAATGCTGCAGCAAGAGTTCTGATGAAAATCAACAAGAGGGATCATATTTCTCCAATTTTAGCTTCCCTTCATTGGCTTCCTGTTAAATCAAGAATAGAATTTAAAATTCTTCTTCTAACGTATAAAGCCCTTAATAATCAAGCTCCATCATATATCAGAGCTCTGATTACTCCGTATGTTCCTAACAGAGCACTTCGCTCTCAGACTGCAGGTCTGCTGGTGGTTCCTAGAGTCTCTAAAAGTAGAATGGGAGGCAGATCCTTTAGCTATCAGGCTCCTCTCCTGTGGAACCAACTCCCAGTTTTGGTCCGTGAAGCAGACACCCTGTCTACTTTTAAGACTAATCTTAAAACTTTCCTTTTTGACAAAGCTTATAACTAGAGTGGCTCATGTTACTCTGAGCTACCTTTATAGTTTTGCTGCTATAGGCTTAGGCTACTGGAGGACATCAGGGCCTACTTTTCTCACTCTACTGATTTTTACTGTTCTCCAGTCTACTGTTCTCCAGATTTGCATTGCATTACATTGAAATGACTGTTGTCATTTCAGCTTTTAACTTTTTGTTCTCTCTCTTTTTTCTTCATAGTAGGCACACCTGGTCTGACGTTCTGTTGACTGTGAAATCATCCAGGGAGGACAGATCACCGACTATTACCATCTAATGTAGAACAGATTACTAGATCAATGTGTGCTTCTGTGCTTTTTTGTCTCTCTTGTTGTGTCTCTGCTCTGTCTTCTGTAACCCCAGTCGGTCGAGGCAGATGACCGTTCATACTGAGCCTGGTTCTGCCGGAGGTTTTTTTTTCCCGTTAATGGGTGGTTTTTCTTCCCACTGTCGCTTCATGCTTGCTCAGTATGAGGGATTGCAGCAAAGCCATGTACAATGCAGACGACTCTCCCTGTGGCTCTACGGTCCCCCAGGAGTGAATGCTGCTTGTCGGGACTTTGATGCAATCAACTGGATTCCTTATATAGGACATTTTGACCAATCTGTATAATCTGACCCAATCTGTATAATATGATTGAACTTGATTTTGTAAAGTGCCTTGAGATGACATGTTTCATGATTTGGCGCTATATAAATAAAATTGAATTGAATTGAATTGAAAAACGCATGAGCTGAGAATGCAGCCAAACATTTTTGGCATCAATAGATATAAAAAAAAATTCATTCAAAACAAAAGTAGCAATAGCAAAGTCTCCAGATTGAATTTCCTTCAGGAGACCTAACAAACCAACACCCTATGGAGGGATTAGAAAGTAGCCTGTATTGTTCACAGTTTGTCTGTAATTTAAGTAGTAACTACTTGTGACAAAAACTGTTATTTTAACTGAGTGGAAGTCACTCATTATGCATTATAAGACTGTTTTTACCCTCTTCATACCAATACATATGCACTATACAAAACGAAAGTGCACTAAAAGCAACATCTACACATAACATACCTGATAAGACTTGATTCTACACCAGTTGCTCCTAATTTCCTCATTCTTGGACCACAGTAAAAAGTAATTTTCAAACATACAAATACATATGACAAAATAAGAAAAAATTGAACCATCCTGAATATCCCTTGATATTCAGTTTTTTTGTTTTGTTTCTTTGGAAATTGCAGGTTGAAATTAAGCTTGAGAAATAGCTCCAGTAGCATATATCTGAGATTTTAGTTTTACAGCTGAAAAAAAGGGATGCACACAAAGTGGAGTGCACCTATTGTGTGACATGAAAGGAGGCTTTCTCTGTGGGTTTCTGGCTGACTGAGTGGCACAGAAAACGCCTCCATCACCTGTCACTGGAGTAATTCAGGGCAGAGATTTGCTCTATGTGTAGCTAAAAGGTGGCAGCCCAGAATGAATGAGCTGTCACCGGAATATCAGCCTGATAACATTTTAAATTCAAAATGGTAATTTCATACTGAGCGATGTGACAAAATGCGACCATAAAGGTGAGACCATCTCAGGGATTAAACTCAAGAATACAGTCTCCTGTGGGACAGATATACTGACCGCATCCATTAATACCCGAAAGCACCTCTTAACTGAATGGGTTGAAAAAGGATTTTGAGGCCCCATGTGTATTTTTTATTACTATATATTTTTTAATCATTCCTGATAAAAAAAAAACCAAAACATATCAATCTGTAACAATAGGTAGTGTGATTATGAAAAGTGGCTGAAGGCTATTGGTTTTAGGCTAACACCTTGTTTCTAATTCAAAACAAACAGGTTCAAAGACAGTTTTATTGAATTAATTCATGTTTCCATTCAAGCTGGTAAATGTGAGTTGAACTTGTTGTCTTTGCTGTTGATCTGCAGTGCAGGCAGCTCAAAGCAGTCATTAGGAGCAACTATGTACACTCTTGCTGCTTCCATACAATTTGGGAGGGAAAGGATCAGATTCAAATAGACTTGATTATTTGACTCTCAGCAGTTCGGCCACCTCTGTAAAACCATGAATTTTGGCCGTCAGCGGCTCTGGAGCATGCAGCTTTGTGTTGACACAATGCAAAGATAGAAAGACATCAGAGATCACACTGTTGCCGCCCAACAATGGAGGAAAGGGTTTTAAAGTCATTTCCAAATAATTGGAAAACCACTGTTCTACTAAGAGAAAGATTATTCACTATGTGAAAAATATTTAAAACAGCTACAAATCTTCCCAAGAGTGGACGTCTCGGCAAATTAACCCCAATGACAGGATATGCAACTGCAAAAGAAACCCACGCTCCACTTTAGAACATGTAGGGCTGGGCAATATATTGACTTTTTAAAATTATCGAGATTTAAAAAAAAGATAAAATGAAACTATATCGAGGTGGTCTATGTTGCGTTATTCCAGTACGTTGCTTTTCAGTCGTTTCTCATATTTATCTACAGATTTTTGTTAGACAAAGTGAGGCTGTTTGGAATAAAGCTTTGATTCAGAGATGCCTTTTCAATTCAATTCAATTCAATTTTATTTATATAGCGCCAATTCATGAAGCATGTCATCTCAAGGCATTTTATAAAGTCAAATTCAATCAGATTATACAGATTGGTCAAAATGTCCTATATAAGGAAACCAGTTGATTGCATCAAAGTCCCGACAAGCAGCATTCACTCCTGGAGAAGCGTAGAGCTACAGGGAGAGTCGTCTGCATTGTACATGGCTTTGCAGCAATCCCTCATACTGAGCAAGCATGAAGCGACAGTGGAAAGAAAAACTCCTCATTAACGGGAAGGAAAACCTCCAGCAAAACCAGGCTCAGTATGAACGGTCATCTGCCTCGACCGACTGGGGGTTACAGAAGACAGAGCAGAGACACAACAAGAGAGACAAAAAAGCACAGAAGCACACATTGATCCAGTAATCTGTTCTACATTAGATGGTAATAGCGGGTGATCTGTCTTCCCTGGATGATGTCACAGCTAACAGAACGCCAGACCAGGTGTACCTACTATGAAGATAAAAGAGAGAGAACAAAAAGTTAAAAGCTGAAACTTTTTCTAATTACTTTATGAAAAGTAAAACATGTCGAGATAAATATCGTGTATCGGCATTCAGCCAAAAAATATCGAGATCTTATTTTTGGTCCATATCGCCCAGCCCTGCATGGTAGCAAGACTCATCTCCTCGCTAAGGGATGTTAATACGTTAAATTAGTTTCTGGAGCAGGGCCACGCCTCAGCCACACCTCTAATTACCCAACAGCCCAATTATACCCAGCTCACTCATCCCTCTCAGTCTGTTATGTTCTTTCGACCCCACCCTCCCTTACCCTCAACCCATCATCCTCATCCGCTTTCTTTCCTTTCATCCCTTCATTCCTTCATCCTTCCATCTGGGGGGTCCTAAGTGGGCACTGGAAACCCTGTCCAGAAGACTGCACCCTCACGCTGAGTCTCATTCTCCCAAGCCTTCTGAACCATCTTCTCAGACGGCCTCACTTCCATCATCCATCCTTTCACCCCTTCCTCCAATAAATCTTTAAACTCGTACATCCTTGGTAATGAAAGGGTAAAAAATTTACTGAAATTATGAACCTGGGATGCTGCTTTCAAGCTGACGTAAAGCGTGAGACCTCAAAAAACGATGACTGTGCAACTCTGAGATAAATGCACCGGTTTAAAAAAAGAGCATTTAGACCGTTTCACTTTAACACGCAGAAGATCTTTAAGACTAAAGAGATTAATGTTACGGTCACATAGGTGGATTCCCTCGAAATATTTTTTTTATTTTTTTTTTGCAAACTCTGCTTAAAAATTGGACTCGATATGGACCTGAAAAAATAATCGATCCATCAGCTCTACAAGAGATAAAATAACAATAGGTGGAAAAACATAATTTGTGCAATTATTAAACTCACAGAAAGAGCAAAATATGCTGACTTATGTTCCAGGCATGGAGTCACATTTTATGCTGACCTGAGTGTGTGACGAAACTCTACCTGTACAGCTTTGTCAGTTCAGCAGGAAGTGGACACTGTGTCCCAGGCAGGCGCGCCACATGTAGCATCAATCCGAGCGGTCGCCGCCATGCAGGGCTGTAATGATACAATGCGGTGACTCAGACACACAGCACTCAAATCGAGTCTGTCAGTATGACATGCTGGTGCCTTCAACGGTTTTTTATTTTCATTTTATTTTTGCTATTTTCCGCTTTCTTAGAAACAAAGAAAAAGCCCACACAGCCCCTGAGTCTGAATTTCAACATTTATTGGTGGTAGCATCCAATTGATCTGGAATAGGGATGAGTAATTGTGCTCTTCTTTCATGTTGGGTCTGTTTGATTCTGAAACCAAGGAGGATTACTCCGCCTCCAGCAAACGCCCACGCTTGGAAGGTTCACTTGATGTATAAAAAAACAAAACAACCCCCCCCCCCAAAAATAAATAAATAAATAAATAAATAAAAAACTCAGTACATCAAACACTATACTTGGCTGTGAAAAACAGAAACCATGCCATGGAAGGCTGGAGGATTTAGGGTTATTAAAAATAAGTAATTCCATCTTCATCCTTCAACAACTTGCAAGATGTCCCTCGCACTGACCACGCCAACAAGTGTTGTTATTTGGATAACGTTGTCGAAGAGGTTTTTATGTGTGTTTGTGTGAAAAAGCTGTCGGTCCATTAAAAATGTATCATGTCATATATGGGATGGCACATTATTTGGGTCGTTTATGGGGGGAAGAACTTATATTTCAAGTACCGGTAAATAAAATATTTGTATCCACATTTTAGCAACGCATTTTATTTTCTCTGGATGTTTAAATCAATGAAGGACAGACCATCAGTGACTGGTTTGAATTAAACATTATATCACAGTAGAATTAAAACCTTTCCCAAGATCTGATAAATAAATCCAGAACACAACACCTTATTGAGATCAAATGTTGTTTTGTCGGATGGGGGAAGACCAGGAAAGCTCCAGAGGATAATTGGGAGGGGTTGAATGAGTTTCAAATGATTTTCTGAATACTTTAAGAGCTTCTGAAATCCGTAGTTTTTATCATACGGATTTCTTTCATATCAAACATCTGTAAATGCCAGCGACACATACTGGATTCGTTCCTCCCATGGTTGAACTTGTTTGAATTTGCACAAATCAGCTTGATCAATCTATTTTCTCTGGAAACCTTGCAGTCCAAAGGAGGATATGTTAGATGTTTATCTGGATTTTGTCTTAAGGGTATTTACATTAAATAAATAAAAAAATACATACAAACATATATCAAATGGAGAGAATAACCAGGAGAAATTCCTTGAACTTAAACATACCCCATGAAGCTTTTCGTACTATGTGATGTTACAAAAAAACCCAAAAAACTCCTAAGTCTTAAAAAATTGACCAAACCAAAGTAGCAGATTATTGCTAAATGGAAGGAAATTAATTTATTGTTGTCAAGATTGTTAACAAATAATCTGAAAAGTGTGGCATTCATTTATATTCATTCCTTTTTACTCTAATAACTATAATTAAAGTTCAGTGTGACCAATTCCTTTTAGAAGTCAACTAATTTCACTGCAATTAAACCTTAATTATAACTGCAACTGTTATGTGAATCTCTGAGAGGAACATTAGTGAATAAACAGCATCTAGAAGACCCATGGACACAGCAGAAAACTAAGATAATGGTTCTGGAGAGGTTTAAAGCATGGTTAGGTTTATTAAATAATACTATGTAACCATTCAGGATGGTTACATAGTTTCTTTTTTTGTCATATGTATTTGTATGTTTGAAAATTACTTCTTACTGTGGTCCAAGTGTTAGAAAATTAGGTGCAACTACTGTAGAATCAAGTCCTATCAGGTATGTTATGTGTGGATGTTGCTTTTAGTGCGCTTTTGTTTAGTATAGTGCATATGTAATCAGGATGAAAAAGGTAAAAACACTCTAATAATGCTTGATGAATGACTTCCACCCAGTTAAAATAACAGTTATTGTCAAAAGTAGTTGTTACCACTCCAGTGAATTACAGACAAACTGTGAATACAGGCTACTTTTTAATCCCTCCATAGGGTGTTGGTTTGTTAGGTCTCCTGAAGGAAATTCAAACTTTGCTTTTACTACTTTTGTTTTGAATGAATATTTTTTTTATATTTATTGATGCCAGAAATTAATGATCATCACTCTTTGACAACTTTTGGCTGCATTCTCAGCTGATGCTTTTTCACTTTTTCTTTCACAGCTCTTTACCGTTATCTTCATTTCCATCTTGGAAATTAATTAAAATGTCATGAGCTAAAGACCTTAACATAATCTGACAAGGAAAAGTTGTAAAATTAAGATATATGGTGTGCATTTCGGTATGTTCCTGAAATACAAGGTAGATATGTAATTGTGAGATATAGCCATTGAATAACAAAGGTGAGTCTAAACGTTTGACTGGTAGTGTAAGTATACGTATCTAGAAGGAAAGACATATACATATACAGTGTATCACATACTTAGATTTAAAATATCTTCATTGACAAACTGATGGCACCCTAGTAATATGACTAACCCAATGTAAAAAACACATAACTGAGCTGTCGCAGCTTGAATTCAACCTTGAATCAGCCTGTGCGCCTCAAACAGTCTGCATCATATATTTACATCCGAGCAGCAGCTGATGCCATGCGGCAAAGTCTCCCTTCTCTCCTACAGATCAGTCGAGTGTCTTTTCAAGGAGCTCACGCCTGTTGAGGAAGGCCAGATGGTGCGATCAGCTGGCCTCCTCAGAGCTCAGCGTGCATGTGGCTTGTCCTCACTCAGATCCCTTTGTCGTCTGATGCCTGCTTGGATCTCCGTCAAACCTGTGCCAGGCTGGCTTGATCAAAGAGAATATTTACAAGCCGATCTCGTGTTTTCTTCGGCTTTAAAAAGAAAATCAGGCAGGTTTTTGCTTTTTCTGTACTGTTTTTCCTTTCAAAAGAGATGAGAGCTGCAGGCTAACATTGCTCTCCTCAGTTAATGTTCAGGATGGCAGAGGATAATACTGAGCCTTGACGTTGGCATTGGTTTCTAACTCTGCTATGGCATGAATTAGCCACTTTGCATTGAGAACTTGGGTAGGAGCTGTCAGCAGTAACGTTTGCAGACCACATTCTTGCATTATAAGACTCATGAGCTGCAGTTCCTTGGTAATCTTTCACAATCCTGCCACTATAGCATTCTTGGAGTGGCAATGAATGTCGAGGAAATATAGTATCTCTAAAAGGTTTCCATAGCCCTGTAGAAATGCTAGGCTTTGGTGACATAAAATAAAAATTTACTTTTTAAAATGTCTTCAGTCAGCATTGGAGAATTCAACTGGACAGTTGGAGCTACTGCCAGCTCCGGTGTCCATGTTACAGCAACACATGTTGCTGTTGCGTGTACAGTTTTCGAGACCCTCGGTGAACATACACAAGTCTAATCATACTGTCTGCTGGTTACATTCATAGAATAAAAGGATGGATTTCATCCCTACATTAAAAAATTGGTTTAAAGTAGAGATGCACCGACCCGATACCTGGATCGGATATCGGCTCCGATATTGAGTAGTTAGCTCGATTGGATATCGGATGAATGACGCCGATCCAGCATTCCGATATTGTCATTTTTTTAAAATTAATATCATACACAGCAATACAGTAACAGTGATATAGTCACTTAAATTCTATATTTGCAACGTTATGTCATCACACAGAGGACGCACAGCATGATAGTCTGACTGCAACATGCAATATCTGCAATGTAAAAATTGCGAGGGGTGGTGATAAAGTTGGTAAATTCAAACACCACAAACTTAAATAAGCACCTCCTAAAGCACCATGCTAAAGAGCATACGGGCCCTTTTTTAAAACAATGTTTATGTTAAAGTATGGCAAAGTATATGGTTAATTCATTCAACAGTAATATCGGACCGGTATTGGGTATCGGCCAATAAGCTCCGCCCAGGTATCGGTATTGTATCGGACTGGAAAAAACTGGATTGGTGCATCTCTAGTTTAAAGGATCCATATGCAATGAGGAATGATTTACCGAAACATGCTTAATTTTGGTTGCGTCAATTCTATCAATTTGGTGCAAACAGATAAAGATTACTGCATCTCCGAAATGGCAATAAAACACTCTTATACTCCAGTGATGCATGTAAATGACAATTTAAAGGAGCAATAAGTGATTTTCCACCACTAGGTGGAGCTTGAGCACTGTCTGTAGACCAAAACAAGATGTGTATCAAGCCACGCCTCTCTACCTCGCTCCAGCACTCGGCGCCCATTTCCCCTTCTCACCCATAAGCTCATATGCGTATATTTGCAGAAGATAAAAACACAGCAAAACAGCATCACCTTTCAGAGGAACATGTCTAGTGAAGGAGTAAGTAACTCATAACTTTATATA